>CM035438.1:125820232-127067732 GCA_020310875.1 Ceratopteris richardii
GTTTCAAGATCTCCATTAAAGTTGTATATTGCAGAGGTCATAGCTCATTGTGTATTTATCCATTTGAGGTATTCTATATCTTGCTGGAAAGCTCTTAGAGTATAGTTTATGTGTGTGAAAAAATAGTTTTGGAAAATTCTAAGTGAGTAAAGAGCAATTTGCTCTCCAAGAAAATCGGTCTATGCATAGAAGTTAGTGAAAAAGTCAACTAGGTCATGTTGGGTTTCACCTACTTCTAGCTGTACTTTGGAGATCAATAAAATCCAACATTGGTATCAGAGCAAGTATTTGGAGGCTTGGAGAAGGTTATCATACCTTGACGAAGAATTTGAAGCTATCAAAGAAGCAGTTCATCATCAACAATACACAAAGGTAGAAGAAGATTGCAACGAGGCATCTGAAGCAACATCCAAGCAAAGAAAGGTGCACATACCTCATTTACAAGGTAAATATTATATTTCTTCTCATCACACACATTGGAAAGGAGGCTTAAAGGAGGAAGCTTAGCATTTGTATTATGGGAGACCAACATGCACAAATGGAGAAGCTTGATAAGACTAATTATCAGGCATGGAAGTTTAGAATCACAGCATGCTTGCAAGGTAGAGGCTTGTATGGTTTGATTGACGGCACAGATATCAAACCCACATTACTAGAGGACCCAAATCAGCAACAATTGAGGGAGTTTAGACTTTGGAATGAGAGAGATAAAAGGGTTATATTCATTTTATCACAAAATATTCAAGATTCAATGGTAGGACACATACAAGATCTAGACACAAGTAGAGATGTTTGGCTTGCATTGGAAAGGTTGTATGCTACAGGTACAAGAGCAAGGAAGATTCAACTCAAAAATGAGTTGAATAACATAAAGAAAGATACAAGGACATCAGTCAATGATTACATATTGAAAGTTAAAGAGATTGCACATCAACTAGGATCAATTCAGGCTCATGTGGAGGACGACGACTTGGTTGCACATACTCTCAACGGACTCAAAGATGATGAGAGATGGAAACCCTTCATTACTTCAGTTTATGTCAGAGGAGAATTACCAGATTTTGATCAACTTATTGCCCTCATGGTCACGGAGGAGATGAATCTAAATGGTTCTACTTCAAATCAAAAAGGATCTCAAGGGCAAGCTCTTTATGTAGGATCATCAACAGGTGGAAACAGAGGTGGAAGAGGTTCAAATAGAGGTCAAGGAAGAAGGAGTGATGATCAAAGGACTTCAAGTAGCTTCTTCAACACAAGAGGAAGAGTAAGATCAAGCGCTAGAGGTACGAGAGGCTACTACAACTACAACCAAAGACAAAGGAGTGAAGATAATAAGAACAATTGCTATATATGTGGAAGGTATGGACACTATGCCAAAGATTGTTATCAAAATGAAAATAATCAAGGTGGTAATCGAAGAGGAGGCTATTCAAGAAGAGGTAAACAACAAGGAAATTATGCAGTTGAAGGTAAAAGTGATGATTATGATTCTCTTCTTATGATGAATGTAGAAACTAAGATGAATTGCAATAGCGATGTATGGTATGTAGATAGTGGTTGTTCTAATCACATGTCTCGTGATGCTTCATGGTTTTCTAATATGCATAATCCGTCATGTAAAGGTCATGTTGAAACAGGAGATGATACAACACATAAGATTATGCAGGTTGGAGATGTTGTTATGCAGGATAAAAGCAAGACAAATTGCTTGAAGGATGTACTTTATGTGCCAACTATCACTAAGAATTTGATGTCGGTTGGTCAAATGGTAGAAAAAGGTCTACAAGTAAGATTTAATCATGCAGGTTGCTTCATTGAGGATCCAAAGCAAAGGAGGTTAATTGCTAGAGGTCAAAAACAAGGTAGATTATTTACATTCAAGGTAAACCCAAATCATACAAACTATTTCTCTTATGGTATGCATCGAATAGCAGAGCTTGATCTATGGCACAAAAGGATTGGACACATGAATATACACAGGTTAAAGGAGCTATCAAAGAAGAGGATTGTTGAAGGATTACCTGATCTTACTAAGCAACATATGGTGCATCTTTGTGAAGCATGTCAAATGGGTAAGCAGAGTAGACAACCTTTCAAGCATTCAAGCTATGTAAGTGATGGTTTGCTAGATCTCATACACACAGATGTGTGGGGACCTACTAAAGAGGCATCCTTGGTTGGTAATAAGTACTATGTATCATTCATTGATGATCATAGTAGAATGACATTTGTGTATTTTATTAAACATAAGAGTGAGGTCTTTGATTGTTTCAAGAAGCTCAAATCATATGTCGAAAAGCAAACAGGAAGGTATATTAAGAAGTTAAGGTCCGATGGAGGAGGAGAGTATTTCTCTCAAGCTTTTACTGATTTTTTGCATGATGAAGGTATCAAAAGAGAAGTTACATGTAGGTATACTCCACAACAAAATGGAGTCGTAGAAAGAAGAAACAGAATCATAGCAGAAGCATCTAGAAGCATGCTTAATGATATGTGTTTGCCTAATTATTTTTGGGCTGAAGTTGTTAGCACAAGTGTTTACATTATGAATAGAGTTCCGACTGCTGGAGTTCATCATTTGACACCATATGAGGTATGGCATGGAAGGAAACCAAGTGTAAGTCATTTGAAAGTATTTGGTTGTGTATGTTATGTACATGTACCTAGTGAGGTGAGATCTAAACTTGATGCGAAATCAGAAAAATGTATATTTATTGGTTATGCAGATACTCAAAGAGGATATAGATGCTATAATCCTCATACCAATAAGGTTTTTGTGTCAAGAGATGTAAACTTCGATGAATCACTTTCATGGTATGCAGATAAGAATTGTTTGCAGGTCATGGATGAAAATGAAGAAGGTGTGGTTGAAGGAGATGAATGCATAGTTCAGCCATCAGGAAGTTTAAATGATGAAAGGAGTGGTTTAGATGAAGAAAGAGGATCACCTTTCAATGGAAGATTAAGTCAAGAGTCACCTCCAAGTGTTAAAAGCAAAGGTAAACTCAAACTTGTTGAAGTTAATGATGAAGGAGAGGAAATTAGTGATGTATGTGAGTATGGAGAATCATCAAAGGTTCCTAATAAGAAAGGAAGAGCATCTACATTGGAGGTAAGAAGAACTTCAAGAGTAAGTAAGCAACCTCAAAGGTATACTTATGAATCTTTCATGAATACTCATTATGCTTTTATGACAAAAGTTGAGCAGGAAAATGAACCCACATGTTATGATGAGGCCAAAGGAGATGAAAAGTGGGAGAAAGCAATGAGAGAAGAAATGGAAGCACTACAGGATAACAAGACTTGGAATTTAGTTCCAAGTACACCAAAGCAAAAGGTAATTGGTTGCAAGTGGGGTTTTAAGATTAAAAGAAATAGTGATGGTAGTGTGTCTAGATATAAGGCTAGACTTGTCGCAAAAGGATATAATCAAACTCAAGGTGTGGACTATGAGGAAACATTTAGTCCAGTAGCAAATATGGCAACGGTGAGAACTTTGTTGGCTTTAGCTACAAGTAAAAGGTGGAATATATATCAACTCGATATAAAGAATGCCTTTCTTAATGGTGAGTTAAATGAAGAAGTGTATATGTCACAACCAGATGGTTATGTGGATGCAAAATGTCCTAATCATGTATGCAGGTTAAAGAAGGCATTGTATGGTCTTAAGCAGGCACCAAGGGCATGGAATGCAAGGTTGGTAAAGTATCTTATGCTGCAAGGATACACAGCGAGTCATGCTAATCCTTCACTTTATGTAAAACATGTAGATGGCATGTGTGTCTATGTATGCATTTATGTGCATGACTTGTTGATTACAGGGAATGATGCAAAAGCAATTGATGAGATAAAATGTAATTTGGGAAAGGAATTTAAAATTTCAGATCTTGGTTTGCTCAGATACTTTCTTGGGATTGAAATTGTGTATAGCGATGAAGGTATGTGGTTGATACAAAGAAAGTATATATGTGATATGCTGAAAAGGTTTGGTATGTAGGAATGTAAATTTGTTTCTACTCCAATGGAATGTAATGTAAAGTTGAGTGCAAAGGAAGGTGATGAGTTGCATGATATGAATGTATATAGATCCATGGTAGGATCTTTGATTTATGCAACAAAAACTAGACCTGATATATGTTATGCAGTGGGAGTATTGTCACAGTTTATGCATGAACCTAGAGTACCTCATATGCATGCAGCGAAAAGAGTGCTTAGGTATTTGAAAGGTACCATGAACGAAGGATTATTTTATAGTCATGATGCTGATCTAACTCTTAAAGTCTTTAGTGATGCAGATTGGGCTGGAAGCAAAGATGACAGAAGATCCACAAGTGGATATGTGGTAATAGTAGGAAACAAGACATTAACATGGAGTTCAAAGAAACAGCCTACAGTTGCTTTATCTTCTACAGAGGCTAGGTTGATGTACCACTGATATATGGGGATAACTTGAGCAGCATTCATATGACCTCAAATCCTATTTTTCATGCTAGAACAAAGCATATAGAGGTTCACTATCATTATGTTCGAGAGAAGGCCATGAACAATGAAGTGCAGCTTTCTTTTGTTGGAACAAAGGATCAAGTTGCAGATATCTTCACCAAATCCTTGGATGGACCAAAGCTTCAAAGATTCAACTATATTCTTGGCATGAAGGAATTACCCTTTGAAACTTGAGGGGGAGAATGTTGCGAACATTTGTTTTATGTAGGGTACAAGTTTCAAATTATGTAAATACCTTTGGGAAGTCTTCAAATACTTTAAGAAGGCTCATATTATTCATAAAATGTAGCAAAAATACCACGTGAGTTCTAGAACATGGTGAGTCAAATTAGTGAGTCACAAAAGAGATTCAGTGGTGTCCTAGTGGAAGGTCGATGTGGCTAGTTCTCAAAGTCCATCAATACTTTGCTTATTTGAGCACTTGAGTCATGTAATATCTCCATCCAAGTGTCTACCATGAATTTAGATGTATTAGGAAGGTTTTAGATTAGTTTCCCATGCTATAAAAAGAGGAGAAAAGTCGTGATCTTGGGGATGTCCAATAGAGTCATATGTGTATCTCTACACTATTGTAGTTTTGTATGCAGATATTGCAGAGCTTGTATCTCCCTCATTATATATCCAAATTACATGTTTGATAGCTCATTGGAAAGCTCTTACTGTCTAATTTCTTCCTGTAAATTTTCATAATCATTGGATTTGTGAGCGGAGAGCAATACTCTCTGCAAGTAGTGTGTGTTCTCTGTTTTTTATCCCTGCTGAAGGTCTCCATTAAACCTTGAACTTGCAGAGGTCATATCTCCTTGTGTATGTATTCAAATCATGTGTTCTTTGGCTTGTTAGAAAGCTCTTTAAGTCTACTTGTATT
Organism: Ceratopteris richardii; assembly: GCA_020310875.1. NCBI lineage: Eukaryota > Viridiplantae > Streptophyta > Polypodiopsida > Polypodiales > Pteridaceae > Ceratopteris > Ceratopteris richardii. Next base: position 125,825,604 of record CM035438.1, read on the forward strand.
TTGGAAAGTTTCAAAGTCATTGGAGTTGTGAGTTAAGAGCAGTAGTCTCTGCAAGTGATGTGTGTCCTCAGGTTCATCTCTGTTTCAAGGTCTCCATTAAAGCTGCATATTGCAGAGGTCATAGCTCATTGTGTATATATCCATTTGAGGTGTTCTATATCTTGTTGGAAAGCTCTTAAAGTTTAGTTTATGTGCGTGAAATAGTTTTGGAAAATTCTAAGTGAGTAAAGAGCAATTTGCTCTGCAAGAAAATTGGTCTGTGCATACAAGTTAGTGAAAAAGTCAACTAGGTCCTGTTGGGTTTCACCTACTTCTAGCTGTACTTTGGAGATCAATAAAATCCAACAGCATGGACTAGCCCTCCACTCACAGATGCTACTTAGGAATCAGAAGCACTGATTTGCAAACACTTCCCTTCCTTGATCACAGAGGATGGTGACCTCGAGAAGGGGGCGAGAGTGTTAGATTTATTTAGACCTTCATGGTCTACCATTGTTCTATGTGCATTTGGTCAAGGACCCTAGCCGGGTCAAGGTCCACAGCTCCAGGGAGCCAAGGCTCTAGCATCGATCTTCCAGGTTATTCCATCTCCTCAGAATGGCCATATGAGGAGTGTTTGGACCTTAGAGAAGATTCTAGATGTGCCAAGGGCAAGGGCTATTTAAGGTTGGGAGGAGAGTGGCATGTAGGTAATTGGGATCTTTCAATGTGTGTATGTGTCTGTATGTGTGTGTGTGTCTATGTGTGTATGTGTGTCTCTGTATCTGTGTATATATGTGTGTGTATGTGTTGCAGAGCTAAAGAAAGCACAAGGTAGAGAAAAAGACGGGCCCCAAAATTTTTCCGATTTGGACATCATATTTTTGTATCATAACCATTCTTGTAATATATTTTTCGTTGTAAATGCACTAGAGGAGTCCTCTAGATGCATCCCCACAAAAGATTAGAGAGTTACCCATGTAAAATAGTAGGAAATTAGTTTTTTAGTGAATAAAGTGCCGGTCTCTTCTGTGAAAGGACCATTTTTAGGGCACCAGTATATAAGTCAAATGTGACTCTTTGTAAAGAACTTTTTGCCATTGTGAGAATAGAGAGCACAAAAATTCGAATTTGTGTCTTCTTCACCCTGTATCTTCTTCTTTGTGAGCTTGTATGCATGTGTATAGCTTGGAAAGAGTGTTAGGAAGTGTGGTCTATCCATGAAAGTGTTTGTTTGCTGTAGGTAATGTGTGTGCGAAGTGTAGGAAGTGCTGAAGTGTAGAAAGGTATTTCCCACGACTCAGTATTTTGCTCATAACTTGAAATAGGAGTGTCTGAATTACGTGAAACTACTGCCATTGGATGCGTCTTCTCAAGAGCTTCGAAATGCATATGCTGTTTGCTATGTTTGGAGCTGGGAGCTGAGAGAAAAGTCCAAAATACTGACGGCTGCTGCACCAAGTATCGTGACACCATGACCAACAGTTGAAGCTTGTTTGGATAAGTCTTTGCCTTGTTTACACTCTTTGAGTAGTTCACTTGCATTGATCATCACATGATTGCATGTCCTCATACACTCGGCTAGGTTTATATACTCTTTGGATTGATAATTAAAAGCGTGTATCCCCACTATATGCACTTGAGAGGGGATTGAGGTATAGTCTCTTTCTCCGCAAGTCCCTAAGTTGGTATTTAGGTCAACACACTTTTTGGCGTCGTTGCTGGGGAGTGACAAATCAAACCGAGGCATTCGTGTGATGGTAAGTAGCTTTTTGCATTGAAGCAAGAGGAGGAGTGGTGATTTTCTCTTCTTTGGTAAGTCATTTCCAACCGCACTTGCTACTTCTCATTCTTGGAGTGTGTGTAGTGAGTTGTAAGCCTAGAATAAGAAGAGTGAGGGAGTAGGCTAGGTAGTTAGAGTAGCTTTCAATTCTTGTTTTGTTGCTTTATTTCCAGTAAGTAAGAAAATCCCAAGTATAAAAAACCAAAAAAAGTCATTTTGTAAGTCACTTGTGTTTTTTAGCAAGTATCGTGGAGAGCATCTGTCGAGTATCATGTGGGAGCAACTAGGCTATCTGAGGCTACACAGAGCAAGGGGAAGTGATAAAGGAGTTGGAATAGCCTCCAAGGTGAGCACATTATTGTTGTGTGGTGATCTCTTCTCTGTAAATCAAATTTTTGGAACAAACGATCTGCGTCAAGTATCGTTTAGGAGTTGCAGAGGTTATAAAGTGTGATTTGAATGATACAGAGAGTGAGGAGAGGGAAGAAGACCTTGTGAAACATCTGTGTGTAATCAAAACTTGAAAAATCTTAGCAAAAATTTTGAAAAAGGGTCAAGTATCGTTTCTCTCGCGGTCGAGTATTGGGATACTTAGCAAGTATCGTGACCTCCTGTGGTTGAGTATCGCGATATTTCCCTCCGATCGTGTATCGTTTCTTACCAATCGTGATACTCGGCCAGAGATCGTTTCCGCCAGAGATCGTTTCAGGTCAGAGATCGTGTATCGTTTGGCTTAAGTATCGTGTATCGCTTCTCAGAGATCGCGATACTTACCAAAGATCGCGTATCGTTTTGTTCAGGTATCGTCGATCGTTTCCACTTCAAAGATCGTGTATCGTTTAAGGGAAGTATCGTGTATCGTTTTCTCCCAAGTATCAAGTATCGTTTTCCATCAGGTATCGTGTATCGTTTTCCATCAAGTATCGAGTATCGTTTGTGCCCAAAGATCGTGTATCGTTTTGGGCCGGAGATCGTGTATCGTGGAATTTGGGAGTCAAGTATCGTGATCTGGAAAAAATTCTTTTTCAGTCATTTCCCAGCCAAAGTCTTCTAGAAATTCTAACCTTTAGTGAAGAATCCTAGAGGCTAGAGGATTGCAAGGACTGATCAGAGTTTTTAAGTGGATGAATCTGAGATCCGGAAGAACCCTAGGAAGCCGAAGAAGTGTAATCTCTTCTGTAGGTAGTGTAGCAGAGCCAAGTAGCCGTTCACATTACTCGGAGACCTCCAGTGAGTCAGAGGAAGAAATTCCCATGGCTTCAAAAGATATGCAGAACACAGTACCCATGATTGGCATGATGTCAATCATTGAGGGAGAGTACCGGACATCTTTGGAGTATGTGAATTCCAACCAGAATGAGATCCCTATTTATTTGGATGGTCTAAGCAGATCAGTGGCCAGGTTAAAGAAGGCATCAAAAGCCTACATAGCGCCTAGGCCAGCAGTCAAGTATGTGGGAGGATTTTATATGGACAAAAGAGATATCCAATATGTCGTCATTGAACACCCAGAAAACATTAATGAAATTGGTGAGGAAAATAATGCTTCAAACTTAAATGGAGGAGGGAATGAAGAGCAAGTAACTACACCTAGAGGGAGATCTACGGTTGCTAGGATATGGAGAGGAGACCTGATTCCCCAAGATGACTCCCTAATGGATGTGTATTTGATCAATGGGATGGAGTATCTTCTTAGAGCACATTCTTCAATTTGGGAAGCTGCCCCTAATCTTGTCACCATCTACGAATTACAAGATCCTGATTTCCCCACCATCATCACATATTTGGATAAAAAGCAGAGAAGATATTGGCCCTTAATAGAATTAGAAAGAGCTGAGCTGAAATATTAGAATATTCCAGTGTTTTCCCCTAGGGACCAAGCCACTACTTCAAGAAACCCACTTGGAACATCCCAGAATGATTCATATCAGCAGTCGGGCCAAACACAACAAACCCAACAAACACAAATCCCAGTTAGACCACATGTGCAGTTTGCAATGCCTACAAATAACCCTAATTACCGACCTCAACCAACTACTGACCCAAGACATGGAATTCCTGCTCCAGTTAGACCGCCAGTAGCAAGAGGACCAGACATACCCATAGGAAGACCAATTTTCCCAGTTATGCCTAGACCACCCGAAACGGGAAGAAGATTAAGGCCAATTCAAGTTGCCAAATGCATGAGAAATCACTATGATGGCTCTAGTGAACCTTACAATCATATAGCTGAATTTAAACAAGTAATCAGAGCCGAACAGGTAGAAGACTTCTTGATCCAATATGAGTCCTTTGGTCTCACATTGTCAGACACTACGTTAGCATGGTTTCAGCCATTGGACCCTAATAATTTTCAAAACATGGAGCAAGTCTATCAAGAAATGATTGAGGAATTCACCAAGTCAGGAATTAAAAACAACTCTTCATCATTGATCCATAGCTTTAAGCAAGCCCCTACCAAATCAGTGAGATTGGCAGCAAGAAGATTCAAGCAGTATGTGGACAGATGCCCAGTAGAAGAGAGACCTACCCAAAATAAAATGGTGTCATTATTTTTGGAAGGATTGTTGAACGGATCTTTGAGATCATTAGTATATGTAAAGAGAGTCCAAACTTTGCAAGAGTGCATGAAGGAATGTATAGACCTGGAAGACAACCTAGCAGAAGACCTGAAAATACCTCAAGGCAGTTTGAAAAGTGAAGATTCTGCTAGTAGCACATCAATCCATAAAAACAATGTAGAGGAAATAGCCAATTTGGTAGCAAAGAAGTTGAACGTTCAAGGACAGAGGAACTACCCCAATAACCCTATGAGAGTACCAATGCTCAGAAGATGTATGCAGTGCGGAGGTGATCATCCTTCTCACTTGTGTACTAGGGGAGTAGTCCCACCACCTGCTTATACTTATAATAGACCCACCGCCCCAGGACCTCTACAATATTGCAGTATAGAACAAAAATATACAAATCACAACACAGAAAATTGCCCTTATAGTAGGCAAGCTAGACCAGCACAGCCATATATGAGACCTTATGGATACCCTCAGAGAGAGCAAGGAGGTGAAGCGTGGAGGTACCCAACCTATCAACAGCAGGCACTAGTGCCACGACCATATGTGTATCAAGGATACACCCAACCACAACCAGTACTAGGACAGCAACCGCCCCACCCTCAGAACGTTGTCCCAGTCAAGATAGCTCAACCTGAAGAAAACCTCGAGAGAGCTATAGTACCAGCCACACCTTTGGCTAGTAATGAACCATATGACTTGTCTTATGATCCTAGTCAAGGAGCATATCCCAATTATGAAAGTTCTATGATAGAATATGGACAACTGTATGAACCATATGCCTATGGCATAGAAGTACCAGAAAGTCCATACGGATATGAGCAGGACTATGTGTCATTAATGTACACAGCTCCTAGAGGAACCATACCACCCCGACCCATGAACAGACCGCCTGTACCCAGAGGACCATGCTACCGATGTGGAGGTGATCACTACATCAGAGAATGCACATTGCCAAACCCACCACCACCACAACGAGTTTGGGAAGGCTACTGTAGTGATTGTGGTAAGGAAAACCTTTTTAGAGATTGCCCCAAGAACCACAACAAGGTCACATCCAACGTGCAAATCAATGTGATTGAAGTAATCGAATCATCAGAAAGTGATAAGGAATACACTGTACCATTGAAGGCAATAACAAGAGCCAAAGCTAGAGAGACCCCAGAAAAACCAAAAGAACACAATCAAATTGACCTAGAGATGAATACACCCACACCACAGAGAGTTGAAGACTCGGAAGAGCCTGAGAAAAGTGTGGTAAGTAAAAGAACTCAAAGATGGAAGAACCGTAGAGATAGAATAAAAGAAAAGAAGTTACTACGGAAAAAGGAAAAAGAGAAGAACGAACAGAATCCAAAAGAGGAACAGAAAAAGGTAGGAGAGAATAAAAATGAAAACTACAAAAAAGAAGAGGTAGGATCAGTATTAGCAGATCCCATGCCTGAAGAATTAGCCATGTGGATTGTAGCTCAAGCGTAAGCACCACCTCCTTTACTTGTCAATCCGCGGAGACGTGAGGACCGGTATGAAGACCACGAGCAAGTGAAGGCACAAGTGCGTGAGTGAAAGTACACAATCATACACACACATACACACACACGCGCACAAAGTAAGATCAATGAGAGGAACAATGGAAAGCTTAGATTGCAAAAGAGTTCCCTTACAAAAGTTCTATTCTCTAACAAGCTAACCTCAAAAATGAGCTCTCTAGCTCTTTTTATAGTTTTTTGACTAGTTTTGGCCCTGTCCAGACCTAGTGTCCGGCCTAGTTAAAAATTAGGTTCCAGGGCTTATTTGAGGGCTCAAACGAAGTCTAAAAATTATGAAAATTGGTACGAAGGTACTTCTAATACTCCTCAAGCTCGAGGACTCCTCGGCTTGAACAAAATGGAGTTACTAAAAATAGATAATGGTATTTACAATGGTTTTCAGTGATGAAAATCACTATTTTTGTAGGGGATTCTTCTGAAAATTTGACATACACTTCTTGGAGCTCCCTACTTGCTCCCTTTCCTTGTGTGTCCACCTTTTGATGTGCTTCCATGCTTTGTCCTTGACTTTGAGCTTCAACACTCCCCCCCCTCTCGAGTCTGTCGTCCCTGACAGACCCTTGTTGGAAGGGTTGTTCCATGTAGTGCTTTGAGAGGTGGTGTCCATCCGTTGTATGAGCTGGTTCCTTGGATTCCAGCAAGAATGTGTCGTTGTGAGCTTTCAAAACTGCAAGTTGCTCAAAAGAGGTTGTCAAGAGTGATTTGGAGCAACTACTGGCTTCAATTTGCTTCCGAGATATGGATGTTGTTCCCATCACGTCCGCTAGCTCTTCCAAAGATGATGTTGAGAGCAGTCATGCCAACTACTCATAACCCATAATGAATGAAGGGTAAGTGTGTTCGTGCCTGGGTTGAAAAAAGTATGTGCCTTGTGCACGGCCTTGTAATGTAGCCCTACGCATGCTTACTTGGAAAATGCATTGGAAGAGCATGGTGCAAAAATTGCGGGTCTTGAGCTAAGTGCTCAAGGGTATGCTGACGAAGAGGTTTCCCAAACTATCATGGTTGTGGTCCAAGTAGAAGATTCTTACCATAAGGAAAGGTCAGTCGATGCGGATCTCTTCGTGTTGTACACCTTTCATCATGATGGACCATTGGTTGGTTTATCATTGTCGATGAATGCCCTGGTTGATGGTCCACCTAAGCATGACTCATTCATGTTCCATAAGCCAAATCTAGGAACAAGCTCTCTCTCTCTCTCTCTCTCTTTTTTTTTTTTTTTTGGAAAAAATAGCACAAAACAAGAACACAAAAGTTAGTATCAATAGAAATATTTGACCTATGTCAATGTGCTCTTGTGCTTGGGATTCTCAAGTGTGTCTATGCACGGTCGTGTAATGTGGCCCTATATTAATGCATACTTTGGAAATGCATGACCTGAATGGTGCAGAAGACAGGGTTGTGCAAGGAGCACATGGTTGTCGCTCGTTCGAGGCTTTCGATGTTATTTGTGGAGGTTGATGCCGACCTTGGTGGAGGTATCCATTGAGTCTCGAACTGATGTAATCCTCCTTATTGGAGTCCATTTTAGAACATCATTTGGCACTGTAGAGGTCACTTCGGGCGTCTTTCTCTTTGGATGCTTTCTGAACTGTGGTATCCAGTGTGGTTGACGCTTTGGTTCGGTGGAGGCTACTTGCACTTTTGGCTTCCAAACCCATATCCTTTTTGCATGTCTTCCTACTAATGTTGAAGAGCTGATTTGATCTTCCTTTGGTCTCTGTACGTGGTTCTTACCCTTTTCTCTTTTTGGCTTCTTTGTTGAAACCTTTTGCATGTGGGAGAACAAAGGTTGTTGTGGATGTAGGAGCTTCTTAGGTACCCACATCTGTAATTGCCCTTGTTGAGCTGCAGCTAACTTCTTAGGCACCCAAACTTGTTGGATACCTTGTGATTGAGCTTGTCTGAGCTGCTTCCTTCGTCTTCTGGCCTGGTTGGTTTGCATGGATGGAATTTGTGGGGGCAAGGTTGGTGGTTGCTCTCCTTTGCGTACCCATATCTGCTTCATGCTCGGAACTGCTTTTTTATCGAGTGGTGTCTTTCTATTTGATGTAGCAGTTGTCGTGAATGGTTGTGTTTGCTTGTGTGGTGGACGCACTACTGTGGCTACTTGATTCTTTGGAGAAGAAGAAAGATCCACCCGCCTTTGAACCTGGTCTTCCACGATTGACTCCTTCTGTATCATAGAGCTTTTGACACATACAACATCTTCTTTCATATGATTAGTCTTGGAAGAACTAAGAGAGTGTGTGGTGCCATGATTTAGGAGCATGCAGTTCTCTAATTCTAATGTAATGCATTGTTCATGTACCCAAACTTGAAGAATTTGACTTCTTAGGTTTAAGTTAACTGCATGGTCATAGATCCAATCTTGACCCAAGACAAGTGGTTCTGTAAGGTTCTCATCTTGACATACTAGCGCTTTGACTTTCATTGGAACATCTTGAAGGTAGATGGGAAGTTCCACCTCGCCCAAACAAGGGGTTTCCACACCTCCCAATCCTATGAGATAAGCTTCTATGGGATTGATGCTCAATTGCAAGTCTTGGCAGTAGGAAAGTCTAACTGCACTACTTGCTGCATCTGAGTCAATCAATGCTTTCACCGTCCTTGCACCCTTCCCTTGTGCTATCTCTATGGTCACAAATTATCTGCGGTCAATGACCTGAGAAGTCGCTATGCCTGACTTTTGACACATATCCATGTGATATTTTGGGGCTTTTGAGTTGACATCTAGGCTTAATCGCCTTAACTTATTTTGCCTAATACGCTCTCTGGCCTCTACCTGTGCTTCTTCTCTCACTCTTAACTCTTCTTCTTTTCGCTTCTTAGCAGTGTTGAGTCTCATTAGCATATCCTCAGTAAGAGGTTCTTGATATAGCTTGACTCTACAGCCACTAATATAGTTTGGCAAGATATCTCCTTCTAGAGTGGCCAACTGAACTGCACTACTAGTGGAAATTCTATTAATGATCATGGGTCCGTATCCTCTTTTTTCCAACTTACGGGCATGTTGTTTTAGTGTGTATACCAACACTAGATCTCCCTCTTTCAATCCCTTATCCTTGATGTGTGCATCAAAGTATGCCTTTTGCCTCTTCTTTGCAGCATAGATGCCTGCTACCGCTCGTAGCCTTGTCTCACCCAAGCGTTCGAGATCAAAGATCCTAGAGGACAATTCATGCCCATTCCACTCATACTCTTGTGCTACTTTTAAGGCAGGGATTAAGAAATCTAATGGTAGCACAGCGTTCTGTCCGAAGACCATCTGAAATGGGGTGGCATTGAGTACCGTTTTGTAGGCAACTCGATAAGCCCAAACAGCATGATGAAGTTGTTTGTCCCAGTCAGAGCGTTTATTATTTACCAGTTTTGTCAATACGTTACAAAGGATCTTATTGGTACTCTCGGCTTGTCCGTTGGCTTGTGGGTGATAGGGGGCAGATTTCTTACGCTCACCAACTCTATTGGTAGTCCATATCTCGTGAACACATTCTCGAATAAGAACTTAGCCGTAGTCTGAGCATCATTCTTTGTTGTGGCTTTGACTTCTACCCACTTTGTAAGGTAATCTGTGGCTACAATGATGTACTCTGCATGGGAGTTTCTAGCTGGGGGGTTAATAGGACCTATGAAGTCTATGCCCCACTTTGAAAATGCACGTCCTCCCATCATTGGCCTCAAGGGCATCTCGTCTTTTCTCACTGGATATTGTGCACGTTGGCATGTGTCACATTTCTTCACATAGGTATGTGCGTCCATATGAAGAGTGGGCCACCAAAGTCCTGAGAATAGAATGGTCTGGATCACTCGGTCAGGACCAAAATGTCCACCTGCAACACCGCTATGTGCAGTCTCTAAGACCTTTAAATAGTCTGATTCATGAACGCATAGTCTTAAGTAACCATCTTTGCCTCTTCGGTATAGGTTGTCCCCTACTAAGGCGTAGCCTTGAGCCTCTTGCTCCATGCTTCGTCTTCTTGCTAGACTAGCCTCTTTGGGTAATCTTCCCGATCTCATAAACTCTACCAATGGAGCACTCCAATCTGGAATTAATGACACTTGATAAAGGGTCGCATGCTCCACTGGGGGTCTCTCTCTGCACCTTGGACAATTCTTAATCCACTCATGTATTTCTTTGTCCATGCTAGGCCAATACACTCCTAAACGCTTTAGATTCTGCAATGTTCGTTGTTTAGAATAGTGATTTCCTAGCATTCCTTCATGGGCTTGTTGCAGCCAACTACTATGTTCATCATCCTCCACACAACAAGCTAATACACCCTCAGAATCTTGTTTGTACATGCTTCCTGCTAATATGTGATATTTTTGTGATTTTACAATTTCTTCTTGTGATGTTTTCACATTCTTATTTGCAGGGCCAAAGGTTAGGACTGGTACCAACTTATTTGCCCATTTAGGAACAACTTCTAAATTGAACAGATAAGCATCGGGTAATTCGTCAAACACTCCTTGCGGTGACTCTCCTGAAGTGATGCGAGAAAGGTGATCTGCCCGAAGGTGGGTTCTACCTTTCCTGACAACAACTTCAAAGTCATATTCCATTAGTAAGAGGAACCATCTTACTAAGCGTCCAGTATTGCAAGGTTTATTGATCAAATATAACAAAGCTTGATGATCAGTGAAAAACTTGAACTTGTTGGCCAATAAATAGTGTCTAAACTTCTTCACAGCATATACCATGCCTAAGCCCTCTCGCTCAGTTGTGGTATAGTTCCGTTCAGCTACAGTGAGCTATCTACTAGCATATGCTATGGGCAAATCTAAGTTTCCTTCACTTGTGGGTTGTGCTAGCACACATCCTATGGCATGATTGGATGCATCCACATGGACATGGAATGGTTTATTCCAATCAGGAGTGGTGAGTATTGGTGTCGTGCACAAACGTTTCTTCAGTTCATTGAAAGAATTCTCGCATTTGTCGTTCCACTCAAAATTAGACAACAAGGCATAAAGCGGTCTAGCTATGATCGCATACATGTGGATAAACCTACGGTAGTATCCACAATGGCCCATAAAGGCTTGTACCTCTTTAATATTCCTTGGCCTTGGTAGCTCCGCTATGGCTCGTACCTTATCTTCATCTGTTGAGATTCCATTCTTAGAAACAATATGACCTAAGATTTTACCGTGACGCACCATAAACACACACTTTTCTGGGTTCAGACACACTCGATATTCTCTACACTTGTTGAAGATTTGTCTGAGCTCAGGGATGTGAAACCTTCTTTCTTGGGAATGAGCACATAAATCATCCACATACACTTCTAAGCTCTTTCGCAAGAACTCTTTGAAGACATGACACATGAGCCTTTGGAATGTTGCAGGTGCATTGGTGAGCCCAAATGGCATCACACGAAATGCAAAGATTCCCCACTCTGTAGCAAAAGCTGTTTTGTGTTGATCTTATGGGGCAATGGCTACTTGATTGTAACCTGAAAATCCATCAAGGAAGCTATAAACTTCCTTGCCTGAAACACGCTCCAAAAGGTGTTCTGTGATTGGAAGTGGATAACTATCTCTAATTGTAGCGGCATTAACTTTCTTAAGGTTAATACACAATCGCAACTTCCCGTTCTTCTTGGGTACCACAACAATGGGGGACACCCATTCGGTATGCTCAATCTCATAGATGAATCCATCTTCAATCAACCTATCAATTTCTTCTTTTATTTTGGTTGTATAGGTATCATTATATGTGTAGGGCTTCTGTTTGGTGGGCTTAGCATCAGCAGTCATGGGGATAGTATGAGAGCAAATTCTTGGATCTACCCCTTTCAAGTCTCGATAGTGCCATGCAAACACATCCCTATATTCCCTTAATAGAGCTATGAGCTCCATTTCTTCTCTTGCACTTAGGTCATCTCCTATATATGTGCATCTCTCTTCGTTCTCTTCAATGGTCACTACAATCTTCTTGGTCTTTTCTTTATTATCATATGATTCTCCTATGATGGCCTCTCTCTTAGGCATTCGTACCAAAATTTTGCGGTCGTCAACTTCATATTTCTTGAAGTTTTTTGGTACTTCAAACAATGATTCCTCCTCTTCTTGTTTCACTGCTTTTCTTTTCTTTTTCTTTTGACTACTCTCACTTCCATCCTTTGAGTTTACTGTTTTAATACTTGTGAGAGGTTCTTCTTCTTTCTAGGTGAACACTCCTATATCTTCTAGATAGTGCTGCTCTGAGTTAAAGTAACTATCCATCACAATAGACTCCAGATCATCGTCATTCTCTTCTTCTTCTATGACATCACTAAGGTCACATTCTTCTAGCAAGGGTTGACACATGAACACTGAGATATCATAACCCTCCTCATCACAATGAGGTGTCCACTGTTCCTCATTGACAGCAATGTCCATGGTGGCTAAGATTTCTGGCCAGCCATGAGGCTCAAACTCCTCATCTGGAAAGATCATCGGTGTGTAGGTTGGGTCTCTAACTGGTCTATCTCCTAGCAAAGTTCCTTCTTCTCTTGCCTTTAAATGTTTTTCCTCTTCCTTTGCGACCTTGCACATCCACAAATGAGTATCTTCATGTAGCCATGATGGATCAGGTGAACTTTCAGAATGCACAGAGATGGAATCTTCTTTCGCTTTGTGGATAGAATTCCACTGTAGGGGTGGTACATCTCTGAAGGTGTAATCCTTCAAATTGACCTTGGTGGTGACCCCTAAGTGCTGTAAGTACAAGGAGTTAGTTCCCCAATCCTGTACTATTTGCAATTGTCATAGGAAGGGTCTTCCTAGGATCATCTCATAGACATTATTTTTCTCAAAGTCACATATAGCAAATGTGTGCTCAAACTCTACACCACAAGTGGTTAGAGTGATCCCTTCTAGCAATCCTAGAGGTCTTTCAAAATGACCATCAGCCATTTGAAGCTTCATTCTAGTTGGTATTAATGTGGGCTTGCCCCATTGCTTCCACAAGGAGGTGGTCGCAATAGCAACACCAGCACCTGAATCTATGATTGCTTTGGTTGTGTAACCTTGGTAGGTGATTGGAAGATAAGTATTACCTTCTTCACCCTCACACATGTCCCCTATTTTGTCTAGAGGTATCTCTGGTACCCTTTGCTTGGAGCCTGCTTTTGGCATGTTGGAATCAAGTTCTGGAACCTGATCCTTCACATGATTCCAAAGCTCAGGTTTTGCTTTGAGCAGCTCTTCTACAGTGAGATGACACTGAACCTTAGTGTTCTTCATGACATCCGTGTTCCTTGGAACCACTAAGTCTTCATTTCTTACTAGTATTGTGGGAGCTCTAATCTGGAGAGATTCAGATTCCCATGGGCCTGGAAATTGAGGCAGTTCTTCTAAGGTATTAGATTCAAAATCTAACCTTTCGTCTTCTTGTTGTTCTGCTTCATCTCCGTAAATAGATGGAATGTCTTGGGGAAATTGATCATGAAGATCATCAATCTTAGGAATAGGAGGGGAATTACCCTTCTCCTTGGCCCATTTCTCTTCTTGTATTTCCCGCAAGAATTCTTGAGAGTACTGTTGAATTGAAGGAGGTATTCCTGGATCCGTGGAATTAGGAGCATAAGTTCCCATTGGTGGTGAGCTTCCTCTTTCAATAACTGGTTGAGCCTGTGGAGGTCAAGAAACTTGTGGTTTGTTTACCAACTGCTCTAATCGTTCTAGTAAGCCCTGGAAATGCAAATCCCCTTTGACAGAGTTTGTCTGATTGAACTTTTGACTAGTCTCAAGTATATTTTCATGCACATTTTCATGCACATTTTCATCCGTTCAATCTCTAAGTCCGCTCTAGGGTAACTCTTGTCTAGGTTTGCAGCTGTAGGCCCTTCTTGAAGTCGAGCCTGGTAGGCCTTGAACATCATGTCCAAGCCTTCTGGGGTTGGATCTGCAAGAACAGACCCTGGTTGCGGTCTATTTACAATGGGTGGTGGGGTGCGATGAGGTGGAATGGATGGAGTTTCGGCATGCGAGGGGTTTTGAGATGCAATGTCTTCTATTTTTGTTTTTGCATCTTTCAAGCTTTCTTCTAGTTCCGATAACTTTTTATTCCACTTACGATTGGCCTTTTCTCTGGTATCCTTCCATGTTCTTGTTTTCCTCTTACTAGGCTCTCCCGATTCACTCGACTCTGATTGTTCTACTGGTTTATCCTGTTTTAATGCTTGTGCCCTAGTAACTGCCTGTATAGGTGCCACCTTACTGCTACTTGAACTTGAATCCGCCACTAAGCCTACTACATTAATGGGTGTAATCTTGGGTGCGCTGGAGGGGTTTCTTGGACAATCTCTAGGGAGATGGTCTTTGCCACAATCAGGGCAAAAAGCCTGTATTGTGATAGCCTATCCTTGACTCGGAGATGATGGGTGGGGACAGTCACGAATGAAATGATCACCTTGACATCTAAAACAAGATCCTCTAGGGGCTTGTGGTCTCATTTGTCTCAATTGGGGCCTAGGGTTAGGATTTGTGTACATGACATTGGAGTATTCTGGCTCCCAATTTTGCTCCATAGGTGGTGCCTCATATTGATACGAGTAAATCTCACTATGTTCAGGTGACTCTGTGTAATACGCATGTGGACTACCTTCATGGGAGTAGTCTGAACAATGAGCATGAGAGTCATTATGTAGTATCAATGGGGTTAGGGGCACCAATGCTCTGTTTGGATTTTCCTCTCCCACAACATATTTGACTGGAATCACGTTGGCTGGAGCTGGTGGTTGGTTTCCCAAGACAGGTTGTGGCCTATATGGTACTTGATATTGTTGTTGTGGTCTATAATATGGCTGTTGGTATTGGTTCTGATACCTACCTTGTGAGTAAGGTTGCTGATAATTCTGTCTAACAGCCTGCCTATTGTAGGGACAATCTTGAGCCGTGTGGTTTGTGTATTTTCTCTCAATAGTGCAATATGGAGCATTCCTTTCTCTAATGTTTTGGTTTTGCATTGGGCATACATTAGCCATGTGGTCACCTCCGCAAGTATAGCACCGATTCAATGGGGTGACTCTCTGTGTTTGTCTATTTTGGACTCCCAGCTTCTTGGCAACTTGCTCAGCTATCTCTTCTATTTCTGTGGAGATCTTTGAAGTATGACTAGTAGAACTATCCGAATCTTTGTAGAGTTTGGACAATCCTAACTCCTCACCCAAGTTATCTTCTATGTCGATGCACGTCCGCACGCACTCTTCTATGGATCTAGGCTCTTTCAAGTACACATATGATCTTAACTTTGTGCTCAGTAAGCCATCTAAGAACAAAGCCACTTGTTTAGCTGGTGTGGGTAACTCTGGAGTAGGGCATCTTCCTAAGTATTGTCTGAACCTTCTACCTGCTAGTCGCACTGTTTCTTGGGGTGTCTGCTTGAAACTGTGGATCAGGGACGATGTGTTATGCCTGATACCACTCTTGGAAAATTCTACAATGAATTCGTCTAGCAGTTGACCTATATCGCGATAGTTGCGACTACTCAGTGGTTGAAACCAAGCCAAGGCAGTGCCCTTAAGAGTCAAACCAAATGCCTCATACTGGGTGAACAAGTCCTCAACCTATTCAGCTCTTAACACTTGTTTGAACTCGGCCACATGATCATAAGGATCTCCTGACCCATCAAAATAATTCTTCATTGCCTTGATCACTTGAGTGGGTCTAAGGGTTCTTGGGTGCTCTCAGGGTCTAGGCAATGGAAAATCATGTTCATCTCTTTGTTGCCTATGTGTTTGATGTCTCTCTCTTTCAGGTCTTTCATTTTCAAATCCTGATCTATTCCTGCCTACGGTGTGTGCAAAACTTACCTCAGGTCTCTCTCTAGCTCTTTCTCTCTGAGCTTCATGAGCGTGGGAAGATCCTACTCCTTGGAGGCCATGGGAAACATTGGATCTTGGTGGGGGGAAAATCAATTCATTCTTCCAAGTATATGCATGTCTATCATGTTCTGTTACCAAGAATATCTTCTCTGATGTGTTATCCAGGTAGACAACTTTGCCTGGTATCTCAGGATCTTTGAATTCATAGATGATGACTATGCCCAATTGGCTAGGTTGATCTAGCTTGAATCTCCAAAAGGCTTCCTCTGTTTCTCTATTCAAAAATAGTTCTATGCTTTTGTTATCTTGAGGGATCCAGTCTGGAGTGATCACTCGGGTCAAAACTGACTTACCTCTAGGAGTCTGGGGTCCTTGTCGTACATTTCCTTGTTCTAGGTCTCCTATTTCATTCTCAGGAATGACATTTCCAAACTCATCAGTCCTATCTGGTAGGTTGGTGACCACATACATGGTTCCTTCCTTATCAATATATGAACCCTCTTCGAACTTGACCACCGGGTGTTCAAGCCCAAAGGATTGATCTGGATTTTTGAGTTGGACCACTGATCGCCTCAGACCATCCTCATAGATGCGAGCACCTAATTGGTTGGTCCGAATATATTCCAACTGTGTCTTATAGGGACCTTCTAGTGTTTGTAGATGGGCAGTCCCTGAGCCACCTGTAGGTTTTCCCATGCTAAAAGACATTTCTGAATCACTTGTGTCTGAACTTAGTAAAAGATGACCACTTAGTTGTTGTGCCCAAGACTTGGATGTATGGTTGACACTAGCCTCAGAAGATCTAATGTTTTGTTTATCCTTGCCCAAGTGTCTACCAGATCTCAGGTTCATAAGCTTTAGTCAAGAGTCCAAATTTTCCCTTTGGTATGGTTCAAAATTCTTTGGAGCCCCCTTGGTTTCCTAGTCCCACTTGATGCCCAACTTCAAATTATCCTATCTGAAAATCAACGCATTATTCTTATAAAAAACAGTTGAGGTCATGTAGGATTCCAAACGAGCTTTCCAACGAGCTATAGAGCTCAAAAAATGGACTTTGGATGAAAAAGTTATGCCAATTGAGGCTCCTGGGGGTCAAAACAGGCAAACAGGACCTTTGGAGAAAATCGCGATTTTGTGAACTTTCAGAGAATCGCGATTTTGTGAACTCATAAAATCGCGATGTTGAGCACAAAATCGTGTTTCTGAAAATCGCGATGTTGAGCACAAAATCGTGTTTCTGAAAATCGCGATGTTGAGCACAAAATCGTGTTTTTTGAAAATCGCGATTTTGACCCAGAGAATCGTGATTTACAAAATCGTGTTTTTTTTTCACAAAATCGTGTTTTCTCAGAATCGTGTTTTTGGCATGAAAATCGTGATGTTGAGCACAAAATCGTGTTTCTGAAAATCGTGATGTTGAGCACAAAATCGTGTTTCTGAAAATCGCGATGTTGAGCACAAAATCGTGTTTTTTGAAAATCGCGATTTTGACTCAGAGAATCGTGATTCACAAAATCGTGTTTTTTGCTGAAAATCGTGATTTGTGAGAATCGCGATTTTGAGCCCGCTGAAAATCGTATTTTCTGAGAATCGTGTTTTTGGCATGAAAATCGCGATGTTGAGCACAAAATCGTGCTTTTTTGAAAATCGCAATTTTGACTCAGAGAATCGTGATTTACAAAATCGTGTTTTTTTTCACAAAATCGTGTTTTCTCAGAATCGTATTTTTGGCATGAAAATCGTGATGTTGAGCACAAAATCGTGTTTTTTGAAAATCGCGATTTTGACTCAGAGAATCGTGATTCACAAAATCGTGTTTTTTTTTCACAAAATCGTATTTTCTCAGAATCGTGTTTTTGGCATGAAAATCGCGATGTTGAGCACAAAATCGTGTTTTTAGAAAATCGCGATTTTGAGCAAAAAAATCTTGATTACACAAAATCGCCTTTTTTTCACAAAATCGTGTTTTTTTACTGAAAATCGTGATTTTTTGAGAATCGCGATTTTGAGTAGGGAATCGTGTTTTTTGACTGAAAATCGTGATTTGTGAGAATCGCGATTTTGAGCACAATCACAGAATCGTGATTCTGAGAATGACCACAAAATCGTGATTTTTTTCAGCCAACTTTTAGGCGGGAAAAGAGAAAATCGTGATTTTTCAAAAAATTTTGAATTTTCACAGAATCGCGATTTTCATCACAGAATCGTGTTTTTTGGCGGGAAATTCAAATTTCTGAGCGCCGGCTATGGCGAGCTCCGTATGAGCAGAAAATCATGAAAAAAACACAGCGCTTGCTCTCCCTTGCTTCTCCTAACTCCTTCCCACACAATAATGCATGAAAAATGGTATGAAGATGGTGAAAATGCACTAAAAAACAAGAATTTTCTATGAAGAAGAAGATGGAAGAGGGTGGAGATGATGATGATGATGAAGATGAAGAGGAAAAAACAGAAAATGAACTGAAATGACAGTTTTTTTTTACCTTCCAACGTCGCAAATCTACGATCTTACCATCACAACGCTCGTCCTCTAAGCTCTCTCCCCGGCAACGGCGCCAAAATTTGGTGTAGCTCAAGCGTAAGCACCACCTCCTTTACTTGTCAATCCGTGGAGACGTGAGGACCGGTATGAAGACCACGAGCAAGTGAAGGCACAGGTGCGTGAGTGAAAGTACACAATCATACACACACATACACACACACGCGCACAAAGTAAGATCAATGAGAGGAACAATGGAAAGCTTAGATTGCAAAAGAGTTCTCTTACAAAAGTTCTATTCTCTAACAAGCTAACCTCAAAAATGAGCTCTCTAGCTCTTTTTATAGTTTTTTGACTAGTTTTGGCCCTGTCCAGACCTAGTGTCCGGCCTAGTTAAAAATTAGGTTCCAGGGCTTATTTGAGGGCTCAAACCAAGTCTAAAAATTATGAAAATTGGTACGATGGTACATCTAATACTCCTCAAGCTCGAGGACTCCTCGGCTTGAACAAAATGGAGTTACTAAAAATAGATAATGGTATTTACAATGGTTTTTAGTGATGAAAATCACTATTTTTGTAGGGGATTCTTCTGAAAATTTGACATACACTTCTTGGAGCTCCCTACTTGCTCCCTTTCCTTGTGTGTCCACCTTTTGATGTGCTTCCATGCTTTGTCCTTGACTTTGAGCTTCAACATGGATTCAGGCATACAAGGCACGAATAAGAGCCGGACCGACCATCGAACAACATGAAAGAGAATATCCTAGAGGTGACCTAGAGAAGGAGAGGTTGGAGATCTGCAAAAAACTAATAGAAGTTGCCCAACAGACCCTAGAAAAACCTGCATTGCCATTACCCAAGACCCGAATTCTTGAAAGAGAATTCCAAGACTGCATCATCACTAATGACCACGAAAAAACTGAAGTAAGTAATACACAGAATGGCTATGATTGTGAGGATAAAAGGGAAGGATCCATTATTCCCGAAGTAGAAGGGGAATGGCCTAAAGATTTGTGGGCTAGAGTCCAAGAAGACAGATGGAAGAAAGTAGAAGGAATTTAACCACCCTTTGAAGAGATAGAAGCGGAAGAGGAAATAGAGGGTTCAATACCTGAATTAAATTCAGAAGAAATTATACCAATGGATCCTAGTGACAAAGGAGAGGATGGAATAAAGGATTTGCCAAACTATACAGGAGATTACGAACATAATTCAGAATTATATTGTATTCCCTCAATAAGGAAAAAAGAACCGAACCCATCCGTCCAAACATCGGACATCATACAACACCTTAAAAAGGTAAAAATCCCTTGTACCTTAACATTAGAAGAATTGTTGAAGGTCAAACCACATCTGAAGGAGAAATTAACTAGTCAATTGGAGAGCAAGATGGAAGAAAAAGAGATATTGGACGAAGTAAACACGGTAAAGATCCCGGTGGATAAGGTAGGAGATTTTAGTGAGGGAGATGAAGGAAACACTTGCCTTCCAATTACCTTTAGGGGTTATACCACCAAAGCCATCTTAGATTCAGGAGCTAGTGTAGGCATTGCTACCAGAGAAATCTGGGAGAAATGGGGAAAACCAGCTTTAAGACCAACGCGTATGAAAATACAAATGGCTGACGGACACACAGAAAGACCCTTGGGATTATTGGAACGAGTAGTTTTCACCACCTGCGGAGTTGAATTTGAACACACCGTAGCAATTTGTCAATTTGAAAGGTCGAGCAATTATGAAATGATACTTGGAAGACCTTTCATGAGATAGTTAAAGGTTGTGCAAGATTGGGGAAAAGATGTTGTATACCTACAACATGAAGGAACCACCACGAGAATAAATCTCCACACCTATACATATCAAGATGTTCCTCCCTTACAATGGAATCAAATTCATAAGGAAGAAGACGATCAGTCAGTTCACAGCATAGGTTCTAGTGACCAATCTTGGATGAACGAGGACACTCATCTATGGATATGCCAAACTGCCAAAAAGGAAGAGGAAAGGAGAAAAGGATGGCAGCAAAGGCAAGGAGTAGCTAGGTTTGTACAAGATCCAGCATACATGCCTCAAGTCTTTTTAGATGAAGAGTTTGAACCTCATGGTTGGATTGAGATTTTAGCGACCCTCGATGTATGTGTGAATGAAGAAGTGATAACTATGAATGAACGCATTGACGAGGAAGGATATGACGTTAGTCTCTATGTAGTAGTCCTTCAGGAGGCTGACGAAGGAGAAGTGATAGAAAAAGAATGGAAGGAGGACTATGAGAGCATTGAAATGGAGCCAGAACCAATGGAACCTGAGGATGAAGATCAAAAAATAAGCATCACAGCTAACGAAAACAATAAGGAACCTACACAGAAAGAAGAGCTAGAGTTAGATAAAGAGCCATAGAATGAAGAAAACAAACCACAAGATCAATTTGAAGTGCCAGCTCACTTCAAGAAATATGAAGTAGAAGAGAGGAAAATTGCTATTCAAATGCCTAAAAGAGAGGCACAGCCAGGAATAGCTTATGACAATAAAGAACAAACCAAGAAGATAGTGGTAACGTTGGAGGAAGGAGAAGAACGATGTACTTTCATAGGACAGGATGTCACAATGGAGGAAGAACAAGAATTAATACGCCTCATAAGGGAATATCGGGATGTCTTTGCATGGACCTATAAGGACTTGAAAGGAGTAGATCCATCTATATGTGCCCATAGAATTCCCATGACATCCGAAGCCAAACCTTCTAAACAAAGACCATATACATACAATGATGTGTATTCAGCAAAGATAAAGGAAGAGATAGACAAATTGTTAGATGTTGGATTCATATATGAGATTGAGCACACGGAATGGGTGTCACGGTTGGTGGTTGTACCGAAAGAGAATGGAAAGTTGAGAGTGTGTATCAAATCAAAGAAAGTAAATGCTGCGACCATAAGAGATAGTTACCCATTACCAATTACAGATCATCTCATGGAAAGAGTGGCAGGAAAGGAAGTTTATAGCTTTCTGGATGGCTTTTCAGGATATAATCAGGTGGCCATTGCTCCTAAAGACTAACATAAAACCGCTTTCGCAACGGAATGGGGAGTATACGCCTTTAGAGTCATGCCTTTTGGTCTGACTAATGCCCCAGCTACCTTCCAAAGATTGATGTGCCATGTATTCAAAGAATTCCTAAGAAAGAGTATGGAGGTATATGTGGATGATCTTTGTATTTATTCAGCTATACGATCAGAGCACATCCCAGAACTAGAAAAGATCTTTGCCAAATGTAGACAATACTGAGTATGCCTCAATCCAGAAAAGTGTGTCTTCATGGTTAGACAAGGAAAAATATTAGGACATATTGTCTCTAAAAACAGAATTTCAACTGATGAAGACAAAATCAAGGTAATTTTGGAATTACCAAGACCTAAGAATGCTAAAGAAGTTCAAGCATTTATGGGACATTGTGGATACTATCGAAGATTTATACATATGTACGCCATAATTGCTAGACCTCTTTATGCATTATTGACACAATTTAATTGGACCGAAGAATGTGAAAAAGCCTTCAACGAGTTAAAGAATCGATTGAGTTCAGCACCAATCCTTCGAGTACGTAACTGGAATAAGCCGTTTCACATCCATGTGGATGCTTCCAAGTTTGCCATTGGTTGCATCTTAGCTCAACCTGCAGATACGGGAAAACTAGACCACCCTATAGCCTATGCTAGTAGACAATTAAATCAAGCAGAACGCAATTATACTACCACTGAGAGAGAAGGCCTAGGGATGGTGTACGCAGTCAAAAAGTTCAGACATTACCTGTTGGCAAACAAATTCAAATTCTTCATTGATCATCAAGCTCTACTGTACCTAGTCAATAAACCGTGCAATACAGGAAGACTAGTACGATGGTTCTTATTGTTAATGGAGTTTGATTTTGAGGTAGTAGTCAAGAAAGGAAATACCCACATAAGAGTAGACCACTTATCAAGAATGACCCATGGAGAACCACCCATAGGAGTACCCGATGATTTGCCAGATACGTATCTTTTTAACCTGGAAGTATGTCCCCAATGGGCAGAAAAGTTGATCCCTATACTCACACATGGACCGAAAGATGGGATCACACCAAACCAAACCCAAGACCTCTAGAAGACTAAAAACCTTCATATCATTGCGGGAAGTTTGTATCACCAGGATTCAATTGGATTGTTAATGAGATGCGTAGAAGAAGAGGAACAAGAAATGTGGCTTCATAAAGCACATGTAAATCAATGGAAAACTCATTTGAATGCAAACGGAACATGGAAAACTCTGAGGAGGTTAGGCATATATTAGCCAACCATGCGGAGAGACACACATAACTATGTATCAGCATGCCAAATATGTCAAGAACAAAATCCAGAAGAGAACTCAACTCTATGCTATTCCACAGTAGCACCGAGATGGAGCATGCCTCTGGTAAAGTTCTTAAAGACTCAAGAATACCCTGAAGGAGCCACTATAGCAAGGAAACGTGCACTTGTAGAACAAAGTAAGGATTATGCCATTATAGGAAAACAACTTTTTAAACGAGGGAGAGATAACCAATTACGAGTGTGCATTCACGAAGACAAATATCTTTCTGTTTTAGAGATGGCACATACAGGAGCTACAGGAGGGCACTTCTCTGCAGATAAAACAGCAAAAATGATCCTCTTTGCTGAAATGTGGTGGCCAACTCTACATCAAGATGCGATAACACATGTGCAACGTTGTGATACTTGTCAACGAACCAAATATCCAATTAGGAGAGATGAGATGCCACTGAGACTCATGATGAGTGCCAGAGCTTTCACCAAATGGGGAATAGACTTCATAGGACCTATTAGCCCACCAGCGAAAGGATCCCATGCTGAGTATATAGTTGTAGCCACAGACTATCTGACCAAATGGTTTGAAGCCAAAGCAACCAAGAAAAATGACGCGAGAACTACGGCCAAGTTTCTCTTTGAGAATGTTTTCACTAGATTTGGATTACCAATAGAAATTGTGAGTGATAGAGGTACGCACTTTGTGAATGAAGTTATAGAAGCTTTATTGAATGAATTCTTGGTAATTCATAAGAAATCAGCTCCTTATCACCCACAAGCCAATGGACAAGCCGAAAGTTCGAATAAAATCTTGTGTACAGTTCTCACCAAAATTGTTAACAATGGTAGATCAGATTGGGATAAGCAATTACATCATGCTTTATGGGCATTTCGAGTAGCCTATAAAACCGCCATAGGCACTACTCCTTTTAACTTAGTATATGGACAAAATGCTATTTTGCCAATTGATTTTTTAATTCCCACTCTCAGAGTAGCAACAACTTACGAGTGGACGGGACATGAACTATCAGCTCAATTGGATCAAATAGAGAAGCTTCACGAAACTAGGTTACGAGCTGTAGCAGGCATTTATGCTGTTAAACGACGACAGAAAGCCTATTTTGATGCTCACATCAAAGACAAAAATTTGAAGGAAGGAGATTTAGTTTTGGTATATACCTTGAAACAACATGCTAAGAAGTTGCAGAAGAGAGGATATGGCCCATTAATCATCAATCGTATATCGACAAGTGGAGCTATCAGCTTAGCAACCTTGGATGGGGATGTATTACCAAACTATATCAGCGGATGTCAAGTAAAAAAATATCTAGAACCATTGACTGAAGAAACAATGTCTCGATTAATCAAGGGCAAGAATAGACGTATTGAAGAGGAAAGGATACGAGAAGAAGCGAGACAGGAAGCACTAGAACGAATTAAAAAATGAAAGGAGTGGATGAGAAAGCGAGATGAGAGATATTGATTAGGAGAAGAACTCATCCCAATGGCTAATGTTAGAGCCACTAAAAACCTAGGTTCACAGAGAACGCAACCATATTTAAATTTGGGAGCAGGTAAAACGGAATACCATTTAGTGGATGCTCTCATTGACACAGGAGCTTCCATAAGCTGTATCAAACTTTCTTTGACCCAGAAACTCAAGGAAGAATTACACCCATCAATGGCACAGTTGATAGGAATAGGAGGGACGATTACTCAATGTATATGTGAAATTACCTTACCTCTGCATCTTGGCAACAACACTATGGAACAAAAGCTATTAGTGTGTCATGATCAAGATTTACTTGAAGAGTTAGTGTTAGGTCAAGACTGGATTTATGAATATGAGGTGACCATTCAATTGGCTTTAGGCTACATCTCAGCGAGGATAGGACACCGGGAAGTATCCAGTCTGCTAGACGAACGACCAATCAAATCTGTGAGCATAGAGCAAAAAGTTCATTCCAATGAACAAAGTCACGAATGTATGTTCACTAGCACTATAGAAACACCTTCGTCAAGTACTATATGTGCGGACACATTGACTTCTGCGTGCATACCATCTTCTAGTCTAGCACGTCACAAGAGTGTCAATCAATCTAAAACTGACCTCAGTGAAACACCATGCCTAAGGGAGACCAATCCTCTGGGTAATGCAAAATCTGTACCTATGAAAATATACCCTATTTCGTTCACTCAACAAGCTTGGATAAGGAAAGATCAAGTAAAGGAATATCTTCAACAACAGAAGCACTATCGACATCGGAGCAACCCATCAAATAACAACGCAAATCATTATGAGCACCAAAGTCAACAACGAATTGCTATAATATGGATCCCAAAGAAAGTAGTAGCCGCTCAACCGGATCGATCGCAAATATGGATTCCTAAATCATGTGCTCCAAAGAAGCTAAACCGAAACAAGGAACCTCAGCATAAGAAGAGCCAACAAGGTCTACACACAAAACAGCCACAGAAGAATAGCTACAGGAAAATAAAGGAGTCTGCAGTCGCTACACAAGCCAATTTTAGATTCAAAAATCAGAAAGAGCAGACATACCACAAGAGAAGAACCACATTCATCAAAAAGGTGGAGAATACACTACATCCCAACAGAATGAAGCAGATTTGGTTGCCGAAAGACAAGACAGACTGCATACATTGACCAACTACTTCCAGATGCACACATATGGAGTTATCAGTACCCAAAGTATGCATGATAGGGCCACCTTACAAGGCCAAGCATTCGGCACATCCTTCTTCTATTTCAGGATAGTCGAGCACATTTTCCTCTTGGGAAATAGGAGAACACTTTGTACATACACTAAGAAAATCACTCCAAAAATAATAACCGCTTCGGCTATGAATTAACTTTTCTGTTTTCCTTTTTAGTTAAAAATATAAAAATATCTAAAATTGAGAAAAATCCAGGTATTACCTTTCTCACACCCACGGGAAAGAGACGACACTACTCACTCGGAGCAATATCGAGCTTATGACAAACAAATAAAGGAGGATTTCTGATAATATATGGCCACTAATTCATACTCTATATTGAGTGCAGATGGCATCACCTAATTCCGAAGCTACACAAGTGGAAGAGGTCCAGCTTCTTCCATTGGAATCAATAACAAAAGTCAGAGGCCATTGGTTTCCTGATGACCAACCAGTCTCAGAACTTATTTTCATGGCAACTATCAAGATCATGGATAGGGATCATTACTTCCCTATTATGTCACAAGATTTCAAGACCATAATCCAAGGATTACCACATATTGAAGATGTATGGAAGCAGGCAGGCCTAGAGGCATTTCTCAAGTTGCCGATCTATGTTCCAGATTTCCAGAGATGTGCTCAAGTAATGAATACATTGCAACCTGCCGCAACAAAAATATCAGTTCCAGAAGCACGAGTATTGGATAAAGTAGGGACATGGAAGACAATTCAATTCACACATGAATTGATTAATAAAGCTTTTGGATGGAATCAAGAAGGAATTACTAGTGTCAAAGAGGAATGTCATGATCTTAAGAAGAGATCCTTTGTGGAGATTAACAGAATAGACCTCGAAGACGTTGTCCGTCTTGTGCACCAACACTTCTGTTTCCCTAGCATGCACAGATACATGGCACCACAGAAGATTGTAGTACAACTACTATCACATGCCATGAGACAAATTGGGAACAAGGTGAATCTGACAGGCTATGTCCAAGAAAGACTATTTGAAGCCCAGAAGAAATGGGGCCAGAAGAAGTTTTTGAATGGCAGTTCTGCATTAACATTACTGATATATGAAGCTCTTGACATGAAAAATTGTTTACGTGAGATGCCGACATCAGAAGGGCTAGCCAATACGCAAAATCCGCTACAGCCCCTAAGAAAAAGAAAGCAGTTGTTATGGTTGAAGAAGCTGGAACGAGCTCACAAAAACCCATGAGGGGTACAAAGCGTCTACGGGAGGAGGAAGCCCAAGCTACACCGCAATCAAAGAAAACACATCTATTATCGAAGATCACGACAACTCAAATGCCTATTACTAGGAGAGATCTTTCCGCTGCCCTTGAAGAGACACATCAGTATTTGCAAGGGCAGGTAAACTTGAATATTCAAGGTCATCATTATAGACAGGCAAGTCAAGAGAAATTTCAACGGAGTACAGAGAAGATTCCTAAACAAGCTGGAAGATACAAAGAGCTGGGCATAGATGATTCTAGTACTACGGAATCCAGTCCTGAAATAGACACTCTGGATACTGATATAAGAACAGAAACTCAAGAAGAAGAATGGAATGAAATTAAGCAAGTGGAAGGGACGCCGGACAACCAAGAAAAGGAGAAGAGAGTAGAAGATTCTAATAAACCTAAGCATACCATTCAATTGAATGATAATACAAAAATAAGCATCAAGGAAGCTCCAACCAGTGTTACACATGTAAAACTACCTATCAAAGAGGAAATCCAAACTCCAATGAACATGGATTCGGAGATACTACACAATAAAGAACAAGTTGTGATCGAGGTACCGGATGACAAGGAAACAAAGAAAACATGGTAGCTGAGCCAAGGATCCAACTTCAGATTAGGTAGCCCCATGACACTACATTAAGAAGAGGCCGTCAAAACTGAACACCTGTTTTATAAACGGGTAAAAATGATCAAGGGTTGCGTGCAGAGAAAGAAAGTGAATAACGCAGCAAGGTCCGATGTGTGCAACCAGGACAACAAACTGAGGACAAGAAGCAAAGCCTGTCAAGGGACGACAGAGACGAAGAGGGGGAGAGTGTTGCAGAGCTAAAGAAAGCACAAGAGAGAGAAAAAGACGGGCCCCAAAATTTTTCCAATTTGGACATCATATTTTTGTATCATAACCATTCTTGTAATATATTTTCCGTTGTAAATGCACTAGAGGAGTCCTCTAGATGCATCCCCACAGAAGATTAGAGAGTTACCCATGTAAAATAGTAGGAAATTAGTTTTTTAGTGAATAAAGTGCCGGTCTCTTGTGTGAAAGGACCATTTTTAGGGCACCAGTATATAAGTCAAATGTGACTCTTTGTAAAGAACTTTTTGCCATTGTGAGAATAGAGAGCACAGAAATTCGAATTTGTGTCTTCTTCACCCTATATCTTCTTCTTTGTGAGCTTGTATGCATGTGTATAGCTTGGAAAGAGTGTTAGGAAGTGTGGTCTATCCATGAAAGTGTTTGTTTGTTGTAGGTAATGTGTGTGCGAAGTGTAGGAAGTGCTGAAGTGTAGGAAGGTATTTCCCATGACTCAGTATTTTGTTCATAACTTGAAGTAGGAGTGTCAAAATTTCATGAAGCCACTGCCATTGGATGCGTCTTCTCGAGAGCTTTGAAATGCATATGTTGTTTGCTATGTTTGAAGCTTGGAGCTGAGAGAAAAGTCCAAAATACTGACGGCTGCTGCACCAAGTATCGTGACACCATGACCAACAGTTGAAGCTTGTTTGGATAAGTCTTTGCCTTGTTTACACTCTTTGAGTAGTTCACTTGCATTGATCATCACATGATTGCATGTCCTCATACACTCAGCTAGGTTTATATACTCTTTGGATTGATAATTAAAAGCATGTATCCCCACTATATGCACTTGAGAGGGGATTGAGGTATAGTCTCTTTCTCCGCAAGTCCCTAAGTTGGTACTTAGGTCAACACAGTATGCATGTGTATGTGTGTGTGTATGGTGAGGTCGACTTCTCTCTCTCTCGATCCTCATTGTAGTGCTCTCGCTCTCTATTCTCATTGTAGTTACGTACTATCTTTGGATGAGACAATGAACTTCAAATTCTCATAGCGTCGAGCATGATTACAATTATAAAAAATCCTTTTATGGGAGTGATACACATAGGTTTGAGTGTATAGAATGCACAAGAGTACAAGAAATAAGCAAAATATGCTTTTGGAATGAATCAGACACTCAATAGTGGTACCTCCTATTTTTTAGGAATACGTAGAGATTGACACTAAGATAGAAAAACTGAGATTTCTCCCAATCTAATAAACCAAATGCTTTGGAAATTTACAAGCATAAACTCAAAAATAATACCTTTCCAATCAGTCCTCTCTCATCCAATTTGAGCTCTCTAGAGAGAGCAAAGCCTTTGCAAGGTTATTGTTGTCAAAGAAGATGATGTAGAAAAAATGGAGCAAGACAATGATGGTCACAAGTGTATGTATATTTCTTCCATGTAATGTACAAGTGATTTGAAGTATTTATATAGACCCTAGAAGTGCTCCAAAACTTCTACAAGTTGATTTTGAATTCAAATCCATAGGTGTACCTACAGGTTTAGTGTTCTCCATTTTGAACTCAAGAAGTACATCATGAATATATCTTCTCTTATTTAAATACATTCCTTCATTTGTGTATATCACCTGCATACCTAGGAAATATTTGACCTCAACTAAGTCACTGATTTTGAACTCCTCTTGCATGTGCCTCTTGATCCTTTGAATACCATTCAAATCATCACCTATCACAATAATATCATCTACATATACACATAGATATATAACCTCATTGTGATCCCTTTTGATGAATAGAGAAGGATTTGAGTTGCTAGGTATGAACCCTTGATCTTGAAGGTATGTAATTAACCTATAATTCCAAGCTCTAAGAGCTTGTTTCAATCCATACAATTCTTTCTTAAGTCTGCAAACATAAGATGTATGATTAGGGTTTTCGAAACCTAGAGGTTGTGAAATGTATAACTCCACTTATCCAACCATCTAGAAATGCATTTTTTACATCAAGTTGGAGGAGTCTCCAATTTCTTGTAGCAGTTACACTTATCAATGTTCTGATTGTAGTCATCTTTTCAACTCGTGAGAATGTTTCCTCATAGTCTATACCATGGCTTTGTGAGCATCCTTTGGCAACTAAACTTGCCTTGTATGTAAAAACTAATAGATCTGAGTTTCTTTTAACTTTATATACCCATCTACAATCAATTACCTTTTTATTGGATGACATTGGAACCAAATCTGAAGTGTCCATCTCCTTTAATGCATCTATTTATTCTTTCATGGACTTTTCCTAATTAGGGTTTTGTTGGAACTCAAGGTCAAGCACAAGCATGGAAGCACATCAGAAAGTGGACACACAAGAAGAGGGAGCAAGTAGGGAGCTCCAAGAAGCATATGTCAAATTTTCAGAAGAATCCCCTACAAAAACAGTGATTTTGATCACTCAAACGATTGTAAATATCATTTTTACCTTTTTGTAACTCCATTTTGTTCAAGTTGAGGAGTCCTCGAGCTTGAGGAGTATTAGAAGTATCATCCTACCAATTTTCATTTAGACTCCATTTGAGCCTTCAAATAAGCCCTAGAACCTGATTTTTAACTAGGCCAGACATTAGGTCTAGACAGGGCCAAAACTACTCAAAAAACTATAAAAAGAGCTAGAGAGCTCATTTTTGGGGTTAGCTTGTTAGAGAGTGAGCTTGTTGTAGATTTAAGCTTTTGTAAGAGAACTCTTTTGTAACCAAAGCTTTCCATTTTTCCTCTCTTTGATCTTACCTTGTGCGTGTGTGTGTGTATGTGTGTGCATGTTCTTTCACTCACGCACTTGTGCATTCACTTGTGCGTGGTCTTCATACCAGTCCTCACGTCTCCGCAGATTGACAAGTAAAGGAGGTGGTGCTTATGCTTGAGCTACACCAAATTTTGGCACCGTTGTCAGGGAGACAGCTTGGAGGAAGAGCATTGTGATGGTAAGATCGTGGATTTGTGACATTGGAAGGTAAGAAATAGTCATTTTCTGTTAACTTTCAGATTTTTCTTCTCCTTCTTCATCATCACCATCTTCATCTTCATAGAATTTTTTCGTTTTTAAGTGCATTTTCACCATTTTCACATCATTTCTCATAGAAAGAGTTAGGAAGTGCTTGAGAGTGCATGCATGCACTTGTGTTTCTCAGGATTTTCTATACATTTGGGGCTCGATACAAAAATTCAAAATTCCCACCTAAAAACTCAAAAAATCATGACTTTCTCAGAAATCGTGATTCTTTGGAAAGTTCAAAAATTTTTCCTGCCTAAAAATTTTGGAGACAATCACGATTCTCTGGAGTTAGCATTTGGAGAAAATTGCTATTCTTTGGGTTTGTGCGTTTTGAGAAAATCACGATTCTCTGGAAGAAATTCAGGATGTTTTGGACTTGGGGGATTGAGAAATTCACAATTCTCTACAAGAAATTCACAATTCTCTACAAGAAATTCACGATTCTCTAGATTGAGAGGAATTTGAGAAAATCACGATCTTTTGCAAGAAATTCGTGATTTCCTGGACTTTGAAATTTTTGAGAAAATCGTGATTCTCTGGAAGCAATTTGTGATTCTTTGGACTTAAGAAAATTTGAGAAATTCGTGATTTCCTAGAAGAAAGTCACGATTTCCTAGAAGAAAGTCATGATTTCCTGGACTTTGGGTTTTTGAGAAAATCACGATTCTCTGGAAGAAATTCATGATTCTTCTGACTTAAGGAATCTGACTTAAGGAAATTTGGGAAATTCGCAATATCTTGGAAGAAATTCATGATTTCTTGGACTTAGAGATTTGAGAAATTCACAATTCTCTACTTGGAAGATTTTGAGAAAGTTGCAATTTTTTGGATTGTGAATTTTGAGAGAATCACGATTCTCTGATAAAAAAAACATGACTATTTGACTACCTGATTTGCAAACAATTGCGATTCTCTGAGAGGCCTTGTTTGCCTGTTTTGAACCCTAGAGCTTGATTTGACATAACTTTTTCATCAAAAGTCTATTTTTTGAGCTCCATAGCTCTATAGCTCAGGTGGGACTAGGAAACCAAGGGAACTCCAAAGGATTTTGAGCAATACAAAGGGGAATTTTGGGACCAGAAGGCAAAGCTTATGAACCTAAGATCTGGCAGACACTTAGGCAAGGATAGGAAAAGCATTAGATCTTCTAATGCTAGTGTCAACCATACAGCTAAGTCTTGGGCACAACAACTAAGTCGTTATCCTTATGTACTAAGTTCAAACACAAGTGATTCAGAAATGTCTTTTAACATGGAGAAACCTGCAGGTGGCTCAGGCACTGCCTATCTACAAACACCAGAAGGTCCATATAAGACACAGTTGGAATATATTCAGACCAACCGATTAGGTGCTTGCATCTATGAGGATGGCCTAAGGCGACTAGTGGTCCAACTCAGAAATCCCGATCAACCCTTTGGACTTGGACACCCAGTGGTTAAGTTTGAAGAGGGGTCATACATTCATAAGGAAGGAACCATGTATGTGGTTGCCATTTACTAGATAGGACAGATGAAAATATCATCCCTGAGAATGAGATAGGAGACCTGTAAGACAATAGTTACGCAATATAACACAGGAGCAATAGTAGAGAAGATAACAGATATAGGAGAATCTCAACAATTTTCTACTAGCAGCAGGTACAAAGATGATGGCGTTGTCCACCCGTGTGCTCTCAAGGTAGAGCTTAAATGGTGATCTAGACAACTCTAGACAGGGAGATACAAGGTAGAGATATGTTGGCTCAACTCAATGTCTCAGGTAGTGCAGAAGTCATGTATATATAGGATCATGGGTGGCCTTCCGTGGATGGTTATACATGAGCGGTAGAGCATGGGCGGCCATCGCCCGCATAATTGCCATACACGGCTTAGACCAGTTGAACGGACCTAACAGATATAAATGATTTCTAACTCCGAGAGGGAATATTCCATGGAATATTCCTTGGACCCCCCAGACAGGGGGCCCGCTGGCCCCCTTGGACCCCCCAGTCGGGGCTGCTCACCGCTGCCTTGGACCCCACAATTGGGGACCTGGTAACTCCTTTTCCTTACAATACCTTACATGGTCCAATATGACCTTCATCCAACATGCAAGTTGGGATTCCCATCAATTGGGTAATGCACGCTTGGCTTCTCCTCATAATGGGGGCCTTACAAAATGTGCATACAATCATGAGAGGTAGACATTGATCATATACTAACACCCCCCCTCAATGTTTATCGATGATAAATCAAGTATGTCTTGGTCCTATGCCCATCTATTGAAGATGCTTGTTGAGCTGCTCTCTTCCAAGTGCTTTAGTGAATATGTCAGCACGTTTTGCCTCTGTTGGGCAATATTCTAGCTCCACAATTTCATCTTCAATTAGCTCACGAATGTAATGGTACTGTACTTCTATGTGCTTAGTGTGAGCATGAAATACTGGGTTCTTTGCAATAGCCATACAACTTTGATTATCACACTTGAGTATAGTCGCCATATTTGATGGAAAGCCTAGATTTGCAAGAATTCTCCTTAACTAGACTGCCTCACAAGAAGCAAAACAAGCTGCTTTGTACTCTACTTCAGTGGAGGAGAGTGCAAGAGTTGGAAAACCTACTTAATACTCCAACAACATAGCAAATATCTAGTCTAGTGTTGCATAGGAAAATAATACTTCCAACAAGCTTCCTATACTTCTTAGCATCTACATCAGGCATGTTATCATCCATAGATAGCTTATGATTTACCTCCATAGGTGTGCTAGTTGGTTTGCAGTCCATCATTCCAAATGCCTTGAGAATTTCTTTGGCATATTTTTGTTGTGAGATGAAAATGCCAAATGACAACAACTAGCCTGCTATCCCTTTTCGTTACATACAAGTTAGCATCAGAAGTACTTCTTTCAAAACCCATATTTTTGAAAAAATTATCTATCCATTGGTACCAAGCCTGTGGAGCTTGCTTAAGTCCATATAAAGCTTTCTTCAACCTGCAAACTTTATTTTTTGAATTGGGCACCTCAAAACCTGGTGGTTGAGATACATATACCTCCTCCTTGAGGTGACCATTCAAAAATGCAGATTTGACATTGTTGGCAGCAGTCAGGGAACCGAAGGAGCCACAAGACAAAGAGGATCGGAACGAAGAGATAGCACAAGTAGACACAGCAGCCAAACAAGATCTGGCAAGTAGGCCATCTAAATTTTTCAGACATCAAGGAGTTGAACACATGAGAGGAAAGAGCAAGTAGGGAGCTCAGGGATGTGTATGAAAAATCAAAAGAGAAAATCCCTACACAAATAGTGATTTTAATCACTGAACACCATTGTAAATACCATTTCGTATTTTTGTAGCTCCATTCTGTGCAAGCCAAGGAGTCCTTGAGCTTGAGGAGCTTTAGAAGTATCTACGTGCCAATTTTCATATTTTTTAGACCTCGTTTGAGCCCTCAAATAAGCCCTAGAACCTAATTTTTAACTAGGCCGGACACTAGGTCTGGACAGGGCCAAAGCTAGTCAAAAACTATAAAAGGAGCTAGAGAGCTCATTTTTGGGGGTAGATTGTAATTGAAATGAACTTGTAAGAGCTTTTTGAAAGTAATCTAAAGAACTCCATTGATTCTCACTCTTTGTCTTGCAGTGTGTGCGCGTGTGTGTGTATGTGTGTGCATGTCTGTGTGCTTCTCACTCACGCACTTGTGCCTCCACTTGCTCGAGGTCTTTGTACCATCCTCACGTCTTCCCAGATTGACATTAAAGGAGGTGCTACTCATCATTGAGCTACACCAGACATCCATCTAGAAAATAGGCCAGACCTTTTGTGCAGCTACTGCAAGTACCGTCCGAATAGTTGTCATGCGTGTTGTTGGTGCAAAAGTTTCTTGAACATCAAATCCTTCGATCTGTGAAAAATCCTATGCAACTAATCTTGCCTTATACTTTTCTAATGTTCCATCTGCTTTATACTTAGCTTTCCCAATCCATTTAGTACCTATTAACTTCTTCTTTGGCAGAAAGTCGACTAGATCCCATGTATCATTTTTGAGTATACTATCATACTCCGACTGCATTGCCGCTCTCCAACCTGGATCATCAAGGGCTTATTCAATGGTGGTAGGTTCCTTTATCGAGCCCATGATATCTGCCATTGGAGCCATGTTAACGATGTGTTTTGAGGCTCTTCTTTGCTCCTCTATTCTCTTTTATGTTCGTTATCCATATGATGATGATTCTGGTACATCTACATGTGGATTGTGATTATCAAAGAGTTGTTGTGCCCACTTTGGTAGTGGCTTACGCTATGCAGCTACAACTGGTTGGCTTTTTATTGAGGAAATTTCTCCATCAGATGTTTCCTCCTCCTCAACTTTAACCTGTCTTTTGATAGGCACAAGGTGAGATATTTCTCCGTTTGATGAGATATTAGATTTACCTTTATCTTCTACTAAGTGTGGTCGTTCATCAAACACCACATCTCGGCTGACAAAAATCTTCCTTGCCTCAGGATCCCACAACCTATATGCTTTAGACTCTTCACTATATCCTAGGAAGACACACTTTTTGCTTTTTTAATCCAACTTTGATCTTGTTGAATCAGGAATATGTGCATAACAGAAACAACCAAAAATTTTGAACTGCAAAACTGAAGGCTTTTTACCAGAATATGCTTCTTGAGGAGTCATCCCTTTCAGTGCTTTTATGTAGCTTTGATTGAGGATGTAGACTGTTGTATTGACTGCTTCTGCCCAGAATGAATCAGGCATGTCTTGAGCTTTTAACATACAACGAGCCATTTCAACTATTGTCTTGTTCTTGCGCTCAACAACGCCATTTTGTTGAGGTGTATGAGCTGTGGTAAGTTGCCTTTTCACACCATGCTCCTTACAGTAATTGTTGAATTCTGTTGACAAGAATTCACCTCCTCTATGTGTTCTAAATTACTTCAGTTTCCTTCCTGATTCATTTTCTGCATACTTATGCCACATTTTAAATTTTTCAAAAGCATCAGCCTTCTCTCGAATGAAATAAACCCACATCTTTCTACTATAATCGTTGACTAACAGCAAGAAGTAGAAAGATCCTCCTAAAGCAGGTGTAGACATTTTACCGCAAAGATCAGCATTACCAACTCTAGAGGAGCTTGAGATCGATTGTTGGTCTCTCTTGGAAATGCCTTTTGTTGTTGCTTGCCCATCATACAAGCTTCACAAGGTTCCTGCAACTCTGAAAATGCAGGCAAATGAGCAACCATCCCTGTTCTTTGCATCCCCTTCAAAACTGCAAATCCGAGATGCCCAAATCGTTGGTGCCATAACTTGCTTACATCTTTATCTTCTGTAGCAATTAAAGCACTTAACTCATCAAGTTATCCCCTTGTATGCCTTTACCTACAACATTACCTGATGAATCCATGATTTCTGCACCACTCTTATTGAAGAGAACTTCGAGTCCACGATCTGTTATTGCAGAAACTGACAACAAATTTATTTTGAGTGTAGGTACATAGAGAACAACAGATAACTTTTTCTTAACACCTGGAGAAGTGATAAAAGAGATGGTTCCAGTTCCTTTGGCTGGACACTTGGAGTTATTTCCCACCACTACATTGATGGATTCCCGCAGAGGCACTAGGGAACTATACCAATCCTTTTTACTGGTCATATGGAGAGAAGCTCCACTATCTAAAATCCAAGGTTCATCAACATGAGCTTGAGCAGATGAACATACCTCTTCAATAGCTACCCATAGTTCCAGCTATGTGTTGTTTGCAGACTCTTTGTTCTTCCACAATGATTTTACAGTCCCATTTTGTTCATCAGCTTGCTTCTTTCTGCAATCCTTGATGGCATAGCCTTTCTTTTCACAATAGAAGCAACTTCCTGTGAACTTTTTCTTCTTTGGCTTCTTCGTGATCCATCAGAAGAGCCTTTACCTTTTGCATTTGTTGAGAATGCAGCATCACTTGAACTTTGCCGGTTCTTCAACCGCATCTCTTCTTCTAGAAGCATAGCACAAAATCCTTCAAATGTAAGGGGAGTTGGTCTTACCTAAGTGTTAAGGGTTGTTAATAATCCATCATATTTTGCTGGAAGAACACATACACATCTTGAAGCCAGCTCTTCTGGTGTTATAACAACACCAACTGCAGCCAATTGTTCTTGAAGATGTTTTATCCATTTGATAAAATCTTCAGCCTTTTCAGAATTGGAATGCTTTTCATTTGCAAACTGATTTTCTAAATTCTGTATCCTAGTGTGGTTCATGGTTTCATATTGTCGAGCCAATATGCCCCAAGCCTCATGTGCTTTAGTAGTATGTTGAACTAAAGAAAGCACAAAATCACTTACACTAGTGACAATTGCACATAATGCATCAGCATTCCGCCTCTTCCAAGCTCGTAGAAGATCTGGATCTGGCTGAATCATCAATCTCTAATTTGTTGGATCTTCAATTGGTACAGGCTCTAGATCCAATCCCATCGGTCCCATGACAGTGTCAAGTAATTCATAGGAGTCCAAAATTGCAGAAATTTTGAACTTCAAGAGTGTATAGTTGGTTCCATCTAGCTTCCCTTCAGTGAATGCAGTGGGCAAGTTCGAATAGGTGCAGCATTAACATTGGCTGAAGCACCAAGACTAGTGTTCCACGATGAAGCCATCATGTACTCAGTCGAATGATCTATTGATTTTCTAGTCTGCTAGTAAGCTAAAATAGTGATACTTCTCAAGCTATTTGAACCTTAGTATGGGCTCTGATACCATGTAAGACAATAGTTACGCAATATAACACAGGAGCAATAGCAGAGAAGTTAACACATATAGGAGAATCTCAACAATTTTCTACTAGTAGCAAGTACAAAGATGATGGCGTTGTCCACCCGTGCACTCTCAAGGTAGAGCTTAAATGGTGATCTAGACAACTCTAGACAGGGAGATACAAGGTAGAGATATGCTGGCTCAACTCAATGTCTCAGGTAGTGCAGAATTCATGTATATATAGGATCATGGGTGGCCTTCCGTGGATGGTTATACATGGGCGGTAGAGCGTGGGCTGTCATCGCCCCCGTAATTACCATACATGACTTAGACTAGTTGAACCGACCTAACAAATATAAATGATTTCTGACTCCGAGAGG
The DNA here is from genome assembly GCA_020310875.1 of Ceratopteris richardii. Taxonomy (NCBI): domain Eukaryota; kingdom Viridiplantae; phylum Streptophyta; class Polypodiopsida; order Polypodiales; family Pteridaceae; genus Ceratopteris; species Ceratopteris richardii. Next base: position 125,863,040 of record CM035438.1, read on the forward strand.
GAATATTCCCTTTACCGTCATGCCAGGGGCGCTGTCCCCGAACCCCCACCAGGGGGCCCGCTGGCCCCCTATTACCCCCTAGCCTGGGGGCCCACTAGCCCCCTTGGACCCCCTAGCCGGGGTTGCTCACCATTGCCCCGGACCCCACAATTGGGGACATGGTAACTCCCTTTCCTTACAATACCTTACATGGTCCAATATGACCTTCATCCAACATGCAAGTTGGGATTCCCATCAATTGGGTAATGCATGCTTGGCTTCTCCTCATAATGGGGGCCTTACAAAATGTGCATACAATCATGAGAGGTAGACATTGATCATATACTAACAAGACCTAGAACAGGGAGACCTAGGACGAGAACCCAAGACTCCTCGAGGAAAATCTGTCTTGACTAGAGTGATCACTCCAAAGTGGGTTCCCTAAGACAACAAAAGCATAGACCTATTCTTAAATAGAGAAATGGAGGAAGCCTTTTGGAGATTCAAGCCAGACCAAACTAGCCAATTGGGCATAGTCACCATCTACGAGTTCAAAGATCCTGAGACACCAGACAAAGTTGTCTATTTGGATAACACCTCGGGAAGAAAGTTCTTGGTAACAGAACATGATAGACATGCATATACTTGGAAGAGTAAATTGATTTTCCCACCACCAAGATCCAATGTTTCCCATGGCCTCCAAGGAGAAGGACCATCTCAAGCTCATGAAGCCCAACGAGAAAGAACAAGAGAGAGACCTGAGGTAAGCTTTGCACACAATGTGGGTAGAGACAGATTAAGATTTGAAGGTGAAAGATATGAAAGAGAGAGATATCAAGCACATAGGCATCAAAGAGATGAACGCGATTTTTCATTGCCTAGACCCCAAGAGTACCCAAGGACCCTTAGACGCTCTCAAGTGGTCAAGACAATGAAAAACTAATTTGACGGGACAGAAGATCCTTATGATCATGTGGCCGAGTTCAAACAAGTGTTAAGAGCTGAACAAGTTGAAGACTTGTTCACTCAGTTTGAGGCATTTGGTTTGACCCTCAAGGGTACCACGTTAGCTTGGTTTCAACCTCTGAATAGTCACAACTACAAGAATATAGGTCAACTGCTAGAAGCATTCATTGTAGAGTTTTCCAAGAGTGACATCAGGCGCAATACATCATCCTTGATCCACAGCTTCAAGCAGACACCCCAAGAAACACTGTGACTTGTAGGACGACGGTTCAAACAGTACTTAGAAAGATGCCTTGTTCCTGATTTACCCACACTAGCCAAACAAGTGGCTTTGTTTTTAGATGGCTTACTAAGCATAAAGTTGAGATCATATGTGTACTTGAAAGAGCTTAGATCCATTGAAGAGTGTGTGCGCATGTGCATAGACATAGAAGATAACCTAGGTGAGGATTTAGGATTGTCCAAACTCTATAAGGATTTTGATAGTTCTACTAGTCACACTTCCAGAACCTCCACAGAGATAGATGAGATAGCTGAGCAGGTTGCTAAAAAGCTAGGAGTTCAAAATAGACAAATGCCAAGGTTCACCTCATTGAAGCGATGTTCTACTTGTGGAGGCAATCACATGGCTAATGTATGCCCATTACAAAACCTGAACATGACGGAAATGAATGCGCTATATTGCACTATTGAGAGAAAATACACAAACCACACGGCTCAAGACTGTCCCTACAATAGGTAGGTTGTTAGACAGAATTATCAATAACCTTACCCATAGGGTAGGTATGAGAATCAGTACCAATAGCCATATTATAGGCCACAACAACAATATCAGCCTCAGTACCAACAGCAATATTAGGCACCGTATAGGCCACAACCGGCTCTAGGAAACCAACTACTAGCTCATGCCAATGTGATCCTAGTTAAGTATGCAATGGTAGAGGAAAAACCTAATAGAGCATTGGTGCTAGTGACCCCTTTGGTCTAAAAAAATGACCATCATGCTCAAAATTATGACCAATCCTATGAAGATAGTCCACAAGCTTATTACACAAAGTCGCCTAAGCATAGTGAGACTTATCCTTATCACTATGAGGCACCATCTATGGAAAAAAATTGGGAGCCCGAATACTCCAATGTCATGTATACGAATCCTAACTCTAGGCCCCAATTGAGACAAATGAGACCACAAGCCCATAGAGGACTATGTTTTAGATGTCAGGGGGACCATTTCATTTGTGAATCCCCCCACCCATCATCTCTGGGTTAAGGACAAGCCATCACAATACAAGCCTTTTGTCTTGAGTGTGGCAAAGACCATCTCCCAAAGATTGTCCAAGGAACCCCTCTAATGCAACCAAGGTTACACCCATTAATGTGGTAGGCTTAGTGGTGGATTCAAGTTCATGTGGTGTTAATGTGGCTCCTCTACAGGTAGTCACTGAGGCACAAGCCTTAAAACAAGATAAGTCAGTTGAACAATCAGAGTCAAGTGAATCAGGAGAGCCTAGTAAGAGGAAAACAAGGACATGGAAGGATACCAGAGAGAAAACCAATCACAAGTGGAATAGAAATTTGTCTGAACTAGAAGAAAGACTTAGAGATGCAAAAAGCAAAATAGAAGATATTGCCTCGCAGAATCCCTCACATGCCAAAACTCCATCCACACCGCCTCATCCCACCCCACCACTCATTGTAAATAAACCACAACCAAGGTCTGTTCTTGCAGATCCAACCCCAGAAGGCTTGGACATGATGTTCAAGGCCTACCAGGCTCAACTTCAAGAAGGGCCAACAGCTGCAAACCTAGACAAGAGCTACCCTAGAGTGGATTTAGAGATTGAACAGAAAAAAATGTGTATGAAAATGGTAGAACTAGCTCAAGCTATGCTTGAGACTAGTCAATGTTCAATCAAACAAATGTTATCAAACCAAGCTTGCATTTCTAGGGCTTATTAGAAAGATTAGAGCAGTTGGTAAACAAGCCAAAGGTTTCTTTACCTCCATAGGCTGAACCAATTATTGAAAGAGAAAGCTCACCACCAATGAAAGCTTACGTTCCTGATTCCATAATGAGGGAACACCTCTTTCAATTCAGCACTACTCTTAAGAGATCATGCGGGAAATACAAGAAGAGAAGTGGGCCAAGGAGAAGGATAAGCCCCCTCTTATTCCTGAGATCAATGACCTTCATGATTGATTTCCCCAAGAAATTCTGTCTATTTATGGAGACAAGGTAGAGAAACAAGAAGACGAAAGATTAGATTTTGAATCTAATTCTTTACAAGAGTTGCCACAATTCACAGGCCCATGGGAATCTAAATCTCTTCATATCAAAGCTCCCACAATAGTGGTAAGAAATGAAGACTTAGTGGTTCCAAGGAACACTGATGTCATGAAGAACACTAAGGTTGAGTGTCATCTCACCATAGAAGAGCTACTCAAAGTAAAACCAAAGCTATGGAATCATGTGGCGAATCAAGTTCCAAAATTTGATTCCAATATGCCAAAAGTAGGCTCTAAACAAAAAGTCCCAGAGATACCTCTAGACAAAATAGGAGAAATGAGTGAGGGTGAAGAAGGTAATACTTATCTTCCAATCACCTACCAAGGTCACACAATCAAAGTGATCTTAGATTCAGGTGCAGGTGTTGCAATTGCAACCACCTCCTTGTGGAAGCAATGGGCAAAATGCGCATTAAGACCAACTAGAATGAAGTTTCAAATGGCAGACGGCCATGTTGAAAGACCTCTAGGATTGCTAGAAGGGATAACTTTAACCACTTGTGGGGTAGAGTTTGAACCCACATTTGCCATATGTGACTTTGACAAAAATAACGTCTATGAGATGATCCTAGGAAGACCCTTCCTATGGCAATTGCAAATAGTATGAAATTGGGGAACCAACTCTTTGTACTTGCAACACTTAGGGGTCACCAAGGTCAATCTAAAGGACTATACATTTAGAGATGTACCACCCCTACAATGGAACCCTATCCACAAGGAAGTATGAAAGTAATTCTCTATGCATTCTGAAAGTAATTCTGATCCATTTTGGATGCATGAAGATACTCATTTATGGATGTGCAAAGTCAGAGAGGAAGAGGAAAAACACTTAAAGGTGAGAGAAGAAGGAACTTCACCAGGAGATAGACCAGTTAGAGACCCAACCTACACACCGATGATCTTTCCATATGAGGAATTTGAGCCTCATGTCTTGCCAAAAATCTTAGCCACCATAAACATAGTTGTGAATGAGGAACAGGGGAAACCTCATTGTGATGAGGAGGGTTATGATATTTCAGTGTTCGTGTGTCAGTCCTTGCTAGAAGAATGTGACCCTAGTGACTTCATAGAAGAAGAAGAGAATGATGACGATCTAGAGTCCATCGTGATGGATAGTTGCTTTAATTCAGAGGATCACTATCTAGAAGACATAGGAGTATTTAACCAGAAAGAAGAAGATGTTACACTTATGTGTTCCTCGAGTAGCTTTGATGTGAACCTTTTCCCTATGCATGGGCACTTTTTACTCTAGTGTTGGCTAAAGGTTTTTTCCCCATGTTACCACATACTTGATACTCTCATATGTGGTGGTACTTTGTACTTAGGGATATTATTCAGCTCTTACTTCAGTTCAGTTCATCAATCAATAGAGAGAGCTATTCCAGCCATCGTCTTCTCCATGTGTCTTGCTGTGTTTGTGCTCCTTGTGTGCTCTTCTTGTGTGTGTCTTGCACTTCTACACACACCCAACAGTGGTATCAGAGCAGGTTTAGCTTCTTCTCAAGTTTTGGATTTTTGCACCGCGACACATGTGCACTTTAATAGTGCAAATCGACTTCGGAGCATAGAAGTGTGAATTTTGGTAGCTCGAAAACATTTCCACCAGGCATTTCGAAGCCATTCGTGCAGTCAAAATCGCCATCAAAGTGATGGTTTGTGAGCTGAAATTTCAGCACTCATTTCAGCTTTCGTCGAAGTGAAGATTTTGTCACATTCTTGTTCCTTAGTGAAATGGTGGGCAGCAATGACTTGTTTGGCATGCTTCAAGCTGATGATAAGCTTGATGGGACTAACTATCCGATGTGGTCTTACATGATGAAGCATGTTCTTGTTGCAAAACAACTTTGGAACATAGTGGCAGATGTAGATCGAAGACCAGCAAGTGCTTCTACTTCACAGTCTATTGTCACAGATGGAGCTTCTTCTTTGAGTATAGTGGTTTCTCCTTCTCCACCTACACAAGAGTAGCTTAGATGGGATGGAAAAGATGCTCAAGCTCATGCTTTGATTGTGCTTTCAGTGAAGCATGGGACACTCTTGCTTCTTTGTATGCTGTGCGTAATGAAGCACATGTTGCATACTTGAGGAAGCAACTTCAAAATGTATGTATGGCTGAAAATGAGTCGGTGGATGTGTATGTGACATGCATCAAGGATTTGAAAGAGCAATTGGCAAACATAGATGAGATCATTCCGGATGCATCACTCATTTCTACATTGTTGAAAGGATTACCAGAATCTTTTCAAAGCTTTGCTACTACACTTCGTTTGGTTGCAAAAGGAAATCCTAATATGTATGCATTTGATGACGTTGTGTCTCTTCTTTTGCAAGAAGAGCAATCTAGAGTGAATAGGAGTGGTTTGATTGAGGGAATGCAAGCACTTGCTATCTCACAAAAGGGGAAAAGCAAGTATGGTTCAGCTTTGGGTTCATCAAAACCAAAGCCTCAAGCTTCCTCTTCCACTCATTCGTCTAATGATGGTGATTTGCAAAAGAAGAAGAGATGCAAATATTGCTGAAAGGCTGGACATACTATTGATGAGTGTAGAAAGCTTGCTAAACGCAATGAAAAGAAGAAGGAATCCAGCATGTCTATTGCTGAAAATTCAGCAAATGCAAAGAATGATGAAGCTAATATGGCTCAAGATTTTTGGGCATGTGTTGTTACATGTCATTATGATGCTTCTTTACATTCTAAATGTATGGTTGTGAGTGAGGTTGATTCGGATTGGTTCTTTGATAGTGGTGCTTCAAAGCACATAACATCATGCAAGAGATTTTTTGCCTCTTTGAAAGATGCACCTAAAGGAGGACATGTGGTGTGTGCAAACAATGCCTCTTATCCTATCATTGGAGTATGAGAAATTGAGCTTACGGCTGCAAATGGAGGTGTGATTCTCTTGAAAAATGCATTGTATGTGCCTGGTATCAAGAAGAACTTAACTTCAGTTCCGTTGATTGCCAAAGTTGGACTTCATGTACACTTTGTTGATGATAAGTGTATGGTTCATGATTTTAGCAATGGTGATGTTATCGTGATGTCCAATACATTATGTAATGGTTTGTATTGCATGGATACATAAAAGATGGCAGCCTCGAATGCCTTGGTTGCTCATACTTCTTCCATGGCTGAAATGGAGCTTTGGCATGCTCGTTTTGGTCACTTGAACTTCAATAGTTTGCTCTACTTGCAAAAGAAGGACATGGTTATTGGCTTGCCTACACTTGAGTCCATTGAAAAGCATGCATGTGAAGGTTGCATTCTTGGAAAAATGCATCATGCTTCTTTTCCAAAAGATAGTCATACACACACTATAAGAAAATTACAATTTGTTCAAAGTGATGTATGTGGTCCTGTCAAGACTCCATCTTTTGGGAAACATGTATATTTTGTTACCTTCATTGACGATGCTACTCGTCATACATGTTGTATCCTATGAAAGCAAAGAATGAGGTATTTTCTTGCTTCAAAGCATTTTTAGCTATGGCTGAAAATTTTTATTGATAAAAGCTTTTGACTCTATGCACGGATCATGGTGGTGAATACATGTCACATGAGTTTAGTGCTTTTCTTCGTGAAAGAGGTATTTCACACCAATGTACGGTTCCATATACACCTCAGCAAAATGGTGTTGCCGAGCGTAAAAATAGAACTCTACTTGAAATGGCACAATGTAGGGTTAAAGGAAAGCATCTTCCTCATAAGTTTTGGATGGAAGCGGTCATGTGTGCAAACTATGTGTTGAATCACTGCCCTACAAAAGGATTGATATTCATCACTCCTTATGAGGCTTGAAATGGTCATAAGCCTATGGTTAGTCATATGCGTGTGTTTGGCTGTTTGGCATATGCTTTGTGCCATCACAACAACGTCACAAACTTGATGACAAGGCAAAGAAATGTATATTTGGTGGTTATAGTGCTGAAAGTAAGGGATATCGGTTATACCATCCATTGACGAACACAATTATTGTGAGTCAAGATGTGGTATTTGCTGAAAATTGAGTTTTCCCTCTACTTGAATGCAAAAAACTGCCAACAATTAGCTCACAAGATGTGTTCGATACACTCATGCCTTTCTTCCAAAATGGTGCGCTTGACTATGGCCATGTGGACCAGCCAACTGAGGTTCAAAGGCTGAAAATTTCCAGCCAAATAGGGATGAAAATGCAGAGAATTTCCAACCAAACATGGCTGAAAAATTTCAGTAAAAAAATGTCCAAACTCTGGAAATTTCCAGCCACATATGGCTGAACATTTGCGTCAAAATATGGTTGAAACTGAGCATGAAATTCAGCCCACGCATGATGTACATATTGAAGATGTTTTACATAATGAATGCATGTCTATCAAGAGTGCACAATCTATGCCAAAGTGGTTGAAACAAACTTTGCAGGATAGCAAATTGAGTGCACCTTTGCTTGGTAGAACAAGATCAAGCTCTCACCATGCATCAAGTAATTTTGTGGATTATTCTCTTATTGCTACAGCATGTAATGAAGAGCCACTTTCTTTTGAAGATGCATGTGACGATCCACAATGGATGAGTGCTATGCAATCAGAAATGGATTCCATAAATAGGAATGGTACTTGGGAGTTATGTGAATTGCTTAAAGGAAAGAATGCCATTGGTACAAAGTGGGTTTACAAGATTAAGAGAAATCTGATGGTAGCATTGATCGCTACAAAGCTAGATTGGTTGCCAAAGGATATGCGCAACAATATGGCATTGACTATGAGGAAACTTTTGCACCTACATCACGCATGACTACCATTCGTACTGTGGTTGCATTGGTTGCCCATCGAGGTTGGAAAGTGCATCAGTTGGACATAAAAACATCCTTCTTGAATGGTGATTTGCAAGAAGAGGTCTATGTTAAGCAACCTCCTGGATTGCTATGAAAGGGAAAGAGCATATGGTTTGTCGCTTGCATAAAGCCTTGTATGGTCTCAAGCAAGCTGCACGTGCATGGTATGACAAAATACATAAGCACTTGATAGCTCTTGGTTTCACATGTACTCCGATTGAAAGCACACTCTATGTATCAAAAAATGGGGCTGATCTTATAGTGCTTGTTCTTTATGTCGATGACATACTCTTGACTGGGTCATGTGATGCAAAACTTGACATTCTTATGGCTGATTTGCAGCATACTTTTGATGTCACTTATCTTGGTCTTTTGAGCTACTATCTTGGCATCCAGTTTGTATCCGTTGAGGGGGGAATTGTTATGCATAAAGCAAAGTATGTTGAAAAACTACTTCAGCATTTTGACTTTGAAGATTGTAAGCCAGTTTCCACACTAGTTGAGACAGGATTCAGGTTCTCAGTTGAGGATTCCAGTGATGGATTTGACACTTCTCTTTATCAGCAAGCTGTGGGATGTCTTATATATGCATGCAACACAAGGCCGGATATACAGTATGCAGTTTCCCAGTTGAGTCGATTCATGCATAGCACTGGCACTAAGCATTGGCAAGCAGTGAAACGTGTGTTTAGATATCTCCGAGGCACTTTGAGCTTAGGTCTCTTTTATGGCAGAGATGTTCAATCATGCTTGCATGCTTTTACAAATAGTGATTGGGCTGGTTGTTATGATACTCGTGTGTCCACTAGTGGTAATTGCTTTTTCCTTGGAGACTCATGCATATCTTGGTTGAGTAAGAAGCAACCTACAGTGGCGACATCGAGTTGTGAAGCTGAGTACAGTGTAGTTTTCACAGCAATAGTGGAGTGTATATGGCTGAGACGCCTATTGATGGATCTTTGCATGGAGATTTATGCTGCTATGCATATTCTCACTAATAGTCAGAGTGCTTTGGCTGTTGCACGAAACCTAGTGTTTCATGCATGGACCAAACATATTGAGGTGCATTATCATTATGTGAGAGAGCACCTTCATGTAGGAGATATTGATTTGGTATATGTGCCTACGCAAGATAATGTGGCAGACTGTAGCTCAGTGATGAGTAGCACCTCCTTTAATGTCAATCCGGGAAGACGTGAGGATGGTATGAAGACCTCGAGCAAGTGGAAGCACAAGTGCGTGAGTGAGAAGCACACCAACATGCACACACATACACACACGCGCACACACAGCAAGACAAAGAGTGAGGATCAATGGAGTTCTTTTGATTAAGTTCACAAAGCTCTTACAAATTCGTTTCAATTACAATCTACCCCAAAAATGAGCTCTCTAGCTCCTTTTATAGTTTTTGACTAGCTTTGGCCCTGTCCAGACCTAGTGTCCGGCCTAGTTAAAATTTAGGTTCCAGGGCTTATTTGAGGGCTCAAACGAGATCTAAAAAATACGAAAATTGGTAGGCAACTACTTCTAAGGCTCCTCAAGCTCAAGGACTCCTCGGCTTGCACAAAATGGAGCCACAAAAAGGTAAACATAGTATTTACAAGGGTTGTTAGTGATGAGAATCACTTTTAATTGGTGTAAGTGTTTGAAAAATTAAAGGTTGCCTTTAATGCTAGATCTGCGTGCATGCTCGTACTTGCTTCCCCATGAAGAAAATTATTGGCCTACTTGCCAGATCATCGTTGACTCCCTTGTTTGCATGTGCCTTCTCTCCCTTCTAACTCTCTTCTCTGACTGCCATGCCTTGTCAGTCCTTCAGTCCCTTGTCTGCTGCTAACACCCCCCCTCTCTCGCGTCTGTCGTCCCTGACAGACCCTTGTTGGGAGGGTCGTTGGATGTAGTATTCGACAACATCTTGCGCTAAGTGATGCTCGGCAATCCTCAATCCTTTGGCCAAGTCTGTGAGTAGAGCATCCCAATCGACCGGCCCGGGAACCTCTGGATGTGGCATTCGTAACTTTTCTGAGTGGAGAGCTTGTTCCACTGCAAACAATTGTAATAAATGTGAGGGCCTGGGAATGAAGATCTCTGAGTGATATTCCCAGAACCTGGTGACAAACATCTCTTCAAATGTTTGTTTGAAGCAGGCCGGTAGGTACTTTATGCGGGCATGCCATGCATAGACAACATTAATGGAGGGCGTTGTGCTCATGTCGTAAACCAGATCCTGATTGCCTTCATTGAAGCCGAGCGCAGAGAGATGAGGCTCCTTAACATTCTTGAAGGTCCGGAAAGTGACTATCATAAGTTCGAAAATTTTAAGACACATCTGTGTCATGACATCTGGTATGTTTTTGAACCTGACACCCCAATGCCGAATTGTCGATATCATGTATCCTACAGTAGGTTGGCCTTTAGGGGGTGCCAAATAGACATAGTTGAGCCACTTCTCACAGCCTTTGGTTGTTAGCACCATCTTTGTATATTCTGGCCACGACCGTCTTCTGAAAACAGGACAGTAGCAGGGATTGTACTTGATATATAGTGGCATGTTATTCCAGGTACGATTCATTTCCGGATAGGTTTCCAGAAGCTGAATCCTCCAAGTTGGTTGGCGAATATTTCCCTGCTTGGCACTATCTGGGATATCGTCGGGTGCGAACTGTGTAGCAGAGGTTGGTTCCCGTGAGGTGTGATGCTTGATTTCAGCATTATAGTCCGCCATCAAGACGCAAAAAGGAACATACAGGTCGTCAGAGGTGCCGATCCACCTGTGATGAGAGAGGTTCCTAAAATAGTCCGATTTATGACCACCTCTTCTAAGCGTGACATCGATGCTATCTGGACTGCTACCCTGTCATCGTGGGTTGTGGCCACTTTTTCCAATTTCTGCATCCATTCCAGAGCCTCGATTTCCAGGGTGTCAATACTCTCTGCAGTCTGCTTGCCTCCAGGTGCTGGCATTGGAACGTATGGATCTTCAAAAGTTTCTTCTACTTCAATTGGCACCAGGTCTTCAGGTTCTGGTTCTGCCAAGGGGGAGGGTTGGCGTTCATATACGAGCACTTTCTTTTCCAATTCTTCAATTTGTGCTTTGAGCGCTGCTACTTCGTCAGCTGTGTCAGCTGTGGTCGGGACTTCCTTGGGTGATGCTGGTTGAGCTGCCAATTGCCTTCGTAGTTCATCTCTTTCCTTTTCTAATGCTGCATGGGCTTCGAGGAGATCCGCATGGGTTTCCAAAATGATCTGCATATTATCCGAGGGAATAGCCTTAAATCTCTCCGGGTCAATTTCCTGTGGGGAACCTTCCATGGCTAACTCCAAGTTCTCTTCATTTTGTGTCTGAAGCCGTCTATTTTCTTCTAGGGCTGCAGACATATGCTTCCGTAATAGAGCCATGTTGCGGCGGAGCTTGAGGTTCTCTGTGATTTGTGAGTGTAGCAAATCATCCATATGTTGTCTTTCTTCTGCATCTGGCTGCGGTGGATTTGCCACAAGTTGCTCATGCTGTTCTTGTAATGCACCAAACTACTGTTGTAGTTGATGCTTTTCGTTTTCTAATTTAACGAATCTTCCTTGTAACTCCTCATGTCTCCTGAATAAACTTGTATGCTGAGCATCAAGGTGCTGATAGTGTTGTTGTAAGTGAGACATGCACTGATACATATTATTGAATACATTATTAATGGGGATGGATGCAGGGAGGGTGTTATGTGCAGCGGGGAAGGGAAAGGGGAAGGGAAGTGTGAATGCAGTGCTGGAAAATGGTGAAGTGGGTGGTGGGGGAATGGGAGATTGTGGTGGTATGGGGGGAGGGAGAGGTGCGGTGGAAGGTGATATGTCCATAAAATCTGTGGTGGAAGCAGTAGTGGGAGTGATTGTGAATACTGGAACCGTGGGTGCAGTGATTGTGGTGAATGTGTACAGTGGTGTGTGCAGTTGTGGATGTGAACTGCCCGAAAGTGTGGGTGGGGGAATGGGGATGGTAGTAGATGTCGTTAGGGTTACAGTGGTAGTGGAGGTGTATACACGGGAGGTGTTGAGAGGGTGTGTGGGTTGATAGGCAGTTTGTGCTTCAGTCATGGCGGTGGGTTCGGAGGCGGTAATGGTGGTAGTTACATTGGTGATGGGAGGTGAATGTGGTGGAGAGGGAGGCGAAGGTGGTAAGGGAGGTGATGGAGGTGCACTTGATACATGGGGTTCCTCGGTGTCGTGAGCGATGTGTGCAGTGCCCGTGGTTGTGGGGGTGCCTTGTGGTCCGGATCCTAATACATTCATTTGTTTCCCTGCTCATGGGGGACGTCTTCCATATCTTCTTTCCATTCTGCGTGATTGTGCCAGGGCCATCTGCACTGCCTCAGGTACTCCTAGGGCATCAGAGATCATATCTAGTGTGGCACGATACTGTTCGTCGACTCCCTCCTCCTCAAGGATTTGGTGCATGATAGCCTTTCCTGCTGCAAGGGATAACTTATGTTGTTTTTGGACCCTGTTGATGGTATCGTGGAGCTTTTTCAACTCTTTTATATATGTTGGGGCACCCTATAGCTCCTGCATAACTTCTTGCTCATAGTCATGCGCCCCTTCATCTGAAAATCCTTCTTGTTCCTCCTCTTGGTCTCCTTCTTCTTCATCTGCCACTTCTACCACTTCTGGTTGACTTGTCTGGGGTTGTTGTGTAGCTGTTTGTTGTCCACTACCCTGTTCTGCCTCAACTTCCGCATTAACTGCTTCAATAATTCTAGCCACTTCCTCATCCGTTAGATCTTCCAAAGTAAATCCGTGAGGAAATTCCAGATCAGTAGGTACTGGTGGAAACACAAGGTTAGGGCCCTCTGTGCTGTGCCTGGGTAACCTGATAGTGAAAGGTTGCACTCTTCGAGGAAGCCTTGGAGTTGCTTCTGGTGTTAGGGTTGCACCCCGGGGTTGTGCACAAGGCATCTGTACGGTGCCTCTCATTTTCTTTGAGGGAGGTCCGACGGCTGATAATCTGCGTTGAAACTCCTGTGCTCTGGACCAAATGAGAGCCCTTTGCACCGGTACATCATAGGCGAGACATCGATATACGATTCTGGTAAGCGCACAACATCCGTAGAGTACAGACCTTTGCTTCTTATACCATCTTTGATGAGCCATATGGATCTGGTCGATAATCCAGTGGGGCATATTGATGGTCAATTGAAAGGCATCCGCTAAGTAAAGGCTAAACCAGATCTTCTTGGGAGGCATTGTGAACCTGTCTTGTGCGAGGAACGCGAAATGTTGCATGACCATACGTAAATGAATGGCTATCGTGGGAGTCATTGCCACCATGTCCTTCAGTTTTGTCAGATTCCTGTTCTTCATATTATCGGGGACCATAGTCTCCTTTTCCGTAGGAATGTGCATTCCGTGCATATCAAGAGCTTCTCTTACCAAGTTGATAGTCAAGCAGAAACGCTTCAGCTCATTGCCCCTTGTGAGTGAGGGGAGCACAAAGGAGCTGTATCCTTTTTTGTCTTTGCTTGGAGTGAGAGTGCTGATCAGGTATGAGCATCTTAGAAAATCGGGCTTTGGTAGTTGGAACTTGAAATAATCATATAACCCAGCCTTCTTCCATATTGGCTTCAGTCCTTCGTTGTTCTGTAGCTTTTCAAACTCTCTGGTAAAGAAGTGGTATCTACCCCAGCGTCCATTGAATTCTACTTCGGACTCCCACATGTATGTGCCTTCACCGAGAGGTCCCGCAACATCACTGAACCAGTGTGAGGTTTTGCCCACCGGCATTGTGTGACCCTGTGGAGGATTCTGAATAGGTATGGCATGTAATGCTCTTAATGCCGCTGGTCGTTCCTTTAATTCCTCTTCGACCAGAAGGCTTTCAATGTCCACCACTTGGGGGCTGGTGCCTGCCTGGGAGCTAGTTCCTACCGTATCTGCCATGTTACTTCTTGCTTCTTGTCTCTGTGAGAATATAGAAACATGTGTTAACATTGTACAGGACAAGAGAGAATCATTGTTGTCCCCATTACAACATTAACATGAGGGTCGGGAGAGATTAATGGGTTAGTAAGTGCTCGGTGCGAGTGTATGTGTGGTTAGGAGTTCGGTAATCCTAAGAGCTAAGTGAAATGATGTAGTGTGATAGTGAGGTGGTTAGTAGGTGGTCATGGATTTACAAATGGGGTCCGGGGGTTTGTTACAAGTCTAAGGCTGCCGAATGCAGTGGATAGGTCTTGCTCTTGGTTTCGTCGAGACTCTCGAGAGCTTTATTGGTGAGTCGGCTTGAAAATGAGGTCTTTTGGGGACCCATTTACAAGTGATTCTGTTCGTGCTCATGGGCCTTGGTGTGTTCCTGAATGTTGAAAACAAGTGGATGTCGGCGGTGTGAGTGAATGGATCACGCCGTAAAGGGTGTGGCCTCGGTGTAGCTATTTGAGCCCGTAAACAAGCCTTAGGCACCCAAATTTGTCTTGATTGTGGGCTGGCCTTCATCGACTTCTTGGGCACCCAAATAGACTTCACGTTAGCGGGTGAGCTTCTGGAAGACTTCTTATTAGTGTCATGTTGTTGGTTACTAATAAGAGGCTGTGCTCGTGTGGTCGGCTTGAGTGCAGCCGGGTGTTCGCCTTTCCGCACCCACACTTGTTTCACTTGCTGAGACATTTTGCTGCGCCGGTACTTTTGATCTCCAACATAGGTATTACTCTGCTTCTTATGCCTTTGATCCACCTTTGGTTGTCGTCTCCCTTTGGCCTTTGGAAAAGAAGGGAGTTCCGCTGTGGTCCTGACTCCTGTTTTGAGATCTTCATTCTTCTGCATCACATAGCCTTGGACAAGAACAGCATGATCAACTTCATGTGCACCCCTGGAGGGACCAGGAGCCTGTGTCTTTCCTAGTTCCTTGAGTGCTCCATAATCTAACTCTACTGTAATTCGACTATGATTGACCCATACCTGAAGAAGCCCACTTCTTAGGTTTAAGTTGACTGCTTGGTCATAGATCCAGTCTTGACCCAAGACAAGAGGTTCAGTGAGGTCCTCATCTTGACACACTAGTACCTTAACCGTCATTGCCTCATCATGAATGTAGAGGGGAAGTTCCACCTCGCCCATGCAAGGGGTTTCCACGCCTCCCAATCCTATGAGATATGCTTCCACAGGATTGACAGTTAACTGCAACTCTTGACAATAAGACAATTTAACAGCACTAGTGGCTGCGCCTGAGTCAATCAAGGCTCTTACAGTCCTTGCACTCTTTCCTTGTCCTATATCTAAGGTTATGAAAGGACGTCGATCAGTTATCCTATGTGAGCTATCACCTGAAACTTCACACATAGCCACGTCATATCCTTGATCTGCATATGCATCTGGCAGAGGTTGCTCTCTACCTTGTCTTCTTAATTTCATTCTTCGTATGCGCTCTAGGGCTTCTGCTTGAGCTTCTTCTCGAATTCGCTTTTCTTCCTCTTTGCGTTTCTTAGCAGTGTTGAGTCGACTTAGCATTTCCTCTGTGAGAGGTTCCTGATACAACTTAACTCTGCATCCGCTAATATAGTTTGGGAGAACATCACCCTCTAAAGTGGCTAGTTGTACTGCGCCACTCGTGGAGATCCTATTTATGATCATAGGTCCATAGCCACACTTCTCTAATTTCCTCGCATGTTGTTTCAGTGTGTAGACTAAAACTAAGTCTCCTGCTTTCAAGCCCTTATCCTTCACATGGGCATCGAAGTATGCCTTCTGTCGTTTCTTTGCTGCATATATCCCTGCAGCTGCTCTCAGTCTTGTTTCTCCTAATCATTCAAGGTCAAAAAGTCGAGAGGAGAGTTCATGACCCGTCCATTCGTGCTCTTGTGCTACCTTCAATGTAGGTATCAAGAAGTCCAAGGGTAGCACCGCGTTTTGGCCAAATACCATCTGAAAGGGGGTGGCTTGGAGTACCGTTTTGTAGGCAACTCGGTATGCCCAAACAGCATGGTGTAGCTGTTTGTCCCAATTAGAGCATTTAGTGTTCACTAATTTCGTCAGTACATTGCACAAGATCTTGTTGGTGCTCTCAGCCTGTCCATTTGCTTGAGGGTGATAGGGGGCAGACTTCTTATGTATTACCAAGAATTCCTGGAGTAGATTTTCAATCACTTCGTTCAAGAAGTGAGTGCCTCTATCACTAACTAGCTCTATCGGTAGTCCGTATCTAGTGAACACATTCTCAAATAAGAACTTAGCTGTTGTTTGAGCACGTTCTTCGTTGTGGCTTTTACCTCTACCCATTTAGTTAGATAGTCTGTTGCAACAATGATATATTCTGCATGGGAATTCTTAGCTGGGGGATTAATAGGACCTACGAACTCTATTCCCCACTTGGAGAATGCACGTCCACCCATCATAGGTTTTCAGTGGCATTTCATCTTTACGTATAGGATACTGAGTTCTCTGACAGACATCACATCGTTTCACATAGGTATGTGCATCCATGTGAAGGGTCGGCCACCAGAAGCCCGCAAATAGAATTGTTTTGATCACCTGATCTGGTCCAAAGTGTCCTCCTGCTACACCTTGGTGAGCAGTTTCCAAGATCTTGAGATATTCACTTTCATGGACACATAGCCTTAGGTAACCATCTTTACCACGCTTATATAGATTATCACCAATGAGTGAGTAATCCTGGGCTTCTTGTTCTAAACTCCTTTTCCTAGCCAAGGTCATATCTGGAGGAAATGTTTTGGTCCTCAGGAAGGATACTAGTGGTTCACTCCAATCTGGCACTATGGACACTTGATAAAGAGTGGCATGTTCCACAGGTGGTTTAGTGCGGCAGATTGGGCATTCCTTGCACAACCTTTGGACGTCAGCTTCCATAGTTGGCCAATGCACTCCGAGTCTCCTGAGTGTCTGTAGGGTTCGTTGTTTTGAGTAGTGTTGCTCTAATGCACCTACATGTGCTAATTGCAACCACTTCGCATACTCGTCTTCTTCTACACAACAAGCCAAGATCCCATGATCTGTGTGCTTGTACATGCTTCCTGCCATGATGTGGTACTTTTGGGCTTTCACAACCTCTCTATTCTGTGTGTTTACTACTGGATGGTTAGGCCCGTATGTCAATACTGGCACTAATGGCTTAGCCCACTGCAGTACCACTTCCAAGTTAAACAAGTAAGCATCAGGAAGGTCATCTGATACTCCTTATGGGGCTTCTCCCGATGTGAGCCTAGAAAGGTGATCAGCTCTCAAATGAGTTCTCCCTTTCCTCACCACTACCTCAAAGTCATATTCCATTAGTAAGAGAAACCATCTTACTAATCTTCCTGTATTGCATGGCGTGTTTACTAGATATAACAATGCTTGGTGATCAGTAAAAAATTTAAACTTATTTGCAAGCAAATAGTGTCTAAATTTCTTAACTACGTATACCATGCCTAAGCCTTCTCTCTCTGTAGTGGTATAATTTCGTTCAGCTGCGTTCAATTGTCTACTAGCATAAGCAATTGGAAGGTCCATGTTACCTTCACCAGTAGGTTGAGCAAGCACACATCCAATGGCATAATTGGATGCATCCACATGAACATGGAAAGGCTTATTCCAATCTGGCGTGGTCAAGATTGGTGCTGAACATAATCTTCGTTTAAGCTCTTGGAAGGAGTTCTCACAGTCATCCGTCCACTCAAAGTTAGTCAGGAGTCCATACATGGGCTTTGCAATGACGGCATACATGTGAATGAACCGGCGGTAGTAACCACAATGCCCCATGAAAGCTTGTACTTCCTTGACATTCCTTGGCCTAGGTAGCTCTGCTATGGCTCTCACTTTCTCTTCGTCAGTAGATATGCCATTCTTTGACACTATGTGCCCTAGAATCTTGCCTTGCCTGACAATAAAAACACATTTTTCTGGGTTCAAGCAGACCTGATATTCTCTGCATTTGTCAAAGATTTGTCTGAGTTCGGGGATATGGGTTTGTCTAATGTTGGAATGAGCACAAAGATCATCAACATAGACTTCTAAGTTTTTCCTCAGGAACTCCTTAAATACATGGCACATTAGTCTCTGGAAGGTAGCTGGTGCATTGGTGAGCCCAAATGGCATTACACGAAAGGCAAATATGCCCCACTCCGTGGCAAAAGCTGTTTTATGCTGATCTTTTGGAGCTATGGCTACTTGATTGTAGCCCGAAAATCCATCAAGGAAGCTGTACACTTCCTTGCCTGCTACCCTTTCTAAGAGATGTTCTGTGATGGGAAGCGGATAGTTATCTCGAATTGTGGCTGCATTAACCTTCTTCAAATTAATGCACACACGCAGCTTGCCATTCTTCTTGGGCACCACTACGATGGGGGATACCCACTCAGTGTGCTCAATTTCATAGATAAATCCAGCTTCGACCAGTCTATCTATCTCCTCTTTGATCTTAGCAGCGTAATTATCGTTATATGTGTAGGGCTTTTGCTTGGAGGGTTTAGCATCTGAGGTCATGGGAATGGTGTGAGAGCATATGTCTGGGTCAACACCCTTCAAATCCTTGTAACTCCAAGCGAATACATCTCTGTATTCTCTTAGCAAGGCTATTAATGCATGCTCTTCTTCCTCTGTTAGGTCATGGCCTATGTACGTGCATCTCTCCTCTCCTTCTTCTAGGGCCACTACTATTTTTTTGGTGGTTTCTTTGTTATCATAGGCCTCTGCTACTTGTGCCTCTCGTTTAGGCATTCTTATCATGACTCTCCTGTCGTCTATCTCATACTTCTTAAAATTTTCTAGGACCTCAAACAAAGATCCTTCCTCTTCGGGTGAGACTTCTCTCTTCTTTCTTTTCTTTCCTTCTTCCTTCAGGGTCACATGTGTGGCTAGTCTTACATCATTTGTAAGCTCTCCATGCTTCTGCGGTTGAAATTCTACTTCATGGAAGTATTCTTCATCTGATGCAAATGGTGGGTCCATAATGATTGACTCTAGATCGGAGTCACTTGCATCCTCAAATGCATCAGGGCTAGGTTCGCACTCTTCCAAGACTGCCTCTCCCATGATGGGTTCTATGGAGAAAACCGAAATGTCATAGCCATCCTCATCACAGTGGGGTGTCCATTGTTCCTCATTGATGGCTACATCCATTGTTGCTAGGATTCCTGCCCAGCCATGGGGTTCAAATTCCTCATCAGGAAAGACTACAGGTGCATAGGCTGGGTCTTGAATTGATCTATGGTTTTCTTTGGCACCTATATCTCTGGCCTTTTCTCTTTTCTCCTCTTCTACTGCTACTTTGCACATCCATAAGTGGGTATCTTCATGCATCCACGAGGATCTGGATTCTATGGAATGCACAGACTCAGTCTCATCTTTGGCTCTATGGATGGGATTCCATTGGATAGGGGGAACATCTCTATGAGAGTAATCTTTGAGATTCACTTTGGTCGTAACACCCAAGTGTTGTAGGTACAAAGAATTGGTTCCCCAATCCTGTACCACTTGCAGCTGTCGCATAAAAGGTCGTCCCAGAATCATCTCATAGGCATGATTTTTGCTAAAGTTACATATAGCAAATGTATGTTCGAACTCAACACCACATGTAGTGAGAGTTATTCCTTCTAGCAATCCTAAGGGTCTCTCTATGTGACCATCGGCCATCTGCAATTTCATCCTCGTTGGCCTGAGTGCTGGCTTGCCCCAACGCTTCCATAGGGAAGTGGTGGCGATTGCAACTCCTGCACCTGAGTCCAAAATTGCCTTGGTGGTGTATTCCTGGTAGGTAATGGGAAGATAGGTGTTCCCTTCTTCACCTTCACACATATCTCCTATCTTATCCAAGGGTATCTTTGGCACTGTTCTCTGGGATCCTACCTGGGAACGAGGTTTGGCTATTTCTAGTACTTGTTTGGCTACATGTTTCCATAATTCAGGTCTAACCTTGAGTAGCTCTTCCAACTTGAGATTGCACTGCACTTTAGTGTTTTTCACTACCTCCGTGTTCCTAGGTATGACTGCGTCCTCATTTCGTACCATGACCGTGGGGGTTCTCATACGAGTAGACTTAGTTTCCCATGGGCCTGTGAAGTGGGGTAACTCTTGTAGAGAGTTAGACTCAAAGTCTAGTCTTTCCTGAGAGTGGGTGCTCTCCTGCTCCTCATAAATGGATGGGATATCTGGTGGGAATTGATCGTGAGCATCATCCACAAGTTCAATAGGAGGAGGGACTTCACTCTCTTGAGCCCATTTGTCTTCTTGAATCTCTCGTAGGAATTCTGGAGTGAATCGATTCATAGAAGATGATGTGTCTGGCTCTGTAGAGTTAGGCACATAAGCTTCAGGCACAAAGGCTTTAGGCACATAGGTTTCCCGGGCAGGAAGACTTGCAGTTTCCCTTGCCTTGTCCTTGTGTTGAGAGACGGGTTTCTTTTCTGATTGTGCAATCAGCTTTTCTATTCTCTCTAACAGTCCATCAAAGTGCAACTGTGTCTTTGCTGAGCTAGAGATGTTAAATAGGCGACTGGCTTCAAACATGGTCTGAGCCAGTTCCACCATCTTAGCACAAATTTTGGTTCGCTCTAGCTCTAGTTCTGCTCTAGGGTAACACTTTTCATGATCAGTTACGTTTGGCCCTTCTTGGATTCTGGCCTGATATGCCTTAAGCATCATATTTAGGTCCTCGGGAGTGGGATCTGCTAGGACTGATCCTACTCTAGGGGGTGGTGGATTTAGGTGAGGCGGGTTGGATGGTGGTGGGTTGGATGGAGATGGTATGAAGGGTGGCGGGGGAGGTGATATGGATTGAGGCGAGGGTGACCTGTGAGAGTCCGGTTGAGAGGTGAGCTCCACAACTCTAGCTTTTGTTTCTCTTAAGCTTTGTTCTAATTCGTTCATTTTCTTTGCCCATTGTCTTTTCATTCTTTCACGGCTATCTCTCCATGCTCTAGTCCTTTTCTTAGTTATGCTCTCCGTTTCACTAGCTTCTGGGCTCTTTTCCTGACCTACAGCTTGGTTTTCCTGCAATGCTTCAGCTCTAGTGACTACCTGTACTGGTGCAGTGGACGTCACGCTCCCGGTGGAGTCTACCACTAACCCAATCATGTTGATAGGAGTGATTTTTGGCATATTATTGGGGTTCTTTGGGCAATCTCGTAAGAGATGCTCCTTTCCACATTCTTGGCAAAAGCCCTGAATCGTCACTGACTAGGGTTGTGTGGGTGGAGGTAAGGGACAGTCACGAATGAGGTGATCTCCCTGACATCTGTAGCATGGTTCTCTAGGGAACGGGGGTCTTACCTGCCTAGGTTGAGGTCTAGGGTTGGGGTTTGCATACATGACATTTGCGTAATCTGAATCCCAGCTAGGTTCATTTGGCTCTTCACTATAGTAGGACTCACCATGTTCGGGAGATTGCATGTAGTAAGCCTGGGGGCTATCAACATGTGTAGAGTCGAAACTATGGTCACTAGGATCACTCTCTGAGAGCAGTGGTGTTACAGGGACTATAGCTCTATTCAAGTTTTCTTCTGCTGCTGCATATTTTACTGGGATTACATTAGCTGGGGTAGGGGGTTGTTGTGCTAGCACAGGCTGAGGCCTCTGTTGGTTTTGGTAGGGTTGGTTGGTTTGTTGAGGCCTAGCATACTGTTGAGGTGGGTATTGGTTCTGGTATCTTCCTTGTTGAGGGTATGACTGTGGGTACGTCTGCCTAACGGCTTGCTTATTGTAGGGGCAATCTTATGCGGTGTGATTGGTGTACCTTCGTTCTATAGTGCAGTACTGGCTACCAGGATTAACTTGGGGTTGAGCCATAATGGGACACACATTTGCCATGTGGTCGCCACCACAAGTATAGCACCTTTTCACAGGGGCAAACCTTGGGATCTGTTTGCTGGTGACACCTAATTTCTGAGCTACTTTCTCTGCAAGTTCCTCGATTGATGTGGATTGCGTGGAAGAGAGGTTAGAGGCACTATCCGAATCTTTGTATATCTTGGAAAGCTCTAACTCCTCCCCTAGGTTATCCTCAATATCAATGCACATGCGTACACAATCTTCTATGGTTCTAGGGTCCTTCAAGTACACATAAGATCTCAATTTGGTACTTAGCAATCCATCCAAGAATAAAGCCACTTGCTTGGCTGGTGTGGGTAACTCCGAAACAGGGCATCTTTCTAAGTATTGCCTAAACCTTCTTCCTGCAAGTCTCACAGTTTCTTGCGGGGTTTGCTTGAAGCTATGAATCAGCGAGGAGGTATTATGCCTTATGCCACTCTTAGAGAATTCGATAATGAACGCCTCTAGGAGTTGGTCTATGCTCCTGAACTGCCTCTCATTTAGTGGTTGAAACCAGGTCAGGGCACTATTCCTAAGGGTCAGTCCAAAGGCATTGTATTGCGTGAATAGATCCTCTACTTGTTTAGCTCTCAGGACTTGTCTAAACTCAGCCACATGATCGTATGGATCTCCCGTGCCATCGAAGTAGTTCTTCATGGACTTAACTAGCTGAGTCGGCCTCAAGGTCCTTGTGTGCTCTCTAGGTCGTGGTAGAGGGAACTCATCCGCATTTCTTTGATTCCTGTGAGCTCTAGGTATCTCAGGCTCTACTCTGTTTGTTTCCATTCTCGTTCTTTCTCTGCCCCCTGGGGTGGCAAAGCTTACTTCTGGCCTAGCTCTATGTCTGTCTCCTTGCAATTCATGAGCTTGGGATGTTCCAGCTCCAGGGTGACCATAGGATACATTCGATCTTGGTTGGGGAAAAACGAATTCACCCTTCCAAGTGTAAGCATGCCTGTCATTTTCTGTCACTACAAAGATCCTTTCCGAAGCGTGATCTAAGTAGGTCACTCTACCTGGGCTATCAGGATCCTTAAACTCATAGACCATGATTGTCCCTATATCAATTGGCTTGTCTGATTTATACCTCCAGAAGGCTTCATCGGTTTCTTGGTTTAGCAGCAAATCTATACTCTTATTGTCTTGTGGGATCCACTCCGGTGTGATGATCCTAGTGAGAACCGATTTACCTTGAGGGGTTCTAGGTTCTGCACCCATGTTTCCTTGTTCTAGGTCACCTAAGTCTGCTTCGGGGATCACATTTCCAAATTCGTCCATCCTATCTGGGTGACTGGTGACTACGTATATGGTTCCTTCTTTGTCCAAGTATGCCCCATTTTCAAACTTGACAGCTGGGCGCTCTAGTCCAATGGATTGATCAGGATTCTTAATCTGTACCACAGATCTTCCAAGGCCGTCCTCATAGATGCTAGCACCTAATCGGTTGGTCCTAAGGTATTCCAACTGCGTTTTGTAGGGGCCTTCTACCCTGTGCAAGTATGGCACTCCTGCACTGCCTGTAGGTCTCTCCATACCTTGAGACATCTCGGATTCACTAGTCTCAGATCTTGGGTAGTATGAGTGGTGGCTCAACTGTTGGGCCCACGACCTAGCAGTGTGGTTGACACTAGCCTCTGAAGACCTAAGGCTCTGTCTCTCCCTTACTAGATGTCGCCCTGATCTAAGGTTCATATGCCTAGTTAAGTAGCCCGATTTTTGCCCAGAGTACAACCTCGTTGCCGATCAATTGGTCTCAGTTACTTGATTCGATTTTAGTGAGTTATTATGTTTATGATCTTGTCTGGTATTGCATCGTCAGGAATACTTGAGTGTTTTCCGTACTTGGAATTGATCGTTCCACGTTAGGTTCTTTCCCTTTATGTTATCGACAGTACCAAGATTAGGTTTTTAGCTTGAACTTGAGTTTTTAGGTAGTCTTCAACTTGGTACCTGCCTATCGTCGCCCTAACTTACCTCTAGCACTATTCGTACTTAGCCTGAGCTAAGAAATGACAGAGGGAGTTGAGAATATTCCAACCTTTTGTTTCCTGCTTGGTTGCCCTTGAATGCCCAAGAAGTGTGTTCCCAAGCTTGCACTTACACTTGCTTAGAACGCCTTTCGAAGCTCTCAATAGATCTGTAAGAGTTCCAAAGTTAGCTTTAAGATTTAAATTCCAAAGACAGAACCAATGATTTCATTCCTATAGCACAAACACTAATTTGCATAGTGAATTTTAGGAAAAACAATTCTTAAGCCTCCTGACTTTGATCCCCCTGGGTGTGGTCAACTTCAAACACGAGCTTCCCAACAAAACAAGAATCACCGCAAACGGATTTCGTATGAGAGAGTTATGTCTGTTCAGGGTTTAGGGGGTTAAGACAGGATTCAATCTGGCTGACAGATCCTAGGATTTTCTCCCAATCACAAGTGTAGGAACCTCCAACGTGCTAATGGATTGACTATTTTGCCCTAAAATTATCCCAATTTTGAACAAAAACAAAACCCTAATTTTTGGCCGAAAAGCCTGTCAATCGCGATCGACAGGTCTGTCAATCGCGATTGACAGAGGTGTCCGTCGGGCCTGTCAGTCGCGATGGACAGTGTCAATCGCGATTGACGGTATCAATCGCGATCGACAGAGTCGATCGTGGCTGTCAATCGCGATCGACGGTATCAATCGCGATTGACACGTTTTCCGGATTTTTCACCAAAATTTCAGTCAATCGGGGCCTATCAGTCGCGATGGACACGTGGCTACGCGCTAAAGTCAATCAATCGTTGAATTTTAGTCGATCGCGATTGACGGTGTCAATCGTGATTGACAGAGGTGTCGGTCGTGGCTGTCGATCGCGATTGATGGTGTCAATCGCGATTGATGGTGTCAATCGCGATTGATGGTGTCAATCGCGATTGACAGGATCCTACGTGGCAGTCTGTCGATTGTGAAGTCTGTCGATCGCGATTGACGGTGTCAATCGCGATTGATAGGGTCTGTCGGTCGCGATTGACAGAGGCTGTCGATCGCGATTGACAGAAATACACGGAATTTTTCTACTGTTTTAGGTGATTTGGGATGTGCTCATCATGCTTGTGCTAGTGGTGAACTTTGTTTTTACAAAATGATCGAATTTTCTGTCGATCGCGATCGACAGAGGCTGGCGACCGCGAGACAGATTAGACAAATTTCGTACCTGCGCAGCGTGCTGGAGGGGATGATGATGATGATACCTGCAAGAAACACAATAAACATGCAAAAACAGTGCAAGCAATATCGCTCTCTCGCTCTCTCTCACAAGTAGAATGAAGGAAATGAGGTGGAGATGGTGATATGACCAAAAAACAGAAATTTTCGCGATGATGGAGATGGAGGTGGAAAATGGTGATGATGATAATGGTGATGAAGATGGTGAAGAAAAAACAAGAAAATAGAGGAAAGTGAAGAAAATACCTACAACTCCAACACGTCAACTCTACGTCTTACCATCACACGCTCGTCCTCAAAGCTCGATCCCCGACAACAGCGCCAAAATTTGGTGTAGCTCAGTGATGAGTAGCACCTCCTTTAATGTCAATCCGGGAAGACGTGAGGATGGTATGAAGACCTCGAGCAAGTGGAAGCACAAGTGCGTGAGTGAGAAGCACACCAACATGCACACACATACACACACACGCGCACACACAGCAAGACAAAGAGTGAGGATCAATGGAGTTCTTTTGATTAAGTTCACAAAGCTCTTACAAATTCGTTTCAATTACAATCTACCCCAGAAATGAGCTCTCTAGCTCCTTTTATAGTTTTTGACTAGCTTTGGCCCTGTCCAGACCTAGTGTCCGGCCTAGTTAAAATTTAGGTTCCAGGGCTTATTTGAGGGCTCAAACGAGATCTAAAAAATACGAAAATTGGTAGGCAACTACTTCTAACGCTCCTCAAGCTCAAGGACTCCTCGGCTTGCACAAAATGGAGCCACAAAAAGGTAAACACAGTATTTACAAGGGTTGTTAGTGATGAGAATCACTTTTAATTGGTGTAAGTGTTTGAAAAATTAAAGATTGCCTTTAATGCTAGATCTGCGTGCATGCTCGTACTTGCTTCCCCATGAAGAAAATTATTGGCCTACTTGCTAGATCGTCGTTGACTCCCTTGTTTGCCTGTGCCTTCTCTCCCTTCTGACTCTCTTCTTTGACTGCCATGCCTTGTCAGTCCTTCAGTCCCTTGTCTGCTGCTAACACAGACATATTCACCAAAGCTCTTCCACGGGAAAAGTTTGAAGCTTTTCACAAAGCTTTAGGCTTGTTACCTTGTGGGGGTTGATCTGTCACTCCCTGTATGTGTTCACATCATTCGCTCTAGGGGGGTTTGTTACACTTATGTGTTCCTCGAGTAGCTTTGATGTGAACCTTTTCCCTATACATGGGCACTTTTTACTCTAGTGCTGGCTAGAGGTTTTTTCCCCATGTTACCACATACTTGATACTCTCATATGTGGTGGTAATTTGTACTTAAGGATATTATTCAGCTCTTACTTCAGTTCAGTTCATCGACCAATAGAGAGAGCTATTCCAGCCATCGTCTTCTCCGTGTGTCTTGCTGCATTTGTGCTCCTTGTGTGTGCTTCTTGTGTGTGTCTCGCACTTCTACACACACCCAACAAAAGAAATTCTCACAATCATCAAAGCTATAAATTCAAGGGATGGAAGTGAAGGTATTCAAAAGAAAAAGAAAAGAAGAGCAATGAAACAAGAAGAGGAGGAATCATTGTTCGAGGTACCGAAAAATTTCAAGAAATATGAAGTTGAAGACTGAAAAATTTTGGTACGAATGCCTAAGAGAGAGGCCATTACAAGAGAAGCATATGATAATAAAGAGAAAGCCAAAAGAATTGTTGTAACCATCGAGGAGAACGAAGAGAGATGTACATACATAGGAGATGACCTAAGTGTAGAAGAAGAAATGGAGCTTGTAGCTATATTAAGGGAATATAGGAATATGTTTGTGTGGCACTATAGAGACTTGAAGGGAGTAGATCCAAAAATTTGCTCTTATACTATCCCCATGACTGCTGATGCCGCTAAAATAAAAGAAGAAATTGATAGGTTGATTGAAGCTGGATTTATCTATGAGATTGAGCATACTGAATGGGTGTCCCCCATTGTAGTGGTGCCCAAGAAGAATGGAAAGTTGCGAGTATGTATTAACCTTAAAAAAGATAATGACATTACGATCAGAGATAGTTATCCGCTTCCAATCACTGAACATTTATTGGAGCATGTTGCAGGAAAGGAAGTTTATAGCTTCCTTGATGGGTTTTTAGGTTACAACCAAGTAGCCATCACCCTAGAAGATCAACACAAAATGGCTTTTGCCACAGAGTGGGGAATCTTTACATTTCGTGTGATGCCATTTGGGCTCACTAGCACGTGCAACATTCCAAAGACTCATGTGCCCATTCCCAAGAGAGAAGACACCACATCCCTGAGCTCAGACAAATCTTCAACAAGTGTAGAAAATATCGAGTATGTCTGAATCCAGAAAAGTGTGTAATCATGGTGTATCAGGGTAAGATCTTAGGTTACATTGTTTCCAAGAATGGAATATCAAAATATGAGGACAAAGTAAGAGTCATAGCAGAGTTGCGAAGGTTGAGGAGTGTTAAAGAGGTACAAGCCTTTATGGGCCATTTTGGATATTACCATAGGTTTATTCACATGTATGCAATCATAGCTAAGCCTCTTTATGCCTTGCTGACAAATTTTGAGTGGAACAATGAATGTGAAAATTCCTTCAATGAGTTGAGAAAATGTTTGTGCACAGCACCAATATTGACCACTCCCGAGTGGAATAAACCATTTCATGTCATGTAGATGCCTCCAATCATGCAATAAGATGTGTGCTAGCACAACCTATAGGTGAAGGAAATTTAGATTTGCCCAAACCCTGCAATACAAGATGCTTAGTAAGATGGGTCCTCTTACTAATGGAATACGACTTCGAAGTGGTTGTTAGGAAAGGTAGAACCCACCTCATGGCCGATCACCTTTCTTGCACTCCAAGGATTGTTTATGAATTACTTGATGCTTATCTGTTCAATTTAGAGGTTGTTCCTAAATGGGCAAATAAGTTGGTACCAGTCCTAACCTTCGGACACCGCAAATAAGAATGTGAAAACATCCCAAGACGAAATTGTAAAATCACAAAAATATCACATATTGGCAGGAAGTATGTTCAAACAAGATATAGAGGGTGTTCTAGCTTGTTGTGTTGAGGACGATGAACATAGTAGTTGGTTGCAACAAGCACATGAAGGATTGCTAAGAAATCACTATTCTAAACAATGCACATTGCAGAACCTAAGATGTTTAAGAGTGTATTGGCCTAGCATGGACAAAGAAATACATGAATGGATTAAGAATTGTCCAATATGTCGATAGACCCCATTGGAGCATGCCACCCTTTATCATGTGTCGTTAGTTCTAGATTGGAGTGCTCCATTGGTAGAATTTATGAGATTAGGGACACTACTCGGTGAGACTAGTCTAGCAAGAAAATGAAGCATGGAGCAAGAGGCTCAAGACTACACCTTAGTAGGAGACAACCTACACCAAAGAGGCAAAGATGGTTACTAAATATTGTGCGTTCATGAATCAAACTATTTGAAAGTCTTAGAAGTGCACACAGTGGTGTTGCAAGTGGACATTTTGGTCTTGAAGGAGTAATTAAGACCATTCTATTCTCAGGACTTTGGTGGCCAACTCTTCATATGCATGCACATACCTATGTGAAGAGATGTGACACATGCCAATGTGCATAGTATCCGATCACGAAAGATGAGATTCCTTTGAGACCAATGATGAGAGGACATGCATTCTTGAAGTGGGGTATAGACTTTGTTGGTCCTATTAACCCCCCAACTAGAAACTCCCATGTAGAGTACATTATTGTATCCACACATTACCTTACAAAGTGGGTAGAAGTAAAATCCACGACAAAGAATGATGCTCAAATGATGGCTAAGTTCTTATTTGAGAATGTGTTCACAAGATATGGACTAGCAATAGAGTTAGTTAGCTATAGAGGAATGCACTTTCTTAATGTAGTTATTGAGAATCTTCTCCAAGGATTCATGGTGGTACATAAGAAGTTTGCTCCCTATCATCCACAAGCTAACGGACAAGCTGAGAGCACAAATAAGATCATATGTAATGTACTGACAAAACTGGTAAACAATAAATGCTCTAATTGGGACAAACAACTTCATCATGTTGTTTGGGCTTATCAAGTCGCCTACAAAACGGTGTTCAATGCCACCCCATTTCAGATGGTCTTCAGACATAACTTTTTTCTACCATTAGACTTCCTAATCTCAGCTTGAAAAGTAGCACAAGAGCATGAGTGTCAAGCAACATGCTCGTAAATTGGAAAATAGAGAATATGGACCCATGATCATTAACTGAATTTCCACTACCAGTGCAGTTCAATTGGCCACTCTAGAAGGTGACATTTTGCCAAATTATATCAGTGGATGTTGAGTCAAGCTATATCAAGAACCTCTTATAGAGGACATGCTAATGAGACTCAACACTGCTAAGAAGCGAAAAGAAGAAGAGATAAGGGTTAGAGAAGAAGCACATGCAGAGGCAAGAGAGCACATTAGGCAAAACAAGTTAAAGTGATTAGGCCTTGATGTCGATCCAAAAGCCCCAAGATATCACATGGCCATGTGCCAGACATGTGGAAGTGAATGCTTCTTGAATTATCGATCGACGTCCCTTTGTGACCATAGAGGTAGGACAAGGAAAGAATGTAAGGATGGTGAGAGCATTGATTGACTCAAGAGCAGCAAATAGCGGAGTCAAAAACTCATACTGCCAAGCTCTTCAATTGAACATCAATCCCATAGAAGCATATCTCATAGGGTTGGGAGGTGTGGAGACCCCTTGTTTGGGCGAGGTGGAGCTCCCCATATACCTTCAAGATGTCCCAATAAGAGTCAAAATGCTAGTGTGTCAAGATGAGGATCTTATGGAACCACTTGTCTTGGGTCAAGATTGGATCTATGACCATGCAGTCAACTTAAACCTAAGAAATCAGCTTCTTCAAGTTTGGGTACATGAACAATGCATTACATTAGAATTAGAGAACTGCATGCTCACAAATCCAAGTGTCACACATTCTCTTAGTTCTTCTAAAGCTAATCTTAGAGAAGAAGACGTTGTATGTGTCCAAAACTCTATGACATAGAAGGATGTTGCCTCCAAAAAAAGAGTCGAAGACCCATTGAGACGTCCTTCTTTTATGAAGTCTTAGCCATTTGTAGCAGTTCAACCACACAGGCAAGGGAAACAGTACAAGACAACTATTGTGTCAACTAGAAAAATAGATTTCCAAAAGAAAGTAGTTCCGAGCGCGAAGCAAATCTGGGTACGGAAGGGAGAGAAGCCAATCAAACCATTCCAGTCAAACTTGTTACTACACAAGCAACAGAGAAATCCAAGGCAACAAGTCACAGAACAACAAAGATCTCCATCTCAAAGACTAGTCCAAATTTGGGTACCAAAGCAATCAATGAAGGTCCACCATAATCATCTACATGTTTGGGTGCCTAGGAAATTAGTGGCAGCTCAACAAGGGCGATTACACATGTGGGTACCCAAGAAACTTTTACATGCACAAAATCCTATGTTCTCACACACGAGTAAAGTCTCAACAAAGAAGTCAAGGAAAGGCAAGGGTCAGAACCAAGAACAAAGAGCCAAAGAAAATCACCTCATTCTTTGGCAATAGTAAGAAGAAACTCATCAAGATGTGGGTTTGGAAGCCAAAAGCACTAGCGGCCCCCACAAAACCAAAGAGCCAACCACAAGGGATACAATATGTAAGAAACTAGCCAGGTATGAATAGGCCAAAGGTGATCAATACATAGTCCAAGACCGTTCCCAAATGGATCCCCATAAAGAGGAAGAATCAGTTGTCATTCAACAATCAATTGCTTATATTATTTTAAGATCCAAATGATACCTCCAACAAAGATGGCCTCAATATCTGCAAGTAACATCAAAAGCCTCGGCAAGCAAAAAACATGTGCTCCTTGCACAACCCTGTCTTTTGCACCATTCAGGTCATGCATTTACAGAGCATGCATTAATATAGGGCCACATCACATGGCCATGCATAGGCACATTTTAGAATCCTAAGCACATGAGACACATTTGATGTATGTCAATTATTTTCTTGGTACTAACATCTTCCTTCTTGTTTGGTGACATTGTTAAAAAAAAAAAGAAAACAAAGAGAGAGAGAGAGAGAGCTTGTTCCCAGGTTTGCCTCATGGAAAATGAATGAGTCATGCTTAGTTGAAGGAGGAACCGTTGCTTATTGGGCATTTATCAGTTTGGATAGAAGTGTGTCTCGGCTAGCAAACGATATTATTGCTGCCTTATTTGGCAGACGTCTAGAACTTGGCATGAACATGGCATCCACAATTATTGTTCCCCCTTACCATGGT
Organism: Ceratopteris richardii; assembly: GCA_020310875.1. Taxonomy (NCBI): domain Eukaryota; kingdom Viridiplantae; phylum Streptophyta; class Polypodiopsida; order Polypodiales; family Pteridaceae; genus Ceratopteris; species Ceratopteris richardii. Next base: position 125,894,362 of record CM035438.1, read on the forward strand.
AGGAGGGAAGAGCTTGAAGTTCTGCAACTTGAGCGATGCTTAACTACTATATGTACGAGACCATACAAGGAGATATCTACAAGGGGTAGTTCCGATACCATGCAAATCCTTGTATGTATACTAGGTGAGAAGACTCTTGCTTATGGTGAGCTAAAGAGAATATGTGAACTAATCTTGGTGTAGTTACCCAATGTTGTTTGTCAAGGAATATAAAGACTTTCAATTCTCAGTATTTGGCAAATGTTCTTTGATGAGAGGGGATAGGATTGGGCACTCGAAGAATCTCATTAGGGGAACATCAACAATGGCATTCATCAACAATGATAGACCAACCCATGGTCCATCGCAATGACGGGTCTACAATATGAAGAGCTAAACATCGATCGACCATCCATCATTGTAAGAATCCTTACTTTAGAAACACCATAATGATGATAGATTAGGAAACCTCTTCGTTAGCATACCCTTCAGCACTTAGCTCAAGACATCCAATTTTTGCACCATACTTCTTCCAATGCATTTTCCACGTAAGCATGTATAGGGCCATGTTACAAGGCTGTTCACAAGGCACATAGTTTCTTCAAACCATGCACTTACACACTTACCCATCATTCACTATGGGTCATGAGTATTTGGCACGACTAATATGAACATCATCTTTGGAAGATCTAGAGGACATCACAAGGATAACATCAATACCTAGGAAGCAATTCGAAGCAAGCAATTGCTCCAACTCAACCTTCACAAACTCTTTTGATCAACTCACTATTTTTGGAAGCTCACATCGACACATTCTTGCTGGAATCCAAGGAAGAAGCACATACAAAGGATGGTTATTACCTCTCAAAGCTCTACATGGAACAACCCTCATGACAAGGGTCTGTCAAGGATGACAGACTTGAGAGGGCGAGGAGTGTTGGAACTCAAGGTTAAGCACAAGCATGGAAGCACATCAGAAATTAGAAACACAAGAAGAGGGAGCAAGTAGGGAGCTCCAAGAATCATATGTCAAATTTTCAAAAGAACCCCCTACAAAAATAGTGATTTTGATCACTCAAACCATTGTAAATATAATTTTACCTTTTTATAACTCCATTTTGTTCAAGCCAAGGAGTCCTCAAGCTTGAAGAGTATTAGAAGTATCATCCTACCTATCTTCATAATTTTTAGACTCTGATTGAGCCTTCAAATAAGCCCTAGAACCTAATTTTTAACTAGGTCAGACACTAGGTCTGGACGGTGCCAAAACTACTCAAAAAACTCTAAAAAGAGCTAGAGAGCTCATTTTTTAGGTTACCTTTTAGAGAGTGAGCTTCTTGTAGATTTGAGCTTTTGTAAGAGAACTCTTTTGTAATCGAAGCTTTCCATTGTTCCTCTCTTTGATCTTACCTTATGTGTGTGTGTATGTGTGTGCATGTGTGTGTACTTTCACTCACGCACTTATGCCTTCACTTGCTCATGGTCTTCATACCAATCCTCACGTCACAAATTGACAAGTAAAGGAGGTGGTGCTTACGCTTGAGCTACATGTTTCCCTTAGCCTCCTCATAGGTTGAGGGTTCCTCTGAAATAGAGTCTTTTGCCAAGTAGATCAAATGCTTTGTAAAAAATGTGGAATCATATCCATACCTTTCTGGTTGTTTCTTCTCTCATGTTGATTTTCTAGGAGCTTTCTTAGAGCATTCTCAACACTTCTGCATCTTTGGTTTGCCTCTTGACTTCCATAGCTTGTAATCCTTTTCCCTTTCATCTTGGTCATCATCTGTATCACTTCTTGCATCGTGGACCTGTTAATTATGCTTGCTTCCTAATTGATGAGAATCAGAATCAAGATCTTATGGTAGAGTTACCTTTTGTTTGTCTTCATCATACCAAGACCTGTGTTCTTCAAACACATCTCTACTTGTAGTGAATTTCTTGGTTGAAGGATTTTAGAACCTATAACCCATCTAAGTTGAGTCATACCCAGTAAACATTGCCTTTGTTTCCCCTTCATCTAGCTTACTCTTACTTGTCATGGTACATGAACATAAGCTAAACAACCAAAACCTTGCGATGTCCAAGACCAGGTTTTCTTCCATGCCATGTGTTGAAAGTATACGGGAAGAAGCAAGTACGGACACACATGCAGATCTAGCACCGAGGCAACCCTTCATTTTTTTCAAAACCCTCACATCATTTTAAAGTGATTCTCATCACTACAAACCCTTGTAAATATCATTTCACCTTTTTGTAGCTCCATTTTGTACAAGCCGAGGAGTCCTCGAGCTTGGGGAGCCTTAGAAGTAGTTGCCTGTCAATTTTCATAATTTTTAGATCTCGTTTGGGCCCTCAAATAAGCCCTGGAACCTAATTTTTAACTAGGCCGGACACTAGGTCTGGACAGGGCCAAAGCTAGTCAAAAACTATAAATAGAGCTAGAGAGCTCATTTTCGGGGTCAGCTTCTTGTAGTTTGAGCTTGTATGAGAACTTTGGTGCAATAGAAGTGATTCCATTGTCTTACTCTCTTTGTTCTTGCCGTGTGTGCGCGTGTGCGTGTATGTGTGTGCATGCTTGTGTGCTTCTCACTCACGCACTTGTGCTTCCACTTGCTCGTGGTCTTCATACCATCCTCACGTCTCCCCGGATTGACATTAAAGGAGGTGCTACTCATCGCTGAGCTACACCAAATTTTGGCGCCGTTGCCGGGGATCGAGCTTTGAGGACGAGCGTGTGATGGTAAGACGTAGAGAGGACGCGTTGGAATGGTAAGTAGTAGGTAACTTTCTGATTTTTCTCCATCTTCATCTTCATCTTCACCTCCATCTCCATCTCCACCTCCACCTCCTTCTCCACTACATATTCCCTCTTCCTTATCATTCCCTCATTTGTTGTGTGCGAGTTTGAGAGAGAGCGAGTGTGTGTGCTTGTTTTTGCGTGTTTTTTGCATGTTTCTTGCAAGTGGCAGCTCCTTCATCACCTCCAGCAAGCTCAGCAGGTACAGAAATTGTCTGCACAGTCCCCGAGGCGTTGAGCTCGAGCTATCGCGACACTCCGAAAATTTCACCCAATCACGATTCTGAGTGCACCACGACACTGCGCAGGCCTAGAGCTCCCAGGATCACTAGACAGAACAGAAAAATTCACCATATCCCGAGCTATCGCGACACCTCACGAGCTATCGCGACACCTCGACCTATCGCGACACTTCACGAGCTATCGCGACACCTCGACCTATCGCGACACCTCACGAGCTATCGCGACACCCCGACCTATCGCGACACCTCACGAGCTATCGCGACACCTCACGACCTATCGCGACACTTCACGAGCTATCGCGACACCTCGACCTATCGCGACACTTCACGAGCTATCGCGACACCCCGACCTATCGCGACACCTCACGAGCTATCGCGACACCTCGACCTATCGCGACACTTCACGAGCTATCGAGACACCCCGACCTATCGCGACACCTCACGAGCTATCGCGACACCTCGACCTATCGCGACACTTCACGAGCTATCGCGACACCCCGACCTATCGCGACACTTCACGAGCTATCGCGACACCCCGACCTATCGCGACACTTCACGAGCTATCGCGACACCCCGACCTATCGCGACACTTCCCACCTATCGCGACATCTCGACCCGACCTATTGCGATACACGGCCTTTAACGCATGAAAAGTTAGGGTTAATTTTGAGTGAATTGAAGGGTAGTTGAGCTTAATTTTAGGCACCTTGGTATAACTTTAGAACCTTGGAAGTGGGCAAAAGACCTAGAAACCAGAGAGGGATCTCCTGAACCCTGAGAGCCTGTTTTGACCCTATAGTGCCTGAATGGTCATAACTTGACCATACGAACTCCGATTGATGAGATTTTGGTCTCGTTGGAAAGCTCGTTGAGAATCCTACGTGGACCTCGACTGGTTTTTGTAAGAATCATACGCGGAGTTTTAGAACATGCATTTTTAAGTTGACCTTTAGGTGGAACTAAGTTGTTCTCAGATTCAGGGGGTGCAGTGAGTTGCTCCAGGGGGACTAAAAATAATGATGTGTGTCTTCCAATTATTTGTGATGATAAAGCTATACTAACTGGTGAGTTTTTGCAGGAACTTTGTGTGCACTCAAGGCAATCCAAAGCAAGCCACCCAGGGTGAGTACCAAGCTTGGGAGAAGGCTTCCTGGGCTTGTGTAGCAGTCTGGTCAACCAGCTAAATTGAGGTTGGGAGATCTCTCCACCCTCCTTTGTCAATTCCTAGCCTAGGCTAAGTACGACTTAGGTGTGGTAATTAATTAGGGCAACGTTAGGCACGAATCAAGTCCAAGAGTATTAACCAACAAAGTGCAAGAAGTAAATAGGTCTTAAGTGCGAAAACCTTAAGGGACAAAAGGTAAACGGGAATCGATCACTTATCAATTGCGAAAATTCACTTAAGTACTCCTGACGACGCAATTTCAGACAAGACCATAAACATAATATTCAATTAAAAAAGAACAAAGTGATTAGTGCAAAATCAACCTGCAACGAGAGTGTGCTTGGGTTCCAGGGGATAAATAAATCAGGCTTATGAACCTTAGATCAGGCAGACACTTAGGCCGAGACAGACAGAGCCTCAGATCTTTTGAAGCTAGTGTCAATCACACTGCCAGGTCTTGGGCCCAGCAGTTGAGTGATTATCCATACCTTCCCCGATCAGAAACAAGTGGTTCTGAGATGTCCTATCACATGGAGAGACCAGTAGGTAGTTCAGGGGTGGCTTATCTAGAAAAACCAGAGGGACCTTACAAGACTCAGCTGGAATACATCAGGACGAATCGTCTAGGTGCTCGCATCTACGAAGACGGACTGAGAAGATCGGTGGTCCAGATTAAGAACTCCGATCAACCCCATGGATTAGCCCACCCGGTAGTCAAGTTTGAGAATGGAGCATACCTAGATAAAGAGGGGACTATATATGTAGTCACCACTCTCCCTGATAGAACTGATGAGTTTGGAAATGTGATTGCGGAGACCGACATGGGTGATATAGAGCAAGGGAACTTAGAGAGAGAGCCAAGAACTCCCCGTGGTAAATCTGTCTTGACCAGAATCATGACTCCAGAGTGGATTCCACAGGATAATAAAAGCATAGATCTGCTTTTAAACCGAGAAACCGATGAGGTTTTTTGGAGATATAAATCTCCTCAATCTCAGGAAGTGAGTGCCCTCACAATCTATGAGTTTAAAGACCCTGATAGCCCGGGTCAAGTAACCTACCTAGACAATGCATCAGAGAGAATCTTCGTGGTCTCTGAGCTTGGCAGACATGCCTACACATGGAAGGGAGAATTTGTTTTTCCCCAACCAAGGTCTACTGTGTCCTTTGGTCACCAAGGAGCTGGGACCTCCCAAGCTCATGGGGCTCAGAGAGATAGAAGTAGAGACAAACCTGAGGTAAGTTTCGCCAACTCCCCGGGAAGAGAAAGAACGGGAACAGAAAGGAATAGAGTGGAACCTGAGAGACATAGAACCCCATGGAATCACAGGGACATTGATGATTTTCCTTTGCCAAGGCCGAGAGAACACACTAGGACCCTGCGACCAACTCAACTGGTGAAGTCCATGAAGAATTATTTCGATGGCACAGGAGACCCTTATGACCATGTGGCAGAATTTCGACAAGTATTGAAAGCTGAACAGGTGGAGGACCTATTCACACAATATAATGCTTTCGGTCTAACCCTTAGGAACACTGCCCTTACGTGGTTCCAACCACTGAATGAGAGGCATTTCAGAAACATAGACCAACTCTTAGAGGCATTTATTGTTGAGTTTTCTAAGAGTGGAATCAGGCATAACACCTCCTCACTAATTCATAGCTTCAAACAAACACCTCAAGAGACGGTCAGACTAGCTGGAAGAAGATTTAGACAGTACCTGGAGAGATGCCCTATGCCGGAGTTACCCACACCAGCCAAACAAGTGGCCTTGTTCCTAGACGGATTGTTGAGCACTAAGCTCAGGTCATATGTGTACCTGAAGGACCCTAGAACGATAGAGGAGTGCGTGCGCATGTGCATAGACATTGAGGAAAATCTAGGTGAGGAATTAGAACTATCAAAAATCTATAAGGATTCTGATAGCTCTAGTAACATGGCATCTAGTCAATTCACATCCATCGAGGAACTTGCAGAGAAGGTAGCCCAAAAACTAGGTGTCTCTAGCAAGCAAATTCCGAGATTTGCCCCAGTTAAGCGGTGTTACAATTGTGGCGGTGAACATATGGCAAGTGTATGTCCCATTATGGCCCAACCTCAGGCGAATCCTAGTAGCCAGTACTGCACCATAGAGCGCAGGTACACCAATCACACGGCACAAGACTGCCCATATAACAAACAAACTGTTAGGCAAAATTATCCTCAGCCATATCCACAACATGGTAGATACCAGAATCAGTACCCATCACCACAATACAACAGACCACAGCAAACTTATCAGCCACCTTATCAAGGGCAGCAGAGACCTCAACCAGTCCTAGTGCAGCAACCCCCTGCTCCAACCAATGTGATCCCAGTGAAATATGCATCTACTGAAGAAAATCCGAATAGAGCCATAGTCCCAGTCACCCCATTGCTATCAGACAGTGATCCCAGTGACCATAGCTTCGACTCCACACATATTGATAGCCCACAGGCTTACTACATGCAGTCACCCGAGCATAACGAGTCATACTATTATGAGGACCCAAGTGAAAATAGTGGGGAACCTGAGTATTCTAATGTTATGTACACAAACCCCAACCCTAGACCTCAACCTAGACAGGTACGACCTCCAATTCCTAGAGGACCATGCTTCAGATGTCAGGGAGATCACCTTATACGTGACTGTCCACTGCCTACCCCTACACAGCCTCAACCAGTAACCATTCAAGGCTTCTGTCAAGATTGCGGGAAAGAGCATCTCCTACGAGATTGCCCGAAGAACCCTAATAACATGCCTAAAATCACTCCTATCAATGTTGTTGGGTTAGTTGTAGACTCCATAGGGAGTGTGACTTCCACTGCACCTGTGCAGGTGATCACAAGAGCCCAGGCACTTCAACAACACCAAGGTGTTGGTCCCGAAAAGAGCCCCGAGGTGAGTGCAACAGAGAGCATACCCAAAAAGAGAACTAGCGCCTGGAAGGATAGTCGTGAAAGAATGAAGAGGCAATGGGAAAAAAAGATAAACGAACTTGAAGAAAGCGTGAGAGAAACCAAGGCAAAAATCACAGAGATCACATCTCAACCGCACTCCCACCCACTTCCACCACTACCATCCCCATCACCCTCTATTTCTCCACCCTCTAATACACCCCTCGTAACCCACCCACCACCCCGAGTAGGATCAGTATTAGCTGACCCCACTCCTGAAGGCTTGGACATGATGTTCAAGGCCTACCAGGCTCGACTTCAAGAAGGGCCAACAGCTGCAAACCTAGACAAGAGTTACCCTAGAGCAGATTTAGAGATTGAACGGATGAAAATGTGCATGAAAATGGTAGAACAAGCTCAAGCTATACTTGAGACTAGTCAAAAGTTCAATCAGACAAACTCTGTCAAGCCGGATTTGCATTTCCAAGGCTTACTGGAAAGATTAGAGCAGTTGGTAAACAAATCACAGGTTTCTTTACCTCCACAGGCTCAACCAGTTGTTGAAAGAGAAAGCTCACCACCTAAGGGAGCTTATGTTCCTAATTCCACGGATGCTGGAATACCTCCTTCAATTCAACAGTACTCTCAAGAGTTCTTGCGGGAAATACAAGAAGAGAAATGGGCCAAGGAGAAGGGTGATTCCCCTCCTATTCCTGAGATTGATGATCTTCGTGATCAATTTCCCCAAGACATTCCCTCTATCTATGGGGATCAAGCAGAGCAACAAGAGGATGAGGGATTAGATTTTGAATCTAATTCGTTACAAGAGTTGCCTCATTTCACAGGCCCATGGGAATCTGAATCTCTCCAGATCAGAGCTCCCACGATATTGGTAAGAAATGAAGACTCAGTGATTCCCAGGAACACTGATGTTGTGAAGAACACTAAGGTTCAGTGTCACCTCACTGTAGAGGAACTCCTCAAGGCAAAACCGGAGCTCTGGAATCATGTGAAAAATCAGGTCCCAGAACTTGAATCCAATACACCAAAAGTAGGCTCTAAACAAAAAGTACCAGGGATACCTCTCGACAAGATAGGAGACATGAGCGAAGGTGAAGAAGGTAACACTTATCTTCCGATCACCTATCAAGGTTACACAACCAAAGCTATTGTGGATTCGGGTGCCGGTGTTGCTATTGCGACCACCTCCCTGTGGAAGCGATGGGGCAAACCCACCTTAAGACCAACGAGAATGAAACTTCAAATGGCAGATGGTCATTTTGAAAGACCTCTCGGATTGCTTGAAGGGATAACTCTAACCACTTGTGGTGTAGAGTTTGAACATACGTTTGCTATATGTGACTTTGAGAAGAATAATGTTTACGAGATGATCCTAGGAAGACCCTTCCTACGACAATTGCAAATAGTACAGGATTGGGGAACCAACTCCTTGTACTTACAGCACTTAGGGGTCACCACCAAGGTCAATCTGAAGGATCACACCTTCAGAGATGTACCACCCCTACAGTGGAATCCTATCCACAAAGCAAAAGAGGACTCTATCTCCGTGCATTCTGGAAGTTCACCTGAACCATCCTGGTTGCATGAAGGTACTCACTTGTGGATGTGCAAGGTCGCAGAGGAAGAGGAAAAGTGCCTAAAAGCGAGAGAAGAAGGAACTCCCCCAGGAGATAGACCAATAAAAGACCCATCCTATACACCGATGATATTTCCAGATGAGGAATTTGAGCCTCACGGTTGGGCAGAAATCTTAGCTACCATGGACATTGCAGTCAATGAGGAGCAATGGACACCCCATTGTGATGAGGAGGGTTATGATATTTCAGTGTTCATGTGTCAGCCCTTGTTGGAAGAGTGTGATCCTAGTGAGTTCATAGAAGAAGAAGAGAATGACGATGATCTAGAATCCATTGTGATGGATACGTACTTTGACTCAGAGGAACACTACTTAGAAGACATAGGAGTGTTAACCCAAAAAGAAGAAGAACCCCTTGCGAGTATTAAAACGATAAATTCAAAGAAAGGAAGTGAAGGGGGTCAAAAGAAAAAGAAAAGAAAAGCAGTGAAACAAGAAGAGGAAGAATCATTGTTTGAAGTACCAGAAAATTTCAAGAAATATGAAGTGGAAGACCGAAAAATTTTGGTACGAATGCCTAAGAGAGAGGTCATTATAGGAGAAGCATATGACAATAAAGAAAAGACCAAAAAAATTGTAGTGACCATTGAAGGGAACGAAGAGCGATGTACGTACATAGGAGACGACCTAAGTGCAGAAGAAGAAGCAGAGCTTGTAGCTCTATTAAGGGAATATAGGGATGTGTTCGCATGGCACTATAGAGACTTGAAAGGAGTAGATCCAGAGATTTGCTCTCATACGATCCCGATGACCGCTGATGCCAAGCCCACCAAACAAAAGCCCTACACATATAATGACAATTATGCAGCCAGAATAAAAGAGGAAATTGACAGGCTGATTGAAGCTGGATTCATCTATGAGATTGAGCACACTGAATGGGTGTCCCCCATTGTAGTGGTGCCCAAGAAGAATGGGAAATTGCGAGTGTGCATTAACCTTAAAAAAGTTAATGCCGCTACGATCAGTTATCCACTCCCAATCACCGAACATCTTTTGGAGCGTGTGGCAGGCAAGGAAGTTTATAGCTTCCTTGATGGATTTTCAGGTTACAACCAAGTAGCCATTGCCCCCGAAGATCAACACAAAACGGCCTTTGCCACAGAATGGGGAATCTTTGCATTTCGTGTGATGCCATTTGGGCTCACCAATGCACCTGCAACATTCCAAAGACTCATGTGTCATGTCTTCAAAGAATTCTTGCGAAAGAGCTTAGAAGTATATGTGGATGATTTATGCGCTCATTCCCAAGAAAGAAGTTACCACATCCCTGAGCTCAGGCAAATCTTCAAGAAGTGTAGAGATTATCGAGTGTGTCTGAATCCAGAGAAGTGTGTGTTCATGGTACGACAAGGTAAGATCTTAGGTCACATTGTTTCTAAGAATGGAATTTCAACAGATGAAGACAAAGTAAGAGCAATAGCAGAGTTGCCCAGACCGAGGAATGTTAAAGAGGTACAAGCCTTTATGGGCCATTGTGGATATTACCGTAGGTTTATCCACATGTATGCCATCATAGCTAAACCTCTTTATGGGTTGTTAACAAATTTTGAGTGGAACGAGGAATGCGAGACTTCCTTCAACGAGCTGAAAAGACGTTTGTGCACAGCACCAATATTGACTACTCCGGATTGGAGCAAACCTTTCCATGTCCATGTAGATGCCTCCAGTCATGCAATAGGATGTGTGCTAGCACAACCCACAGGTGAAGGAAACCTAGATTTGCCAATAGCATATGCTAGTAGGCAATTAAATGCAGCTGAACGAAATTATACCACAACGGAGAGGGAAGGCCTAGGTATGGTGTATGCTGTGAAGAAGTTTAGACACTATCTATTGGCCAATAAATTCAAGTTTTTCACTGATCATCAAGCTTTACTATATTTGGTCAATAAACCTTGCAATACAGGCCGCTTAGTAAGATGGTTCCTCTTACTAATGGAATACGACTTTGAAGTTGTTGTCAGGAAAGGTAGAACCCATCTTAGGGCAGACCATCTTTCTCGCATCACTTCAGGAGAGCCACCGCAAGGAGTGTCTGATGAATTGCCCGATGCTTATCTGTTCAATTTAGAAGTTGTTCCTAAATGGGCAAGTAAGTTGGTACCGGTCCTAACCTTCGGGCCTGCAAATAAGAATGTGAAAACAAGCAAAGAGGAAATTGTAAAATCACTAAAGTATCAAATATTGGCCGGAAGTATGTACAAGCAAGATACCGAGGGCGTATTAGCTTGTTGTGTCGAGGAGGATGAACATACTAGTTGGTTGCAACAAGCCCATGAGGGATTGCTAGGGAATCACTACTCTAAACAACGAACATTGCAGAATCTAAAACGTTTAGGAGTATATTGGCCTAGCATGGACAAAGAAATACAAGAGTGGATTCACAATTGTTCAGTGTGCCAGAAGAGAACCCCAGTGGAACATGCCACTCTTTATCACGTGTCTTTAATCCCAGATTGGAGTGCTCCATTGGTTGAGTTCATGAGATCGGGAACATTGCCCAATCAGGCTAGTCTTGCAAGAAAACGGAGCATGGAGCAAGAGGCTCAAGACTATGCCTTAGTAGGAGACAACCTATATCGAAGAGGCAAGGATGGTTACCTAAGACTGTGCGTTCATGAATCAGACTATTTGAAAGTCTTAGAAACTGCACACAGCGGTGCTGCAGGTGGACACTTTGGGCCGGACAGAGTAATTAAGACCATTCTATTCTCGGGACTTTGGTGGCCCACTCTTCATATGGATGCACACTCTTATGTGAAGAGTTGCGACACATGCCAACGTGCCCAATATCCGATAAGAAAAGATGAAATGCCCTTAAGGCCAATGATGGGAGGACGTGCATTTTCAAAGTGGGGTATAGACTTTGTAGGTCCCATCAACCCCCCAGCTAGAAACTCCCATGCAGAATACATTATTGTAGCCACAGATTACCTTACAAAGTGGGTGGAAGTAAAGGCCACGACAAAGAATGATGCTCAAACGACGGCTAAGTTCTTATTCGAAAATGTGTTCACTAGATATGGGTTACCAATAGAGTTGGTTAGTGATAGAGGTACGCACTTCTTGAATGAGGTCATTGAAAATCTCCTTCAAGAATTCATGGTGATACATAAGAAGTCTGCACCCTATCACCCACAAGCTAACGGACAAGCCGAGAGCACGAATAAGATCCTATGTAACGTATTGACGAAACTTGTAAATAATAAACGCTCGGATTGGGACAAACAACTTCATCATGCTGTTTGGGCATACCGAGTTGCTTACAAAACGGTACTCAATGCCACCCCCATTTCAGATGGTCTTCGGACAGAATGCAGTGCTACCACTAGATTTCCTAATCCCAGCTTTAAGAGTAGCACAAGAGCATGAGTGGAATGGACACGAGTTGTCCTCTAGGATCTTTGATCTAGAACGTTTAGGTGAGACAAGGCTACGAGCAGCAGCGGGCATCTATGCTGCAAAGAAACGGCAAAAGGCATACTTTGATGCCCATGTGAAGGATAAGGGCTTGAAAGCAGGAGATCTAGTTTTAGTCTACACATTGAAACAACACGCAAGAAAGCTAGAAAAGAGGGGCTACGGACCTATGATCATTAATAGGATCTCCACGAGTGGAGCAGTACAACTAGCCACTTTAGAGGGGGATGTCCTCCCAAACTATATTAGCGGATGCAGAGTCAAGCTCTATCAGGAACCCCTCACGGAGGAGATGCTAAGCCGACTCAATACTGCTAAGCAACGTAAAGAGGAGGAAAAACGAATTCGAGAAGAAGCACAGGCAGAGGCCTTAGAGCGTATCAGACGAATGAAGTTGAGGAGACAAGGAAGGGACCAGCCTATGACTGACACTCAAGAGTCTCCAGGCTATCACATGGCCATGTGTGAGGCTTCAGGTGAACGTACCCATAAGATAGTGGATCGACGACCTTTTGTGACTCTAGAAATAGGACAAAGAGACAGCACAACCAGCGTGAGGGCTTTAATTGATTCAGGAGCAGCCACAAGTGCAGTTCGGCTCTCTTATTGCCAGCAGCTGCAATTGGAGGTAAAACCCCTAGAAGCATATCTGATAGGATTAGGAGGTGTTGAAACCCCTTGTATGGGAGAGGTGGATCTTCCCCTCTACATACAAGAGGTCCTCATGCCAGCAAAAGTGCTAGTGTGTGCAGATGAGGATCTGACCGAACCTCTTGTCTTGGGCCAAGACTGGATCTATGATCATGCAGTCAACCTCAACCTAAGAAGTGGACTTCTTCAGGTGTGGGTAGGCCAAAGCCGTCTCACGATTGAATTAGAAAATCAAGCACTCAAACCAATAGAACAGGCACCAACTCCTGGTCCCTCCAGGAATCCACATGAAGATAACACTGCTGTGCTTGTCCAAACTTCTATGGTGCAGAGGAATGTCAATCTTACTGAAGGTTCAGAGGCCAAGAAGGAGTTCATAACTGATCCAAAGAAGATTCTAAACGAGCAGACCGGACATCACTTTACACGAAGGAGGCCGCTAATCAAGAGGCAGGAGTGCCAACCCGCGCAACATGGAGCATCTCGTGGCGTGAAGCAGATCTGGATACGCAAGGATGGAAAACCCACAGCTCCAATAGCAGATTCTCAAGGAGACAAGAAACGAGCCTCACCATCAAGGAACAAAGTGAAGAAGCCCCCTAGGATAACCCCTAGGCATACCATTTCTATTTGGGTTCCTAAGCGGTCAATGAAGGCCACCCCTAATGCTAGACAGATATGGGTGCCCAAGGCTTGCTTACAAGCCCAAAGTACTTCACCTTCAGGCACCAGGATGAAGCAGCTTTCACAAGCACTCTTGGCCAACAACTCAGAAAGTGACAAGATACCTACACCTCTCACTGTCCCCACTCCCATCAACCCCAGGAATGTCTGGAAATGGGTACCCAAAAGGCCCCAAATACATCACACTCTCATACCGAAATCTTCACCTGTCCTTAGCTCCAAGAGCTACGACTCCCCTATCAAAGTGTGGAGAATTAAACTGTGTACTAAACCCCCTGACCCTATTCTGTAAATCCGTCCACACTAACACAGGAGCATTCCGAGCCCATCGCATAACCAAAGTATGCATCTAGGATGACACTGACCTTTAATCACCACTCACACATATCATAAACACCTCACCACTAACCACTGACCTCCGGGATTGTCATGTTAGTATTGTGAAGGGAACACCATTACATCTTATTTCCTATGCAACACTAATGTGCCTTTCGTCCTCCAACAGATAAGCAACCTACTCTCATGGCAACCGCGGCAGGCACAAGCTCTCGGGCAGGATCGGGTGCTCCTATCAATTGGGATGCCATGCCAGTGGAAGCTCCACCAACAGCTCGGCCTGAAGAATTCTTGAATGTACGAAGGATTCCTATTGCAGATCCACCCAATGGACTAACCGAAAGAGTAAAAGGGCACTCCCATTGGTTCAATGAAATGCCAGGGGATTTGGGAGACGCAGATCACATCTGGGAGTCCAAGATGGAGTGTGGAGGGGTTTGGTGGACCTTCCAGTTCTTTTCAAGAGAATTTGAGACCTTACAGAATGCAGCTCCACTTCAAGATATCTGGCAAAAGGCAGGACTACAAGCTTACTTCAGTGCAGCTCTACCTAAACCCGACTTCCTCAGGTGCTACTACTTGATTGCTACGATGAAACCTACCGGGGATAAAGATCACTCAGGCACATTCTGGGTGCCCTCCTTATCCAATCTGGAGGAGATGAGGAAGTTTGAATTAAATGTAACGTTAATCAGGGAAGCCCTTCAAATGTATGGCACTCATGTGCCTTCAGATCGCGACCCCTTGATACCAGAATCAATGAAAAGCAATAGAGTCAAGAAGCTCAAAGAAATGTGCGCCCTCACCCCCAACATCGCCATACCCCTGCGGATGTGTCTCCAGCACTTTGCATTTCCCGCTCGAGACCGTTTCACTCAGCCTCACAAGAAGATATGGTACGGGCTGTATTTAGCAGAGACCGGAAGCTTGCCCATTAAGATGCCGGTATGGATCTTAGATCAAGTGTATGAGGCAGGCAAGCAGGGAGTGAGGAAGCCCACTCTACATGGTTGTTGTGCGCTGACAAGAATCATCTACAGATGTCTTGCATATGACGTGCCAGTTGCCCGAGCCCTAAAGTATGCACACCTGGAGCTGTTCAAAGGGCGAAAGTCAGGGAGTCAGCCTGCAAAAAGAATGTGTGGATCCCTTTCACAGGTCCTGATCCCTCCAGAAGCCACCGCCGAAGTCTCCACTAGAGAGGAAGCCCAAGTGGCACCTTTCACAATCCATCTCCAAGAGTCTCAACCAAGAGAGGTGGTACAGCCCACCCCTTCTGCCCCTCCACTACCTACTGACGCAGAATTTGCAGCTATGGCCACCTTCACCGAGGACCCAAACTTTGATTTTGAAACATTCCTGCAGACGGCCCATCTATCAGACAGTGAAGGTTGCCCTGACAATGTCGATCCGGGGACATCAGCCCAAAGAGAACATGCACGAGGCGAGACAAGCAGTGTACAGGAGATAGGAGTGGCACAACTTCCTCAGAGACTAAGCACACAAGCTCAGGAGAAGGCACCAAGAGATGACCCAGAAGAGAGTGAAGACGAAGCCCCTGCATATACGGCACAGCTCAAACGACTATACCGAACAAGCAAGCAGGTGCAACGACGCCATAAAATGTCAGAAGAAGCAAATAGGGCCCTAGTAAACCAGATGCTGCAGTCGGAGAATATCGAACCCCATTTTGTAGAATCGCTAAATCTTTTGGCGGACACCTGTGGCATCAGTGAAGCAATGAGAACCTTGGTCTATCGAGAGAACCCTGCTTATGATCAAAGAAGAATTGATACACGGCCTCGACAAGGAAAGATGATTCAGATGGAAGTATCTACCGCGTTAGCTACGTCCACATCAGAAGATGTTCACATGATTAGCCCTAGGCCCAATGATGAACCGGAGGAAATTACGCATGCACCATCATCTCCTATCCCACCCTCAGAACCTCTCTCCACGTGTCTTTCTACACAACCATTATCCTCCTATAGTGAGACCATTGTACACACCCCCGTTTCCACTTTCCTTCCTTCACCCTCATCCATCTCTGTCACTCAGATTTTTGAACCCCAACTAGGTCACCCTTCCTTCCTCCATGCCTTTGGACAACCATCTGTCACTAGACAGACTCTTTCCCTTCCTTTACCCTCCACCCCTCCATTTCCTCCCTCCCAAACTCTACCTACCCCGTCCCTTGTAACTGCCTCGGGCACCACACTAATCACCCAACCCTCCTTCTGGACCCAACTTGTAAACATTCTTCAACAGGTTGATAAACATAATAAAAAGTCCCTTCCCCAAATTCACTCCCCCACATTCACAGCCACCACTATCACACCACCCACCATCCCGGTGTTCACATTTCACGAATCACACTCTCTCATGTCCGACCCCATGGACATCTCACCATCCGCTGGATCACCCACCACCACTGTTCTCACAACACCATCACAGGTTATTACACTCACATCACCACTTCCACACACGGTAGGCACAACATCCACCTTCCCCATTCCCACTTCCCAACCCCCTGCATCTCCCATCCTTACCCCTGCATCCACCTCATTTAGTCTTGCACTCGACACCATGCTCGAAGCTGCCACTCAGCTTAAACAGGAATATAAGTTATTGGAAGAAAATAACAAGGAGCTTTGCACCCTCTCAGCAACACTCCAAGAGCGTATCAATGCTTTGGAGTCCAGTCATACGGAGTCACAAAGCAAAATATCCGCCCTCGAACATGCAAATGCGCAACTCGAAGCGAGGCATATGGAAGAAAGCAAAGCCATGGAGGAACAACTGCGAGATCAAATGGGCCGCAATGCAAGGCTTCAACGGAACATGGCCTTGCTACGACGACATCTGGCGGCAGCTCAAGAAGAGAACAGACGGCTTCAACAACAAAACCAAGAGAACCTCGAGGCTGCCATGGAGAACACCCCGGGAGCACCCATAGACCCGGCTAAATTTCAAGCTGTTCCCTCAGAAAGCATACAACAGATCTTGGAAACTTATGCCAATCTTTTAGAAGCACATGATCAGCTTGCCGACCAACTGAAGGACCTACAGAGACCCCAAGAGTCTACACCACCCCAACGGGAACCTAAAGAGATGACCGACGCTGCTACTTCACCTGAACCTGAACATTCAACGACCAATGACGTACTGGAGTTACGGCAACAGGTTGCAGAATTAAAATTGAAGCTGATGCAGTACGAGCGACCTCCTTCCCCACCTGAGCAACCCATGGAAGAGGAAGAAGTTATTATTCCAGTGGCGGAAGCATATGAAGAGAACTATGAGCCTCAACCTTTTCCAGGAGGCACAACCACTGAGGAGGGACAGGACACTTATGAGGAACCCCCATCGGCATGGATGAAACAGGTAGAAGAAATGGGGCAGACTCATGAAGAACGTATCACCTACCAGATGTTGGCCATGAAGACCATTGAAGAAACCATACTTCAATCAGAATACTTCAGACAGCTGGCTCCTAGAAGACTAATCACCAGCTCAGAATTACAATATAAGCCATACTTTGTACTGTTGGCAGACTACAACGCTGAGATCAAACGTAAGACCAACAGGTACCCAACGTTCGCAACGCAATTTGAACCGGAGGACATTCCAGAGGAGGCGCGCAAAGGGAGAATACATCAACCCATCTGGAGGCAAAAGCTATTGGAGACCTATCCCGAGATGCTACGAACATGGGACCACGCACCCATGCATTTAAAGTATAACAATTGCTATGGACCAGTACAACGGAGAAGGACATGGAAGTCATTTGCAATCAAAGTCAAGAACAATGCCAATTGCAAAGAATGGCTCAATTACCCCGCCATCGCTCCCCCAACCGGTACTCCCACGGTGTCATACATGATGGCAACCATCAGACATTGGATACCACGTCTCCACCCCATGCCAGATGTCGCTGCCCAGATGATGCTCAAGATCTTTGATATGATGCAGGTCGTACTCAAAACTTTTCGCAATGTATGCCGTATTCAACCTCCTATTCCCGGGTTTATTAATGGTAACTACGACCTGCTATATGATATGAGCACAACCCCGAGCATACGAGTGGCTTACGCATGGCACGCACGCATCAGATATCTCCCTGCCTGCTACAAGCAAACGTTCGATGAAATGTTCACCACGGGATTCTGGGAAGCACACTCAGAGGTATTCGCGCCACGGCCCACCCATTTGTTACACCTCTTTGCATGCGAACAAACGATGCACTCAGAACTCTACACAACGCCTCAGACGGACATACCGGGCCCAGTCAATTGGGATACCCTACAGAGAGACCTGATCCGAGGGCTACGAATCAAAGAACATGAGGTGGGAGCTGACATTCTCCAGAACTATATTGATCAACTCGCAGAGCAAAGGTCTGTCAGAGGCGACAGACCCTAGGGGGGGGAGAGTGTTGACAGTATACGGGAAGAAGCAAGTACGGACACACATGCAGATCTAGCACCGAGGCAACCCTTCATTTTTTTCAAAACCCTCACATCATTTTAAAGTGATTCTCATCACTACAAACCCTTGTAAATATCATTTCACCTTTTTGTAGCTCCATTTTGTACAAGCCGAGGAGTCCTCGAGCTTGGGGAGCCTTAGAAGTAGTTGCCTGTCAATTTTCATAATTTTTAGATCTCGTTTGGGCCCTCAAATAAGCCCTGGAACCTAATTTTTAACTAGGCCGGACACTAGGTCTGGACAGGGCCAAAGCTAGTCAAAAACTATAAATAGAGCTAGAGAGCTCATTTTCGGGGTCAGCTTCTTGTAGTTTGAGCTTGTATGAGAACTTTGGTGCAATAGAAGTGATTCCATTGTCTTACTCTCTTTGTTCTTGCCGTGTGTGCGCGTGTGCGCGTGTGCGTGTATGTGTGTGCATGCTTGTGTGCTTCTCACTCACGCACTTGTGCTTCCACTTGCTCGTGGTCTTCATACCATCCTCACGTCTCCCCGGATTGACATTAAAGGAGGTGCTACTCATCGCTGAGCTACACCATGCTTCCTAAGGAGTTATACCTTGAAGTTATTTGGATGGTAGTATAATGACAAGGTACACAGCAGTTGAAATAGCCTCTGCCCATAGATAATGTGGCAACCTCTCCTCTTCAAGCACTATTCTAGCTGATCCAAATAATGTGTGTGTGCCTTCTCAATCTAACACGCATCACACTTGTTGATCATGTGTTGCTTTGATATGTTTGGTAGTCCAAGAACACTTTGATCCTTGCATATATCCTCCAAGGTTCTTTCATTCACATGAGCAAGTCTCTCATGCCATGCCAAGCTCACTTAGGGTTTGAGACCCAAAGTTGAATAGAGCTATGTTCCTGGTTTCTCCTACTTCAAAAGTAAAGAACCTACCATGCTTCTCACCTCTGGCTATCTTCTTGAAGTGTTGACATGGATCTTCCACAAAAGCTCCATGTTGGGTGAACCTAACTTACAAACCTTTTTCAACTATTTCACCTACACTTATTAGGTTTTTAGTGATAGTGGGTACATAGAGAGCCTTAGTCAGAATGTTTTTCCTGCCATTGGAAGCTTTGACATTAAAAATCTTCTCCACATTGTGCTTTTTGTCATTCCCTGTTTGTACTTCATGTCTATGCTTTGGACTTTCCAAATCAGATAGAAGAGAAATGTTGTCTGTGTTGGAGTTTATTGATTTCCAAAGTACAGCTAGAAGTAGGTGAAACCCAACAGGACCTAGTTGACTTTTTCACAAACTTGTATGCACAGACCAGTTTTCTTGCAGAGCAAACTGCTCTTCACTCACTTAGAATTTTCCAAAACTATTTCACAAACATAAACTAGACTCTAAGAGCTTTCCAACAAGTTATAGAACACCTCAAATGGATAAATACACAATGAGCTATGACCTCTGCAATATGCAGCTTTAATGGAGACCTTGAAACAGAGATGAACTCGAGGACACACATCACTTGCAGAGACTACTACTCTTAACTCACAACCTCAATGAATCTTAAACTCTCCAAAATACATTTAGACTTTAAGAGCTTTTTAACAAGCCAAAGGAAACATGATTTGGATACATACACAAGGAGATATGACCTCTGCAAGTTTGAGGTTTAATGGAGACCTTCAGCAGGGGGTAAAACCACAGAACACACACTACTTGCAAAGAGTACTGATCTCAGCTCACAAATCCAATGATTATGAAAATTTACAGGAAGAACGTAGACAGTAGGATCTTTCAAATGAGCTATCAAACACATAATTTGGATATATATTGAGGGCGAAACAAGCTCTGCAATCGCTACATACAAAACTACAGCAGCATAGAGATACACATATGACTCTATTCGACATCCCACAAGATCACGACTTTTCTCCTCTTTTTATAGCATGGGAAAATAATCTAAAGCCTTCCTAATACATCTAAATTCATGTTAGACACTTGGATGGAGGTATTACATGACTCAAGTGCTCAAATAAGCAAAGTATTGATGAACTTTGAGAACTAGCCACATCGACCTTCCACTAGGACACCTCTGCAGCTCCTTTGTGACTCACTAATTTGAATCACCATGTTCTAGAACTCACGTGGTATTTTTGCTACATTTTATGAATAATATGAGCCTTCTTGAAGTATTTGAAGACTTCCCAAAGGTATTTACATAATTTGAAACTTGTACCCTACATAAAACAAATGTTCGCAACATTCTCCCCCTCAAGTTTCAAAGGGTATTTCCTTCATGCCAAGAATATAGTTGAATCTTTGAAGCTTTCGTCCATCCAAGGATTTGGTGAAGATATCTACAACTTGATCCCTTTGTTCCCACAAAAGAAACTTGTACTTCATTGTTTATGGCCTTCTCTCGAACATAATGATAGTGAACCTCTATATGCTTTGTTCTAGCATGAAAAATAGGATTTGAGGTAATATGAATGCTACTCAAGTTATCCCCATATATCAGTGGTACATCAACCTGCACATTCAAGTCATGAAACAACTTTTTAAACCACATAACCTCAGTAGTAGCCAATGCTAAACCTCTATACTTAGCCTCTGTAGAAGATAAAGCAATTGTAGGTTGTTTCTTTGAACTCCATGTTAATGACTTGTTTCTTGCTATTACCACATATCCACTTGTGGATCTTCTGTCATCTTTGCTTCCAGCCCAATCTGCATCACTAAAGACTTTAAGAGTTAGACCAGCATCATGACTATAAAATAATCCTTCGTTCATGGTACCTTTCAAATACCTAAGCACTCTTCTCACTGCATGCATATGAGGTACTCTAGGTTCATGCATAGACTGTGACAATACTTCCACTGCATAGCATATATCAGGTCTAGTTTTTATTGCATAAATCAAAGATCCTACCATGGATCTATATACATTCATATCATGCAACTCATCACCTTCCTTTGCACTCAGCTTTACATTACATTCCATTGGAGTAGAAACAAATTTACATTCCTGCATACCAAACCTTTCAGCATATCACATATATACTTTCTTTGTATCAACCACATACCTTCATCGCTATACACAATTTCAATCCCAAGAAAGTATCTAAGCAAACCAAGATCTGAAATTTTAAATTCCTTTCCCAAATTAGCTTTTATCTCTAAATTTCTTTTGCATCATTCCCTGTAATCAACAAGTCATCCACATAAATGCATACATAGACACACATGTCATCTACATGTTTTACATAAAATGAAGGATCAGCATGACTCGCTGTGTATCCTTGCAGCATAAGATACTTTACCAACCTTGCATTCCATGCCCTTGGTGCCTGCTTAAGACCATACAATGCCTTCTTTAACCTGCATACATGATTAGGACATTTTGCATCCACGTAACCATCTGGTTGTGACATATACACTTCTTCATTTAACTCACCATTAAGAAAGGCATTCTTTATATCGAGTTGATATATATTCCACCTTTTACTTGCAGCTAAAGCCAACAAAGTTCTTACCGTTGCCATGTTTGCTACTGGACTAAATGTTTCCTCATAGTCCACTCCTTGAGTTTGATTATATCCTTTTGCTATAAGTCTAGCCTTATATCTTGACACACTACCATCACTATTTCTTTTAATCTTAAAAACCCATTTGCATCCAATTACCTTTTGCTTTGGTGTCTTTGGAACTAAATTCCAAGTCTTGTTATCCTGTAGTGCTTCCATTTCTTCTCTCATTGCTTTCTCCCACTTTTGATCTCCTTTGCCTCATCATAACATGTGGGTTCATTTTCTTGCTCAACTTTTGTCATAAAAGCATAATGAGTATTCATGAAAGATTCATAAGTATACCTTTGAGGTTGCTTACACACTCTTGAAGTTCTTCTTACCTCCAATGTAGATGCTCTTCCTTTCTTATTAGGAACCTTTGATGATTCTCCATACTCACATACATCAATAATTTCCTCTCCTTCATCATTAACTTCAGCAAGTTTGAGTTTACCTTTACTTTCAACACTAGGAGGTGAATCTTGCCTTAATCTTCCATTGAAAGGTAGCTCTCTTTCTTCATCCAAACCGCTTTTCTCATCACTTAAACTTCTTGTGGGCTGAGGTAAGCACGCATCTCCTTCATCTGTATCTTCTTCATCTCCATTTATGACCTACAAACTTTTCTTATCTACATACCATGAAAGTGATTCATCAAAATTTACATCTCTTGAAACAACCACCTTATTGGTATGAGGATTATAACATCTATATCCTCTTTGAGTATCTGCATAACCAATAAATATACACTTTTCTTATTTCACATCAAGTTTTGATCTCACTTCACTAGGTACATGTACATAACATACACAACCAAATACTTTCAAATAACTTATATTTGTTTTCCTTCCATGCCATACCTCATATGGTGTCAAATGATGAACTCCCATAGTAGGTACTCTATTCATAATGTATACACTTGTGCTAACAGCTTCAGCCCAAAAAGAATTAGGCAAACACATATCATTTAGCATGCTTCTAGATGCTCCTGCTATGATTTTGTTTCTTCTCTCTGCGACTCCATTTTGTTGTGGAGTATACCTGCATGTAACTTCTCTTTTGATACCTTCATCATACAAAAAATCAGTAAAAGCTTGAGAGAAATACTCTCCCCCTCCATCGGATCTTAGCTTCTTAACATATCTTCCTGTTTGCTTCTCGACAAATGATTTAAAATTTTTGAAACAATCAAAGACTTCACTCTTATGTTTAGTGAAATACACAAATGTCATTCTACTATGATCATCAATGAATGATACATAGTACTTATTACTAGCCAAGGATGCCTCTTTAGTAGGACCCCATATGTCTGTGTGTATAAGGTCTAGCAATCCACTGCTTACATAGCTTGAATGCTTGAAAGGTTGTCTACTCTGCTTACCTATTTGACATGCTTCACAAAGATGCACCATATGTTGCTTAGTAAGATCAGGTAATCCTTCAACAATCCTCTTCTTTGATAGCTCCTTTAACCTATGTACATTCATGTGTCCAATCCTTTTGTGCCATAGATCAAGCTCTGCTATTCGATGCATACCATAAGAGAAATAGTTTGTATGATTTGGGTTTACCTTGAATGTAAACAATCTACCTTCTTTTTTACCTCTAGCAATTAACCTCCTTTGCTTTGGATCCTCAATGAAGCAACCTGCATGATTAAATCTTATTTGCAAACCTTTTTCTACCATTTGACCAACTGACATCAAATTCTTAGTGATCATTGGCACATAAAGTATATCCTTCAAGCAATTTGTCTTGATCTTATCCTGCATAACAACATCTCCAACCTGCATAATCTTATGTGTTGTATCATCTCATGTTTCAACATGACCTCTACATGAAGGATTATGCATATTAGAAAACCATGAAGCATCATGTGACATATGGTTAGAGCAACCACTATCTACATACCATACATCACTATTGCAATTCATCTTAGTTTCTACATTCATCATAAGAAGAGAATCAAAATCATCACTTTTACCTTCAACTGCATAATTTCCTTGTTGTTTACCTCTTCTTGAATAGCCTCCTCTTCGATTACCACCTTGATTATTTTCATTTTGATAACAATCTTTGGCTAGTTGCCTCTCGTACCTCTCACGCTTGATCTTCCTCTTCCTCTTGTGTTGAAGAAGCCACTTGAAGTCCCTTGATCATCGCTCCTTCTTGCTCGACCTCTATTTGAACCTCTTCTTCCTCTGTTTCCACCTCTTGATGATCCTACATAAAGAGCTTGTCCTTGAGATCCTTTTTTATTTGAAGTAGAGCCATTTAGATTCATCTCCTCCATGACCATGAAGGCAATAAGTTGATCAAAATCTGGTAATTCTCCTCTGACATAAACTGAAGTAATGAAGGGTTTCCATCTCTCATCATCTTTGAGTCCGTTGAGAGTATGTGCAACCAAGTCGTCGTCCTCCACATGAGCTTGAATTGATCCTAGTTGATCTGCAATCTCTTTAACTTTCAATATGTAATCATTGACCGATGTCCTTGTATCTTTATTTATGTTATTCAACTCATTTTTGAGTTGAATCTTCCTTGCTCTTGTACCTGTAGCATACAACCTTTCCAATGCAAGCCAAACATCTCTACTTGTGTCTAGATCTTGTATGTGTCCTACCATTGAATCTTGAATATTTTGTGATAAAATGAATATAACCCTTTTGTCTCTCTCATTCCAAAGTCTAAACTCCCTCAATTTTTGCTGATTTGGGTCCTCTGGTAATGTGGGTTTGATATCTGTGCCGTCAATCAAACCATACAAGCCTCTACCTTGCAAGTATGTTGTGATTCTAAACTTCCATGCTTGATAATTGGTCTTATCAAGCTTCTCTATTTGTGCATGTTGGTCTCCCATAATACAAATGCTAAGCTTCCTCCTTTAAGCCTTCTTTCCAAGGTGTGTGATGAGAAGAAATATAATATTTACCTTTTAAATGAGGTATGTGCACCTTTCTTTGCTTGGATGTTGCTTGAGATGCCTCCTTGCGATCTTCTTCTACCTTTGTGTAGTGTTGATGATGAACTGCTGCTTTAATAGCTTCAAATTCTTCATCAAGGTATGATAACCTTCTCCAAGCCTCCAAGTACTTGCTCTGATACCAATGTTGGAGTTCATTGATCTCCAAAGTACAGCTAGAAGTAGGTGAAACCCAACAGGACCTAGTTGACTTTTTCACAAACTTGTATGCACAGACCAGTTTTCTTGCAGAGCAAACTGCTCTTTACTCACTTAAAATTTTCCAAAACTGTTTCACACACATAAACTAGACTCTAAGAGCTTTCCAACAAGCTATAGAACACCTCAAATGGATAAATACACAATGAGCTATGACCTCTGCAATATGCAGCTTTAATGGAGACCTTGAAACAGAGATGAACCCGAGGACACACATCACTTGCAGAGACTACTGCTCTTAACTCACAACTCCAATGAATCTTAAACTTTCTATAATACATGTACACTTTGACAGCTTTTTAACAAGCCAAAGAACACATGATTTGGATACATACACAAGGAAATATGACCTCTACAAGTTTGAGGTTTAATGGAGACCTTCAGCAGGGGGTAAAACCAGAGAACACACACTACTTGCAGAGAGTACTGCTCTCAGCTCACAAATCCAATGATTATGAAAATTTACAAAAAGAAAGTAGACAGTAAGAGATTTCAATTGAGCTATCAAACATGTAATTGATATATATTGAGGGAGATAAAAGCTCTGCAATCTCTGCATACAAAACTACAACAGCATAGAGATACACATATGACTCTCTTGGACATCCCACAAGATCACGACTTTTATCCTCTTTTTATAGCATGGGAAACTAATCTAAAACCTTCCTAATACATCTAAATTCGTGGTAGACACTTGGGTGGAGGTATTACATGACTCAAGTGCTCAAATAAGCAAAGTATTGATGGACTTTGAGAACTAGCCACATCGACCTTCCACTAGGACACCACTACAGCTCCCTTGTGACTCACTAATTTAACTCACCATGTTCTAGAACTCACGTGGTATTTTTGCTACATTTTATGAATAATATGAGCCTTCTTGAAGTATTTGAAGACTTCCCAAAGGTATTTACATAATTTGAAACTTGTACCCCACATAAAACAAATGTTCGCAACAGTCTGCAACATGATTTGAACATCTTGAATCTATGTAGAACAAATGATCATCTTCTGTACCTTTTTTGTGGATTAGATTCATTAGAAGCAATGATTCTTCATGTGATTGATCTTTTGAATAATTGTTGAAGTCCCTTCTATTATGGCCTCTATTGTTATTGTTGAAGTTCTATCCACCTCTGCCTCTATTGATGCGAAATCCACCTCTTCCACTTCCTTTCTAGGTCTTCCCATTGAACTAGCAATTCTAAGTCATGTGGTTGGTCTTATCATAAATGGCACAAGGTTGAACATTCTGACCTTTGGCTTTGTCATGCTTTGGTCCTTTCTTCTTCCCTTTCCACTTGCTCTTGCTTGCGAACTTGGCTTGGGAAGTCTCCTTTTCATCTTCTTCCTTCTTCTTGCCTTTGAGCTTCTTGTCTGCATATAGAGCACTAGTTGAATTACCATGATAGGAGTTACCTTCCTTTATGCTATTGTTGGCCTCTTGATTGAAGAGCTTTCCAAGAAAGATGTTCAAGTCTAGAGTTTGCACATCCATGATGAGATCATAAGTTGTGGTGATGGATTACCATCACTTATCACTTTGAATCCCATTGAGAATTTGCCTCATGATGACGTCTTCTTCAATCAGCTCTCTAATAGATGCTAACTGATCTGCAACCTCCTTGACCTTGGTAACAAACTCTGTGATGGTCAGTTTCGATGACTTCTTCATTTGGTTGAACTCGTTCCAAAGATGATTCTTTCTTGCTTTGGTACTAGCAAAAAAGAAAGTCTCTACGGCATCCCAAATCTCTTGAGATGTCTTGCATCCTCTAATATGTGGTAATAGAAAGTGAGGGATAGAGTTTAGTCATCACTTGCACACCAAAGTGGGAGATTATATGTCTCCTCTTGTGTAGGTAGGTCCTCCTTTGGATCTTGGAGTAGGCATAGCTTCATCACTTGCTACAATCCCATTTTCTACCTTGCAAATAGGCCTCCATTATGATTTTCCAAGCCGCATTGTTGTGTTGATCAAGCTTCTCAATCATTAAGCCATCACCTATCTTGATCTAGCTCGGATACCATTGAAAGAACTTGGAGAAGCTTGTAGGAGGTAGAAAAGTGAGTTGCAAAGTGATAAATTTTGATCCAGCCAACCGGCATAAGACCAACCCTTGAGCTTATGGAGACTCGAAGAGAACTTATAGCCATTTGATAAGTGCAATAAAATACACTATGTACTTTGGAGCATCAAGGAGAAGGATTTCATACAAAATAGATAGGGTTGCCAATCGACTAGCTCAAAAAATTTACTATCTTTGGATGAGATAATGAACTTCAAATGCTCATAGTGACCAACATGATTACAATTAGACAAAATCCTTTTATGGGAGTGATACACATAGGTTTGAGTTTATAGAATGCACAAGCGTACAAGAAATAAGCAAAATATGTTGGAAGGAATCAGACACTTAATAGTGGTACCTCCTATTTTTCAAGAATATGTAGAGATTTACCCTAAGAGAGAATAATTGAGATTTCTCCAAGTCTATTGAACCAAATGCTTTTAAAATTTACAACAAAAACTAGACACTAATACCTTTCCAATGAGTCCTCTTGCATCCAATTTGGAGCTCTGTATAGAGAGCAACAACCTCTGCAAGCTTACTATTATCAAAGAAGATGATGCAGAAAAATGAAGGAGCAAGACAATGATGGTCACAAGTGTATGTATATTGCTTTCATGTAATGTACAAGTAATTTGAAAACTCTATATAGAATCTAGAAGTGCTCCACAACTTCTACAAGTTGATTTTGAATTGAAATGAAGGTGGGAAAGGTTGTTGGAGGGAATAAATTCACTTTCCTACAATCTACAAAAAGTGAAGATCTAGCTTCATCTCCTTTGAGGTGATTGATTGATTGATTGATTGCAAGTAAACCACCAAAAATTTGTGGAAGATTAGCTATCTTTTTCCTTTTACATGTGTAAAGCTCAAGCCTTTTACAATGGTAAAAGATCCATGAAAAATCTTTGAAAAAAATACAATAAATGAGCATAACTAAAAAAAAGCTTCAATGGATATTTTGGCATAATCCAAACCATAGGTCTTTTGATGTATCAAATCCACCTCAACCATAGTGTAAGCTTGATGTTCCAACACTTGAAACCATGAAAAAGGACTCATCCATGAGTTTTACAAGTGGACTAATAAAAAAAGAGGACCCAAAGTCATGGAATCAAGTTAGAAGCTCCACCAAACTCAATGAAATTCTAATCTCATCAATCACCCACAAAAAACTACATCTACACTGATTGATGGGTGGTTAGCTAGATTGTAGGAAAAGTAAAACTCTATATAATCACCATTTTGCCTTTGTTTTTTGTGTTATAAGCATTCCATGAGCTTCCCACTTAGTTTAGTGAAGTCCTAAACTCCATCAAGCAGGCCCCTTGATTGCTTAGCTCATTCTCGCATGATTTTGTGCTTCTCTATCAAGAGTTCTAGTTAGACTTTTCCAAATATGATTGTATAGGATTGCAGAGCATTGTTTCCTCTCTCACAGTGATCATGTTCATAGATTTGAAGCTTCATTTGGTCTCTCATATAGTTCCCCAATTTTTCCAAAGTTGCAAGTTCTCTGCTTGAGTGAGTTGTGAGAAATTGCTAAGTTTGTGAAGTTATATCTCTACACATAGGTAGTGAGTGTTGCAAATAGGTAGCTTGTTTTGAATCGGATGTTTCTTCCCATTGGAATATCAATTTGGGATGCTTTGAAGCTTCTTAGGTAGAACTTAAAGTCTAGTTTAGGTTTGCAAAGTGTCATGGTAAGTCTCTATATCATTGCTTGTAGGCCTAGTGGAGAGCAGCCATCTTCCATTGCTACATTGGGGTGTTGGAATCAAAACATTCTGCACATACCATTAAAAATGGTGGAAATCATTGAAAATTGTAGTAAATCAAAAGGGAAAGTGCCTCTTCAAGTAGTTACACATTCTCAAGAAAATGGGAAAGAGGCTGATAAATCAAATGAGGAAGAAGATTCTTCACCTCCTCAATCTCTCAATCAAGATCCATCTAGGGAAAGGGAAAATATGATAAGAAAAATAACTTGGAAACAACTTAAGAAGAATATAAACCACAAATGGGAAAAGAGAGTAGAAAGCTTGGAGGTAGAACTTCAATATGCCATTAGTAACAATGTAGTTGGATTCAAGCATATCTATAATGACATATGAAGTGCACTTTTGAGTGAAGATATCCTTAGGAAGTCTACCTTTGCCACACACAATGGAGATTCATATAATGTCTATGATTCTTACTAGGGAAAGAATCAATAACGTTGTAGAAGCAAGAATAGACACAAGAATGGTCAACATGGAAAGAGTAGAAGAAAATCACAAAAGAGAGATATTAAATGCCATCATTGCCATAAGAAGGGACATATGAAGAATGATGGTTAAGATTTTAAGAATACCAAAGGTAAAGGGTAGGTTATGTTAAACATTTACTTACAACATCTACTTCCTATGTGAAGATAAAGGATATAAATGATATTTCTAATGATACTGATGTATTGACACTTGGCAATGTTGTGCATAGTGAGGCTCTTGTGGTTGATTCCTTTTCACTCACATGGCCACTATATTCTAGTGGTTCTTTTCATGTGATATAACATAGACAGTGGTCCGCCAGTTATGCAAAAAATTAAGTTGGTACAATTAGGCTCGGTGATCTTACTAGTGCGACCTTGTTGGAATTGGAGATGTGGTTGTGAAGCTGATGTTTCATAATTAACAATGTGTGATTGCTCCTATAACAAGTATCACTATGCACATTTTCAGTGAGAGAGCTGATGTGAAAGGTAGTTATCCCTAATAGGTGTGCATTTTTTTCTCATAGATTTCATTAACCATCATAAGAACACATGCCCTCATAGACTTGATGTGGTCTAAGTCCTTGGCTTGATAATTTAATGAGTGTATCAATCCACCACTATATGCACTTATTGATGATTGAGGAATAGTCTCCTTCATCACAAGTCCCCAAGACATTATGAGATCGGGTACACACGTTATTGGAACCGTTGCCATGGAACTATTCCAATCAAGGTGCCTTCATGATGGTTATCGCATTGGTGTGAAGCCAGTGAGCATGAAGAAGCAATATGATATTTGTGGAAAAGTCCAATATTTCTTGCACTTTTTACTTTGTACATGTGTTGTGTGTGACAAGCCTTTAGGTTTGGGTTTGAGAGCAAAGGATTTAGGGTTAGGAAGTAGGAAGGAGCATGCAAAAGTAGAGTAGATATTTCATTCCAATTAATTCACTAAACCAAAAGTTTTTTAAATTTTTTCTTTGAATCTCTAGTCTAAACTAGAGGCTAAAACCCAAAAATTACCACATTTTAACTTACTTAGTTTTGCACAAGTATGGTGTTGTAACATCAAGCTTACAATATGCTTGATGTGGAATTGATCTACATAAAAAATGCTCTAGTTTGGAATATGCAAAAATATCCATTGAAGCATTCTTTTACGTATGCTCATTTATTGTATTTTTTAAAAGATTTTTCATGGATCATTTACCATTGTAAAAGCCTAGAGCTTTACACATGTAAAAGTATAAAACTAGAGCTAAAATTCCACGAATTTGAGGTGGTTGAGTTCCAATCAATCAATCAATCAATCACCTAAAAGTAGATGAAACTAGATCTTCACTTTTCCTAGATTGTAGGAAAGTAAATTGATTCCCTCCAACAACTAATCTTGCATTCATTTGAATTCAAACTCCATTTTTAGAAGCCTTGGAGCACTTCACGAGTCTACATCAGGACTTCAAATCGCTTGTACATTACATGGAAGCAATATACATACACTTGTGGCCATCATTGTCTTGCTCCTTCATTTTTCTACATCATCTTCTTCAACATAGTAATCTTGCAGAGGATAGTGATCTCTCTAAAGAGCTTTAAATTAGATGAATGAGCACTCATTAGAAAGATATTAGTGTCTATTTTGTGTATAAGTTTTCAAATCATTTGGGTTAGTATATTGGGAGCAGTCTCAGTTTTTTTGTCTCAAGGTCTATCGCTACATATTCTTGAAAAATAGGGGTGAGTGTCAAGTTCATTCCAAAAGCGTATTTTGCTTATTTCTTGTACTCTTGTGCCTTTTATACACTCAAAGCTATGTAATATCACTCCTATAAGAGGATGTTTTTGAATTGTAATCATGTGGGCTACTATGAGCATTTGAAGTTGATAGTTTCAACTAAAGCTAGTAAATTTTTTGAGCTAGTCAATGCACAAACCTATTTGTTTTGTATCGACTCTTTCTCCTTGATGCTCCAAAGTACATAGTGCATTTTATTGCCCTTGTCTCATGCCTATAAGGTCTATTTGAGTCTCCATAAGCACGAGGTCTAGTCTTGTGGTAGTTGGCTGGACCAAACCTCATCACTTTACAACTCTGTTTTCTACCTCCTACAAGCTTCCCCAAGTTCTTTCAGTGGTATCAAAGCTAGATCGAGATGGGTGATTACTTTTCCTCAATGGTTGATTATCTTGATCAACACAACTATGTGGCTTGGCACATTAGAATGGAGGCCTATTTGCAAGGTAGAAATCTTTATGGAATTGTAGCAGGTGATGAAGTTATGCCTATTCCAAGATCCAAAGGAGGACCTATACAAGAGGAGATAGATAAGCTTACACTTCGGTGTGCAAGGGATGCTCAAGCAAGGTTGTGCATACTAAACTCTATCTCATACTTTCTATTACCACATATTAGAGGATGCAAGACATCTCAAGATACTTGGGATGCCCTAGAGACTTTGTTATCTACTCGTATCAAAGCAAGAAAGAATCATCTTTGGAATAGGTTCAACCAAATGAAGAAGACACCTAAACAAACCATCAAAGAGTTTGTTACCAAGGTCAAGGAGGTTGCAAATCAGTAAGCATCCATTTGAGAGCTAATTGAAGAAGACGCTATCATGAGCCAAATTCTCAATGGGATTCAAAGACATAAGCAATGGCAATCCTTCACCACGGCTTATGATCTCATCATGGATGTGCAAAATCTAGACGTCAACATCTTTCTTTGACAAATCTTCAATCAAGAGGCCAACAATAGCATAAAGGAAGCTAAATCCTATCATGCTAATTCAACTAGTGCTCTATATGCATATAAGAAGGACAAGTAGTTGAAAGGCAAGAAGAAGGAAGATGATGAAGAGGAGACTTCTCAAGCCAACTTCGCAAGCAAGTGCAAGTGGAAAGGGAAGAAGAAAGTACCAAAGCATGACAAAGCCAAAGTTTTGAATGTTCAACTTTGTGCCATTTGTGATAAGACCAACCACACCACTCAGAATTGTTAGTTCAATGGGAAGACCCAGAAAGGAAGTGGAAGAGGTGGATATGGAAGCAATAGAGGTGGTGGTGGACACAACTTCAACAATAACAATAGAGGCCATAATACAAGGGACTACAACAAT
Source organism: Ceratopteris richardii (assembly GCA_020310875.1). Classification (NCBI taxonomy): domain Eukaryota; kingdom Viridiplantae; phylum Streptophyta; class Polypodiopsida; order Polypodiales; family Pteridaceae; genus Ceratopteris; species Ceratopteris richardii. The sequence continues at coordinate 125,926,852 of CM035438.1, forward strand.
TATTCTGAAGATCAAGCACATGCAGACTCATTGCTTCTAATCAATCTAAGCCACAATGAAGGTAAAGTACATGATCATTTTTTTCTACATAGATTCTAGATGTTCAAATCATGTTGCATCCAACATTCCTCTTCTATCTGATTTGGAACGTCGAAAGCATAGACATGAAGTTCAAACATGGAATGACACAAAGCACAATGGGGAGAAGATTGGTAATGTGAAAGCTTTCAATGGTAGGACAAACATTCTAAGTAAGGTTCTCTATGTGCGCACTATCACTAAAAACCTAATACGTGTAGGTCAAATAGTTGAAAAGGGCTTGCAAGTTAGGTTCACCCAACATGGAGCATTTGTGGAAGATCCATGTCAAGGCTTCAAGAAGATAGCCAGGAGAAGCATGGTAGGCTCTTTACTTTTGAAGTAGGAGAAACTAGGAAGATAGCTCTATTCACTTTTGGGTCTCGAACCCTAAGTGATCTTGAAGTGTGGCATAAGAGACTTGCTCATGTGAATGAAAGAACCTTGAAGGATATATGTAGGGATCAAAGTGTTCTAGGACTACCAAACATATCAAAGTAACACACACAAAGGCTACATCCACAACTTATTGGACTTAGTACATACAGATGTATGGGTACCAAGTCAAGAACCTTCATTGGCAAGATCAAGGTACTATGTCTCATTTATTGATGACCATAGTAGATGGAGTATTCTATACTGTATCAAGAGTAAGAATGAATTGTTTGATTTCTTCAGCACATGCGGAGAATCATACAGGTAGATTACTCAAGAGATATGATGGAGGGGGAGAATATTTCTCCAAAGAGTTTGATGAGTTCTTGCAAGATAAAGGTATCAAAAGGGAAGCGACTACTAGGTACTCTCCTCAACTAAATGGAATTTCAGAGAGGATAAACAAGACATGGGTTGGATCATCCAGAACAATGCTTGAAGAGAAGAGGTCGGCACGTTATCTATGGGAAGAGGCTATTTCAACTATTTTGTACCTTGTCAATAGACTATCATCCAAATCACTCCAAGGTATGACTCCTTATGAAGCATGGCATGGAACAAAACCTAGTCTTGGATATTGCAAGGTGTTTGGTTGTTGAACTTATGTTCATGTACCATCGCAAATAAGAGATAAGCTAGAGGAAAGGGAAACAAAGGCAATGTTTATTGGGTATGTCTCAACTCAGATGGGTTATAGGTTTTATAGTCCTTCAACCAAAGAATTCACTACAAATAGAGATTTTATGTTCGAAGAACACAGGTCTTGGTATGATCAAGACAAAAAAAAGGTAACTCTACCATATGATCTTGATTCTGATTCTCATCAACTAGGAAGCAAGCATGATACACAGGTACACAATCAAAGAAGTGATACAGATGATTACCAAGATAAAAGGAAAAGGATTACAAAATATGGAAGTGAAGAGGCAAAGCAAAGATGCAAGAGTGTGGAGAATGCTCTAAGCAAGCTCCTAGAAGATCAACAAGACAGAAGAAACAACCAAAAAGATATGGATATGATTCCACATTTATTAGAAAGCATTCAATCTACTTGGCAAAAGACTAAATTTCAAAAGAACCCTCAACCTATGAGGAGGCAAACGCAAAACCCTAATTGGGAAAGGGCCATGTAAGAAGAAATAGATGCATTGAGGGAGATGGACACTTGGGATTTGGTTCCAATGTGATCCACTCAAAAGGTAATTCGTTGTAGATGGGTATATAAAGTTAAAAGAAACTCGGATGGATTAGTTTGCATGTGCAAGGGAAGATTAGTTGCCAAAGGATGCTCATAAACTCATGGTATAGACTATGAGGAAACATTCTCACCAGTTGCAAAGATGACTACAATCAGAACATTGGTAAGTGTAGCTATTGCAAGGAATTGGAGACTCCTCCAACTTGATGTAAAAAATGCATTTCTAAATGGTTGGATAAGTGAATAGGTATACATGTCACAACCAACAGGTTTTGAAAACCCTAATCATACAACTTATGTTTGCACACTTAAGAAAGCATTGTATGGATTGTCGAAACAGTAGGACTTATGGTCATGGAGATATTGTCATATTATATATTCTACTGACTATTTTGCACCTCTCGACTACATTTATCTATACCAACTCCCCTTGTAAAAATATATAAGCATGGCCCATGTTGAGCTTTACATAGCATTGTGTACTCAGAAGTCCTTCATCTAGAGTCTATCTAGATCACCATATAAGATGCCCATTGGGAATGCATGGGTGGATAGCACCATCATTGTAGCTCCATTACTCTTGGCAGTTTGAGAATTTGCGTTCTCTATCTTGCATTCTATGTCTATCTTTGTTGGCATTTTTCTCTCAACTTTGTGTACTAGTCTATCTCATTGTGCTATTATTTTCTTACATGTTATCACAACTCAACAGACTTTGAGTGGTGTAGAAGCAAAAACATAGAGGTTGCAGAGGTTTCAACCACAAAAGAGAGAAGATGGCAAGTAGTGCATCATCATCTATGATTGGGAATCAAGGTGCTTCATCAATACAAGTAGATGGAGCACAAGCAAGAGCAGCAATGATGTCAGTCATTCCAATGTTGTGAATATGACCACCAGCCTTCACAAAAGGTGAACTTGATGGTACAAACTACACTCTATGGAAGTTTAAAGTCACTTCTATCCTTGATTCATATAGTCTATTGCATTCCCTTTGAGGAATATCATAATAATCCCCTTTTCACAAATTGACTCTAGTTACATTACCTTTATATTGTAGATAGAGATAGTTTTTTCCCAATCTTGAACTACATTCATTTGCCTTATAAATGGTCTTCTTAGTATAATCTCATATGAGGTTAAATGTGGAAATTCCACTATGGAAAATGTGTGTTCCATTTCAATGCGAGAAATTTTGATTAACACTCTATCCCAAAGTCCTAAGGGTTTTCCACAATGATCATTTGTCAATTGTAGCCTCATTCTAGTAGGTCTAAGTCTAGGTGCACCCCATTCTTTCCATTTTTTCTTGGTCATGATGACTACCCATGCTCCACTATCCAAGATAGGAGACACTTTGTTCCCCTCAAGCTCTATTGACAATAGATTATTTCCTTCTTCTCCCTCACAATATCCTCCAAGCTTATCAATTGCTTTATCATATTTCATTAAATTTGCAAAATGTTTTGGTTATGGTTCTCTAGTTACAAATCGTGCCTTAATTCCATGATATATGATCTCCTTATCTTTTTCAAATGAATCAACTTGATTTGATTCTAGAAATGATCTTTCTAATTATTCCACCATTTATACCATCTAAGCTTTTGTTTTTCTTTTTTATATTTCCAAGGTTTTTTCCCTTGGTACCTTTTATAGGTATTTCAAGATTTTCTTTACTCTTTGACTTTTCTCCAATCGGTTGGGCTTTATCTTGATACCTTATGAACACATTAATGGACGCAATTTCATCTTGATCACTACCAAAACTAGAAAAAATGTCTAACTTTAGTGGAATTAGTTACAAGAGACTTGCTTATTAGGTTCTTTTGGACAATCCATAATCACACACTCTTTACTAGAATCTTTACAACAAGCAGCTTTCACCCTTAAAGTAGGGGGTTGCGAATAATGGCTTACAAAATGCTCTGATCCATACATATAACATGACGCCTTTTAAATAGGTCTGAATTGAGGCTTTGAATTTGTCACATACTTTTTGGTAATATCAAATGAATGTAGTAGCATCCATTTCATATCTTCCATTACCCAAATCCAATTCTATCCAATTCTTGTGACTCAAGTTCCTTGTTATAAGTATGATCTTGGTTAGTGTATTCTGAGTGATCATTAGAAAGACTATTGTATTCATTAGAGTATTCTTTAGATAACACTAATGACCTTTCTAAATCCTCTTCAACTCGATTATACTTAACTAGGACTACATTTTTTGATAGAGGTGGTTTTTGTCCTAACACTAGTCTAGGTTACTCCTTAAATTGTCTTTCCCTCATTTGCATAGGTTGATTATGATATTTTTTTCTCCCTTACAAGTGTTCTATTAGAAAAACATTAATTCTTAGTGTGATTTTTATATTTCTTTTGTAAGGTATAACATTAGGTGTACTTTCATAAATATACAATTGTGTTGCATGATTTTCACAATAGATATAACATAGCTTGACTTATGTCATAAATATTGTTTAAATATTCCTATGGTAATTCCCACACTCTGGTCAGGAGTTTGCTTGAAACTATGGATCAAAGTAGTTGTGTTATGCTTAATTCCTCTTTTGGAGAATTCACTAATGAATTCCTCTAGATATCACTTTATAATCCAACAACATTTCCTTTCCTAGAGGTTCAAACCAAGACAAATTTGGTCCTATTAAGGTTAAACCAAAGGCTTGAAATTGATGTATACTCATTCACCTCTTCTGTCCTCAGTATTTGTTTATACTTAACTACATGATCATGTGGATCCATCATATTTATTTTTTATACACTTAGCCACTTGTGATGGTCTAAGCTGATTATACCACATAATTTCTCCTCATGATAGGACTCTCATCTATTGCCTCACTTTTCCTCAATAAGAGATTAGGTGAAGTATAATATCTTCTTTCCCTTTATTCCTCTATAAGACTTCGTTGCTTATTAGAAGTATCTAATCTTTGAAAATCATTAGGGTTTTTTGAGTTTTCATCTCACATAGCTTTGATGGCACATTGACCCAAATAGTTAGTTTCACTAAGATTGTTGACAAAGATATACACATCTCCTTGTATATGCTCATATCTACCATCTTTAAATTGTGCAAGAAGCATCAAATTGAAAAGATTTTGAAAGTTCCTCGATCTAATGAGTTCTTTATGCATCTCATCTTGATACACATAGGCTCCAAACCTATTAGTATATAAGTACTTGATTATATTCTTGTAATCTCCTTGGTCATAAGTTTTAGGATCTAAATATGTTCTTCCATGTTTCTTTGAGGTATTGATGTCTTCTCTCTCTCTCTCTCTCGTGTATCTATTCTTCTTTATCAGATCAAATCTCAATATCATAAGTTATAATTGCTTATTTTGTATGTGTATTATCATTCTCTACCTCTCCTTGTTTTTCCAAGTTTCTTTCAGATTAAGTTTGTGGTTCAACTTATGTATCTTCTCAAGCTTTGGAGAATAGCTTTATCTTTTCTTATTCCTCTCCACCATTTTTCTAAGAAAAATTAGGGTTTAGTATTCATTGTGTGTTTGAATTGATTTTGTGGCTTTTTACCTCAAGAAAGAGTGGACTAGTCTCTAGATAAACCCCCCACAAAATGCGCATGTCCGATTTCCCTTAATTTTGGAATGAGATGAAATTCATGATTATCTTATCAGAATTTGGATTCTAATAGACAATCGTGATCAATGTTTGTATATTGAGTCTCAAAGCCGTGTTTATTATTTCTCATTTGACTTCAACCGAAATTATTAGAAAAATGTGATTTTCAATACAAATTAATGTTGTGAAATTGATTGGGGAAATCACGATTCCAAAAAGAGAATAGCAAGCAATCTTTCTCAAGAAAAAAAAAATCATTGCATGAAAATCATGATTCTCAGGCCAAAATCACAATTCCCTCATAAAATCATGATTCTCTCGTGAATCACTATTCACTAAAAATAATCACAATGCTCTGACAAAGTCATGATTTCCAAGAGACAATCACATCTCTCATTGAAAAGAAAAATAGCGATGCTCGAATTTTCTAAAATTTGTATTTTTCGTGATTTCACAATCGTGTTTTCCTTCAAAATCGTGTTTTCACAATCGTGAGGGAAAGAATTGTGAAATTCCAAATCCCTACACAATTGTGATTTTCAATCAAAGTCATGTTTTCACAGGCAATCATGTCTGATACAAATTCGTTCTTTTTTTTTTTCTTAATTTTGTGATTGTTAGCAAAAAATCATTATTTTCTTACAATTTTTCTTGTCAAAATTATAACTACAATTTTTTCCATACAGATTTTTCCCTTGAATTTTTTTACGATCATGCAATAAGGAACATGTAAAAAAGTTCACATTTGTGCTCCATTTTTCATGTTTTATGGAATCGTGCGTTCTTGTTGTCAATGACTATACCTGCTTTTGAAGACAAAAATTAACACGTGATGAAAAATGCTCAAGATATTTTCTAGCCAAAATGTTCAAGACTACGATTTTCTAGATCTCTCTCTCTCATAATCAAAGTTTTCAAAATGTTGTATTTGTTTTTATACTTTTCCTTCACTCCACTCCCAATTACCCATTTCTCCTCACTTACCAAATTTTTTCCTTCCAAAATTGACTAGACTCTCTTCTATAGAAAATCATGATTCTTTGCAAAGAATCATGGTTTTCTAATTGTCAAATTTTCTTTGATTTTTTTTTTGGCTTTTGAAATATTTTCCAATGATTCAATATGTATCTTCTCCTAACTTCAAGTTTTTCATGGAATCATTACCAAATTCCAACAATTAATAGCTGAAATTTAAATTATGTTTTATCAATATATGAAAATTTAAACCACAACCATTTTTCTCATACATTTTCAAGATTCTAGTATATTTCTTTTAATTGGAATTTACTTTTCCACCAATATATAATTATTTTAAAACAATCATTCAATGTCTATATCCTCATCTCCACTTTTTAACGATTTTATCAATGGAACTTTTTTTAGGTTTTCTTAGTTGTCAACAAAATCATGAATTCTGAGTTTTCACAAGCTCGACACCACCTACATCAACTACTACACCTTTCCAATAAAGAAGTTTCAAACAATTATGCTCAAATTATAAAACTTAACTTTTTGTTATTTTTGAAGGAAAATTTTATCAAAACTAAAGAATTTCTTCTAAGCACTTCTTACTTTCCATACACACTTGTTGATATATTTAGATAGTGATGTGTGTGAACAGACTAGGACTGTTGGGGCACCTTTTTCCCTCTTTAGGAGCTTTTTTTTCCCTAGCTTGTATATACGCCTATTGCCCTAATGGGCTACTTATCATTGTACATTCTAGTGGTAATACATTCAGTATTGTGTATTGTGCTCCAAGCTTCTTCTTCTTCCTTTTGTTGTTCGTGTGCTTCCACAGACATCAAACTCAAACAATTGGTATCAAAGCAGGTTGCCACTTCATCTAGGGTGTTGTCAACACACCTCCGGTCATAGTCTTAGAATCACACGAAATTTGGTACGTATACTCTGGGTGTTTCAGAGATTAAAACATCTTCGCCTTGTGGTGCCAAAATCCCGATCTTAGATCGTTTTGACCTCCAAATGCACTATCGTAGTGCTTGTGTAGGCTATTTCATCTTTTTGTGCCAAAGGTATATACCAGTTTCGGTTCTCTAGTATAAGCGTCTCAAAGTCTGCTACAAGTTTAGTAGAATTCATATGGGTAGTTCTCTTCAACTTTTTGAGATACAATCAATTTTCTGCATCAGGTATTTTAGTCACCAGCCATGGCTGAAAGCAGTGATGTATTCCATATGCTAGCTATTGAGGATAAGTTGGATGGTACCAACTACTCATTATGGGCTTATATGACCCGACATGTATTGGTTGCAAAAGGATTGTGGAACATTGTGCAGGGTGTTTGAAAACGTCCTATCATACCTACAACTGTTACAATTGCAGGTATTGAAGCTGAAGCAGAAGGCGTTGAAGATTATGATATTCTGAATATTCCTATTTGTGTTGCAGTTTCTGCTGCACCTACTATAAAGCAACTTTGTTGGGATGGCAGAGATACCCAAACACATGCATTGATAGCTTTTTCTGTCAAACGTGCCATCATTCCTCACATACGCTCTTGCAGAATAGCTAAGGATGCTTGGGATACTCTTACCACATTGTACCAAGCTAGGAATGAGGCATGTGTTGCTTATCTCCGAAGACAGTTGGAGAGTGAGCACATGAATGAAGGTGATTCTATGGACAATTTTCTAACAAAGATCAAAGGCTTGAAGGAACCGTTGATTTTTGTTGATGAGGATATACTAGATAACTTACTTGTGCAGACCATTTTGAATGGTCTTCTTTATTCATATCAGAGTTTTGCTTCTACTCTTTGTTTGATGATGAAAGGAAATCCAAATGCCTTGTCATTTGTGGAGTTAGTCTCTGTTCTGTTGCAGGAAGATCAGTCCAGGCATAACAGGTCCATTATGCATGTTGTAGATCAAGCTTTCCTGGCTAGTCAGAAGGGCAAAGGAAAATGGAGCTCTTCAACTAGTAAGCAAAAATCTGCTAATTCTTCACAATCAAAGAGAGAAGGCAAAGATGAAAAGAAATCAGAAAAGCAAAAATTGTTTTGCAAGTACTATAAAGGAAATGATCATATCATAAAGAATTGTCCAAAACTGGCTGCTAAAGAGGCAAAGAAGAAAGAGGCTAGAATGGTTGTTGTAGAGGCCTCTACACCAAAAACAGAGTCTGCTAATCTTGTACAGGAAGAAGAATGGGTGTTTACTACTGTTTGCAGTTTTGACCCATCTTCTCATGAGCAGTGCATGTCTGCAGTAGACTCAGATGTTTGGTACTTTGATAGTGGGGCAACCAAACATATCACCTCGCATTGCAGTTTCTTCACTTCACTCGAGCCTACCCCTACAGGGAATACTAGCACATGCACCCACAACTCCTCTTATCCTGTCATGGGAGTTGGTAAGATCATTTTGACTACTGTTGATGGTAGTTCTTTCACTTTGTCAGATGCTTTATTTGTTCCAGGGATCAAGAAGAATCTATTATCAGTTTTAGCTTTAGCCAAGATTGGCTTGGTTGTGAAATTTGTTGATGATAGGTGTACAATTCATGATTTGTCAAATGGCGATGTGATTATTGCTTTTGGCATTTTATGTCATGGGCTATATAACCTCATAGAATATGAAAGATCTGTGAATGATTCAACATGTGCAGTACATGATTCTCAGGCTATGTCAGATGCAAAGCTTTGGCATGCATGCTTTGGTCATCTGAATTTTGCTAGTTTGCTACGCCTCCATAAAGTTGAAATGGTGTCCTCCTTGCCCGAACTTGAGGCACCCGGTAAACATGTATGTGAAGGTTGTATTTTGGCTAAATGCAGTGCTCCTCATTTCCAAAAGATGGTTCAGTTTGGGTTACTCAAAAATTGCAGCTTGTTCATAGTGATGTTTGTGGTCCTATGCAGACACCCTCTTTTGGAAATTATCTTTACTTCATGACTTTCATTGATGATTATTCCAGGCATGCATGGGTATATCCATTGAAAGAAAAGTCCAAAGTGTTCATGTGCTTCAAATAGTTTTTTGTTTTGGCTGAAAATATGTCAGCATGTAAAATGGGCATCCTCCATTCTGATCGAGGGGGGGAATATATGTCTTCTGATTTTAATGCATTTTTGGCTGAACGTGGGATAAAACACCAGTGTATAGTGCCGTATACACCTCAATAGAATGGAGGTTGACCGAAAGAGCAAGTCACTCATGGAGATGGCAAGGTGTATGGTCAAGAGTCAGGCTTTACCACATAGTTTCTGGCTTGAGGCTATTATGTGTGTAGCATATGTACTTAACAGGTGTCCCACTAAAGCACTACAGTCTATCACTCCATATGAGGTTTGTCATGATCACAAGCCATCTGTTGCTCATCTGCATGTTTTTGTTTGTTTGGCATATGCATTAGTGCCTAAACAACATCACAAAAAATTGGATGATAAAGCAGTAAAATGTATTTTTGTTGGGTACAGTTCTGAAAGTAAATGCTATCGTCTATATCATCCACAGAATAAACACATTTTGGTTAGCCGTGATGTTGTTTTTGTGGAAGATGTTATCCAGCCATTGATTTCATGTACTAAGGAGACATCTATTAGCTCCAAAGACATGTATGATACGTTGATGCCTCTTTTTATAGGTGGACAGCCTAGTGTTGGTCCTAATGAGGCAACTTCTCAGCCTTTGCAGGTTTCATGTGATGATGTAGATCATTCCATTTCTGATGCAGATTTACATGATGCACTTGTTGATGAGAGAGTTGATATTGAGAAGGCAAAAACTATGCCAAAATGGTTGGTGCAGACTTTGCGTGATAGCAAATTAGATGCACCTTTGTCATATCATACTCGTTCAGGTTCTCATAGTGCCTCTTTTGCAACAGATTGCTATGTTATGGCTGCATCTAGTCTTTGTTATGAGAATGAGCCTGTTTCGTTTGATGAAGCACAAAATTTAGAAAATTGGATGGCGGCTAGAATACGATGCTATAATGAAGAATGGTACTTGGTCTTTATGTGACTTGCCTCCTAGCAAGAACGCCATTGGTACTAAGTGGGTATACTAGCTGAAGCGTAGGCCTGATGGTAGAGTTGACAGGTATAAAGCCAGGCTTGTTGCAAAGGTTTATACATAGGAAAGAGGCATTGATTTTGATGAAACCTTTGCACCTACTTGCTGAATGACTATTGTTCATAGCATATGTGCACTTCCAGCTCATCATGGTTGGAATCTACATCAGTTGGACATTAAACCAACATTTCTAAATGGTGACTTGCATCAAAAAATGTATGTTTTTCATCCCCATGGCTTTGTGCAGAAATGGCATGAAAACGAGGTGTGTAGGTTAAAGAAGGCATTATATGGTTTAAAGCAAGCACCACGTGCTTGGTATGAAAAGATACATGCCTATCTGATTGCACATGGTTTTGAGTATAGTCCAATTGAAAGCACCTTATATGTCAAGCGTGCTAATGATGTACTTCTAATCATTGTGGTGTATGTTGATGACATGCTGCTCACTAGTCCTCATGACATGCATATTGTTGATTTTAAGTCTGATTTGCATGCCTCATTTGAGATGTCTGATTTGGGTCAGTTGCAGCATTATTTGGGCATTCAATTTATGCACGTTGATGGTGGAACGGCTTTGTGTCAAACAAAATATATTGACACATTATTGCAGCACTTTGACCTTGAAGATTCTAAGCCTATCGCCACTCCTATGGAGACAGGTTTACTCTTGAGTCTTCATGATGTTAGAGATGCATGTGATGTTGTTCTCTATCAGCAGGCTGTTGGATGCCTGATTTACTTATGCATTACTCGGACAAATATTCAGTTTGTTGTCTCACAGATGAATAGGTTTATGCATTGCCGAGGTGTCAAGCATTGGCAGCCGGTTAAGCGCATCTTTCGCTATTTGAGTGGTACTCGGCTACTTGGGTTGTTTTATCCCAAGGGGGGGATCACTACCGCCAGATTTGCATGCTTTTCTAACTCTGATTGGGCTAGTTGCTATGACACTCGTATGTCCATTAGTGGCTTTTGCTTCATGCTTTTTAGCTCATGTATATCTTGGTTGAGCAAGAAGCAGCCTATTGTGGCCACTTTTAGTTGTGAGGCTGAGTATAGGATAGCCTTCGCAGTGACTATTGAGTGTGTGTGGCTCACATGCCTTATGGTTGATTTGGGTGTTGGTCAGTCTTCTTCCACCACCATCTTCATTGACAGTCAGAGCGCATTGGTAGTTGCAAGGAACCTTGTGTTCCATGCTCACACTAAGCACATTGAGGTGCATTATCATTATGTCAGGGAGAGTGTTTGTTATTGATCTTTGGAGTTGTCCTCTCCAATCATTTAGCATAAAGAATCAACAATACATCTTTATTTTGTCAATCCTGAAAGTATTCAAGAGACCACAGCCCCTCCTAGATGATAGAATCCAAGAAATAAGAGAATAATGGCTGGATTTCTGAGAATGGTGAAAATGAAGAGGAATTTCTAGGGTTTGGATTATCTTGAGCAAATCTCCATCATTTTCCACAATCTTGGTGTCTAATACATGCTATTTTATCAGTAGAACACAATTATGAAGTCAAATCTCAAAAATATTACCTATACCATACAAACAAGACAATCGCGATTCTGTGAAAACAGACGATTTTCATCTCCAACACCATTCTTCATCAACTTATCACTCAACACATCAGTATTCAACTCTCTTCATACACATTCAACAGAATTACACAATAGAAGCTCACAAATCTCCATAGATACACAAGAATTGGACTCACAAATCAAAGAAACCACACAAAGAGGAGAAAACACGATTTTCAGTAGGAAACTCTTTCTCTATTCACTTGGATAGCATGTAAACAAATGATTAACCAACCCCCTCATGATAGAGGAAATTGTCTTATATACATTTTCAAGTGTCCCTTTTCACACTTGAATTTTGGTCCTTTACTCTATTATCCTAAAAATATGCTATCTAGGAGTTTCCAAAAATTCTAGAAAAATTACATAAAATTCGATTCTACATAAGGAAGGCTCTTCCTTATTTTTACATCAATTGCATAAATATTTTTACAAGTTTTTGTCATTTTACAATTATTTCTCATCCAAAATGCTTCAAAAAATACATCTTCTAACATCCTTCCCCTCCTAAACCTTTTGGCTCCTGACAAAAGACTTTCCTGCTCCTATGTCCTGATTGCTTTCTTCACTTTTTCTTTCTTTGATAGACTTGTGACAATAAGTCATGACTTCTCCTTTCTGTAATATTCAGGTTATTTACCATTTCAAACAATGCTTTTCTCCACTGTACTGCAGCTTTTGGTTTATCAATGACATCCTTTTTCAAGTACTCTGTATAGGCGGCTTCATATGCTGTGAGTCTGGACTTAGTAACAACTGACAAATTTCCAAAAATCTCAGATTCTCTTTCAAAAAACCCGTAATCAAATGCATCTTCAAAAATTTGTAAATAGTGACTGCCCAAAAATATTACTCTGCTGTAGTATGCCATCAAACAGATTCTATCAGGTGTTTTGCTAAGATCAAATAATAATGCATCTGTTGGAGAATTGAAGCCAATGTAATTTAATATTCTGATATCTGTATCGATGTATGTTTCTATAGGCCAGAATTAATCTCATTATTCTGATCAATAAAATGCATGCAGGGTCATTTACATCTTTGTATGTAGCTATAATGGACTCAGCTGTATCCACCATGTAGTTTTTTGTAGGCCATGTTCCTGCCTTTGGACCAGCTATTTTTGGGAAATTCAACCATTTAGGTGGGATTTGACCTTCTCTCCGTCTTTCCCAAAAAATTGTCCATTCTCTTCTTCTTGCCACTGGACAGTAAGCTGGATTAATTTTCAAGTGAAGAGGTGTCTCCTTCCAAATTTTCCTACATTCTTTATTTGCATCTAACCATTTGTTCCTCCACTTTGGATTGGCTCTTTCAAATAATTCTTTAGTCACATTGATATCCTCTTCATACTCTAGATATTTATTTGGAGGTAGCCCAACTCTGGCCAATTGATAGTTCTTTATACTCTCCATGATCATACAAAAAGGTATGCCGAGTCCGTCTGCAGCCCAATGATGCTGGTCTGGATTAATCCCCTTATTCAATGCAAATGTGACAATTTGATCTTCATATTCCTCATGCATTTTTCTGATAAAATCCATTCTAGAATCTCTATTTATCAGCAACTTTTTTACAAATTCTTCTGAATATTCTTCCTCTGGTCTTTTATTTGCTGGTTCACTGTCATGTTGTATTCCATCATTATTTCCTACCTCATATTCTTCTGTATATGTGGTCTCTACCTATGTTTCTTCTTGAACTTGTGGCTTATCCAGCTTTTTATGTAATTCCTCTATTGTCATCATCAGACTTCCATTCTATTTTGCCCATAACTCTCTTTCTTTTATCCATTCATTTTTTTCCTTTTCCCTCCTTGTCTGTCAATAACTTCTTTCTTTTTCCATATCCATGTGCAACTTGTTATATCCTCTCATTGATGTAGCAGCATGTATACTAGCCTGCTTCTCTAGTTCCTTGGCTTCTTTCAATTCTATTTGTAATCTCTTAATCTCCTTGTGTAATTCTTACTTTTCTTCCTCTGTCATCTGAGCTGTCTGACTTTCATCCTTTAACTGACCTTCCTCCAACAATAACTTGTTGATTTCTTCATTTGCTTTAGTCAAAATCTAATAAGAAGTCTGCAAGGTTCTATATCTTCCTTCAATTTTTCTCAGCTCCATTTCCAGTTTATTATTCTGCTTTGTTAGTTTTACACTCTTTTCTTCTAGATATTGAATTCTATTTTGTTTCTGCACTTCTAACTCTTCCAAAGCAATTATTCTGTTTGTAAATTCCTCATTTTTCTCCTGCACCTTCCTCAGTTGTTCTGACATTTGTTCCTTCTCCCTTTTGTGCTCTTTAATGATCATACTGCCTTTCTCAAATTCAGACTCTGCTACCATTCCTGAAATGATCATATTCCTGCTTGAAGGTCTGAACTGCTCAATGTTACTCATAATAATCTGACAAGCTAATCTTATATTCTTGGGTATTCTTTCCAACCCGCCTTCCATTTCCATTTGTTTAGCTTCTATTTATTTGTCTTCTTTGCATTCATTCTCCTCTTCCTCTTCTTCTTCTTCATATTCTATAACCTCGGCTTGGTGTTCTTTATTGCTTGAATGAGTTTCCAGTGTTTCCGGATCTGCCATGTCTTCTTCATGTTCCAAAATCTGAGCACCCAAATTCTTCTGCTCTAAGACATCTGAAGTCAGCTTTATTCCCTGTACCTTTTTGTTCTCCATCTCCTGTTGCTTCTCTTCAGAGAGGTGTCCTTCCTTTATTTGTACATCTTTTTCCTTAATTAGGGTTTCCTGAACCAGAGTAGATTCAATTTCCTCAACAGAGTTTACTTGCCCTTTACCTTTTTGCTCTTCCTGTCCTTCCTTTTCTTGGGCTAGAATTGATTAAGTCTCCTAAAAAATTTTGACCTGATCATTACTTTTTTGTTCTTTGTGTCCTTCTTCCTGCTCGTCAATGTCCATGAGATCCATTTCTCCCTCCTGTTCCTGATCTTTATTGGTGGTAAATTCTTCATTATTCTTCAAATCATGAAGTACATCTTTTATACTTTGGATAATCTCCCTTTCCACTACTCCTCTTGAGACTTATTGAATTTTGTTTTTCACTACTAGTTCCTCTTCTTCCTGAATTTGATCTTGATCTGCACCTTTTTTATTTATAATTGGACTGCTTATTTGTGCTTTTTTGGCTATCTCTGCTATGCTCTCATCTAATTTGAAGTAGGTTTGTGAGGGTTTTGTCCATATTGATTTTATTCCTGTATGTACCAGTCCACAACTGACTTCTTCTCTTATTTCACTTTCTTTGTCTATCATAGCTGCTTTTCCTTTCATCAACCTTCTTTCATCTTCAGAACTGAACTGTTTTACTGCTTGTTCCTGAATCTGCTTCTTTTGAGACTTCTTCTTCAAATCTTCAGGTGTTTTCTGTTTCTCAGGGGCCTATGTAATCACATTAGGAGTATTTGGAACTGATAAATTCAGACTCTTTAATAAAAAACTCTCAATACCACTTTCAGAGTCAGAGGAAAAATGTGAAGGTCCTCCTCTTTCTCGTTCTTTCAGTCCTGATGCTTCTACCACAGTGGATTGCTTCTGTGTTTCTTCCACTATCACTTCCTCCATTTCATTTATGGTTACAGTTTCAACTACTGATTTTCCCTTTCCCTTCTTGGTCAACTTCTTCTTTTGCACTGGTTTCTTTGGAACCTTCTTTTTTACAACAATAGTGGTTCTGGTTTCTGGAGGTCCTTGCAATTCTTTGAAGTAGGCTAGCAACTCAACTTCCTTTCTAACAAACACCTCTTCTGTTTCAGCTGTCATCATCTGATCATGAAGTGCTTCATAATGCTCTACCTCCTCTTGAACCCAATCTGTAGCCTTGCATGAATAATCTTCCAGCATTTTTTGATATTGTGCCTCATACATTGCTCTTTTGTTATTTCCTTGAGTTAGATAAGTATACAACTGTTCTTTGCTTGTTTGGGGTGGATGAGGATCGCTAGAGGATTGTACCTGTTTCTGCGCATCTTCATGTTCTTCTTTTGTAGCTTCATCCATCTCTAATCCAACCTTTCTTGGGTCCAACCTCCTTTTCTTTACAGGAATCACTTCCTCAGATATTACCTTTCTTTTCATTCATGTTCCCCTCATGCGGGTTTGTCCTTCTATTTCCCTCTCAGCCATTTTCCTTGGAGGACTCTTGATTCGTGACATAAGATTTCTAAAATATTGTGCCTCTGGAGCAAGTTTCAATTGATCTTCCATTCCTAGGACATGATAAATGATCTTGGTTAAAAACTGGGCTCCGTTCATGAATTTTTTCTGTTCCCAGTGTTTTGCTGCTTCTTTCAGCTATTCATGGATGTATGGTGTCACATCCATTACTCCAAAGGGCTTAGTCCTATCCTGGTTGTTGAACATCAACAGTGTAACAGACTTATGTGTCATGGTATACCTTGGTAGCTTTGGGAAGCAAAAATATTGTAAGAACATCCTTGTGGCATATTCTTCATTCTCTCTTCCTTTGAAGTCAATGAATTTTGCATACCCTGTATAGGTTTCCTTATTCTTCTTTACAAAGCTGGGGTCAAGCTTGGTTCCCATTGGGTAGAATTGTAATGTTGCTCTTATATGTTCTGCTTTTATAGTGATACCCACCTCCTAATTATCCTTGTTCTTGACTTTGCACCGGAAATAAGCATCATTTCCTTTTCCTATTTCTAGCAGACTGCTCATTACTTGTGCCACTCTCTCAAAATCAATGAAGAAGATGGGCTCTTCCAATAATTTGTGCAACCCTATTGCCTTCCATCTTTTCATATTGACAGCAACTCTTTGAAATCTATAGAACTCCTGACACAGCATCGTATATTTATATCCTCCTACTCCTACTGTGAATATGTGCTGACCAATTATGCTTAAGGTCTCCTTGAGTTCCTTCACCACCTTCTCAGCTTCTGGAATTCCTAGCTCTTCATCTGACTCTAGGTCCACCTGTTCTTCCACAGCTTCACTATCTAGGAACCAATGACCTCTTGATAGAGTGACTGATTCTACCTTGAAGTCATGAATTGATAACTCCTTTGCATTCACCATTCTGAGAAAAATAAAATGCACGAAGAAAAACTCCACCCACATAAGTCACAAAAAATCAAAGAATAATATTTATTTTGAGATGTCATGACATAAGAATGAAAATAAAATCCAAAATAAATTCTGTTTCTTTAGAAAGACTCAAAAAGTGATCATTACAGGTGTAGCAAGATGTCTAGTGCAGTCCCTTTTCCTAACAACTCTTTTGGAGAAAAACAAAACATTTATCAATGATAGAGAAAAAATTAATTAATAATAAAAAATAAATAGAACTCTACTACTCTTCTACCTAGATCTTGCTTTGTGCTATATAATTTTTGTAAAAAAGAAGGGAAAATAAACCATTTTTCTCAACTTTTCTTTCTCTCTCTTTTTTTTTAATAATAATTTTTTTCTATTTCTTTTCTTCCCCTCCTAATTCTCTTTTTAGAAAAGAGAATAAGGTCAAATATTTTTGTCAAAATTTTCAACATGTTATGATTTTCTAAATACAGATCAAATATGGATGATCTTTTTTCCATTGGAACAACTCTGATTTTTTGACCCAATACTTCCTGACTCTAATTGTCCTGGTTTCAGGCAAACAACCATTCCCTTCGGATAAGCATTTTGTAGGATTTTTTGGTCTCCATATCCATTTTGTCCTGGATTTCTGTTTTGATGAGCAGACATGTGCTTCTTGTTCTGATGCTTTGATTCTTTGGACAATGCCATGATTGCCACCTTCTTCCTATCTCTCCACCCTTCCTTGTTCTTCCAATCTTTTGCTGATTTTGATTACATGAAGCTTGATCATTTAACATTTGTATTGGTAATGTTTGTGTATCTTCAAATGCAAAAGTGAATCCTTCCAAGTGTATACATAAACATCTGATTGAATTTCCTGTTCTTCATTACTCAATAAAAATATTAAAAACCTTTTGTCATTTATGTTCAATTTAAGCTTCATTTTTTCAAAATCCAAAATCACTTTACCTTGTTGGAGCCATGGTTGACCTAAAATCACTTTTTCAGACATCAAATGATCTGGCCATTCTTCACAGTCTATCTTCATATATTCTTCATTGAACTTAACTTCAATAGACAGTGAAGACATGCTTTGTACTATTTGACCTTCCAAAGTTTTAATTAAGGTTCTGCTTTTAGTTCTTTTTATGTTAAATTTACTTACCAAAGCTGA
The DNA here is from genome assembly GCA_020310875.1 of Ceratopteris richardii. Lineage (NCBI taxonomy): Eukaryota > Viridiplantae > Streptophyta > Polypodiopsida > Polypodiales > Pteridaceae > Ceratopteris > Ceratopteris richardii. The sequence continues at coordinate 125,945,035 of CM035438.1, forward strand.
ACTAATCAGATTCACTTGTGCTCCAGAATCTATCAAAACCCTAATACTTTCATTTTGAAAATCCATTGTCATCACAGGCACATGTTCTTTTGGTTTTAGAGGAGTTTCACACACACAGACTTCCCTAAGTTCTTTGATTTTTCTTATCCTTTCCATAGCTTCCTGTTGAGCCTCTTTTCTAATGACTTCCTCTTCTCTTTTCCTGTTTTGAGCTTGTTGCAACCTTCTCCATTCATCAACAGTTAATGGACAATCATACCTCTTGACTCTACATCCACTTATGAAGTTTGGCATGATTTCTCCGTCTATGTTAGCTAGTTGAATGGCTCCACTGTTGCTTCTCTGATGTATAATATATGGTCCATGTCCTTTTGTCTGGAATTTTTTTTGATGTTCTTTGACTGTATATGCCAGGACTAGATCTCCTTCCTGTAGATCTTTTTCTTTTATGTGAACATCATGATAAGCTTTTTGCCTTTTCTTGTCCACATATATACTCATAATGGCTTGGAGTCTAGATGCTCCCAATTTTTCCAATTCTATTACTCTCTTTGATAGTTCATGTCCAGTCCAATTGTAGTGACTACCTACTTTTAATGTTGGAATAAGGAATTCCATAGGTAGAACTGCATTTTGTCCATATACTAGATTGAATGGTGTGTTTCCTATTGCAGTTTTATAAGCCACTCTATAAGCCCATAGGACATGATTAAGTTGTAAATCCCAATCATTCCTGTTTGTGTTTACTAATTTTGATAGTACAGTACATAGTACTTTATTAGTACTTTCTACTAACCCATTGGCTTGTGGGTGATATGGGGCTGACTTTCTATGACTGATCAAGAAATATTCAATGATGTTTTCTATGATTTGGTTTACAAAATGGGTCCCCCTATCACTTACCAATTCAATTGGAAGTCCAAATTTGGTGATAATATTTTCATATAGGAATCTAGCAGTAGTATGAGCATCATTCCTTCTTGTGGCTTTGGCCTCAGCCCACTTTGTCAGGTAGTCTGTAGCCACTATGATGTATTCAGCATGGGATTGTTTTGCTGGAGGATGTATAGGTCCAATGAAATCCAACCCCCATTTACTAAAGGCTCTGGCTGAAATTAATGGAACTAATGGCATGTCATTTCTTTTATTTGGTTGGCTCACCCTTTGACAGACATCACACCTTTTTGCATAGGTCCTTGCATCAGGAAATAGGGTTGGCCACCAAAGCCAGAATATAAAATGAGTTTAGCAGTTCTGTCACTTGAGAAGTGTCCTCCTGCCACTCCAGAATGTGCCAGTTCCAACATTTCCAGATATTTATTCTCAGGAACACAAATTCTTAAATATCCATCCATTCCTCTCTTGTACAACTGTCCTCCTATCAATTGATATTCTTCAGAGATTACTTGTAGATTTTTTGAATCTGTACCAGCTATCACTTGTTTTCCTTTCTTCTTCCTTTTCAATTCTTCAATGATATTTTCACTCCAATCTGGATTTTTTTGGAACCAATATAGAGTTATGAATTCTGAATCTTGCAATATTTGGCACTTCTTGCAATTAGCAATGTATTTTATTACATCTTGAATCTTATTAGGCCAATGTACCCCCATCCTATTGAGATTACTTAGGGTGACTACCCTAGAAGCATGAGTGCAAGGGTTCCAACAATGAGCTCTCCTCAAATATTCTTGTTGCTCTTCCTCAGGAGTACAATATTCCAATATGCCTGTGTGGTTGAGATGGTACAAATGCCCAGCTAGTAACATAAAGTTTCTGCTTTGTAACACTAAGTGTGCATTGTTCCCAATTGTTATGCAAAGTCCCATGGTTAGTAATGGTACTAAAGTCATGGCCCACTCCGGAACACTCTCTACCTTAAACAAATAAGTGTCTGGCAAATTTTCATCTAAAGGTGAACTGGGTTCTTTAGACTGAATTCGGGATAAATGATCTACTCTCAAGTGTGTTTTCCCTTGTCTGACCACCACTTCAAACTCAAATTCCATTAGCAAAAGAAACCATCTGACTATTCTCCCAGTGTGACAAGGTTTATTTACCAAATATAATAAAGCTTGATGGTCTACAAAGAACTTAAACTTGTTGGCCAAAAGGTAATGTCTAAATTTCTTTACAGCAAATATCATGCCCAATCCCTCTCTTTCAGTGGTTGTGTAATTTTTTTTTGCTAGATTCAATTGCCTACTAGCATAAGCCACTGGAAAATCTAACTTGCTTCCTTCTATTGGTTGTGCTAGCACACATCCTAAAGCATAATTTGAAGCATCCACATGGACATGAAAAATTTTATCCCATTGAGGTGTTTTCAGAATTGGGGCTGTTACCAAACAAGTTTTTAAAGTTTCAAAGGCTTGGTCACACTCCTTGGTCCACTCAAACTTTGTAATTAGGGCATATAAGAGTTTGGCTATGTCAGCAAATTTGTGTACAAATTTCCTATAGTACCCACAATGTCCCATGAAAGTTTGAAGTTCCTTTACACTTGTTGGTCTTGGAAGCTCTATTATGGCCTTTATTTTCTTCTCATCAGTTGAAATTCCATTTTTAGAGACTATGTGACCTAACATTCTTCCTTGTCTTACAAAGAATACACATTTTTCTGGATTTAAACATACTCTCTAGGTTCTGCATTTCCTGAATATATTTTCTAAATCCTGCAAGTGATCTTGTCTTTTTAATGAAAAAGTACAACTCATCTACATAGATTTCCATTGCATTCCTCAGGAACTCTTTGAAGATATGACACATCAATCTCTGAAAAGTTGTTGGGGCATTAGTTAACCCAAAGGGCATAACCCTAAAAGCATAAATTCCCCATTCTGTGGAAAAGGCAATTTTATGTTGGTCTTCCAATGCTATAGGAACCTGGTTGTATCCTGAAAAACCATCTAAAAAACTATAAACCTCCTTCCTTGCAACTCTTTCTAGAAGATGATCTGTTATAGGCAGTGGATAATTATCCCTTATAGTTGCTGCATTTACCTTTTTCAAGTTAATGCATACCCTAAGTTTCCCATTCTTTTTTGGTACCACAACTATAGGAGATATCCATTCTGTATACTCAATTTCATAAATGAAATTGGCAGCTAATAGCTTGTCAATTTCTTCCTTTATTTTAGTAGAGTATTTATCATTGACTGTGTAATGTCTCTGTTTGCTAGGTTTTGCCTCAGGTGTAATAGGAATCTTACGCTCATAGATTTTAGGATCAATACCTTTCAAATCCTTATAGCTATAAGCAAACACATCCCTATAGTTTCTTGCCAAGTTTCTTAGTGCCTCTTCTTCTTGAGATGTCATGTCATCAGCCACTACAATATGTCTTTCTTCTCCCTCTTCCTGAGTGATCATGATTTTTTTAGTTTGTTCCTCATTATCATAAGCCTCCCCTTTCTTCTTTTCCCTCTTTGGTTTCCTCTTGAGAAGTAGTCTGTTTTTTACTTCATAAGTCTTGAAATTTGCTGGTACATCAAACTGTTGATCTTTGTTTGTTTCCCTTGTCTTCTTCTCATCCCCCTGATTTTCTTTTATTTCCTTGTGTTTGTTTTTCTTATACTTGCCTGAGATTTTATCTTTAATAGCATCTTCAGCTTTTACTTCCTCCAAAAATTGTGTCTTCCCTTTTTCTAATATCATTTCTTCTTCTTTATCCTCTTCTGTTCCGGATACCTTTATCATTTGTATTCCAATGTGAAAAACATCATATCCTTCTTCATTTTGAAATTCTACTCCCACATATTCATCACTGGCTAGATCCATGGTAACCAAAATTTGATTCCACCCATAGGGTTCAAATTCCTCATCTTTGAATTGTTGTGGTATATAGTTCTCATCTTGCAACTTCCTTCCTTCCACACAATCTTCTCTTCTTAATCTCCTTTTCCTACTGGTAAAATTTCTTATCATATTGCACTTCCATACTGATGATTCAGTTTCATCCTGGTCTTCCATTTTTGATTCCTCACTCAACTCTTGATTCTGATGAATTTTATACCATTCTTGAGGAGATATGTCATAGTAGTGCCCATTTCAAAGATTTACTTTGGTTATTCTTCCTTTGCTCTGCAGGAATAAGCAATCATTACCCCAATCTTGCACAATTTGCATTTATCTCATGAATGGTCTTCCTAGGATAATTTCATATGAAGTGGATTGTGGGAATTCCACTATAGCAAAAGTATCTTCTATCTCTATTCCACATATGTCCACAATCACTTTTTCCCATATTCCTAGGGGTTTTTCTATGTGTCCATCTGCAAGTTGCAATCTCATTTTGGTGGGTAATAATTCATTTTTCCCCCATTTTTCCCAAGTTTGTTTAGTCATGATGGCCACTCCTGATCCACTATCCAGAATAGCTTTGGCCTGGTTTTTACCAAATTGTATTTTTAAGGTTGAGTTTCCCTCTTCTCCTTCATAATATCCTCCTATCTTATCAATGGGAATATACCACAACTCCTCTATTTCTGTAGTTGTGGGTGAAGATTTTCTGGTGTTGCTTCCCATTTTTTCATTTGGTTCTGTAGGTGAGGATTTTGTTTCATTAAATCTTCCCATGTGGTATGATATAGAATTGTGCATTGTTTATCTATATTCACCTGGAATGTTACTTGTGGGTTTTCTTCCTTGATACTATTTTCTCTTGTTTTTGTTGTCTCAAACTCCTCAACTGTTTTTTGAGAATTGTCTACTTCCCCCATTTTGAGTTGCACTTGTCGTATGATTTGTTTACACTTCTGCATCCTTTCATGTTCTAAATCTGGCATAGGATAAGCCATTGTATGATCAGTAGGGCTTGGTCCCTCTTGAATTCTTCCCTTGTATGCTTTTATTAGAGTGCTAAACTTTGTGAATTTCCTATCTCCAACTGGGTTTGTGTCTTTTGAGGAGAAGTATTGTTTGATTGTTCCCTATTTTCTTCTTCAATATTTTTACCCATTTTTTGTTTCCTTTCCCATTTCCCTTTTTGTCTATTTTTCTTCACCTTTGAGATTGAACCTTCATTTTGTTCTTTAGTTGTTCTTTGTTGTTTTCTTTGTGACCTTGTTATAGCATTTACATTTACTTGGTCAATGTCACTCAATTCTTCCTGTTCCATGATACTGACTGCTTTTAGTGGTATGTTATTAGGTGTGTTTTGTTGTTTTTGAGGATTTTTTGGGCAATCCTTTATCAAATGCTCCTTGCCACAATCCTTGCAATATGCTCCTTCTATTCTTACTGTAGGAGGTTGTGGACAGTCTCTAATGAAATGATCTCCCCCACACCTATAACAAGTTATCTTTGGTCCCCCTTTGAATTGAGGTTTTTGGTTGGACATATAATTATTGGTTATATACATGAAAGTGGCAGTGTCCATCTCAATTCTTCCATTTCCCAAGTCTAGGGCTTGTAATTCTGGTTCTCTTAATTCATAACCTTCCCATTTTTCTTGATATCCTTCATTCCATTGATAATCCTCCTTGTATGGAGACTTTGTTCTTGAGTTTCCCTCCTCTATTGGTGTGTATTTGATTAGTACCACATTTGTTGGTATAGGAGGTTGTTGCCCAAGCACAGGTCTTGGTTGCTCAATATACCCTGATTCTCTTTGGCTCCCATAGTCTCTCTCCTTTATGGGTTGTTTATTATAGAAGCATTCCTTCCTGGTATGATTTGTCCATTTCCTCTCTAGTGTACAATATTTGAGTGTTTTTCTATCTTGCAAATGTGGAGGCTTTTGATATGGGCAGTGTTGTACCAAATGACTTTCTCCACAATTGTAGCATTTTTTATTTGTGTTTATCCTAGAGTTTATCAAATTGGTTTTGGTGCTTACCTCTATGGCTTTAGCAATGGCCTGAGCCAATTCTTCTGCTGGTGGGATTTTATCTTCATTTGATCTGGGTTGATCAAATGCTAACAGATCTTGGCCTCTGTTATCTTCCAAATCTATTGCTTCTTTTACACAAGCTCCTAGGTCAGGGCATCTCCTATAGTACACTAGAGTCCTTAATTATGCACTTCTTAATCCTTTTATGAATAGGGATACTTGTCTTGCCATGGAAGGTACTTCTTCTTTAGGACATCTGTCAATGTATTGCTTAAATCTCCTGGCTGACTCTCTGACATTTTCATCTTTTTGTTGTTTAAAACTGTGTATCAGAGTGGTTGTGCTATGTTTTATTCCAGTCTTTGAGAATTCCCCAATGAAGGCTTCTAGGAATGATTCAATATCTAGGTACATTTCCTTTCTCAAAGGGATGAACCAAGATAACGCAGGTCCTGTTAGGGTTAGACCAAATGCTTCAAATTGGACTTTGTAATCTTCCACCTCCTCAGCTCTAATTAATTATCTAAACTCTGCAACATGAGCATGAGGATCAGAATACCCTTCATATTGATTTTTCATGCATTTGGCTACTTGATATGGTCTAAGCATTCTACCCTGAGGTTGCCAATGATGTCTTCTTCTTAGTGAAAATTCATTAAATCCTTCTGGTTATTTTTCAAAAGGATTTGGAGAAGCATGTGTTCTCCTCCCTTGTTGTTGCTCAGTACTAGTGTAGTTTTCATGTGGTCTTTGTAAACCTGGTTGTCCTATGTTATGCTCCCAAGGTCCTTTGTCAGCACATTGCCCTAAGTCATTTGAATTTTTTGGGTCTTGGGAGAAGATGTACACACACACTTGCCTATCCTCATACCTACCATCTTTGAATTGAGCTACTGGTGTTATGTTTAGGGGAACTTCTAAGTTTCTCAATCTAATGAGAAAATTATGCATTCATCCTGATATACATAGGTTCCAAACCTATTTGTATACATGTATTTGAGGATATTTCTATAATCCCTAGTTTCAATGGGTTCATTTGTTTCATTTAAATTTTCCATGTTGTTTTCTTGCCCTAAATTTCTTTTTTGCACTTCCCCTTCCACTGGCTCTGTTTCCTTCCTTCTTAAATCTTGCTTAGTATGTGTGTTTAATTTGTTCCCAGACCTAAGGATCATTCAGTTAATTTTTCACGATTCTGTGTTCAAAATCGTGTTTTTCACCATTTTGTGTCCAAAATCGTGTTTTCCACGATTTTGTACTCAAAATCGTGTTTTTCACGATTTTCTGCTCAAAATCGTGTTTTTCACGATTTTGTGCTTAAAATCGTGTTTTTCACAATTTTCTGACTAAAATCATGTTTTTCACGATTCTGTACTCAAAATCGTGTTTTTCACGATTTTCTGCTCAGAATTGTGTTTTTCACGATTTTGTGCTTAAAATCGTGTTTTCCACGATTTTCTGATTAAAATCGTGTTTTTCACGATTTTGTATTCAAAATCGTGTTTTTCACGATTTGGTGCCCAAAATCGTGTTTTTCACGATTTTGTGTCCAAAATCGAATTTTTCACGATTTTGTGTCCAAAATCGAATTTTTCACGATTTTGTGTCCAAAATCGAGTTTTTCATGATTTTGTACTCAAAATCGTGTTTTCACGATTTTGTGTTCAAAATCGTGTTTTTCATGATTTTGTACTCAAAATCGTGTTTTTCACGATTTTGTGTTCAAAATCGTGTTTTTCACGATTCTGTGTTCAAAATCGTGTTTTTCACGATTTTGTTCCCAGACAATCATGATTGCTCACAATCGTAAATAAAATGATTTTCTTATGAAAATCGTGTTTTGGGAATCACGATTTTGTTTTTAGTTCAGAGAATTGTGATTTTGTGTTTGACTACAGAATCGCGATTCTGATCAATTTTTTTGGAAATTTTTAGATAAAGATTTTTAAAGTTTTATTTTACCTATAGAATCGCCATGTCTATTTTTTAACATGCAATGAAAGTGTTTTCTAAAAAGTTTTCATTTTTTTACAAAAATTTCAGAACTCTAAAAGTGCGATTCCGTGTTTTTTCTAATATCTTCTATTTTCTGCTTTTTATGATCACCAAAATGTAAAGAAATGCAAGAAAATAATATTGAGACCCCTTACCTTGCTTGCTTGATTGAAAATTTCTCCAGAATACTTGGCTGCAGAAAGTCGCGATTTTTTGCTTGCTCTCACACTCACTCAAATGAGTTTTTCTTGAAATTCCAAGATTTTATAGTGTCCAAAAAATCACGATTTTGTGTGATTTCCACTGTTCTTCACTCTTTCATTTGTCCAACTTCACTTACCCATTCTTGATGAAATCTCTTGCAATTACCTTCCTCCAAAAACCCAAATATGCTGAAAATTCCAGAAAATTTCTCTTACAGAAAATCGCGATTTTGTGCAGAAAATCGTGTTTTTTCTATACTTCTTATTTTGTGCAAATTTGAGTATTCTTTTCTCTTGTTCCCCTTCAATACCCTCTACCAATTGCAATTCAACAGACTCCTGTATTTTTGCATCAAAATCACAACATTACTCAGAAAATCGCGATCTTGTGCAGAGAATCGTGTTTTTCCAATTTTCTAATTTTTTGACTAATTTTTGCTTTTCTTTCACTTTGTCCCTATTACTCTTATCAACAAAGCTTCAGTCCAACTTACTAAGAAGAAAAGAAATTTGTTTGATTGTTTTCAATGATTTTTATGCATTTTTTTAGTATTTTGCCCTAAATTATGGTAAACACTTCACTTAGGGTTTCTTGTTTTGTTGATCTATTGATCCTGTGTTCCTTGATTGGTTATACTCTCTTATGCCTTGGCTATCAAAACAGTTCATGAGAAAACTTCCTGAAAGAAAAATTGTGCTATGAAATGCAAGTATCAATTTTTGCAAAGATAAACTCAAACATTTTTTTTTCTTCAAAATGCAAATCAGCTTTTTCTCAAGATTAATGCTTTGACTTGGTTAACAAATGAATCTTATCTACTTGCATCTAGCTACTTTACTTGACTTTTCCTTAATGCAACCATGTTATCTTCCCAAGATCAACAATTTTGCTTAGTACTTGGTCAAAAAGCACTCCAAAAATGCAAGAATAGACACATGTTACCTTGTCTTCAGCTTTCTTGATTCAAACTTTTCACATACCTGCACTTTACTTCAAAAAATGAGATGAGCAACTATCAATTTACAAAAATTTCAACACTTCAACTTCTAAAAGATGATCTATTGCTTTCTTTTCCCAAAAGACAAACAAAGACATCTACCTTTTCATGTTCACATTTCTTGATTAAAGAGTGTTACCTTTTCCATGTGTTCATTACCATCATCAACAGAAGATCCAGCAAGGTCCCACTTCAATGAAGCTTTTGAAATACTCACCGGCAACGGCGTCAAAAAATGTTTGTTATTGATCTTTGGAGTTGTCCTCTCCAATCATTTAGCATAAAGAATCAACAATACATCTTTATTTTGTCAATCCTGGAAGTATTCAAGAGACCACAGCCCCTTCTAGATGATAGAATCCAAGAAATAAGAGAATAATGGCTGGATTTCTGAGAATGGTGAAAATGAAGAGGAATTTTTAGGGTTTGGATTATCTTGAGCAAATCTCCACCATTTTCCACAATCTTGGTGTCTAATACATGCTATTTTATCGTCAGAACACAATTATGAAGTCAAATCTCAAAAATATTACCTGTACCATACAGACGAGACAATCGCGATTCTGTGAAAACAGACGATTTTCATCTCCAGCACCATTCTTCATCAACTTATCACTCAACACATCAGTATTCAGCTCTCTTCATACATTCAATAGAATTACACAATAGAAGCTCACAAATCTCCATAGATACACAAGAATTGGACTCACAAATCAAAGAAACCACACAAAGAGGAGAAAACACGATTTTCAGCAGGAAACTCTTTCTCTATTCACTTGGATAGCATGTAAGCAAATGATTAACCAACCCCCTCATAATAGAGGAAATTGTCTTATATAAATTTTCAAGTGTCCTTTTTCACACTTGAATTTTGGTTCTTTCCTCTATTATCCTAAAAATATGCTATCTAGGAGTTTCCAAAAATTCTAGAAAAATTACATAGAATTCTATTCTACATAAGGAAGACTCTTCCTTATTTTTACATCAATTGCATAAATATTTTTACAAGTTTTTGTCATTTTACAATTATTTCTCATCCAAAATGCTTCAAAAAATACATCTTCTAACAAAGAGGTTCTCTATTGGGGAGATCAGCTTGGCATATGTGCCCATGCAAGAGAACATTGCGACCTTTTTACGAAGGCTTTGCCTAGGGAGAAGTTTGAAACTTTCCGCAAAGCATTGGGCTTACTTCCTTTTGTGGACTGATTTCCACATAGCTTGGCACTTCCTTATACATGAGTGACAGCTCCTTGTTCATCGCATCACTCCCAGGGGGATTTGTTGATATATTTAGGTCGTGATGTGTATGAACACACTAAGACTGTGGGAGCACTTTTTTACCTCTTTAAGGGGTTTTTTCCCCCGGCTTGTATATATGCCTATTGCCCTAATGGGCTACTTATCTTTGTACATTCTAGTGGTAATACATTCAGTATTGTGTGTTGTGCTCCAAGCTTCTTCTTCTTCCTTGTGTTGTTCATGTGCTTCCGCAGATGTCTAACTCCAACAACACTTTCCTTTCACCTTAGAACTTAGTAAGCTCATTAAGAAAATGATTTGTATCATTGAAAATATGCAAATATAAAAGTAAAGAATTGTCTATTTCCAATAAAATCACTAAGATGAATGAACCAATCCTCCCAAGGTCAAAGTTGCACTCACCTTTTCATCAACTTTTCAGCTTGATGACTTCATAAAAACTATATGCAAACATGTGTTGCCATCAAGTAGGAAGATCTAGCAAGGTTCAAAGCATCTTCCCCGACAATGGTGCCAAAAATGTTTGTTCTACTTTAGAGTTCTCATCTTCAATCATTATAATATAAAGGGCCAATAGCCACAAAAATTGGATTGGCAATTGTGTAAGTATACAACAAATCTAGCCCATTTCTAATCCATGATTCACAAGATTAACAAGAGATGTGCACATTGATTAATCCAGACAATCTAAGCAAAAGAATTAAAAAACTCATCATTTTTGTTAATATATCATCTTTTGATCATATGTTGGATAGTAATAAGATTTTTTAGTGATGCAAGTGCCTAAAGTGTGAAGGTCTTCATAGACAATGTACATATCATGTTAGTTTCAACTTTTTGTGTCTATAGCCCCCTGATAAAAGAATTACGAGTCTTACAAGTTCACATAGTCATTAGAAGACATTTCTTAACTCTTATTCTTACATAGTTAAACTGAGTATAGATCAATGGAAGCCTTATACACACATTAAACAATAAATATCTAAGATAAATCTATGAAAATACTCACCAATCTAACTTTAAAATCAACAAGAAAGAAAAATGATGAAATTTACTTTTGAAGAGCTCTCTGATTTATTTTATTCATCAAATAAAACAACCTTCTTTACAAATGGACTTTCATTGTCTCCATTTCTTTGTTTAGAACATTTAAACCTTTCATCATTCTTATAGAGAACAACTAAAAAAAAACCTTGTATGAAAAGAAATATGTAATTCACCTCTTTTGTAACTTGTGTATTTTGTAGAAGAGGGAGTGTGCAAAATTTTTGTAGCTTCATGTTCTTCCTTGTGAATGTTGCTTCTTTAGGACTGATTTCTCTTGTGAGAGTGTGTTTCACTCCTTGTACCACCATATGAGAGCTTTTTCTAGCTAGATTTGTATTTCTTTTATTTTCCAAGTTTTTTTCTACAAGTCTAGCAACCCAATATCATTTGTGAATTGTCTATTTTGGGATTGTGTTTTTATTGTTAGTAGATTTGAAGCTTTTAAGAATGTTCTTGAGCTAATAATGTGATGATGTTGCAACAAGTTGTGTGTCATTTGGACCTAGGTAGTGTGAGAAATCCTTAATTCTATTTTGGCCGTACTTTTCTTAATTCACTCTTTCATATCAATGAGGGCCATATCCATATGCAGCTCATGGATCATGAAAAGAGTATAATCCCTTGAAATACTATTTGAAACCTAGGCCACGAATGGGATAACAAGATCTTAACTTACTAGAACCTAACTTAGAACAATAACCTCCACCTCTAAAGAATATTTTTCCTCTCAAAAACACAAATCTAGAGGAAAAGAAAGAAAAATGTATTCTTTCTATTTCATAGACACCACCTCTTGAGGAGCAAGACTATACACAAGTATTTGGTAGGAGAGAAATACTATTATGAGTCTTAAACTTGGACAATATTATGGTTTTATCCTTATTTGAATGAAAGTAGGATGGAAACCATTCAAATGTGTGGTACACCACTGTTAGACCTCCTATGAGGTAGACTAGAACACCATCACCGAGGGCCTTATCAGTGATGTAACATGGACTACTTCATAGATGACTTCCATCATCCTCCTAGCTACAAACCTAGTATAAGAGTTGAGTGTGGATTTTGTCTTGGTTATGCAAAAGAGTACCTTTTTTGAGATTGCTCAAAGAACCTAGTCAACAAAGAAAAAACCACTTTAAATGAGCATTATTGAGATTGTGCACCTAACCTTCTTGGGATACAATAGATCAATATCTATGCATGTGGTAAGTAGAGCTCAAATCCAACATAGATAACTTTAAATAGAAATTGTAGAGAGAAATCTACCCATTGAGAATGATGAAGAACATAATCTTAGGATAGTGGAAAATATGATAGATAAGAGTGAGAGTCCAAGTAAGAAAAGAATGAGTAATCTTCAAGCTAATTTTCAATAGCAAAAGAAAAACATATGCTAAGAGAATCTCTTAGTAACCATGCATAATCAATTACACAAACAGGAAAATTTTCAGAAGAACCTAACAAAAATGAAACAAAGGAGCAAGGAATACTAGTTCTAGTAGACCCTATGCTTGAAGATATTCAAATATTCTTAAAAACATATCATGAAATAATGGCTATAAGGCCTGTTTAGAGCACGACGCAAAGTGCTATCGTAGAAGAGACCTAAAACAAAAAAGATAAGAATTGTGTATGAAGATGATAGAAATTGCTTAAGCTATGCTAGAATACACACCTATACTAGTAGCAAACATGAAAATTCCAAGTCTCAATTCTAGAAATTCACTCAAAAGAATGACACCAAAGGATTCAACTCACATTTATTTAGGATCCTAGAAAGAAACTCCTCGTGTACATAAAGTGCAAAGAATAGAAATGAATACTGCAAAGAACATAGCAAACATGAAGGAAGCTTGGCCTTAATAAATTTGGGAGATATTTCATGAAGTTAGATGGAAGAAAGCAACATGGAAACATGCTTGTTCCATAAATAGCTATGGGTAAAAATGATGAGATCCCTCTTGAAGGATCTTGTTCTGGTGATTCTCTGAATCAAAGTATTCCTAATGAAGAAACTATGAGACTTCATACTCTTCCTAACTATATGGGAGAATAAAAATCTAGTTTTGAATACAAGAGAGTTCAAAGGATGAGGAAAAGATGTATCTAAGATAGTGAGCATAATCCACATATGGTAGAAGAGCTTAAAAAGACAAAAGTTCATTGTACACTCACTTTGGAGGAATTTTTAAAAGTAAAATCTCACCTTTGGGATAAGCTTTCTCAATGGGTGAATCCATTTGAGGAAGTCGATCTTGAGATTGCTTCCACACAAGATATCTCACATGTAAACTAGATCCCTCTTGACACAATTGTGGATTTTTGTGAATGGAATGAGGGAAACACATGTTTTCCTATGTTCTACAATGAAGATCCAACCAAAGTGATATTAGAAACAATTGTGTGGGTTGTGATTTCCATTAAAGAGTTATGGGAAAAATGGGGGCAACCTACTATGAGGCCCACACGGATGAAATTACAACTATTCAATGTCCATGTAGAGCATCCTCTTTCAATACTGGAAGGAATTGTCCTCACTACTTGTGAAGTAAAGTTTGAGTAACATAATAGATATCTTTTGGTTTCTAAAGGCTAGAAGCTATGAAATTATCTTAGGAAGGCCATTCATCCATCAACTCAATGTGGTCCAAGATTGGGATTGATCATTGAATTCCTTGTATTTACAACATTTAGGAGATTTGTTGAGGTTGTTGAGACACTACCATGATGTCTTTGCATGGACTTAGAATGATTTAAGAGTAGATTGGAGTATCTACTCACATAGGTTTCCCATGATCATTGATTCTAAGCCAACTAAACAAAGACCATATATGTATAGCAATACATAATCTACCAAAATCAAGGAGGAGATCAATAAATTGCTAACTATAGGCTTCATATATGATATTGAGCACACACAATGGGTTTCACTACTCATGTTAGTCCCCAAGAAAAATGTAAAATTGAGATTGTGTGTTAATATTAAAAAGATGAATATCACTATGATTAGACATAGCTAGCGAGTTTCAATTGCTAACCACTTTTTGGAATACATGGCTAGAAAAGAATTGTATATCTTCCTTGATGGGTTTTTTGGATATAAGCAAGTGACCATTGTACTAAAAGAACAACATAAGATGATGTCTGCCGCTATTTGTGGAATCTATGCATTTTGTGTTATTCCCTTTAGCTTGGCCGATGCTTTGGTCACATTCTATAGATCTATGTGTAGTTTCTTTGAGTCATTTTTAAGGAAGTGCATTAAAGTATATGTAAATGCTCTATGCTCCCAACAATTTGTCACATGATAGTGAACTCAAGTACATTATCTATGTTGAATATGAGGATTTAATATGTTTTGTTTTTTGATTTAGCAAGTGAAAGTTCATGAGTATGTGGATGTGAAATATATATTTTCCATCTATATTGTAAATAAAAGACCCATATAGAGGGTCGATTCTAGAAACTTTTCAAAAAGAGATTGAAGATGAAGATCACTATAGAAAGAAACTTTTGTAAACAAAACTAAGACTCACCATAAGAGTGTCATGGACATAAAAGGAAATTACCCAAAAGTTTAGTATCCATGTGACTTTCTATAGCTCATGATCGGTTCAAAATTTGGAGAATCTAATGCTTCCATCATGTCCAGAACATGCCAAAATCCTCAGATCAACTATCTTTTTCCTTGATTCAGACAACCGTAGGTCTTGTTTTGAATTGATGATATCATCAATTTTTAGACACCCTTGGAAACCTATATAAGGAGGGTTTGGCCATTTATATACTCACTCTTAACAATGCCAATGTTGGGAGCTCAAGAAGTCATGATCTCTAAGTGAGTAGTCTCCAAGTTCGAATTCGAGTTCTAGTCTTGTCCATTGTTCTAGTCTCATCTAGTCTTGTATCTTGGACATCTTGTCTTTGCCTATTGTAATCTCATAGTATGAGATCCTTTTCAGATATTTGTTGTATCTACTTCATCTCCTTGAAGGGAGTTCTTGTAATCTAGATATCTTGCTTCATACCTATGGTCTTGGGTTGTGGGATCTCATGTATCATCTCTAGTTGAGCTTCCCATACCTATTAGTCCCAGGTTGTAGGATATCTTGTATGAGTTACATATTCTTGTATTATTTTTCCTACATTCTCGATGTGAAGGGCTTGTTGATGGATCAGATCAGTTGTCGGTGTTCCACTAATATGGCGCACGTGGGGTGCTTCAAGCATGCTCAAGTGATCAAGGGAGCTTCAATTTAAAGAATGATTGGTTAAATCAATTGCTACATCCCATCATAGTGTTAAGAACTTTTGGAAAATTATTCATTGTGTTTAGCAACCATTATCTTTCATTTCGAAACAAAACAAAACATGATCAGATTCATGTCACACATTCCACATTCTTGTCGATTCACCTATTCAAAACTTATTAAATCATACTGATGAAGAAACACTCAAAACATTAATGTTCCTGCTTATAGTTATCTGCAGAGAGAAAGAGTCAAGAAATGTAGTTTTAATGTCCAATTGATGTACATTCCAACCATGATGACCTGTAAGTGCACAGATGCTATGAACAGTAGTCATTCGGGATGTAGGAGCAACAATCTCATCAAAATCCATTCCTCTTTCTTGAGCATAAACCTTTGCAACAATCCTAGCCTTATATGTATCAATTGGTCCATCAAGCTTACGCTTCAACTTGTATACCCACATTGCTAATGGCCTTCTTGCCAGGAGGCAAATCACATAAAGACCAGGTACCATTTTTCATAATAGCATCATATTTTGATTGAATAACAACCATCCAATTTTTAGAATTTTGTGCTTCATCAAATGAGACAGGCTCATTCTTATTATAGATACTAGAGGCAACCATAGCATAGCGATCTGATGCAAAAGAAGCACTATGAGAGCATGAACGAGTACAATATGATAGAGATGCATCTAATTTGCTATCACACAAAATATGCACCAACCATTTTGACATAGTTTTTCCCTCCTCAATATCAACTCTCATCAAAAAGTGCATCATGTAAATCTGCTTAGAAATGGAATGATGTACATCATCACATGAAACCTCTAAAGGCTGAGAAGTTACCTCATTAGGACCATTACTAGACCATCCACCTGTAAAAAGAGGCAGCAAAGTGTCATATATATCTTTGGAGCTAACTGATGTCTCCTTAGTACATGAAAGTAATGGCTGAATAGCATCTTCCACAAAAACAATATCATGGCTAACTAAAATGTGTTTAGTTTGTGGATGATATAGACGGTAGCCTTTGCTTTCAGAACTGACCCAACAAAAATACATTTTACTTTATCATCCAATTTCTTGCATTGTTGTTCAGGCACTCATATGCTAGACAACCAAAAACACGCAGGTCAGCAGCAGATGGCTTACGACCATGCCAGCCCTCATATGGAGTGATAGATTGCAATGCTTTAGTGGGACACCTATTAAGTACATATGCTGCACACATAACAGCCTCAAGCCAGAAACTATGTGGTAATGCTTGACTCTTGACCATACACCTTGCCATCTCCATGAGTGACTTGTTCTTCCTTTCAGCAACTCCATTCTATTGAGGTGTATATGGCACTGTACACTAATGTTTGATCCCACATTCATCCAGAAATGCATTAAAATCGGAAGACATATATCCTCCCCCTTGATCAGCATAGAGGGTGCCCATTTTACATGCTAATAGTTTTTTAGCCAAGACTAGAAACTATTTGAAGAACATAAACACTTTGAAATTTGTTTTCAAAGGGCATACCCATGCATGTCTCAAAAAATCATTGATGAAAACCATGAATTAACATAGTTCTTAAAAGAAGGTGTCAGCATAGCACCATAGACATCATTATGAACAAGCTCCAATTTCTAAGTAGCTCGATCTAACCTATCTTTTGGGAACGAGGAACACTGCATTTTGCTCAAAATACATCCTTCACATACATGTTTACCGGATGTCTGAAGTTTGGGCAAAGAGGAAACCATTTCATATTTCTATAGGCATTGCAAACTAGCAAGTGGCATGCCAAAGTGGCATCTGATATAACCTAAGAATCTTGAACTGCAGCATGAAGAGAAAGCCACTAGTGGACACATGAGTGTCATAGCAACCAGCCCAATCAGAGTTAGAAAAACCATGCAAATCTGGCGGTAGTGATCCCCCCTTGGGATAAAAAAACCCAAATAGTCGAGTACCACCCAAGTAGCGAAAGATGCGCTTAACCGCCTACCAATGCTTGACTCCTCAACAATGCATAAACCTGCTCATCTGTGAGATAGCAAACTAAATATCTGGCTGAGTAATGCATAAGTAAATCAAGCATCCAATAGCCTGCAGATAGAGAACAACATCAAATGCATCTCCAGCATCATGAAGACTCAATCGTAAACTTGTCTCCATAGGAGTGGCAATAGGCTACAGTCTTCATTGCCCAAATAGTGATGCAAATGCCCCAAATCAGACATCTCAAATGAGGCATGCAAATCAGCCTTAAAATCAGCAATATTCTTCTCAATAGGACTAGTGAGCAGCATGTCATCAACATAGACAACAATGATCAGAAGCACATCATAAGCACACTTAACATATAAGGTGCTTTCAGTTGGATTGTTCTCAAAACCATGTGCAATCAAATAGGCATGTATCTTCTCATACCAAGCATGTGGTGCTTGCTTTAAACCATATAGCCTTCTTTAACTTGCACACCTGGTTTTCATGCCCTTTTTGCACAAAGCCATGGGACTAAAAAACATACACTTCTTCATGCAAGTCACTATTCAAAAATGTTGTTTTAATGTCCAACTGATGTACATTCCAACCATGATGAGTTGCAAGCGCACAGATGCTATGAATTGTAGTCATTCGGCAAGTAGGTGCAAAGGTCTCATCAAAATCAATGCCTCTTTCTTGCACATAACCCTTTGCAACAAGTCTAGCCTTATACCTGTCAACTGTACCATCAGGCTTACGCTTCAACTTGTATACCCACTTAGTCCCAATGGTCTTCTTGCCAGGAGGCAAGTCACATAAAGGCCAAGTACCATTCATCATTATAGCATCATATTCAGATTGCATAACAGCCATCCAATTTTCTGAATTTTGTGCTTCATCAAACAAAACAAGCTCATTCTCATCACAGAGACTAGATGCAACCATAGCATAGTAATCTAATGCAAAAGAGGCACTATGAGAGCCTGAACGAGTACGATATGATAGAGGTGCATCTAATTTGTTGTCACGCAAAGTCTGCACCAACCATTTTGGCATAGTTTTTGCCTGCTCAATATCAGTCCTCTCATCAACTAGTGCATCATGTAAATCTGCATTAGAAATGGAATGATCTACATCATCACATGAAACTTGCAAAGGCTAAGAAGTTGCCTCATTGGGACCAACAATAGATTGTCCACCTGTAAAAAGAGGCAGCAAAGTATCATACATGTCTTTGGAGCTAATAGATGTCTCCTTAGTACATGAAAGCAATGGTTGAATAGAATCTTCCACAAAAACAACATCACGGCTAACCAAAAATGCATTTAGTCTGTGGATGATACAGAAAATAGCCTTTACTTTCAGAAGTGTACCCAACAAAAATACATTTTATTGCTTTATCGTCCAATTTTCTGTGATGTTGTTCAAGCACTAATGCGTATGCCAAACAACCAAAAACACGCAGATGAGCAACAGATGGCTTGCAATCATGCCAAGCCTCATATGGAGTGATAGTCTGCAGTGCTTTAGTGGGACACTTGTTAAGTACATATGCTGCACACATGACAGCCTCAAGCCAGAAACTATGTGGTAAAGCCCGACTCTTGACCATACACCTCGCCATCTCCATGAGTGACCTATTCTTTCGTTCAGCAACTCCATTTTGTTGATGTGTATATGACATTGTACACTGGTCTTTTATCCCACATTCAGTCAGAAATGCATTAAAATCAGAAGACATATATTCCCCCCTTGATCAAAACGGAGGGTGACCATTTTACATGCTGACAGATTTTCAGTCAAAACCAAAAACTATTTGAAGCACATGAACACTTCGGACTTTGCCTTCAATGGATATACCCATGCATGCCTGGAAAAATCATCAATGAAAGTCACGAAGTAAAGATAATTTCCAAATGAAGGTGTCTGCATAGGATCACAGACATCACTATGTACAAGCTACAATTTCTGAGTAGCCCGAACTGAACCATCTTTTGGAAATGAGGAACGCTGCATTTTGCCCAAAATACATCCTTCACAAACATTTTTTCTAGGTGCCTCAAGTTTGGGCAAAGAGGAAACCATTTCAGATTTCTACAGGCGTAGCAAACTAGCAAAATTCAGATGACCAAAGCGTGCATGCCAAAGCTTTGCATCTGACATAGCCTGAGAATCATGTACTGCACATGCTGAATCATTCAGAGATCTTTCATAGTCTATGAGCTTATACAGCCCACGACATAAAATGCCAGAAGCAATAATCATATCGCCATTTGACAGGTCATGAATCGTACACCTGTCATCAACAAATTTCATAACCAAGCCAATCTTGGCTAATGCAAAAACTGATAATAGGTTCTTCTTGATCCCTGGCACAAATAAAGCATCTGATAAAGTGAAAGAACTACCATCAGCAGTAGTCAAAATGATCTTAACAACTCCCATAACAGGATAAGAGGAGTTGTTGGCGCATGTAACAATATTCCTTGTAGGGGCAGGCTCGAGTGAAGAGAAGAAACTGTGTTGCAAGGTAATATGTTTGGTCGCCCCACTGTTAAAATACCAAACATGTGAGTCTACTACAGACATGCACTGCTCATGAGAAGATGGGTCAAAACTGCAGACAATAGTAAATGCCCATTCTTCTTCCTACACAAGATTAGCAGACTCTGTTTTTGGTGTAGAGGCCTCTGCAACAACCATTCCACCCTCTTTCTTCTTTGCCTCTTTAGCAGCCAGTTTTGGACAGTTCTTTATGATATGATCATTCCCTTTACAGTACTTGCAGAACAATTTCTGCTTTTCTGATTTCTTCTCATCTTTATCTTCCTTCTTCGAACATGAAGCATTTGCAGATTTCTACTTACTAGTTGAAGAGCTCCATTTTTCTTTGCCCTTTTGACTAGCCAAGAAAGCTTGATCTGCAACACGCATAATGGACTTGCTCTGTCTGGACTAATCTTCTTGCAACATAACAGAGACTAATTCCTCAAATGACAAGGCATTTGGATTGCCTTTCATCATTAATCGAAGAGTAGAAGCAAAACTCTGATATGAATTAGGAAGACCATTCAGAACGTTCTGCACAAGTGAGCTATCTAGTATAACCTCATCAGCAGAAATCAATTGTTCCTTCAAATCTTTGATCCTTGTTAGAAAATTATCCATAGAATCACCTTCATTCATGTGCTCACTCTCCAACTATTTTCGGAGGTAAGCAACACAAGCCTCATTCCTAGCTTGGTACAATGTGGTAAGTGTATCCCAAACATCCTTAGCTATTCTGCAAGAATGAATGTGAGGAATAATGGCATGTTTGACAGACAAAGCTATCAATGAATGTGTCTGGGCATCTCTCCCATCCCAACAAATTTGCTTTGCAATAGGTGTAGCAGAAATCACAACACAAACAAGAATATGCAGAATATCATCATCTTCGACACCTTTTGCCTCAGCTTCTATACCTGCAGTTGCAGGTGTGATAGGACATTTTTTAACACCCTACACAATGTTTCATAGTCCTTTTGCAACCAACACATGTCGCATCATATAAGCCCATAACGGGTAGTTGGTACCATCCAACTTATCCTCAACAGCCAACATACGGAATACATCACTACTTTCAGCCATGGTCGGTGACTAAAATACCTTGATGCAGAAAATTGACTGTATCTCAAAAAGTTGAACAGAATTCCCCAGACGAATTCCGCTAGACCTGTAGCAGACTTTGAGATGCTTATACTGGCTCACCAAAATTCATGCGATTCTGAGACTGCAGTCGAAGGAGTGTCAACGGCGCCCTAGATGAAGCGACGACCTGTTATGATACCAATTGTTGGAGATAGACGTCTACGGAAGCACGCAAACAGCACAAGGAAGGAGAAGAAGCTTGGTGCACAACACACAATACTAAATGTTTACTAGAGAATGTACAAATATAAGTAGCCCATTAGGGCTATATGCATATATACAAACCGGGGAAAAAAAACCTCCTAAAGAGGGAAAATAGTGCCCCGGTGGTCCTAGTGTGTTCACACACATCACTACCTAAATATATCAACAGAGCCCCTATCCTATTTGTAAAGAAGAAGGAAAAAACTCTTCAAATGTATGTGGACTATCGTGGTTTGAATGAAGTCACAATAAAGAACAGATATCCTCTACCACTTATATCAGAGCTCTTGGAATGCCTCAGAAAAGCAAAGTTCTTCATGAAGATTGACATTCGAGGAGCATACAATCTTGTTAGGATCAGAGAAGGAGACGAATGGAAGACAACATTCCGAACAAGGTATGGACACTTCGAATATGTAGTTATGCCATTTTGTCTCACAAATGCTCCAACATTCTTTCAACACACGATGAATGATATCTTTCGAGAGTATTTAGATTATTTTTTGGTAATATATCTTGATGATATCTTGATATTCTCCAAAAATCTAGAAGATCATGAATGTCATGTAAAGATAGTCCTAGAGAAACTAAGAGAAAAAGGTTTATATGCAAAATTGGAGAAGTGCTATTTCCATCAGACAGAAGTGGAGTTTTTAGGGTACATTGTATCAGAGAAAGGAATCTTTATGGACCCTAAGAAGATCAATACAATCCTTGATTGACAACCACCTTCTTGTGTTCAAGATGTACAATGTTTTCTAGGGTTTGCCAATTTTTATAGGATATTCATTAGAGATTACTCCAAGATTGTGGCACCTCTTACCAAGCTTACAGGAAACTCAAAGTTTTCATGGACCAAAGAAGTGGAAAGAGCCTTTTAGACCTTGAAATCAGCATTCACTACTGCCCCAATTCTAGTTCATCCTGATTCGAGCAAAGCCTTCTTCCTAGAAACAGATGCATCAGACTTTGACCTAGGGGCCATTCTATCCCAATATGGAGATGATGGACTGTTGGAGACCTCTAAATCTCCAAAGGCTTGATCTATACTGATTTAAGAAAACCTCTATATCAGTTATAGACCAAACTTTACACAAATGTTACTTTGATTTACCAAATCATTCATGCACAATTCTTTGAGTGAGAATTTTCCTTCTTCAAGAAGTCTGCTTCAGATTTAGACTTCATTACCTGCACATATCTTTAGATTTCTTCAATCTAATGATATAAATACCTCCATGCTACCTTTGCGCAATCATATCAACCATTAGTTCTTCAAAAGAATCATTAAAACTTTGATTTGATCATTAAAATCAAAAGTATGTTAGAAATTGTCTTCCTAAACAAGCGACTTTGACATAGTCAACTTCTAAGGTTGATTTCTCTCAGCACAGATCCCATTTTGCTAAATGCTTTTAGCCATAGCTTCCTTATCTTCCAAATTATATTTTGAATGCTCATTGATTAGAAACTTTAAACTGTGCACTGAGATCCAAGCAAAACATTGACATGAAAAATGTGCAACTCTGAGAGGTCTACCTGCACACTTTACATGCACATGTTCCTATTGATCATACTAACAGCATGAAAGGAACTAGGCCATGAAAATTTGAACATAGCTCACTAGCTTCTAGATTAGATGTATACAAAATATTTCTTGATCCACATGATCAGGCTGAGAGAAATCTGAGAAAAACTCGACGCTAACTCCTGAAGATGACTCTCTACACATCTACCTTATTGACACTTGGCTTCTAATGTCTCTCTCATTTATTTCTTTACATCATTGACTTATATACATATGATTTTAGACTCATCCCACATCTACTGCATTACTCCTTATCATTCTAATGACCATCTACACTCATATTACAAGAATTTTCATCTATAATGTACATATGTGTACAAGCTTCAATTTTGAGATCTCTTCACTTTCTCAAATGACTTCTTTGACTTCATTCTAATCCTTAACTTGCTTCAAGCTCTTTATAATCATCAATTTGGGATTGCTTTGTTCCAACAGCTCCCCCTCAATCACTAATTGTGATTATTCCATTCTTCTTTATTCTTGCCATCTCTTTGAACTTCTGTAGCTTAGGTCCATCTAAGCTTTTTGTCAACATTTTGCAACTTGCTCTTTTGTTGGAGTATACAATACTTCAATCTCCTTATCAAGTACCTTTTCTCTCAAGAAATGATACTGAATCTCTATGTGTTTAGTCGTGGCATGAAAAATAGGATTACCTTCCAAATATAATGAATTCATATTGTCTCCAAAAATAATTGGAGTACTCTGATCAGTTCCAAAACTCTTTAACAAGGTCTTTAACCATATCACTTCTTTTGCAGCCTCTACCATTCCTTTATACTCAGCTTCTGTAGATGACAAAGCAACTGTGTGTTGCTTCTTTGAGCACCAAGAAACTAACTTATCTCCAATATAACAGAGATAACCATGAGTAGACCTTCTATCATCTGAATCACCTGCCCAATCTGCATCACTAAACACTTTGATTCTTGTATCAGAAGTAAATCCATAATACAAACCTTCACTCAGAGTTCCCTTGATATATTTGAGTACCCTTTAAGCTGCAATCCAATGAGTCTTCTTTGGACAATGCATAAATTGTGATAACACACCCACTGCATATGATAGGTCTGGTCTTGTCAAGGTAGCATAGATCAGACTACCTACCAAACTCTCATATTTCTTCATGTCATTAAATTCTTCACCTCCATATCTGCTCAATTTATGATTTACCTCCAATGGTGTGGTTGAAGGCTTGTAATCTTCCATGTTGAACTTGACCAGAAGATTCTTCAAGTATCTCTCTTGTGTAACATATACTCCATGTTGAGTATACACAATCTGCATTCCTAAGAAATAAGATAAGTTTCCCAAATCACTTATCTTAAACTCCTTCTCTATTTGTTTCTTAAGCTCCTTGATTCCTCTATTTCTTCTTTCTGCAACTCCATTTTGTTGACAGGAGTACCTTCAAGTTACTTCTTTTTTTATACTTGCATTCCACAAATAATCATCAAACTCTTTATAAAAATACTCTCCCCCTCCATCTGATCTCAACCTCTTGAGCTTTTGTCCTGTAATCCTTTGTGCATGAGCATGATAATGTTTGAATGTCTTGAACACTTCTGATTTGTCCTTGATTACATATAGAGTAATCCATCTGGTTGCATCATCAACAAACAACACATAATATCTGGATCCATTTATGCTATAGTCCCTTGAAGGACCCCACACATCTGTATGAACCAACTCAAACATGTTTGAATACTTGTACCCTGATTTATTGTATGAACTTTTGTGTGATTTACCTAATTGACGAGCTTCACACTTGTACACCATGTGTTGACATTCAACATTTGGAAATCCAAGCACTACATCTTTCTTTGACATTTCCTTTATGGCTCTCTCATTGAAATGACCTAGCCTTTTATGCCATAGGTCTACTCAGACATCTTTTGACTTCTATAAGTAAACAATGCATGTCCCACATTACCTTGAACCTTGAGGGTAAACAACCTTCCTTCCTTTTTACCTGTAATGATATTTCTATATCCCTGATTCGGATCTTGCAAATAAACACCATCATTTGTGAATCTGACTTCATATCCTTTCTCCACAATTTGTCCTACACTTATCAATTTTTTAGGAATAGTAGGAACATAAAGTACCTTGCTTAAGAGTGTGCTTCCACTCTTTTTCTTCACTGATCCAATGCTTTCCACTTTATGCTTGGTGTTATCTCTTGTTTGAATTGTATGTCCATTCACCTTTGCTTCCATATCAGTCATCAATGATATATTGCCACTCAGATGATTGCTACATCCTGATTCAATACAAAACACCCTTTGATCTTCTCCTACTGCTTCATGTGTTGCATTCAAGATGAGAGTCATGCCATCCTTCTGATCTGATGCATAATTATAATAATTGTTGTTGTAGGATTGAGATTGAAAGCTTCTTCCACCTCCTCTAGCATATGATGTCCTACCACCTCTTCCTATGAAATTACCTCTTTGATTTTTTCCTCCTCTACCTCTTTGATTGAAACTATGATTATGACTTCCACCATTTTGATTGTTATACCAACAATCATTTGCCAAATGATTTTTCTGCCACAAATCCAACAAGCTTTAGTATTATCTTTGTTCTTACCTCCTCTTCCTTTACCTTTGAAATTCATCTTTCCTTTTGTGAAATTAGCTTGGCTTGAAGTTCCTTCATCATCAGATGATTGCTTCCCTTTGCCATTCTCTTTCTTGTGCTTGGAGTACATAGCTTGACTTGCACTCCTATCATTATCTCCTTTAATGTCTTGCTCAAAAGTTAGCATGTGTCCTAGCAATTGATTAAGACCAGGAGTAAAATGATCTAATGACAATTCTAAGGACAATATGAAAGGCTTCCATTTCTCATCTCCTCTCAGACCTATAAGTATTTGTCTTACCAACTTATCCTCTTTAATGTCTTCATCAACTGCTCCCAAGATATCTGCAATATCTTTCATTCTTGTCACATAATCAGAAATTGATTGTGAATTTCTTCTTGAAAGTTGTGAACTCTTCTTCTTGAAAGTTGTGAACTCTTCTTCTTGAAGTTGTGAACTCTGCCCATAATGAGGACTTCCTTGACTTGGTTGTATTCTGGAAATGCTCTTCCAAAGCATTCGACACATCTGTTGCACTTTCTAATCCTATAATATGAGGTAGAAGATAACCATGTAAATGATGCTCCTAGCTTGAGCATCCATTCTCATCCAGTTCTTCAAATCTGCAAGCTCTTCCCTAGTTGGAACACTAGGATCTTCAAACTTAGGCTTTCTTCTTCTCATGTGATGAATGCCATCAAATCTTTGCTCATGAGGTGTGCCTCCATCCTCATGGACCAAGCTGGATAGTTCTCCCTATCTAGCTTATCAATCTCCAAGCTCTCTCCCATCTTTGATCTTCTGTGTCTACAATTACTAAGATTTATGATGATATAGTGTACCTTTGATATAAAGCTTTGATATAGTGTACCTTTGATACCACTGTTGGACCTCTAAATCTCTAATGGCTTGATCTATACTGATTTAAGAACACCTCTATATCAGTTATAGACCAAAATTTACACAAATGTTACTTTAATTTACCAAATCATTCATGAACAATTCTCTGAGTGAGAATTTTCCTTCTTCAAGAAGTCTACTTCAGATTTAGACTTCATTACCTGCACATATCTTCATATTTCTTCAATCTAATGATATATATACCTCTGTGCTACCTATGCGCAATCATATCAACCATTAGTTCTTCAAAAGAATCATTAAAACTTTGATTTGATCATTAAGATCAAAAGTATGTCAGAAACTGTCTTCTTGAACAAGTGACTTTGACATAGTCAACTTCTAAGGTTGATTTCTCACAGCACAGATCCCGTTTTGCTAAATGCTTTTAGCCATAGCTTACTTATTTTCTAGCTTAGATTTTGAATGCTCACTTATTAAAAACTTTACACTGTGCAGTGAGATCCAAGCAAAACATTGACATGAAAAATACGTGACTCTGAGAGGTCTACCTACAAAATTTACATACACATGTTCCTATTGATCATACTCACAGCATGAAAGGAATTAGGCCATGAAACTTTGAACATAGCTTCATTAGCTTCTAGATTAGATGTGTACAAAATATTTCTGGATTCACATGATCAGGCTGAGAGAAATCTGAGAAAGGCTCGACGCTAACTCCTGAAGATGACTCTCTACACATCTACCTTATTGACACTTGGCTTCTAATGACTCTCTCATTTATTTCTTTACATCATTGACTTATATACATATGATTTTAGAATCATCCCGTGTCTATTGCATGACTCCTTATCATTCCAATGACCATCTACACTCATATTACAAGAATTTTCATATATAATGTACATATGTGTACAAGCTTCACTTTTGAGATCTCTTCACTTTCTCAACTGACTTCTTTGACTTCATTCTGATCCTTAACTTGCTTCAAGATCTTTATAATCATCAATTTGGGATTGCTTTGTTCCAACATGGACATCTACATCTAGTTGCATATCATTCAAGGAACTTTTAGCGTCCAGAAATTACTTATGAAATCCATGAGAAAGAATTTCTTGCCATAGTAGATGTGTTTGATACCTGGCATCACCATCTAGAAGGAGCAAATCACAAAGTTACTGTGTATACAGATCACAAGAACTTGGAGTATTTTATGACCACCCACATCCTCAATAGAAGGCAATCTCAATGGAGTAACTTTCTATCCAGATTTGACTTTGTCATTACATACAGTCCAGGAGTCAACAATGCCAGACAGATGCCCTATCCAAAAGATCTTACCTTGCACCAAATAAGGGTGAAGAGGCCTTTGATCAACAAGAGAGTATATTACTCAAGCATGAGCATCTCTAGTTAGCAGCTATCTCTTCAAGCCATCATGAAGATTCAACCTTGAATCATTTGATCCGTGTGAATCTACCACAGGATGAATTGTTTTGTATCGTTAAGCAGAAAGCTCAAGAAGGAAAATTCCAAGAAGTAAACAAATTTCAGGAAAAGGATGGGTTACTACTCTATAAGAACCTATTGTATGTCCCTCCAGGAAACCCCAAGATCCAAGTACTTCAACAACGTCATGACAACCTTGTTAGAGTATGATCAATGTCTACCCCTCATGATTGTATGCACATTTTGTAAGGCCCCCTTTATGAGGAGAAGCCAAGCGTGCATTACCCAATTGATGGGAATCCCAACTTGAATGTTGGATGAAGGTCATATTGGACCATGTAAGATATTATAAGGAAAGGGAGTTACCAGGGTCCCCAATTGTGGGGTCCGGGGCAGCGGTGAGCAGCCCCGGCTGGGGGGTCCAAGGGGGCCAGCGGGCCCCCTGGCTGGGGGGTCCCAGGGGGCCAGCGGGCCCCCTGGTGGGGGTCCGGGGGCAGCGCCCCCGGCGCGACGGTAAAGGGAATATTCCATGGAATATTCCCTGTCGGAGTCAGAAATCATTTATATTTGTTAGGTCGGTTCAACCAGTCTAAGCCGTGTATGGCAATTACGCGGGCGGTGGCCGCCCACGCCCTACCGCCCATGTATAGCCGTCCATGGCAGGCCACCCATGATCCTATATATACATGACTTCTGCACTACCTAAGACATTGAGTTGAGCCAGCATACCTCTACCTTGTATCTCCCTATCTAGAGTTGTCTAGATCACCATTTAAGCTCTACCTTGAGAGCGCACGGGTGGACAACGCCATCATCTTTGTACTTGCTGCTAGTAGAAAATTGTTGAGATTCTCCTATATCTGTTATCTTCTCTGCTATTGCTCCTGTGTTATATTGCGTAACTATTGTCTTACATGGTATCAGAGCTGTAAGGTTCGAATAGCTTGAGAAGTATCATTATTTTAGCCTACTAGCAGACTAGAATATCAGTAGATTATTCGAGTGATTACATGATGGCTTCATCGTCGAACACTAGTCTTGGTGCTTCACCTAATGTTAATGCTGCACCTATTCGAATTCGTCCACCTGCATTCACTGAAGGGAAGCTGGATGGAACCAACTATACACTCTGGAAGTTCAAAATTTCTGCAATTTTGGACTCCTATGAATTACTTGACACTGTCATGGGACCGATGGGATTGGATCCAGAGCCTATACCAGTTGAAGATCCAGCAAATTCAAGATTGATGATTCAGCCAGATCCAGATCTTCTACGAGCTTGGAAGAGGCGGAATGCTGATGCATTATGTGCGATTGTCACTAGTGTAAGTGATTCTGTGCTTACTTTAGTTCAACATACTACTAAAGCACATGAGGCTTGGGGCATATTGGCTCGACAATATGAGACCAAGAACCACACTAGGATACAGAATTTAGAAAATCAATTGGCAAATGAAAAGCATTCTGATTCTGAAAAGGCTGAAGATTTTATCAAACGGATAAAGCATCTTCAAGATCAATTGGCTGCAGTTGGTGTTGTTATAACACCAGAAGAGCTAGCTCGAAGATCTGTACGTGTTCTTCCAGCAAAGTATGATGGATTAGTAACAGCCCTTAACACTCAGGTAAGGCCAACTCCTCTTACATTTGAAGAGTTTTGTGCCATGCTTTTAGAAGAAGAGATGCGGCTGAAGAATCGGCAAAGTACAACTGATGCTGCATTCTCAGCAAATGCAAAAGGTAAAGGCTCTTCAGAGGGATCAAAGAAGAAGCCAAAGAAGAAAAAGTTCACAGGAAGTTGCTTCTATTGTGAAAAGAAAGGCCATGCCATCAAGGATTGCAGAAAGAAGCAAGCTGATGAACGGAATGGGACTGTAAAATCATCATGGAAGAACAAAGAGTCTGCAAACAACACAGAGCTGGAACTTTGGGTAGCTATTGAAGAGGTATGTTCATCTGCTCAAGCTCGTGTTGATGAGCCATGGATTTTAGATAGTGGAGCTTCTCGCCATATGACTAGTAAAAAGGATTGGTATAGTTCCCTAGTGCCTCTGCGGGAATCCATCAATGTAGTGGTGGGAAACGACTCCAAGTGTCCAGCTGAAGGAACTGGAACCATCTCTTTTATCACTTCTCCAGGTGTTGAGAAAAAGTTATCCGATGTTCTCTATGTACCTACACTCAAAAGAAATTTGTTGTCAGTTTCTGCAATAACAGATCGTGGACTCGAAGTTCACTTCAATAAGAGTGGTGCGGAAATCATGGATTCATCAGGTAATGTTGTAGGTAAAGGCACACGACGGGATAACTTGTATGAGTTAAGTGCTTTAACTGCTACAGAAGATAAAGATGTAAGCAGGTTATGGCACCAACGATTTGGGCATCTCGGATTTGCAGTTTTGAAGGAGATGCAACGAACAGGGATGGTTGCTCATTTGCCTGCATTTTCAGAGTTGCAGGAACCTTGTGAAGCTTGTATGATGGGCAAGCAACAACGAAAGGCATTTCCAAGAGAGACCAGCAATCGATCTCAAGCTCCTCTAGAGTTGGTACATGCTGATCTCTGCGGTAAAATGTCTACACCTGCTTTAGGAGGATCTTTCTACTTCTTGCTGTTAGTCGACGATTATAGTAGAAAGATGTGGGTTTATTTCATTCGAGAGAAGGCTGATGCTTTTGAAAAATTTAAAGCGTGGCATAAGTATGTAGAAAGTGAATCAGGAAGGAAACTGAAGAAATTTAGAACAGATAGAGGAGGTGAATTCTTGTCAACAGAATTCAACAATTACTGTAAGGAGCATGGTGTGAAAAGGCAACTTACCACAGCTCATACACCTCAACAAAATGGCGTTGTTGAGCGCAGGAACAGGACAGTAGTTGAAATGGCTCGTTGTATGTTAAAGGCTCAAGACATGCCTGATTCATTCTGGGCAGAAGCAGTCAATACAGCAGTCTACATCCTCAATCGAAGCTACACAAAAGCTCTGAAGGGGATGACTCCTCAAGAAGCATATTCTGGTAAAAAGCCTTCAGTTTTGCATTTCAGAATTTTTGGTTGTTTCTGTTATGCACATATTCCTGATTCAACAAGATCAAAGTTGGATTCAAAAAGCAAAAAGTGTGTCTTCCTAGGATATAGTGAAGAGTCTAAAGCATACAGGTTATGGGATCCTGAGGCAAGGAAGATTTTTGTCAGCCGAGATGTGGTGTTTGATGAACGACCACACTTAGTAGAAGATAAAGGTAAATCTACTATCTCATCAAACGGAGAAATATCTCACCTTGTGCCTATCAAAAGACAGGTTAAAGTTGAGGAGGAGGAAACATCTGATGGAGAAATTTCCTCAATAAAAAGCCAACCAATTGTAGCTGCACAGCGTAAGCCACTACCGAAGTGGGCACAACAGCTCTTTGATGATCACAATCCACATGTAGATGCACCAGAATCATCATCGGATGGATTACGAAGATCAAAGAGAATAGAGGAGCAAAGAAGAGCCTCAGAACACATTGTTAACATGGCTCTAATGGCAGATATCATGGGTTCGATAAAGGAACCTACCACCATTGAAGAAGCCATTGATGATCCAGATTGGAGAGCGGCAATGCAGTCTGAGTATGATAGTATACTCAAAAATGATACATGGGATCTAGTCGACTTGCCGCCAAAGAAGAAGGTAATAGGTACTAAATGGATTTGGAAAGCTAAGTATAAAGCTGATGGAACATTAGAAAAGTATAAGGCACGATTAGTTGCACAGGGTTTTTCACAGATTGAAGGATTTGATGTTCAAGAAACTTTTGCACCAACAGCACGCATGACAACTATTCGGACGGTACTTGCAGTAGCTGCACAAAAGTCTTGGCCTATTTTCCAGATGGATGTCAAATCTGCATTTTTGAATGGTCACCTCAAGGAGGAGGTATATGTATCTCAACCACCAGGTTTTGAGGTGCCCAATTCAGAAAATAAAGTTTGCAGGTTGAAGAAAGCTTTGTATGGACTTAAGCAAGCTCCACGGGCTTGGTACCAACGAATTGATCATTTTTTCAAAAATATGGGTTTTGAAAGAAGTACTTCTGATGCTAACTTGTATGTAACGAAAAGGGATAGCAAGCTAGTTGTTGTCATTGTATATGTAGATGATTTGATCATTACAGGAGATCATCAGGAACTCATCAATCAAACTCGGATCAGCTTGGGAACTGAGTTTGAAATGACAGACTTAGGTCTACTCCATTTTTGTCTGGGAATTGAAGTATGGCAAAGGAAGGATGGCATTTTCATCTCACAACAAAAATATTCCAAAGAAATTCTCAAGGCATTTGGAATGATGGACTGCAAACCAACTAGCACACCTATGGAGGTAAATCATAAGCTATCTATGGATGATAACATGCCTGATGTAGATGCTAAGAAGTATAGGAAGCTCGTTGGAAGTCTTATTTTTCTGTGCAACACTAGACCAGACATTTGCTATGCTGTTGGAGTGTTAAGCAGGTTTTCCAACAAACCTAAGGAGAGTCACTGGAATGCTGGAATGCGAATTCTAAGGTACATTGCAGGAACCTTGGATTTTGGTATTTTGTATACCACAGGTGATACACTCCAAGGATATTGTGATTCAGATTGGGCTGGAGATTGTGATTCTAGAAAATCAGTTTCTGGATATTGTTTCTCACTTGGTTCAGGAATATTTTCTTGGGTAAGTAGGAAGCAACCAACTCTCGCACTCTCCTCCACTGAAGCAGAGTACAAAGCAGCTTGTTTTGCTTCTTGTGAGGCAGTCTGGTTAAGGAGAATTCTTGCAGATATAGGCTTTCCATCAAATATGCCAATTGTACTCAAGTGTGATAATCAAAGTTGTATGGCTATTGCAAAGAACCCAGTATTTCATGCTCGCACCAAGCACATAGAAGTACAGTACCATTACATTCGTGAGCTAATTGAAGATGAAATTGTGGAGCTAGAATATTGCCCAACAGAGGCAAATTGTGCTGACATATTCACTAAAGCACTTGGAAGAGAGCAGCTCAACAAGCATCTTCAACAGATGGGCATAGGACCGAGACCTACTTGATTTATCATCGGTAAACATTGAGGGGGGGTGTTAGAGTATGATCAATGTCTACCCCTCATGATTGTATGCACATTTTGTAAGGCCCCCTTTATGAGGAGAAGCCAAGCGTGCATTACCCAATTGATGGGAATCCCAACTTGAATGTTGGATGAAGGTCATATTGGACCATGTAAGATATTATAAGGAAAGGGAGTTACCAGGGTCCCCAATTGTGGGGTCCGGGGCAGCGGTGAGCAGCCCCGGCTGGGGGGTCCAAGGGGGCCAGCGGGCCCCCTGGCTGGGGGGTCCCAGGGGGCCAGCGGGCCCCCTGGTGGGGGTCCGGGGGCAGCGCCCCCGGCGCGACGGTAAAGGGAATATTCCATGGAATATTCCCTGTCGGAGTCAGAAATCATTTATATTTGTTAGGTCGGTTCAACCAGTCTAAGCCGTGTATGGCAATTACGCGGGCGGTGGCCGCCCACGCCCTACCGCCCATGTATAGCCGTCCATGGCAGGCCACCCATGATCCTATATATACATGACTTCTGCACTACCTAAGACATTGAGTTGAGCCAGCATACCTCTACCTTGTATCTCCCTATCTAGAGTTGTCTAGATCACCATTTAAGCTCTACCTTGAGAGCGCACGGGTGGACAACGCCATCATCTTTGTACTTGCTGCTAGTAGAAAATTGTTGAGATTCTCCTATATCTGTTATCTTCTCTGCTATTGCTCCTGTGTTATATTGCGTAACTATTGTCTTACAAACCTTGCAACATGACATTTTGGAGTGAATAAATCCTAACTTGTGATACATGCAATAGATCTAAGGTAACTCGACATAAACCTCATGGCCTCTTGCAACCCCTACCTATTCCAGAAAGGCCATGGGCTTCATTGTCTATGGATTTCATCACAGATCTACTAAAGTCAGATAATTATGATGACATTCTTGTTATTATGGATAAATTTACAAAGATGGCACACTTCATTCCAACTACCAAGGCAATCACAGGTGCAACCACTTTTTTGTTATGTTTGCAGACTTGTAAAAGTACACAACAAAAGTGACGAGACCTCCCAAGATCTTCAAAAGTTCAAACAAATATTTCCAAACTTCAGAAATTAAACTTTCCTCAAAACTTTCAAGAAAACAGAAATAGTTGACTATAGAAAAATAACCATCAGAAACTCTCTGGGCATAATTTCTCAAAACGAATCATATATTCTGAAAGAGACTCTAAGTAGCATGCTTTAGAAACAAGAAGAGTCAAAAAAGGTGGAGTGTAGCTCCCAAATAAATAGCTTGAAGTCAAGGTATCTAGAGGCCTGCATTAGCAAGGTATGACTAACTATCCGAATTGAAAACTCATGTAGAACAACAAGAAAACTCAAATATCTATGGGAAATTTTGATGCACATAAAAAGTATGATATCCTCCAAGTAAAATCACTCAAAAAGACCTCATAACGACTGAGATATGTAAGTTTGAAGAGAGGTATGCCTCTGATGAGACACCGGATAGACATAAGAAAGAAGATCTGCAAAAATGCCTAGTTGCACGGTGGTTTTATCATTACAAATTGCACAAAAACTGATTTACTTATATAGTACAAGTTGTAAGCTTCACAACACAATAAGAATCACTCAATTTGGCCACCTACACTAAGAGAACCACTCTTTTTATTGAGACACTATCAACAGAAGCACCTTCCTTGTCTAAAAATAGACACCTCTCCTTTCCTTCTTCTTTTTATCTACTTTTACTCTAAATTTGGAGATGTGAGCGCCTCCACATGTTATTTTTCATAACTAATAAGATCCACAAGCTTCCATATACTATTTTTAATAACTAATAAGATCCACAAAACTCTAAAACTACTTTAGAGCTTGTTTTTATGTAACATTTTTCTCAGATACATATTTAGGCTTCATGGATTGCTTGATGATATTGTCAGTGATGGAGCTCCATAGTTCATATCCAACTTTTGGAACACTCTTTGCAAGATCCTTGGTGTTAAGTGAAACTTTCTATAGCAAATCATCCACAGACTGATGGACAAACAGAACGGGTGAATCAAGTCATGGAGCAATATCTCCATTGCACCAACAACTATCATCAAAATGATTGGTTCGAGCTTTTACCCTTTGCAGAGTTTGCTTATAACAATAATATTCATGCGTCTACTAAGCAGACTCCCTTCTTTGCAAATTATGGACAATATCCAAGGATGGATATACAACTCTCAAATCATGTCAAGAACCCAGCTGCCAGAGACAAGGCCCAGTACCTGATGGACATTCACAAAGAACTCAAGAAAGAGATCCGTAAAGCTCAAGAGCAATATAAGTACTATGCATATCAACATTGTCTTCAGAATCCATCATATCAAATTGGGGATAAAGTATGGTTACTGAGAAGCAATTTGCAAACTTCAAGGCCTTGTGCAAAGTTAGATCATCAAAGATTTGGTCCATTCACCATCTTCACCAAGATTAATCCAGTCACCTTCAAGCTCCTAGCTACCAAGTACCATGAGAATACATCTAGTTTTCCATCTATCCATGTTGGAACCATATCAGATTTCACCATTGAGGGGGAAGAGAAATAGTCCTTCACCACCTATCGAGATTGATGATCATGAAGAATTTGAAGTCGAGCATGTCTTAGATTTGAGAATATCCCGAGGAAGATTGGAGTACTTTATTCATTGGAAAGGTGTAGAGCCTGCATACGCCTTTCCCCTCTCTCTCTTCCTCCACCATCCTCACAGCCCCCCCGCCCCTCCCCTCACCACCACCCCCGCCAACCCCCTCCCCTCCCCTCACCTCCATCCCCCGCCAACCCCCTCCCCTCCCCTCACCACCATCTCCCGCCAACCCCCTCCCCCCCACTGCCCCCCCCTCAGCCCAACGCGCCCCCCCCTCTTCTCTCTCTCTCTCTCTCTCTCTCTCTCTCTCTCTCTCTCTCTCTCTCTCTCTCTCTCTCTCTCTCTCTCTCTCTCTCTCTCTCTCTCTCTCTCTCTCTCTCTCTCTCTCTCTCTCTCTCTCTCTCTCTCTCTCTCTCTCTCTCTCTCTCTCTCTCTCTCTCTCTCTCTCTCTCTCTCTCTCTCTCTCTCTCTCTCTCTCTCTCTCTCTCTCTCTCTCTCTCTCTCTCTCCCCTTCCCTCTCTCTCTTCCCCCACCACCCCCACACCCCCGCCAACCCCCTCCCCTCCCCTCACCACCATCCCCCGCCAACCTCCTCCCCTCCCCTCACCACCATCCCCCGCCGACCCCCTCCCCTCCCCTCACCACCATCCCCCGCCAACCCCCTCCCCTCACCACCATCCCCCGCCAACCCCCTCCCCCCCACTGCCCCCCCCCTCAGCCCAACGCGCCCCCCCGCAACCCCCTCCCCTCCCCTCCCCTCACCGCCATCCCCACAGCCCCCCTCCCCTCCCCTCACTGCCATCCCCCGCCAACCCCCTCCCCTCCCCTCACCACCATCCCCCGCCAACCCCCTCCCCTCACCACCATCCCCCGCCAACCCCCTCCCCTCCCCTCACCACCATCCCCCGCCAACCCCCTCCCCTCCCCTCACCACCATCCCCCGCCAACCCCCTCCCCTCCCCTCACCACCATCCCTTGCCAACCCCCTCCCCTCCCCTCACCACCATCCCCCGCCAACCCCCTCCCCTCACCACCATCCCCCGCCGACCCCCTCCCCTCCCCTCACCACCATCCCCCGCCAACCCCCTCCCCTCCCCTCACCACCATCCCCCGCCAACCCCCTCCCCCCCACTGCCCCCCCCCCTCAGCCCAACGCGCCCCCCCGCAACCCCCTCCCCTCCCCTCCCCTCACCGCCATCCCCACAGCCCCCCTCCCCTCCCCTCACCGCCATCCCCCGCCAACCCCCTCCCCTCCCCTCACCACCATCCCCCGCCAACCCCCTCCCCTCCCCTCACCACCATCCCCCGCCAACCCCCTCCCCTCCCCTCACCACCATCCCCCGCCAACCCCCTCCCCTCCCCTCACCACCATCCCCCGCCAACCCCCTCCCCTCCCCTCACCACCATCCCCCGCCAACCCCCTCCCCTCCCCTCACCGCCATCCCCACAGCTCCCCTCCCCTCACCGCCATCCCCCGCCAACCCCCTCCCCTCCCCTCACCACCATCCCCCGCCAACCCCCTCCCCTCCCCTCCCCACCATCCCCCGCCAACCCCGCCCCCCCCCGCTGCCCCCGCCCCCCCCCGCTGCCCCCGCCCCCCCCGCTGCCCCCTGCCCCCGCCCCCCCCGCTGCCCCCCGCCCCCCCCGCTGCCCCCCGCCCTCGCCCCCCGCTGCCCTCCGCCCCGCCCCCCCGCTGCCCCCCGCCCCCCCGCCCCCCCCGCTGCCCCCTGCCCCCGCCCCCCCCCCCCCCGCTGCCCCCCGCCCCCCCCGCTGCCCCCTGCCCCCGCCCCCCGCCCCCGCCCCCCCCCCGCTGCCCCTGCCCCCCCCGCTGCCCCCTGCCCCCGCCCCCCCCCGCTGCCCCCTGCCCCCGCCCCCCGCCCCCGCCCCCCCCCGCTGCCCCTGCCCCCCCCGCTGCCCCCTGCCCCCGCCCCCCTGCCCCCCGCCCCCCCCCGCTGCCCCCTGCCCCCGCCCCCCCCCGCTGCCCCCCGCCCCCGCCCCCCGCTGCCCTCCGCCCCACCCCCCCCCCGCCCCCCCCCGCTGCCCCCTGCCCCCGCCCCCCCCGCTGCCCCCCGCCCCCCCGCTGCCCCTTGCCCCCGCCCCCCCCGCTACCCCCCGCCCCCCCCGCCCCCCCCCCCCCCCCCGCTGCCCCCCGCCCCCCCCCCGCTGCCCCCTGCCCCCGCCCCCCCGCTGCCCCCTGCCCCCCCCCACTGCCCCCCGCCCCCGCCCCCCCCCGCTGCCCCCTGCCCCCGCCCCCCCCGCTGCCCCCCGCCCCCCCCACTGCCCCCCGCCCCCGCCCCCCCGCTGCCCTCCGCCCCCCCGCTGCCCTCCGCCCCGCCCCCCCCGTTGCCCCCCGCCCCCCCCCGCTGCCCCCTGCCCCCGCCCCCCCCGCTGCCCCCCGCCCCCGCCCCCCCCCGCTGCCCCCTGCCCCCGCCCCCCCCGCTGCCCCGCTGCCCCCCGCCCCCCCCGCTGCCCCCTGCCCCCGCCCCCCCCCGCTGCCCCCCGCCCCCGCCCCCCCGCTGCCCCCTGCCCCCGCCCCCCCGCTGCCCCCCGCCCCCCCCGCTGCCCTCCGCCCCGCCCCCCCCGCTGCCCCCCCCCGCTGCCCCTTCCCCCGCCCCCCCCGCTGCCCCCCCGCCCCCGCCCCCCCGCTGCCCCCCGCCCCCCCCGCTGCCCCCTGCCCCCGCCCCCACCCCCCCCCCCCGCTGCCCTCCGCCCCCCCCCCCCCCCGCTGCCCTCGCCCCCGCCCCCCCCCCGCTGCCCCTACCCCCGCCCCCCCCGCTGCCCCCCGCCCCCGCCCCCCCGTTGCCCCCGCCCTCCCCCGCTGCCCACTCCCCTAGCTACCTGCCACCCCTCCCGTTCAACCCGCCTACCCCACACATATCCACACACACACATGTGACCTCACACACACACACTCACACACACATACACACACTCACACACACACACTCACACACACATACACACACTCACACACACATACACACACTCACACACGCTCGCACACACACACTCTCTCACACACACACCACACACACACACTGGTACATACATACATTCACCCACATATGCACATCCTCACACACATATACACTCTCACACACACATCCCTACACACACACCCCACTCATGCACAAAGCACACACACATACACTCATCCAGATGCTCACACATGGGGTGATCGAAGGAAGGAATTGAAGCATGAAAGCATAATGAAGCGGTTGCGGTCTCCTCAGATTGGATCGGGAAAGAGCCAAAGCCCGGTCTCCTCATATTGGATCGGGAAAGAGCAGGCTTTGGGGCATGAGAAGGATGAACACCAGGATGATGCAGAGGATGTGTATGTTTTATTTTCCAACTCAGACAAAAGGGGGAAGCATTTGCACTTGTCGTATGTCTCATGGACATTGGAAAAGTTAAAAGGTAATTTTCAAAAGTAAAAATGGATGAACAAATAGTGCCGCCAACCATTCACGGTGACTACCTATTTTTGTGGATCTAATTCAAATCAAGTGGAATATTTGACCTACCCCCCAATTTTGGGTGGTTATCCGGTGCGTGATCAGTGGACGTGAAGATTCGGCAAGGCCCTCTTGGCCTATTGAGGCCTATAAAAACAATGGATTTGTGCTCATTGGCACACACACACAAAAATTTTTTTTGGTGGATACCTCATTTCGGTTACACTGTACGTTCGGGCAGAAGTCCTCTCTTGCCTTGGTGGTTTCAAGCCTATTGTAGGAGTTACTCTGTAGTGTGGATACAGAAGGTAGGCTTCTCAGTGGAGGGCTATGAGCACTATAGTGTAAGAGAGTGCCTTGGACTTTGTTCTTTTCTGTGAGTCAGTATTGGTGTTAAACTCTATCCTCTTGAGCAATTTCTTCACCATTTGTATTGATCTGTGTTTATCTGCTTGGATTGCCACGAAGTTCTGTGCACTAGTTTTGAGCATTTCCTTGTCAACCTTGTAATCATCTGATTCGAATCAAGAAGTGTATGATCTTCCTTGGTCAAATGTTGTTCATATTCTTTGAAGTATATACCTCTCTGTGCAATCCTTGTTACCTACCTACTCACATAAATGTTAAAGGGTATACTTCCCTAAAGAGAACCTCCCTTGAGTAGGCGGCGTACTGGATGTGTCAATCTTTAACCTCTATTTTTTTTGGTTAAAAGTAGATACCCCAGTACCTCCTCTACAGTTTGGCACGCACGGTGGGACCTTTGCATTTCTGTGAGATGTATTTTTGCCCTATTACATTAGGCAAGTAGGTACATGACCCATACGCGAGCAGATAAGAAGTCTCTTCGTGTTCGGAGGAGCCTTAACAAGTTAACAATAACCAAGGCTAGTGAGTCTACCTCCCCTCTGCCTTCCCGAAATTTATCTATTGATTTGGGTACGACACCATTGTCAAAAGAGAGGTATAGGAGAACCCTAGACTTCTCCTCAGATACGTCCGAAGAAACACCAGTACAAATGGAGGACCTTTCTCATTTACTCTCTAGATTAAACATCAAATTTCCTACCTTCAAGGGACAAGCTTTTGAGGATGCGGATGATCATGTGAGGAGATTCATCTCTTTATGCCGTGGACGAGGTCTGCAGAATAGGGAGGATGCAATGTTGGCACTTTTTCCATCTACATTGGAGGGTCTTGCAGATAAATGGTATAGTCAATATGCAGATGGCTATTTTACTACATGGGAGGCTCTGAAGGCGGCATTCTCACAGACATTCCGACCAAGTGATTCTTCGGAAAGAGCTCTAGATCAGCTAGAGAATTTGAGGCTAAGATCAGGTGAATCTTTTCATGAACTTCACACTAGAACAAAAGCACTTGTTGCACGTCTGCCACATGCTCCAGGTGACTTTTGGTTAAAAAGTGGATAGAGAAGGCTCTGCCCAGGTCATCTCAGCAGAAGCTTCGTGAGTCTCTTAGATTGGATGCCACCCTCAATGATTTTGTTGCTGCGGCATCACGCATTGAAGAAGCAAGGCAACATTTTGAAGGGGATACACAACAAAAGTATGCTGCAGATCTAGATCCTATTGAGCAACTAAGGAGGGAACTGGAGGCATTGAAGATGCAACAAAATCAACAAGAAGAGAAGGTCTTGCCACCACTGCGTCGCACTGATGATGAAGTGGCTCAACTTCGTCGAGAATTAGAAGATTTGAGGACTACTCAGGATATAAGGAGACAAATCTGGTGTACAATCTGTAATAACAATGGACATTCCAATGCTAATTGCCCTATTAAGGTAAGCTGTCAATTTTGTGGAAAAGATGGTCATGAAGCAAGGGATTGCTACTACCTCAAGGGTACACAGCAGAGAGGTAACCCTCAAAATTTGGATTCATATTATGCTAGTACTTCAAATACATCTAATAGAGAGCAGAATAGGCCTGCAAAGCCTAGATATAATAGACCTCTGATGTGCTATCGATGTGGTGAGTATGGTCACATGCAAAATAGGTGTTCTCTCCTAGAAGATGCACCCCCTTGTCAACATTGTCCAGAGGCCAAGGATCATTATACCAAAGATTGCCCAAGAGGTCGTCCTGCTCCAATCCATATGATCGCAGTCTCTCCACATGAAGAAGGAAAAACCACTCAGACTTATGCTGTTTCATCCTCTGCAATGCCCATGATGACTAGAGCTAGGCAAGCAGCTGCAACCCAGAGAGATGAACAACAAGGATTTCAGGATAAAGAGGAAGAAAAGGAGTCTGGATGGAAGGACCAAGCACAAATTGAAGGAGCTTATAATAACATGACTACTTCTCTAAAGGGGCAACCAACATGTCTGAAAGAAAACACTCAGGAGGTAAACATTGAACAGATCTTGAAAGGTATTCATCACAAGGTTAGTCTATATGAACTTATAAGGATGGATTCAAAAATAAGAAGTGACTTACTGAAGATTATACACTCTGCTCATTTGGTCCAATCACCTAGTATAGATGGTTTCATGGTTGATTTTCCCCCTGCACCCTTAGCAGACTACCAAAGTTCAAGATTATCAGTTTGTATAAAGAATGAAGCTCTTACAGGTGTGATCATAGATGGAGGCTCTGGTATCAATTTGATGCCAGATTTTACCATGAAGAAGCTAAATTTGAACCCCACCAAAATGGCACCATTTACTGTTACACTAGCAGATCAACATCGGATTGCGCCTCTTGGCATTATTGAAAAGGTATTGATGATTGTATAGGGTTGCCACTTTGTTTTGGATTTTGTTGTTATTACACTTCCACAAGAGACTTCCTATCCTTTACTCCTGGGGAGACCTTGGCTGAGACAAGCAAAAGCTTTGCAAGATTGGGGAAAAAATAAACTATGGATTTCAACAAATACCAATAGCCA
Organism: Ceratopteris richardii; assembly: GCA_020310875.1. NCBI lineage: Eukaryota > Viridiplantae > Streptophyta > Polypodiopsida > Polypodiales > Pteridaceae > Ceratopteris > Ceratopteris richardii. The sequence goes on from CM035438.1 coordinate 125,987,066, forward strand.
ACTGCAACTACATTTAGAAGAAGGATTTGACTCAGGAAAAACCACTGGATATACTGTGGATACTCAGGTAATGCCCTCTCTACCCCAAGAAGATGATACATTATTAAATTGGATGATGGGAAGTGCAGAGTGTTGCACAGTGGAGATCAATGAAATTGAGGAAGAAGTTGCAGATAAGGAAATTACAGAAAAGGGAAATGAAGACCACGAGGTGTTGGAGAAAGAACAATTGAAGGAAAATACAAGCTTTGGGGAGGCAACCGATATAAAAGTATCAGAGAAGGAAGATTATGAACCTAAGAGCAGAGAAGATCTTCCTTTTGCAGATATACCCCAAGGATGGATGAAAGAACATGTTGCAGAATATAAATTAAAATCCACTCCTGCATATAGTGGAGATGATTTCTCAAGCAAGACCAGTCCTGAAACATTGGTTCAAGAAGTAAATTTAGGGGATGAAGAGAACCCTCAAATGGTCCATTTGGCATCCTGGTTGTGGCATTTTCCTCCCTTGCTACAGAAGGTAACTTCTTTGCTTTTCACTTATAAAAGTGTCTTTGCATGGTCCTACAAAGATCTAACAGGGATACCAGAAGAGCTTGGGTTACATCGGATACCCTTGGTTGAGGGAGCTGCGCCTGTAAGAAGTAGGCCATATCGACTCAATCCGAAGTATGCAGAGGCAGTAAAAGCAGAGATTACAAAACTAGAAGAAGCAGGTATAATTGTGCCAGTAGAACATTCCAGGTGGCTTTCTTCTATGGTTATTGTGCCGAAGAAAAATAGTGGAAAAATAAGGGTATGTGTTGATTTCCGTGCTTTGAATAAAGTGACTGTTCAAGATGGATTTCCTCAGCCCTTCACAGAGCAAGTGCTTGAGGAAGTAGCTGGTCACACATTGTATAGTTTCTTGGATGGTTTTAGTGGCTACAATCAGATAGTCATCCATCCTGATGATAGGAATAAAACAGCCTTTGTCACTCCCTGGGGCACTTATGTCTATACTCGAATGGCTTTTGGTTTGAAGAATGCACCAGCTTCATTTAATAGAACGATGTATCTGATATTGGGCAAATGGTTAACAACCTTTCTACGCATTTTCATGGATGACTTTTCAGTATTTTCAGGTACAGATAGAAGAAGAGCAGTGCAGGATTTCCATGACCATTTAGAAAATCTAAAAGAAATCTTTGAGCAATGTCTCAAAACAGGTTTGAAATTGAACCCTGATAAATGTCACTTTTTGGTCACAAAGGGCACTCTTCTTGGTCACATAGTATCTGCTGAAGGCATAACTGTTGACCCTGAGAAGGTTACAGCTATTCTTTCCATGCCAATTCCACAAAGCCCAAAGGAAGTGCAAAGTTTCTTGGGCCATGCAGGGTATCACAGAAGATTCATTAGGATGTATTCGGAAATTGCTAAGCCCTTGTCAAGGCTTACCAGCAAAAAGATCCCTTTCACATGGAATGCTGAAGCTGACAAAGCATTTTGTGAACTAAAGATGAGGCTATGTACTGCTCCACTTTTAAGTGTTCCTAATTGGTCATTGGAATTTCATGTGCATACAGATGCTAGTCTTCATGCTGTTGGTGCAGTTTTAGCTCAACCATCATCTCACAAAGTGGATAGACCTATCTCTTATGCAAGCAGACTGCTAAACCAAGCTGAAAGAAATTACAATACAACGAAAAGAGAAGGTTTGGCTATCGTATTTGCTCTTCAGAAGTTCCGACATTATCTCCTTGGTGTACATTTCATTGTTATTTCTGATCATCAGCCCTTGAAGTATTTGATAAACAAGCCTAGAGTAGCTGGAAGGATCTGGAGATGGTTACTCCTATTTCAAGAATTTAATTTTGATATTCATATTAAGCCAGGAAAAGAGCATTACATGGCAGATCAAGTGTCCAGGACTACAATGAGTGAAAAAGCAACAGGTATCAATGATGAACTAGTAGATAGCAATCTTTTCCTAGTAGCAATTCGGACTGATTGGTATGATGAAATTCTCCATGTTCTTACTACTGGAAAGATCCCAGAACACTTGACACCTGTAGAAAAGAGAAGATTGCTCCTGAAAACCAAAGCATATTCTCTTATAAATGGAAATTTATATAAATACTGTCAGGATGATATATTGAGAAGGTGTGTCTATCCAGAGGAGGTAAATCTTTTGCTAGAGGCTGCACACAATGAAGGACATCTAAAGGGGGAAGAATTGGCTCATAGAATCATCCACAAAGGATTATGGTGGCCTCATATTTTCAAGGATGCACTCAAGTTTGCAAAAGAATGCCACATCTGTCAGAGGTGTGCTCCCGCGCCAACCAGGTTGAATTTTCAACCATTGGTCATATCTACAGGATGGCTCCCATTTGAACGATGGGGTCTTGATTTCATAGGCCCAATTAGCCCAACTGGGCAACCAGGAGGTAAAAGGTATATTTTGATGGCCACATGTTATGCTACTAAATGGATAGAGACTAAAGCTTCTGTGGACTGCACGGCTCTGACAGTAGCTAAATTTATGTATAAACGTATTTTCTCAAGATTTGGTTGCCCACTGGAAATTACTAGTGATAGGGGCACACATTTTGTAAATCAATTGCTCCAGCTCATATTTGACAGGTACAAAATCTTCCATAAAAAGTCTTGTGCCTATTACCCAAGGGCAAATGGCCAAGCAGAGAGTTCCAATAAGATTTTGATTGGATTGCTTCGGAAATTAGCTTTTGACCATCAAAGCTCGTGGCCGCTAGCATTAATCGGTGCAATTTGGGCTTTCAGAACCACAAAGAGGGGAACCACAGGCGAGACTCCATTTCGCTTAGTTTATGGAAAAGAGGCATTGGCACCATTTGAGTTTATCATCAGAAAGGAAATAGGAACCAAAACCATTGGAATTGAACCCCCCGTTCAGAGATTGGTGGCATTAGAAGAATACAGAGAAGGAGCAATGCAAAAACTTCAGGTAACACAAGAAGAGCGCAAAAGACTGCATGACAGGCATCTGAGGTCCAATGAAGTACAAGAAGGATCTATGCTTTTAGTGCATCAGGTTCCACCAATTCAAACTAAATTGGCACCCAAGTGGATAGGACCTTATAAGGTAATCAAGGTATTGCCACATGGCGCAGTGCATCTAGAAGATCTGCAGGGTAAAAGGATTCCCCTGGTCAACATCTCCAGGGTGAAGAAGTATCTGAACTAGGTCAAAGTGGAAGCATTCTATCCCTTGTACATATCATGTTTCTTTTCAGTAATTGCAGTTAAATCTCATTGAAATAAGCATATAAAGAAGTTATTGCACCAGGGACGGTGCAAAGGCTTGATGTGGGGGTCTGTAGAGCCTGCATACGCCTTTCCCCTCTCTCTCTTCCTCCACCATCCTCACAGCCCCCCCGCCCCTCCCCTCACCACCACCCCCGCCAACCCCCTCCCCTCCCCTCACCTCCATCCCCCGCCAACCCCCTCCCCTCCCCTCACCACCATCTCCCGCCAACACCCTCCCCCCCACTGCCCCCCCCTCAGCCCAACGCGCCCCCCCCCTCTTCTCTCTCTCTCTCTCTCTCTCTCTCTCTCTCTCTCTCTCTCTCTCTCTCTCTCTCTCTCTCTCTCTCTCTCTCTCTCTCTCTCTCTCTCTCTCTCTCTCTCTCTCTCTCTCTCTCTCTCTCTCTCTCTCTCTCTCTCTCTCTCTCTCTCTCTCTCTCTCTCTCTCTCTCTCTCTCCCCTTCCCTCTCTCTCTTCCCCCACCACCCCCACACCCCCGCCAACCCCCTCCCCTCCCCTCACCACCATCCCCCGCCAACCTCCTCCCCTCCCCTCACCACCATCCCCCGCCGACCCCCTCCCCTCCCCTCACCACCATCCCCCGCCAACCCCCTCCCCTCCCCTCACCACCATCCCCCGCCAACCCCCTCCCCCCCACTGCCCCCCCCTCAGCCCAACGCGCCCCCCCGCAACCCCCTCCCCTCCCCTCCCCTCACCACCATCCCCACAGCCCCCCTCCCCTCCCCTCACCGCCATCCCCCGCCAACCCCCTCCCCTCCCCTCACCACCATCCCCCGCCAACCCCCTCCCCTCCCCTCACCACCATCCCCCGCCAACCCCCTCCCCTCCCCTCACCACCATCCCCCGCCAACCCCCTCCCCTCACCACCATCCCCTGCCAACCCCCTCCCCTCCCCTCACCACCATCCCCCGCCGACCCCCTCCCCTCCCCTCACCACCATCCCCCGCCAACCCCCTCCCCTCCCCTCACCACCATCCCCCGCCAACCCCCTCCCCCCCACTGCCCCCCCCTCAGCCCAACGCGCCCCCCCGCAACCCCCTCCCCTCCCCTCCCCTCACCGCCATCCCCACAGCCCCCCTCCCCTCCCCTCACCGCCATCCCCCGCCAACCCCCTCCCCTCCCCTCACCACCATCCCCCGCCAACCCCCTCCCCTCCCCTCACCACCATCCCCCGCCAACCCCCTCCCCTCCCCTCACCACCATCCCCCGCCAACCCCCTCCCCTCCCCTCACCACCATCCCCCGCCAACCCCCTCCCCTCCCCTCACCACCATCCCCCGCCAACCCCCTCCCCTCCCCTCACCGCCATCCCCACAGCCCCCCTCCCCTCCCCTCACCGCCATCCCCCGCCAACCCCCTCCCCTCCCCTCACCACCATCCCCGGCCAACCCCCTCCCCTCCCCTCACCACCATCCCCCGCCAACCCCGCCCCCCCCCCCCCGTTGCCCCCGCCCCCCCCCCGCTGCCCCCTACCCCCGCCCCCCCCGCTGCCCCCCGCCCCCCCCGCTGCCCCCCGCCCCCCGCTGCCCTCCGCCCCGCCCCCGCCCCCCGCTGCCCTCCGCCCCGCCCCCCCCGCTACCCCCTGCCCCCCCCGCTGCCCCCTGCCCCCGCCCCCCCCCCCCGCTGCCCCCTGCCCCCGCCCCCCCCCCGCTGCCCCCGCCCCCCCCGCTGCCCCCCGCCTCCCCCCGCTGCCCCCCGCCCCCCCCCCCGCTGCCCCCTGCCCCCGCCCCCCCCGCTGCCCCCTGCTGCCCCCCGCCCCCCCCCGCTGCCCCCCGCCCCCCCGCTGCCCCCCGCCCCCCCCGCTGCCCCCTGCCCCCGCCCCCCCCCCCGCTGCCCCTTGCCCCCGCCCCCCCCGCTGCCCCCCGCCCCCGCCCCCCGCTACCCCCCCGCCCCCCCCGCTGTCCCCCGCCCCCCCCCGCTGCCCCCCGCCCCCCCCGCTGCCCCCTGCCCCCGCCCCCCCCCGCTGCCCCCCCGCCCCCCCCGCTGCCCCCTGCCCCCGCCCCCCCCGCTGCCCCCCGCCCCCCCCCCCCCCCGCTGCCCCCCGCCCCCGCCCCCCCGCTGCCCTCCCCCCCCCGCTGCCCCCCGCTGCCCCCTGCCCCCGCCCCCCCCACTGCCCCCCGCCCCCGCCCCCCCGCTGCTCCCTGCCCCCTGCCCCCGCCCCCCCCCCCGCTGCCCCCCGCCCCGCCCCCCCCCCGCTGCCCCCCGCCCCCCCCCGCTGCCCCTGCCCCCGCCCCCCCCCCGCTGCCCCCCCGCCCCCCCCCCCCCCCCCGCTGCCCCCTGCCCCCGCCCCCCCCGCTGCCCCCCGCCCCCCCCCCCCGCTGCCCCCGCTGCCCTCCGCCCCCCCCCCCGCTGCCCTCGCCCCCTCCCCCCCGCTGCCCCCCGCCCCCCCCGCTGCCCCTGCCCCCGCCCCCCCCGCTGCCCCCCGCCCCCCCCCCCCGCTGCCCACTCCCCTAGCTACCCGCCACCCCTCCCGTTCAACCCGCCTACCCCACACATATCCACACACGCACATGTGACCTCACACACACACAAACACACTCACACACACACACACATACACACACTCACACACACACACACTCACACACACATACACACACTCACACACACATACACACACTCACACACGCTCGCACACACACACTCTCTCACACACACACCACACACACACACTGGTACATACATACATTCACCCACATATGCACATCCTCACACACATATACACTCTCACACACACATCCCTACACACACACCCCACTCATGCACAAAGCACACACACATACACTCATCCAGATGCTCACACATGGGGTGATCGAAGGAAGGAATTGAAGCATGAAAGCATAATGAAGCGGTTGCGGTCTCCTCAGATTGGATCGGGAAAGAGCCAAAGCCCGGTCTCCTCAGATTGGATCGGGAAAGAGCAGGCTTTGGGGCATGAGAAGGATGAACACCAGGATGATGCAGAGGATGTGTATGTTTTATTTTCCAACTCAGACAAAAGGGGGAAGGCATTTGCACTTGTCGTATGTCTCATGGACATTGGAAAAGTTAAAAGGTAATTTTCAAAAGTAAAAATGGATGAACAAATATTGCCGCCAACCATTCACGGTGACTACCTATTTTGTGGATCTAATTCAAATCAAGTGGAATATTTGACCTACCCCCCAATTTTGGGTGGTTATCCGGCGCGTGATCAGTGGACGTGAAGATTCGGCAAGGCCCTCTTGGCCTATTGAGGCCTATAAAAACAATGGATTTGTGCTCATTGGCACACACACACAAAAAATTTTTTTGGTGGATACCTCATTTCGGTTACACTGTACGTTCGGGCAGAAGTCCTCTCTTGCCTTGGTGGTTTCAAGCCTATTGTAGGAGTTACTCTGTAGTGTGGATACAGAAGGTAGGCTTCTCAGTGGAGGGCTATGAGCACTATAGTGTAAGAGAGTGCCTTGGACTTTGTTCTTTTCTGTGAGTCAGTATTGGTGTTAAGCTCTATCCTCTTGAGCAATTTCTTCACCATTTGTATTGATCTGTGTTTATCTGCTTGGATTGCCACGAAGTTCTGTGCACTAGTTTTGAGCATTTCCTTGTCAACCTTGTAATCATCTGATTCGAATCAAGAAGTGTATGATCTTCCTTGGTCAAATGTTGTTCATATTCTTTGAAGTATATACCTCTCTGTGCAATCCTTGTTACCTACCTACTCACAGAAATGTTAAAGGGTATACTTCCCTAAAGAGAACCTCCCTTGAGTAGGCGGCGTACTGGATGTGTCAATCTTTAACCTCTATTTTTTTGGTTAAAAGTAGATACCCCAGTACCTCCTCTACAAAAGGGTATGACATCATTGATCGTACTTGGGAGCATGTAGAAAACCTTCAAAGATCATCAATCAAGGTTCAAGAATTCCATAAGAGAAATCCAATGAAGCTGAGACCAGAGAACATGACCGCTCCTTGTGGAAATCGTCGCTTGAGGGGGAGGTGATGTCATGGACAAAGGAAACCATCCTAAACCTTAGATTCCATGTGAATCCTATATCTCATGATTGTTTCAGAATTAGGAGAAACTAATGCTTCCAATGCATCTCGAACGTGTCAAAACCCTAAGATCGATTGTCTATTTGTTGAATTCTGACAACCAGAGGTCCTGTTCGCTTTGCTGATATCATTGATCACATCATCAATTCGAAACTGCCCTTGAGAACTGCCCTTGAAATCCTATATAAGGAGGCTTTGGCCACATTCATTCTCAGTCTTGCCAATGCCAGTCTTGGGAGCTTAAGGAGTCCTGATCACCAAGTAAGTACTTTCAAGTTCCAGTTCGAGTTCTGTTCTTGTCTCTTGCTCTAGTATTGTCTAGTCTTGTATCCTAGACACCTAGCCTTCTATTCTTGTAATATCATAGTAAGAGATATTGTTGAGTTCTTTCTTGTATCTAGTTCATCTCCCAGAAGGGAGTTCTTGTAATCTAGAGATCGTGTTCCATACTTACGATCCCAGCTTGTGGGATCTCATGTATCATCCTCTAGCTGAGTTATCTATACCTATAGTCCTAGGTTGTGGGACTTCTTGTATCAGCTACATATTCTTGTACTATTTTCCCTACATGGGTATTCTTGTAATCAGAAGCATATTTTTGAAATCTTGTCTATTGTAGTCAGAGAGCACAATCTAGTGCTCCCCTAACAATACCAAGCTTTTATTCTTGTTTTTTTTATGATATACTTGTCTACAATGAGAATGGTGATGACCATGAAAAACATTTACCAATAGTCTTTAATTTGTTATGCAAAAACAAACGTTATGCCAATCCTGAAAGAGTTATTTCTTCCAAAAAGAATTAGAGTATTTAGGGCATATTGTTTCTAGTCAAGGTGTTCATGTAGATCCAAAGAAATATAAAGTAATTGAAGAATGGCCTATACCTCAATTTGTGAATGATGTACACTCTTTTCTAGGGTTGGCTAGTTTTTATAGAAAGGGTTTTCTTATTTAGCACTTCCACTCACACTATTATTGAAGAAAAAGTAAAAATTTGCATGGGGATTAACACAACAACAATCTTTTCAAAAACTCAAACATGCACTTTCTCATGCACCTGTTTTGCAATTACCAAATTTTATGTGACCTTTCCATGTAGTTACAGATGCTACTGGCTTAGGTATAGGTGCTATATTAATGCAAAATGACAATCCTATAGCATTTGAAAGTAGAAAACATAAACCTTTTGAAAACAATTATAGTACATATGACAAGGAAGTTTTGGCTACTATGCATGCTTTAAAAATTTGGAAACATTACCTTATGCATTCTGAAGATATAATCAAAATAGACCAATAGGCTACTAAGCATTTATTAAATCAACCATTGATTTTTGATAGACACATTAAATGGGCTTCATTCATACAAAATTTTCAGCCTACGATTCAATATCAACCTGGCAAAGCTAATCTTGTAGCTGATGCCCTTAGTCGTTTCCCATCCCCATAAAGTAATATTGTTTCAATCAATAATGTTTCTCTTGTTCATATTCATTCATTTGATGACATGATTCCTACTTATCCATCTGATTTGTATTTTTCAAAAACATGGAACGCTTTCAACAATTTTACAACATTTAGTGACGATAATTACACTTTTCATAATGGATTCTTGTATTTTAAACACAAGTTATGCATTACACAAGGTTTTAAAGAATTTGTTATGAAAGAGATGCACGAACCACCATATATGGGTCATAGGGGCATACAATGTACTATTTCTACATGCAAAGAATTTTTCTTTTGGCTGACTATGGAAAAGGATATTGCACAGTATGTTTCCCATTGCATTGTATGTCAACATGTGAAACGACATCATGGTAAAGCATTTGGATTATTAATGCCACTTCCATACCCAATGGACCATGGGAACAAATTTCTATGGATTTTATTACTAGTCTTCCTACAACTTCATCTCATAATGATATGATTTGGACAATTATTGATAGGTTTACTAAACAAGCATATTTCATTCCTTGTAAAAAACTCTTTCTGCACCTCAAGCTACTAAATTATTTATTCAATGTATTTTTCTGCATCATAGTTTTCCAAAATTTATTCTTTCAGATCGAGATGTTTGTTTTTGTAATCACTTTTGGGTTGCATTATTTCAAAATTTAGGTTCTAAAATAAACTTTAGCTCTACATTTCATCCTAAGAGTAATGGGCAAAGTGAAGCTATGAATAGTACTATTTTGGATTTATTACATTGTTACTCTTTAGATAATCCAAGTAATTGGGATGAGAAAATTCCTTTACTATAGTTTGCATATAATAACACAATGCATACAACTATTGGATGTGTACCATATGAATTTGTGTATGGTAAAAAGCTTCCCACTCCTTTATCTATCACTCAAACTAACATACCTATGGCTGATTCTTTTGCACAAGATCATATTTGCACACTTTATGAGGTTCATGAGCACATTAAAAAGAGTCAAGAACATTACATGCATAATGTTAATAAGAAATGAGAAGCTAAAGAATTTAATGAAAATGATTTTGTATGGTTACGAATAATTAAACGATGTTTGAAAAATATTTCGCAACATCTTAAGGTTAAACTTGCACCATGTTATTATGGACCTTTCCGTATTATTCAAAAAATTAATGGGAATGCTTTTAGATTAGACATACCTTCTCGTTGGAATGTACATAATTCTTTTCATATCAGTTTATTGAAACAATTTAAAGGAACATTACCACTCACTCCTATTTTGGATGATCCTCCTTTACTTGAAGAGGATGCTGAAATTTTAATTCCAAAGAAAATACTTGATTATGATGTTACTACTACACACAGGTAACCATTATCATAGATATTTAGTTAAATATAAAAATCACTCACTTGAAGAATCTCAATGGATTCATAAGACATCACTAACTCCACATCATGACCACTTGATTTCTACTTGTCATTCACAATCACATTAAATTCTAGTTTTCTAGTTCCATGCACGTGTTTTTAAATGGAACATGCTTATGATTGCTCAATGATGGGACATGTGACTGGCCATCCATGTCTATTTTATTCTTATCAATTGAGGTCAGTTGCTCATCAACTGGGAGGCATGATATACTTTATGGAATAATGCAATAAAAAATGGACTTTAATGCCTTGAGGTTTTTAATGTGTTTTGTGTTTTGATTTAGCAGGTGAAGATTCATGAGGGTATGAACGCGCATGGACTTATTCAAATATTTTTGGAGATATTTAGAAGATAGTATTTTTAGTTATTTTCGTAAAAATAATAGATCGCTTTTGTTGTATATTATTGAACAATGCATTGCTAAAGTGTTATATTGTTAATGTATTAATATGTTTTTGATGTTTCTGATATAGCAGCTGAAGGTTCATGAGGAGCGTGCAAGGCGTGAAAGGGCGGATATCAATAATCCGAATAATTATTATTTAGCTTGTAAATAAACCTGCGTAGAAGGTTCTATTGTTAAAAAAGTAATAATTAGCATAAGGATCATTGTAGACCGTAGTTTCTGTTATTGAAAGCAATGACTTTCTGTAAAAGTTATCAACTTTTAGTTTCACGCTTGCTTTTCAAAGCCGCCCTCTTGTAACCACTCTTTTCGACGTAATCAAAATTCCTATAAATACATGCACTCTGTGGACTGTCGAAGCAGAGTGCATGGGGGGAGATTGCACCCAATCTTGCGTTCGGTCTCGTCTCTTGTTGCCTCTATTTTCTGTGTGTTTTTCTGCGTCCGTAATCTCTGTATGCGCGTGAGCAAGATCCTGACAACAGTGGTATCAGAGCTTTGCACGCGTCAATACAGAGGGTTATGTTCTCTGTTCGCGATTCTGAATTCCGATTCCATCTCCATCTCCATCTCCATCTCCATCTCCGTCTTCGTCTTCGGTTTCAGTTTCGGTTTCGGTTTCTGTTTCTATTCCTGTTTCTGTTTCTGTTTCTGTTTTTGTTCCTGTTTCGTCTTCGGTTTCGGTTCCTGTTCCAGAACCAGAACCTACGACTAAGGCAAAGAACTTAGGCAATAACTTAGGCAATACATTGGCAACATTGGCACCCAAGGCTCCCTTGATGACCGTTGGCTACGCGCGAGGCAATTTTAATTTTTGAGTGGTAATAGAGAGGTTTAGAGTCCCTAAGGTAGGAGGATTTGAACCCACAACCTCCTACTTTCAAGGGAAGTACTTTGACCACTCCACCATCTCTTGGAGTTGTACTCAAGTTCTCTCTCTTTATTACTTGTGAAAGGCGCGCGCGTCGATTTCAAGATTGGACCCAAGAAAGAATAAAGTGTATCTCTCAATCCGTAGGTCGGATTGAGGCGTGTAATATACCGTTGGAAAGTTCTCGGAACGAACTTTCCAATGAGCTAGCTTGGAAGTGTGAATTCCTTCAAAATCCTTGGGTGGCACTTGATTGAGTGTTCAAGATACCAAGCAAGGTTGAGAACACGGGATCGAGACACCAAGGTTGCAAACAAGAAGGTTCAATACACCAAGGTTGAGAGCAAGGGTCCAAGAGCACCATGGAGGATTACAGTAATTCACCTCTACCTGCGGCAACACTTGAACAACAACTAGAGCTCTTGCGGCATGAGCTTCAAGGAGCTCAGAACCAAATCCGACAACGTGATGAAATCCTCCAAAAGATGCAAGATGAGGAAGACAACCTTACGAGAGTAGTAAAAGCTATTGTGTCTGCCCAATCTGATGTTACTCATTCAAAGATTGGTAATAGAAACTACTAGTTTCTACGATTTGATGGGCGAAAGGATGGGCCTTTAGTACTTTCTTGGTTGTCGCAGTTTGATGATTTTTATACCAATGAAATGTATGCTGAAAGTGAAAAAGTTAAATTTGCCACTAACTATTTAGTAGGTAAAGCACAACTCTGGTGGAATGTCCTGCGGCACAGTACGGAGCGTCCAACAACTTGGAAGGCTTTTCAAGAAAACGTGAAGGATTCATTTCTTCCTCCTCAATACCATTTGCATGTTTGACGAGCATGGACGACCCTTACATGGAAGGAGGGTGATACAGTTACTACCTACACAGAGCGGTTCTGGCAAAATTTACTACTTGTACGAATGCTTGAAGATGTATCAGAAGATATCTTGCAGCAGAAATACGAAGATGGTTTGGAGGTGGGAATCCAAGCTAAGCTTCACACCCTACGACCTACAACCCTCAACGAGGCTATATCTTTTGCTTATGATGCAGAAAAAGAATTCCAGTCCATAACCAAGTCACTTCGTCTACAACAACCACGTCCACGACCATTTCTTGTTAAACCTTCATTTCCTATGAAGCGTAATTTTAATGCCCCATATTACCCTAGTTTTCCTCGTCCTCCACAATCCAATTACTCAACTCCACCCGTTGCTTCATCTCTCCAACCAACCAAACCACCTACCCTTCAAACTTCAGCAGTGAATGCCCAACAGAAGCGACCACGAATCACTTGCTGGAATTGTGGTAAACCTGGACATACAAAAATAAGGTGCAGATTGCAACCTCTTCATATGAAACCGGCTACAGCTCGATTGCATAACGTGGAGGTCTATAATGAAGAAATTCCTCCTGTTTGGACAGAGGAATCACTGGAGAAGGATTTAAGTACCTTGGGTAACGATATCTCTCTACACTCTCTTCTTTGCATGCAGGGTACAATAAATAACAAACTAGTTAAAATTCTACATGACGATGGTAGTTCACATGACTTCATTTCACATTTATTAGTACAAGAACTTAAATTACAAACGTTTCCTTCTTTGTATAAAGTGAAAGCTGCATTTCAAGGTAGTCGTTATAATGTAACACGAGAAGTGCAAGATGTTACGATTAGCATAGGCCCTTATGTTGATTCACGAACATTTTTAATTGCACCTTTGCAATCTTATGATGTTATACTAGGTATGCCTTTTCGTCACCATTATAACCCACGTATTGACTACCATACTCATACCTTTAAGTTTGCTTTCAAAGGTCAAATCATTACTTTGTCTACATGGCATGATTTTCAGCCATTTCCATTGATTAGTCACACTCAAGTAAAACGTGCATTTAGGAAAGGATTTAACTCATGCATTGTTTTTGTCAATGTCATCAATGATTATACTCATACACTTCCAGATGCATATAAACCTTTCATGAGTACTTATAAGGATTGTTTTATGTCTGAATATCCCTCTGAACTACCACCAGTTCGAGGATCCTTTGACCATAGCATAGACTTAGTCCCTGGTAGTTCTCCTCCTCATAAAGCACCTTATAGACATGGCCCACTACATCAAAAGGAAATAGAAAATCAAGTAAAAGACCTACTACAAAAAGGACTTATAAGGCCTAGTTCTTCCCCATTTGGAGCACCAGTTCTCTTAGTAGAGAAGAAGAATAAAACTTATCGAATGTGCATTGATTATAGAGCCCTTAACAAGATCACGATCAAGAATAGATACCCTATTCCTTGAATAGATGATCTCTTAGATAAGTTACGAGGAGCTCGTGTCTTTAGTAAAATTGATCTTAAATCAGGTTACCATCAGATTCGTATGACACAAAGTGATATTTTTAAGACTGCATTTAGAACTCAAAATGGCCATTATGAATTTATGGTAATGCCCTTTGGACTTACTAATGCCCCTGCTACATTTGCGCGAATGATGAACAATATTTTTCTTGATTACCAAGCTTTTGTTCTTGTATTCTTTGATGACATACTTATTTGCAGTAAGAATGATAGTGAACATGAAAAGCATCTTGAAACAGTTTTTCATTTGTTACGAGAGAACACATTTTATGCTAATCCTGAAAAGAGTTATTTCTTTCAGCGTAAGCTAGAATATTTAGGACATATTATTTCAAGTGAAGGTGTGCATGTGGATCCGAAAAAGATTAGAGTTATCATAGAATGGCCTACACCACAATCAGTTAATGATGTTTGTTCTTTTCTTGGGTTGGCTAGTTTCTATAGGAAGTTTGTTCGAAAATTTTCTTATTTAGCATTGCCTCTTACCTTGTTGTTGAAAAAGAAAATAAAATTTGCAAGGGGAATTACCCAACAACAGTCCTTTGACAAACTTAAACATGCACTTTCACATGCACCTGTTTTACAATTACCTGATTTTTCACAACCCTTTCATGTTGTTACTGATGCTAGTGGTTCAGGAATAGGTGCTGTTCTGATGCAAAATGACCATCCCATTGCATTTGAGAGTAGAAAGCTTAAACCCTCAGAGCATAATTATAGTACATATGATAAAGAATTGTTAGCAGTTGTGCATGCTTTGCGAATTTGGAAACACTACCTTATGGGCTCTGAGGTCTTAATCAAAACCGATCAACAAGCTATTAAACATTTATTAAATCAGCCCTTAATCTCTGTTAGGCATCTTAAATGGGCATCATTCATTCAAAATTTCCAACCCATGATACAATATTAGCCTGGTAAAGCTAATGTTGTAGCGGATGCTCTTAGCCGTTTTCCTTTGCATTCTGTTGTTTTGAATAATGTTTCTACCATCCAAATTCATTCTTTTCAAGAAATGGTTTCCACTTATGCATCTGATTTGTATTTTTCACGTGCATGGCATGACTTCAACAATGCTGCATCTTTATCTGATGAACATTATACATTTCATAATGGTTTTCTCTATTTTCAACATAGATTGTGCATAACCCAAGCTTTTAAAGATTTTGTCATTAAAGAAATGCATGAACCATCTTACATGGGTCATAGAGGCATACAAAGCACCATTTCTGCTTGCAAAGATTTCTTCTTTTGGCCACACATGGAAAAAGACATTGCACATTATGTTTCTCAATGCATTGTATGTCAGCGTGTCAAACGTCATCATCGTAAACCATTTGGATTATTAATGCCACTTCCTATTCCAAATGAACCATGGGAACAAATCTCTATGGATTTTATCACAGGTCTTCCTATCACTTCATCACATAATAATATGATTTGGACAATAGTTGATAGGTTTAGTAAATATGCATATTTCATTCCATGTAGAAAAACTTTGACTGCACCTCAAGCTGCAAAATTATTCATTAAATGCATTTTTCCACATCATGGATTTCCTAAAGTAATGTTATCTGATCGTGATGTTAGGTTTTGTAACCATTTTTGGGTTGCCTTATTTCAACATTTTGGTTCTAAAATAGATTTTAGCTCTGCATTTCATCCTGAAAGTAATGGACAGAGTGAGGCTACAAATAGTACTATTCTTGATTTATTGCGTTGTTATTCATTAGATAATCCTAATAACTGGGATGAAAAATTGCCATTGCTTCAATTTGCTTACAATAACACTTCACACACCACTACTGGTCGTGCACCTTTTGAAATAGTTTTTGGTAAAAAGCTTCCCACTCCCATGTCCCTCACCCAAACTGACATTCCGATAGCTGATTCTATTGCTCAAGATCACGTTTCTATACTTCATGATGTTCACGAGCACATTAGGAAAAGTCAAGAGCGATATACACGTATTATCAATACTAAACGATTAGCCAAAGAATTCAAGAAAAATGATTTTTTATGGTTGTGAATAATTAAAAGATGTCTCAAAAATATTTTGCAGCATCCTAAAATTAAACTTGCACCACGCTATTATGGACCGTTTCGCATTATAGAAAAAATTAATGATAATTCATTTCGATTAGATATTCCATCCCATTGGACCATTCATAATTCTTTTCATATTAGTTTACTTAAACCATTTAAAGGAACTTTACCACTTGCTCCACTTCTTGATGACCCTCCTTTACTTGAAGAACAATCCAAAATCTTAGTTCCTGAGAAAATCATTGATTATGATGTCACTACTACACGCACAGGTACTCAATATCATCGATATTTGGTTAAGTACAAAAATCACTCTATTGAAGAATGTCAATGGATACATAAAACACAATTAACACCTCATTATGACCACTTAATTTCTGCATATCATACACAAACACATTAATGTAACAGCTCCATGAACATTTCCATGCATGTATTTTTTTTACATGGCACATGCCTATTTTTATTCAGTGATGAAACATGTGACTGGCCATCTATGTTTATTCTTTTATCACCTGAGGTCAGTTGCTTGTTCAACTACGGGGCATGTTATACCTTATGGAATATGTTGAACAATGCATTGTTGGATTGAAATATAAAATAGCCAATGCATTGTTGGATTGAAATATAGAATAGCCAATGCATTGTTGGATTGAAATATAGAATAGCCAATGCATTGTTGGATTGTAACATGGAATATGTTGAACACTGCATTATAATTGTTAGAATGTTGAATTATTTTATCAACTGAGGTCAGTTGCTTGTCAACTGGGAGGCATGTTGTATATTATTGAACAATGCATTGCTAAAGTGTTATATTATTAATGTATTAATATGTTTTTGATGTTTCTGATATAGCAACTGAAGGTTCATGATGAGCGTGCAAGGCGTGAAAGGGCGGACATCAATAATCCAAATAATTATTATTTAGCTTGTAAATAAACCTGCATAGAAGGTTCTATTGTTAAAAAAGTAATGATGGGATCATTGTAGACCGTAGTTTCTGTTATTGAAAGCAATGGCTTTCTGTAAAAGTTATCAACTTTTAGTTTCACGCTTGCTTTTCAAAGCCGCCCTCTTGTAACCACTCTTTTCGACGTAATCAAAATTCCTATAAATACATGCACTCTGTGGACTGTTGAAGCAGAGTGCATGGGGGGAGATTGCACCCAATCTTGCGTTCGGTCTCGTCTGTTGTCGCCTCTATTTTCTGTGTGTTTTTCTGCGTCCGTAATCTCTGTATGCGCGTGAGCAAGATCCTGACAACAACTTTAGAAAGCGATGTTTTTGTAAAAATAGAATATCACAATTTTGTTTTATTATAAAAAGTGCGCTTTTTGAAGCGCCGCCCTCATGTATCTTCTATTCAGGATGTAATAAGAAATACCTATAAATACACATGCTCTGATAGAATCATCCATCAAACTATGTGGGGGGATATTGTACCTAATCCGGTGTCAAGTTTCTTGTCTCTTTCTATTCTCTGAGTACTTTTGTGTGATTTTCTCCTTTACGTATGTGCATGTGTGGGATCCGAAGGTCAATAAAATCTTTTCTAGTCTAGTTAGAGGGCACAATCTAGTGGCCCCCTGACATTTTGGCAAGAGAATCCACATCAAGTCCATGTCAAGAATGACGGACTCCATATCCATACTAAAAAATATTGAATTTACTTTGAATGATAATATATATAAAACTTCAAGATTTTGAAAGGAAGTTACGACAAGGTGATCACTCAGTTGCAGAATTTGCATCAGACTTCATAAATTTATTTGAAGGATCCATATACCAAGAAGACTATCTGGCTAATCAATTTCGAAATGGTCTTAGAGATGAAATAAAGGATCATTTACCCTCTACATCTCAGGTAAATCCTTTAGATGAGGCTATCAAGCAACTAGTTCAGTGTGAGAATCAATTGTTCAGAGAAAGACAAGTCCAAGAGCTAGAAGTGTTGAAAAATCAAGACACTATTCCTCAAGATTAATTCGAATCAAGAATCTTTGGAGTCCAAGAAGTCATTAGAAAGGATATGGAGTATGCATATTATGAAGATAACAAGAAGTTAAAAGACAAGGAGAAGTTCATGTTCAATCAAGGAGGTGTGCTTACTCAAGGCTCTCCATCAAACATCTTGGAAATACCACCATACTGTTAGAAGCTCAAAGGATCTATCTTGTGAAGTACTCAAGGAAGCTCAAGAGAGACTGAGTCCTTCACCACCGATCAAGATTGAGGATCATGAAGAATTTGAGGTTGAGCATGTCTTGGATTCAAGAATCTCTCGAGGAAGATTGGAATACCTCATTCATTGGAAAAGGTAGGATGTCAGTGGTCATACTTGGGAACCTACAAAAAATCTTTAGAGAGTAGCAATCAAGGTTCATTAATTCCATAGGAAGAATCCAATGAAACCCAAGCTAGAGAACATGGCCGCTCCTCATGGAACTCGTTGCTTGAGGTGGAGGTAATTTCATGGACCTAAAGGAAATCATCCTAAGCTTTAATATCCATGCGACTTTCTATATCTCATGATTGGTTCACAACTTGGAGAATCTAATTCTTTCATCGTGTTTGAAACATGCCAAAACCCTATAATCAACTATATGTTTCCCTCATTCTAACACATGGAGGTCGTGTTTTGAATTGATGACATCATCAATTTGTAACCGCCTTAAAAACCTATATAGGGAGGGTTTGGCCATATAAATACTCAATCTTGACAATGCCAGTGTTGGGAGCTCAAGGAATCAAGATCTCTAAATAAGTACTCTCCAAGCTGTGTTTCGAGTTCTAGTCTTCTCCTTTGTTCTAGTTTTATCTAGTCTTCTACCTTGGACATCTTGTCTTGTCCTCTTGTAATCTCATAGTACAAGATCCTTTCCACTTCATACCTATGGTCTTGGGCTGTGAGATCTCTTGTGTCATCTCTAGTTGAGTTCTCCATACCTATTAGTTCCGGGTTGTGGGACTTCTTATATGAGTTACATGTTCTTGTATTTTTTTCCTACATGGGTGATCTTGTAATCAAAAGTATAATTCAAAAATCTTTTCTAGTCTAGTTAGAGGGCACAATTTGACATTTATGCAAGAGTATCCACATCAATTCCATGTTAGGAAGGATGGACTCCATATCCATACTAAAAAATACCGAATTTACGTTGAATGATATATATAAAAAACTCCAAGATTTTGAAAGGAGGTTATGGCAAGGTGATAGCTCAGTTGCAAAATTTACATCAGACCACAAATTTATTCCAAGGATCCATACATCAAGAAGTCTATGTGGCTACTCAATTTCAAAGTGGTCTTAAAGATGAAAAAAAGGATCATTTGCCCTCTACATCTCAGGTAAACACTTATAGATGAGGCTATCAATCAAGCAGTTTAGTGCGAGATTCAATTGTTCAAAGAAAGCCAAGTCCAAGAGCTAGAAGTGTTGAATAATCAAGATACTATTCCTCAAGAATCCGAATCACGAATCTTTGAATTCCAAGAAGTCATTACAAATGATGTGGAGTATACATATTATGAAGATAACAAGAAGGTAAAGGACAAGGAGGAGTTCATGTTCAATCAAGGAGGTGTGCTTACTCAAGGCTCTCTATCAAACATCTTGCAAATACAACGTACCATTAGAAGCTCAAAGGATCTATCTTGTAAAGAACCCAAGGAAGCTAAAGAGAGACCCAATCCTTCACCACCTATCAAGATTGAGGATCATGAAGAATCTGAGTTGAGTATGTCTTAGATTCAAGAATCTCTCAAGGAAGATTGGAATAGCTTATTCATTGGAAAAGGTAGACGTCGGTGGTGGTACTTGAGAACCTATAGAAAATCCTCAAAGAGTAGCAATCAAGGTTCATTAATTTCATAGGAAGAATCCAATGAAACCCAAGCTAGAGAACATAGCCACTCCTCATGGAACTCATTGCTTGAGGGGGAGGTGATATCATGGACATAAAGAAAATCATCTTGAACTTAAATATCCATGTGACTTTCTATATATCATGATTGGTTCAAAATTTAGAGAATATAATGCTTCCATCACATCCAAAACATGCAAAAACCCTAAGATGAACTATCTGTTTCCCTCATTTCAGCCCTTGAAGGTCTTGTTTTGAATTGATCATATCATCAATGACATCATCAATTTGTAACCACCCTTGAAAAGCTATATAAGGAGGGGTTGGACACATATATACTCGGTTTTTAGAATGCCAATGTTGGGAGCTCAAGGAGTCATGATCTACAACTAAGTACTCTCCAAGTTCCAGTTGGAGTTCTAGTCTTGTGCTTTGTTCTAGTTTTGTCTAGTCTTGTATCTTGGACATCTTGTCTTGTCATATTGTAATCTCATAGTATGAGATCCTTTCAAGTTATTCCTTGTATCTAGTTCATCTCCTTGAAGGGAATTCTTGTAATCCAGATGTCTTGCTTCATACCTATAGTCTCAGGTCGTGGGATCTCTTGTATCATCTCTAATTGAGTTTCCCATACCTATTAGTCATAGGTTATGGGACTTCTTGTATAAGTTACATATTATTGTATTATTTTTCCTATGTGGGTGATCTTGTGATCAAAAGTATAATTCTAAAATCTTGTCTAGTCTAGTCAAAGGGCACAATCTAGTGCTCCCCCGACAAAGAGTGAGTAACATTTTCCTCAAACATCCACTTTTTTAAGCACCTTTCCTCATTGTAGCCTATGTCTTTGGATGTAATGAAAATCTATAAATAAAAACGCTCTAGAGACTCTTTCTACAGATTGAGGGAGATTGTACTTGATACTGTGTATCATTTGTATCTTTTGTGCATCTTCGTTTTTGTGTGTCTTGATATTCATATTGTCTTTGCGCATGCACATCTTCAAGATCCTACAACAATTGCATAAAGATCTTGCATGCGAATTCTAGAGGTATTCGAGCACCTATTCTTGCGTTCTGACATGTGTTTATGTCATCGAGTAATGTTCCAATAGCTTCTTTGCTCTCATATGGCTTTTCATCTGTGTGTCAATGTGCTATAGACTTGCAAAAACCTTGGCATTACCTTGTTCATGCTTGGACTTCCTTGAAAACCTTGGTTTCTTTGGATCCATGGCTTTGGGGCTCGAAGGCTCCATTGATGTTGTTGGCTATGCATGAATATCTTCAATCAATAGACTGGAAAGAAGGAATTTAATTTCACCAAGGGTGGGGTTTGAACTCATCACTTAACCCACAAAGTGAAGTGTTTTATCCACTGCACTATGTGTATGTGATGTCTCATGACACCTAAGATATTCTATTTACTTATATTAAAAAACCCCACGGTTTACCTTTTTTACAGTCCAACGTTCATCCTTCTTTTCCTTTCAAGCATATATTTTCTTTCTACATTAAACAATTAATTTTTCCACATACCAATGCATGGAACCTACCATACCATGGAGGATCTTATTGAATCACTTCTACCCAATGTATCGATTAAGCAACAACTCGACTTCCTTTGGCACCAACTCCAAAATGCTCTGCTTCAATAGAGGTAAAGTGAAGATGAAAACCTTATTGTTTGGTGAAGGCTATTATCAAAGCCCAAGGAGATGGCCTAGATTCTAAGATTGGCACAAAGAATTTCTAGTTTTCAAGATTTGATGGGCATAATGATAGTCAATTTGTTTTATTCATGAGTATCTAAGTTTTATGACTTTCATTTTGATGAAGCCTACTAAGATATTGAGACATTGAAGTTTTCCACCAACTATTTGTTGACTAAGACACAACTTTGGGGGAATCTATTACTAAATAGTAAAGATCCATCAACAACATGGTAGACATTCGAAGAGAAAGTTCAAGAATGTTTTCTCCCTCCTCAATTTCACTGACATGGTTATTGTTCATGGACCAAATTTTCATGGAGGGAGGATGATACTATCTCAACATATATTGAGCGCTTTTGGCAATGACTACTTCTTGTTTAAATGCTTGAGATAATTTTTGAAGAAACTCTATGGAGGAAGTATGAATATGGTTTGGAGATGGGGATCCAAGTCATGTTCAACACACTACATCCAACAAGTTTTTATGAAGCTATTTCTTTCGCTCGTGATGCAAAGAAAGAGTTCTAATCAATTTCCAAACTAATTTTTCTTCAATATTTTTGTCATCCACAACCAATGGTTAAGCTTAATTATCCTTCGAAGCACACTTTTTCTACTTTTTTCACTCCTACTTTACCACGGGCTCCTACTTTCATTTTTCATCAATCCCTTCAACCTCATTGTTTTAAAATACCAAACCTTTTAACCCACAAACTTTAATGATATATGCTCAACAAAAGAAGCCATGCATAACTTGTTGGAAATTTGGAAAATCTGGATGCACCAAAGCAAAGTGCAAATCAGAACCTTTAAACATGACACCTATAGCATATCAAGTACACAACATTTGAAACAACTCAAATGGTAAATCAGCTTGCTTGGACAGAAGAAGCATTGGAAAAGGAATTGGCTACCTTGGGTAACAAAATTTCAATTCAATCTTTATTTTGTATGCAAGGAACTATCAATGATAGGATTATTACAATTATCCATGATGATGGAGGCTTGCATGATTTTATTTCCCATACATTAATGCATAAATTAAATTTAATATTTTTTCCTTTCATATATAAAGTTAAAGATCCTTTTTAAGGAAATATGTATAATGTATGAAGCCAAGTGCATAGTGTTAAGATTTTTATAGATGAAGAAACACAATTCTCTATAAAATTATGCTGAATCCAATGTCCAAGAGATTAGAGGTTTGAATGCATCCCTCAAAATTCGACTTCAAGAGCTTGGAGGTTTGAGTGCATCCCTCAAAATTCGATAGGGCAAAGTTGGGCTTTGGGGATGCTAGGGCAAAGTGGAACCTTCTAGAATTCTGGCTTCTTGTATATAGATGCGATGCTCCCTCGAGTTCACAAGCCAGATGAACTAGCCCATGTACTTCTGCTTCATCAACCAGCCGCACTCCTCGCTTCTGCCTGGACGACGGTCGGGTGGCGATGGCTGAGCAGATGTTATGTAGCCAGACGCATGTGGGGTTGCAGGAGCCGCTGGTGGTGAAGGCGCGATCCATGGGAAATGGTTGGAGCTACTGCAGAATTACTTTCCATTTCGAGCGCTGCTGGCGGAGGGGAGGCCGCAGGTAGCTATTGAAGTATTTTGTGCATACACTAATGGCCATGACTAGAGTGCCCTTTGGATTGTGCGTGAGGGGCAAACAGGAGCGTGTCACATAGCAGTGTGTGCAAAGGCAAACAGGTGCGTGGATGTGCAAATTTTGTGAAAAATTCGCTGAGCATACCTTTCGTGAAGGGAAGAGCAGTGCGTGCAGGGCCAAACACGTGCGTTGAGAGGCAAGCATACAGACGAATTTCTAGCACACACTCGAGGGCAAACATTGTTAAGAATTCGAAACACATACTGAAGAAATGGAGAGGCGTAAACATACTGAAGAGTTTGCAGCACATACTGCAAGAGAGATTGTGAAAAGTTGGCAGCAGATCTGCCCGTGGCTGCAGGTGGAAACAGCTGCGTGTAGGGGCAAATATTCTGAAGAACTCACAGCATATATCAAATTGTTATTAGTGCAACGTAAGTCCGGCGCCACTGTGCAGGCTTGTTTTGTATCGCCTTGTGAGAAGTAGAGAGTGAGGAGAGCTTGTGGAGTGTTCTTCATGGTTCAACCAAGCAGAGTTCTCCAAGCTTCAGTGCATAATGGTATGTCGGATTGTTTCTTTTTCTCACTTCGCAGTGTTACGAGGACCTAAACTTGAAGAGAAAGACCACATGTCATATGACAGGTAAAATTTTGCTCCCGCCTTTTATATCAGAAACTTTGATATGTCTGTAGATATCATATGACAGAAAATTATCAATCTCAATCTGTCGTTTGACAACTAAAATGGATATGCCCATTTTTGACATGCGAAATGGTCCATTTTTGACATTCAAAATGCCCATCAATTTTAGGCCCTGCCAGTGCGTACTACTCCTACGTAGTTCAACAAAGTAGTCCCCCGAATGGTGGGCCGATTGACAAATGTCGGATTGCAAGCATCACATGTTTCTCTGCCATGATGTGTGTCGGTACTAATTATATTCAGCTCACTTCTGCCCTCGGTAATGGCGGTTCAATTCCAGAATGGGATGGGACTTTCTCTTTCCTCCTTCCCGGAACCCTCTTTCGACAGCCGTACTCACGACTGACGGTCGTAGTTTACAGAAAGGGTACCAATTCACAGTACGAATTTCTTGCTGGAATTGGTGTCTCTCTGACGGAGCCGGTGGCGAAACGAGAGCAGGGAAAATGCAGGAATACCAACATGTTCAGAAGTCCGGCCTGGAAATCCCAAGGCCACTCTAATTATAGCCATCAGTGAATGTAAAAATACTTCAATAGGATCTGCGTCTCCCCCCGGCTTGAAATGGAAATTTATTCAGCAATACATCTTATCGCTTACCATGGATATGCGCCTCCAGAGGCTGCTGTGATCCTGCTGGGTACCCTGGCTACAAAGGATCTGCTCAGCATTCGCCACCCGACCCTCGTCTACGCAGGGAGTACTGAGGGTGGTTGTAAAAGCACTTGTACAATTTCTAATTCACCTGGCTTCGGCTCTGGTGACTAATGAGTGTCTGTCATGCTGAGAATGAAGAATCTTCCATCGTCGTTGGCTCGTAGTAATGCATTTTCCCTGAGTAATGAGTCTCATTGCATCTTGTCCTCGTCAATGTCATGAGACTGCGTATGTGTGCACTCTCTCGTATACGCGTAATCTTCTCTTAGTCGTGTCATGAGATTGTATATGTGTGCACTCTCAGCTCTGTCATGTACGCGTCGGCTACTTCTACTCCCTCTCACTCTATCTCTGTCTGCCTGCACACTAATAGTATGCGGTTGCTCAATGTTAACCTAGCATGATTATCCTCCTGCTGAATGCGGCTGGCTGGAGAATCACTTGTCGAAGAGCTATTATACGTGAAATCGGCCATGGCGGCGGATATGTGTTTATCGTACGGAAGGAAGATTCTTCTGTACCGACAAGTTTGTTGGCTATCACGGTCGATATGATGGCGAGCCTTCACTAAGTTGGGAATGACTACTGTATAGTAATGGACCTTTGGCTTTGGGCTTCTCTGAGTTATTCAGGAGTCAAGCCTCTATTACCATCGCCAGAGGCCACACTTGCATACGATACAAAATGCTTTTCTTTCTCCAAAAGTGATTATATGATTGACAATCAACGAGCCGGTTTTCTAACCTGTAACAGGTTCTAAACCAGTGACCTATCATCTTGTCTCAAAATAAACTTCAACGGACATAGACATACAGAGGAGCTGTGAATAAACCTCTCATGATTCCTAATTTCTTCTCAGTCGCTTCTTCTATACTTTGTCATGGAGAAAAGCAACTTATCTAGCGATATTTACTTTGTTATGTAGAAAAGCAACTTATCTAGCGATACGTCCTGTGAGTACTAATCAAGTTGACTTGCATTCCATTCTTGCATACCTTCGAAAGAGCTTCTGCTGTAATATTCTTCCATAAGTGCATTCAGCGTCTGTGCCATCGACAATGACTATTATTTTACAGTGATTTTTTTTGCACTGCTACAATGTGGAAGTTGCAACGATACAGGAGACGTAAATGGATATTCCACATAATCATGAATTTCTGGTTTTGAGCGTCACTCAAAGTCTCAGTTAGACCAGTCTGTTGTTTTGTTGACCTTCTGATTTGGTGTTGTCTTATGCAAGTTGTCTATAAAGTCGAACTAGGAGTCTATGGTGCAATAATAATCTGTATGTGCAGGCAGAATCGAATCTGAAGTTTGTTCTGAATGTTGGACGTATGTGGATGGCTCTCTCTGTGGCGCGCTTCGAAACTCCAGGAGTACGGTGTAGCTGTCTCACAGCATTAATTGACATTGTGGTCAATTTATCTTGTGTCTTTACAATACAATATGGAATGGTTTCTTTGGTTATTTCATGGGTGTTTGTCTCTCTACTGATGAAGCCTTTGGCAATACTCGGTATAATAAAAAACGCAACGATGCCTTTTTCTTTCTCATCTTTTGCAAGAGTTTTGTTAAAACATATTGTCAGGTACGAGGGAGGTTAATGATCCTCTCATGCCAACGTGAGGAAGACAAACAAGGATCACTAATTTGAGCCCAGGCTTTCTCCATGTTGATGAATTTTAGAGCCTTAACAGATATCTTGCAGGGATTGCAGAGTGAAGTCTCACTCCACGTGAGGGAGGATAATGAACCTCTCATGCCTACATGAGGGAAATAGACAAGGTTTATTCCATTCCCTTGGGAAACAAAAACATTATAAGATCCGAGTGGACGATCAGAAGAACTACAACTCTTCTTTCAACCATTATTTGTAGGGATTACGCAAGCAATCTTAACATGGACCTTTGGGTATTTATAAAATTTGTTCTCCTCCATATCTTGCCGAGTTTTTTGAAGGCATTCTCCTTTAATCACATTCCCAAGGTACACTATACGACATTCGATTGCTTCACTAAAAAACGGGTCACTTCTGAACTGGTATAGCTTATCCATTTGCAAGATCCTTCTCAATAGCTTAGTGCAGAGAAGCATTAGTCTTGATCTTTGCATAGTTGCACGATTTTCATTTGAAACATGAAAATAAAGCAATATGGCTGGACATTTAAATACAGATATGTCTATGATTTCCAAGGGAAATGATAAAGTTAAATAAAGAAAACTGAAATGTAAAATCTTTCCAAAATATTTAGGTAAATTTTTATATCATTTATACTTTCTAAAGTTGAAGTTCAAATGATTAAATGTAACTATTGCTAGATGAACTTGATCACTACACAAAAGAATGCAACATACTTGCTGCGAGGAGAGAATCCTAGCTTCTAAATACATACTTTCAAAAGGTTTATGCTTTATTTACTATTTCAAAAATACGGATAACCTTTTAAATTTCATGTTTCCTATCGTTTCCACGTTTTGGATTTTGAATACACTAAGTGGACATGGGATAGAAAAACGCACAACGCTTTTCTATTTTTATTTTACTTCACGAAGAAAGACACTTACATGTGAAAATACATTATCACATAAGGTACATGGTATTGTTTTATTTTTATTTTTTATTTCTGTGGAGGTACCACTCTTTGAGATGTGTTATGTGTACCTAGTATCACAAAATAATATATATCAGTATTAGGTATTATGTAAGAAGCTCTAGAGGTTCTTGTCGATATATTTTGATTAATGATGTGTTTGAGCACAATGTAAGACCTTTGGGGCACTTTTTTCCCTCTTCAGGAGGATTTTTCCTTAGCTTGCCTATAACAATAATGGGCTACTTATCTTTGTACATTCATGTGGTAATACACTCAATTGTTGTGCTTGAAGTCTTTTCTTCTTCCTTGTGTTATTTTTGTGCTTCGTAGTCTTCAAACTCCAACAACTGGTAGCAGAGTAGGTTGCTACTATCTATAGGGCATTATTAACACCATTCCAATCATAGTCTCAAGATCACACAAAAGTTTAGCTCATTTCCATCTCCAATTTCATTATCATAGTGATTGTGCAAGCAATTTCATCCTTTTGTGCCAAACATGTATACGATTCTGAGTTCATTAGTACAAGTGCCTCAAAGTCTTCTACAAATCTAGCAAAGCTCAATGTGCATTTCTGTTTAACCTTCTCGAGAAACAGTCGATTTTCTACATCAAGTTATATTCACTAGCCATGGTTTAAAGGAATCATGTATTTCGTATGCTTGCTATTGAGGATAAGTTGGATAGTTCTTCCTGGCATAGTAGTTAATCTTCTCATCATCTTCGTTGTGAAGAGATGGATAGGTATGTGCTTGAAGATGAAGAGGTGTTGCAAAATCCTTGATCTACACCAGCCAAATGAACTCCAGGAGTATATGGTGGGCCCTTTTAGCTTGCCAATGGATGTATTAGACACCCTATGTACCTTGGAAGATCACTCTCAAAAAGATAGATCAAAACAGATAAGTTGGAGTTAGCTCGGAGGTGAAAACTTGCTATTCTTGGTTCATACACATGTCCAATGTTTTACATAATTCTCTGAGCACAGCAGCAATTAACTCAATACCTCTTGGGGAAGTCTAGGTAGCTTAAAGAGCTAACTTTCAAGAGTAATCTCATAAAAAATAATGAACCACACACTGAGAATGAGTTTTAACAAGTGATGACATCATCCCGATTTTCACGGGCTGCTACAGAAATAGACCAGTGAGCAGAAAAATCAACATAACTCAAAATGTAGGAATCCAATGATTATGAAAATTTGTATGGTTATACTAGACAGTAAGCTGAATCCAACAAGCTTTAAATCACTGAATTTGGATAAGTAACCACTGAGCAATGGCTCTGACAAGATGAGTGAAAAAGTCGGGTACCTGACAGAGAGGTGAAGATGAACAGACCCTGTTGACTTCAAATGAACATAACTGAAGATTGCAACATCCAAATGACATGAAAATTTATGAGCATATAGTAGACTTATAGAGCTAACTTTACCAAGTTAAATCACTGAAAATGATGCACCAAGCTCAGAGAAAACATCTCTGCAAGCTGACTGAGAAAAACTGAGAGTAATGGCAGTGAGTAGTACACTTCACAAGAACATGGAAAGATGAACTCAAATAATCATGAAAATGAAAGTATATTGCTTGTACAATACAATGACTTACTGATACATATGTGTGCCTTGTAATCACACCTTGATATGGCATAAAGCTCAGCTCTTGGAGGTCTTCACATAGGTCTCTCTAACCACGACTAAAACTGCCATCTATTTATAGTTGAGTTTGGGAGGCTAACTTCCCTCAATCACTCTCCAATCAATCAATGATTGATTTGATTCTCTACCTACCACAAATCACGAATTCGTGGCTCCTCTTTCCATTCTTGATCATGTGGACTCAACCACTTAAGATTCTCTTACTTTTACATTAAGTAAACTCTTCAAAAGTTACAAGAGGTAGTTCACAAGTGAACTTTACATAGTCTTCATTTTAAGGCTTTTTCTATGACTTTGTGGGACTCAAGCCAATACTTAGGCTTGTCAAAGACTTGCTCCAACAGCTCCCCCTCAAGCCAAGTATGCTTGAGGTCTTCAATCTTCCAAGATTACCTGCAAACCAATCATAGCCTTGAATTTGCAAAGCTTTGTACCATCCAATGCTTTGGTTAGAATATCTGCACATTGTTGATGAGTGGACACATATGATATTTGAATCTCTTTGCTTAGAACCTTCTCTCGTACATAGTGATAATGAACTTCAATATGTTTAGTCCTTGCATGAAAAATAGGATTAGCAGCCAAGTGAATAGAACTCATATTGTCACAAAAAATAGTTGGAGTTCCAAACTCCAATCCAAGATCTTTGAATAATGTCTTCATCCACATAGCTTCTTGTGTAGCTATGGCAAGACCTCTATATTCAGCTTCAGTAGAAGAGAGAGCAACTGTGGGTTGCTTCTTGGATGACCATGAAATAAGCTTTGAACCTGCAAAGGTAAGATAACCTGAAGTGCTCCTTCTATCTTCCTTGGAGCCAGCCCAATCTGCATCAGAAAATAGCTTCAAACCTAAATCAGATACATAAGGATAATAAAGTCCTTCATTTATGGTTCCTTTGAGATACTTGAGAATCCTTTTGGCAGCATCCATACGTGGTTTCCTTGGTGTGTGCATAAATTGGCTTAGCACACTCACAGTGTAACATATATCTACTCTTGTCAATGTGGCATAGTTGAGACTACCCACTAGACTTTGATATGATGTGATGTCCTCTATGAGTTCACCTTCATGTGAGCTCAATTTGTGATTGACCTCCATTGGAGTACCATGATCTTTGTAGACAACTTCCAAACCTAGGAAGTAGGTAAGTGAACCCAAATCACTTATCTTGAACTCTTCTCTCATCTGATCTTTGATCTTCTTCATACCATCTGCATCATTTCCTGTCAATATAATATCATCTACATATACACATAGGTAGATGATCTCGGAATTACTCTTTTTAATAAAGAGTGAAGGATCTGCCTTGCTTGGTTGAAAGCCTTTGTCCTGCAAGAATGAAACAAGCCTGAAATTCCAAGCTCTTGGAGCTTGCTTGAGACCATACAATGCTTTGTTAAGTTTACACACATAATCAGGAT
The DNA here is from genome assembly GCA_020310875.1 of Ceratopteris richardii. Taxonomy (NCBI): domain Eukaryota; kingdom Viridiplantae; phylum Streptophyta; class Polypodiopsida; order Polypodiales; family Pteridaceae; genus Ceratopteris; species Ceratopteris richardii. The sequence goes on from CM035438.1 coordinate 126,017,183, forward strand.
AAACTTGATTCTCAAAACCAGGTGGTTGTGCCATATATACCTCTTCTGTTATCCAACCATTCAAGAATGCATTCTTTACATCTAGTTGAAGTATCTTCCAATTCTTGGAAGAGGCAATACTAAGCAAAACCCTAATAGTAGGCATCTTTGCCACAGGAGAGAAAGTCTCCTCATAATCAATTCCCTGAGTTTGTGCAAAGCCTTTTGCCACAAGCCTTGCCTTATACCTGTTAATTGAACCATCAGAATTCTTCTTGAGTTTATAGACCCATCTTGAGCCTATTACCTTCATGGATGAAGTCTTGGGCACCAAATCCCAAGTGTTGTTTTCCTCAAGTGCTTCAATCTCTTCCTTCATTGCATGCTTCCATTCTGTTTTTGCTTTGGCCTCTTCAAATGATGATGGCTCCTCTTGGTTTATGTCCTGTGCTATGTAGATAGAATGTTTAGTTACTAATGAGGTTTCAAACCCACACCTTTCTGGTTTTTTCTTTTCCCTCATAGATCTTCTTAGGCCATGATGTGATGATTCTGCCTCATGTCCAAGTTCTTGCAATTTTGCTTTACCTTTAGACTTCCATGCTTTGACCTTTTCCATGTGAGATTCTTCATCATCCTCTGAGGTGTCTTGTTCTTCAATCTTTGGTTGTTCTCTACCAAGCTTTGGAAAATCTTCTTCAAGATCATATGGTAAATTGACCTTCCTGCATGAATCTTCATACCATGAATTGTTCTCATCAAAAACTACATCTCTGCTTACCAAGAATCCTTTGTTGGTAGGGTTGTATAACCTGTAGCCCTTTTGATTGTTGTCATATCCAATAAATACACACCTTTCTGCCTTTGGATCCATCTTGCCTCTAACCTGTGAAGGAACATGAGCAAAAGCAATACATCCAAAAATTTTACAATGATCTAAGCTTGGTCTTCTTCCATTCCAAGCCTCATATGGAGTCATCCCATCAAGGGATTTTGAAGGCAACCTGTTAATCAAGTAAGTGGCTGTAGATACAGCCTCGGCCCATAAGTAATTAGGTAAATGCTTTTCATTTAACATAGACCTTGCAGCTTCAACAATTGTCCTATTCCTCCTTTCTGCCACTCCATTTTGCTCAGGAGTGTACCTTGTAGTTACCTCTCTTTTGATTCCTCTTTCTTGAAGAAAAGAATCAAAATCATGGGAGAAGTATTCTCCCCCTCCATCTGACCTTAGCCTTTTTAGTGATTTACCTGTTTGATTCTCCACAAGAGCCAAATATCTTTTGAAACATGAAAAAACTTCATCTTTGTGTTTCATAAAGAATAGGATAGTCCATCTGCTGCAATCATCAATAAAGGAAACATAATACCTTGATCCAGATATTGAAGCTTCCTTGCTAGGTCCCCATACATCTGTATGAACCAACTCCAAGAGATCTCCATGCATATAACCTTTCTTCATGAATGGTAACCTGTGAGACTTTCCAAATTGACATGCACTGCACTTATAAATCATATGTTGTTTTGACAAATTAGGAAGTCCAAGTACACTTTGGTCCCTGCAGATTTGCTTTAATGACCTTTCACCAATATGTGCTAACCTTTTGTGCCATACTTCCAATTCTGTGAGTGTTTGACTACCATAATTAAAGAGAGCAATGTTTCTAGTGTCCTGTAATTCAAATGTGAACAATCTACCTGTCTTTTCACCTTTTGCAATTCTTCTGAATCCTTGACTTGGATCTTCAACAAATGCTCCTGCCTTTGTGAACTTGACTTGCAACCCTTTCTCTACTATCTGCCCAACACTTATCAAATTCTTTGTAATGGTAGGGACATAGAGTACCTTACTGAGTAGGTTGATGTTTCCATCAGGTGCTTTGACATTGCCTATTTTCTCCACAGGATGTTTTGTATCATCTCCTGTTTGTACCTCATGCTTATTCCTTGGATCTTCTAAATCTGATAGGAGTGCCATATTTCCTACCACATGATTTGAACAACCTGAATCTATGTAGAAAACATGCTCATCAGATTTACCTTGTGGCATAGCCATGTTCATGATCAATAATGAATCCTCTTTGTTTGAGTCTTCTGTGTAGTTATTGTAGTCTCTCCTTCCTTTGTAGCCTCCTTGATAGTTTGAATGATTGTAGTTGTTGTAGTTGCCATGGTAGTTGTTGAACCTTCCTCTTGAGTAGCCATAACTTCCTCTATTGTATCCTCTGCCTCTTTGATTCCTGGAATTCCTAAAGCAATTTTCAGTTGTATGATTAGTTAATCCACAAATAGAACATGAGTTGGAGTCTTAGGATCTCCCCCTGCCTTGTCTACCTCCTCTTCCTCTACCTGCATAGTTAGCTTGATATGTACCTGCTTCATCATCCACTTTCTTTGCCTTTCCTTTGTTATCTTTAGACTTGCTTTTATCCGTGTATAAAGCTGAAGATTGATTACCTTTAGAGCTTTCTCCATTTTTGATAAGCTTTGCCTCTTGAGTAAGTAGTTGTCCAATGAGTGTGTTGAAATCAGGTACATGCATGTCCATGTACAAATCCATAGCTGTGGTGAATGCTTCCCACTTATCATCTGCCTTCAAGCCATTGATGACCTGCCTTAAAATTTGCTCTTCATCTATTACCTCTCCAATGCTTCCCAACTGATCCGCTATGTCCTTGAGCTTTGTGACAAAATCAGTCACATTTTGTTTGGGAGCCTTCTTGAGAGTTGTGAACTCCAGCCATAGTTGATGCTTCCTAGCTTTGGTACTTGAAGAAAAGAAAGCTTCAAGTGCATCCCACACTTCCTGAGATGTCTTACAAGTTCTAATGTGAGGCAACAAAAAATCTGAGATAGAGTTGAGCAGATAAGACCTTGCAAGTGCATCCTTGGAGCACCATGTGCTCAATCTTTCTTGCTCTTCTTGTGTTGGTTGACTTTTGTTCTTGAAACTTGGCATAACTTCATCTCCAGCCACATAACCATATAAAATTCTACCTTGGAGATAGGCTTCCATTCTTAATGACCAAGCTAAGTAGTTACCTCTGTCTAATTTGTCAATTGATGAAGGAAATCCATCTGCCATGTTGTCCAACCTTGCTCTGATACCACTGTGAAGAGATGGATAGGTATGTGCTTGAAGATGAAGAGGTGTTGCAAAATCCTTGATCTACACCAGCCAAATGAACTCCAAGAGTATATGGTGGGCCCTTTTAGCTTGCCAATGGATGTATTAGACACCCTATGTACCTTGGAAGATCACTCTCAAAAAGATAGATCAAAACAGATAAGTTGGAGTTAGCTCAGAGGTGAAAACTTGCTATTCTTGGTTCATACACATGTCCAGTGTTTTACATAATTCTCTGAGCACAACAGCAATTAACTCAATTCTGTTGGAGTCAGACGTCTGCGGAAGCACGCGAACAGCACAAGGAAGAAGAAGAAGCTTGGAGCACAACACACAAGAATGAATGTATTACTAGAGAATGTACAAAGATAAGTAGCCCATTAGGGCAATCGGCGTATATACAAGCCGGGGGAAAAAAACCTCCTAAAGAGGGAAAAAAGTGCCTCGGCGGTCCTAGAGTGTTCACACACATCACTACCTAAATATGTCAACAAATCCCCCCTGGGAGTGATGCGGTGAACAAGGAGCTGGCACTCATGTATAAGGAAGTGCCCAGCTATGTGGAAATCACTCCACAAAAGGAAGTAAGCCCAAAGCTTTGCCGAAAGCTTCAAACTTCTCCCTAGGCAGAGCCTTCGTGAAAAGGTCTGCAATGTTCTCCTGCGTGGGCACATATGCCAAGCTGATCTCCCCAGCAGAGAACCTCTCCCTGACATAGTGATAATGCACCTCAATGTGCTTAGTGCGAGCATGGAACACAGGGTTCCTCGCAACTGCCAATGCGCTCTGACTGTCAGTGAAGATGGTGGTGGCAGAAGACTGGCCAACACCCAAATCAGCCATAAGGCGTCTGAGCCACACACACTCAACAGTCGCTGTGAAAGCTGCCCTATACTCAGCCTCACAACTAGAAGTGGCCACAGTAGGCTGCTTCTTGCTCAACCAAGATATACATGAGCTACCAAGCATGAAGCAAAAACCACTGGTGGACACACGAGTGTCATAGCAACCAGCCCAATCTGAGTCAGAAAAAGCATGCAAATCTGGCGGTAGTGATCCCCCCTTGGGATAAAACAACCCAAGTAGCCGAGTACCACTCAAGTAGCGAAAGATGCGCTTAACCGCTTTCCAATGCGTGACTCCTGGGCAATGCATAAACCTGCTCATCTGTGAGACAGCAAACTGAATATCTAGCCGAGTAATGCATAAGTAAATCAAGCATCCAACGGCCTGCTGATAGAGAACAGCATCAAATGCATCTCCAGCATCATGAAGACTCAATTGTAAACCTGTCTCCATAGGAGTGGCAATAGGCTTACAGTCTTCAAGGCCAAAACGCTGCAATAATGTGTCAATATATTTCGTTTGACACAAAGCCATTCCACCATCAACTCGCATAAACTGAATGCCCAAATAGTGATGCAAATGCCCCAAATCAGACATCTCAAATGAGGCATGCAAATCAGCCTTGAAATCAGCAATATGCTTCTCAAGAGGACCAGTGAGCAGCATGTCGTCTACATAGACAACAATGATCAGAAGCACATCATTAGCACGCTTAACATATAAGGTGCTTTCAGTTGGACTGTTCTCAAAACCATGTGCAATCAGATAGGCATGTATTTTCTCATACCAAGCACGTGGTGCTTGCTTTAAACCATATAACGCCTTCTTTAACCTGCACACCTGGTTTTCATGCCCTTTCTGCACAAAGCCACGGGGCTGAAAAACATACACTTCTTCATGCAAGTCACCATTCAGAAATGCTGTTTTAATGTCCAACTGATGTACATTCCAACCATGATGGGCTGCAAGTGCACAAATGCTCCGAACAGAAGTCATACGGCATGTAGGTGCAAAGGTCTCATCAAAATCAATGCCTCTTTCCTGCGCATAACCCTTTGCAACAAGCCTAGCCTTATACCTGTCAACTCTACCATCAGGTTTACGCTTCAGCTTGTATACCCACTTAGTGCCAATGGCCTTCTTGCCAGGAGGCAAGTCACATAAAGACCATGTACCATTCTTCATTATAGCATCATATTCAGATTGCATAGCAGCCATCCAATTTTCTGAATTTTGTGCTTCATCAAAAGAAACAGGCTCATTCTCATCACAGAGACTAGATGCAGCCATAGCATAGCAATCTGATGCAAAGGAGGTACTATGAGAGCCTGAACGAGTACGATATGACAAAGGTGCATCTAATTTGCTGTCACGCAAAGTCTGCACCAGCCATTTTGGCATAGTTTTTGCCTGTTCAATATCAGCTCTCTCATCAACAAGTGCATCATGTAAATCTGCATCAAAAATGGAATGATCTGCATCATCATATGAAACCTGCAAAGGCTGAGAAGTTGCCTCATTAGGACCAGTGCTAGCCTGTCCACCTGTAAAAAGAGGCATCAAAGTATCATACATGTCTTTGGAGCTAACAGATGTCTCCTTAGTACATGAAAGCAATGGCTGAATAGCATCTTCCACAAAGACAACATCACGGCTAACCAGAATGCGTTTAGTCTGTGGATGATACAGACGATAGCCTTTACTTTTAGAACTGTACCCAACAAAAATACATTTTACTGCTTTATCATCCAATTTTCTGCGATGTTGTTCAGGCACTAATGCATATGCCAAACAACCAAAAACACGCAGATGAGCAACAGATGGCTTGCGGTCATGCCAAGCCTCATATGGAGTGATGGACTGCAACGCTTTGGTGGGACACCTGTTCAGTACATATGCTGCACACATGACAACCTCAAGCCAGAAACTATGTGGTAAAGCCTGACTTTTGACCATGCACCTCGCCATCTCCATGAGTGACCTGTTCTTTCGTTCAGCAACTCCATTCTGTTGAGGTGTATACGGCACTGTACACTGGTGTTTTATCCCACGTTCAGCCAGAAATGCATTAAAATCTGAAGACATATATTCCCCCCCTCGATCAGAACGGAGGGTGCCCATTTTACATGCTGACAGATTTTCAGCCAAAACCAAAAACTGTTTGAAGCACATGAACACTTCGGACTTTTCTTTGAGTGGATATACCCATGCATGCCTGGAAAAATCATCAATGAAAGTCACGAAGTAAAGGTAATTTCCAAAAGAGGGTGTCTGCATAGGACCACAGACATCACTATGTATAAGCTGCAATTTCTGCATAGCCCGAACTGAACCATCTTTTGGAAAGGAAGAACGCTGCATTTTGCCCAAAATACAGCCTTCACAAACATGTTTTCCAGGTGTCTCAAGTTTGGGCAAAGAGGACACCATTTCAGATTTCTGCAGGCGTAACAAACTAGCAAAATTTAGATGACCAAAGCGTGCATGCCAAAGCTTTGCATCTGACATAGCCTGAGAATCATGAACTGCACATGCCGAATCATTCACAGATCTTTCATAGTCTATGAGCTTATACAGCCCACGACATAAAATGCCAGAAGCAATAATCACATCGCCATTTGAGAGATCATGGACTGTACACCTGTCATCAACGAATTTCACAACCAAGCCAATCTTGGCTAATGCAGAAACTGATAACAGGTTCTTTTTGATGCCTGGCACAAATAAAGCATCTGACAAAGTGAAAGAACTACCATCAGCAGTAGTCAGAATGATCTTACCAACTCCCATAACAGGATAAGAGGAGTTATTGGCGCATGTGACAGTATTCCCTGTAGGGGCAGGCTCGAGTGAAGAGAAGAAACTGCGCTGCGAGGTAATATGTTTGGTCGCCCCACTGTCAAAGTACCAAACATCTGAGTCTACTGCAGACATGCACTGATCATGAGAAGATGGGTCAAAACTGCAGACAGTAGTAAACGCCCATTCTTCTTCCTACACAAGATTTGCAGACTCTGTTTTTGGTGTAGAGGCCTCTGCAACAACCATTCCAGCCTCTTTCTTCTTTGCCTCTTTAGCAGCCAGTTTTGGACAGTTCTTTATAATATGATCATTTCCTTTACAGTACTTGCAGAACAATTTTTGCTTTTCTGATTTCTTCTCATCTTTATCCTGGTTCTTTGATTGTGCAGCATTTGCAGATTTCTGCTTACTAGTAGAAGAGCTCCATTTTCCTTTGCCCTTCTGACTAGCCAGGAAAGCTTGATCTGCAACACGCATAATGGACCTGTTCTGCCTGGACTGATCTTCCTGCAACAGAACAGAGACTAATTCCTCAAATGACAAGGCATTCGGATTGCCTTTCATCATCAATCGAAGAGTAGAGGCAAAACTCTGATATGAATCAGGAAGGCCATTCAGAACGGTCTGCACAAGTGAGCTATCTGGTATAACCTCATCAGCAGAAATCAATTGTTCCTTCAGGTCTTTGATCTTTGTAAGAAAACTGTCCATCGAATCACCTTCATTCATGTGCTCACTCTCCAACTGTTTTCGGAGGTAAGCAACACGAGCCTCATTCCTAGCCTGGTACAAAGTGGTAAGTGTATCCCAAGCATCCTTTGCTGTTCTGCAAGAGCGAATATGAGGAATAATGGCACGTTTGACAGACAAAGCTATCAATGCATGTGCCTCGGCATCTCTGCCATCCCAACGAATCTGCTCTGCAGTAGGTGCAACAGAAACAGCAGCACGAACAGGAATCTTCGGAATATCATCTTCGACACCATCTTCATCAGCTCCAACACCTGTATTTGCAGTACCTGTCGTTACAGGTGTAACAGGACGTCTTTCAACACCTTGCACAATGTTCCACAATCCTTTTGCAACCAGTACATGTCGCATCATATAAGCCCATAATGGGTAGTTGGTACCATCCAACTTATCCTCAACAGCCAACATACGGAATACATCACTGCTTTCAGCCATGGCCGGTGACTAAGATACCTTGATGCAGAAAATTGACTGTATCTCAAAAAGTTGAACAGAACTGCCCAGACGAGTTCTGCTAGACCTGTAGCAGACTTCGAGACGCTTAAACTGGCGAACAGAAACTGGTATATACCTTTGGCACAAAAGGACGAAATAGCCTGCACAAGCACTGCGATAGTGCGTTCGGAGGCCGAAACGAGCTCAGATCGCGATTTCGGCACCACAAAGCAAAGCAGTTTTGATCTCGGAAACACCCTGAGTATGCTCACCAAATTTTGTGCGAATCTGAGACTGCAAACGGAGGAGTGTCGACGACGCCCTAGAAGAAGCAACGACCTGCTCTGATACCAATTGTTGGAGTTAGACGTCTGCGGAAGCACGCGAACAGCACAAGGAAGAAGAAGAAGCTTGGAGCACAACACACAAGAATGAATGTATTACTAGAGAATGTAATTAGGGCAATCGGCGTATATACAAGCCGGGGAAAAAAACCTCCTAAAGAGGGAAAAAAGTGCCCCGGCGGTCCTAGAGTGTTCACACACATCACTACTTAAATATATCAACAAATTCCTCTTGGGGAAGTCTAGGTAGCTTAAAGAGCTAACTTTCAAGAGTAATCTCATAAAAAATAATGAACCACACACTGAGAATGAGTTTTAACAAGTGATGACATCATCCCGATTTTCACGGGCTGCTACAGAAATAGACCAGTGAGCAGCAAAATCAACATAACTCAAAATGTAGGAATCCAATGATTATGAAAATTTGTATGGTTATACTAGACAGTAAGCTGAATCCAACAAGCTTTAAATCACTGAATTTGGATAAGTAACCACTGAGCAATGGCTCTGACACGATGAGTGAAAAAGTCGGGTACCTGACAGAGAGGTGAAGATGAACAGACCCTGTTGACTTCAAATGAACATAACTGAAGATTGCAACATCCAAATGACATGAAAATTTATGAGCATATAGTAGACTTATAGAGCTAACTTTACCAAGTTCAATCACTGAAAATGATGCACCAAGCTCAGAGAAAACATCTCTGCAAGCTGACTGAGAAAAACTGAGAGTAATGGCAGTGAGTAGTACACTTCACAAGAACATGGAAAGATGAACTCAAATAATCATGAAAATGAAAGTATATTGCTTGTACAATACAATGACTTACTGATACATATGTGTGCCTTGTAATCACACCTTGATATGGCATAAAGCTCAGCTCTTGGAGGTCTTCACATAGGTCTCTCTAACCACGACTAAAACTGCCATCTATTTATAGTTGAGTTTGGGAGGCTAACTTCCCTCAATCACTCTCCAATCAATCAATGATTGATTTGATTCTCTACCTACCACAAATCACGAATTCGTGGCTCCTCTTTCCATTCTTGATCATGTGGACTCAACCACTTAAGATTCTCTTACTTTTACATTAAGTAAACTCTTCAAAAGTTACAAGAGGTAGTTCACAAGTGAACTTTACATAGTCTTCATTTTAAGGCTTTTTCTATGACTTTGTGGGACTCAAGCCAATACTTAGGCTTGTCATAGACTTGCTCCAACATTCGTGTCCCTTCCTCAGTTCGCAATCCGTGTGCAAATGATCCCAGTCCATCCTCAAAGGAGCAAAAATAGCTGTGCTCATCTCATCTTGATACGAGACAGTATCAAGTATATGGTACAGCTGCATCATGCACACATTTTGCTTTGTTTGATCGAGTCAAGTTGCGTAGAAATTCTCCAATATTGCATCTATACAATTCTTCCAAGGGAGCACCGTAGACATTCTCCAATATTGCATCTATACATTTCTTCGAAGGGAGCATCGTACAGTGAAATGGAGAAGAAGATGAATACACAAAGAGCTATACATTCTCTTGCATACACAAAGAGAGCACTGTAATGGAGAAGAAGATGAATGCACAAAGAACTGTACATTCTCTTGCATGGACCGTCAATTGGAGACTACCCCAAAGAGATGCAGGTATCTTACAGAAAGCACCGAAGTTATTCCTTCCCTTCCTTGCGCTCTGTAGTAGCTTGCTCTAACTACGGCAGCAACTATCGGATGTTTGCTTTCTTCATCAGACAAGCACCGAACCGTATAGAGTCTAGGCCCGATTTCTTGAGACGGCAAGTACGTGTGCTGGAACGTACTACCACATGTCGCTCTTTCTGTTTGGAGTCTGCGTGGACTGAGGCAGAGACAAGATGATCAAATTGTTCATATATGGAGGGCAAAAGATATATGAGTTGGATCTTTGGCACAAGAGGCTTGGACACTTGAATGAAAGAGGTATTAAAGAGATGATTAATAATAGTTTATTTCTTAGATTACCTAATGTTGTAGGTCAATACATGACATGCAGATGTGAATCATGTCAATTAGGTAAGGCTCACAAGTAATCATACAATAAGAAATGTATCATGTATTTAGAAAAACTTGAATTGGTGCATACAGATGTGTGGGGTCCTTCAAAGGACTTTCGTATAGATGGTTCCAAATATTATGTGATATATGTTGATGATGCTACTAGGTGGATCACTATTTATGTGATCAAAGACAAATAATAGTGTTTATCACATTTAAACACTAAGGTCAAATGGAGGGGGAGAATATTTCTCAAATGAATTCAGTGATTATTTGTGGAATGTAGGTATAAAAAGAGAAGTTACTTGCAAGTACTCTCCTCAACATAATGGTGTAGCAGAAAGGAGAAATAGAAATCTTGTTGAGTTTGCAAGGTCAATGATGAAAAAGAAGAATTGCCCTAATTATTTGCGGGCTGAGGTTGTAAATACAGCCACATACTCCGTTAATAGGCTACCATGTAAAGCTTTGTAGGGTATGAGACCATATGAAGCTTGGTGGGGTAAGATACCTACATTAGATTATTGCAAAGTATTTGGTTGATTTGCCTATGCTTATGTTCCCTCTCAATTAAGGCATAAGTTAGAACCAAAAGTTGAAAAGTATTTGTTCATTGGTTATGCTGATAAACAAATGGGATGCAGGTTGTGGAGTCCATCTACAAAGCAATTCCTTGTATCAAAGGATGTCACATTTGATGAGCAAGGTACTTGGTGTTCATGTACAAATAATGCTTATGCAAGCCTTGAAAAAACATTGAATCAAAAGAAAGGTAAATCAAAGGTTCAAATTTTTGAGGAAGAAGAGAATGATGAAGTGCTAGTTGAAAATGAAGAATTTCCAAGGTTTGATTTAGAATATGGTGAACCAGAAACTTCAAAAAGTGGAGAACTCAGAAGGTCATCAAGGAATAAAAGACAACCTATAAGGTATAGCTATGACACCTCTTTCTTGACAACTAAAGATTATGCTTATATAGTGAAAGCAGATGAAGAACATCTACAAATGATGAAGCCAAAGGAAAGGAGAGTTGGGAAAAAGTTATGAAGGAAGAGTATGATGCACTAATTGAGAATGAGACTTGTGGCTTGGTACAAAAACCAAGTAATTAGAAGGTAACTGGATGTAAATGGGTCTACAAAACAAAGAGATTTGCAGATGGAAGTGTGTCTAGGTACAAAGCTAGAATTCTTGTGAAAGGATATGCAGAAACTTATGGTGTGGACTATGATGAAACATATAATCTTGTTGCAAAGGTGACAACCATAAGGACTCTCGTAGCTATTGCTGCTTGCAAAGGTTGGAAATTATCTCAATTCGATGTGAAGAATTCATTTTTAAATGGTTACATTTCAAATGAAGTCTACATGGAACAACCATATGGTTTCAAAGATCAACATAATCTAGATTATGTGTGTCAGGTCAAGAGAGCTTTGTATGGCTTGAAGCAAGCCCCAAGGGCATGGAATTACAGGCTTTTAAAGTTCTTGAAGGAACTTGGTTTTCAAGCATCAAAGGCAGATAGTAGCTTGTTAGTCAAAGCAAGTGAAGATGGTTTTATTTATGTTTGCATTTATGTTGATGACATAATACTCACAGGTACATATGACAAAGGCATACAATTGCTTAAGAAGCTTTAGGAGAAAGAATTCAACATCAATGACTTGGGAGATTTATCATACTTCTTGGAAATGGAGATTTTGTACACTCAACATGGAGTATATGTAACTCAAGAAAGGTATTTGAAGAATTTGCTAATAAAGTTTAATATGGAAGATTGTAGGATAGCATCAACCCCAATGGAGGTGAACCACAAATTGAGTAGATACGGAGGAGAAGAATTCAAACATATGAAGCTTTATCAGAGTTTGGTGGGTAGCTTGATTTATGCCACGTTGACTAGGCCTGATCTATCATATGCAGTTGGAGTTTTATCTCAACTCATGCACTGTCCAAGGAAGGAACATTGGATTGTAGGTCAAAGGGTGCTAAGATATATTAAGGGCACACTTAAAGAAGGTTTGTACTATGGGTTCACATTAGATACAATAATCAAGATATATAGTGATGCAAATTAGGCAGGTAACTCGAATGATAGAAGATCAACACATGGGTATTTGTGTTATGTGGGAGATAAAATGATTTCTTGGTGTTCTAAGAAGTAACACACAGTTGCTTTATCATCTACAGAAGTAGAGTATAAAGTTATGGTGCAATCTGCAAAGGAGGCCATATGTTTGAGAACTCTAATTGAAGAGTTTTGACATCAATCAGAGTGTTCCAATAATTTATGGAGACAATATGAGTTCTCTCTATTTGGCAGCTAACCCTGTGTTTCATGCTAGGAACAAACATATTAAGATTCAATATCACTTCCTCAGAGAAAAGGTGATTGACAAAGAGATAGAAATCATGTATACTCCTACAAAAGATCAAGTTGCAAATATGTTAACAAAGAGCTTAGATGGACCTAAGTTGCAAAGGTTTAAAGAAATGACAAGTATAAAGAAGAGGCAAGTAACCACAATTAATGATTGAGGGGGAGCTGTGGAATAAGACAATCACTAATTGATGGTTACAAAGAGGATTGACGAATCAAGAATGAGGAAGGAAGAAAAGGATAAAGGATGAAGCATAAATTGAAGTGATGATTCAGAGAGAGATGATTTGTAGACACATGTACATTAATCTTGTAAATAGTTCATATACATCTTGTAATAGTGACGAATTTGGACATATATGCCTATATATACTTGTATATAGACGAGTCATATAGGAGAGAATAAATATAGATGAATAGAGGATGAGCAGATGATGAATAAGTGAGTTTGAGTCTGAGAATTATCTATCACATGTATTTTCAAGAGAATAGAAGAAGTTTTTGAAAATGGCATCTCAATCTTTCTCTAATTTCTCCTTTTGTGATTAATCAATTGAGAAATCCTTTTGTACTCATCTACGTCCATAGTTGATGCATCTATGGTCAAGATTTGAGAGCCTAATTATAGCTGAGAGAATTGTGAGTAGGAACATTCATATGTGTGAAAGGTGACGAGAGACTTCTGAAATAGGCACAATCGCGATGGTGAAAGAATTGATCAGATCTCAGTGTAGAGTGTAAAGTTTTACACAACTAAGCATTCAAAATCTAATTTGGAAGGTAAGCCATCTATGTCTAAAAGCCTTTGATTAAATGGCTTGTAGATTGAGAGACCCAAGTGTTTAAAGTTGTACATGTGAAAGTCGCCTCTAGAGAAAGCTTGTTTCAAGCATAGGTTTACCTATTGAGGTAAATATAAAGTTTTGTAAGTTCTTTTGAAGAAATTTCACATAAAGTAGTTGCGTAAACACTAGAAGAGTGTTTTATCAAAATTTTGTAGAACGCTTTATTCATTTCGTCAGTCAATGAGTGAGTTTTGTGAAGCAGACTTTCCTTAGTGAAGCTATGTCTCATAGAAGAGTTAATCTTTCATGTTTTGATAAAGACTTACAAAATTGGTGAAAGTCTTGAGCTATGCTTGACATAGAGGTATTATAAACTCAAGTACAACTTGTCCTTTAGAGATTAATCATCTCCATCATTTGTGACATGCATATACTTATTTCTGTATGTATAAACTCAATGCCCAAAAACTAGCACAACACACCAAGTTCTTTCATGTCAAGTTCTTGCATAAGAAGTTGCTTTACCTCTTTAATGCTTTCTTCATTATCACCACCTACAATCAAGTCATTAACATAAATAGCCAAATCATGATGCCATCATCATCCTTCCTTGCATATAGTGAATGATCTGCATTACACATAGAAAACCCAATGGTGGTTAAGTAATAAAAACTCCTTGCATGCCATGCACTTGCTTAAGCCCATAAAAAGCCTTTTGCAACCTGCAAACATACTCTAGGTGCTTTGAATCTTCATATCCTCATGGATAAAAGTCAAAAATATTCTGATGCCTTCTACCTTCACACCAGTTTTTGTAGCAATCTGAGGTCGTTTCTGACTCATGATTTCTCCACACCTTCTCATGTACTCTTCACTGTCAGCCTTCTTCACGAGCTCTCTATAGCCACACTGGCTCTGATACCATGTCACAAGGAAGGAGATAAGAAGAGAGCTCACACACACACACACTCTCACAATCAAAGAGGATCACAAACATAGATTGAGGCAAGGAAGAATGATCTTCTTCTTCTTCTTCTTCTTCTTCTATTGCATAAAAAGGAATGTACAAGAATGAATTAAAACAACAATACAACAAGTGCAATATATAACAAATAGTACATAAGGAAAATCCTAATGTCCGCGAATGAGTGAGTTGGCAAGAAAAAAATGTGCCATCACTCTTGGTAGATAAATCTAGTAAATCTCAATGAGGTATCCCTGACATATACTGGCATGACCACTATACATGTCAAAGAAATGAAAAAGTGATACGTGTCATCCCCGATCATCACATGTTGAGGTTGATATCTCAACACATTAGGTATGGGAAGTGGCATTAATAATCCAAATGCTTTACCATGATGTCATTTCATGCATTGACATATATGCAATGGAAAGCATACTATGCAATATCCTTTTCCATATTGGGCCAAAAGAAAATTTCTTTATATGTAGAAATAGTACTTTGTATGCCCCTATGACCCATATATGGTGGTTCATGCATTTCTTTCATAACAAATTCTTTAAACCCTTGCATGATGCATAACTTGTGTTGGAAATACAAGAATCCATTATGAAAAGTGTCACGATCCTCACTAAATGTTGTAGAATTATTGAAAGCATTCCATGTTTGTGAAAATTACGAATCAGATGCATATGTAGGAATCATGTCATGAAATGAATGAATATAAATAACAAAAATATTATTGATTGAAACAATATTTGTTTGTGGGGATGGGAAATGACTAAGGGCATCAACTACAATATTAGCTTTGCTAGGTTGATATTGAATCATAGGCTGAAAATATTGTATAAATGAAGCCCATTTAATGTGTCTATTAGAAGTTAATGGTTGATTTAATAAATGCTTAATAGCCTATTGGTCTGTTTTGATTAGAACTTCAGAACCCATAAGCTAATGTTCCCAAATTTTTAAAGCATGCACAACAACTAAAAGTTCCTTATCATATGTGCTATAATTCATTTTAGAAGGTTTAAGTTTCCTACTTTCAAATGCAATGGGATGGTCATTTTGCATTAATACAACACCTATACCTAAACTACTAGCATCTGTCACTATATGGAAAGGTTGTGCAAAATCTGGTAATTGGAAAACAGGTGCATAAGAAAGTGCATGTTTGAGTTTTCCAAAAGATTGTTGTTGTGCTAATCCCCATGCAAATTTTAACTTTTTCTCTAATAGTAATGTGAGTGGAAGTGCTAAATAAGAAAACCCTTTTTCAAACTTTCTATAGAAACTAGCTAGCCCTAGAAAAGAGCGTACATCATTCATAGACTGAGGTACCATTCTTCAATTACTTTAATTTCCTTTGGATCTACATGAACACCTTGACTAAAAACAATATGGCATAAATATTCTAATTCCTTTTGAAAGAAATAATTCTTTTTTGGATCTACATGAACGCCTTGACTAAAAACAATATGGCATAAATATTCTAATTCCTTTTGAAAGAAATAATTCATAGACTGAGGTACAAGCCATTCTTCAATTACTTTAATTTCCTTTGGATCTACATGAACGCCTTGACTAAAAACAATATGGCATAAAGTTTGTTTTTGCATAAAAAATTAAAGACAATTGCTAAATGATTTTATGGTCATTGTCATTCTCACTATGGACAAGTATATCATCAAAGAAAACAAGAACAAAAGCTCGTACTCAAGAAAAATGTTATTCATCATACGTGCAAATGTAGCAGGTGAACTTATGAGTCCAAAAGGCATTACCATGAATTCATAGTGACCAGTTTGATTTCTAAAGGCAATCTTGTAAATGATATTTTGTGTCATTCGTATCTGATGATACCTAGATTTAAGATCAATTTTGCTAAAGACACATGCTCCATGAAGTTTATCTAACAAATCATCTATCCTAGGACTAGGATATCTGTTTTTAGTTGTGATCTTATTGAGTGCTCTATAGTCAATGCACATACTATAAGTGTTGTTCTTCTTCTCTTCTAAAAGAATAGGTGCTCCAAAGGGAGAAAAACTAGGTCTTACAAGTCCTTTGTGGAGTTCATCCTTAACTTGATTAGATATTTCTTGTTGATGTAAAGGTCCATGCCTATTAGGTGCTTTATGGGGAGGAGAACTACCAGGAATTAAGTCTATACTATGGTCAAGAGATCCCCTAGAAGGTGGTAGTTCAGAAGGAAAATCAGCCATAAAAAAATCCTTATAAGAACCCATAAATGATTTATGTGCATTAGGAAGTGTATGTTTATAATCAACTATGTTATTTGACTTGAGTATAACTAATTAATGGAAATGGTTGGAAGTCATGCATTGCAGACAAAGAAATATCTTGATTGTTAAACTTAAACCTCATTGTGTGTGTATGATAATCAATGCATGGATTATAATGATGACCAAAAGGCATACCAAGTATAACATGATAAGACTGCAAAGGAGCAGTTAAGAATGTGTGTTCATCTATGTATGAACGTATACAAATCTGAACATTATGCACTCCACTTGTAACATTATATCTATTTCCTTGAAATGCAGCCTTAACTTTATACATAGAAGAAAGTGGGTTTAATTGGAGATCTTGCACTAGTGTATGAAAAATAAAATCATGCGAACTACCATCATCATGTAAAATAGTAACAACTTTATCATTAATAGTATCTTATATGAAAACTAAAGAATGAATAGAAATTTTGTTACCCAAGGTACTTAGATCCTTTTCCAGTGCTTCTTCGATCCAATCCGGTTGAATGTCTTCAGGAACCACCTCCATGTTGTGTACTTGAGCTTCAACAGGCTTCATGTCATTAGTTTAGAACCTACATTTAGCTTTAGTATGGCCAAACTTACCACAATGCCTACAAGTGATACGGGGCCTCTTTTGTTGAGCATCTGTCATTGTAGTTTGAATGGTTGGCAGTTTCATAGTTTGTAAAGGGGTAGTCCTGGGTACTAGAGAGAAATTGGATCGAGGAGGGTGCTAAAAAGTAGGCGGGAAATGAAAAGTAGGAGAAGAAAAAGTAGAAAAGGGATGCTTGAAGGGAAAACTAGGCTTGATTGGTGGCTGTCGTTTGCATTTTTTGTAAGTGAATGGACTTGGTGATGGATTGAAGCTCTTTCTCAGTATCATGTGCAAAAGAAATAGCTTCATAGAGGATCATAGGACATAGGGTGTTGAGCTTAGCTTGGATTCCCATCCCCAAACCATCTTCATACTTCCATTGTAAGGTATCTTCAAGCGTGAATAGAAGATACATGAGGGTGATGCTTCAAAAAGCATGCATTTAGAAAAACCAAATTTATTTATAAAATTATCACTTTTCAAGTGATTTACTATTTTTACAAAAATATCACTTTTTAAAGCAATCTATTATTTTTACAAAAAATAACTAAAGAATTATCTTCTAAATATTCTTCTAAATATCTTAAAAAATATCTGAATAAGTCCATAGGCATTCACACCCTCATGAGTCTTCACCTGCTATATCAAAACAAAATCACATTAAAATCCTCAAGACATTAAAATCCATATAACATTATTCCATAAAGTATAACATAGATCCTCAAAACCAATGAACTAAGTGATCCCATATTTCACTAGTTCCCCACATTAAAAACAAAAGATTCATCACATGGAGGCAGAGTGTTGAGAGTTCCATGCTCCATCCTTTTGTCCAAGTCTTGGTTCACTCTCATGCAAGCCCATTTATCCCACATGCAAGGAAATTTCCCCTCAACTCCATATAAGGAGGGATTCAATTCAGTCCCGAGAAGCTCATTCAATCTAACCCATTTCCAAGAGTGTAGTACTCTCCTCTTGAAGTCTCCACGCTCATAGAGATTGTATGTAAGCCATTTATATTTCAATTTTATTCATCATGTTTTGTTATCTTTCATTTCTTCCTCCATAGTTTTTTTTTGTAGTTTCTAATAAGTAGGAGTAGTGCTTTGTTATTTCAACAAGAACAACAAGCTTTCACCATGCTTGGAAGAAGAATTTTTCATGAATAAACCAAGCCCATTCTTAGAGTGAACCATATTCATTTTGTGATTCATGGGATTTTTATCTTTGTAAACATCCATGATTAGTTACGGATTCTAGACCTTTACCCTTATTAAAGGATGAACATAAAAAACTTAAAAGCCACAAGCCAAAAGATTGGTGCTCAACCGACAGTTCAACATCGCACATGCACACACACACGTACACACACACATAGAAAGCACACACACATGCATTTTCATTTAGTTTAGTAACACTCTTACCTCATGCCGGATAGGACAATTGACCAAACTACCCATCGAGGAAGGGGAAACCATGGCCGGTAGAGAACGAGAATGCGAAGGAGACCCACCTTCAACCCCACTTGGTGGCGAGGGATCAAGGGAAGCCGAAGGAAAGTTGGGGGGAGAAGATGCTTGTGGAGGAGATCATGGAGCCTCCTACCATGAGAGTTGCTTGGTCCACCTCCTGGTTCACGAGTTGAGCACCTTCGCAAGGTGACCAACCTTACGACATGCAAAGCACTGATTCGGAAGGTCTGAGTAGTCGACCCTCTAAATCAACCATCCGCCTGAAAGTAAAAGAAGCTTAATCTCCTATGCCAATTGTGTAGAGTCAAAGATGAGAATCCTAAACGAGCGAATGTCAGTAGCCTTGGCCACAACCTATTATCACTTGGAGCCTTAAATTTACATTATTGACTTCTATTTAGTGCAAGAAAATACCATATGTCCTTTGAATCATCACAAAGAACTAGTTGATGCAAAACAAGCTATCAACTTGAGAAGTGACTTTGAGAACCTTCTATTTATGGAAGGAAAGTTCAACTTCAAACACTTAGTGCCCTCAGCGTGATTACAATTGATCTAATTCCTCTTAGAGGACATTTTCTAATAGTGGGAAGACTCTATTGTGCATAAGAACTAGAATTATAAACAAAGCATTTACTGAATATGAGCTTAACATCAACAAGGGTCAACCCTAGTTTTCATGGAATAGCAAAAATAGACCCCGACGCAAAAAAAATGCTCTAACAAAGAGAAGGAGAATACAAATGATACTAAAATTTGGGTATGCAAGTAGACACTGATAGATTTCCAATGCGTCCATGTGTATGAAGATTGGACTTATGAGCTATGAGAACCAAACTCTGAAATCTTGCTGACTTGGAGAAGATGACACAAAGAAGAAGGGGGGTGAGTAAAACGTAGATATAACTTGAATGTATATCCATCTATTATATATTACAAGTGATTAGAGTGTTTAAGTACACTCAGTCTTCTCTTCTTGAGATTTCCCACTACTTTTTTCAGGCAAAGAATTCAAAATTCCTCACGGGATGAGTTAGTTGTAGCTCATTCCTCTTTCCTTACAATCTAGGAGATGACTATTTTAAATTCAAATTTGAACCATATTTTTCCTCCTAATGATTTTCTATAGCTATGAATCTTGTTGCTAGAGAGAGAGAGAGAGAGAGAGAGAGAGAGAGAGAGAGAGAGAGAGAGAGAGAGAGAGAGAGAGAGAGATTCTCCCCCCCTAGCTGTTGGGAATGATGGATGGACACTTCAAGAGAATGAGTAGGTACTGCCAAATCCTGCTTTGTACTAGCCCTTTGATGCTTCAAAGTTGATAAGTAGACCCTCTTAGCTTTCCAATGACACCATAAAATGGCCTATGTACCTTGGAAATGATGTATAAAAAAGTTGAACCAAAACAGACAGCTTTGAACTTCAGGTCTTTAAGAAAACCTTCTATTTTTGACTAGACACCTGCTGTATCTTTTGCTCAGTATGACCAGCAAAGTAGGAATTGGAAAAATTCCTTTTAGGGTATCTAATTAGCTTAGCAAGCTAACTATTCCAAGTAGAATGACATAAAAAGTTTAACTATGCTCAGAGAAATCAATTTAGCAAGTAAACCTTTACCCCTGATATTTTAGGACTGTTGCAGACTTCGACCAGTGATCACCTCGACGTACTTTTCTCTGAAATGGCTGAATAGAAATTCTTCAAACTTTGACATCACGTATTATACTTTGAGCTGGTTTTAACAAGCTATAGATCTTTGAATGTGGTGAAGAAGTGAGTGAGATATGCTCTCCACAAGTTGACAGACTTTCAGACACTATGATAGAGACTTGAGAAATAAACAATGTAGATATATGAACAATGTTGTACAATGCCATAGGCATGAATATCATTGCCTAATGGTGTAGATAGGTGTGGGCTAGAGTATAGGCCTCACACACACACACACTCATAAATGGTAATGAGAAGCTCGGAAAGTGACTCTTCTACCTGCGACTTTTTGAGTTGATCTTTTATAGTGGTGGAGTTCAAAGTTTGAATTTGAATTCAAACTTTGGCTCTCTATAATCATGCTCCTATATCCTAGGAGATATTCCATCAATCAAAGCTAGCTTTTCCACGAGTTCTTTTTGGTAGATTTTTACAAAGATTCCAAGTCAAATATGACTTTTACAAAAGAGTAAATGGGTAATTATCTTCTAGCATTGGTTCCCATGCTTCTCCATGTGTATGGCCTTTAAGCCAAATGTGAAGGTTTGTAAATTGCACCAACAACTCCCCCTCAAGCCAAACATTTTGGCTTGGTCTTCATTCTTCAGTCTTCATGTATATCCTGCAATCCAATCATTGATTTGAATCTGCAAAGTTTGGTTCCATCCAATGCTTTAGTTAACAAATCCGCACACTACATGTTGGTTGATACATAAGTGAGTTGAATGTCTTTGCTTAATAGCTTCTCTCTCACATAGTGGTAATGGACCTCTATATGCTTGGTCCTAGCATGATAGATAGGATTAGCTGCAAGGTGAAGTGAGTTTGTATTATCTCCAAAGATCAATGGTGAGCTAGTATACAAACCTAATTCTGTATACAATAACTTGATCCATATGGCTTCTTGGGTGGCATTTGCCAATCCTCTATACTCTGCTTCTGTAGAAGATAAAGCAACAGTAGGTTGCTTCTTTGAAGACCATGATATTGGTTTATCATCTGCAAATGAAATATATCCAAAAGTGCTTCTCCTATCATCCTTACATCCTACCCAATCTGCATCTAAATAAATGTTGATATCCAAGTCTTAAGTGTAAGGGATATACAAACCATGATGTTGAGTGCCTTTGAGGTACTTTAATATTCTTTTGGCAGCTTCTAAGTGAGGTACCCTTGGCTTATGCATGAACGGACTTAGCACACTAACTCCATATGCAATATCTATCCTTGTTAAGGTAGCATAGTTCAAGCTTCCAACTATGCTTTGGTAACCTTTAATATCATCAATTTCATCACCTTCATGGGCACTTAGTTTTAGGTTTACCTCCATTGTAATACTTGCAACTTTGGCATCCTACAAATGAAACTTCTTTAACATATCCTGTATGTACTTTCTCTGAGTAATGTAGATATCAGAGTTAGTATAGACTAACTCAAGTCCAAGAAAGTACTTTAGTAGACCAAGATCATTGAAATTGAATTCCTTCATCATCTGGTTCTTGATTTTTCTGATTCCATTGCCATCATTACTTGTAAGTATGATATCATCAACATATACACATAGGTATATTACCTCTGAATTACTTCTCTTAATGAATAGAGAAGTGTCTGCCTTGCTCATGACAAAACCTTGGTCTTGAAGGTATGTGGTCAACCTGTGATTCCATGCCCTAGGTGCCTGCTTCAATCCATAAAGAGCTTTATTCAATTTGCACACAAATGTTACCTTGTTTGGATCCTCATAGCCAAGAGGTTGTGACATATATACCTCTTCTAAAATCCATCCATTCAAAAAATCATTTTTTACATCTAGTTGATACATGTTCCTATTTTTAGATGTAGCCACACTTACCAATACCTTGATGGTTGACATCTTGGCTACAGGTGAGAATGTTTCTTCATAGTCAATGCCTTGGGTTTGTGCAAAACCCTTGGCCACCAATCTAGCTTTGTACCTGCTTATTGACCCATCAGAATTTCTTTTGATTTTATAGATCCATCTGGATCCAATTACCTTCATGGAATCTTTCTTTGGTACTAGTTCCCATGTGTCACTTTCTTTGAGTGCTTCAATCTCCTCATCCATAGCTTCTTTCCATTCTCTCTTGGTCTTTGATTCTTCATATGATCCTGGTTCTTCAATTGACAAGTCTTTGGCAAGATAAACAGAGTGTTTCGTAACAAGAGATGTATCATACCCATATCTGATAGGTTTTTTGCTCTCCCTTTGTGATCTTCTGATTGACTGATTTGAAGATTCAGGTATGTCTTCAAGTTTCTTCATCTTGACTTTGCCCTTGGACTTCCATGCCTTGAACTCTTCAAGATTGATAATGTCTTCATCATCTGAATTGGATTCTTCATTCTGAGTAGGTTCCTCCTTAGCAAGAAATGGAAACTCCTCCTCCAAGTCATAGGGTAGTTTAAACTTCCTGCATTCATTCTCATACCAAGAATCATTTTCATCAAAGAAAACATCTCTACTATCCATGAATCCTTTATTTGAAGGGTTGTAGAATATGTAACCTTTCTAATTTAGATCATATCCTAAAGATACACTTCTCAGCCTTAGGGTCTAGCTTACCTCTTATTTGAGAAGGAATCTGTACATATGCTACACATCCAAATATCCTGCAATGATCAAGTGAGGGTCTCTTACCATGCCATGCTTCATAAAGAGTCATCCCATCAAGGGACTTAGATGGTAACCTATTTATGAGGTAAGTGGCGGTAGATACACTCTATGCCCATAAATAATTAGGCAATTTCTTCTCATTCAACATTGACCTAGCTGTTTCAACAATCAACCTATTTCTTCTCTCAGCTATCCCATTCTGTTCAGGAGTATACCTTGTGCTGATTTCTCTCTTGATTCCTCTATCTTGCAAGAATGCTTCAAACTCATTGGAGAGGTACTCACCTCCTCCATCTACCTTAGCCTCTTTAGATTCTTGCCTATCTGATTCTCAACAAGTGCAAGATACTTTTTAAAACAGTTGAACACTTCATCTTTGTGCTTCATAAAGTACAATACAGTCCACCTGCTATAATCATCAATAAAAGATACATAGTACCTTGATCCTGAGATTGAGGGGTCTTTGCTTGGTTCCCATACATCTGTATGGACAAGCTCTAGGTAGTCCTCATGTCTGTAGCCTTTCCTTGACAAGGGTAACCTGTGAGACTTTCCAAACTGACAAGCACCACATTTATATATCATGTGTTGTTTGGAAACATTGGGTATTCCAATTACACATTGATCCCTGCATATCTATTTCAAGGTTCTTTCTCTTACATGCCCTAATCTTTTATGCCAAATCTCAAGCTCTGAAAATGTTTGATCTTTATAACTGTAGAGTGCAATATTCTTTGTGTCTTTTAGCTCAAAAGTAAAAAGTCTACCTGTTTTCTCCTTTAGCAATCCTTTTGAACCCCTGCTTGGGATCCTCCACAAATGCTCCAAATTGGTTGAACCTAACCTGCAAACCTTTCTCCACAATCTATCCAACACTAATCAAATTTTTGGTAATGGTTGGTACATATAGTACCCTACTTAACAAGTTCTGATTTCCATCACAAGTCTTACCATTTCCAACTTTAACTACTGAGTGCTGGGTGTCATCACGTGTTTTTACTTGATGCTTACCTCTTGGTTCTTCAAGGTCAGAGAGTAGAGCTACATTGCCAGCCACATGATTTGAGCATCCTGAGTCAATGTAGAAGAGATGTCATCATTTGTACCTGGTTTTGAAGTCATGTTCATAATCAGAAGAGAATCATCTTGCCTCTGTATGGTTGTTGTAGTCCTTTTCTGGATTTGAATCCTCTTTGGTAGTTGCCATTGTTGTTGTAGTTGTTGTTGTAGTTGTTGTTGTACCCTTGATGATGGTTGAATTTGCCTCTTGATTGTGAGTATCCACGTCTTTGGTATCCTCTTCCTCTCTGATTCTTATAGTTCCTGAAACACTCATCTGTAGTATGATTTGATAAACCACAAATGTTGCATGGTGAGGAGTTATAGTGTCTCCCCCTACCTTGCTTACCTCCTCTGCCCCTTCCTCTTGATGATCTACCTCTTCCTGCATAGTTGGCTTGGGAGGTAGTGCCTTCATCCTCTATCTTCTCGTTCTTGCCTTTATCTTTAGACTTACTTTTATCAGTGTAGCTCAGTGATGAGTAGCACCTCCTTTAATGTCAATCCGGGAAGACGTGAGGATGGTATGAAGACCTCGAGCAAGTGGAGGCACAAGTGCGTGAGTGAGAAGCACACAAACATGCACACACATACACACACACGCGCACACACGACAAGACAAAGAGTGAGAAGCAATGGAGTTCTTAGATTACTTTCAAAAAGCTCTTACAAGTTCGTTTCAATTACAATCTAGCCTAAAAAATGAGCTCTCTAGCTCCTTTTATAGTTTTTGACTAGCTTTGGCCCTGTCCAGACCTAGTGTCCGGCCTAGTTAAAAATTAGGTTCCAGGGCCAATTTGAGGGCTTAAACGGAGTCTAAAAAATACGAAAATTGATATGTAGGTACTTCTAAGGCTCCTCAAGCTCAAGGACTCCTTGGCTTGCACAAAATGGAGCTACAAAAATATGAAATGGTATTTACAGGGGTTGTTAGTGATGAGAATCACTTTTAATTGGTGTAAGGGTGTTGAAAAATTAAAGGTTGCCTTAGTGCTAGATCTGCGTGAATGCTCGTACTTGCTTCTTCATGAAGAAAATTATTGGCCTACTTGCTAGATCGTCGTTGACTCCCTTGTCTGCCTGTGCTTTCTCTCCCTTCTGACTCTCTTCTCTGACTGCCATGCCTCGTTAGTCCTTCAGTTCCTTGTCTGCTGCTAACACCCCCCCCACTCTCGCGTCTGTCGCCCCTGACAGACCCTTGTCTAGAGGATTTTTGAACATAATATTGGACGACATCGGAGGCTAGGTGGTGTTCTTCGAGTCGCAAGCCGCGGGCTAGATCTGTGAGCAATTCATCCCAATTCACAGGTCCGGGAACATCTGGATGAGGCACCCTCAATTGTTCTGAGTAAATAGTTCTCTCCACAGCAAATAATTGGAGGAGATGTGATGGTCTGGGTATAAAGATTTCGGAGTGATATTCCCAGAATCCTGTGATGAACATCTCCTCAAATGTCTGTTTAAAGCAGGCTGTGAGGTACTTGATTCTGGCGTGCCAAGCATATATTACTTCAATTGATGGGGTGGTACTCATATCGTACACCAGATCTTGGTTTCCTGTCACGAAGCCTGCTCCTGAGAAGTGAGGGTCCTTAATGTTCTTAAACGTCCTGAAAGTGATCAGCATTAATTCAAATATTTTCATACACATCTGGGCCATCACGTCAGGATTATTGCGTAGCCGAATGCTCCAGTGACGGATTGTAGAGATCATGTAGTTCACCGTGGGGGGTCCTCGTGGAGGTGCTAGATAAACGTAATTTAACCATTTTGCGCAGGCTTTGATGTCTCTGACGGCAATAGTGAATTCAGGCCAGGTGCGTCTTCGAAGAACTGGAATGTAACAAGGATTATATTTAATAAACAACGGCATGTTATTCCAGGTTCGAACCATTTCGGGATATGTTTCCAAAAGCCTGATCCTCCAGGTGGGTTGATGGATGGACCCACGCTTAGCACTTTTTGGTATATCATCTGGACCAAATTGTGTAGCGAATGTGGGAGGCTTGCCGCATCGTCGTTGAATCTCGGCGTTGTAATCGGCCAACAGTATGCAGTATGGCACATATTGGTCATTATTGGTGCCGATCCATCTATGATGAGACATGCTTTTGAAATATTCTGACTTTATGACAGTTTCTTCTAGGTTCGCTAGTGATTGGATCTGAATGGCCACCCGTTCTTCGTGTGTGTTCGCTGTCCTTTCCAGTGTCTGAAGCCACTCGGGTGCTTCCACTTCCAAGGTGTCTAGTCCCTCTGAGGTTCGTTGCCCGCCTAGCATTGGCATAGGAACATACGGTTCTTCATACAAATCATCTACCTCAATAGGGACCAACTCTTCTGGCTCTGGTTCTACTACCGGAGAGGGCTGCCTCTCGTATGTCAGTAACCTCTTTTGTAATTCTGCTACCTGCTCAGTTAAGGCCTTTACTTCGTCTGAGGGAGAGGTTGATGGGACACTCTTCGGTTGTTCTTCCTGTTCCTTAAGTCTGCTCTGTAATGTGTCACGTTCTCTTTCCAAGTCATCATGGGCTTCCAGAAGATCTGCATAGCTTTCCAAAATGGTTTTCATCGTCTCTGTGGGAACTGCTTTGAACTGTTCTGGATCTATCTCGTGGGGAGAGCCTTCCATTGCCGCTTCCAGATTCTCTTCATTTTGTTTTTGCAGTCTCTTGTTCTCTTCCAGTGCTGTGGCCATATGTTTCCTGAGTAGCGCCAAGTTACGTCTGACTCATAGGTTATCGGCCTGGTATACTTCGAGCAAGGCCTCTAATTGTTTGACGCCTGATTCTTTCGATGGTTGGGGTGCCTCTAGTAGCGTTTGGTGAGCCTGCTCAAGCGTTGTATAACGTTGATTTACATCTGCATTTTCTTCTTCAAGAATTTTAAATTGCCTTTGTAAGTTCTGGTGATGTGTTGTTAGTTGTTGATACCGGCCGTCCAGAGCTCTGTACTCATTCTAAAGCTGATATACATATTGATTTAATGCTAGAAATATACTATTTACATTAAATGATGCAGGGAGGGGTGAAGATGCAGGGGGAATGGGGACGGGAAAGGGAGTTGTGAATGATGTGGATGCAAGTGGAAATGTGGGTGGAGGGGGTATGGGAGATGGAGGTGGCATGGGGGGAGGGAGCGGTGCAGTGGCAGGAGATGTTTCCATAGTGTCAAATGTTTGAGTGACCGTGTAGATGGGTATCGTGGGTGGGGTGGATGTGACGTTAGTGAATAGAGTGGTGAAAGTGGGCATGGTAACTCCCCCGAATTGGATTCCCGGAGAGAGTGGAATTCCCATGACGATTGTGGTGGTAGTGGACGTGGTGGTGATAGTGTCATGTGGTGGAGTGAGTTGTGTAGTGAGGGGTGGGGATGGTGGTGACAGTGGTGCTTCCTGATGTTCGTCTGCTTGCGTTGTATCTCCTGGTGCTGATACGTTGATATGAATTTGTTTCCCGGACCTCATGGGACGAGCGGGAACTCTTTTCTCAAATCGGTGAATGTAGGCCATTGCCTCATGAATGGCCTCATCCAATCCTACTGCATCGGCGTGTAGGTTTATGGACTCGATGAACATGTCATCCACGCCTTCCTCTGCCAGCAATTGGTTCATGAGTTTCTTGCCTGCTTCCAGTGACATTTTATGTTGTTCTTGAACTAGCTGCATGGTTCGATATAGTCTTTTTATTTGAGCCGAATACGCGGGGGCACTTGCTAACTCTGAAAGTTCGTCATACTCTTGTTCCTCGTAGGCTTCTTCCTCTTGTTCGGTCTCTTGTTCCTCGACGTCGACTACTACAACTTGCGGTTGGGTGGGGGCTGACGTTGTTGTATGGGGTTGTGGTTCCTGAGCTCGCTCTGTTTCCGTTTCGAGATTAGAGTCATAGATTAGTCTAGCCACTTCTTCATCAGTGAGATCATTGAGAGTAAAGCCCTGTGGAAATTCCAAATCTGATGGAACGGGTGGAAATACCAGATTGGGTCCCTCTGTACTTGGTCTTGGTAGCCGGATGGTGAATGGTCTAACTCGTCGTGTCTGGGGAGGGGTAATCTCTGGTGTAGTGGTGGCTCCCCTTGGTTGAGCGCAGGGTAATTGGACTCCCCCTCGCATTTTCTTTGACGGAGGACCTGCTGTTGATAGCCTTCTCTGGAATTCCTGGGCCCGGGGCCATATGAGTGCCCGCTGAATAGGCACGTCATAGGCAAGACATCGGTAGATTATCTTGGTTAGAGCACAGCATCCGTGAAGCACATTTTTCTGCTTCTTGTTCCACCTTTGATGGGCTAGATGAATCTGATCTATGATCCAATGTGGTACGTTGATGGGGAGGCTTTCTGTCTCTGCCAGATACAAGCTAAACCATATTTTCTTTGGTGGCATGGTGAATCTTTCCTGGGCGGGGAAAGCAAAATGCTGCATGACGGTCCGTAGGTGAAGAGCGATGGTCGGTGTCATCGCTACCATATCCTTCAGCTTATTGAGATCTTTATGTTTCATTCTGCCTGGAACCATTGTTTCCTTTTCAGTGGGGATGTGCATGCCATACATGCCCAATGCTTCTCGTACCAGATTGAGGGTCAGCTTGAATCTTTTAAGTTCATGGCCCGGCAATAGTGAGGGTAACACAAAGGTGTTGTCGCCTCCCTTGGCCCTGCTCGGAGTGATGGTACTGATAAGATAAGAACAACGCAAGAAATCCGGCTTTGGTAAGTGGGCCCTGAAATAACTGTCCAAGCCAGCTTTGGTCCATACTGAACGCATGACTTCGGCATTCTGATAGCTCTCAAATTCACGCGTGAAAAAATGGTAACGTCCCCATTTACCATTAAACTCCAATTCAGCTTCCCAAAAATAGGTTCCATCACCCAATGGTCCTGCAACATCACTGAACCAATGAGCGTGTTTGCCCACTTGAGAGGTGTGCCCTTGGGGAGGATCCTGAACTGGGAGTACATGCACAGCTTGAAGTTCTTGCGGTCTTTCGGTAAGGTGTGGTTCGAGGAGGAGTGTTTCTATATCCACAATCTGTGTGCTGGATCCGGCGTGAGAATTGGCACCTCCGGCTTCTGCCATGGCCCTGCTTGCTTGTTGGTTCTGTGAGAATATAGAACCAGGTGTTAACATTGTAATGGACAGAATAAACCCGTTGTTGTCCCCGTTACAACATTAACATGAGGTAGATGATGAGTCAGTGGTTAGTAAGTGCACGATGACAGTGTGTGTAGTTAATGCCTGGATAGACCTAGGAGCTAGATGGAAAGATGCACTATCTGACTAATGCAGTTAGTAAGCGGAGATGAATTCACAGATTTGGGTCGGGGGTTTATTACAAGTCTTAGGTTGCCAAACACCATGAATGGCTTTTGGTCTTGGTTTTGTGGAGATTCGGGAAGGTTGCACGAGTAATTGTGCTGGGAGTTGTTGTGTCATTGGGACCCATTTACGAGTGAGTCTGTGCGTGCTTCTAGGTGGCAGTGTGTTCGAGTGTATCAGACAAGAGTGGGTGGCGGCAGCTTGAGCGAGTGAACCCTGTTGTGTATGATGTGAATTGTGTGGGAATAGTTGAGCCCGCAAGCAAGCCTTAGGCACCCAAATTTGTCTTGATTGTAGGTCAGCCTTCATCGACTTCTTGGGTACCCAAATAGATTTTATTTTCTCAACAGAGGTTCTAGGAGTCCTCTTATTAGCATCAAGTTGTTGATTACTAATAGGAAGTTGAGACCGTTGTTGCGACTGAGTTACGGTCGGCAGCTCGTCTTTCCGCACCCACATTTGTTTCATCGGCTGAGTTGTTCTGCTTTGCGCGTTCTTTTGGTCTCTCGCCCGGAGAGTCTTCAGTGATTGATCGGCCCTTAGTTGCTGCCTCCTTCTGGCCTTTGGAAAAGAAGGGAGTTCCATTGTGGTTCTGGCTTCTTTTTTGAGATCTTCATTCTTCTGCATCACATAGCCTTGGACAAGAACAGCATGATCAACTTCATGTGCACCCCTGGAGGGACCAGGAGTCCGTGTCTTTTCTAGTTCCTTGAGTGCTCCATTATTTAACTCAATTGTAATTCTAGTTTGATTCGCCCATACCTGAAGAAGTCCACTTCTTAGGTTTAAGTTGACTGCTTGGTCATAGATCCAGTCTTGACCCAGGACAAGGGGTTCAGTGAGGTCCTCATCTTGACATACTAGTACTTTAACGGTCATTGCCTCATCATGAATATAGAGGGGAAGTTCCACCTCGCCCATGCAAGGGGTTTCCACGCCTCCCAATCCTATGAGATATGCTTCCACAGGATTGACAGTTAATTGCAACTCTTGACAGTAAGACAATTTAACAGCACTAGTGGCTGCACCTGAGTCAATCAAGGCTCTTACAGTCCTTGCACTCTTTCCTTGTCCTATATCTAAGGTTATGAAAGGACGTCGATCAGTTATCCTATGTGAGCTAACACCTGAAACTTCACACATAGCCACGTCATATCCTTGATCTGCATATGCATCTTGCCTAGGGTGCTCTCTACCTTGTCTTCTTAATTTCATTCTTCGTATGCGCTCTAGGGCTTCTGCTTGAGCTTCCTCTCGAATTCGATTTTCTTCCTCTTTGCGTTTCTTAGCAGTATTGAGTCGACTTAACATTTCCTCTGTGAGAGGTTTCTGATACAACTTGACTCTGCACCTGCTGATATAACTTGGGAGAACATCGCCTTCTAATGTGGCTAGTTGCACTGCTCCACTTGTTGAGATTCTGTTAATGATCATGGGTCCGTAACCTCTCTTTTCCAGTTTCCTCGCATGTTGCTTCAATGTGTAGACTAAAACTAAGTCACCTGCCTTTAGACCTTTATCCTTAACATGGGCATCAAAGTATGCCTTCTGTCGTTTCTTTGCTGCATATATCCCTGCAGCTGCTCTCAGTCTTGTTTCTCCTAATTGTTCGAGGTCAAAAAGTCTAGAGGAGAGTTCATGACCCGTCCATTCGTGCTCTTGTGCTACCTTCAATGTAGGTATCAAGAAGTCCAAGGGTAGCACCGCATTTTGGCCAAACACCATCTGAAAGGGGGTGGCTTGGAGTACCGTTTTGTAGGCGACTCGGTATGCCCAAACAGCATGGTGTAGCTGTTTGTCCCAATCAGAGCGTTTAGTGTTTACTAATTTTGTCAGTACATTGCATAAGATCTTGTTGGTGCTTTCGGCTTGTCCATTAGCTTGAGGGTGATAGGGGGCAGACTTCTTATGTATTACCAAGAATTCTTGGAGTAGATTTTCAATCACTTCGTTCAAGAAGTGAGTGCCTCTATCACTTACAAGCTCTATAGGTAGCCCATATCTTGTGAATACATTCTCAAACAAGAATTTAGCTGTTGTTTGAGCATCGTTCTTCGTTGTGGCTTTTACCTCCACCCACTTAGTTAGGTAGTCTGTTGCAACAATGATATATTCTGCATGTGAACCCTTAGCTGGGGGATTAATAGGACCTACGAAGTCTAATCCCCACTTAGAGAATGCACGTCCACCCATCATAGGTTTCAGTGGCATCTCATCTTTACGTATAGGATACTGGGTTCGTTGACAGACATCACATCGTTTCACATAGGTATGTGCATCCATGTGAAGGGTTGGCCACCAGAAGCCCGCAAATAGTATTGCCTTGATCACCCGATCTGATCCAAAGTGTCCTCCTGCTACACCTTGGTGAGCAGTTTCCAAGATCTTGAGATATTCGCTTTCATGGACACATAGTCTCAAGTAACCATCCTTACCGCGTTTGTAGAGATTATCACCAATAAGTGAGTAATCCTGGGCTTCTTGTTCTAAACTCCTTTTCCTCACCAGAGTCATGTCTGGAGGGAATGTTTTCGTCCTCAGGAAGGATACTAGTGGTTCACTCCAATCTGGCACTATGGACACTTGATAAAGAGTGGCGTGTTCCACAGGTGGCTTAGTGCAACAGATTGGGCATTCCTTGCACAACCTTTGGACATCAGCTTCCATAGTTGGCCAATGCACCCCGAGTCTCCTTAGTGTCTGTAGGGTTCGTTGTTTTGAGTAGTGTTGCTCTAATGCACCTACATGTGCTAGTTGCAACCATTTAACGTACTCATCCTCTTCCACACAACAAGCCAAGATCCCTTGATCTGTGTGCTTGTACATGCTTCCTGCCATGATGTGATACTTTTGGGCTTTTACTACCTCTCTATCCTGTGTGGCTATTACTGGGTGGTTAGGTCCGTACGTCAACACTGGCACTAATGGCTTAGCCCACTGCGGTACCACTTCCAAGTTAAACAAGTAAGCATCAGGAAGGTCATCTGATACTCCTTGTGGGCTTCTCCAGATGTGAGCCTAGAAAGATGATCAGCTCTCAAATGAGTCCTCCCTTTCCTTACCACAACCTCGAAATCATATTCCATTAGTAAGAGAAACCATCTTACTAATCTTCCTGTATTGCATGGCTTGTTCACGAGGTATAGCAATGCCTGATGATCAGTAAAAAATTTAAACTTATTTGCAAGCAAATAGTGTCTAAATTTCTTGACTGCATATACCATGCCTAAGCCTTCTCTCACAGTGGTGGTGTAATTTCGTTCAGCTGCATTCAGTCGTCGACTAGCATAGGCAATTGGAAGATCCATATTACTTTCACCAGTAGGTTGTGCGAGTACACATCCAATAGCATAATTGGATGCATCCACATGAACATGGAATGGCTTATTCCAATCTGGTGTGGTCAAGATTGGTGCTGAACATAATCTTCGTTTAAGCTCTTGGAAGGAATTCTCACATTCGTCCGTCCACTCGAAGTTAGTCAAAAGTCCATACATGGGCTTTGCAATGACCGCATACATGTGAATGAACCGGCGGTAGTAACCACAATGCCCCATGAAGGCTTGTACTTCCTTGACATTCCTTGGCCTAGGTAGCTCTGCTATGGCTCTCACTTTCTCTTCATCAGTGGATATGCCATTCTTTGACACTATGTGTCCTAGAATCTTGCCCTGCCTGACCATAAAAACGCATTTTTCTGGGTTCAGGCAGACCTGATATTCTCTACATTTGTCAAAGATTTGGCTGAGTTCAGGAATATGGGTTTGTCTGATGTTGGAATGATCACAAAGATCATCAACATAGACTTCTAAGTTTTTTCTCAGGAACTCCTTAAATACATGGCACATTAGTCTTTGGAAGGTCGCTGGTGCATTGGTAAGCCCAAATGGCATTACCGGAAAGGCAAAAATGCCCCATTCTGTGGCAAAAGCTGTTTTATGCTGATCTTTTGGAGCTATGGCTACTTGATTGTAGCCCGAAAATCCATCGAGGAAGCTGTACACTTCCTTACCTGCTACTCTTTCTAAGAGATGTTCTGTGATGGGAAGCGGATAGTTATCTCGAATTGTGGCTGCATTGACCTTCTTCAAGTTAATGCATACACGCAATTTTCCGTTCTTCTTGGGCACCACCACAATGGGGGATACCCACTCAGTGTGCTCAATTTCATAGATAAATCCAGCTTCAGCCAGTCTATCTATCTCCTCTTTGATCTTGGCAGCGTAATTATCGTTATATGTATAGGGCTTTTGCTTAGAGGGTTTAGCATATGAGGTCATGGGAATAGTGTGTGAGCATATGTCAGGGTCAACACCTTTCAAATCCTTGTAACTCCAAGCGAATACATCTCTGTATTCTCTTAGCAAGGCTATTAGCGCATGCTCTTCTTCCTCTGTTAGGTCATGGCCTATGTACGTGCATCTCTCCTCTCCTTCTTCTAGGGCCACTACTATTTTCTTGGTGGTTTCTTTGTTATCATAGGCCTCTCCTACTTGTGCCTCTCGTTTAGGCATTCTTATCATGACTCTCCTGTCGTCTATCTCATACTTCTTAAAATTTTCTGGGACCTCAAACAAAGATTCTTCCTCTTCTGGTGAGACTTCTCTCTTCTTTCGTTTCTTTCCTCCTTCCTTCGGGGTCACATGTGTTGCTAATATTACATCATTTGTAAGCTCTCCATGCCTTTGGGGGTGAAATTCTACTTCACGGAAGTATTCTTCATCTGATGCAAATAGTGGGTCCATAATGATTGACTCTAGATCGGAGTCACTTGCATCCACAAATGCATCAGGGCTAGGTTCGCATTCTTCTAGAACTGCCTCTCCCGTGATTGGCTCTATGGAGAAGACTGAAATGTCATAGCCATCCTCATCACAGTGAGGCGTCCATTGTTCCTCGTTGATGGCTACATCCATGGTTGCTAGGATTTCTGCCCAGCCATGGGGCTCAAATTCCTCATCAGGAAAGACTACAGGTGCATAGGCTGGGTCTTGAATGGGTCTATGTGTTTCGTTTGCACCTATATCTCTGGCCTTTTCTCTTCTCTCCTCTTCTACTGCTACTTTGCACATCCATAAGTGGGTGTCTTCATGCATCCATGAGGATCCTGATCCTATGGAATGCACGGATTCTGTATCATCCTTGGCTCTATGGATGGGATTCCATTGGATAGGAGGGACATCTCTATGAGAGTAATCCTTGAGATTGACTTTGGTCGTAACACCCAAGTGTTGTAAATACAAGGAGTTGGTTCCCCAGTCCTGTACCACTTGCAACTGTCGCATAAATGGTCTTCCCAAAATCATCTCATAGGCGTGATTTTTGCTGAAGTCACATATGGCAAATGTGTGCTCGAACTCGACACCACAAGTGGTGAGAGTTATTCCTTCTAGCAATCCTAAGGGTCTCTCAATATGACCATCGGCCATCTGCAATTTCATTCTCGTCGGCCTGAGTGCTGGCTTGCCCCAACGCTTCCATAGGGAAGTGGTGGTAATTGCAACTCCTGCACCTGAGTCCAAAATTGCCTTGGTAGTGTACTCCTGGTAGGTAATGGGAAGATAGGTGTTCCCTTCTTCACCTTCACACATATCTCCTATCTTATCCAAGGGTATCTCTGGCACTGTCCTTTGGTATCCTACCTGGGAATGAGGTTTTGCTATCTCTGGTACTTGTTTGGCGACATGTTTCCATAATTCAGGTCTAACCTTGAGTAGCTCTTCTAACTTGAGATTGCACTGCACTTTAGTGTTCTTCACTACCTCTGTGTTCCTAGGTATGACCGAATCTTCGTTTCTTACCATGACTGTGGGTGCTCTCATACAAGTGGACTTTGCTTCCCATGGGCCTGTGAAGTGGGGTAGTTCTTGTAAAGAATTAGACTCGAAGTCTAATCTTTCCTGAGATTGGGTACTCTCCTGCTCTCCATAAATGGATGGGATGTCTTGTGGGAATTGGTCGTGTGCATCATCCACAAGTTCAATAGGAGGAGGGACTTCACTCTCTTTAGCCCATTTGTCTTCTTGAATCTCGCGTAGGAATTCTGGTGTGAACCAATTCATAGAAGATGATGTGTCTGGCTCCGTAGAGTTAGGCACATAGGCTTCAGGCACATAGGCTTCCTGAGCAGGAATGCTTACTCTTTCACTTGCCTTGTCCTTGTGTTGAGAGGCTGGTTCCTTTTGTGATGGTGCCATTAGATTTTCTATTCTTTCTAGGGAGGGGGGTCTGTCTGTTTCAGTGGAATTGGGCACATAAGCTTTCGGTGGGGAATGTGTCATGTTTTTGCTTGCGATATCTCTTTCTTGATTTTCTTCTTCCTTGGCCGATCTTGCAATTATGTCCCCTAGTTTCTCTAGAAGTCCATCCAAGTGTAATTGCGTCTTGGCTGAGCCCGAGTAATTGAAAAGGCGACTGGCTTCGAACATAGTCTGAGCCAATGCGACCATTTTCGCGCAAAGCTTGGTTCTTTCTATCTCTAGGTCAGCTCTAGGGTAGCGCTTGTCATGATCCGTTACATTTGGCCCTTCTTGGATTATGGCTTGATATGCTTTAAGCATCATGTCTATGTCTTCAGGAGTGGGATCAGCTAATACTGATCCTACTCTAGGGGGTGGTGGAATCGTATGAGGTGGGTTGGAAGGTGGCGGGTCGGATGGCGATGGGAATGGTGGTGGTGGGGTAGTGTGAGAGGGAGTTTGAGATGTGAGTTCAGTTATCTTGGCTTTGGTTTCTCTTATGCTTTCCTCAAGTTCACTCATCTTTTTAGCCCATTGTCTTTTCATTCTTTCCCGACTATCTTTCCAGGCTCTAGTTCTCTTCTTGGTTATGCTCTCCGTTTCACTAACTTCTGGGCTCTTTCCCTGATCCACAGCTTGGTTTTGCTGCAATGCTTGAGCTCTTGTGACCACTTGCACTGGTGCAGTGGAAGTCACACTCCCTGTGGAGTCTACAACTAACCCAATAACGTTGATAGGAGTGATTTTTGGCATATTGTTGGGATTCTTAGGACAATCTCGTAGGAGATGCTCCTTTCCACACTCCTGACAATAGCCTTGGATTGTTACTGACTGGGATTGGGTAGGTGGAGGCAAGGGACAGTCACGAATGAGATGATCTCCTTGACATCTGTAACATGGTCCTCTAGGGAATGGGGGTCTTACCTGCCTAGGTTGGGGTCTAGGGTTGGGATTTGCATACATGACATTTGTGTAATCTGATTCCCAACTAGGTTCATTTGGCTCTTCACTATAGTAAGACTCACCATGTTCAGGAGACTGCATGTAGTAAGCCTGGGGACTATCGACATGTGTGGAATCGAAGCTATGATCACTGGGATCACTTTCTGAAAGCAATGGTGTGACGGGGACTATAGCTCTATTCAGGTTTTCTTCTGCTGCTGCATATTTTATTGGGATCACATTAGCTGGGGCAGGGGGTTGTTGTGCTAACACAGGTTGAGGCCTTTGTTGGGCTTGATATTGTGGTTGATAATTTTGTTGTGGCCTAGTGTATTGTTGTGGTGGGTATTGACTCTGGTATCTGCCTTGTTGAGGGTATGGCTGAGGGTAGGGTTGCCTAACTGCCTGCTTGTTGTATGGGCAATCTTGCGCGGTGTGATTGGTGTACCTCCGTTCTATGGTGCAGTACTGGCTACTAGGATTCACTTGGGGTTGAGCCATAATGGGACATACGTTCGCCATGTGGTCGCCACCACAAGTGTAGCATCTCTTCACAGGGGCAAATCTCGGAATTTGTTTGCTAGAGACACCTAATTTCTGAGCCACTTTCTCTGCAAGTTCCTCAATTGATGTGGATTGTGTGGCAGAGAGGCTAGAGGCACTCTCCGAATCTTTGTATATCTTGGAAAGCTCTAACTCCTCCCCTAGGTTATCCTCAATGTCAATGCACATGCGTACACACTCTTCTATGGTCCTAGGGTCCTTCAAGTACACATAAGATCTCAATTTGGTACTTAGCAATCCATCCAAGAATAAAGCCACTTGCTTGGCTGGTGTGGGTAGCTCCGAAACAGGGCATCTTTCTAAGTATTGCCTAAATCTTCTTCCTGCAAGCCTCACAGTTTCTTGAGGTGTTTGCTTGAAGCTGTGAATCAGCGAGGAGGTATTGTGCCTTATGCCACTCTTGGAGAATTCGATAATGAACACCTCTAGGAGTTGATCTATGCACCTGAACTGCCTCTCATTTAGTGGCTGAAACCATGTCACGGCAGTGTTCCGAAGGGTCAGACCAAAGGCATTATACTGCGTGAAAAGATCCTCCACTTGTTCAGCTCTCAGGACTTGTCTAAACTCAGCCACATGATCGTATGGATCTCCAGTGCCATCGAAGTAGTTCTTCATGGACTTAACTAGCTGAGTCGGTCTCAAAGTCCTTGTGTGCTCTCTAGGTCGGGGTAGAGGGAACTCATCCGCATTTCTTTGATTCCTGTGAGCTCTATGTATCGCAGATTCCATCCTATTTGTTTCCAGCCTTGTTCTTTCTCTGCCCCCTGGGTTAGCAAAGCTTACTTCCGACCTTTCTCTATGTCTGTCTCTTTGCATTCCATGAGCTTGGGATGTTCCAGCTCCAGGGTGACCATAGGATACATTCGATCTTGGTTGGGGGAAAACAAATTCACCCTTCCAAGTGTAAGCATGCCTATCATTTTCTGTCACCACAAAGATCCTCTCCGAAGCGTGATCTAAGTAGGTCACTCTGCCTGGGCTATCAGGATCCTTAAACTTATAGATCATGAT
Organism: Ceratopteris richardii; assembly: GCA_020310875.1. Taxonomy (NCBI): domain Eukaryota; kingdom Viridiplantae; phylum Streptophyta; class Polypodiopsida; order Polypodiales; family Pteridaceae; genus Ceratopteris; species Ceratopteris richardii. Next base: position 126,055,442 of record CM035438.1, read on the forward strand.
TGCTCCTATATCAGTTGGCCGGTCAGGTTTGTACCTCCAAAAGGCTTCATCAGTCTCTCGATTGAGGAGCAAATCTATGCTCTTATTATCCTGGGGAATCCACTCCGGTGTGATAATCCTCGTAAGAATAGATTTCCCTCGAGGGGTCCTCGGTTCTACTCCCATATTTCCTTGCTCTAGGTCATCTAAGTCCGATTCTGGGGCTACGTTCCCGAATTCATCAGTCCTATCTGGGTGACTGGTGACTACGTATATGGTTCCTTCTTTGTCCAAGTATGCTCCGTTTTCAAACTTGACAGCTGGGCGCTCTAGTCCAATGGATTGATCAGGATTCTTAATCTGGACCACGGATCTTCCTAGACCGTCCTCATAGATGCTAGCACCTAATCGGTTGGTCCTAAGGTATTCCAACTGTGTTTTGTAAGGGCCTTCTACCCTGTGCAAGTATGGCACTCCTGAACTTCCCGTAGGTCTCTCCATACCTTGAGACATCTCTGATTCACTCGTCTCAGAGCTAGGGTAGTATGAGTGGTGGCTCAACTGCTGGGCCCAAGACCTAGCAGTGTGATTAACACTAGCCTCTGAAGACCTAAGGCTCAGTCTCTCCCTTACTAGATGTCGCCCTGATCTAAGGTTCATATGCCTAGTTAAGTAGCCCGATTTTTTCCCAGAGTACAACCTCGTTGCGGATCAATTGGGCTCAGTTACTTGATGCGTTTTTAGTGCGTTATTATGTTTATGATCTTGTCTGATATCACGTCGTTAGGAATACTTGAGTTTAATTTCGCACTTTAGTTTGGTCGTTTCACGTTAGGTTCTTTTCCTTTAAGGTTGTCGTCCACACACACAGGTTATCTCTTGACTTGAACTTGATTTCTTAGATAGTCTTTGATTTATCTCGTGCCTATCGTTGCCTGGAATTACTTCTAACACTACCCGCACTTAGCCTAAACTAAGAATTGACAGAGGGTGTTGCGGGTTTTCCAACCTTGAAGTCCTTTCCTTGTGTTGTTGCCCTGGTGTGCCCAGGACGCGTGTTCCCAAGCCTGCACTTACTCTTGCTTTGTGTACCCTTCGATGCTCTCAAAGGACCTGTAAAAGGCCCAAGATTAGCTCAAGACTTAAGTTCAAAAGACAGAACCAATCACTTTCATTCATGTGACACTTCACCAATTTGCACTATGACTTTTTGGAAAATAATTCTAGGGATCCCTGAATTTTGTTTCCCTTGGGTATGGTCAACTTCAAAATAACCTATCTGAAAATCAATGCATTATTCTTATAAAAAACAGTTGAGGGCGTGTAGTATATGCCACGAGCTTTCTGACAAGCCCTAGAGCTCAAAAAATGGATTTCGTGTGAAAAAGTTATGACCGTTCAGGGTTTTGTAGTTAAAACAGGATTCAAAACAGGCTAACAGGTAAACAGGAATTCTCGAGTTGCTTGTGGCATGGCCTCGCGATGCAATACTATACCCTAATGTTTGCCCCACACTTAGCCAAAATTGAGACCACTATTTTTTCCAAAAAATTTGACCCAATTTGCCCTTCTAACGTGTTCGCAAAGTTTGTCGGTCGCGATTGATAGGTCAATCGCGATTGACGTGTCGATCGCGATTGACAGGTCCGTCGTGGCTGTCAGTCGCGATTGATGTGTCGATCGCGATTGACAGGTGTCTCGAAAAGTCAATCAGTCGTGGTCAAAGGGTCGTTGACTCTGTCAGTCGCGATTGGTGAGTCGATCGCGATTGACAGGTCGGTCGCGAGGTCTGTCCGTCGTGGTCAAACAATCGTTGACTCTGTCGATCGCGATTGATGTGTCGATCGCGATTGACAGGTCCGTCGCGAGGGTCTGTCCGTCGTGGTCAAACAATCGTTGACTATGTCGGTCGCGATCGATGGGTCGATCGCGATTGATGACTCGATCGCGATTGACACGTGTCATGCGTAGGCTCCGTCGGTCGTGGTCAATCGGTCGTTGACTCTGTCGGTCGCGATTGACAGAGCCGTTGTGGGCTGTCGGTCGCGATTGACGTGTCGATCGCGATTGACAGGTCTGTCCGTTGTCGTTTATCGATCGCGATTGACGTGTCGATCGCGATTGACAGAAATCTGTGGAATTTCAAAAAACTAAACACATTTTTGGGAAGCTCTAGGATTGTAGGTCATGGATATGCACTTTGTTTAGCAAATAGATCAACTTTTCTGTCGGTCGCGATTGACAGAACCCGGCGACACACAGACAGTTACTTCGAATTCCGTACCTGCGCAGAGTACTGGGGACGATGATGCGGCCTGTACCTGCAATGCAGCTCAGAAAACATGCAAAAACAGCACGCACAATTTCGCTCTCTCGCTCTCTCTCACAAGTGAAATGAGGGAAATGAGGTGGAGATGGTGATATGATCAAAAAACAGAAATTTTCGCGATGATGGAGATGGAGGTGGGAGATGGTGATGATGATGATGGTGATGAAGGTGGTGAAGAAAAAACAAGAAAATAGATGAAAGTGAAGAAAGTACCTACAACTCCAACGCGTCAACTCTACGTCTTACCATCACACGCTCGTCCTCAAAGCTCGATCCCCGGCAACGGCGCCAAAATTTGGTGTAGCTCAGTGATGAGTAGCACCTCCTTTAATGTCAATCCGGGAAGACGTGAGGATGGTATGAAGATCTCGAGCAAGTGGAGGCACAAGTGCGTGAGTGAGAAGCACACAAACATGCACACACATACACACACACGCGCACACACGGCAAGACAAAGAGTGAGAAGCAATGGAGTTCTTAGATTACTTTCAAAAAGCTCTAACAAGTTCGTTTCAATTACAATCTAGCCTAAAAAATGAGCTCTCTAGCTCCTTTTATAGTTTTTGACTAGCTTTGGCCCTGTCCAGACCTAGTGTCCGGCCTAGTTAAAAATTAGGTTCCAGGGCCAATTTGAGGGCTTAAACGGAGTCTAAAAAATACAAAATTGATATGTAGGTACTTCTAAGGCTCCTCAAGCTCAAGGACTCCTTGGCTTGCACAAAATGGAGCTACAAAAATATGAAATGGTATTTACAGGGGTTGTTAGTGATGAGAATCACTTTTAATTGGTGTAAGGGTGTTGAGAAATTAAAGGTTGCCTTAGTGCTAGATCTGCGTGAATGCTCGTACTTGCTTCTTCATGAAGAAAATTATTGGCCTACTTGCCAGATCGTCGTTGACTCCCTTGTCTGCCTGTGCTTTCTCTCCCTTCTGACTCTCTTCTCTGACTGCCATGCCTCGTTAGTCCTTCAGTTCCTTGTCTGCTGCTAACAATCAGTGTATAGGGCAGAAGAGCTATTACCTTTGGATGAGTCTCCATTTTTGTTGAGCTTGGCTTCATGAGTGAACAATTGCCCCATGAGAGTGGTAAGGTCTGGAATCTGCATGTCCATGTAAAGGTCCATGGCAGTGGTGAAGCTTTCTGTTTTGTTTTGGACTCCAAGTTGTCCTCTCCAATCATGAAGTAACAAAGAATCAACAAATCATCTTTATTTTGTCAATCCTAGGAATATCCATAAGACCACAACCCCATATCTAAGGTAAATCTCCATCATTTTCTATGATCTTTGTGTCAAAACCATGCTATTTTATCAGCAGAATACAAATATGAACTCAAAATTGAAAAATATCACCTGTATCACAGAGATGAGACAATCGCGATTTTGTGCATTCAGACGATTTTCACAATTCTGGAACTTTCTTCAATCCTTTTCCACTCATTACATCAGTAAACCTCTTCTTTCATACAACTCACTCAGTAATACACAAATGTAACTCACAAATCTCCATGATTAAGCAAGAAACAAGCTCTCACATCAAAGAAAATACACTCAACAGGAGAAAACACGATTTTTGCAGAAACTCTCTCTTCTCTATTGATAGCATGAGCAAATGACTAACCAACCTCTCCAAATTAGAGAAAATTGACTTATATACATTTTCAAGTGTCCCTTTTCACACTTGAAATTAGGTCTTTTTCTCTAATTTTCTAAAAATATGCTATTTAAGAGTTTCTAAAAATTCTACAAAAATTACATGAGGTCCTTGACTACATAAGGAAGACTCTTCCTTATTTTTACAACCATTGCATAAATATTTTACAAGTTTTTTGGCTTTTTACTAATTTTCTACATCAAAAAATACTTTCCAAAAATACACCTTCCAACATTCTTCCCCTCCTAGAGCTTTTGGCTCCTGACAAAAGACTTCCTTATGTGAGCTCAGCTTTATTTCTTCTTCCTTTGATACACTTGTGACACCAAATCATGGCTCTTCCTTTCTGTGACATTCAAGTTATTGACCATTTCAAACAAGGCTTTCCTCCATTGTACTGCAGCTTCAGGCTTATCTATGACATCCTTCTTCAAGTATTCTGTGTAAGCAGCTTCATAGGCAGTAAGTCTTGCTTTTGTAACAACAGATAAGTTTCCAAAAATTTCTGACTCCCTTTCAAAGAATCCATAATCAAAAGCATCTTCAAATATTTGCAAAAAATGACTGCCCAAAAATATTATTCTACTGTAGTAGGCCATCAACAAATCCTGTCTGGTGTCTCACTTAGATCAAACAATAGAGCATCTGTTGGCGAATTAAAACCTATATAGTTCAAAATTCTGACATCTGTATCAGTATAAGTTTCTATACAGACTAGAATTAATCTCATTATTCTGACAAGTAGTATACAAGCAGGGTCATTGACATCTTTATAATTTGATATGACAGACTCAGCAGTATTCACCATGTAACCTTTAGTAGGCCAAGTTCCTGCCTTCGGACCTGCTATTTTTGGAAAGTTCAGCCATTTTGCTGGAATCTGCCCTGTTTTTCTTCTTTCCCAAAAAACAGTCCACTCCCTTCTTCTGGCCACAGGGCAATAAGCTGGGTTAATCTTTAAGTGTAAAGGTGCCTCCTTCCAGATTCTCCTACACTCTTTATTAGCATCCAACCATTTATTCCTCCATTTTGGGTTTGCTCTTTCAAATAATTCCTTTGTAACATTAATATCCTCTTCATATTCAAAATATTGATTTGGAGATAATCCCACTCTGGCTAACTGATAATTTTTTATGCTTTCCAATACCATACAAAAAGGAATTCCTAATCCATCTGCAGCCCAATGGTGCTGATCTGGATTGATGCCTTTATTTAAAGCAAAGGTGACAATCTGGTTCTCATAATCATCATGCATTTTTCTCATAAACTCCATTCTCGATTCTCTGCTAGTCAGCAACTTCTGAACAAAGTCCTCAGTGTACTCTTCCTCAGATCCTTTGGCTACTGCTTCATAGTTTTCCTGTTCTCTATCAACATCTCCTGTTTCATACTCTCTTGTATTGGTATCTTCTGCATGTACCTGATTCTGAACCTTTTCTTCTTGAACTTTTGGTTTCTCCAACTGTTTCTGTAATTATTCTATAATCATCATTGAACTTTTATTCTGAGCTGCCCATAACTCCTTTTCCTTCCTCCACTCTTCTCTTTCTTTCTCCAAGTTTGTCTGCCATTCACTTCTTTCCTTTTCTATCTCCAGATGTAACTGATGATACCCTCTCATTGATGTGGCAGCATGAGTGTTTGCCTGTTTCTCCATTTCTTTGGCCTCTTTTAATTCTAGTTGAAGTCTTTGAATTTCTTTATGCAGTTCTTCCTTTTCTTTCTCTGTCAACTGAACATGTTTACCTCCATCTTCTAGTTGTCCTTCTTCTAACAACACTTTATTGATCTCCTCATGAGCCTTGGTCAGAATTTGATATGATGTTTGTAAAGTTCTGTATCTTCCTCCTATGAGTTTTAATTCCTTTTCCAATTTAGCATTCTGCTCAGACAACTGTATGCTCTTTCCCTCCAAATATTGGATTCTGTTCTGCTTCTGAACTTCAACTTCTTCCAAAGCAATAATCCTATTGATATTTTCTTCATTCTTTTCCTTCATCATCCTTAACTGCTCTGACATCTGCTCTTTTTCCTTCTTGTGCTCTTTGATAATTAAACTTCCTTTCTCAAATTCTGATTCAGCCACCATTCCTGATATGATCATATTTCTGCTGGATGGTCTGAACTGTTCAATGTTACTCATGTGTTTTGACAAGCTGATCTTATATTTTTGGGTATTCTGTCCAAACCAACTTCCACTTCTGCCTGTCTAATTTCAATTTGATTATCTCTTTTACCTTCCTCATCTTCATCTGCATCCTCTATATCCTTTGTATCTTGTTCTTCATTACTGGAAGCATCATTCTCTGTTTCTTGATTAATATCATCTTCTTCCAGCTCCAATACTCTGTCCTTTGCACTTTTCTGATCTGAGAGGTTTGAAATTCTATTTTCTTCCAATGAATTCCTTCCTTCTTGACCTTGCATTTCTTCTCCCTGTCCTAGGGTTTCCTGATTGTTTTCTAGCTCTTTTTCATCCTGACCTGATTGATTCTTCATAAGTTGCTCTCCCTGTACCAATTTTTCTTGAACTACTATTGATTCAATATCTTCCACATGGATAACCTGATCATCATTTTTCTGCATTTCCTGTCTTCCCGTTTCTTGAGCTGTATCTGATACATTTGCATGAAAAGCTTTTATTTGATCATCACTCCCCTGATTTGTATATTCATGATCTTGCTCCTCCCTATCCATAGAATCTATTCCTTCTTCCTGTTCCTGCTCACCATTGTATATAGATTCCTTATTACTGTTTATCTCCTGCAGTACATCTTTTATACTTTGACTAATTCCTTCTTCTATCACCTGTCCTAAGACCTCTTGAGCACTCTTTTCTGGTTCTATCTTCTTGATTTCCTGTTCTTTAGGTGCGTCCTTCTGCTGAATATCTGAACTGCTCTTAAAAACCTTCTTTGCTAGTTCCTCTAAACTTGCATTCATTTTGAAATATGTCTGTGAAGGCTTGGTCCATATTGACTTTATACCAACATTCACTACTCCAAAGCTATCTTCATCTCTCCTTTGGTTTTCCCCTTCTGTCATTCTTGCCTTTCCTTTTAACAGTCTTCTTTCTTCTTCAGCACTCATCTGTTGGATAGTTTCTTCATGAGTCTGCCTTTCTTTAGACTTCTTATTTGTATCCTCATGTGTCTTCATTTTTTCTACAGTCTGTATAGCTACATTGGGAGTGTTGGGTATTGACAAGTTTAAACTTTTCAACAAAAAACTCTCAATGTCACTATCTGACTCGGATGAGAATCGTGAGGATCCTCCTACTTCTTGCTCTATAGACTTTGATACTTCCTTCACTGTGGTAGACTTCAGAGTTGCTTCCATGACTGTTGCTTCTGTGTCTTTAACTGTTGTAGCTTCAGCTACTGCTTTTTCTTTTCCCTTCTTAACCAATTCCTTCTTCTGAACTGGTTTCCTTGGCACCCTCTTTTTTACCACAACAGTGGTTCTGGTCTCTGGAGGTCCCTGTAATTCCTTGAAGTAAGCCAACAATTCCACCTCTTTTCTGACAAACACCTCCTCTGTATCAGCGGCCATCATTTCATCATGTAATGTTTCATAATGCTCCACTTCTTCTTGAATCCAGTCTGTAGCTTTACATGAGTAATCCTCCAACATTTTTTGATACTGTGCCTCATACATAGCTCTTTTGTTGTTTCCTTGAGTAAGATAAGTATAAAGCTGCTCTTTACTTGTTTGTGGAGGATGAGGTTCTTTAGAGAATTGTACTCCTTTTTGGGCTGCCAAATGTTCTTCTTTTGTTGCTTCAATCTGCTCCATTTCTATTTTTCTTGGATCCACTTTCCTCTTCTTAACAGGCACTACTTCTTCAGAGATAATTCTCCTCTTCATCCCAGCTCCCCTCATACTAGTTTGTTCCACTGTGTCTTTAACCTGCATCCTTTTGGGAGAACTTTTTACTCCTGTCATCAAATTTCTAAAGTATTGTGCTTCTGGAGCTAATTTCAATTGTTCTTCCATACCCAAGATATGATAAATAATTCTTGTCAAAAACTAGGCTCCATTCATAAATTTCTTCTGTTCCCAATGTTTGGCTGCTTCCTTTAACTGTTCATGGATGTATGGTGAGACATCCATAACTCCAAATGGTTTGGTTTTGTCTTTATTGTTGAACATCAACAGAGTTACTGATTTGTGAGGCATGGTGTATCTAGGCAGCTTGGGAAAACAAAAATATTGCAAAAATATTCTGATTGCATATTCTTCATTCTCTTTTCCTTTAAAATCCGTGAACTTTCCATATCCTGTATAAGTATCCTTATTCTTTTTTACAAAGCTTTGATCCAGTTTGGTGCCCATTGGAAAGAATTGTAAAGCAGCTCTAATATGTTCTGCCTTAATGGTAATATGCACCTCCTGATCATCTTTGTTCTTCACTTTGCACCTGAAATAAGCATCATTCTTTGTTCCAACTTCTTCCAAACTGCTCATTACCTGTGCTACCCTTTCAAAGTCAATGAAGAAGATTGGTTCCTCCAATAGTTTATGCAATCCCACAGCTTTCCATCTTTTTATGTTGACAGTAGTTCTTTGAAACCTATAAAACTCCTGGCATAACATTGTGTATTTATAACCTCCCACTGCTATTGTGAAGATGTGCTGACCTATTACTCCCAGAATTTCCTTCAGTTCTTTTTCTGCTTTTCCTGCTTCTGGAATTTCTGTATCTTCATCTGATTCCAGGTCCACCTGCTCCACTGTGGTCTCACTGTCCAAGAACCAATGTCCTCTTGACAAGGTTACTGAGTCAGCTTTGAAGTCATGAATGGTCAATTCTTTTGTATTCACCATCCTGTGTTTATATATAAAAGGAAAGAAAAAACACTCCACCCACATGAGTCACAAGAATTCACAAGAAAAATACTGTCTCATTCTGGTATGTCACTGATATAAACAAATGAAAGAGACAAGTTCCAAACAATTTTTTCTTTTTCCAAAGGACTCAATTTTTAAGTGAGCAATACAGGTGTAGCAAGATATCTAATGTGCTCTCTCCAATTGTCAATTCCTTACTCTAAAAGGAAAAAAACAATTCTTAAATAGAAAGAAGATGATGGAAAAGATGATTAATGTAAAGACTTCAAAAAATTGAAAATAAATAAAAAAAATGGTCACAAAATTTTGAACAAAATAATACAGATTTTCTATAATAAGTTATTTTCTCCCTCCCTATATCTTGCTTTTGTGCTTTTAATTTTAGATAGAAATTAAAATACATTTTTTTTTTTTTTTTTTTTTTAATAGTATTTTGTTCCACAGATCTGAAAATGGGTTAAGTGTGGATGATCTCTCTTCCATTGACTCAATTATGATTTTTTTATCCAACAATGTTTCACTCTCACTGTCTTTGTATTATACAAGTATCCCTGTTTCATAGACAAACTTCTTGTAGCCTCTTTTGGTTTCCATACCCATTTTATTCCCTCTTCTTGTTTTGGTGGATAACATCTATGCGTGCCCTTTTTCCATGTGTTCGTAGTTCTGTTTTGTTGATGTGTCCATAACTGTCTTCTTATTTTTGTCTCACCAGTTGTTTTTACTCCCGAGATCTCTTGTATGGTTTGATTGTCTGAAGCTTGAGCACTTGGTATTGGTAATATGTTCCTGTCCTTTATTGAGAAAGTAAATCCTTCCATATCTGGGTCAAGAACATCTAGATCAATCTCCTGACCTTCCTCCTGACCTTCATTACTCAGAAAAAACATTAAAAACTTTTTGTCATTTATGGTCAAATTAAGCTTCATTTTCTCAAAGTTCAAAACAACTTTACCTTGTTTGAGCCAAGGTTGTCCCAAAATCAACTTTTCAGTCATGAATTGGTCTGGCCACTCTTCACAATCTATTTCCATATATTCATTATTAAATTTAACTTTAATAGAAAGTGAAGATATGCTCTGAATTATTTTTCCTTCTATGGTTTTGATCAAAATTCTGCTTTCAGCCCTCTTTAAGCTAAATTTGTTTACTAGAGCTGAGCTAATCAGATTCACTTGAGCTCTTGAATCTACTAGAACCCTAATATTTTCATTTTGATAATTCATCATGATAACAGGCAAATGTTCCTTTTGCTTTAGGGTGTTTTCACATAAACACACTTCTTTCAATTTCCTTATTCTCTCCTTGGCTTCTTGTTGAGCCTCTTTTCTGATGTTCTTCTCTTCTTTTTTTCTATTTTGGGCCTTTTGCAGTCTTCTCCATTCCTCAGGAGTTAATGGACAATCATACCTCTTAACTCTGCATCCACTTATGAAATTTGGCATGATTTCTCCATCAATGTTAGCTAATTGAATGGCTCCACTTTTACTTATCTGATGTATAATGTATGGCCCATGACCTTTTTTCTGAAATTTTCTCTGATGTTCCCTAACTGTGTAAGCCAAGACCAGGTCTCCTTCTTGTAGATCTTTGTCTTTAATGTGAACATCATGATAAGCTTTCTGTCTTTTCTTGTCTGCGTATATACTCATCACTGCTTGGATTCTAGAAGCTCCCAGTTTTTCCAAATCTATGACTCTCTCGGATAATTCATGTCCTGTCCAATTATATTGATTACCCACTTTTAATGTTGGAATAAGAAATTCCATGGGTAAAACTGCATTTTGGCCATATACTAAATTAAATGGGGTAGTTCCTATTGCAGTTTTGTATGCCACTCTGTAAGCCCAGAGAACATGATTAAGTTGAGAATTCCAGTCATTTCTATTTGTGTTGACTAGTTTGGACAATACTGCACAAAGTACTTTATTAGTACTTTCTGCTAAGCCATTAGCTTGTGGGTGATATGGGGCTGATTTCCTATGACTGATCAAAAAGTGGTTGGTCATGTTTTCTATGATCTGATTTAAAAAATGAGTTCCCCTATCACTTACCAGTTCAATTGGTAGTCCAAATCTAGTGATAATGTTTTCATACAAAAATCTGGCAATGGTGTGAGCATCATTTCTTTTAGTAGCTTTGGCCTCAGCCCATTTTGTCAAATAATCTGTAGCTACTATTATGTATTCTGCATGGGTTTGTCTGGCTGGAGGATGTATTGGTCCAATAAAATCCAATCCCCATTTGCTAAAAGCTCTGGCTGAAATTAAAGGAATTAATGGCATATTATCTCTTTTGTTTGGTTGACTCACCCTTTGACAAACATCACATCTTTTTACATAAATTCTTGCATCAGCAAATAGGGTTGGCCACCAAAAGCCAGAGTACAATATGAGCTTGGCTGTTCTATCACTTGAAAAATGTCCTCCTACCACTCCTGAGTGTGCCATTTCCAACATTTCTAAATACTTTCCTTCAGGAACACAAATTCTCAGATATTCATCCATTCCTCTCTTATATAGTTGTTCTCCTATGAGTTGATATTCTTCCGATATCACTTGTAAGTTTCTTGAGTCAGCACCAGCTATTACCTGTTTCCCTTCCTTCTTTCTCTTCAATTCCTCTACAATATGTTCACTCCCTCAGGGTTTTTTTGAAACCAATATAAAGTTATCAATTCTGATTCCTTCAATGTTTGACATTTTTTACAATTATCAACATATCTCTTCACATCTTGAATCTTGTTTGGCCAATGTACTCCCAACCTATTAAGGTTGCTTAACGTGACTATCTTGGAAGCATGAGTACATGGGTTCCAGTAATGAGCTCTTCTTACATATTCATATTGCTCCTCCTCTGGAGTACAAAATTCCAGTATACCTGACTGATTGAGGTGATACAAATGTCCAGCTAACAACATGAAATTTCTGCTTTGTAACACCAGATGTGTGTTATTCCCTAATGTGCTACACGGTCCCATGGTTAGCAAAGGAATTAATGACATAGACCATTCAGGAACACTTTCCACCTTGAATAAGTATGTATCTAGTAAATCATCATCTATAGGTGAACGAGGTTCTTTAGACTGGATTCTTGACAAATGATCTGCTCTCAAGTGTGTTTTCCCTTGTCTAACCACCACCTCAAATTCAAATTCCATTAGTAAAAGAAACCATCTTACTATTCTTCCAGTATGACATGGTTTATTTACTAAATAGAGTAGAGCTTGATGATCCACAAAGAATTTAAACTTGTTGGCCAATAGATAATGTCTATACTTTTTGACAGCAAATATCATTCCCAATCCTTCTCTCTCAGTGGTTGTGTAATTTTTTTCTGCAATGTTTAATTGTCTACTTGCATATGCTACTGGGAAATCTAATTTGCTTCCTTCTATAGGTTGTGCTAACACACATCCCAGAGCATAATTTGAAGCATCGACATGTACATGAAAAATTTTATCCCACTGAGGTGTTTTTAAAATTGGTGCTGTCACCAAACAAGTTTTTAATGTTTCAAAGGCTTGGTCACATTCTTCAGTCCACACAAACTTTGTGATTAAGGCATATAAGGGTTTAGCTATATCAGCAAATTTGTGTACAAATTTTCTATAGTACCCACAATGTCCCATAAAAGTTTGGAGTTCCCTCACATTTGTAGGTCTTGGAAGTTCTATTATTGCTTTTATCTTCTTCTCATCTGTAGAAATTCCATTTTTTGAAACTATGTGACCTAACATTCTACCTTGTCTCACAAAGAATACACACTTTTCAGGATTTAAGCATACTCTGTATGTCCTGCATTTCCTGAATATTTTTTCTAAATCTCGTAAATGATCTTGTCTTTTTAAAGAAAAAGTGCACAGATCATCCACATAGATTTCCATTACATTTCTCAGGAATTCTTTGAAAATATGACACATCAATCTTTGAAAGGTTGCTGGAGCATTGGTTAGTCCAAAGGGCATAACCCTAAAGGCATAAACCCCCCATTCTGTAGAAAAGGCAGTCTTGTGTTGGTCCTCTAAGGCTATTGGCACTTGATTGTAGCCTGAGAAACCATCTAGGAAACTGTAAACCTCCTTTCCTGCAACTCTCTCAAGAAGATGATCTGTTATTGGCAGTGGATAACTATCCCTTATAGTTGCTGCATTCACTTTTTTCAAGTTGATGCAAACCCTAAGTTTTCCATTCTTCTTTGGCACCACAACTATAGGTGATATCCATTCCGTGTACTCTATTTCATAAATGAAATTAGCCGCCAACAACTTGTCAATTTCTTCTTTTATTTTGGCAGAGTATTTATCATTAAATGTGTAGTGCCTCTGTTTGCTTGGTTTTGCATCAGGTGTCATAGGAATCTTATGCTCACAGATTTTTGGATCAATTCCTTTTAAATCTTTATAACTGTAAGCAAATACATCCCTATAGTTCTTTGCCAGACTCCTTAAGGCTTCTTCTTCTTGTGTGGTCATATCATCAGCTATCAGTATCTGTCTCTCTTCTCCTTCTTCTTGAGTAATCACAATCTTTTTTGTTTGTTCTTCATTGTCATAAGCTTCTCCTTTTTTCTTCCCTCTTTTTGGTTTCATTTTCAGGAGTAGTCTGTCTTCTACCTCATAAGTTTTAAAATTTGCTGGTACATCAAAATATTGATCCTTATTGATCTCTTTCTCTTTCTTCTCTTTTATCTGATCTCTTTCTATTTCCTTGTGTTTATGTTCCTTGTTTGCCTGAGATTTTGTCTTTGATTGCATCCTCGGCTTTTACTGTTTCCAAATACTGTGTTTTTCCTTTTTGTAATATTATTTCTTTATTTTGCTCCTCTTCTGTTTTTAGTACACTTATCATGTGTATGCTAATGTGGAAAACATCAAAGCCTTCTTCATTTTGAAATTTCACCCCTACATATTCTTCACTGGCCAGATCCATAGTAGCCAAGATTTGATTCCACCCGTAAGGCTCAAACTCTTCATCTTTAAATTGTTGTGGCACATAGCTTTCATCCTGTACTTTTCTTTCTTCCACACATTCCTCTCTTTTCAGTCTTCTCTTTTTATTGATGAGATTTCTTATTATGTTGCACTTCCATATTGCTGATTCACTCTCTTCCTGACCCTCTATGTCTGATTCCTCACTTTCTTCTCGATTTTGATGTATTTTAAACCATTCTTGAGGAGATACATCACAGTAGTGCCCATTTCTCAAGTTCACTCTTGTTATTCTTCCTTTTCTTTGGAGATATAAACAATCATTACCCCAATCTTGTACAATTTGCATTTGTCTCATAAAAGGTCTTCCTAGGATAATTTCATATGAAGTGGATTGTGGGAATTCTACTATAGCAAAGGTATGCTCTATTTCTATACCGCATATGTCCACAATCACTTTCTCCCAAATTCCTAGGGGTTTTTCTATATGCCCATCTGCAAGTTGTAACCTCATCTTAGTGGGTAGTAATTCATTTCTTCCCCATTTCTCCCAAGTTTGTTTAGTCATTATGGCCACTCCTGATCCACTATCCAAAATGGCTTTAGCTGAATTTTTTCCATATTGTAGTTCTAAGGTTGAATTCCCTTCTTCTCCTTCACAATATCCTCCTATTTTATCAATAGGAATATACCATAATTCCTCTAATTCTTGAGTTGGTGAATGAAGGTTTCCAGGTATTGTTTCCCCTTTATTCATTTTGTTTTGTAGGTGAGGATTTTGTTTTAACAAGTTTTCCCATGTTGTATGACATGTAATGCTACATTGTTCATCTATGATCATTTGGAATGTTAATTGTGGATTTTCCTCTTTGTTAATGCTTTTCCATGTTCTTGTTTTCTCAATTTGTTCAATTGTTCTCTGAGAACTGTCTTCTTCCCCTAATCTGAGTTGTGTTTCTTGGATAATTTGTTTGCACTTTAGCATTCTTTCTTGCTCTAACTCTGGTATAGGATAAGCCACTGCATGATCTGCAGGACTTGGTCCTTCTTGGATTTTTCCCTTATATGCTTTGATTAGGGTTTCTAGACTCTGAGAGTGTTCTATTTCAGACTGATTTTGAGTGTTTTGGGGAGGAGTACTTTTTGATTGTTCCTTATCGTCTTCTTCCAAGTTTTTGCCCATTCTTCTTTTCTTTTCCCACTTCCCTTTTTGTTTATTCCTTTTCACCTTTGAGGCTGAACCTTCACTTTGTTCCTTATTTGTTTCCTGTTGCTTAGCTTGTGCCCTTGTTATTACATTGATTCCAACTTGATCACTGTCACTCAATTCCTCCTGGTCCATAATATTGACTGTTTTTAGTGGTATGTTATTGGGTGTGTTCTGTTGTTTTTGGGGATTTTTTGGATAATCTTTGATCAGGTGTTCTCTGCCACAATCCTTGCAGTATGCTCCCTCTATCCTGAATGTTGGAGGTTGTGGACAGTCTCTGATGAAATGCTCTCCCCCACACCTATAACATGTTATCTTTGGTCCCCCTTTGAATTGAGCTTTTTGATTGGACATGTAGTTGTTGGTAATGTACATGAATGTTGCTGTGTCCATTTCAATTTTTCCATTTCCCAAATCTAGGGCTCTAAGCTCAGGTTCTCTTATTTCATAATCTTCCCATTCTTCCTGATGTCCCTCACTCCATTGATACTCTTCCTTATAAGGTGATCTGAATCTTGAATTTCCTTCCTCTATGGGTGTATATTTGACTGGTACCACATTAGTTGGAATAGGAGGCTGTTGTCCCAACACTGGTCTTGGTTGCTCCGTATAACCTGATTCCCTCTGAGCCATGTAGTCTCTTTCCTTGACGGGTTGTTTGTTATAGAAGCATTCCTCCCTGGTATGGTTTGTCCATTTTCTCTCTAGTGTGCAGTATTTGAGTGTCTTCCTATCTTGCAAGTGTGGAGGCTTCTGATATGGGCATTGTTGTGCCAGATGATTTTCTCCACAAATGTAACATTTTTTGTTTGTGTTTATCCTAGAGTTAATCAGATTAGCTTTAGTGTTTACCTCTAGGGCTTTAGCAATGGCCTGAGCCAATTCTTCTGCTGGAGGAATTTTGTCTTCATATGATCTAGGTTGATCAAATGCCAACAGATCTTGACCTCTGTTGTCCTCCAAGTCTATTGCCTCCTTCACACAGGCTGCTAAGTCAGGACATCTCCTATAGTACACTAGGGTTCTTAGTTGAGCACTTCTCAAACCTTCAATGAATAGGGATACTTGTTTTGCCATGGAAGGTACTTCCTCTCTTGGGCATCTATCAATGTATTGTTTAAATCTTCTGGCTGCTTCTCTAACATTTTCCTCCTTTTGTTGTTTGAAACTATGTATTAATGTGGCTGTACTATGTTTTATCCCAGTCTTAGAAAATTCTCCAATGAAAGCTTCTAAAAAAGATTCAATGTCCAGATACATTTCCTTTCTCAGGGGAATGAACCAGGATAAGGCTGGTCCTGTTAGGGTTAATCCAAATGCTTCAAATTGCACCTTGTAATCCTCTACTTCTTCAGCTCTAATTAGTTGTCTAAATTCTGCTGCATGAGCATGAGGATCTGAATACCCTTCATATTGGTTCTTCATGCATTTGGCTACTTGGTATGGTCTAAGCATTCTACCCTGAGGCTGCCAATGAGGTCTTCTTCTAAGTGGGAAGTCATTGTATCCATCTGGTTCCTTGTCAAAGGGATTTGGGGAATTATGTGTCCTCCTCCCATGTTGTTGTTCATTGCTAGTGTGGTTTTCATTTGGCCTGGGCAAATTTGTTTGTTCTATGTTATGCTCCCAAGGTCCCTTATCAGCACATTGCCCTAGGTCATTTGAATTTTCTGGGTCTTGAGAGAGGATGTATACACATCCTTGCCTATCTTCATATCTTCCATCCTTGAATTGTGCTACTGGGGTTATATTCAGGGGAACTTCTAAATTTCTCAATCTAATGAGGAATTTATGCATTCCATCCTGATATACATAGGCTCCAAACCTATTTGTATACATGTATTTGAGGATGTTTCTAAAATCCCCAGTTTCTATTGACTCATTTGTTTCATTTAGGTTTTCCATGTTATTTTCTTGCCCTAAACTTCTTTCTGATCTTTTACTACTTCCTGGCTCTTTTCCCTTCCTTGCTAGGTCTTGTTTAGAAAGTGTATTTATTTTATTTCCAGACCTAAGTATCATTCACCTATTTTCACAATTTTCTGCTTAGGTTATGGATATTCACGATTTTCTGAATAAAATCGTGTTTTTTCACGATTTTCTGTGGAATTTATGATTTTCACGATTTTCTGAATAAAATCGTGTTGTTTTTTTTTTTTTTTTTTTTCACGATTTTCTGCTTAGGTTATGTATTTTCACGATTTTCTGAATAAAATCGTGTTTTTTCACGATTTTCTGTGGAATTTATGATTTTCACGATTTTCTGAATAAAATTGTGTTTTTCACGATTTTCTGTTGAAAATCGTGTTTTTCACGATTTTGTGTGGAATTTATGATTTTCACGATTTTCTGAATAAAATCGTATTTTTCACGATTTTGTGTGGAATTTATGATTTTCACGATTTTCTGAATAAAATCGTGTTTTTCACGATTTTCTGTTGAAAATCGTGTTTTTCACGATTTTGTGTGAAAATCGTGATTTTCACGATTTTCTTCACAAAATCGTGTTTTTCACGATTTTCTGTTGAATTTCTGATTTTCACGATTTTTTGAATAAAATCGTGTTTTTCACGATTTTCTGTTAAAAATCGTGTTTTTCACGATTTTGTGTGAAAATCGTGATTTTCACGATTTTGTTCACAAGATCGTGTTTTTTCACGATTTTGTGTGAAAATCGTGATTTTCACGATTTTGTTCACAAGATCGTGTTTTTCACGATTTTGTTCCCAGACAATCGTGATTGCTCACAGATTGTTAAACACGATTTTCTAATGAAAAATCGCGTTCTGGGAATCGCGATGTTGCTGGCACCTTTCACAAAATCGCGATTTTGAGTTAAAATTCAGAATCGCGATTTTGTCCAGTCTTTGACAAAATTTCAAAATATTGATTTTTCAATATTTTTTTCACCTCTAGAGTCGTCTTATTAAAATTTTAACATGCAATAAAGCAACTAAAACAAAAATTAATGATTTCTTAGTAAAAACTCAAGAAATCAGAAAATCGCGATTCTGTTCTCCTCTTATTTTTTCTATTTTTTGGTGTTATTTTCCACTCAAAACCAAAAATATGTACTTAAGAATGATGTTAGGATTCTTACCTTTCTTGCTTGGGTGAAAAATTGTTCCAAAGGCCACTGTTTGCTGAAAATCGCGATTCCGGCAGCCCTGCTCACTCTCTCTCTCCCTCACTCTCACTCTCAAATGAATTTTTTTCTTCAATCTTCTGTTTATATAATGCTCAAAAAATCGCGATTTTGTGTAGAGAATCGTGTTTTTTTTCTGTAGATCTTTTCTTGTGCAATTTGAGTATTCTATGTCCTTGCCTTCTTTCAATCCTTCTCTCCTTGATGATCTTACCCAAATCCTGAATTATTGCACCCACCACCAACTTCTCAGAAAGTCGCGATTTTGTACAGAAAATCGTGTTTTTTTCATACTTTTGATTTTATGCCAATTTGAGTATTTTTCTCTTCCTGATTACCTTCAAGACCCTTCAACAACTTCAATTCAACTTTCACTTAAAATGTTACTTCAAAATCAATCACTTTTTTCAGAAAGTCGTGATTCTGTGCAGAGAATCGTGTTTTTTAATTTTCTGGTTTTTTTTTTTTTTGATTTTGATTGATTTTTTTTTTTTTTTTTCTTTTTTCACTTCTTCACAATCACTCTTATCCACAACACCTTACTCCAACTTTCTAACAAGAAAAGAAATTTGTTTAATAATTTTTTATAGGTTTTGTGAATTTGTTTGGTATTTTTGCCCTAAAAATAAAGGAGAACACTTTACTTAGGGTTTCTGGTTTTGGAGATCAGCTGATCCCATGGTTCTTGATTGGTTATGAGTTTCTATGTCCTTAGCTATCACTAAAGTACCAAAGAAAATTTCTCAAATGAAAAAGTGTTATGAAAGGCAATCAATTTTTGTAAAGATAAACTCTATCATATATTTTTTCAAAATGCAGAACAACTCAAGATTAATGCTCAGATTTGGTCAACAACTGAATCCCTCATTCTTACATCTAGCTACTTTAACTGTCCTTTCCTTAATATCACCATGTTATCTTCCCAAGATCACCCATGGTGTCTAGTACTTGGGCAAAAAGAAATCTAGAAATGCAAGAATAGATTCAAGTTACCTCCATCTTCAGCTTCTTGGCTCAAATCCTCCACACACCTGCACCTTTACTTCACCAATATGATGAGCAACTATCAATTTACAAAGATTTCAGCACTTCCACTTCTACAAGACATCCATTGCTTTCTTCTTCCCTAAAGACAAACAATGATATCTACCTATTCATGTGCACTTTTCTTAATTGATGAGCTTTACCTTGTTCTTGTGTTGGTTACCATCATCAACTGAAGATCCAGCAAAGGTCCAACTTCAAAGAAGTTCTTGGAATGTTCCCCGGCAACGGCGCCAAAAAATGTTTTGTTTTGGACTCCAAGTTGTCCTCTCCAATCATGAAGTAACAAAGAATCAACAAATCATCTTTATTTTGTCAATCCTAGGAATATCCATAAGACCACAGCCCCATATCTAAGGTAAATCTCCATCATTTTCTATGATCTTTGTGTCAAAACCATGCTATTTTATCAGCAGAATACAAATATGAACTCAAAATTGAAAAATATCACCTGTATCACAGAGACGAGACAATCGCGATTTTGTGCATTCAGACGATTTTCACAATTCTGGAACTTTCTTCAATCCTTTTCCACTCATTACATCAGTAAACCTCTTCCTTCATACAACTCACTCAGTAATACACAAATGTAACTCACAAATCTCCATGATTAAGCAAGAAACAAGCTCTCACATCAAAGAAAATACACTCAACAGGAGAAAACACGATTTTTGCAGAAACTCTCTCTTCTCTATTGATAGCATGAGCAAATGACTAACCAACCTCTCCAAATTAGAGAAAATTGACTTATATACATTTTCAAGTGTCCCTTTTCACACTTGAAATTAGGTCTTTTTCTCTAATTTTCTAAAAATATGCTATCTAAGAGTTTCTAAAAATTCTACAAAAATTACATGAGGTCCTTGACTACATAAGGAAGACTCTTCCTTATTTTTACAACCATTGCATAAATATTTTACAAGTTTTTTGGCTTTTTACTAATTTTCTACATCAAAAAATACTTTCCAAAAATACACCTTCCAACACTTTCCCACTTGTCATCAGCTTTAATCCCCTTGATCACTTGCCTTACTATCTGCTCTTCTTCATCTCTTCTCCTATGCTTGCTAACTGATCTGCTACATCTTTAATATTAGTCACAAACTCTGAAATAGCCTACTTAGGTTGCTTCCTTAATGTGGTAAATTCAATCCACAACTGATTTTTTTTGGCCCTTGTGTTGGAAGAAAAATAGGATGACAAGGTTTCCCAAGTCTCTTGGGATGTCTTACAGTTTCTAATATGTGGCAAAAGAAAATCAGAGATGGAGTTGAGTAAGTAAGACCTTGCTAATGCATCCTTGGCACACCATGTGTTGAGCTTTTCATGTTCTTCATTTGTTGGTAGTCCTCTGGTTTTGAATGATGGCAATTCCTCATCTCCGGAGATGTATCCATAAAGACTCCTTCCTTGTAGGTATGTCTTCATCCTTAGAGACCATGCCTGATAGTTGTTCCTGTCCAATTTATCAATAAATGAAGGAACCATCTCCCATTTTACCTTAACTTGCTTTGATACCACTGTTGGGAATGAAGGATGGACACTTCAAGAGAATGAGTAGGTACTGCCAAATCCTGCTTTGTACCAGCCCTTTGATGCTTCAAAGTTGATAAGTAGACCTTCTTAGCTTTCCAATGACACCATAAAATGGCCTATGCACTTTGGAAATGAGGTATGAAAAAGTTGAACCAAAACAGACAACTTTGAACTTCAGGTCTTCAAGAAAACCTTCTATTTTTGACTAGACACCTGCTGTATCTTTTGCTCAGTATGACCAACATAATTTTTAGAGCCATCTTTTGCAGCTTACTCAAATCGATGGTTCATTGTGCCTAAAAAGAATGGGAAACTACGTTTTATTCAAGATCTCCAACCTGTCAATAAAGTCACCATAAGGAATGTAGGAATAGGACCCATTGTAGATGAGTTTGTTGAATCATTTTCAGGCCATTCTATCTATTCAATGGGTGATTTATATTCTGGATATGACCAATTCCAATTAGCAATTGATAGTCATGACATAACCACAATGAAAACTCCTTTAGGCTTAGTGCAAATGTGTACTTTACCTCAAGGAGCGACTAATTTTGTGGCTCATATGATGAGTGCTATGAATATGGTCTTACCTGATTTTATCCCTCATATAACCATGCCATTCATTGATGATATTCCAATTAAAGGGAGTGAGGAACGTGCAAAGGACATTACTTTAGATTCATCTGGATGTCGTAAATTTGTTCTTGACCATATCTCTGATTGTGAAAGAATATTTCAACGATTTGAAGAAGTAGGTCTCACATTTTCCATAGAAAAATCTATTTTTGGTGTCAACGAGGTTCTTATTTTTGGACATTTATGTGGGCATTATGGTCGAAAGCCATACCCACAAAAAGTTGATGCCATTAGCAAGATTTCTGAAACATGTAACAACGTGAGTGAGGTACACAGATTTCTTGGTGCTTGCATCTTTTATGTTATTTGGATCCCACACTTTGCCCATATTGCTGATTGTCTCTATGACTTGTTGAGGAAGAAATGAAAATTTTATTTGGACTGACAAACACACTCAAGCTATGCGTAAATTGAAGAAATTATTGCTTGAAGCTCCCATCCTTAAGCGTGTAGACTATTCTGCTAACAAACCTATTATATTGATTGTTGATACTAGTCCTATTGGTATAGGTTGGGTCATAAGTCAAGATGATAGTGAAGGGAAGAGATATGCAATTAGTTTTGGTGCCAAAATTTTACATGAAACACAACAAAAATATCCACAGATCAAACGAGGACTATGGGGTATGGTAAGAGCTTTGGAAACAGACAAAGAATGTTTCATTGGTGCAAATGTCAAAGTTGAGACCGATTGTTTGCCTCTCATTGGAATGATAGCCAATTGTTCATCTCCTGATATAGCCATGCTTAGATGGATCTCATATATTAACTTCATAAATCCTAAGTTAGTTCATATTTCAGGTAAGTCAAACTCAGTTGTTGATATGTTATCGAGAGCTAGATTTGATGATGATCTTGAAAGTGATCTAATAAAGAATGTGAACTTAGTTGACTATGTTCCATATATATATGAGTATGAGAAATTTCATGATTCTGAGTACGAAAATGAATGGAGAGACATAGGAAAGTATCTGAGTACACTACAACCATTACCTAGGTGGACTACGAATAGATTCCGTAACATTAGGAAACGAGCTTATAACTTTTTCCTATGTAACGGTTATCTAAGGTTAAGAATCCACAACGAGTCCTAGGAAAACGAGGTCTTCAATTGCAAGTAATGAAGGAAATGCATGAGACATTATGGGCAAGTCATAAAGGATTTTTTGGAACATATGAAAAAATTAGAAGTACCTATTATTGGCCTAGGATGTATGTTAACATTAGTAGCTATGTTTCTACATGTTCTACTTGTCAACTTCATTCATCAGTCAAACATAGAGATCCGTTGCATCCTACTTATCATATTCACTATAAGTGGGTAGTAGATCTTGTAACTATGCCTAAAGGTATTGACAAAATGCATTACATTATACTTGCAAGAGAAGACTTAACTAATCATGTAGAGGGACATGCACTATGATCTAAGACCACTTACAATGTTTGCAAATTCTTGCTTGAAGATGTCATAAGTCGCTTTGGGTACATAGAGAAAGTAGTTGCCGATTGTGGAGAGTTAAATGCGAGAGAAGCCAAAGAGTTCACTATAAGTGGGTAGTAGATCTTGTAACTATGCCTAAAGGTATTGACAAAATGCATTACATTATACTTGCAAGAGAAGACTTAACTAATCATGTAGAGGGACATGCACTATGATCTAAGACCACTTACAATGTTTGCAAATTCTTGCTTGAAGATGTCATAAGTCGCTTTGGGTACATAGAGAAAGTAGTTGCCGATTGTGGAGAGTTAAATGCAAGAGAAGCCAAAGAGTTCTTTGAACATCACGGTATTCGTTTGTCTCTCACTACTGCATATAATCTAGAGGCCAATGGTAAAATAGAGAGAGGGCATCCACCTATTGTGAAAGCCATATCTAAAGCATGTAACGGTGACATCAAACAATGGCCTAGATTCTTACCTTTTTCACTTTGGGCAGATAGAATGACATGCACACGTACTATTGGGTATATGCCTGCTGAACTCATGTACTATCAAAAACCATTGTTTCCAATTCAGTCTCATATTTCCGCATGGTCAAATTTGCCTTGGTCTGAAAACATGTCTATTGATGATTTTTTGAGTTTGCGCATTAAACAGTTAGAACAAAGTAAATTAAGACTTGATGATGCCGTTGAAAAATTAAGAGAATCTAGAATGAAGAACAAGCATTATTTTGATAAAACTCATCGATTGCATCCTAAGCCAATTGAAATAGGAGATTGGGTGCTCATTTATGATAGTACATTCGAGTCTCAATATGATGCACACAAAAGGCTCACTCAATGGTGGTTTGGACCATACATTGTATCAAAAGTCAACAACAATGGTATGTATGCTCTTTGTGAATTAAATGGTGTTGCACTAAAAACTTTGATTGCAGGTAAAAGGATAAAGCTATTCAAGAAACGTGATAATGATGAGTACATTTTGGATGATGACATTGATGAAGATGACAACAATGAGGCCTATTCATAAACAGGAGTATCCATGTTATAAAAATAAAAAAAAAAGAAAAAAATATAAAAAACATAAAAAATATAATTAATTTTTCAAGTTCATGTTGCTTTGTTTTTTTCAAGTACATTCCACTTTTTTTCCATTCTTGCTTGTTTGCAACTTCACTTCATGCATGTTTTTTTTTTCGGTCTTTGCATTGCATTGCATATCCACATCACTTGAGTCAAAAAAGGGCAAATGATGATTTCTCTACTTGTGTAAAATTGTATCTTAAGTAGTAATTAATCTACTAAGAAATCGGTTATAATCTAGGATTATGGAAAGATAGGGCATGTAGATTTGGAGGTTTATTTTGATGATATGACTTTCATATATAAACATGCATATGTATCCTGTATAGAAAACATAATTGTTGAAATCCTAGCTCCTGCTACTACATGTTTCTACATCCTTAGTCCATCTCACAGCACTTGTATCGGAGTTTAAACAACTGTTCTCCGTCATAAAAAATGGTTGTACCTTGTATCGGGGTTTAATTTTTCCGTGTCATAAAAAAAAAAGTTGCTACATGTTACCAAGAATTTTACACTTTCTTCTACCCCAAAAAAGTGATTGTAACCATAAAGTTGCTGAATCATCATCATCATCAAAAAAAGAAAAAAAGCAAGCCAAAGGAAGATAAAGAGGCATAGTAGAATAAATCACGAGCTATATAGGCAGATTTATGCATTAGTAGAGTTAGTTAGATTTACTTGCATGTTATTAGAGAAAGAGCATATTCCTATTTATGTAGGAAAGAAGTTGATCTAAAATAAGCTAAAGATGAAAGATGTCTCTTGAAAATCCTACATCTTTGTTTATAATCGTATTTAAGGTAGATTACTTTATGAAGAAGGTACAAATTTCTCTTCAAGATGAGAGGAACTGATGCTTAAAACGACTCAATACATCCACTTCCACTTCATATTGATGCTTGATTGTTTTCTTTCTTGTTGTCAATGTTGCTTGTTCATTTGCATATATGTTGCCTATTTGTTCATGCATATTCATGTTGCCTGTTTCAATTCTTTCTTTCATGCAAATTTTGCTTCATGTCATGTTACCTACTCATTCATGCATATAATCAATTTTCCTTCCATGTTTCTTATGTTTCCTATAAAAGAATTTGATGCCTAGAACATTTTGTTTTTCTCAGATGCTAGAGTGGCGCTTCCGGAGGAACCGCAAGTTTAGTGGGGGCGAATGTCGTCGAGATTTTCTCTCCTCTCTCACTCATGAAGGCCTACAAGAAACACATTCGGTGAAGGTAGCTAGAATTCCCTGAGAAGTCCAAGATGCATCAAGGATGTCAAAGGGAGTTCAAATGCAAACTTTGGGAGAAATCGAGCAAATCTAGGGTAGCGATCAAAGCTGATCAAACTTTGGAAATTAGGGCAAAAGTTTCAATATCTCCAAATCACATGAAGATTCATATACTTGTATAGCCTATCAAAGGCAGTGTATAGCTCGAATTTCACATGTAAATGGATTTTCTAGCATATTGATATGCCATGTGCATTTTGTAAAAAATATAATTTTTCCACTTCGACCCTACAAAATCTTGTATAGGAATTTTTGTTAGCCATATGGTTTGTCATGTATAAAGACCATATGTGGCTACATATTTGTACAAAGTTTCAAGGCTATTAGAGTTTCCTAGAAACGTTAATGCCACCTTGCAAGCTTCCAAATGTAGTCAAACTTGTATAAGGGAGATTTAGATAAAAGTTTTTTGTGCATATTCGTGAAGAAGATCTTTGGAAACATAGTCCTACAAATTTTTATCTTCATCAAAGCCTTTTTGGAGGGTCAAAGAGCACAAAGTCCAGTTTTCAAGGTCACCACAGTTTTCTAGTTTAAGGAAATTGAACGGTTGAAGTGCTGCCACATGGTGAAAGCTGATTGAGCCATGTTGTACGATCAAGATGAGATCATATTCAAGGGTGGAGATGAACTTATGCTTAAAGCAAGGAGAATCCACGAGTTTTTTTCATCAAAGAAGACTTTTTTGACAGTTAAAGATCAATAATGCAACTTTTCTCTAAAAATAGTGGCATATCTTATCCGAATTGATGTCAGCACTGATCTGACAGTCCAGATCATCCACAGATCCAATGGTGGAGAATGAAGGCACCTAAATCTCACTCCTTTACACTAGATTTGATAGAAAGAACAATTCCAAGCCATTGATTTGATTAATCAAACGGTTGTAATCGAAAGTAGTGATCCTAGAGTTGAGAGTTGATTTCTCTAGATCCAAGGGCCCAAATTCATTAAAAAAACTATATAAACCTCCCTCCAAACTCCTAGAGCATCATTGTTAGGCATCCATAGGGCTCTTGCTAGCTTAAGGTTTCCTTGAGATGATCACCCTTGGTTGAGCGAGTGAGGATTCAAGGTGGGCTAGTATGAGTATAGTACCTAGTTTCAAATTTAAGTTAGAACTCCAATCTAGGATAGGCTCTTGAAACGAGCATCTCTATCTTGACTCACCTTGGGTGGAGCGTGTGAGTGAGTTAGATCTGGTTTTAATGAGTCTTAGACTTCTTTAGTTAGATGTTATGAGCGTAGACATACATAGGGTAAATGAAGTGGAACTCATCTTCTTACGTGTGACATTCGGTTGAACTGTCATGGTTTGAGGGTCGGAACTGCCTTTGATCAATAGACTGCTTAGCTTGACGTATCACGAAGATCTTATACATGTATCTTAATTCAAATCCTTTTAATTCATGTCACTTGTCACTTGTCTCTTGTCTCTTGTCTCTCAGTCTCTTAAGTATTTTTACATGTCTTCTATTTTGTTCTATGTGTGAGAAGGCATCGCAGTATTGCATTGAACCAGTGAGGATGTTTCATTGAGCTTGTGATTAAACTCTATCATCATAATTCACTTGCATGCATATAATCCATACATACTCATACATATTGATTAGTTTCTGAAAGTGTATAAGAAGCTCCAATATTGGACCATTCTTCCTTTCGAAACTGATTTATGTGTAAGGATTCCATCTATTCTTGTCATGCATACATATCATCCAAAGAAGACTATGCATATGGATTAGAATTAGGAAGTGTTTAAGAAGCTCCTTCAATGGATCATTCTTCCTTCCAAATTTGATTCGTGTGTATGGTTCTCTTTCATTCTTATCATTCATGTTCATAAATCTAACTTGCACTCCTACATTCCCATTCCCATAATCATTTCAACATCTCTCTCTTCTCCATACTCAACATTAATTTCAGTTTCACGTCCTTAAACCTTCCAACATTCATTAGCTTCATACACCCTGTGTGTGCCATGACCGGACCTGATCCACCCGGATTGCGATCACCTCCACAACGCAAGGTTTGCACCAGCCATTTTGGCATAGTTCTTGCCTGCTCAATATCAACTCTCTCATCAATAAGTGCATCATGTAAATCTGCATCAGAAATGGAATGATCTACATCATCACATGAAACCTGCAAAGGTTGAGAAGTTGCCTCATTAGGACTAGCACTAGACTGTCCACCTGTAAAAAGAGGCAGCAAAGTATCATACATGTCTTTGGAGCTAACAGATGTCTCCTTAGTACATGAAAGCAATGGTTGAATAGCATCCTCCACAAAAACAACATCATGGCTAACTAGAATGCGTTTAGTCTGTGGATGATATAGACGATAGCCTTTACTTTCAGAAGTGTACCCAACAAAAATACAATTTATTGCTTTACCATCCAATTTTCTGCGATGTTGTTCGGGCACTAATGCATATGCCAAAAAACAAAAAACACAGTGATGAGCAATAGATGGCTTGCGATCATGCCAAGCCTCATATGGAGTGATAGAGTGCAGCGCTTTAGTGGGATACCTATTCAGTACATATGCTGCACACATGACAGCCTCAAGCCAGAAACTATGTGGTAAAGCCTGACCCTTGACCATACACCTCGCCATCTCCATGAGAGACCTGTTCTTTCATTTAGCAACTCCATTCTATTGAGGTGTAGACGACACTTTACGCTGGTGTTTTATCCCACGTTTAGCCAAAAATGCATTAAAATGAGAAGACATATATTCCCCCCCTCGATGTGAACGGAGGGTGCCTATTTTACATGCTGACATATTTTCTGCCAAAACCAAAAACTGTTTGAAGCACATGAACACTTCGGACTTTGCCTTCAATGGATATACCGATGCATGCCTAGAAAAATCATCAATGAAAGCCACGAAGTAAAGATAATTTCCAAAAGAAGGTGTCTGCATAGGACCAAAGACATCACTATGTACAAGCTGCAATTTTTGAGTAGCCCGAACTGAACCATCTTTTGGAAAGGAAGAACGCTGCATTTTGCCCAAAATACAACCTTCAGAGACATGTTTTCCAGGTGCTTGAAGTTTGGGCAAAGAGGGCACAATTTCAGATTTCTAAAGGCATAGAAAACTAGCAAAATTTAGATGACCAAAGCATGCATGCCAAAGCTTTGCATCTGACATAGCCTGAGAATCATTTAATTCACATGCCAAATCATTTACAGATCTTTCATAGTCTATGAGCTTATACAACCCATGACATAAAATGCGAGAAGCAATAATCACATTGCCATTTGACAGATCATGAACTGTACACCTTTCATCAACAAATTTCACAATCAAGCCAATCTTGGCTAATGTAGAAACTGATAAAAAGTTCTTCTTGATCCTTGGCACAAATAAAGCATCTGACAAAGTGAAAGAACTACCATCAGCAGTAGTCAAAATGATCTTACCAACTCCCATAACAGGATAAGAGGAGTTGTTGGTGCATGTAATAGTATTCCCTGTAGGGGTAGGCTTGAGTGAAGAGAAGAAACTACACTGCGAGGTAATATGTTTGGTCGCCCCAGTGTCAAAATACCAAACATCTGAGTCTAGTGCAGACATGCATTGCTCATGAGAAGATGGGTCAAAACTGTAGACAGTAGTAAACGCCCATTCTTCTTCCTGCACAAGATTAGCAGACTCTGTTTTTGGTGTAGAGGCCTCTGCAACAACCATTCCACCTTCTTTCTTCTTTTCCTCTTTAGCAACAAGTTTTGGACAGTTCTTTATGATATGATCATAGCAGATTTCTGCTTACTAATTGAAGAGCTCCATTTTCCTTTGCCCTTCTGACTAGCCAGGAAAGCTTGATCTGCAACTCGCATAATGGACCTGTTCTGCATGGACTGATATTCTTGCAACAGAACAAAGACTAACTCCTCAAATGAGAAGGCATTTGGATTGCCTTTCATCATCAACCGAAGAGTAGAAGCAAAACTCTGATATGAATCAGGAAGACCATTCAAAACGGTCTGCACAAGTGAGCTCTCTGATATAACCTCATCAACAAAAATCAACTGCTCCTTCAAGTCTTTGATCTTTGTTAGGAAATTTTCCATCACCTTCATTCATGTGCTCAATCTCCAATTGTTTTCGGAGATAAGAAACACGAGCCTAATTCCTAGATTGGTATAATGTGGTAAGTGTATCCCAAGCATCTTTAGCTGTTCTACAAGAGCGAATGTGAGGAATAATGGCAGGTTTGACAAACAAAGCTATCAATGCATGTGCCTGGGCATCTCTGCCATCCCAACGAATCTGCTCTGTAGTAGGTGCGGCAGAAAACATAGCACGAATAGGAATATGCAGAAAATCACCATCTTCGACACCTTCTACATCAGCTTCAGTATCTGCAGTTGTAATAGTTGCACGTGTGATAGGACGTTTTTTGACACCCTGCACAATGTTCCACAATCCTTTTGCAACCAACACGTCACATCATATAAGCCCATAATGGGTAGTTGATACCATCCAACTTATCCTCAACAGCCAACATACAAAATACATCATTGCTTTCAGCCATGGCCAGTGACTAAAATACCTTGATGCGGAAAATTCAAAAAGTTGAACAGAATTTCCCAAAAGAATTCTGGTAGACCTGTAGCAGACTTCAAGATGCTTATACTGGTGAACAAAAACTGGTATATAACTTTTGCACAAAAAGACAAAATAGCTTGCACAAACACTCCGATAGTGCGTTGGGAGGTCGAAATGAGCTCAGATCCCGATTTTGACACCACATAGCAAAGCTGTTTTGATATGAAAACACACTGAGTATGCTCACCAAAATTCGCACGATTCTGAGATTGCAAACAAAGGAGTGTTGACAACACCCTAGATGAAGCGACGACCTGCTCTGATACCAATTGTTGGAGTTAGACATCTGCGGAAGCACGCAAACAACACAAGGAAGAAGAAGAATCTTGGAGCACAACACACAATATTGAATGTATTACTAGAGAATGTACAAAGATAAGTAGCCCATTAGGGCAATATGCATATATACAAGCCGGGGGAAAAAAACCTCCTAAAGAGGGAAAAAAGTGCCCCGACGGTCCTAGTGTGTTCACACACATCACTACCTAAATATATCAACATCTCATACTCAATCACCTCAATCAGCTTTGAACTCGCTTCCCACTTCCTAAAGCATTGCACCAAACACCCCCGCGTGTAGCCACGAAGAGACCCAAAAGCCAGACCTGATCTAATCAGTGGTCTCATTTTGCACCTCGAAAGTGCTACAAAGGAAGTGTGAGGGCCTACCATTAAACATTAGCCTGAGCAGGGTTGCCATTGCAACCAAGCCATAAACAAGTCCTTATTAGCCACTGAATCTAGCTAATAGAGGAACTCAAGAAGATCCAACACGAGGTGACATACCACACCATAGCCAAGAGAACTTGGTTAACCACCACAACCTTCCCAACTAAAGATAGACGAGCAGAGATCTAGTGTAATAGCTTCCTCTCGATGGTCAGAAGGAGGGGAGAGATCTGTTGCTCAGGTGCAAGCTCCAGACCAATATGGCACCCAAGGTATGTAGTTTCCATGCAAGGGGGACTTGTGCAAGTAGCTTGCTGAAGACCATTTGCAAGGGATTGAGACTCGCATCCCTCGTTCCAAGAAAGCTAGGACCAAATAATCTCAGTTTGGTCAGATAGACTCCCATCCGACTGAACCTGCTCAGGAATGTGCAACACCATGGGTCCTCCGACATCTTGCTCCACAAAGGAGACAACCACAGGGTCATGATTTGAAAAGCAAGAACCTACCAAAATACATGTCCTACCATCGCAATCAGCCAACAGATCACTGACATACATGTGATCAATCTTGGACATTTTCATCCTTCCAATTCTCCTATTAGAACAAGAGAAATGAAGGTTGCCCTTCTCATGGATAAAACCCTTAGTGTGTCATACATCACGCAACCTCAAGGTCATACAAAGTTTCTGCCAAGATGCAAGATCAAAGCCATGCACACTAGTCTTACTACCCCCTAGTGATCATCAAGAGCATCAATCATGTTGAAGTCTCTTGCAACACACCAAGCATCAGCAGAAGGAATAGCATCAATGATCTGGTACCAAAAAGTGGCATGAACACTCTCATGGTTTAGGGCATACAATTTCAAGAAGCCATATCTCAGGCCTCCACACTGCAAGATAAGCCAAATGGCCCTACCTAAGATAATCTCCTCTCTACCCAAAATTGTTGACTATCAGAACTCACCCACAAAAATGCATGCACCACCATGTGAGCCATTGGGCCCATACCCAATAGACCAAAAGAACTCTCCATGTGTTAGTAGCAGCGAGGGCACTCAAGGACTTACAAGAAAAGGAAGCCAACGCAAAGAGTATGAGCAAAGAGAAGGAAGAAGTAGGTGAAGGACCAAGTAGGCAAAGCAGTTAACGTAGATCCGACAAATAGGCCCTACAATTTTTCATGAAGCAATATTTCCCGAATAGTGATATTAGTCACTTCACACCATTGTAAATACCATGTTTGATTATTCCTACTCCATTTTGTGCAAGCCGAGTGTAGCTTAGTGATGAGTAGCACCTCCTTTAATGTCAATCCGGGAAGACGTGAGGATGGTATGAAGACCTCGAGCAAGTGGAGGCACAAGTGCGTGAGTGAGAAGCACACAAGCATGCACACACATACGCACACACGCGCACACACGGCAAGACAAAGAGTGAGAAGCAATGGTGTTCTTAGATTACTTTCAAAAAGCTCTTACAAGTTCGTTTCAATTACAATCTACCCCAAAAATGAGCTCTCTAGCTCTTTTTATAGTTTTTGGCTAAGTTTTGGCCCTGTCCAGACCTAGTGTCCGGCCTAGTTAAAAATTAGGTTCCAGGGCTTATTTGAGGGCTCAAACGATATCTAAAAAATACGAAATTTGGCAGGTAGGTACTTCTAAAGCTCCTCAAGCTCAAGGACTCCTTGGCTTGCACAAAATGGAGCTACAAAAAGATGAAATGATATTTACAATGGTGTTTAGTGATGAGAATCACTTTTAATTGGTGTAGAGGTTTTGAAAAAATTAAGGTTGCCTTAGTGCTAAATCTGCGTGAATGTTCATAAGTGCTTCTTCCTGAAGAAAATTGTTGGCCTATTTGCCAGATCTTCGTTGACTCCCTTGTCTGCTTGTGCCTTCTCTCCCTTGTCCGCTGCTAACACCCCCCCCTCTCTCGCGTCTGTCGTCCTTGACAGACCCTTGTTGAGAGGGTTTTTGGATGTAGTACTCGACGACGTCCTGCGCTAAATGATGTTCAGCAATTCGCAACCCTTTGGCCAAATCTGTCAGAAGAGCATCCCAGTCTACCGGCCCAGGAACCTCTGGATGTGGCATACGTAGCTTTTCGGAGTGGAGAGCTTGTTCCACTGCAAACAACTGCAAGAGATGGGATGGTCTGGGAATGAATATCTCGGAGTGATATTCCCAGAATCCCGTGACAAACATCTCTTCAAACGTTTGTTTGAAGCAGGCCGGTAGATATTTGATGCGAGCGTGCCATGCATACACAACATTGATCGATGGGGTTGTGCTCATGTCGTATACAAGGTCCTGGTTCCCTTCATTAAATCCTAGTGCTGAGAGATGCGGTTCCTTGACATTTTTGAAGGTTCTGAAGGTGACCAGCATAAGTTCGAAAATTTTCAGGCACATCTGAGTCATGATATCAGGTACATTCTTGAAACGGACCCCCCAATGTCGAATCGTTGAAATCATATATCCAATTGTAGGTGCGCCCTTAGGGGGTGCGAAGTACACGTAATTTAGCCACTTCTCACATCCTTTAATCGTCAGCACTGTATGTGTGTACTCCGGCCATGATCTCCTTCGAAATACAGGGCAATAACATGGATTATATTTGATGTACAATGGCATGTTGTTCCATGTTCTTACCATTTCTGGATAGGTTTCCAGCAGCCGAATTCTCCACGTTGGTTGGCGAATGTGTCCTTGCTTGGCACTCTTTGGGATGTCATCAGGGGCAAATTGGGTGGCAGAGGTGGGTTCCCGGGAGGTGTGGCGCTTGATCTCCGCATTATAATCCGCCATTAGTACGCAAAAAGGCACATACAGATCATCCAATGGGCCGATCCACCTATGGTGTGAGAGATTCTGAAAATAATCGGATTTTATTACCACCTCTTCCAATTTTGACATCAATGCGATTTGGACTGCTACCCTGTCATCATGCGTCGTGGCTACTTTCTCTAACTTTTGCATCCATTCAGGTGCCTCAATTTCAATTGTGTCCATGCTCTGTTCTGTGCGCTTACCTCCGGGTGTTGGCATTGGGACATAGGGATCCTCGAATGTTTCTTCTACTTCAATTGGCACCAGATCGTCAGGCTCGGGCTCTACCAGAGGTGAGGGCTGACGCTCATATTGCATGACCTTGCTGCGTAATTCCTCAAGTTCGGCCTGGAGTTTAGTGACCTCTACAGCTGTTTCTTCTGCGGTTATGCTCTGGCTGGGTTCTGTCTGTCGGGTGGCCAACTGTCTTCGTAACTCATCTCTCTCCTTTTCTAAAGTGGCATGGGCCTCCATTAGATCTGCATGAGTTTCTAATACCACCTGCATATTCTCAGAGGGAATTGCCTTGAATCGTTCTGGGTCAATCTCCTGTGGGGAACCCTCCATGGCTGCCTCCAGATTTTCTTCGTTCTATTTCTGTAATCTTTTATTCTCCTCTAGCGCTGTAGACATATGCTTACGGAGGAGGCCCAAGTTCGATGTCCACCACTTGGGGGCTGGTGCCGGCCTGGGAGCTAGTTCCAACCGTGTCTGCCATTTTACCTCTTGCTACCTGTCTCTGTGAGAATATACAACCATGTGTTAATATTGTACAGGACAGGGGAGGACCGTTGTTCCCATCACAATATTAACATGAGGGTCGGGGGCGAATAATGGGTTAGTAAGTGTTCGGTGCACGTGAGTGTAGTTAATGCTTGGGTAGTCCTAGGAGACTACTGAAGTTAGTAAGTGGGGATGAATTTACAAAGTGGGGTCGGGGGGTTTATTACAGGTCTTAGGCTGCCAAATGCAGTGGATGGGCTTTGCTTTCGGTTTTGTAGAGACTCTAGAGAGCTTTATCAGCATCTGGGTTTGAAAATGAGGCCTTTTCGGGACCCCTTTACAATTGATTATACGCGAGCTCATGGGCCTTGGTGTGTTCCTGCGTGATGAGAATGAGTGAATACTGGCCGTACGAGTCGATGGGTTAAGCTGTATAGACTGTGGCCTTGGCGTCGCTACTTGCGCTCGCAAGCAAGCCTTAGGCACCCAAATTTCTCTTGATTGTGGGCTAGCCTTCATCGACTTCTTGGGCACCCAAATAGATTTCACGTTTGCAGGAGAATTTCTGCAAGACTTCTTATTAATGTCGTGTTGTTGGTTATTAATAAGAAACTTAGCCCGTGTAGTTGACGGTGGTGCAACCGGTTGTTCGCCTTTCCGCACCCACACTTGTTTCCCTTGCTGAGACATCTTGCTGCGTAGGTACTTTTGATCTCGGACATAGGTAGTACTCTGCTTCTTCTGCCTTTGATCCACCTTGGGTTGCTGTCTCCTTCTGGCCTTTGGAAAAGAAGGGAGTTCCGTTGCATCCCTGACTCCTTTTTTGCGAATATCATTCCTCTGCAACACATGGTTTTGGACAAGAACAACATGGTCATCTTCATGTGTATTCCTGGAAGGACCAGGAGTCTGTGCCTTTCCTAGTTCCTTGAGTGCTCCATTATCTTACTCTACTGTAATTCGACTATGATTGACCCAAACCTAAAGAAGTCCACTTCTTAAGTTTAAGTTGACTGCTTGGTCATAGATCCAATCTTGACCCAAGACAAGAGGTTCAGTGAGATCCTCGTCTTGACACACCAGTACTTTAACAGTCATTTCCTCATCATGAATGTAGAGGGGAAGTTCCACCTCGCCCATGCAAGGGGTTTCCACGCCTCCCAATCCTATGAGATATGCTTCCACAGGATGGACAGTTAACTGCAACTCTTGACAGTAAGACAGTTTAACAGCACTAGTGGCTGCACCTGAGTCAATCAAGGCTCTTACAGTCCTGGCACTCTTTCCTTGTCCTATATCTAAGGTTATGAAAGGACGTCGATCGGATATCCTATGAGAGCTAACACTTGAAACTTCACACATAGCTATGTCATATCCTTGATCTGCATATGCCTCTTGCCTAGGGTGCTCTCTACCTTGCCTTCTTAATTTCATTTTCCGTATGCGTTCTAGGGCTTGTGCTTGAGCTTCTTCTCGAATTCGCTTTTCTTCCTCTTTGCGTTTCTTAGTAGTGTTGAGTCGACTTAGCATTTCCTCTGTGAGAGGTTCCTGATACAGCTTGACTCTGCATCCGCTAATATAATTTGGGAGAACATCGCCTTCTAATGTGGCGAGTTGCACTGCTCCACTTGTTGAGATCCTATTGATGATCATAGGTCCATAGCCTCTCTTTTCTAGCTTCCTTGCATGTTGTTTCAATGTGTAGACTAAAACTAGATCTCCTGCTTTCAAGCCCTTATCCTTCACATGGGCATCAAAGTATGCCTTCTGTCGTTTCTTTGCTGCATATATCCCTGCAGCTGCTCTCAGTCTTGTTTCTCCTAATCGTTCGAGGTCAAAAAGTCTAGAGGAGAGTTCATGACCTGTCCATTCATGCTCTTGTGCTACCTTCAATGTAGGTATCAAGAAGTCCAAGGGTAGCACCGCGTTTTGGCCAAATACCATCTGAAAGGGGGTGGCTTGGAGTACCGTTTTGTAGGCGACTCGATATGCCCAAACAGCATGGTGTAGCTGTTTGTCCCAATCAGAGCGTTTAGTGTTCACTAATTTCGTTAGTACATTGCACAAGATCTTGTTTGTGCTCTCAGCTTGTCCATTAGCTTGAGGGTGATAGGGGGCAGACTTCTTGTGTATTACCAAGAATTCTTGGAGTAGATTTTCAATCACTTCATTTAAGAAATGAGTGCCTCTATCACTTACAAGCTCTATAGGTAGCCCGTATCTTGTGAATACATTCTCAAACAAGAATTTGGCAGTTGTTTGAGCATCGTTTTTCGTTGTGGCTTTTACCTCTACCCACTTGGTTAGATAGTCTGTCGCAACAATGATGTATTCTGCATGAGATCCCTTAGCTGGGGGATTAATAGGACCTACGAAGTCTATTCCCCACTTAGAGAACGCACGTCCACCCATCATAGGTTTCAATGGCATCTCATCTTTTCGTATAGGATACTGAGTTCTCTGACAGACATCACACCGTTTCACATAGGTATGTGCATCCATGTGAAGGGTAGGCCACCAGAAGCCTGCAAATAATACTGTCTTGATCACCCGATCTGGTCCAAAGTGTCCTCCTGCTACACCTTGGTGAGCAGTTTCCAAGATCTTAAGATATTCACTTTCATGGACACATAGCCTCAGGTAACCATCTTTACCACGCTTATATAGATTATCACCAATGAGTGAGTAATCCAGGGCTTCTTGGTCTAAACTCCTTTTCCTAGCCAGAGTCATGTCTGGAGGGAATGTTTTCGTCCTCAAGAATGATACTAGAGGTTCACTCCAATCTGGCACAATGGATACTTGATAAAGAGTGGCGTGTTCCACAGGTGGTTTAGTGCAACAAATTGGGCATTCCTTGCACAACTTTTGGACATCCACTTCCATAGTTGGCCAATGTACTCCGAGTCTCCTCAGGGTCTGTAAAGTTCGTTGCTTTGAGTAGTGTTGCTCTAATGCACCTACATGTGCTAATTGCAACCATTTAGCGTACTCATCCTCTTCTACGCAACAAGCCAAGATCCCTTGATCTGTGTGCTTGTACATACTTCCTGCCATGATGTGGTACTTTTGGGTTTTCACAACTTCTCTATTCCGTGTGTTTACTACTGGATGGTTAGGCCCGTATGTCAATACTAGTACCAATGGCTTGGCCCACTGCGGTATAACTTCCAAATTGAACAAGTAAGCGTCAGGAAGATCATCTGATACTCCTTGTGGGGCTTCTCCCGATGTGAGCCTAGAGAGATGATCTGCTCTTAAATGAGTCCTACCTTTTCTTACCACAACCTCAAAATCATATTCCATTAGCAAGAGAAACCATCTCACTAATCTTCCTGTATTGCATGGCTTGTTTACGAGGTACAGCAATGCCTGATGGTCAGTAAAAAATTTAAACTTGTTTGCAAGCAAATAGTGTCTAAATTTCTTAACTGCATATACCATGCCTAAACCTTCTCTCTCCGTAGTGGTGTAATTTCGTTCGGCCGCATTCAACTGTCTACTGGCATAGGCGATTGGAAGATCCATATTACCTTCACCAGTAGGTTGTGCAAGTACACATCCAATAGCATAATTGGATGCATCCACGTGAACATGGAATGGCTTATTCCAATCTGGTGTGGTCAAGATTGGTGCTGAACATAATCTTCGTTTAAGCTCCTGGAAGGAATTCTCACATTCATCCGTCCACTCGAAGTTAGTCAGAAGTCCGTACATGGGCTTTGCAATGACAGCATACATGTGTATAAATCGTCGGTAATAACCACAATGCCCCATGAAAGCTTGTACTTCCTTGACATTTTTTGGCCTAGGTAGCTCTGCTATAGCTCTCACTTTCTCTTCATCAGTGGATATGCCATTTTTTGACACGATGTGTCCTAGAATCTTGCCTTGCCTGACCATGAAAACACATTTTTCTGGGTTCAGGCAGACTTGATATTCTCTACATTTGTCGAAGATTTTCCTGAGTTCAGGGATATGGGTTTGTCTAATGTTGGAATGAGCACAAAGATCATCAACGTAGACTTCTAAACTCTTCCTTAGGAACTCCTTAAACACATGGCACATCAGCCTCTGGAAGGTAGCTGGTGCATTGGTAAGCCCAAATGGCATTACTCTAAAAGCAAAAATGCCCCATTCTGTGGCAAAGGCTGTCTTATGCTGATCCTCTGGAGCTATGGCTACTTGATTGTAACCCGAAAATCCATCAAGGAAGCTGTACACTTCCTTGCCTGCCACTCTTTCTAAGAGATGTTCTGTGATGGGAAGCGGATAGTTATCTCGAATAGTGGCTGCATTAACCTTCTTCAAGTTAATGCACACGCGCAGTTTGCCATTCTTCTTGGGTACCACTATGATGGGTGATACCCACTCAGTGTGCTCAATTTCATAGATAAATCCAGCTTCGACCAGTCTATCTATCTCTTCTTTGATCTTAGCAGCGTAATTATCGTTATATGTATAAGGCTTTTGCTTAGAGGGTTTGGCGTCTGAAGTCATGGGGATGGTGTGCGAGCATATGTCCGGGTCAACCCCTTTCAAATCCTTGTAACTCCAAGCGAATACATCTCTGTATTCTCTTAGCAAGGCAATCAATTCGTGCTCTTCTTCTTCTGTCAGGTCATGGCCTATATACGTGCATCTCTCCTCTCCTTCTTCTATGGCCACTACTATTTTCTTGGTGGTTTCTTTGTTATCATACGCCTCTCCTGATTGTGCCTCTCGTTTAGGCATTCTAATCATGACTCTCCTGTCATCTATCTCATACTTCTTAAAATTTTCTGGGACCTCAAACAAAGATTCTTCCTCTTCTGGTGAGACTTCTCTCTTCTTCCGTTTCTTTCCTTCTTCCTTTGGGGTCACATGTGTTGCTAATCTTACATCATTTGTAACCTCTCCATGCCTCTGGGGTTGAAATTCTACTTCATGGAAGTATTCTTCATCTGATGCAAATGGTGGGTCCATAATGATTGACTCGAGATCGGAGTCACTTGCATCCTCAATTGCATCTGGGCTAAGTTCGCATTCTTCTAGAACTGCCTCTCCCATGATTGGCTCTATGGAGAAGACTGAAATATCGTAGCCATCCTCATCACAGTGAGGCGTCCATTGTTCCTCATTGATGGCTACATCCATTGTTGCTAGGATTTCTGCCCAGCCATGGGGTTCGAATTCTTCGTCAGGAAAGACTACAGGTGCATAGGCTGGGTCTTGAATGGGTCTATGTGTTTCTTTTGCACCTACCTCTCTGGCTTTTTCTCTCTTCTCTTCTTCTAATGCTACTTTGCACATCCATAAGTGAGTGTCTTCATGCATCCATGAGGATCCAGACCCTATGGAATGCACCGATTCTGTATCATCTTTGGCTCTATGGATGGGATTCCATTGGATAGGAGGGACATCTCTATGAGAATAATCCTTGAGATTGACTTTGGTCGTAACACCCAAGTGTTGCAAATACAAGGAGTTGGTTCCCCAATCCTGTACTACTTGCAACTGTCGCATAAATGGTCTTCCCAAAATCATCTCATAGGCATGATTTTTGCTGAAGTCGCATATGGCAAATGTATGCTCAAACTCGACACCACAAGTGGTGAGAGTTATTCCTTCTAGCAATCCTAGGGGTCTCTCTATGTGACCATCGGCCATCTGCAATTTCATTCTCGTTGGCCTGAGTGCCGGCTTGCCCCAACGCTTCCATAGGGAGGTGGTGGCAATTGCAACTCCTACACCTGAGTCCAAAATTGCCTTGGTGGTGTACTCCTGATAAGTAATGGGAAGATAGGTGTTCCCCTCTTCACCTTCACACATATCTCCTATCTTGTCCAAGGGAATTTCTGGCACTGTCCTATGGGATCCTACCCGGGAACGTGGTTTTGCAACTTCAGTTACTTGACTAGCTACATATTTCCGCGCTTTTGGTCTATCCTTAGGCAGTTCTTCCAAAGTGAGATCGCGCTGCTCCCTGGCGTTCTTCACTACCTCCGTGTTCCTAGGTATGACTGAGTCGTCGTTCCTTACCATGACTGTAGGTGTTCTCATACAGGTGGACTTAGCTTCCCATGGGCCTGTGAAGTGGGGTAGCTCTTGTATGGAATTAGACTCAAAATCCAATCTCTCGTGAGACTGAGTACTCTCATGTTCCCCGTAAATAGATGGGAGGTCTTGTGGGAATTGGTCGTGTGCATCATCCACAAGTTCAAAGGGAGGGGCGACTTCGCTTTCGTTATCCCATTTGTCTTCTTGAATCTCTCGTAGGAAGTCTGGTGCAAACCGATTCATAGAAGAAGAAGTGTCTGGCTCCGTAGAATTAGGCACATAAGCAACCTAGGAAGGAGGGCTTATTCTATCGTTGACTCTCTCCTTGTTCTCATAGATGGCTGGAGCACAAGCTTCCTGGGGAGGATTACTTATTCTATTACTCTTCTGAGCAGACTCATACGCTCCCTGAGAAGGAATGTAGGCAACCTGTGGAGGTACGTAAGCTTTCGAGGGGGGTTCATCTGCCTTTTGGGGGGGAAGATAAGCTTCTTGAGGAGGCACATGGGCTTCCTGAAGAGGCTGGCTTATCCGTTCCCTTGCCTTTTCCTTTCTTTGAGGGGCAGGTTCCTTCTCTGATTGTGCAATTAGCCTCTCTATTCTTTCTAGCAGTCCATCAAAGTGTAACTGCGTCTTAGTTGAGCTAGAGATATTAAAGAGACGGCTAGCTTCGAACATGGCTTGAGCCAATTCCACCATCTTAGCACAAATTTTGGTTCGTTCAAGCTCTAGCTCGGCTCTAGGGTAGCACTTTTCATGATCAGTTATGGTTGGCCCTTCTTGGATTCTCGCCTGATATGCTTTAAGCATCATGTTTAGGTCCTCAGGAGTGGGATCAGCTAGGACTGATCCTACTCTAGGGGGTGGTGGGTTTAGGTTAGGCGGGTTGGAAGGTGGTTGGTTGGATGGCGATGGGAATGGTGGTGGTGGAGTCGTGTGAGAGGGAGTTTGAGTTGTGAGTTCAGTTATTCTGGCTCTTGTTTCTCTTACGCTTTCCTCGAGTTCACTCATCTTTTTTGCCCATTGCCTTTTCATTCTCTCCCGACTATCTTTCCAAGCTCTAGTCCTTTTCTTTGTCACACTCTCGGTTTCACTAGCCTCTGGGCCCTTTTCCTGGCTTGCCTCTTGGTTTTGTTGCGCTGCCTGAGCTCTAGTGACTACCTGTACTGGTGCAGTGGAAGTGACACTTCCTGAGGAACCTACAACCAAACCAATCACATTGATAGGAGTGATTTTTGGCATATTATTGGGGTTCTTTGGGCAATCTCGTAAGAGATGCTCTTTTCCACAATCTTGGCAAAAGCCTTGGATCGTTACTGACTGGGGTTGTGTAGGTGGAGGTAAAGGGCAATCACGAATGAAGTGATCTCCTTGGCATCTGTAGCACGGTCCTCTTGGGAATGAAGGTCTTACCTGCCTAGGTTGAGGCCTAGGGTTGGGGTTTGCGTACATGACATTTGCGTAATCCGATTCCCAACTAGATTCATTTGGCTCCTCACTATAGTAGGACTCACCATGTTCAGGAGACTGCATGAAGTAAGCCTGGGGACTCTCAACATGCGTAGAATCGAAGCTATGGTCACTGGGCTCACTTTCTGAAAGCAATGGTGTTATGGGGACTATAGCTCGGTTTAGGTTTTCTTCTGCTGCTGCATACTTTACAGGGATCAAGTTGGATGGAGCTGGAGGTTGTTGGGCTAACACAGGCTGAGGTCTTTGCTGGGCTTGGTATTGTGGTTGGTAGGTTTGTTGAGGTCTAGCATACTGTTGTGGTGGGTATTGGTTTTGGTATCTGCCTTGTTGAGGGTATGGCTGAGGGTAGGCTTGCCTAACTGCTTGCTTGTTGTATGGGCAGTCTTGTGCGGTGTGATTTGTGTATCTTCGTTCGATAGTGCAGTACTGGCTACTGGGGTTTACTTGGGGTTGAGCCATAATGGGACATACATTCGCCATGTGGTCGCCACCGCAAGTGTAGCATCTCTTCACAGGGGCAAATCTCGGAATTTGTTTGCTAGAGACGCCTAGTTTTTGGGCCACTTTCTCTACGAGTTCCTCAATTGATGTGGATTGCGTGGAAGACTGACTAGATGCACTATCTGAATCCTTGTAGATTTTGGAAAGCTCTAGTTCTTCCCCTAGGTTATCTTCAATGTCAATGCACATGCGTACACACTCTTCTATAGTCCTAGGGTCCTTCAGATACACATAGGATCTCAATTTCGTACTCAGCAATCCATCCAAGAATAAGGCTACTTGTTTAGTTGGTGTAGGTAGCTCCGAGACAGGGCATCTTTCAAGATATTGCCTAAATCTTCTTCCTGCAAGTCTCACGGTCTCTTGAGGGGTTTGCTTGAAGCTGTGAATCAGTGAGGAGGTATTGTGTCTTATGCCACTCTTAGAGAACTCTACGATGAAAGCCTCTAGGAGTTGGTCTATGCTCCTGAACTGTCGCTCATCCAATGGCTGAAACCATGTAAGTGCTGTGTTCCTAAGGGTTAGACCGAAGGCATTGTACTGCGTGAATAGATTCTCCACTTGTTCAGCTCTCAAGACTTGCTTGAACTCCGCCACATGATCGTATGGATCTCCTGTGCCATCAAAGTAATTTTTCATGGACTTAACTAGCTGTGTTGGTCTCAAAGTCCTTGTGTGCTCTCTGGGTCGTGGTAGAGGGAACTCATCCGCATGTCTTTGATTCCTGTGAGCTCTAAGTATCTCAGGCTCTGCTCTATTCGTTTCCATTCTCGTTCTTTCTCTACCCACTGGGTTGGCAAAGCTTACTTCTGGTCTATCTCGACTTCTGTCTCCTTGAGTTCCATGAGCTTGGGATGTTCCAGCTCCAGGGTGACCATAGGATACATTCGATCTTGGTTGGGGGAAAATGAATTCACCCTTCCAAGTGTAAGCATGCCTATCATTTTCTGTCACCACAAAGATCCTTTCCGAAGTGTGATCTAAGTAGGTCACTCTACCTGGGCTATCCGGATCCTTAAACTCATAGATCATGATAGCTCCTATATCAGTTGGCTGATTATATTTATATCTCCAAAAGGCTTCGTCAGTTTCTCGATTGAGGAGCAACTCTATGCTCTTGTTGTCTTGGGGAATCCACTCAGGCGTGATAATCCTTGTGAGAACTGATTTGCCTCGAGGGGTTCTAGGTTCCGCACCCATGTTTCCTTGTTCCAAGTCACCTAAGTCCGCTTCAGAGATTACATTTCCAAATTCATCTGTCCTATCTGGGTGACTGGTGACTACGTATATGGTTCCTTCCTTGTCCAGGTATGCACCGTTTTCAAATTTGACTGCTGGGTGCTCTAGTCCAATGGATTGATCAGGATTCTTAATCTGTACCACAGATCTTCCTAAGCCGTCCTCATAGATGCTAGCACCTAATCGGTTGGTCCTAAGATGTTCCAGCTGTGTTTTGTAAGGGCCTTCTACCCTGTACAAGTAAGGCACTCCTGAACTTCCCGTAGGTCTGTCCATGCCTTGAGACATCTCTGACTCACTGGTCTCAGAGCTAGGGTAGTACGAGTGGTGGCTCAACTGCTGGGCCCAAGACCTAGCAGTGTGGTTAACACTAGCCTCTGAAGATCTAAGGCTTTGTCTTTCCCTTACTAGATGTCGTCCTGATCTAAGGTTCATATGCCTATCTAAGTAGCCCAATTCTTTGCCCAGCGTACAACCTCGTTGCCGATCAATTGGTAACAGTCACTTGATTCTTTTTGGTTATTTATCGTGTTGAAGGTCTTGTCTAATATTACGTCGCCGGAATACTTGAGTGTTCTTTGTACTTTCAGGTTGATCGTTCCACGTTAGGTTCTTTTCCTTTATGCAATCGACAGTACAGAGATTAGGTTTTTAGCTTGAACTTGAGTTTTTAGGTAGTCTTCAGCTTGATACCTGCCTATCGTCGCT
Source organism: Ceratopteris richardii (assembly GCA_020310875.1). NCBI lineage: Eukaryota > Viridiplantae > Streptophyta > Polypodiopsida > Polypodiales > Pteridaceae > Ceratopteris > Ceratopteris richardii. Next base: position 126,099,379 of record CM035438.1, read on the forward strand.
CTGACTTACTCCTACCTCTCGTCGTTCTTGGCCTAAGCTATGAATAGACAGAGGGGGTTAAAAGTTTCCAACCTTTCGTTTCCTGCTTGGTTGCCCTTGAGTGCTCAGGAGGTGTGTTCCCAAGCTTGCACTTAGTCTTGCTTAGAACGTCTTTCAATGCTCTCAATAGATCTGTAAGAGTTCCAAAGTTAGCTCAAAGATTTAAATTCCAAAGACAATACTAGTGATTTTCATTCCTGTAGCACAAACACAAACTTGCATAGTGATTTTCAAGAGAACAATCCTAAGGACCCCTGACTTTGATCCCCCTGGGTATGGTCAACTTCACAATACCCTATCTGAAAATCAATGCATTATCTTTATAAAAAACAGTTGAGGGCGTGTAGTATATACCACGAGCTTTCCAACAAGCCCTAGAACTCAAAAAATTGATTTCGTATGAAGAAGTTACAACCGTTCAGGGTTTAGGGTATTACAACAAGATTCAATCTGGCCGACAAATCCTAGGATTTTCTCCCAATCACAAGGGTAGGAACCTCCCAAAATGCTAATAGATTGACTAGTTTGCCCCAAAATTACCCCAAATTTTGAACAAAACAAACCCTAATTTTTGGCCGAAAAGCCTATCAATCGCGATCGACAGGTCTGTCAATCGCGATTGACAGAGGTGTCCGTCGGGGCTGTCAGTCGCGATCGACAGTGTCAATCGCGATCGACAGAGTCGATCGTGGCTGTCAATCGCGATCGACGGTATCAATCGCGATTGACACGTTTTCCGGATTTTTCGCCGAAATTTCAGCCAATCGAGGGCCTATCAGTCGCGATGGACACGTGGCTACGCGCAAAAGTCAATCAATCGTTGAGTTTCAGTCAATCGCGATCGACGGTGTCAATCGCGATTGACAGAGGTGTCGGTCGTGGCTGTCGATCGCGATCGGCGGTATCAATCGCGATTGACAGGGTCCTACGTGGCAGTCAGTCGATCGTGGAGGTCTGTCGATCGCGATCGACAGAGGCTGTCGGTCGCGATTGACAGGGTCTGTCGGTCGCGATTGACAGAGGCTATCGGTCGCGATTGACAGGGTCTGTCGGTCGCGATTGACAGAGGCTGTCGATCGCGATTGACAGAAAACCTCGGAATTTTTCTACTGTTTTTAATGTTTTAGGATGTGCTCTTTGTGCTTGTTCTAGTGGTGCACTCAGTTTTGTAAAAGACCAAAAAATTCTGTCAGTCGCGATCGACAGAAGCCTGCGACCGCGAGACAGTTGCGTCGAGTTTCGTACCTGCGCGGGAAGCTGGGGATGATGATACAGCAAGATCCTGCAATGAAACTCAAGAAACATGCAAAATCCGCACACACAATATCGCTCTCTCGCTCTCTCTCACAAGTGAAATGAGGGAAGTGAGGTGGGGAAGGTGATATGATCAAAAAACAGAAATTTTCGCGAAGATGGAGATGGAGGTGGGAGATGGTGATGATGATGATGGAAATGAAGATGGGGAAGAAAGTAAAAGAAAATCGATGAGAGTGAAGAAAATACCTACAACTCCAACGCGTCAACTCTACGTCTTACCATCACACGCTCGTCCTCAAAGCTCGATCCCCGGCAACGGCGCCAAAATTTGGTGTAGCTCAGTGATGAGTAGCACCTCCTTTAATGTCAATCCGGGAAGACGTGAGGATGGTATGAAGACCTCGAGCAAGTGGAGGCACAAGTGCGTGAGTGAGAAGCACACAAGCATGCACACACATACGCACACACGCGCACACACGGCAAGACAAAGAGTGAGAAGCAATGGTGTTCTTAGATTACTTTCAAAAAGCTCTTACAAGTTCGTTTCAATTACAATCTACCCCAAAAATGAGCTCTCTAGCTCTTTTTATAGTTTTTGGCTAAGTTTTGGCCCTGTCCAGACCTAGTGTCCGGCCTAGTTAAAAATTAGGTTCCGGGGCTTATTTGAGGGCTCAAACGATATCTAAAAAATACGAAATTTGGCAGGTAGGTACTTCTAAAGCTCCTCAAGCTCAAGGACTCCTTGGCTTGCACAAAATGGAGCTACAAAAAGATGAAATTATATTTACAATGGTGTTTAGTGATGAGAATCACTTTTAATTGGTGTAGAGGTTTTGAAAAGATTAAGGTTGCCTTAGTGCTAAATCTGCGTGAATGTTCATAAGTGCTTCTTCCTGAAGAAAATTGTTGGCCTATTTGCCAGATCTTCGTTGACTCCCTTGTCTGCTTGTGCCTTCTCTCCCTTGTCCGCTGCTAACACCGAGGAATCCTCGAGCTTGAGGAGTATAATAATATTTATGTACCAATTTTCATAATTTCCATGGCTCTTTTGAGCCTCCAAAATAGCCTAGGAACCTAATTTTTAACTATGCTAGATACTAGGTCTGGACAGGACCAATGCTAGTCAAAAACTATAAAAAGAGCTAGAGAGCTCATTTTAGAGGTTAGCTTGTTGTAGTTTTGAGCTTTTGTAAGAGAACTCTTTGGTAATTGAAGCTTTCCATTGTCTCACTCTTTGCTCTACCTATGTGCACGTGTGCATATGTGTGTGCATGCTTGTGTGCTTCTCCATCACCACTTGTGCACATCATTTGCTCAAGGTCTTCATACCATCCTCATGTCTTCCCGGATTGACATTAAAGGAGGTGCTACTCACCACTGAGCTACACCAAATTTTTGCACCGTTGTCAGGGATCGAGCTTTGAGGACAAGTGTGTGATGGTAAGATGTAGAGTAGAGATGTTGGAAGAGTAGGTAAGCATTATGTTTTACTTAATTTACTTGTTGTTTCCTTCTTCTTCACTTCTAAACACCATATCCACTCATCATCATCTTCACCATCGCGGCCATATACCTCCATCTCCATTCATTTCCCCATTTCCACTTGAGAGAGAGAGTGAGAGAGAGCTTGTTTGTGCCATTGTTTTCTATGTTTTCTTGAGTGTTCTTGCAAGTACCAACTTCCATAGTAGCCCTAACAACTTCAGCAGGTGAGAAAATTTCCTATGCAGGTCCTGGGGCATAGAAAATTTCAGCTTTTGGTAAATCAAAGTGCACCACCATAACATGCGTGACTAGCACATTCCAAATCACTAATCATAGTTAAAAAATTCTGTGATTTTTAATCGCAACGGACAGACCCTGTCAATCGCGATCGACAGGCCACAAACGATTGCCACATAGGAATTAGTCAATCACGATTGACACCGTCGATCGCGATCTACTAAAATTTCATGACTGACACAAATATTCGTGTGTCCACATGTCCATCGCGATAGACACACCAACGATTTACTGAATTTGCACCGGAATTTGCAAAAAACGTATCAATCGTGATTGACACCATCAATCGCGATTGACAAGCCTCACGATCGACTTTGTCGATCGCGATTGACACCATCAATCACGACTGATGTGGCGATCACGATTGACAGACCTGACGGATACCTTTGTCAATTGGGATTGACAACTAAGAGCATAGACCTGCTCTTAAACCGAGAGGCTGACGAAGCTTTTTGGAGGTATAAGCCTGATCAACCGAATGAGGTAGGAACACTCACAATCTATGAGTTTAAAGACCCTGATAGTCCATCCAAAGTGACCTACCTATACAATACTGCAGAGAGGGTCTTCGTGGTCACAAAGCATGGAAGGCACGCCTACACTTGGAAAGGAGAGTTTGTTTTTCCCCATCCAAGATCTAATGTCTCCTATAGTCACCAAGGAGCTGGAACATCCCAAGCTCATGGAGCTCATAGGGACATAAGTAGAGATAGGCTAGAAGTTAGTTTTGCCAACCCCTTGGGAAGAGAAAGGATGAGAATGGAGACGGATAGAGTGGAAACTAAGAGACCTAGAGATCCAAGGAACCAAAGAAATGTTGATGATTTTCCTTTGCCAAGGCCTAGAGAACACACTAGGACCTTGAGGCCAACCTAGTTGGTTAAGTCCATGAAGAATTACTTCGATGGCACCAGAAACCCATATGATCATGTGGCCGAATTCAGACAAGTCTTGAGAGCTCAACAAGTTGAGGACCTATTCACGCAGTACAATGCTAGCCCTTACATGGTTTCAACCACTAAATGAGAGGTAGTTCAAGAACATAGACCAACTTCTAGAGGCATTCATTACCAAATTCTCTAAGAGTGGTATACGGCATAATACTTCCTCACTGATTCATATTTTCAAGCAGAAACCTCAAGAGTTTATTAGACTGGCACGAAGAAGGTTTAGGCAATTCCTAGAGAGATTTCCTATTCTCGAGTTACCCACTCCAGCCAAACAGATGGCTTTATTCTTAGATGGATTGCTGAGTACCAAGTTGAGATCATGTGTGTACCTGAAAGACCCTAGAACCATAGAAGAATGTGTATGCATGTGCATAGACATAGAGGATAATCTAGGAGAGGAGCTTGAGCTTTCAAAAATCTACAAAGATTTTGATAGCTCTACCAGCCTCTCTTCTAGACAATCCATGTCTATTGAGGAACTCGCAGAGAAGGTAGCTCAGAAATTAGGTGTCTCAAGCAAACAAATACCTTGATTTACCCCAGTAAGATGATGCTATACTTGTGGAGGTGACCATATGGCGAGTGTATGTCCCATTATGGCTCAACCCCAAGTGAATCCTAGTAGCCAGTGCTGCACCATAGAGCAAAGATACACCAACCACATCGCACAAGACTACCCTTATAATAAACAAACTGTCAGACAAAATTATGCTCAACCATATATACAATAGGGCAGGTACCAGAACTAGTATCCACCACAACAGTACCATAATGAGTCCTACTATTGTGAAGAATTGAGTGAACCTAGTTGGGAACTAGAGTATGCAAATTTCATGTACGCAAACCCCAACCCTAGATCTCAACCTAGGTAAGTACGACCCCCATTTCCTAGAGGACCATGCTATCGATGTCAGGGAGATCACCTCATTCATGATTGCCCTATGCTTTCCCCTAGGCAACACCAATTTGTGACAATTCAAGGCTTTTGTCAAGATTGCAAAAAAAAGCATCTCTTACGAGACTTCCCAAAGAACCCCAATAACATGCCGAAAATCACTCCTATCAATGTTATTGGGTTAGTAGTAGATTCCACAGGAAGCGTAACCTCCACTGCACCAGTGCAAGTGGTCATCAGAGCTCAGGCTTTGCAGCAGAACCAAGGTTTAGGCCACGAAAAGAGTACCGAGGTTAGTGAAACTGAGAGCATAACCAAGAAACGGATGAGAGCCTCAAAAGATAACCGAGAAAGGATGAAAAGACAATGGTCCAAGAAGATGAGTGAATTAGAAGAGAGCATAAGAGAATAAAAAGCCAAAATTGTTGAAATCACCTCTCAAACACACTCTCACATACCACAACCACCACCACCACCACCTTCATCCCTATCACAACCTAATCTGCCACCTTCCAACCCACCTCATACAATTCCACCACCCCCTAGAGTAGGATCAATATTAACTGATCCCACTCTTGAGGACATAGACATGATGCTTAAGGCATATCAGGCTAGAATCCAAGATGTGCCAAATGTGACAAATCATGACAAATGCTACCCTAGAGCTGATCTAGAGATAGAAAGAACAAAGTTTTGTGCTAAAATGGTAGCATTGGCTCAGACCATGATTGAAGCCAGTTGCCTCTTCAACTACTCTTGCTCAACAAAGGCATAGTTGCACTTTGATGGATTGTTGGAGAGCATGATAGAAAGGTCTGACAAGGAAGCCACCTCCTAAGGAAGAGACAAAGCAAATGAAAGAATAAGCATTCCCCCCAGGAAGCTTATGTGCCTAACTCCACTGAACCAGACACTTCTTCTTCTATAAACAGGTATTCACCATAATTCCTACGAGAGATTTAGGAAGAGAAATGGGCTAAGAAAGTGAAGCTCCACCTCCCATCGAACTTGTGGATGAAGCGCATGATCAATTCCCACAAGACATTCCTTCAATTCATGGAGAGCAGGAGAGTACCCAATTTCAGGAGAGATTAGAATTCGAGTCCAATTCCTTATAGGAATTGCCCCATTTCACAGGCTCATGGGAAGCTAAGTCTACGTATATGAGAGCATCCACGGTCATGGTAAGGAATGAAGATTCATACATACCTAGGAATATAGAGGTAGTAAAGAACACTAAAGTGCAATGCAATCTCACTTTAGAAGAGCTGCTCAAGGTTAGGCCAGAACTATGGAAACATATAGCCAATCAAGTGCCAAAAGTAGCAAAACCTCGTTCCCAGGTAGTTTCGCATAGAACAATGCCAGAGATACCCCTAGATAAGATAGGTGACATGAGTGAAGGGGAAGAAGGAAACACTTATCTCCCCATTACCCATCAAGGGTACACTACCAAGGCAATTTTGGACTCAAGTGCCAGAGTTGCAATTGTTACCATTTCCCTATGGAAGCGTTGGGGCAAGCCAACACTCAGGCCAACGAGAATGAAATTGCAAATGGCCGATGGTCACATTGAGAGATCCTTAAGACTGCTAGAGGGAATAACTCTCACTACGTGTGGTGTATAGTTTGAGCATACTTTTGCTATATGTGACTTTAACAAAAATCAAGCCTATGAGATGATTTTAGGAAGACCATTTATGCAGAAATTGCAAGTGGTACAAGATTGGGGAACCAATTCCTTGTATTTGCAACACTTAGGTGTTACAACCAAAGTTAATCTCAAGGATTACTCTCATAGAGACGTACCCCCTATTCAATGTAATCCCATTCATAGAGCTAAGGATGATATGGAGTCAGTGCATTCCATAGGATCAGGGTCCTCATGGATGCATGAAGACACCCACTTATGGATGTGCAAAGTAGCGGTAGAATAAGAAAAGAGAGAAAAAGCCAGAGAGGAAGTTGCGAAGGAAACCCATAGATCAATTCAAGACCCAGCCTATGCACTTGTAGTATTTCCTGAAGAAGAATTTGAACCTCATGGTTGGCCATAAATTTTAGTAACAATGGATGTAGCCATCAATGAAGAACAATGGACACCCCACTGTGATGAGGATGGCTATGACATCTCAATCTTTACAATAGAGCCAATTATGCATGATTTGGTTATAGAAGAATGCGAATCTAGCACCGATGCATTCGAGGATGCAAGTGACTCCGATCTAGAGTCAATCATTATGGACCCACCCTTTGCATGAGATGAAGAATTCTTCTACGAAGTAGAAGCTCACCCTCAAAGACACAAAGAGCTTACAAATGATGTGAAGTTAACCACACAAGTGACCTCCAAAAATGAAGGTAAGAAAAGAAAGGAGAAAGAAACCACGTTAGAAGAGGAAGAATCTTTGTTTGAGGTCCTCGAGAATTTTAAGAAGTATGAGATAGAAGATCAAAGAGTCATGATAAGAATGCCTAAATGTGATGCACAATCAAGAGAGGCCTATGATAACAAAGAAACCACCAAGAAAATTATTGTAGACATAGAAGAAGGAGAGGAAAGATGCACGTACATAGGACATTACCTAATTGAGGAAGAGGAGCACGAGTTCATAGCCTTGTTAAGAGAATACAGAGATGTACTCGCTTGGAGTTACAAGGATTTGAAAGGTTTAGACCCTGACATATGCTCTCATACAATTCCCATGACCTTAGATGCCAAAGCCTCTAAGCAGAAGCCATACATATATAACGATAACTATGCGGCTAAGATAAAGGAAGAGATAGATAGATTGGTAGAAGCTGGATTCATCTATGAAATTGAGCACACTGAATGGGTGTCCCCCATTGTAGTGGTACCCAAGAGGAATGGCAAGCTACATGTATGCATTAATTTGAAGAAGGTTAATGCAACTACCATTTGAGATAAATATCCACTTCCTATTATGGAGCATCTACTAGAAAGAGTAGCAGGCAAGGAAGTGTATTGCTTTTTAGATGGATTTTCTGGCTACAATCAGGTAGCCATTGCTCCAGAAGATCATCATAAGAGGGCCTTTGTCACAGAGTGGGGCATAATTGCTTTTCGGGTAATTCCATTTGGTTTAACCAATGCGCCAGCTACCTTTCAGAGGCTGATGTGCCATGTGGTTAAAGAATTCTTGAGCAAAAATCTGGAGGTCTATGTTGATGATCTTTGTGCTCATTCCAACATAAGATAGACCCATATCCCTGAGCTGAGAGCTATCTTTGACAAATGTAGAGAATATCAAGTCTGCTTGAACCCATAAAAGTGTGTTTTCATGGTCAGGCAAGGCAAGATTCTAGGACACATAGTGTCAAAGAACAACATATCTACGGATGAGGAAAAATTTAGAGCTATTGCAGAGCTACCTAGGCCCAGGAATGTCAAGGAAGTACAAGATTTCATGGGGCATTGTGGCTACTATCGCTGATTCAATCATATGTATGCAATCATTGCAAAGCCTCTGTACTCCCTTTTGGCTAACTTTGAGTGGACGGAAGAATGTGAGAACTCCTTCAATGAGCTTAAACGACGATTATGTTCAACACCAATCTTGACCACACCAGATTGGAACAAACCCTTTCATGTTCATGTGGATGCATCCAATTATGCTATTGGGTGTGTACTTGCACAACCTATAGGCAAATGTAATATGGGTCTTCCAATTGCCTATGCTAGTAGACAGTTGAATGTAGCTGAACGAAACTATACGACCACCGAACAAGAAGGATTAGACATGGTGTATGTGGTTAAAATTTTAGACACTATTTGCTTCCAAATAAGTTTAATTTTTTTTACTGATCATCAAACGTTATTGTACTTGGTAAACAAGCCATGCAATACATGTAGATTAGTAAGATGGTTTCTCTTACTAATGGAATATGACTTTGAAGTAGTGGTGCAAAAAGGCAAGACTCACTTGAGAGCGGACCACCTCTCGAGGCTCACATCCGGAGAAGCCCCACAAGGAGTATCAAATGATCTTCTTGATGCTTACTTGTTCAATTTGGAAGTTGTACTACACTAGGCCAAGACATTAGTGCCAGTATTTGACATATGGACCTAAACACCCAGTAATGAACACTCAAGATAGGGAAGTAGTGAAGGCCCAAAAGTACCATATTATGGCAAGAAGTATGTACATGCATACAGATCAAGGGATATTAGCTTGTTGTGTAAGAGGATGAGTACGCAAAATGGTTGCAATTAGCACATGTGGGTGCATTAGAGCAACACTACTCAAAGCAAAGAACTTTATAGACACTAAGGAGAATCAGAGTGCACTCACCAACTATGGAAGAAGATGTCCATAAGTTGTGTAAGGAATGCCTAGTCTATTGTATTAGAACACTTGTGGAGGATGCTACATTGTACCAAGTGTCTCTAATACTAGATTGGAGCAAACCATTGGCAGCCTTCCTGAGGACGAAAACATTCCCTCAAGATATGACCCTGGCTAGGAGAAGAAGTTAGAACAAGAAGTCCTCGATTATGCACTCATTGGTGATAATCTATACAAGTGTGGAAAAGATAGATATCTGAGACTATATGTCCATGAGAGTGAATATCTAAAGATCTTGGAAACTGCTCACCAAGGTGTAACAGGAGGACACTTTGGACCAGACCATGTGATTAAGGTAATCCTATTTATAGGCTTGTGGTGGCCAACCCTTCACATCGATGCACATACCTATGTGAAGCAGTGTGATGTTTGTCAGCAAACCCAATGTTGAGATATCAAGCTCAACATGTGATGCTCCAGGATGACACGTATCAATTTTTCGTTTCTTTGACATGTATAGTGGTCACGCCGATATATGTCAGGGATACTTCATTGAGCTTTATTAGATTTATCTACTGAGAGTGATGGCACATTTGTTTCTTGCCTGCTCACTCACTCATGAAAATTAGTTTTTTTCTTATGTACTGGTCTTTATATATTGCACTTGTTGTATTCTTGTTTTAGGTCATTTTTGTACATTCCTTTTTATGTAATAGAAGAAGAAGATAATTCTTCCTTGCCTCAATCTAAGTGTGTGCTTCTCTTTGATTGTGAGAGTGTGTGTGTGAGCTCTCTTCCTTATCTCCTTCCTCGTGACATGGTATCAGAGCCAGCATGGCTGTAGAGAGCTCGTGGGGAAGGCAACGGTGAAGAGTATGCAGCAAGGCATGGAGAAAATGCGATTCACAAACGACCTCCATTTGCTACAAAAATGGGCATGAAGGTAGAAGACCTCAAAATATTTTTGAGAGTTATGCCTTTAGGATCACTTGTTTTTGTCAGATCGAAGTTTCAGAGCCATCTTGACCTCCATTTCGAGCTCGCAAGGTGGGGCCCACAAAAAAACCAGGTTAGTTTTAGAAACTGTAACTTCTGTCGTGTTTGGAAACACTCATATATTCTAGATCCAGAATTTCAAGTGATTCCATGTACTGTTGATACACAAAAACTATGTTTTTCTGAGATCGAACTATCACGTCAAAGTGCAACAGTGTTCAAGCAGAAGTGCTACTTGTAGTGTTTTGCAGTGTTGTGAATTGCTGCAGAAATGGCAAACACAGATGGAATGAAACAACTTATGAGCGATAAGGTGGACAAGAACAACTTCCATGCTTGGAGATTCAGAACGACGAATTTCTTGATGGGAAAAGGCTACTGGAAGTACATCGAAGGAGAGAACGAAAATGCTCCGTAGTTACCAGATAGGAATCGGACTGTAGAATAGTTAAGAGCATATGAGGAATGGAATCAAGGAGCATGAAAGGTAATGTAGTGGCTATCTGTTAGCACACATGATAGCATGATTGGGCACATACAAGATGCCAATACTCCAAAAGAGGCTTGGAACAGTTTGATCACATTGTACAAGACCAATACAAAGGCATAGAAATTGCAACTTAAGAATGAGCTGCATACATTGGAGAAAAAGAGCATGTCAGTAAGTGACTACACTTTGAAATAAAAAGCATATGTGATTCACTTGCATCTATTGGCATGAATGTAGATGATGATGATAAGGTGGAAGTGTGCGTTTGTGGTTTAGGAGCTGCATATAAGCACTTCAGAACTTCTATACAGACCAAGGAAAATATTCCAAATTTTGCTGATTTGGTATCCATGCTGATTATTAAAGAAAAGAATCTTGGTGAGGATTCAAACTCCCAAGGAGAGCCCAATTCTGAGCATGTATTCTACTCTGGCAGATGAAGAGGTAGAGATAGAGGTTTTGGAAATGGAAGAGGAAACAATAACCAAGATCAAGGTCAACAATTGAATCATGCAAGAGGAAGAGGACAACTTCGAGGTAGGGGGAGCCAAAGAGGTCACAAAAATTTCCAAAGAAATGATTCAGGTAATGATAGTAAAGGATGCTGGAATTGTGATAAACCTGGACACTTTGAACGTGATTGCAGGTTGAAGAATCAAAATAACAAAAGGGAGCAAAACAACAATGCATCCATAAGTACACATGATTCTGAGAAGTTGTTCATGGTTCAACATCACATGATGAATACGATGTCTGCTGGTGTTTCAAAATCGATTGATAATGTCTAGTATGTTGATTCAAGTGCTTCATATCACATGACTAGTCATACAGAATGGTTTAGTACTTTGCAAAAATTACCAGTTCCTGGATATGTTGAAATAGGTGATGACACATCACATCCTATTGAGCATACAAGAAACATAACACTATCTATGGAAGATGGAAAGGTAAAACATCTTTCTGATGTGCTACATGTTCCAAATATAACAAAGAATCTGGTTTCTATTGGACAAATGGTTGACCAGGGATTACAAGTCAGGTTCAATGCTGATGGATTATTTGTAGAAGAGTACAAGCAGGATGGATGATTGGTTGCCAAAGGAAACAGTGGGTAGGATGTTCACCTTAAATGTGAAGATTCCTGAAATGAGTGCAGCCATGTTTGCAAAAGGTGAAGGAGTTATTGTAGATATAGAGATGTGGCACAAACGGATTGGACATGCAAACTTGCAAAGGCTGAAATTGATGCAGTCAAAGGAGATTGTCCATGGACTACCAAATTTCAAAGTTGCAAAAATGCAAAAGGTATGTGCAGCATGTCAATTGGGTAAACAGTCAAGAGCATCATTTCCACATGACAAGCATGTTTGTGAGAATGTACTAGAAATAGTACATACAGATGTTTGGGGTCCAGCAAAGACCACATCTATGGGCGGTTGCACGTTTTATGTTAATTTCATTGATGACCATACACGCAAAGTATGGGTATATTTCATGAAAGAGAAGAGTGAGGTATTCAATCACTTCCAAAATTTTAAAGCTATGGTGGAAAAGCAGACATGGAAGTACATTCAAACATTAAGATTTGATGGAGGAGGTGAATACATGTCAAATGAGTTCAACAATTTTCTTAAAAATCATGGAATTTGATGTTAATTTTCATGCAGGTACACACCACAACAAAATGGCATTGTTGAACACAAAAATAGACATATTGCTGAAATAGCAAAAGCCTTGATGGATGAGAAGAATATGTCTCATTGTTATTGGGCAAAAGCTGTGCATACTGTTGTATACATCATGAACAGAACTCCAACTGCTGCTGTACATCAAGTTACACCTGAAGAGAAGTTTAGAGGTAAAAAGCCAAACTTATCACATCTAAAATTTTTTGGCTGTATTGCATATGTACATGTTCCAGATGAGTTGAGGATGAAGCTTGATTCGAAAGCAGAAAAATGTGTCTTCATTGGATAGTCCCTTGAGCAAAAAGGGTACAAATGTTATAACCCACTCACACGACAGGTGAAGGTGAGCAGAGATGTGGTATTTGATGAAATGCCAAGCTTCTATGCAGATGCCAAAGAAGGACTAAATCTTGAACCAAATGATAAAGAAAATGTTGAAAAATCAAGTGCAGAATCTCAAGTTTTGAGTGGACCGGATGCATCACCAAGCAATAGTTTCAACTCAAATCCATGGAGTGGAAGATTGCATGGTAAGTTCAGTCTAGCAAATTCATCAAATACATCCAAGAAAGGTAAAAAAAAGCTTTCTGCTAGTAGTAAAACATGTGCAGGTTTTGAAGATGTTGATGGAGATTCACGTGGTTCAGAAAAGAGTCTTGATGAGGAACTTGGATTGCCCTTTGTGAACACTCCAGGAGTAAGAAGGCCACATGCAGATGATACAAGGGGAAGTGAACCAAGACCAAGAAGATATGGGAGGATGCTTAATTCAGTGCAACGATTGACATATGATAGTTACATGGCTCGCCATTGGGCCTACATGACAAAGGTAATACAAGATGCTGAACCTTCTTGTTTTGAAGATGCAATTGGTAATTCACATTGGGAAAAAGCTATGGATGAGGAGATGGCTACACTTTATGGAAATGATACATGGAAGCTGGTTCCATTGCACAAGGAAAGAAACCCATAAGCTGCAAGTGGGTTCACAAGGTAAAGCACAGTGCTGATGGTAGCATAAGTAGGCACAAAGCACGATTGGTAGCAAAAGGATATGCACATACATATGGTATTGATTATGAGGAAACATTCAGCCCTGTAGCTAAAATGTCTGCTATTAGAACACTTGCTGCATTAGCTACAACAAAAGGATGGACTTTGCATTAGATGGATGTGAAGAATGCTTTCTTACATGGTGAGTTACACGAAGAAGTATACATGGACCAGCCACAAGGATATGAAGATTCAAAGCATCCAGAATATGTTTGCAGGTTGCAAAAGGCTTTGTATGGGTTGAAGCAAGCTCCTTGTGCATGGCATGCAAGGATTGCTGATTACCTAACTAGCATTGGGTTTTCTATGTGTGACATAGATCATTCACTATATGCAAGGAAGGATGATGATGAAATCACAATTGTTGCTATTTATGTTGATGACTTGATTGTAGGTGGTGATAACGAAGAAAACATTAAAGAGGTAAAGCAACTTCTTATGCAAGAACTTGACATGAAAGATCTTGGTGTGCTGTGTTATTTCTTGGGCATTGAGTTTATACATACAAAAACAGGTATATGGATGTCGCAAAGGCAATATACCTTGAATATGCTGCAAAAGTATGGTATGGCTGATTGTAAGCCAATTTCTATGCCATTAGATCAAAATTTGAAGTTGGACGCTACATCAGGTGAAGCATTGGAAAATGCTACTGTTAGAAGATGTATTTATTGAAGCATTTTTGATGGAAAACAATTGTAAAATGTCAAAAACTTGTAAAAATATTTATGTAACTGATGTAAAAATAAGGACGAGTCTTCCGTATGTAGAATAGAATCTTATGTAATTTTTCTAGAATTTTTGGAAACTCCTAGATAGCATAGTTTTAGAGTAATAGAGGAAAGGAACAAAATTCAAGTGTGAAAAGGGACACTTGAAAATGTATATAAGACAATTTCCTCTATTATGAGGGGGTTAGTTGATTATTTGTTGACATGCTATCCAAGTGAAGAGAGAGTTTCCTGCTAAAAATCGTGTTTTCTCCTCTTTATATGATTTCTTTGAGTTGTGAGTCTATTCTTTGTGTATCCATGGAGATTTGTGAGCTTTTATTGTGTGTTTCTGTTGAATATGTATGAAGAGAGTTGATTGCTGATGTATTGAGTGAGAAATTGATGAAAAATGGTGCTGGAGATGAAAATCGTCTGTTTGTACAGAATCGTGATTGTCTCGTCTGGATGGTATAGGTAACATTTTTGAGTTTTGACTTCATGATTGCATTCTGTTGAAGAAATAACATGCTTTAGACACCAAGATTGTGGAAAATGATGGAGATTTGCTCAAGATAATCCAAACCCTAGAAATTCCTCTTCATCTTCATTATTCTCAGAAATTTAGCCATTTACCTCTTATTTCTTGGATTCTATCATCTAGAAGGGGCTTTGGTCTCTTGAATACTTCCAGGATTGACAAAATAAAGATGTATTGTTAATTCTTTATGCTAAATGATTGGAGAGGACAACTCCAAAGATCAATAACAAACATTTTTTGGCGCCGTTGCCGGGGAGTATATCAAAAGCTTCATTGAAGTTGGACCTTGCTGGATCTTCTATTGTTGATGGTATTGCACACATGGAAAAGGTAATACTCCTTAATCAAGAAATGTAAAACATGAAAAAATAGATTTTCTTTGTTTGTCTTTTGGGAAAAGAAAGCATTAGATAAACTTTTGAGAATAAGAAGTGTTGAAATTTTTGCAAATTGATAGTTGCTCATGACATTTTCTTGAAGTAAAGTGCAGGTGTGTGAAAAACTGAATCAAGAAAGCTGATGATAAGGTAAAATGTGTCTATTATTACATTTGTAGATTGCTTTTTGATCAAGTACTAAGCAAAATTGTTGATCTTGGGAAGATGACAAGATTGCATTAAGGAAAAGTCAAGTTAAGTAGCTACATGCAAGTAGATAAGATTCATTTGTAACCAAGTCAAAGTAATATTCTTGAGAAAAGCTGAATTGCATCTTGAAAAGAGAAATAATTGAGTTTAACTTTGCAAAAATTGACATTTGCATTTCTTAACATAATTTTCTTTCGGAAAATTTTCTCATTAACTGTTTTGATAGCCAAAGCATAGGAGAGTATAACCAATCAAGGAACACAAGATCAATAGATCACCAAACAAGAAACCCTAAGTGAAGTGTTTACCTTAATTTAGGGCAAAATACTAAAAAAATTCATAAATTCATCAAAATTAATCAAACAAATTTCTTTTCTCCTTAGGAAGTTGGATTGAAGCTTTGTTGACAAGAGTAATAGGGACCAAGTGAAAGCAAAGCAAAAATTTGTCAAAAAACTAGAAAACTCAAAAAACACGATTCTCTGCACAAAATCGCGATTTTCTGTAAGAGAAAAATTTTCTAGAATTTTCAGCATATTTGGGTTTTTGGAGAAGGGTCATTGCAAAAGATTTCATTAATATTGAGAAAGTGAGGGAAGATAATTTTTAAAGAATCAGGAAAGACTGAGTATCAAGTGGGGGAAGTGGAAAAGTACAAAATCACGATTTTCACCAATAGCTAATGAGAAGTGATTAATCATGAAAAATTAAGAATTGAGTATTCAAACCATAAAGTTGTTGAAGAATGAAATTGGTCAAGTGAAAAAGTGGAAATCAATGGAAATTGCACAAGATCGCGATTTTCTGGACACTATAAAATCCTGGAATTGCAAGAGAAACTCATTTGAGTGAGAGAGAGAGAGAGCAGGCAAAAAATCGCGACTTTCTGTAGCAAAGCGTTTTGGAGAGTGTTTGAATCAAACAAGCAAGGTAAGGGGCTCAATACCATATTTTTTGTATTACCTTAAATTCACATGATGTTTAAGCACAAAAAATACACAAAATAACCAAAATCACGAAATCGCGATATTTTGAATCTTTTCAATTTTCAATGGAAAAAATATTATTTTGAGTTAGTTTTTTCATTGCATGTTAAAAACTAGATAAGGCGATTCTATAGAAGAAAGAAAATTCTAAAAATCAATACCTGGAAAATTTTCAAAACATTGGACATAATCGCGATTATGTAGTCAGACACAAAATCGCGATTCTGTGAAACTACTAACAAAATCGTGATTCCCAGAACACGATTTTCATAAGAAAATCGTGTTATTTACAATTGTGAGCAATCACGATCGTCTGGGAACAAGATCGTGAAAAACACGATTTTGAACACAAAATCGTGTTAAACACGATTTTGAACACAAAATCGTGTTAAACACGATTTTGAACACAAAATCGTGTTAAACACGATTTTGAACACAAAATCGTGTTAAACACGATTTTGAACACAAAATCGTGGAAAACACGATCCTGAGCACAGAATCGTGAAAAACACGATTTTGACAAGAAAATCGTGGAAAACACGATTTTAGCCTCAGAATCGTGAAAAACACGATTTTGACAAGAAAATCGTGGAAAACACGATTTTAGCCAGAAAATCGTGTAAGACACGATTTTTACAAGCAAATCATGGAAAACACGATTTTTAGCCTCAGAATCGTGAAAAACACGATTTTGACAAGAAAATCATGGAAAACACGATTTTAGCCAAAAAATCGTGAAAAACACGATTTTGACAAGAAAATCGTGGAAAACACGATTTTAGCCTCAGAATTGTGAAAAACACGATTTTGACTAGAAAATCGTGGAAAACACAATTTTAGCCACAAAATCGTGAAAAAACACAATTTTGACTAGAAAATCGTGAAAAAACACGATTTTAGCCTCAGAATTGTGAAAATTAATTGAATGATCCTTAGGTCTGGAAATAAATTATACACACATTCCAAGCAAGACTTGGGAAGGAAGGAAATAGAGCAAGAGGAAGGGGAAGTGCAAGAAAGAAATTTAGGGCAAGAAAATAACATGGAAAATTTAAATGAAACAAATGAGCCCATTGAAATTGGGGATTATAGAAATAGCCTCAAATATATGTACACAAATAGGTTTGGAACCTATGTATATCAGGATGGAATGCATAAGTTTCTCATTAAACTGAGAAACTTAGAAGTTCCCCTGAACATAAAACCAGTAGCTCAATTCAAAGATGGTAGATATGAGGATAGACAAGGATGTGTATACATCTTCTCACAAGACCCAGAAAATTCAAATGACTTAGGGCAATGTGCTGACAAGAGACCTTGGGAACAGAACCTAGGTCAATCAGACTTGCCAAGGCCACATGAAATTCACAGTAATGGTGAGCAACAACAAGGTAGAAGAACACATACTTCTCCAAATCCTTTTGAAAAGGAACCAGAAGCAGTTAATGATTTTCCTCTAAGGAGAAGACATCATTGGCAAAATCAGGGTAGAATGCTTAGACCATATCAGGTAGCCAAATGCATGAAAAATCAGTATGAAGGATATTCCGATCCTCATGCTCATGGTGCAGAATTTAGGCAACTGATTAGAGCTGAAGAGGTGGAGGATTATAAAGTCCAATTTGAGGCATTTGGTCTAACCCTAACAAGACCTGCATTATCTTGGTTCCTTCTTTTGAGAAAGGAAATGTACCTAGATATTGAATCCTTCCTAGAAGTCTTCATTGGGGAATTTTCAAGGACTGGAATAAAACATAGCACAGCCACATTGATACATAGCTTTAAACAACAAAAAGATGAAAATGTTAGGGAGGCAGCCAGGAGATTCAAGTAGTACATTGACAGATGTCCTAGAGAGGAAGTACCTTCCATGGTGTCACTCTAGCACAATGGTGAGTACCAACATGAGAAGATTCACCTCATAATTGTCAATCCATGGAGACGTGAGGACTAGTATGAAGACTATGAGCAAGTGAAGGCACAAGTGTGTGAGTGAGAAGCACACAAGCATGCACACACATACACACACACGTGCACACAAGGCAAGAACAAGGAGAGGAACAATGGAGTTCTTTGCATTAGTCAAAAAGTCTCTTACATAAGCTCAATTTCACAAACAATCCACCCCAAAAATGAGCTCTCTAGCTCTTTTTATAGTTTTCTCACTAGCTTTGGCCTTGTCCAGACCTAGTGTTCGGCCTAGTTAAAAATTAGGTTCTAGAGCCTATTTGAGGGCTCAAACGAAGTCTAAAAATTATGAAAGTTGGTATGTGACTAATTCTAATACTCCTCAAGCTCGATGACTCCTCGGCTTGAACAAAATGGAGTCTTTTCTACCAAAAACGGAATTTACAATGTTTGTGTAGTGATTAAAATCACTTGAGTTGTGAATGGTCCATGGAAAAAATGATTAGGCTTTGTTGCCGTATTGTGCATGACTGCTCTATTGTACCTGTATGCTCTTCATATGACCTGTATGCCAACATTCTCCCCCCTTCCTAGCGTCTGTCGCCCCTGACAGACCTCTGTTCTATCGGGTGGTCGATATAGTATTGGATGACATTGGTGGCAAGTTCGTGTTCTCCTATCCTTAAGCCTCTTGCTAGATCAGCTTCCAATGCATCCCAATTTATTACACCGGGGACCTCTGGTTGCGGTGTGGTGTAGTACTCAGAGTACATGGCTTGTTCACAAGCAAAGAGTTGGAGCAGGTGTGTGGCTTAGGTGCAAACACTTCTGAGTGGTACTCCCAAAATCCGGATCGGAACATTTCTTTGAATGTCTGTTTATAACATGCAAGGAGGTATTTGATGCGTGCATGCCAGGCATATGCTACCCTAATGTTGGGGGTGGTGATCATGTCGTACACTAAATCGTAGTTTCCATTAGTAAACCCCGGTAGCCGTATCTGTGGGGCTGCCGCATTTCGAAAGGTTTTGAGGACTACCTGCATCATATCCAAAATCTTAAGCATCATTTGGGCTGCCACATCTGGCATGGGCTTCAATCGCGGCATCCAATGTCGAATTGTTCCCATCATGTACGCTACTGACGGTGGTCCCTGTGGTGGCGTAATGTATGGATAATTGAGCCATTCCTTGCATTGTGCGTTATTCTGGACCTTTATGTTGAATGCTTTCCATGAGCGGCATCGTGGAGCAGGGCCATAGCATGGATTATAGAGGAGATGTAATGGCACATTGTTCTAGGTGCGGAGCATTTCAGGATAGGTTTCAAGAAGTTTCTGCCGCCATGTTGGTTGACGGATCTTGCCTTTTTGCACCTCTGGAGGAAGGTCTTCGGGTTGAAATTGGGTTGCAAAGCAAGGTATCTTCCCTGTGACTCTCTGTATTTCTGCATTATAATATGCCAAAATGATATAGTAAGGCCTGTATTGGAGTTTGGATGAGAGGATAAGGCATCTCGATGACAGGTTTTTGAAGTAATTGGATTGTAATACAGTCTCTTCTATGAATCTCATAGCCTGATTTTGCACGACGGTTCGCTCTTCATGTGAACTCCCGATTTCCTCCACTTGTCGTAGCCATGGGGGTCGTGATGCTTCAAATGTGTCCTGACCTTCTTCCATTTGTTGACCTCTTGGGAAGGGTTGTGGGTCGTATTCTTCTTCAAATGTTTGTTCCACAGGAATTTGTACTATTTCTTCGTCGGTGGGAGCCTCTGGAGGGGAAGGTGGTCTTTCATATTGTAGTAGGCGTGCTTGCAACTCTGTGACCTGTGTTTGGAGATCTTGTAGGGCCTTTGAGTCTGTGAGAAGTGAAGCCGCTGATGAGGTGGTTTGAGGGGCAGTCGTTGTGTCTTTTTGTTGTTTCTGCTTCAATTGACTCAGTTCCTCTGATAGCTGGTCATGTGCTTCAAGCAGCATGGCATAGTCTTCCATATGATCTTGATATTGTCGGGGGTCACTACTTGAAACTTTGAGGGGCTGATGGGTGCCCCTGGTGTGCTTTCGATGGCTACTTCTAAGTTCTCTTGGTTCTGTTGCTGTAGGCGTCGGTTCTCCTCGTGAGCAGCTGCAAGGTGTCTTCTAAGAAGTGCCATATTTTTTTGAAGTCTTGAATTGCGTTCTAGTTGTGTTTTTAGATGGCCTTCTTGTTGGAGCAAGTCTATGACAAGCCTAAGTATTGGCTTGAGTCTCACAAAGTCTTAGAAGAAGCTTTAAAAGAAGACTATGTAAAGTTCACTTGTGAACTACCTCTTGTAACTTTTGAAGAGTTTACTTAATGTAAAAGTAAGAGAATCTTAAGTGGTTGAGTCCACTTGATCAAGAATGGAAAGAGGAGCCATGAATTTGTGATTTGTGGTAGGTAGAGAATCAAATCAATCATTGATTGATTGGAGAGTGATTGAGGGAAGTTAGCCTCCCAAACTCAACTATAAATAGATGGCAGTTTTAGTCGTGGTTAGAGAGACCTATGTGAAGACCTCCAAGAGCTGAGCTTTATGCCATATCAAGGTGTGATTACAAGGCACACATATGTATCAGTAAGTCATTGTATTGTACAAGCAATATACTTTCATTTTCATGATTATTTGGTTTCATTTTTCCATGTTCTTGTGAAGTGTACTACTCACTGCCATTACTCTCAGTTTTCTCAGTCAGCTTGTAGAGATGTTTTCTCTGAGCTTGGTGCATCATTTTCAGTGATTTAACTTGGTAAAGTTAGCTCTATAAGTCTACTATATTATCACAAATTTTCATGCCTTTTGGATGTTGCAATCTTCAGTTATGTTCATTTGAAGTCAACAGGGTCTGTTCATCTTCACTTCTCTGTCAGGTACCCGACTTTTTTCACTCATCTTGTCAGAGCCATTTCTCAGTGGTTACTTATCTAAATTCAGTGATTTAAAGCTTGTTAGATTCAGATTACTGTCTAGTATAACCATACAAATTTTCATAATCATTGGATTTCTACAGTTTTAGTTATGTTGATTGTTCTGCTCACTGGTCTATTTCTATAGCAGCCCGTGAAAATCGGGATGATGTCATCACTTGTTAAAACTCATTCTCAGTGTGTGGTTCATTATTTTTGATGAGATTACTCTTGAAAGTTAGCTCTTTAAGTTGCCTAGACTTCCTCAAGAGGAATTGAGCTAATTGCTGCTGTGCTCAGAGAATTATGTAAAACACTGGACATGTGTATGAACCAAGAATAGCAAGTTTTCACCTCTGAGCTAACTCCAACTTATCTGTTTTGATCTATCTTTTTGAGAGTGATCTTCCAAGGTACATAGGGTGTCTAATACATCCATTGGCAAGCTAAAAGGGCCCACCATATACTTTTGGAGTTCATTTGGCTGATGTAGATCAAGGATTTTGCAACACCTCTTCATCTTCAAGCACATACCTATCCATCTCTTCACAGTGGTATCAGAGCAAGGTTGGACAACATGGCAGATGGATTTCCTTCATCAACTGACAAATTGGATAGAGGTAATTACTCAGCTTGGTCATTAAGAATGGAAGCTTATCTCCAAGGTAGAAGTTTATATGGTTATGTGGCTGGAGATGAAGTTATGCCAAGTTTCAGGAACAAAAGTCAACCAACACAAGAAGAGCAAGAAAGATTGAGCACATGGTGTTCCAAGGATGCACTTGCAAGGTCTTATCTCCTCAACTCTATCTTAGATTTTTTGTTGCCTCACATTAGAAGTTGTAAGACATCTCAGGAAGTGTGGGATGCACTTGAAGCTTTCTTTTCTTCAAGTACTAAAGCTAGGAAGTATCAACTATGGCTGGATTTCACAACTCTCAAGAAGGCTCCCAAACAAAATGTGACTGATTTTGTCACAAAGCTCAAGGACATAGCAGATCAGTTGGGAAGCATTGGAGAGGTAATAGACGAAGAGCAAATTGTAAGGCAGGTCATCAATGGCTTGAAGGCAGATGACAAGTGGGAAGCATTCACCACAGCTATGGATTTGTACATGGACATACATGTACCTGATTTCAACACACTCATTGGATAACTACTTACTCAAGAGGCAAAGCTTATAAAAAATGGAGAAAGCTCTAAAGGTAATCAATCTTCAGCTTTATACACGGATAAAAGCAAGTCTAAAGATAACAAAGGAAAGGCAAAGAAAGTGGATGATGAAGCAGGTACATATCAAGCTAACTATGCAGGTAGAGGAAGACATGGCAGAGGTAGAGGAAGAGGAGGTAGACAAGGCAGGGGGAGATCCCAGGACTCCAACTCATGTTCTATTTGTGGATTAACTAATCATACAACTGAAAATTGCTTTAGGAATTCCAGGAATAAAAAAGGAAGAGGATACAATAGAGGAAGTTATGGCTACTCAAGAGGAAGGTTCGACAACTATCATGGCAACTACAACAACTACAATCATTCAAACTATCAAGGAGGCTACAAAGGAAGGAGAGACTACAATAACTACACAGAAGACTCAAACAAAGAGGATTCATTATTGATCATGAACATGGCTATGCCACAGGGTAAATCTGATGAGCATGTTTTCTACATAGATTCAGGTTGTTCAAATCATGTGGCACGAAATGTGGCACTCCTATCAGATTTAGAAGATCCAAGGAATAAGCATGAGGTACAAACAGGAGATGATACAAAACATCCTGTGGAGAAAATAGGCAATGTCAAAGCACCTGATGGAAACATCAACCTACTCAGTAAGGTACTCTATGTCCCTACCATTACAAAGAATTTGATAAGTGTTGGGCAGATAGTAGAGAAAGGTTGCAAGTCAGGTTCACAAAAGCAGGAGCATTTGTTGAAGATCCAAGTCAAGGATTCAGAAGAATTGCAAAAGGTGAAAAGACAGGTAGATTGTTCACATTTGAATTACAGGACACTACAAACATTGCTCTCTTTAATTATGGTAGTCAGACACTCACAGAATTGGAAGTATGGCACAAAAGGTTAGCACATATTGGTGAAGGTCATTAAAGCAAATCTGCAGGGACCAAAGTGTACTTGGACTTCCTAATTTGTCAAAACAACATATGATTTATAAGTGTAGTGCATGTCAATTTGGAACGTCTCACAGGTTACCATTCATGAAGAAAGGTTATATGCATGGAGATCTCTTGGAGTTGGTTCATACAGATGTATGGGGACCTAGCAAGGAAGCTTCAATATCTGGATCAAGGTATTATGTTTCCTTTATTGATGATTGCAGCAGATGGACTATCCTATTCTTTATGAAACACAAAGATGAAGTTTTTTCATGTTTCAAAAGATATTTGGCTCTTGTGGAGAATCAAACAGGTAAATCACTAAAAAGGCTAAGGTCAGATAGAGGGGGAGAATACTTCTCCCATGATTTTGATTCTTTTCTTCAAGACAGAGGAATCAAAAGAGAGGTAACTACAAGGTACACTCCTGAGCAAAATGGAGTGGCAGAAAGGAGGAATAGGACAATTGTTGAAGCTGCAAGGTCTATGTTAAATGAAAAGCATTTACCTAATTACTTATGGGCTGAGGCTGTATCTACAGCCACTTACTTGATTAACAGATTGCCTTCAAAATCCCTTGATGGGATGACTCCATATGAGGCTTGGAATGGAAGAAGACCAAGCTTAGATCATTGTAAAATTTTTGGATGTATTGCTTTTGCTCATGTTCCTTCACAGGTTAGAGGCAAGATGGATCCAAAGGCAGAAAGGTGTGTATTTATTGGATATGACAACAATCAAAAGGGCTACAGGTTATACAACCCTACCAACAAAGGATTCTTGGTAAGCAGAGATGTAGTTTTTGATGAGAACAATTCATGGTATGAAGATTCATGCAGGAAGGTCAATTTACCATATAATCTTGAAGAAGATTTTCCAAAGCTTGGTAGAGAACAACCGAAGATTGAAGAACAAGACACCTCAGAGGATGATGAAGAATCTTAGATGGAAAAGATCAAAGCATGGAAGTCTAAAGGTAAAGCAAAATTGCAGGAACTTGGACATGAGGCAGAATCATCACATCATGGCCTAAGAAGATCTATGAGGCAAAAGAAAAAACCAGAAAGGTATGGGTTTGACACCTCATTAGTAACTAAACATTCTATCTACATAGCACAGGACATAAACCAAGAGGAGCCATCATCATTTGAAGAGGCCAAAGCAAAATCAAAACGGAAGCATGCAATGAAGGAAGAGATTGAAGCACTTGAGGAAAACAACACTTGGGATTTGGTGCCCAAGACTTCATCCATGAAGGTAATAGGCTCAAGATGGGTCTATAAACTCAAGAAGAATTCTCATGGTTCAATTAACAGGTATAAGGCAAGGCTTGTAGCAAAAGGCTTTGCACAAACTCAGGGAATCGATTATGAGGAGACCTTCTCTCCTGTGGCAAAGATGCCTACTATTAGGGTTTTGCTTAGTATTACCTCTTCCAAGAATTGGAAGATACTTCAACTAGATGTAAAGAATGCATTTTTGAATGGTTGGATAACAGAAGAGGTATATATGGCACAACCACCTGGTTTTGAGAACCAAGTTTATCCTGATTATGTGTGTAAACTTAACAAAGCATTGTATGGTGTTGGAACTGAAGGACTCACTAGGCAAGGAAGCTTAAGAAGGGAGTCAGAGAGAAGAGAAGGCACAAGCAGACAAGGGAGTCAACGACAATCTGGCAAGTAGGCCAATAATTTTCTTCATGAAGAAGCAAGTACGAGCATTCACGCAGATCTAGCACTAAGGCAACCTTTAATTTTTCAAACCCTTACACCAATTAAAAGTGATTCTCATCACTAACAACCCCTGTAAATACCATGTTCACCTTTTTGTGGCTCCATTTTGTGCAAGCCGAGGAGTCCTCGAGCTTGAGGAGCCTTAGAAGTAGTTGCTTACCAATTTTCGTATTTTTTAGATCTCATTTGAGCCCTCAAATAAGCCCTGGAACCTAATTTTTAACTAGGCCGGACACTAGGTCTGGACAGGGCCAAAGCTAGTCAAAAACTATAAAAGGAGCTAGAGAGCTCATTTTTGGGGTTAGCTTGTAATTGAAATGAACTTGTAAGATCTTTTTGAAAGTAATCTAAGAACTCCATTGCTTCTCACTCTTTGTCTTGGCGTGTGTGCGCATGTGTGTGTATGTGTGTGCATGCTTGTGTGCTTCTCACTCACGCACTTGTGCCTCAACTTGCTCGTGGTCTTCATACCATCCTCACGTCTTCCCAGATTGACATTAAAGGAGGTGCTACTCATCACTGAACTACACCAAATTTTGGCGCCGTTGCCGGGGATCGAGCTTTGAGGACGAGCGTGTGATGGTAAGACGTAGAGTTGACGCGTTGGAGTTGTAGGTATTTTCTTCACTTTCATCTATTTTCTTGTTTTTTCTTCATTATCTTCATCACCATCATCATCATCACCATCTCCCACCTCCATCTCCATCATCAGGAAAATTTTCAGTTTTGATCATATCACCATCTCCACCTCATTTCCTTCATTCTACTTGTGAGAGAGAGCGAGAGAGTGATATTGCTTGCACTGTTTTTGCATGTTTCTTGAGCATTTTGCAGGTTCTTGCTGAATCATCATCCCCAGCACGTTGCGTAGGTACGGAATACTCAGAATCTGTCTCGCAGTCGCCAGCCTCTGTCGATCGCGATCGACAGAAAACTTGCCCCTTTGGTAAAATAAAGCACACCACTGTGACAAGCACAAAGAGCACATCCTAAAACACTAAAAACAGTAGAAAAAATCCGTGGTTCTCTATCAATCGCGACCGACAGACCCTGTCAATCGCGACCGACAGACCTGTCGATCGCGACCGACAGACTTCACGACCGACAGACTGCCACGTAGGACCCTGTCAATCGCGATTGACACCATCGATCACGATCGACAACCACGACCGACACCTCTATCAGTCGCGATTGACACTGTCGATCGCGACCGACTGAAATTCAACGATTGATTGACTTTTACGCGTAGCCACGTGTCCATCGCGACGGACACATCCCCGATTGACTGAAATCATGGCGAAAAACCCGGAAAAAGTGTCGATCGCGATTGACACTATCGATCGCGATTGACAGGAGACACGACCGACTCTCTCGATCGCGATTGACACTGTCAATCGCGACTGACGTGTCGATCGCGACCGACAGGCTCCGACGGATACCTCTGTCAATCGCGATTGACAGACCTGTCGATCGCGATTGACAGGCTTTTCGGCCAAAAAATTAGGGTTTTTTATTCTAAGCTTTGGGGATAGTTTTTGGGCATATTGGTCTAGCAATTAGTGAGTTGTGAGGTCCCTACACATGTGCTTGAGAAAAATCCTGTGATCTGTTAGCCTGTTTGAACCCTGTTTTAGCACCAGAACCCTGAACTGACATAACTCTCTCATACGGAATCCGTTTGCTATGATTCTTGTTTTGTTGGAAAGCTCGTGGGTATTTTGAATTAAGATCAGGATTATTAGATAGGGTATTTTGAAGTTGACCATACCTAGGGGGAACAAAATTTAGGGATCTCTAGAATTGTTTTCCAAAAAATCACAGTGCAAATTGGTCTTGAGCTAACTTTGGAACTCTTACAGATCTATTGAGAGCATCGAAGGGCATTCTAAGCAAGAGTAAGTGCAAGCTTGGGAACATGCTTCCTGGGCACTCAAGGGCAACCAAGAAGGAAACAAAAGGTTGGAAATTCTCAACTCCCTTTGTCAATTCCTAGCTTAGGCTAAGAACGACTAGTGATAGGAGTAAGCCAGGGCGGCGATAGGCATCTATCAAGTTGAAGACTACCTAAATACTCAAAGTTCAAGATAACTACATAATCTTTCTACGATTGAGAATCCTAAAGGAAAAGAATTTAACGTGGAACGATCAACTTAAAGTACGAAAAATACTCAAGTATTCCTGACGACGCAATATCAGACAAGATCATAAACATGATAACACACTAAAAACGAATCAAGTGACTGATACCAATTGATCGGCAACGAGGTTGTACTCTGGGCAAAAATCGGGCTACTTAACTAGGCATATGAACCTTAGATCAGGACGGCATCTAGTAAGGGATAGACAAAGCCTTAGGTCTTCAGAAGCTAGCGTCAATCATACTGCGAGGTCTTGGGCCCAGCAGTTGAGTCACCACTCGCATTACCCTAGCTCTGATACCAGTGAATCAGAGATGTCTCAAGGCATGGACAGACCTACGGGAAGTTCAGGAGTGCCATACTTGCACAGAGTAGAAGGCCCTTACAAAACACAGTTGGAATACCTTAGGACCAACCGATTAGGTGCTAGCATCTACGAGGACGGTCTAGGAAGATCCGTGGTCCAGATTAAAAACCCTGACCAATCCATTGGACTAGAGCACCCCGCTGTCAAGTTTGAAAACGGAGCATACTTGGACAAAGAAGGAACTATATACGTAGTCACCAGTCACCCAGATAGGACAGATGAATTTGGAAATGTGATCTCAGAAGCGGATTTAGGTGACTTGGAGCAAGGAAACATGGGTGTAGAACCTAGGACCCCTCGTGGAAAGTCAGTGCTAACAAGGATCATCACTCCCGAGTGGATCCCACAGGACAATAAGAGTATAGATCTGCTGCTAAACCAAGAAACCGATGAAGCCTTTTGGAGGTATAAATCAGACAAGCCAATTGATATAGGGACAATCATGATCTATGAGTTTAAAGATCCAGATAGCCCAGGTAGAGTGACCTACTTAGATCGTTCTTCGGAAAGGATCTTTGTGGTTACAGAAAATGATAGGCACACTTACACTTGGAAGGGTGAATTTATTTTCCATCAACCAAGATCGAATGTTTACTATGGTCACCCTGGTGCTGGAACATCCCAAGCTCATGGAGCCCAAAGAGAGAGACATAGAGATAGACCCGAGGTAAGCTTTGCCAACTCAGGGGGCAGAGAAAGAACGAGGACGGAAACAAATAGAGTAGAGCCTGAGGTACTTAGAGCCCCAGGACATCGAAGAAATGCCGATGAGTTCCCTCTACCACGACCTAGAGAGCACACAAGGACTTTGAGACTAACCCAGCTAGTTAAGTCCATGAAGAACTACTTCGATGGCACGGGAGATCCATACGATCATGTGGCTGAGTTTAGGCAAGTCTTGAGAGCTGAACAAGTGGAGGATTTATTCATGCAGTATAATGCCTTTGGTCTAACCCTTAGGAACACAACCCTTACGTGGTTTCAACCATTGAATGAGAGACAGTTCAGGAGCATAGACCAACTCCTAGAGGCTTTCATTATTGAATTCTCTAAGAGTGGCATAAGGCATAATACCTCCTCATTGATTCACAGCTTCAAGCAAACCCCTCAAGAGACCGTGAGACTTGCAGGAAGAAGATTCAGGCAATACTTAGAGAGATGCCCTACCCCTGAGTTACCCACGCCAGCTAAGCAAGTGGCTCTATTCTTGGACGGACTGCTAAGTACCAAATTAAGATCATATGTGTACTTGAAGGACCCTAGGACCATAGAAGAGTGTGTACGCATGTGCATTGACATCGAGGATAACCTAGGGGAGGAGTTAGAGCTTTCCAAGATATACAAAGATTCAGATAGTGCCTCTAACCTCTCTTCCATGCAATCCACATCAATTGAGGAACTTGCAGAGAAAGTAGCTCAGAAATTAGGTGTCACTAGCAAACAGATCCCAAGGTTTGCCCCGGTGAAAAGATGCTATACTTGTGGGGGTGACCATATGGCAAATGTATGTCCCATTATGGCTCAACCCCAAGTAAATCCTAGTAGCCAGTACTGCACCATAGAACGGAGGTACACCAATCACACCGCGCAAGATTGCCCATACAACAAGCAGGCGGCTAGGCAACCCTACCCTCAACCATACCCTCAGCAGGGAAGATACCAGAACCCGTACCCTCCACAGCCATATGGCAGGCCACAACAACCTTATCAGCAACCATACCAAAACCAACAAAGGCCTCAGCCTGTGTTAGCACAACAACCCCCTGCCCCAGCTAATGTGATCCCAGTAAAATATGCAGCAGCAGAAGAAAACCTGAATAGAGCTATAGTCCCTGTAACACCACTGCTTTCTGAAAGTGACCCGAGTGACCATAGCTTTGATTCTATACATGTTGATAGTCCCCAGGCTTACTACATGCAGTCTCCAGAACATGGTGAGTCCTATTACAGTGAAGAGCCAAATGAACCTAGTTGGGAACCAGAGTACACAAATGTAATGTATACAAACCCTAACTCAAGACCCCAACCTAGGCAAGTAAGACCTCCATTCCCTAGAGGACCATGCTACAGATGTCAAGGAGATCATCTCATTCGTGATTGTCCCTTGCCTCCACCTACACAACCCCAGTCGGTGACGATCCAGGGCTATTGCCAGGAGTGTGGAAAGGAGCATCTCTTACGAGACTGCCCTAAGAATCCTAATAATATGCCAAAAATCACTCCTATTAACGTTATTGGGTTAGTAATAGACTCCACAGGGAGTGTGACTTCCACTGCACCAGTACAAGTAATCACTAGAGCTCAAGCATTGCAGCAAAACCAAGGGGTAGACCAGGAAAAGAGCCCAGATGTTAGTGAAACAGAGAGCATGACAAAGAAAAGGACTAGAGCATGGAAAGATAGTCGGGAAAGAATGAAAAGACAATGGGCTAAAAAGATGAGTGAACTTGAGGAGAGCCTCAGAGAAACAAAGGCCAGGATAATTGAACTCACATCTCAAACTCCCTCTCACACTACTCCACCTCCACCATTTCCAACTCCATCCGACCAGCCACCTTCCAACCCGCCTCACCTAATTCCACCACCCCCTAGAGTAGGATCAGTCCTAGCAGATCCCACTCCCGAGGACCTAAACATGATGCTTAAAGCATATCAAGCCAGAATCCAAGAAGGTCCAAACGTAACTGATCATGAAAAGTGCTACCCTAGAGCAGAATTAGAGCTTGAACGAACTAAAATTTGTGCCAAAATGGTGGAGTTGGCTCAGACCATGTTTGAAGCCAGCCGCCTCTTTAACATCTCTAGCTCAGCAAAGACGCAGTTGCACTTTGATGGACTGCTAGAAAGAATAGAGAAACTAATTGCACAATCGGAAAAGGAACCCGCCATACAACACAAGGGCAAGGCAAGTGAAAGAGTGAGCCTACCCGCCCAAGAAGCCTATGTGCCTAACTCTACGGAGCCAGACACATCTTCTTCTATGAATCGATTCACACCAGAATTCCTACGAGAGATTCAAGAAGACAAATGGGCTAAAGAAAGTGAAGTCCCTCCTCCCATTGAACTTGTGGATGATGCGCACGATGAATTCCCACAAGACATCCCATCCATTTATGAGGAGCAGGAGAGCACCCACTCTCAGGAAAGACTAGACTTTGAGTCGAACTCTTTACAAGAATTACCCCACTTCACGGGTCCATGGGAAGCTAAATCTACATGTATGAGAGCGCCCATGGTCATGATATGAAATGAGGACTCAGTCTTACCTAGGAACACAGAGGTAGTGAAAAACACTAAAGTGCAGTGCAATCTCAAGTTAGAAGAGCTACTCAAGGTTGGACCTGAATTATGGAAACATGTCACCAAACAAGTACCAGCAATAGTGAAACCTCATTCCCAGGTAGGATCACATAGGAAAGTACCAGAGATACCCTTGGATAAGATAGGAGTTATGTGTGAAGGTGAAGAAGGTAACACCTATCTTCCCATTACCTACCAGGAGTACACCACCAAGGCAATTTTGGACTCAGGTGCAGGAGTTGCAATTGCCACCACTTCCCTATGGAAGCGTTGGGGCAAGCCAGCACTCAGGCCAACGAGAATGAAATTGCAGATGGCCGATGGTCATATTGAGAGGCCCTTAGGATTGCTAGAAGGAATAACTCTCACCACCTGTGGTGTCGAGTTCGAGCATACCTTTGCCATATGTGATTTTAGCAAGAACCATGCCTATGAAATGATCTTGGGACGACCCTTTATGCGACAGTTGCAAGTGGTACAGGATTGGGGAACCAATTCTTTGTACCTGCAGCACTTAGGTGTTACGACCAAAGTCAATCTCAAGGATTACTCTCATAGAGATGTCCCTCCTATCCAATGGAACCCCATCCATAGAGCCAAAGATGATACAGAATCGGTGCATTCCATAGGATCAGGATCCTCATGGATGCATGAAGACACTCACTTATGGATGTGCAAAGTAGCAGTAGAGGAAGAGAAGAGAGAAAAGGCCAGAGAAATAGGTGCAAACGAAACACATAGACCCATTCATGACCCAGCCTATGCACCTGTAGTCTTTCCTGACGAAGAATTTGAACCCCACGGCTGGGCAGAAATCCTAGCAACAATGGATGTAGCCATCAATGAAGAACAATGGACACCCCACTGTGATGAGGATGGCTATGACATTTCAGTCTTCTCCATAGAGCCAATCATGGGAGAGGCAGTATTAGAAGAGTGCGAACCTAGCCCTGATGCAATTGAGGAGGCAAGTGACTCCGATCTAGAGTCGATCATTATGGACCCACCTTTTGCATCAGATGAAGAATACTTCTATCAAGTAGAATTTCAACCCCAGAGGCATGGAGAGCTTACAAATGATGTAAGGCTAGCCACGCATGTAAGTCCTAAGGAAGAAGGAAAGAAAAGAAAGAAGAGAGAAGTCACACAAGAAGAGGGAGAATCTTTGTTTGAGGTCCCAGAAAATTTTAAGAAGTATGAGATAGATGACAGGAGAGTCATGATCAGAATGCCCAAACAAGAGGCACAATCAGGAGAGGCCTATGATAACAAAGAAACCACAAAGAAAATTGTGGTAGCCATGGAAGAGGGAGAAGAGAGATGCACTTACATAGGACATGACCTGACGGAAGAAGAAGAGCAAGAATTGATAGCCTTGCTAAGAGAATACAGAGATGTATTCGCTTGGAGTTACAAGGATTTGAAAGGTGTTGACCCTGACATATGCTCACACACTATCCCCATGACCTCAGATGCTAAACCCTCTAAGCAAAAGCCCTATACATATAACGATAATTACGGTGCCAAGATTAAAGAGGAGATAGATAGACTGGTTGAAGCTGGATTTATCTATGAAATTGAGCACACTGAGTGGGTATCCCCCATCGTAGTGGTGCCCAAGAAGAATGGCAAGCTGCGTGTATGCATTAACTTGAAGAAGGTCAATGCAGCCACAATTCGATGGATTTTTGGGCTACAATCAAGTAGCCATAGCTCCAGAAGATCAGCATAAGACAGCTTTTGCCACAGAGTGGGGTATATTTGCCTTTAGAGTAATGCCATTTGGGCTTACCAATGCACCAGCTACCTTCCAGAGGCTGATGTGCCATGTATTTAAAGAGTTCCTGAGGAAGAACTTAGAAGTCTATGTTGATGATCTTTGTGCCCATTCCAACATTAGGCAAACCCATATTCTTGAACTCAGACAAATCTTTGACAAATGTAGAGAATATCAAGTCTGCTTGAACCCAGAAAAGTGCGTTTTCATGGTCAGGCAAGGCAAGATTTTAGGACACATAGTGTCAAAGAATGGCATATCCACTGATGAAGAGAAAGTGAGAGCCATCGCAGAACTACCTAGACCAAAGAATGTCAAGGAAGTACAAGCTTTCATGGGGCATTGTGGTTACTACCGCCGGTTCATTCACATGTATGCCGTCATTGCAAAGCCCATGTACGGACTTCTGACTAACTTTGAGTGGACTGATGAATGTGAGAACTCCTTCCAGGAGCTTAAACGAAGATTATGTTCGGCACCAATCTTGACCACACCAGATTGGAACAAGCCATTTCATGTTCATGTGGATGCATCCAATTATGCTATTGGGTGTGTACTCGCGCAACCTACTGGTGAAGGTAATATGGATCTTCCAATTGCCTATGCTAGTAGACAATTGAATGCAGCTGAACGAAATTACACCACTACTGAGAGAGAAGGCTTAGGCATGGTATATGCAGTGAAGAAATTTAGACACTATTTGCTTGCAAACAAGTTTAAATTTTTTACTGACCACCAAGCATTGTTATATCTCGTGAACAAGCCATGCAATACAGGAAGATTGGTAAGATGGTTTCTCTTGCTAATGGAATATGATTTTGAGGTTGTGGTAAGGAAAGGGAAGACTCATTTGAGAGCAGATCACCTTTCTAGGCTCACATCGGGAGAAGCCCCACAAGGAGTGTCAGATGACCTTCCTGATGCTTACTTGTTTAATTTGGAAGTGGTGCCACAGTGGGCTAAACCACTAGTGCCAGTATTGACATACGGGCCTAACCACCCAGTAATAAACACACAGGATAGAGAGGTAGTAAAAGCCCAAAAGTATCACATCATGGCAGGAAGTATGTACAAGCACAGAGATCAAGGGATTTTGGCTTGTTGTGTGGAAGAGGATGAGTACGCTAAATGGTTGCAATTAGCACATGTAGGTGCATTAGAGCAACACTACTCAAAGCAACGAACCCTGCAGACACTAAGGAGACTCAGAGTGCATTGGCCGACTATGGAGGCTGATGTCCAAAAGTTGTGCAAGGAATGCCCAATCTGCTGCACTAAACCACCTGTGGAACATGCCACTCTTTATCAAGTTTCCATAGTGCCAGATTGGAGTGAACCACTAGTATCCTTTCTGAGGACGAAAACATTCCCTCAAGACATGACGCTTGCTAGGAAAAGGAGTTTAGAACAAGAAGGCCAGGATTACTCACTCATTGGTGATAATCTATACAAGCGTGGTAAAGATGGTTACCTGAGGCTATGTGTCCATGAAAGTGAATATCTCAAGATCTTGGAAACTGCTCACCAAGGTGTAGCAGGAGGACACTTTGGACCAGATCGGGTGATCAAGGCAATACTATTTGCGGGTTTCTGGTGGCCGACCCTTCACATGGATGCACATACCTATGTGAAACGGTGTGATGTTTGCCAGAGAACTCAGTATCCTATACGTAAAGATGAGATGCCACTGAAACCTATGATGGGTGGACGTGCATTCTCTAAGTGGAGAATAGACTTCGTAGGTCCTATTAATCCCCCAGCTAAGGGTTCCCATGCGGAATATATCATTGTTGCCACAGACTATCTAACAAAGTGGGTAGAGGTAAAAGCCACAACGAAGAACGACGCTCAAACAACTGCTAAATTCTTGTTTGAGAATGTATTCAC
This sequence comes from Ceratopteris richardii, assembly GCA_020310875.1. Taxonomy (NCBI): domain Eukaryota; kingdom Viridiplantae; phylum Streptophyta; class Polypodiopsida; order Polypodiales; family Pteridaceae; genus Ceratopteris; species Ceratopteris richardii. The sequence continues at coordinate 126,133,817 of CM035438.1, forward strand.
AAGATACGGGCTACCTATAGAGTTAGTAAGTGATAGAGGCACTCACTTCTTGAATGAAGTAATTGAAAATTTGCTCCAAGAATTCTTGGTAGTTCATAAGAAGTCTGCCCCCTACCACCCACAAGCTAATGGGCAAGCCGAAAGCACAAACAAGATTTTGTGCAATGTGTTGACCAAGCTCGTGAATAATAAACGCTCTGATTGGGACAAACAGCTACACCATGCTGTTTGGGCATACCGAGTCGCCTACAAAACGGTACTCCAAGCCACCCCCTTTCAGATGGTATTTGGTCAAAATGCAGTGCTACCATTGGACTTCTTGATACCTACATTGAAGGTAGCACAAGAACACGAATGGACGGGTCATGAACTCTCCTCTAGACTTTTTGACCTTGAACGATGAGGAGAAACAAGACTAAGGGCAGCTGGAGGGATATATGCAGCTAAGAAACGACAGAAGGCATATTTTGATGCCCACGTTAAGGATAAAGGTTTGAAGGCAGGCGACCTAGTACTAGTATACACTTTGAAACAACATGCGAGAAAATTAGAGAAGCGTGGCTATGGACCTATGATCATAAATAGGATCTCCACAAGTGGAGCAGTGCAACTAGCCACATTGGAAGGTGACGTTCTCCCAAGCTATATAAGCGGATGCAGAGTCAAGTTATATCAGGAACCTCTCATAGAGGAAATGCTAAGTCGACTCAATATCGCCAAGAAACGCAAGGAAGAAGAAAAGCGAATTCGAGAAGAAGCTCAAGCAGAAGCTTTAGAACGCATCAGAAGGATGAAGTTGCGAAGACAAGGTAGAGATCAGCCTAGAACAAATGACTATGCAGATCAAGGATATCATATGGCAATGTGTGAAGTCGCAGGAACAAGTTCCCATAGAATAATTGATCGACGACCTTTTGTGACCATAGGGGTAGGACAAGGAACTAGTGCACAGTCCGTGCGAGCATTGATTGACTCAGGTGCAGCCACTAGTGCGGTGAGACTCTCTTACTGTCAAGAATTGAAATTAAAGGTCAATCCTATAGAAGCTTATCTCATAGGATTAGGAGGTGTGGAAACCCCTTGCATGGGCGAGGTGGAGCTTCCCCTCTACATTCAGGACATGTTAATGACAGTTAAGGTACTAGTGTGCCAAGACGAAGACCTCACGGAGCCTCTTGTCTTGGGTCAGGACTGGATCTATGATCATGCAGTCAACCTAAACCTAAGAAGTGGACTTCTTCAGGTATGGGTCAATCATAGTCCAATTACAGTAGAGTTAGATAATGGATCACTCAAGGAACTAGGAAAGGCACACACTCCTGGTCCTTCCAGGAGTACACATGAAGATGACCATGTTGTTCTTGTCCAAAACTATGTGTTGCAGAGGAAGGATGTTTGCTAAAAAGGAGTCAGGGATGTAACGGAACTCCCTTCTTTTCCAAAGGCCAGAGGGAGGCAGCAACCAAAGGTGGATCAAAGGCAGAAGAAGCAGAGTACTACCTATGTCGGAGATCAAAAGTACCTGCGCAGCAAAATGTCTCAGCTAGTGAAACAAGTGTGGGTGTGGAAAGGCGAACACCCGGTTGCACTCAAGCCAACCACACGGGCAAAGCCTCGTATTAGTAACCAACAACACGACACTAATAAGAAGTCTTTCAGAAGTTCTTCTGCTAACGTGAAGTCTATTTGGGTGCCCAAGAAGTCGATGAAGGCTAGCCCACAATCAAGACAAATTTGGGTGCCTAAGGCTTGTTTGCGGGCTCAAATAGCTACACCAAGACCACACCCTATACAACATGATCCATTCACTCGCACAGCCGGCATCCACTCGTTTTCAACACTCAGGAACACACCAAGGCCCATGAGCACGAACAGAATCACTTGTAAATGGGTCCCTAAAAGGCCTCATTTTCAAGCCGACACACCTATAAAGCTCTCGAGAGTCTCTACGAAACCAAGAGCAAAACCCATCCACTGCATTTGGCAGCCTAAGACTTGTAACAAACCCCCGGACCCCATTTGTAAATCCATGACAACCTACTAACCACATCACTATCACACTACATCATTCCACTTAGCTCTTAGGTCTACCGAACTCGTAACCACACACACACACGCACCGAGCACTTACTAACCCATTAATCTCTCCCGACCCTCATGTTAATGTTGTAATGGGAACAACAACGGTTCTCTCTTGTCCTGTACAATGTTAACACATGTTTCTATATTCTCACAGAGACAGGAAGCAAGAAGTAACATGGAAGATACGATAGGAACTAGCTCCCAGGCAGGCACCAACTCCCAAGTTGTGGACATTGAAAGCCTTCCGGTTGAGGAGGAATTAAAGGAACGACCAGCGGCATTGAGGGCATTACATGCCATACCGGTTCAGAACCCTCCACAGGGGCACACAATGCCAGTCAGCAAAAACTCTCATTGGTTCAGTGATGTGGCAGGACCCCTAGGTGAAGGCACTTATATGTGGGAGGCAGAGATAGAATTCAATGGGCGCTGAGGCAGGTATCACTTTTTTACCAGGGAATTTGAAAGATTGCAGAATAATGAAGGATTGAAACCCATATGGAAGAAGGCAGGACTCTACGAGTATTTCAAATTCCAATTGCCAAAGCCGGATTTTCTAAGGTGCTCGTATCTGATTAGCACCCTTACTCCGAGCAAAGACAAAAAGGGATACAGCTCCTTTGTCCTCCCATCTCTCACAAGGGCCAATGAGCTCAAGCGCTTCAGATTAACTATCAACTTGGTAAGGGAAGCTTTGGACATGAAAGGTATGCACATTCCTACGGAGAAAGAGACTATGGTTCCAGACAATATGAAGAACAGAAATTTGACGAAATTAAAGGACATGGTCGCGATGACACCTACGATCGCCATTCATTTACGCATGGTCATGCAACATTTTGCATTCCCCGCGCAGGAAAGGTTCACAATAAAAGATCTAGTTTAGCCTCTACTTAGCAGATGCCTTTGATTTGACAATCAATATGCCCCACTGGATTATCGACCAAATCCATTTGGCTCATCAAAGGTGGTATAAGAAACAAAAATCTGTACTGTATGGATGCTGTGCGCTTACCAGAATTGTGTATAGATGTCTCGCATATGATGTACCGGTGCAAAGGGCTCTCATTTGGACCAGAGCACAGGAGTTTCAACGCAGACTGTCAGCCGTAGGGCCTCCCTCAAAGAAGATGAGAGGCGCCGTCTAGATGCCTTGTGCACAAGCCCACGGTGCAACCCTAACACCTGAAACAACTCCAAGGCTTCCCAGACGAGTGCAACCATTTACTATCAGGTTACCCAGGCACAGCACAGATGGCCCTAACCTTGTGTTTCCACCAATACCTACTGATATGGAATTTCCTCACGGATTCACTTTGGAAGATCTAACGGATGAAGAAGTTGCCAGAATCATTGAAGCTGTTAATGCGGAAGTCGAAGCAGAGCAGGGTAGTGGACAACAAACGGCTACATAACAACCCCAGCCAAGACAACCAGAAGTGGTGGAAGTGGAGGATGAAGAAGAAGAAGAACAAGAGGATGAACAGGAAGGATTTTTTGATGAGGAGGCGCATGACTATGAGCAAGAAGTTATACAGGAGCTAGAGGGTGCCCCAGCATATACAAAGGAGTTGAAAAAGCTCTACGATACCATCAACAAGGTCCAACAACAACATAAGTTATCCCTTGCAGCAGGAAAGGCTATCATGCACCAAATCCTTGAGGAGGAAGGAGTCGACGGGGAGAGAGGGGGGGGTGTTGGAACTGAAGGACTCACTAGGCAAGGAAGCTTAAGAAGGGAGTCAGAGAGAAGACAAGGCACAAGCAGACAAGGGAGTCAACGACGATCTAGCACGTAGGCCAATAATTTTCTTCATGAAGAAGCAAGTACGAGCATTCACGCAGATCTAGCACTAAGGCAACCTTTAATTTTTCAAACCCTTACACCAATTAAAAGTGATTCTCATCACTAACAACCCCTGTAAATACCATGTTCACCTTTTTGTGGATCCATTTTGTGCAAGCCAAGGAGTCCTCAAGCTTGAGGAGCCCTGGAACCTAATTTTTAACTAGGCCAGACACTAGGTCTGGACAGGGCCAAAGCTAGTCAAAAACTATAAAAGGAGCTAGAGAGCTCATTTTTGGGGTTAGCTTGTAATTGAAATGAACTTGTAAGAGCTTTTTGAAAGTAATCTAAGAACTCCATTGCTTCTCACTCTTTGTCTTGCCGTGTGTGCGCGTGTGTGTGTATGTGTGTGCATGCTTGTGTGCTTCTCACTCACGCACTTGTGCCTCAACTTGCTTGTGGTCTTCATACCATCCTCACGTCTTCCCGGATTGACATTAAAGGAGGTGCTACTCATCACTGAGCTACATATGGTCTCAAGCAAGCTCCAAGAGCTTGGAATTTCAGGCTTGTTTCATTCTTGCAGGACAAAGGCTTTCAACCAAGCAAGGCAGATCCTTCACTCTTTATTAAAAAGAGTAATTCCGAGGTCATCTACCTATGTGTATATGTAGATGATATTATATTGACAGGAAATGATGCAGATGGTATGAAGAAGATCAAAGATCAGATGAGAGAAGAGTTCAAGATAAGTGATTTGGGTTCACTTACCTACTTCCTAGGTTTGGAAGTTGTCTACAAAGATCATGGTTTGTTTCTCACTCAAAGAAAGTACATTAAGGACATGTTGGCAAAATTCAAGATGCAAGATTGTAAGATTGCAGGTACTCCAATGGAGGTCAATCACAAATTGAGCTCACATGAAGGTGAACTCATAGAGGACATCACATCATATCAAAGTCTAGTGGGTAGTCTCAACTATGCCACATTGACAAGAGTAGATATATGTTACAGTGTGAGGGTGCTAAGTCAATTTATGCACACACCAAGGAAACCACATATGGATGCTGCCAAAAGGATTCTCAAGTATCTCAAAGGAACCATAAATGAAGGACTTTATTATCCTTATGTATCTGATTTAGGTTTGAAGCTATTTTCTAATGCAGATTGGGCTGGCTCCAAGGAAGATAGAAGGAGCACTTTAGGTTATCTTACCTTTGCAGGTTCAAATCTTATTTCATGGTCATCCAAGAAGCAACCCACAGTTGCTCTCTCTTCTACTGAAGCTGAATATAGAGGTCTTGCCATAGCTACACAAGAAGCTATGTGGATGAAGACATTATTCAAAGATCTTGGATTGGAGTTCGGAACTCCAACTATTTTTGGTGACAATATGATTTCTATTCATTTGGCTGCTAATCCTATTTTTCATGCAAGGACTAAACATATTGAAGTTCATTATCACTATGTACGAGAGAAGGTTCTAAGCAAAGAGATTCAAATATCATATGTGTCCACTCATCAACAATGTGCAGATATTCTATCCAAAGCATTGGATGGTACAAAGCTTTGCAAATTCAAGGCTATGATTGGTTTGCAGGTAATCTTTGAAGATTGAAGACCTCAAGCATACTTGGCTTGAGGGGGAGCTGTTGGAGCAAGTCTATGACAAGCCTAAGTATTGGCTTGAGTCTCACAAAGTCTTAGAAGAAGCTTTAAAAAGAAGACTATGTAAAGTTCACTTGTGAACTACCTCTTGTAACTTTTGAAGAGTTTACTTAATGTAAAAGTAAGAGAATCTTAAGTGGTTGAGTCCACTTGATCAAGAATGGAAAGAGGAGCCACGAATTCATGATTTGTGGTAGGTAGAGAATCAAATCAATCATTGATTGATTGGAGAGTGATTGAGGGAAGTTAGCCTCCCAAACTCAACTATAAATAGATGGCAGTTTTAGTCGTGGTTAGAGAGACCTATGTGAAGACCTCCAAGAGCTGAGCTTTATGCCATATCAAGGTGTGATTACAAGGCACACATATGTATCAGTAAGTCATTGTATTGTACAAGCAATATACTTTCATTTTCATGATTATTTGGTTTCATCTTTCCATGTTCTTGTGAAGTGTACTACTCACTGCCATTACTCTCAGTTTTCTCAGTCAGCTTGCAGAGATGTTTTCTCTGAGCTTGGTGCATCATTTTCAGTGATTTAACTTGGTAAAGTTATCTCTATAAGTCTACTATATGCTCACAAATTTTCATGTCGTTTGGATGTTGCAATCTTCAGTTATGTTCATTTGAAGTCAACAGGGTCTGTTCATCTTCACTTCTCTGTCAGGTACCCGACTTTTTCACTCATCTTGTCAGAGCCATTTCTCAGTGGTTACTTATCCAAATTCAGTGATTTAAAGATTTTTGGATTCAGCTTACGGTCTAGTATAACCATACAAATTTTCATAATCATTGGATTTCTAGAGTTTTAGTTATGTTGATTTTTCTGCTCATTGGTCTATTTCTATAGCAGCCCGTGAAAATCGGGATGATGTCATCACTTGTTAAAACTCATTCTCAGTGTGTGGTTCATTATTTTTGATGAGATTACTCTTGAAAGTTAGCTCTTTAAGTTGCCTAGACTTACCCAAGAGGAATTGAGCTAATTGCTGCTGTGCTCAGAGAATTATGTAAAACACTGGACAGGTGTATGAACCAAGAATAGCAATTTTTCACCTCTGAGCTAACTCCAACTTATCTGTTTTGATCTATCTTTTTGAGGGTGATCTTCCAAGGTACATAGGGTGTCTAATACATCCATTGGCAAGCTAAAAGGGCCCACCATATACTTCTGGAGTTCATTTGGCTGATGTAGATCAAGGATTTTGCAACACCTCTTCATGTTCAAGCACATACCTATCCATCTCTTCACACTTCTACCACTTGTATTGCTTCTTGGTCTGTATTCTGTAACTGTACTTCCAATACACTATGAGCCTCTTGTAAAGTTTGGAATTGTGTATGGAGGCGAGCATTCTCCTCTTCTACTATAGTAGAACAATTTTGTAGCACCTCCGAGTGCTCTTGCAGTCGTGCGTTATGTTGCTGGAGCTGATTGTACTCTGTCTTTAACTGTGAAATACATGCTAGCATGGTGTCCAATGCATTGCCTATGGATGATGGTGTTGTTTGTACAATGGAGGATGCATGGGGAGGGGATTGGGGAATGGGAAGCGTGAATGATGTGTCTAATGGAGATGTGTGTGTGGGTGAAATTGGTGGAGGGGGAATGGGAGAAGGTGGAAGTGTGGGGGGAGGGGGAGGTGCCGTGGGTGGTGAAATGTCCATGCTTTCAGGAGTGGAAGCAAGTGTGGTGTCTACCATATACATTGGAATGGTAGGTGGTGTGTGTGTGAAAGTGGTGAATAGATGAGAAGTGGGGTTGGGATATGAAAATAAAGGGAATGGTTGAGACCTGGGTTGAAAAGTTCTAGCAAGAAAGGCATGGAGGGATTGGAGAAGTGGGGGGATGGGGGTTGGGGGTTGAGGTCGTAGAGGCGGGGAGGTCATGAAGGGTGGTGTGGTGGTAGGGAATCCAAGGAATATGGATCTAGAGTCAGAATGACCTATGGCTGAGCGTATGGGGGATGGTTGTCCTAGGGCAGGCTCTATGAGCGGTTCGGTGGATTGGGTTGTGATGGTGGTGGCTTCATAGATTGGGTTGTCATCGATGGAGAACAGGCTTGAACTCGAGGTGGCAGTGCGGAAGATGAAGGTTTGCTCGGTGGGTTGGGTGGTCGAGGTGATCTCCACGGCTTCTGTTCTAGGAGGCGATGGTGGGGGTGTGGGTGGTAGTGGTTCAGTTGACTCTTCATGGATGATTGTATGCTCTTGGCTAGCAGTTACTGCTCCTTAGGAGATTGTATCAATGGGTTCGGATGTAATAATCGGCCCTTCTGTCGTTGTAATAGGGATCTGGATGTTTTTACCTAACCGTGGTCGTGTTTGGAATGTTCGTGGATCATATTGAACTGGAGACCTCCTAATGGCGGTCCAAATTGCTTCTACTACCCCATACGTTTCTGCCATTAATAAGAGACCTTTACTATATTCTGAGTCAACTCCTGCTTCTTCCAAAAGCTGATTCATGAGTACCCTACTGCTCTGTTCGGTGAGCAGTTGTTGCGATCGCACTCGTTCCATGATTTGATACAGCCTTCGGAGTTCTGCTCTATACGTGGGGGCTTCATTGGTCTCCTCTTCATCTGCTCCTTCTTCTTCTAGATGTCCTTGTTGTTGACCTTGCTGATCATCACCCCAACGTACATGGCGACCTTTCTGTGGATTTTCTCCTTCTTTGTGAAGATGTGCCCTGTTCTTCTGTATCTGAATAAAACTCTACATCAGAGAGTTGTGTACTTTGTAAGAATGCTTCGAAGTCAAGGGGACCCATCCCTTCAGCATCTCCAGTTGTAGCAAATTCAAATTCAGATGGAGCAGGAGGAGCCGAAGGGGCAGCTTGTGTTGTAGTTTCAGATCCAGACCTAGGTATTCTAATGGTAAAGGGAGGTACAGTGGCCTCCCCTCGTGGCGATACTTCAGGAGTAGTCAGAACTTCACGTGTCTGGACACAAGGGATCGAACCCCTCATGGGCTTGGATTGATGTGTGGACATCTTGAGCCTCTTAAACATTTGTAATTGTGCCCAAGTTAAAGCACGTTCAATGGGTACATCGTATGCTAAGCACCGGTAGATAATGCGTGTGATTGCACAGCAACCGTTCACCACTAATTTCCTAGAAGACCTTTTATTTGCTTCATACAATTGCTCTATAATCCATACAGGAAGCTTAATTGGTAATGCACCTGTCTCCGTTAAGTAAAGAGCAAACCAAATTGTTTTGTGTGGTTGTGTGAAGCGGTCTTGACCGGGGAAAGAAAAATGTTGCATGCACATACGTAGAGGGATGGACACATTTGGTGTGAGTGCTGCCATATCTTTAAGCTTCAGTGGTTTCCTATCCTTCATGTTAGTAGGAATGAGAGCATCCTTCTCAGAAGGTACATGTGTATCGTGCATATTCAAAGCAGCGCTCACCAATTCGAGTGTAAGTTCAAACCTTTTCAACTCGTTGTTGCCCAACAAAGAAGGAAGTACGAATGTTCCTGGTTTGTCCTTTTCTTCGTTAGCTTGTAATGTGGAGACCAAATAATAGCATCGGAGGAGATCCGGTTTAGGTAGTGGTGCTTCAAAGTATTCGGCTAGCCCTGCACGTTGCCATATGATCTTCTGTGTTCTGTAGAGTCTCAAACTCCTTGGAGAAAAATTGGAATCGGACCCATGATCTGTCATACTCGCACTTAGACTCCCATATATACTTGGCCTCTCCTAATGGACCTTGCATGCCATTGAACCAATGAGAATTGGCATGGACTCTCTCTGTGATCCCTGTGGGTGGATCTGGTACCGGGATCTGCTGAAGATGTTGCAGCTCCACAGGTCGTTTAGTTGGTGGCACATCAACAGGTAGACTATTCACATCAATTCCTACAGTACTTATTCCTGTCTGTGAGCTCGGACCTGTTGCTTCTGCCATGAGAGTGCTTGTAGTTGCTGATGCTTATCTGCTAGAAGAAGAGAGAGGCACATTAGCATTGCAATGGAAACAAGATGTTATGGTGTTCCCTCCACAATACCAACATGACATTCCGAGTGGTTAGAGATTAGTGGGTGAAGTGTTCGTCATGTGTGTTGTTGGAAGCAGCCAGAGGCATAGAAGACGCGGAAGCATGTAACGACGAAGCAGGGAGCCAGTCGAATCTTTTTTCAAAGAATCATGTTTTGGAAATACTTTTCAAAAACCTCCAACAGTGATTTTTATCACTATTGTAACATATGTACCATAAAAAAAAAACCCTTTTCTTAATTTCTAGCTCCATTTTGTGCAAGCCGAGGAGTCCTCGAGCTTGAGGAGCTTAGGTAGAATGAGCGTATCAATTTTCGTTATTTTTAGACACCGTTTACCCTTCCAAATAGCATCTAGGACCTAATTTTTAACTATGCTGGTCACTAGATGTGAAACCGGTCAAAACTAGTCTAGAAACTATAAAAAGAGCTAGAGAGCTCATTTTTTAAGATAGCTTGATTGAGGTTAGAGTTATTTTGAGCTTGTAATAGTGTTCTTGAGCAATAGAGTGGATTTCTCACCTTCCATTGTGTCTTGCTTGTCTCTTCATTGTGTGTGTGTATGTGTGTGTGCATCTTTGTGCTTCTCACCTTCACTCTCACATCATCTCACATTCACGATCTTCATATCACTCCTATCTCTTCCGCAGATTGACATTAAGGAGGTGGAGCTTCTTAACGTGGTACTTACCATTGTGCTAGAGCAACACCAAATTTGGCGCCGTTGCAGGGGATCGAGTCTAGGACGAATGTGTGATGGTAAGAGTATAGCAAGAAGTGGCGTTGGAAGGTAAAATTTTCAGTTTTTGTTGTTGTTTTTACTTAGTTTTTAGTGTTTTTCACCTCCCCCACACTCCATCTTCATCACCGCATCATCATCTTCATCTCCAAAAAAATCAGAAAATTCACCATATCCACCCATTCTCCTCATTTCCCCTCATTTGTGCTTGCGAGAGAGTGAGAGAGAGCTTTTGTGCTTGTGTGTACTTTTGTTTTCTTGAGTTTTCTTGCAGGTACAGAGCTCCAGTGCATCAGGAAAGCTTGGAAGAGGTAAAATTTTCAGTTTTTGTCAGAAATTTCCGACTGTGTCAGACCATCGCGATGGTCTGCAAAGTTCGGATTTTGAGGAAGGCGAGTTCACCACCGTGTAGGCGACCCTTGCGTGTATAGGAATCCATAGCTGCATCTCAAAAAATCACATTTTGGTGGACCATCGCGACGGTCTCAGACCATCGCGATTGTGTCACACCATCGCGATTGGCTCACGCCATCGCGACGGCTCGGCCGGACCATCGCGACGGTCTCACGCCATTGCGATGGTTCATTTGGACCATCGCGACGGTTCGGTTGACCCCACACCATCGCGATTGGCTCACGCCATCGCGCCGACGGTGCCACGTGGCAAGCTAGACCATCGCGACGGCTCGCACCTCACGCCATCGCGACGACACCCTTACACCATCGCGAAAACTCAAATTTTGGACCATCGCGATTGGCTCAAGCCATCGCGCCCGGACCATCGCGATTGGCTCAAGCCATCGCATTTGTGACCATCGCGACGGTTCACTTTGGACCATCGCGATTGTTCACGTTGACCGTTGACTGACGCCATCGCAATTGTCTGCCTGATCGAGCCATTGCGACGATTCACACTCACGCCATCGCGATTGCTCACTTTTGGACCATCGCGACCGTGCACTTTAGACCATCGCGATTGTTCACTTTCACGCCATCGCGACGGTCCCAGACCATCACGATTGTCTCACGCCATCGCGATTGTGCACCCCCATCGCAAATTTTAGGGTTTCATTTTTTGGCCAATTTCGGGGCTATTTTTGGAAAATTTTGGGTGATTATACTCATAGGAGACCCCTTAGCTCATATTTGGAGAAAAACCCGTTTGTCAGTTTTTACCCCCCAGGGCCTGAACGGTCATAACGTTTTCATCCGAAGTCCATTTTTTGAGCTTAATAGCTCATTAGAAAGCTCTTGACGAGTACTACGTGACCTCAACAATTTTTTTCTTAAAGGATACGTCTATTTTTAGATAAGCTATTTTGAGGTTGACCTAGTTTGGGACTAGGAAGCCAGGGGGCAAACATTGAAAAGTTGGGCAAAAGGGAAGGGACTTAAAAGGTGTATATACTCAAGTGCTTGATCATCCAACTGTGAATTGGTCTGATATTGGATTTTTCCAGGTCTAGCAAGGGCAATCAAGGGCAACCAAAGCAAGGCTGTGAAGGGCATAAGGCTTGGGAAGCGCGGCTTCTTGGGCATCAGAGCAACCAGAAAAGCTGACTCGAGGTTGGAAGATTACTCAACCCCCTCAGTCAATTCTTAGCTTAGGATAAACATTAGCATTGTGAAGTTAAGACGATAGGAACGCCTCAAGTTCAAGAGAATTAAATATATCAAGTCCAAGACTAAAGATAAAGGTGTGTGACACAAAAACCTAAAGGAAAGAACATAAGTCTGACGGAACGAGAACTCAAAGTCCCACGGAAAGTCGAATTCCTGACGCATACACTAAGACAAGAATCTAAAGAAGTCTAAAAAGAATCAAGAAAGTAATAACAAAGAATCATTGACGATCTGAGCGTGTACTGAGTGTGCAAGGAAGAAAATTAATGAACCTTAGATCGGGCCAACATATAGGTAAGTCAGACAGACGAATCCTTAGATCATCAGAGGCAAGTGTAAGAACCACCGCACGATCGTGGGCTCAACAATTGAACACTAGTTATCCCTACGAGAGCTCAGATACTAGCGATTCAAAAATGGCATTTAGCAGAGACAGACTAGAAGGAGGGTCGAATGTAGCCTATTTAGAAAAACCAGAAGGACCCTATAGGACTCAACTAGAGTTTCTCCGAACCAACCGATTAGGTGCTCGCATCTATGAGGATGGTTTGCGAAGGCAAGTGGTGCAAATGCACAACCCCGATCAACCCATTGGATTGGAACGTCCAGTGGTGAAATTTGAGAGAGACGCGTACATAGACAAAGAAGGAACAACGTACATCTTAAGTACGCAGCCAAACAATACCAACGAGTTTGGCGTGATTCAGCTAGAGACGGAAACTAAATTTCAAGGAAAGGAACCATTAGAAGAACCTAGAACACCTAGAGGGAAATCTGTACTGACACGAGTACTAATCCCAGAATGGATCCCTCAGGATAACAGAAGCATAGAGTTGTTTGTAAATAAAGAAACTGATGAATCCTTTTGGAGATACAAGACAGAACTACTTAGTGAGGTAGGAATCATCACGATATACGAGTTCAAGGACCCGGATACACCTGGAAAGGTTGTATACCTGGATGAGACTTCAGAAAGAGTCTTTGTGGTGCCTGACCACGCTAAAAACACATACACATGGAGAGGTGAATTGGTATTCCCTCCATCTAGAATGAACATGAATACAAGTCAACAAGGGGCATGAACATCATCAGCCCATGGCATGCAAAGAGAGAAAAATAAAGAAAGACCCGAAGTAAGCTTCACTCATCCCATAGGGAGAGATAGAACAACCACGGACACTAATAGAGCGGATAGACAAAGAGATCATGGAATACCAGGTGGTAGAGATGATTTTCCTCTACCTAGACCACGTGAACGCGCAAGAATATTGAGACCCACGCAGTTAGTGAAATCCATGAAAAATTACTTTGATGGGACAGGAGATCCCTATGACCATGTCGCTGAATTCAAGCAAGTACTAAGAGCAGAACAAGTGGAAGACATGTTCACACAATACAATGCATTTGGGCTAACGTTAAAGAATACCGCTTTAACTTGGTTCCAACCGTTGCAACAGAGGCAATTTAGAGACATCCATCACTTTTTAGAGTCATTCATCACTGAATTCTCTAAAAGTGGGATTAGACATGACACGTCTTCGTTGATTCATAGCTTCAAACAGACCCCTCAGGAAACAGTTAGACTCGCAGGACGTAGGTTTAAACAATATGTTGAACGATGTCCAATGCAAGAGCTACCCTCACAAGCCAAACAAGTGTCATTGTGTACCTAAAAGAACCCAGAACGCTAGAGCTACGCTCCTATGTGTACCTAAAAGAACCCAGAACGCTAGAGCAATGTGTAAGAATTTGTATAGACATTGAGGACAACTTAGGAGACGAGTTGGAACTCTCAAAGGTCTATAAGGATTCAGACTGTTCATCTCTAACATCCACAAAATTGTCCAGCTCGATAGAAGACCTAGTAGAAAAAGTGGCCCAGAAACTAGGAGTTTCTAGTAAACCTAGGGTGCTAATGAACAAACGTTGTTACACCTGTGGTGGTGACCATATGGCAAATGTGTGCCCCAATGCACCACAACCTCAAGCCAACCCTAGTGGCCAATACTGTACAATTGAGAGAAGATACACGAATCATATGGCTCAGGACTGCCCATACAACAAACAGACCGTGAGACAGAACTACCCGCAAGCATACGCACAACCAGGTAGATATCAAGGCCAATACAATGCTCAACCTTATTACTATAGGCCTCCTCAGAACTACCCATACCAGGCTCAACAGAGACCTCAACCTGTCTTAGCTCAGCAGCCACCCCCACCAGCGAATGTCATCTCAGTCAAATACGCTGCTGCAGAAGAGAACCTAAGTAGGGCCTTAGTGCCTTCTTCACCATTGATCACAGAGAGTGACCCAAATTCAAACAGTTTTGACTCTACGCATGTAGATAGTCCACCCGCTTATTACACAGAGTCACCAGAACATGTGGAGACATATCATTACGATAGTCCACCAGTGGAACCTAGTTGGGAGCCAGACTATGCTGGTGTGATGTACACAAACCCAAATCCACGGCCCCAATTAAGACAACAGAGACCACAGGGCCCTAGAGGATCATGCTTTAGGTGCCAAGGAGATCACTTCATAAAGGATTGTCCACATCCTCCGATAGCAGGGCAATCACAGTACTATAACATCCAAGGCTTTTGTGCCGATTGTGGTAAAGAGCACATAATCAAAGATTGTCCTAAGAACCCAGAAAAAGTGTCAAATGTGACACCCATCAACATGATAGGCATTGTAAACAACTCAGATGGATCCAATCCTACATACGTGCCTATTCAAGCTATCACAAGAGCCCAGGTGCTCTTACAGAACCAACAGCTTAATCAGGAGAAAGTAGCCGGAAGTAGTGAAGTTGCAGAATCTAGCAGTAAAAAGACGAAACCTTGGAAAGATTCTAGAGAAAGGATTAAGCGAAAATGGAGTAAAAAGATAACTGAGTTGGAAGGAACTTTAAAGGAATCTAGAGCCAAAATTCTCGAATTGACTTCGTAGGACTTGAATCAAGAGAATCCAGCTCAAAAATCAGGATCAGTTTTAGCGGAACCCATACCAGAAAATCTAGACATGATGTTTCGTGCATATCAGGCTAGATTAAAAGAGGGACCTCAGGTAGCTGAAATGAGCAAAAACTACCCTCGAGCTGATCTAGAAATTGAGAGAACTAAACTTTGCATGAAGATGGTAGAACTAGCACAAGCTTTGTTCGAAGCCTCTAGATATCTTAATTGGAATAACATGGCAAAACCGGAATTACACTTTCAAGGACTAATGGAGAGGCTAGAATACTTGATAGATAGCAAAGAGAAAATGGATCAGCCTAGGAACCCTATTGTCCCAGAGACGCAGGAAAATAATGTACCATCCCTATCTCAAGTACCCAATACAGAAAGTGAAGACAATCTGTCTTCCATACATAGGTACTCACATGAATTTTTGAGGGAAATACAAGAAGAGAAATGGAGAAAAGAACAAGGAACTCATCCTCCTATTCAAGAAATAGATGACTTGCAGGAGCAATTTCCCCAAGACATCCCCTCTATTTACAATGAGGTAGAGGAGGAACAACGGAGTGAACACACAGCTTTTGAATCTAATTCTTTACAAGAATTACCTCAGTTCACAGGACCTTGGGAAGCTAAGTCTATTAGTATTAGAGCACCCACGATAATAGTGAGGAATGAAGAATCAGTAGTCCCTAGAAACACGGAAGTGATCAAGAATACCAAAGTACAATGTAATCTCTCCCTAGAGGAGTTGTTAAAGGTAAAACCAGAATTGTGGAAACATGTAGCAAATCAATTCCCCGAGCTTGCTACTACTCCCTCACAGATAGGATCACAAAATAAGGTACCAGAGATACCCGTAGAAAAGATTGGAGATGTAAGCGAAGGAGAGGAAGGTAACACTTATCTTCCAATAACCCATCAGGGCTACACCACGAAAGCCATCTTAGACTCAGGAGCCAGAGTAGCCATAGCTACCACCGCTTTATGGAAATGTTGGGGTAAGCCAGCATTGAGACCTACCAGGATGAAGCTGCAAATGGCTGACGGACATATAGAAAAACCATTAGGCTTACTAGAAGGCATATCTCTCACCACTTGTGGTGTGGAGTTTGAGCACACGTTCGCCATCTGTGACTTTGCAAAAAATCATGCTTATGAGATGATATTGGGACGACCATTCATGTGTCAGTTGCAAATTGTACAAGATTGGGGAACTAATTCTTTGTACTTGCAACATTTAGGAGTGACTACCAAAGTCAACCTTAAAGACTATTCACATAGAGATGTACCCCCAATACAATGGAATACCATCCATAAGACACCAGTAGAAACAGAATCCGTGCACTCATTAGAATCAGATCCTTCTTGGTTGCATGAGGATACTCATTTATGGATGTGTAAAGTAGCAAAACAAGAGGAAGAAAGGTTAGAAGCCAGGACCTTAGGTGCAGAACAAAATCCACGAACCCTTCAAGATCCAGCTTACGCGCATGTAGTATTCCCTGACGAAGAGTTTGAACCCCATGGTTGGGCAGAAATCCTAGCAACCATGGATGTAGCCATCAATGAAGAACAATGGACTCCCCACTGTGACGAGGATGGCTATGACATTTCAGTTTTCACGATAGAGCCAATCATGTGCGATGCAATTTTAGAAGAATGTGAACCTAACACTGATGCATTTGAGGATGCAAGTGATTTCGATTTAGAATCAATTATCATGGACTCTCCATTTGCATCAGAGGAAGAATATTTCTACGAAGTAGAGACTCACCCTCAGAGACACGAGGAAATTACGAATGAGGTGAGGTTAGCCACAGAAGTGACTAACAAGAGTGAAGGCAAGAAAAGAAAGAAGAAAGAAACCATGTCAGAAAAAGAAGAATCTTTGTTTGAAGTACCTGAGAACTTCAAGAAATATGAAATCGAAGATAGAAGAATCATGGTACGAATGCCTAATAGAAAGGCGAATGACGGACAAGTATATGATAACCAAGAGAAAACGAAGAAAGTAATAGTTGCCATAGAAGGAGAAGAAGAAAAATGTACATACATAGGGCATGATTTGACGAAGGAAGAAGAAGAAGAATTAGTTGCCCTATTGCGTGAATATAGAGATGTTTTTGCTTGGAGTTACAAAGATTTGAAAGGAGTAGATCCAGATATATGTTCTCATAGAATCCCTATGACTCCGGATGCAAAACCGACAAAACAGAAACCGTACACGTACAATGATAACTACGCTGCGAAGATTAAAGAGGAGATAGATCGATTGATAGAAGCAGGATTCATCTATGAAATTGAGCATACCGAATGGGTATCCCCCATTGTGGTTGTGCCCAAGAAGAATGGAAAATTGCGTGTGTGTATTAACCTTAAAAAAGTTAATGCCGCAACGATTAGAGATAGCTATCCTCTTCCTATCACAGAACATTTATTGGAAAGAGTTGCGGGCAAGGAAGTTTACAGCTTCCTTGATGGTTTTTCAGGCTATAATCAAGTAGCCATTGCTCCAGAGGACCAACACAAGACGGCTTTTGCCACTGAATGGGGCATATTTGCATTTCGTGTGATGCCATTTGGCTTAACAAATGCACCCGCCACTTTCCAGCGACTCATGTGTCATGTTTTTAAGGAATTCCTACGCAAGAGTTTGGAAGTTTATGTCGATGACTTATGTGCACATTCAAATGTAAGACAGACACATATCCCAGAGTTAAGACAAATATTTGACAAATGTCGAGAATATCAGGTTTGTTTGAACCCAGAAAAATGCGTTTTCATGGTCAGACAAGGCAAAATTCTAGGACACATTGTGTCAAAAAATGGAATCTCTACGGATGAGGAAGAAGTGAAGGTGATTGCAGATCTACCTAGGCCGACGAACATCAAAGAGGTACAAGCGTTTATGGGCCATTGCGGTTATTATAGGAGATTCATACACATGTATGCAATCATAGCCAAGCCTTTGTACTCTCTTTTAACCAGTTTTGAATGGACAGATGAATGTGAAAGTTCATTCAATGAACTAAAACGACGCTTGTGCTCAGCACCTATATTGACAACCCCAGATTGGAGTAAGCCATTCCATGTACATGTGGATGCATCCAATTATGCCATAGGATGTGTGTTAGCACAACCCACGAAGGAAGGTAATATGGATCTCCCCATAGCTTATGCGAGCAGACAATTGAACGCAGCAGAAAGAAATTACACCACGACGGAATGAGAAGGATTAGGGATGATCTATGCGGTAAAGAAGTTCAGACACTATTTGTTGGCAAACAAATTCAAGTTCTTTACAGATCATCAAGCCCTATTGTACTTAGTCAACAAACCATGTAACACAGGACGACTGATACGTTGGTTTCTATTACTCATGGAGTACGATTTTGAAGTAGTAGTCAGGAAAGGAAAGACACATCTTAGAGCTGACCACCTTTCAAGACTAACCTCAGGAGAAGCTCCTCAAGGAATAGTGGACGAATTACCAGATGCATATTTGTTTAACCTTGAGATAGCACCAGAATGGGCTAAACCAATAGTCCCTATTCTGACATACGGACCCAAGAATCCTAGGATAAATATCAAAGAAGGAGAGATTACCAAATCTCAGAGATATCAAATCATAGCAGGAAGTATATATAAACAGGATAATCAAAAGATTCTTGCTTGTTGTGTAGATGAATCAGAACATGCGAATTGGTTGCAATTAGCACATGTAGGTGCATTAAAGCAACATCACTCGAAACATCGAACATTACAGACTCTGCATAGACTAGGAGTATATTGGCCTTCGATGGAAGCAGATGTCTACAAGTTGTGTAAAGAATGCCATGTTTGTTGTGAAAGACCACCAGTAGAGCATGCTACATTATATCACATGTCTCTCACACCAGACTGGAGTGAACAATTAGTGACATATTTGAGGACGAAGACATTCCCTCAAGGAATGACTTTAGCACGACAACGCAGTCTAGAGCAGGAAGCTCAAGATTATTCACTTATTGGCGATAACCTATACAAAAGAGGACGAGATGGATATCTAAGACAATGTGTTCATGAGAGCGATTATCTGAGCATACTAGAGACTGCACACCAAGGTGTTGCAGGAGGTCACTTTGGACCAGATAGGATAATCAAAGCCATCCTCTTTGCAGGATTATGGTGGCCCACTCTTCACATGGATGCTCATACCTATGTAAAGAGATGTGATGTATGCCAAAGAACTCAGTTTCCTACTCGCAGAGATGAAATGCCATTGAAACCCATGATGGGCGGACGTGCATTTTCAAAGTGGGGTATAGACTTTGTAGGACCCATTAACCCCCCTGCAAAAGGTACACATGCGGAATACATTATTGTTGCCACAGATTATCTTACGAAATGGGTAGAGGCAAAAGCCACGAAAAAGAATGATGCACACACAACTGCAAAATTCTTATTTGAGAATGTCTTTACAAGATATGGACTGCCTATAGAGTTAGTGAGCGATCGAGGCACTCACTTTCTAAACCAAGTCATTGAATATTTGTTACAGGATTTTATGGTGATTCACAAGAAATCCGCACCATATCATCCTCAGGCCAATGGTCAGGCTGAAAGCACTAATAAGATCCTTTGTAACGTACTGACGAAACTCGTGAACAACAAACGTTCAGATTGGGACAAACAGTTACACCACGCTGTTTGGGCATATCGAGTGGCCTACAAGACCGTACTCAATGCAACTCCCTTTCAGATGGTTTTTGGTCAGAATGCTATGCTTCCTTTGGACTTCTTGATGCCGACCCTTAAGGTTGCACAAGAACATCAGTGGACCGGCCATGAATTATCAGCTAGAATAATGGACTTGGAACGATTAGGAGAAACCAGGCTAAAGGCAGCAGCAGGAATATATGCAGCGAAGAAGCGACAGCATATTTTGATGCGCATGTGAAAGATAAAGGCCTAAAAGAAGGAGATTTAGTTCTAGTGTATACGCTGAAACAGCACGCAGGGAAATTAGAAAAGCGAGGTTATGGACCTATGATCATTAACAGACTCTCAACAAGTGGAGCAGTACAGTTAGCCACCTTAGAAGGAGACATAATGCCTGATTACATTAGTGGCTGTAGAGTCAAGTTATATCAGGAACCTCTTACTGAGGATATGCTTAGACGACTCACGTTGTCAAAGAAGCGTAAGGAGGAAGAAAATAGAATACGAGCGGAAGCTCAGGCAAAAGCAATAGAACGCATTAAACGCATGAAGTTAAGAAGACAAGGACTAGGGAGAGAACAATATAATCATCTGGAAACATCACCCAGATATCCCATGGCCATGTGTCAAGTAAAGTCAACCACTCATCCTAGCATAGTGGACAGGAGACCATTCATTACAGTCAGGCTAGAGCACGGCAACCCTTGCCAAGAGCTCAGGGCTTTAATTGACTCAGGTGCTGCGACTAGTGCGATTAGATGGTCCCACTATAAGGATTCAGGAATAGAAATGCGGCCAATTGAGGCATACCTCATAGGGCTAGGAGGCATGGAAACCCCTTGCATGGGTGAGGTGGACCTTCCTATCCTCATTAAGGAAGTGACCATGACAGCGAAGCTACTGGTGTGCCATGATGACGACCTGATAGAACCCCTAATCCTTGGCCAAGATTGGCTATACGATCACTCAGTGGACCTAAATCTTAGACAAGGCTCCTTACAAATTGGAACCTTAGAGTAGAAGCGAGTGATACCGCTTGACTTCCCTAATTGCATTCCGATTGAGGTTTGTAACCCTAGACCCTATGAGACGGATGCGACAGAAGACCGGAAGATCTTGGGTCAGATCAGTCACGTTACGTCTACACCAACCCACTCGGGTTTGGCTATGGACAGTTGTCAATCAGAAGGATGACAGGAGATCTTCCCTGGGGCTTCCTGCAAACTAGAAGGGGAGCTACCCAACCGCTAGGGTAGATGGACACAATCAGCGGTCAGGTGGGTTGCATCAGCGGCCAAATGAGCACAACACCCTGCGGTGCTCATCCTTCCAAACTTGCTGCGGACTGGCCTAGATTAAAGATAAATAACGAATCACTTCCTAATGGGCAGGTCACGCAAGTGTTGGATCTCCCTTCTTTTCCAAAGCAGAGCGTCCAATGGACCTCTCAAACCCAACCACGAAGGAGTCAACCACAACAAAGGGACCGAGACCGACGACACCACCAGACAAGGCAAAGAAGGCAGCTGTATCAACATCACAGAATAAGTGGCACGAGACAAATATGGGTGCCAAAAGGACAGCAACCACAGGCTATTGGCAACACTGCAGACAAGAACAGGACAAAGTTTCAAAAGAAGCAGAGTCAGTATCCAAAGTCCCCTCGATCTTCTTCTACAAGTACCAATACTCGACAGATTTGGATCGCCAAGAAGTATCTTATCAATCGACCCACACCCACGCAGATTTGGGTACCCAAGCAATGTATTATAGCCCAACCCTCAAGCCATGTAATATATACCCCTCAGAAATCTTTCCATCCTTCAATACCACCAAACATGATACCACTTTTTGTCCCTCAGCAGAAACACACCACCCACTCAAAGACTCTTAGGAAATGGATACCGAAACGTATCCAGACGTCTTATTGTACCCCCTTATCTAACAATTCTCCCACCCCGTTTAAACTCCACCCTTGTAATAATTAACCCTCAACCAAACCTTGTATGAATTCATACACCAAAACCCCACATCAAGCATAATAAAAGCTCATCAAGAAATGTATGCATAACCTGACCATGTAGGCGTCTAGAGACATGCATTAGCTCTGCAAAAAATCATTGCATCAATCACTTCACGACACTTGGCTACACGGGTTACACATCGGTTATGGAAAGGGATTGCGGTCTCACCTTAATGGGATCATAATTAATTTCCATACTAATGTGCTAATCTTTTGTAGCAGATCTTTTCCATTTGCTCGTCAGTCATCATGCAAACCGAAGCAGGACCATCAGAAGCTGGCCCAAGCACACCAATGGCCAGTACTGGAGAATTACTAGCGGAATCTTATCCGACGATGCAACCTCCAAAGTTTCAAGGTTTTCCAGGACCCATGCCAATAGACGATCCTCCTAGAGGATACACTGAGAAGATTCATCGTAACTCTCACTGGTTTCAAGGCCTAGCATGACCCTTAGCAGACGCTGATTTCATATTTGAGGCCAATTTGGCATTTGATCTTCGCACATGGGCCAAGTACCAATTCTTTTCAAGAGAATTTGAAGGACTACTGAATACCCAAGATTTAACGCACGTTTGGGCACGAGCGGGATTTGCAGAATATTTTAGTGACCCTCTGCCTAAACCTGATTTTTACAGATGCTTTTACTTAGTAACCACCTTGACGGCTTCAGAGAACAAGGATCTACCCGGCACATTCATGTTACCATCCTTGGTAAATGATCCTCCATTCAGAAGGTTTTATTTGTCTAAAGATTTAATTCGCGCAGCTCTCAAAATACATGGAACGCATACTCCGACGGAGCGAGAATGACTAGTCCCAGAGCAGATGAAACGTGGTGACATAACTAAGTGGGAGGATATTTCTGCTATAACACCTGAGCTCTCCAAGCCATTGCGGATATGCATGCAAAATTTTGCTTTCCCAACTCAGGATCGTTTTACCATGCCCCACAAAAGAATCTGGTTTGGATTATCAATCGGTTGATCTAGTTAGCTGGATAATTGATCAGCTCTATTTGGCACAACATAGATGGGAACGAAAGAAAGTCATCAATGGATGTTGTGCACTTACAAGGATTATATATATGTGTTTGGCATATGATTTACCCATAGAGCACGCCATGACGAGTGAGGAGCTGAAAGCATTCAAAGGGACCACTAAGAAGGCTAGAAAGTCTAGCAAAGGTAGAGCAGGAAAGCGGATGAGGGGCACTATCCCGTGCTTACAAGTCCCGGAATCACCCTCACCACAACCATCTCCAGAGCAGTCACCGACAGCAGCCACTCCCATGGTACCACCGATTCGTATCCGGTTATCAAGAACAGTTACGCCGGAAGGCACCACCAGTACTGTTGCACCTCAAGGAGCCATTGCTCCAAAACCTACAACCACGACAGCAGAACTTCCCACCACTATTGGTGCGAAAGCGTTCTCTTTTCCAATACCCCAATTAGAAGCAGAACAAGCAGAGCCACTGAACACAACGTTCGATTTTGAGATGCCCGATGCATTCTCCAATGAGTTCCAATTTTCAGAAGGACAACTATTTTCTCAAGAATATGAAAGGCCCAGCTATCCCACCACACCTAGGGATCAGCCACAAGGACAGATTGTGTCTAGCTCTGATGACGAAAGAACAGCAACCGATGACGACGAAGGCGATGACGAAGCCAGCCAGGGAACTCAGGAATCCCAAGAGCATGAACAGACAGATGGTCAAGGCCAACAAACAGACACACATGGTGATACAAGTACCCATGAAGATGAAACTTACGAAGCAGCAGCTTACACATTGGCTATTAAGAAGCTGTATAGAACTAAGGAAAAAGGTTGGGCATGCAAAAAGCTGACTGAGGAAGAGAGTCAAGCCATAATAGAACAGGAACTTGTCACAGGCGGATTTGAAGACGCATACATCAAAGGATTCAGAGAGTTAGTCAAGTTAGTAGGCTCCAACGAAGCACTCAGGTACTTGCAAAGAAAGCCACTACCACAGTTTGACCCCCGCCGAGTACGACTACTTTCAAAGCCCGGTGAATACATTCGTGTACCAACAGGAGCACAGTCTTTAGAACAAGCCAGGGAGGCACGCCTCGTCCCCGAAAGTTCGTTGGCAGCAGAAACCATCCTTGTAGATTCCCCACCCCGCGCTACAGCTGTACATACCTCAGTAGTCACTGAAGTACCGACCACCCCAACCGCTCCTCCCTCACCGCCCATCCCTCCAGCCTCCCCTCTTCACCCTCCTTCCCCCCGATTAACATCTTCTATCGCTGGTAACGTCGCAGAAATCGTCTTTACGACCACTAACCCCACAATTCCCGCACCCACTAGCCCTAGTCTACCCCCTCCCACACCCACCTTTCTATCCAACCCATTCCTCCATCCATCTTTTCCATCCTTCCCCACAACTCCAAGACCCCTTTTTCCATTCCCACCGCCATTAAGCTTCTCCCCCGTCTCACCTCCCCGACCCACTGTAACCCCTCTTTCCCCTTTCCACCAAGCTGCTCCAGCCAGCCCCCCTGTAAATTACTCCTCAACCTTTGTAAATCCCGTATTTACACCAGCACGAGTACCCACACTCACACCCATATTCACGGTCACCGCACTGGACACGTCCAATGACATGGACATCTCACCACCCACTGCACCATCACTCACTTCACTCACAGCACAAACATATTTAGGAACATCACAATTTTCAACAATCACCACAGCATCCACCTTCCCAACCCCATTCCCCGTTCCCGTGGCATCTACACCCACTGCATCTTCATTTAGCACCCCATTAATACTATCACCCACTATAGATAATGCATTCCGACAGATGTTCATATGTATGACGCAAGTAAGAGATGAGTTCACATCTCTTGGCAATAATTATCAGCAGCTGCAGAGGACAACCACTGACTTACAGTCGCAACTTAATTTATTGTCTATTGAGAATGCCTCACTGAACAGCCGCTACCAAGACTTACGAGAGGCATATCATAAATTAGAAGTAGAAAGCGAAGACAAAGCCAAGGAAGCCACTGCTGACTTGGATAATGTATTAAGAGCCCAGACAGTCCGCAACGCAACACTAACGAGAAATATGGGCTTACTCAAAAGACATCTAGCAGCAGTAAAGGAGGAAAACCAGCGCCTACAGGATCAGAACCGAGAAAACTTAGAAGCAGCCCTAGACCATCCAGACCAACCACTCAGTCCTAGTCAGTTCAAAGCCATTCCCTCAGACTCGATGAGGATGCTGCTAGAAGATCATGTGAGACTACTAGATGAATACTACCGCATGAACGAGGAGTTACAAAAACTCAAAGAAGATCATAAATTACTCCAGTTACGAGCACCGGCACACCAAGACATACCATCACCTGTGGACCCCTCTCCTGACATCTTAGAGGAACTCAACGCATTAAGGGCCCAGGTATCAAATCTTGAATCAAGGATCGCAGTATATGAAGCACCACCAAGGCCAGATTCCCCACCTGAGCTACCAGCTGAAGAAGAAACTGTCACCATCCCGGTGGAGGAAACGTTTGAAGAGGCATACGCGCCACAATCCATCCCAGGCGGATGCGTCACGGCCGAAGGCCAGATGACTTATGAACTTCCGACCCCCGCGTGGATGAAGACTATTGAGGAACTTGGGACAACACACTCAACTAGAGTAGAGGCACAATTACATGCCATGGCGATGATAGAAGAGAGAATTTTACAGTCTCCATTCTTTGCTCACTTGGCCCCACGACGATACATATCTGGGCATGAGCTACAATATAAACCGTATTTTATGTTAATGGCCGAATACCAGTTAGCCATTGAGAAAGAAACCGGTAAGAAACCATCGCATGCGACTCAATTCGAGGAGGACGATCTACCACTTGATGCGCAACAAGGAGAGATCTATCAACCAGAGTGGCGCAAAGATTTACTACAGAAGTATCCAGAAATGATGAGTACATGGGTAAAGGCACCTTTGCATTTAAAGTACAACCCATGTTGGGGACCAGTACCACGACGCCGCTCCTGGACTGCCTTTGCTATTAAGGTACAAAACAATAAGCAGTGCCAAGACTGGTTGAATTACCCCTATTTTAAGCCACCCATCGAGTTACCAACTGTAGGCTACATGATGGCTACAATTCGCCACTGGCTCCCTAGATTAAAGCATATGGACGATATAGCGGCGCATATGACTGTCAAAATCTTTGACATGATGCAAATGGTTTTTAAAGTCTTCCGACGCGTCAAGGCACCTCATGTAAACACCCCGGGCTTTGAGCATGGCAATTTCGACCTGGTATATGATATGAGTACAACGCCATCGCTACGGGTGTGTTATGCCTGGCATTGCAGAATAAAGTACCTACCGGCGTGCTACAAGCAGACGTTCGAAGAGATGTTCACAACCGGCTTCTGGGAATACCATTCAGAGGTATTCATAAGCAGACCTACACATTTATTACACTTATTTGCCTGTGAACGAATGGTCTATTCCACACACTATCAGCTCCTGCCACCGGACGAACCACAACCAATAGACTGGGAGAAACTTGAGGCCGATCTGGCCCGAGGCATTCGTATCTCCGAGCACACCCTCGCTCAAGACCTCCTACAGAATTATATCCGGCATACCTCACAACAAGGTTCTGTCAGGGACGACAGAAGCGAGAGGGAGGGGGGTGTTGGAAGCAGCCAGAGGCATAGAAGACGCGGAAGCATCTAACGACGGAGCAGGGAGCCTGTCGAATCTTTTTTCAAAGAATCATGTTTTGGAAATACTTTTCAAAAACCTCCAACAGTGATTTTTATCACTATTGTAGCATATGTAACATAAAAAAAAAAAACCTTTTCTTAATTTCTAGCTCCATTTTGTGCAAGCTGAGGAGTCCTCGAGCTTGAGGAGCTTAGGTAGAATGAGCGTATCAATTTTCGTTATTTTTAGACACCGTTTACCCTTCCAAATAGCATCTAGGACCTAATTTTTAACTATGCCGGTCACTAGATGTGAAACCGGTCAAAACTAGTCTAGAAACTATAAATAGAGCTAGAGAGCTCATTTTTGAAGATAGCTTGATTGAGGTTAGAGTTATTTTGAGCTTGTAATAGTGTTCTTGAGCAATAGAGTGGATTTCTCACCTTCCATTGTGTCTTGCTTGTCTCTTCATTGTGTGTGTGTATGTGTGTGTGCATCTTTGTGCTTCTCACCTTCACTCTCACATCATCTCACATTCACGATCTTCATATCACTCCTATCTCTTCCGCGGATTGACATTAAGGAGGTGGAGCTTCTTAACGTGGTACTTACCATTGTGCTAGAGCAACATGTGTACATGTGGGTTAGTAGGTTAGGGTTCACTCTAGATGCATACTTTGGTTGTGCAATGTTCTTAGAATGCACCTACATCAGAAGGGAAGGATTTACAGAGGTGGGTCAGGGGGTTTGACATGGGGTTTAGGTCTCCAAAATTTGATGCTGGAATCGTTGCTTTTATTGGCGATGATGTGTGAAGGTTTGCGTGCTGGAGTGTGTTGGGTTTCAGACCTTTTGGGTACCCATTTCCAAACATTCCGAGGCGTGGCCGAGAATGTGGTGGTGTGGAGTGTAGATGTTTGCCTTTGGATGGGAACCAATAGGACTCGTGAGTGTTGGTTTGATCTAGTGATTGGAGGTGAAGTTATTTGAGCTAGTAAGCAGGTCTTGGGAACCCATATTTGTCTAGCCTTTGGGATAGCCTTCATTGACTGCTTTGGAACCCAAATAGAAATGGTTTGTCTAGATTGATGCCTAGGGTACTCCTTCGCTGTAGTCCTCGACACTGTAGCTTGCTTGATGCTTCTTTGGAATCCTATCTCCAAAGCCGAGGGTTGTCCACCTTTGCGTATCGAGATCTGCTTCATGCTATGGGGTATTTTGTATTGTATCGGTTGGTGTTCCTTCTTCTTGGTCCTCGGGCTCCTCTGTATCGTGTATTTTTCGGCTTGCTTTCCTCGAATTCTCTTTGGAAAAGAAGGGAACTCCTCGTTGACTTCTGTACCTTCGTCATGAGTGGCAATCTTTTGCACCATAGAACTTTGGTCAAGAGTAGCATGGTTCATTTCAGGTGGACTCCTAGAAGGACCACGATTCGATGCCTCTTCTAGCGGCCTATGTGCGTGATTTTCTAATTCAATTGTTATGTGGTTTTGGCCTACCCATGCCTGAAGAAGTCCACTTCTTAGGTTGAGGCTGATTGCATGATCATAGATCCAGTCTTGGCCTAGGACAAGAGGTTCGGTAAGATCCTCATCTTCACACACTAGCACTTTGACTGCCATTAGTACCTCTTGAATGTAGAGGGGAAGTTCCACCTCGCCAATGCAAGGGGTTTCCACACCTCCCAATCCTATGAGATATGCCTCGATAGGATTGATTTGTAATTGCAGCTCTTGGCAGTAAGAAAGTTGAACTGCACTAGTGGTGGCCCCTGAGTCAATTAAAGCTCTCACTGTCCTTACACTCTCTCCTTGTCCTACTTCTAGGGTTACAAAAGGCCGTCGGTCGATTATTCTATGCGAATGTCCACCTGAAGCCTCGCACATGGCCATGGGATAGCCTAGAGATTCTTAAGTTTCAGGCATAGGCGGGTCTCTGCCTTGTCTCCTCAATTTCATTCGTCGGATGCATTCTAAAGCTTCTGCCTGTGCTTCTTCTCAAATTCGTTTCTCTTCTTCTTTACGTGTCTTGGCAGTGTTGAGTCGATTCAGCATCTCTTCAGTCAGGGGTTCTTGATATAACTTGACTCTGCATCCACTTATGTAACTTGGTAGAATATCATCCTCTAGAGCGGCTAGTTGAACTACTCCACTTGTGGAGATCCTATTGATAATCATTAGCTCATAACCTCTCTTCTCTAACTTCCGTGCATGTTGCTTCAAGGTGTAGACTAGGACTAGGTCTCCTGCTTTCAAGCCCTTATCCTTCACATGTGCATCGAAATATGCCTTTTGCCTCTTCTTGGCTGCATAAATTCTTGCTGCAGCCCTCAATCGTGTTTCACCTAATCGTTCAAGATCGAAGACTCTAGAGGACAACTCATGGCCTGTCTAGTCATGCTCTTGTGCTACTTTCAACGTAGGTATCAAAAAGTCTAGTGGTAGCACTGCATTTTAGCCGAACACCATCTGAAAGGGCATGGCTTGGAGTACCGTTTTATAGGCAACCCTATATGCCCAAACAACATGGTGTAGCTGTTTGTCCCAATCAGAGCATTTGTTATTCACTAATTTGGTTAGCACATTGCATAGAATCTTATTTGTGCTTTCGGCTTGTCCATTAGCTTGTGGGTGATAGGGGGCAGACTTCTTGTGTATAACCAAGAACTCTTGAAGAAGATTTTCAATGACTTCATTCAAGAAGTGAGTCCCTCTATCACTTACTAGCTCTATGGGTAGCCCGTATCGAGTGAACACATTCTCAAATAAGAATTTAGCGGTCATTTGGGCATCATTCTTCGATGTGGCTTTCACTTCTACCCACTTGGTTAGATAATCTGTGGCTACAATGATATACTCAGCATGTGAACCCTTAGCTGGGGGATTAACAGGACCAACAAAGTCTATTCCCCACTTAGAGAATGCACGTCCACCCATCATAGGTTTCAATGGCATCTCATCTTTACGTATAGGATACTGAGTTCTCTGACAAACATCACACCGTTTCACATAGGTATGTGCATCCATGTGAAGGGTCGGCCACCAGAAGCCCGCAAATAGTATTGCCTTGATCACCCGATCTGGTCCAAAATGTCCTCCTGCTACACCTTGGTGAGCTGCTTCCAAGATCTTGAGATATTCACTCTCATGGACACATAGTCTCAGGTAACCATCTTCACCATGCTTGTATAGATTATGTTAGTCGTTAAACTTCCGACTTTAGACTCCGAACATTGTCGAGTTCAAACGTCCCTAATCATTCCTAACATTAAGTTACCTCTTAGTCACGTGGGTTCTTGGGAGTGGTAGGGGTCTGTTAGACAGAGGCCCTGTACTAGTTTCCCAACTCATTACACAATCATAATTACTTGAGTGGTTGGACTGATTCTTCGTGCCTAAGTACGGGACCTTGGGGTGGTGGTTGTGCGGCAAGGATGGCGGGGAAGAGGAATGATATGATATGGGGAAGGCGAGAGCACGGGGTGGTTCCCTTTTGGAGTTGCTTCACTATAGCTATACATTCTTTATGAATTCTAAGGAAAAAGTATGATGCGAAGTTCACAGGTTCTCGGGCAGCTAAATCTAAAGCGGAATAGAATGGGCGTGAGATGCCGTAGGTGCGCTTCTGAAGGTTGAGTATGGCG
Source organism: Ceratopteris richardii (assembly GCA_020310875.1). Classification (NCBI taxonomy): domain Eukaryota; kingdom Viridiplantae; phylum Streptophyta; class Polypodiopsida; order Polypodiales; family Pteridaceae; genus Ceratopteris; species Ceratopteris richardii. Next base: position 126,163,766 of record CM035438.1, read on the forward strand.
ACTAAGAATTGCAGGGCGGATCGTTCGGGTTCGGGGCGGCAGAGAATGGCGTATTCGTTGGACGAAGAGCGGGGGAATAGTTCGGTCATGCGGGCGGGGGGAATACTAGGGCCATTTTCACGGCCTTGCGGGTTGAGGCGATAGGCTTCAGCGAAGGCTTGGAAGGTGATGACTGTTCGCGAAGGGAGCGAGAGGAAGGCCCATTGGCGTTCGGTGGCGGGGGACTGAGCAATGGCGGTGATGATTTGCGCGAAGAAGGGATGGGCTTCCACTGAGTGCCAAGGCAACTCAGCGAAGTTGGCCAACCCTCTGCAACGCAGGTATTCACCTACCTCGGTAGGGATACCATCACGGAAGGCAGCATAGTTGGCTATCGCTTCCATGGCGTTTTCTGAGACAGACTATGAACACAGATGCAGAATGCACGAGTGCTCAGAATACTAACATACAACACAATAGCATTTTTTGGCGTTGTCGACAGAGTTAAGTAGGAACACACGGTGGGGAGGAAAAGGGGGTTGGGTATCATTGTGCAGTGCGGGAATGATGCTTGTTTTCATGCAGGCGTGCGTACTCGAGTGACGGGTAAGGGGGCGGCTGGTCACATAAAGATTGTACAAAACACAGCTATTTATAAAAAGGGAGAAAGAAAAGAGAAAAAGATTAAACAAAACGCGGTCCACTGCCGAAAAAATTTAATGCGGGCTAGTGGCGTGATGATATGGCCGCAGCTTTGAACCATTGATTACTTTTGGGAGTGGATTTTCGATCAACGTAGTCAACCGAAAAGTTGCCAGACCGATTTGTTCTGAGATCTTAAAAGGGGCCGAACCATCGTAGTTTGAACTTTCCTGCTGCTCTATCCAACTTTGCGTTGTAGAAGAGTACGAGTGATCTACCGAAAAGATTGGAGTTTTCAAATATCGATCGTGTGTCTTGGCTTGCCTTAGTTGTACTTCGCACATGGTTAAAAAGCTGAGCCATCGGTGTTCATCAAGTTCTCTGAGTGCGTCCATTCGGGCTGTTAGCGAATCTTCCGGTAGCATTTTCTGAGTGATTGCTACACGCAGACTTGGGATGACTACTTCCATGGGTGCTATTGCTTCTAAGCCATAAGCTAGTTTGAAAGGTGTCAAGCCTGTCGTTACTTTATATGTAGTTTTGTATGCCCATAATACTGTAGGTAGTAGTTGATCCCATCTTTCCGGTGCTTCCATTATCAGTTTCCGGAGGATATTCAATAGTGATTTGTTTGTACTTTCGGCCAAACCATTGGCACGAGGGTAATATGGAGAGCTGAGTTTGTGTGTCACCTGGAATGATTGGGTGAGTACCTTCATTAATTGATTTACGAAGTGAGTACCTTGATCTATCACCAATTCGAGTGGTAAGCCAAATCGTGGGAAGACATCATTTAGCAGACATTTTGCTACTGCAACCGCTGTAGCAGACCGTAAAGCCCAAGCTTCTACCCATCTCGTTGCGTAGTCTGTACAGGTTAGTATGTATCTGTTGTTACTGAAGACTGCTGGAGGTGTAATTGGACCAATAAAATCTAATCCCCATTTTTGAAATGGTTCGAGTGGCATAATAGGCTGCAAGGGAAAGAAGTGTTGTTGCAGTGGTTGTCCAGACCTTTGACAGTTATCGCAATGTTTGACAAATTGGGCCACATCTCTGTGCATAGTTGGCCACCAGAGACCTCCTTGCAGAATTTTCCGGTGAGTCAAATCTGTGGCAAAGTGACCACTAGTAGGGGTCGAGTGAGCCATCGTGATGACTGAGTTAATTTCATGCGGAGGAACACATTGAAGTAAGATTCCGGGTGTGATCTACATAATATAGCTCTCGAGCAACTAACCGAAATCGACAGCTAAAGACTGCAATTTTCCTTCGTACTACCTTGGCTGTCTCGGATGGAAAGCATCCTTCGGTGAGAAAGGTTAAAATCTGATCATAATATGTAGATGGTGCTTGTAATTCGGCAGTCTCATCGGTCAGTGGCTCAGAACTATAGATCGCTGGAGTCGTGTCATCTATGCCTATCGAAGCTTCACCGGAATCTAGACGAGATAAGAAATCTGCTAAGGCATGTGCATTTCCAGGTCGGTGAATGAGTTCATAGTCGAATTCCTGCAAGAGTAGCACCCATCGTGCTAATCGTCCACCTAAATGTTGCTGTCTTACTAGATAGACGAGGGCAGCATGATCCACATGAAAGGTGAATTTCCGGCCTAGTAGATAATGTCTGAACTTTTTGATGGAGTAAATTAATCCTAGACATTCTCTTTCGGTGGTAGAATAGTTCTTTTCTGCAGGTGCAAGCCTTTTGCTGGCATAATAGACAGGGCAAAACCACTTATGTGTTTGCTGCATCAGAATACTGCCGATCGCAATATCTGAAGCGTCGACAAAAACATGGAACAGATTGTCCCAGTCTGGTGGTTGTAAGATTGGTGCCTGCGTCAATAAATACTTGAGTCGATCAAATGTGGTTTGGCATTCTTGAGTCCATTCGAACTGTCGGGGAGTTTTGGTGATTAGTCTGTTCAGTGGTACAGCCAGATGAGCAAGCCACCGTAAGTGTCTGCCATGCCACCGTACTTGACCCATGAAACGCATTACTTCTTTCGGAGTAGCGGGTACTGGGGCTTCTAAAATTGCCGAAATCTTATCTGGGTCTACTCGGATACCTTGGGCAGATACAATATGACCAAGTAGTTTGCCACATGAAACGGCAAACACAGATTTGCTTGGGTTAAGGCAAAGTCTGTACTCTCGGCACTTTTGAAAACAACATCGTAGATGAAGCAAATGGGCCATCATCTTCCCAAAAATCGAGAAGTCATCGAGATATACTTGCATAAACGAAGTGAGATAAGGAGAGAAAATCTCCTGCATACATCGCTGAAAGGTGCTTGGTGCATTTCTTAATCCAAACCACATTACCGTACAAGCAAAGACACCCCAATTGGTAATGAAGGCAGTTTTTGGTATATCCTCTTCAGCCATTCTAACATGATTGTAACCACTGTATCCGTCTAAGAATGAATACATTTCGTGACCTGCTACCCTATCAAGCATGGTATCCAGAAAGGGGATCGGGAAAGGATCTGGTATGGTTGCTGCATTTAATTTCCGGTAGTCTACACAGATTCGCAGTTGCTTATTTTTCTTTGGCACAATCACAATTGGTGAGATCCATTCAGCATGTTCTACTGGTACGATGAATCCGACCTTTAATAATCTATCAAGTTCGGCTTTTACCTGTGATGCATAATTGGGATTCATCCGGTAGCTGGGCTGCTTATTCGGTTTAGCTTCAGGCTTCAACATGACTCTGTGCTGATAGATGTGCGGATCTAATTCTTTCATATCTTTGTAATCCCATGCAAAGACGTCTGAGAATTTGCGAAGTAGTCAAATCAAATCAGCTTTAAATGTTTCCGGTAAGTTTTGCCTTATCTTTATAGGTCGTGGATGATCTTCGTCTCCTAGATTGTACGTGGTCAACTGGTCTTCGGGGACATAAAACTGTTGCGGTTTCTCTGTATCGTCTGTTGACTTGAACAGCAATTGTAATTCATCGTCATGTGTTGAGACAATATCTTCCTGCTTAGTTTTTTCAGTGATCGGTACCATTGTACAAACTGAAGTGCTCCAGTCCTCTATCATGGACTGTAGATCAACAGTCCCTAAGGTCATTAAATCAGCGTTATTCTTCAGAAATTCCTCTTCTTCATCATCTGATAGTCCATCTAACATGTGGACTGGTTCAGCAAAATATGGTCTGGCGTGAAGTTTGCAAGGTTGTATAACATCTAATTTTACCACATATCTACGGTTGGCATCTTTGAACGTGAGCTCTTGTGCAGACCAGTCCTGTATTACCTTCGCATGCTTCAGCCAAGGTTGACCGAATAGAAGGTTGTAATCCAAAGTGGATTCCGGTAGATCTAGTATAACAAAGTTCATTTTGAAGGTCGTACCTTGTAAAGTAATGGGTACATTTCGCACAAGTCCTACGGGATGGACTCTAGATTGATCTTCCATTCAGACAAAAAATTGAACTGGTTCGATTTCGGTCCATCCTAACCTATTGCATAAGGCTGTAGTCGCAATGTTAACACCAGAGCCTCCATCAATCAATACCTGCGTAATTTTATGATTCTTATACCATACTGTAATCAAGGGAACTGAATGATCAACCGTAGAATCAGGTTCCGGTTGCACTGCTACTGTTGCCGGAATACAAGAAGGTACCGGACTGAACTGTTGGTGGAACTGTTGTCGAATCCCAGGTACCAATGCTAGTAGTTGGCCTAGAGGCAGGGTGATAGATGCCTTGGATAAAATTTCCCAGGCCTGTTGAGATTGGTTGTCCTGTTCCTTTGAACTTGAGGTCTCTGCCAATGCCAAAGTATCTGCTGTCATGTCTACTGCTGATGATGGCTCCGCTGTTGCTTCCTTTTGTTGTGTTCCTTCCTTTGTCGATGAAGCCCGGGTCACCGGAATAGGTTCTGGAAACACTGGTGGTTCTGTTGCGGTCCATTGACTAGCCTTATTGTACATCCTATGTTGTTCTCGTATCCCAGGTTCGAATATTTCAACTGCCGACTGTAGTTGTTTACCGGATCGGGTCTGGACTGTAGCACTCTGTGTTTCTACTGGTGTGATTTGTACCATGTTGGCCATTGGGTTTTGCCGCTCCTTCTTCCTTTGATCATACTCAGCTGCATCTTTGCAAAATCTTCTAATGTGTCCGAATTCACCACAAAAATGACAGCGTGGTGGTGGTAAATTGGGATTTTTCGGTGGTGGTCCGTTCTGCCAGCGGTTTGCATTATAGTTGTTGTTCCTCTATGCTCGGTAGTTCCGATATCCTTGTGGTTGATTGTTTCTCAGTTGCGGAGGTACATAGTGATTCGCTGGCTGTCCATGTTCTTGAATAACAGCATTGACTGTTGCTGTTCCTTGTATTCTGGCATTGTAGACACAGTTTCCGGTGGTGTGTCCGACAGTGTTGCAGATAGCGCAGAAAAGTTTGATTTAGTGCACAAGTGGCACTAGTATGACCTGAATTTTTGCATGTGACGCAGTATACTTGTCTGGTTATATCTTCAGCCGTATTTTTGTTTGTTTTTAACCACTCCAGATCTTCTGTAAATCCACCGACTTTGGATTCCAGTTGCAGAGCCATGGCAATGACTGCATCCAGCGTCATAGCTCCGACATATCTTATGATCATGATCTACTTTAGTTGTGGGGTTAATCCATTGATGAACCACTGAGTGATGACATCATCAGGTAAGTTAGCGTGGGCCTGTGGTATCTGTTGTAAGTGTGTCCTAAAGAGTGTAGCATACTCCTGGACAGTCTGATTTGCTTTCTGTCGGTTGTTCTGTAAATAATCAAAGATTTCGGCGGGATTCTTCTTTAGCCTGAATCGTTGTAGAAAAGCGTCTTGTACTGCGTCATAGGTACCGAAATGATTAATGTCATATTCCGTAAGCCATCTGGCTGCTTCATTGACCAGTGTAGATTGAAAAACAATGGCGTTATATGCTTGATCCGGGGGATGGTTAAGAACTGCATAACTGATCTCGAAAGTGCGTACGTGAGCATCCGGATCATCTCCTGGGAATCCACCGAATTTCGTGTATGTCACTCCTGTTGGAGGCGGCCTTGGCTGACATAACTGTTGTTGCTGTTGTTGTCCGTTCATTGTGAGTGTATTAGGCCTGTCTTCTGTATCTTGAGGTTGATTGGTTGAACTATCGGAACTTGTATCGCCGGATGGCATGCCTTCCGGTGTGCTGTTTTTGCTTAGGATGCTTCGGATCTCTGCTTCGAACAGCTTTCCTTCCTTCTGGATGTCCAATATCCGAAATATTTTGTCCAAGCATGCTGGTTGGGCTGAGGATTCCGCAAAAAATGCTAAGCCTTGGCCGACAGTTGGTGTTTCTATCACCGGAATATCAGCGGAATGAACTGAAATTGTGCCAGAATGCAGTGTTTTTCCGCTTTTACCGATTTCTTTTCCTAGAGTATTTCTGATCATGGATAACTCTGAATCTTTATCCAAGATTGTTAAACTGGTTTCCAGCGGCGTCTTGGTAGATTCTGGAATTACTATATCTTTGATAGGCTGGGTCGAAGTAGCACCAGAATGTACCAAAGGCGTTGATCGTTCCACCGGAATATGACCGGAATTAATTCTAACGTCCTTAACTTGCTTGACCATTGGGTCAGACCGCGTTATACCTTCTTCTCCTAGGGTTGTCTTTAGCACTTTACGTGTTCGAGTCTTATGGTTCTTAGGATACGTTCCGCCAGACCGAGTAACTGGCATGTATCATTGCGCAGTAACACTATCTGAGCAGTTGGCAACAATCTGGCTCTGTTGCTACCGTCAGTCAATCGAACAGTAAACGTGATGTTTGACTGACAAACTGCTGGCACTCTAATACCACTTTCCCACAGATGGCGCCAAATGTTAGTCGTTAAACTTCCGACTTCAGACTCCAAACACTGTCGAGTTCAAACGTCCCTAATCATTCCTAACATTAAGTTACCTCTTAGTCACGTGGGTTCTTGGGAGTGGTAGGGGTCTGTTAGACAGAGGCCCTGTACTATTTTCCCAACTCATTACACAATCATAATTACTTTCTAGCGTCTTAGCTCAGCGCGCAACTCTGAACAACTGATGATTGTTCAGTGTATTTGACTTAGAATTCCCGAACTAATCCTGCTATAGTGATCTGAGCAGTAGTCCGGTGACTTGTATCTAATAGAATAATCTACTTCAGTAACGAAGATCATCTAATACGTGCTTCTTCAGAGCAGACAGTTATACCAAACACACATATATACCCTGAAGTTATGCAACTCATCATATGCCAACCTCAAGCAACAACCTTCCTAACAACGATCAACTCGTCACAGACTTAACAATGTCCTACTTGCACTTCAACCATTACAGATGCTAGTCTTCCTGTGATCGGAATCAACAGTGAACATAGACTACTGCATCGAACTTGGCACTTACAAAAAATGCGAACACGTGAACAGTTCGGGGCTTCTGTTCACAACTTCTCATTCAGCATACAAACTGACAACAACACACTGTAACTTAATAACACTCAGAGACACACTCAACCGTTACCGAATAGATTCGTAACTCAAGATTACTAATTCGTAACTCTGCAGTATGGTGCGAATAAACGACTAGACGGAGCAGGAGACAGAATAGAACAGAACAGAGTAGAGTTCACTCTTCCGAATGACATACACACTTCAACAGTACGCTTACAATTCCTAAAACTGGCTCTCGGCCACTCTTTTTTCATTTCCTTATATAGAAGATTTTTTTACAAGGGTGCGTGAATCTTTAGTTACCTACGCGTTTCCCAAAAGATTCTTTTACATTTAAGACGCCTGTCCTAGTACATTTGTCCTTGTTCGGCGGTCGTCTAACAATTATCACCAATGAGTGAGTAATCTAGGGCTTCTTGTTCCAGGCTTCTTGTTCTAGGCTTCTTTGTCTAGCCAGTGTCATATCTGGAGGGAATGTTTTTGTCCTCAAGAAGGCCACTAACGGTTCACTCCAATCTGGCACTATGGACACTTGATACAGAGTGGCATGTTCCACAGGTGGTTTAGTGCAACAGATTGGGCATTCCTTGCACAACTTGTGGGCCTCAGCCTCCATAGTCGGCCAATGCACACCGAGTCTCCTTAGTGTTTGTAGGGTTCGTTGCTTTGAGTAGTGTTGCTCTAATGCACCTACATGTGCTAATTGCAACCATTTACCGTACTCATCCTCTTCCACACAACAAGCCAATATCCCTTGATCTGTTTGTTTGTACATGCTTCCTGCCATTATATGGTACTTTTGAGCTTTTACTATCTCCCTATCCTGTGTGTTCATTACTGGGTGGTTAGGCCCGTATGTCAATACTAGCACTAATGGCTTAGCCCATTGAGGTATTACTTCCAAATTAAACAAGTAAGCATCGGGAAGATCATCCGATACTCCTTGTGGGGCTTCTCCAGATGTGAGTCTAGAGAGATGATCCGCTCTCAAATGAGGCTTGCCTTTTCTCACCACTACCTCAAAGTCATATTCCATTAGTAAGAGGAACCATCTTACCAATCTACCTGTGTTGCATGGCTTGTTCACCAAGTAAAGTAGAGCTTGATGATCAATAAAAAATTTAAACTTATTTGCAAGCAAATAATGTCTAAACTTTTTAACCGCATACACCATGCCCAATCCCTCTCGTTCGGTAGTGGTATAGTTTCGCTGAGTTGCGTTCAACTGTCTACTTGCATAGGCAATTGGAAGATCCATATTACCTTCACCAGTAGGTTGTGCAAGCACACATCCAATGGCATAATTGGATGCATCCACATGCACATGGAAGGGCTTATTCCAATCTGGTGTAGTCAAGATTGGTGTTGAGCATAATCGCTGTTTGAGCTCATTGGAAGAGTTCTCACATTCCTCAGCCCACTCAAAGTTTGTCAGAAGTCCGTAGAGAGGCTTTGCAATGATGGCATACATGTGTATGAAACACCGGTAATAAACACAATGCCCCATGAAAGCTTGTACTTCTTTGACATTCTTTGGCCTAGGTAACTCTGCTATGGCTCTTACTTTCTCTTCATCAGTGGATATGCCATTCTTCAACACTATATGTCCTAGAATCTTTCCTTGCCTGACCATGAAAACACACTTTTCTGGGTTCAAGTAGACTTGATACTCTCTACATTTGTCAAAGATTTGCCTAAGTTCTGGTATGTGTGTCTGTCTAATGTTGGAATGAGCACAGAGATCATCAACATAGACCTCTAAATTCTTCCTCAGGAATTCTTTAAACACATGGCACATCAATCTCTGGAAGGTTGCGGGAGCATTGGTAAGCCCGAATGGCATTACCCTAAAAGCGAATATGCCCCACTCTGTGGCAAAAGCCGTCTTATGCCGATCCTCTGGAGCAATGGCTACTTGATTGTAGCCCGAAAACCCATCTAGAAAGCTGTACACTTCCTTGCCTGGTACCCTTTCTAATAGATGCTCAGTGATAGGAAGCGGATAACTATCTCTGATAGTAGCTGCGTTAACCTTCTTGAAGTTAATGCATACACGTAATTTACCATTCTTTTTGGGCACCACTACAATGGGGGACACCCATTCAGTGTGCTCGATTTCATAGATAAATCCAGCTTCAACCAAGCGGTCTATCTCTTCTTTGATCTTAGCAGCATAATTATCATTGTATGTGTATGGCTTTTGCTTGGAGGGTTTGGCATCTGAGGTCATGGGGATAGTGTGTGAGCATATGTTTGGATCAACACCCTTCAAATCCTTGTAACTCCAAGCGAATACATCTCTGTATTCTCTTAGCAAGGCTATTAATGCATGCTCTTCTTCCTCTGTTAGGTCATGTCCTATGTAAGTGCATCTCTCCTCTCTCTCTTCTAGGGCTACCACTATTTTTTTTGTGATTTCTTTGTTATCATAGGCCTCTCCCGATTGCGCCTCATGTTTAGGCATTCTCACCATGACTCTTCTATCGTCTATCTCATACTTCTTAAAGTTTTTCGGGACCTCAAACAAAGATTCCTCGTCTTCTTGTGTGACTTCTTTCTTCTTCCTTTTCTTTCCTTCTTCCTTAGGGGTTACATGTGTGGCTAGCCTTACATCATTTGTAAGCTCTCCGTGCCTTTGGGATTGAAATTCTACTTCATAGAAGTATTCTTCATCTGATGCAAAAGGTGGGTCCATAATGATTGACTCTAGATCGGAGTCACTCGCATCCTCAAATGCATCATGGCTAGGTTCGCACTCTTCTAAAACTGCCTCTCCCATGATTGGCTCTATGTAGAAGACTGAAATGTCATCGCCATCCTCATCACAGTGGGGTGTCCATTGTTCTTCATTGATGGCTACATCCATTGTTGCTAGAATTTTTGCCCAGCCATGAGGCTCAAACTCTTCGTCAGGAAAAACTACAGGTGCATAGGCTGGGTCTTGAATTGATCTATGGGTTTCTTTTGCACCTACCTCTCTGGCTTTCTCTCTCTTCTCTTCTTCTACTGCTACCTTACACATCCATAAGTGAGTGTCTTCATGCATCCATGAGGATCCGGATCCTATGGAATGCACAAACTCAGTCTCATCTTTGGCTCTATGGATGGGATTCCATTGAATAGGCGGTACGTCTCTATGAGAGTAATCCTTGAGATTGACTTTGGTTGTAACACCTAGATGTTGCAAATACAAGGAATTGGTTCCCCAATCCTGTACCACTTGCAATTGCCGCATAAATGGCCTTCCCAAAATCATCTCATAGGCTTGGTTTTTGCTAAAGTCGCATATAGCAAAAGTGTGCTCGAACTCAACACCACATGTAGTGAGAGTTATGCCTTCTAGCAATCCCAAGGGCCTCTCAATATGGCCATCGGCCATTTGCAATTTCATTCTCGTCGGTCGGAGTGCTGGCTTGCCCCAACGCTTCCATAGGGAAGTTGCAGCAATTGCAACTCCTGCACCTGAGTCCAAAATTGCCTTGGTTGTGTATCCCTGATGGGTAATTGGGAGATAGGTATTTCCTTCTTCTCCTTCACTCATGTCTCCTATCTTATCCAATGGTATTTTAGGCACTGTTCTAAGAGATCCTACCTGGGAACGCGATTTCGCTATGTCTGGCACTTGTTTGGCTACGTGTTTCCACACATCTGGCTTAACTTTGAGTAGCTCTTCTAAAGTGAGATTGCAATCCACTTTAGTGTTCTTTACTACCTCTGTATTCCTAGGTATGATTGAATCTTCGTTTCTTATCATGACTGTGGGTGCTCTCAGGCAAGTTGACTTGGTTTCCCATGGGCCTGTGAAATGTGGTAACTCTTGCAAAGAATTAGACTCAAAGTCTAACCTCTCATGAGAGTGGGCACTTTCCTGTTCTTCATAAATAGAAGGGATGTCCTGTGGGAACTGATCATGTGCGTCATCCACAAGTTCTATGGGAGGAGGGACTTCAATCTCCTTTGCCCACTTCTCTTCTTGAATCTCTCTCAAGAACTCTAGTGAATACCTATTCATAGAAGAAGAGGTGTCTGGTTCAGTGGAGTTAGGCACATAAGCTCCCTGGGGAGGAATGCTTATTCTATCACTTGCCCTCTCCTTAGCCTGGGAGGTGGCTCCTTTTCTAGACCTTGCAAGTAACCTCTCCAATCTATCCAATAGACCATCAAAGTGCAATGGTGTTCTGATGGGGTTAGAGCCATTGAACAAGCGACTGGCTTCAAACATGGCTTGCGCCAATTCGACCATTTTAGCACAAAGCTTTGTTCGCTCTATCTCTAGATCGGCTCTAGGGTAACATTTCTCATGATCTGTTACATTGGGCCCTTCTTGGGTTCTGGCCTGATATGCTTTAAGCATCATGTCTAGATCTTCAGGAGTGGGATCGGCTAAGACTCATCCTACTCGAGGTGGTGATTGGGTTACGTGTGGTGGATTGGTGGGTGGAGGAATGGAGGGTGAAGGGGATGGTAGTGACGTGGATGTGTGAGAGTGCGTTTGAGATGTGATTTCTATGATTTTGGCTTTGGTTTCTCGTAGGCTTTCCTCAAGTTCGCTCATCTTTCTTGCCCATTGCCTTTTCATACATTCACAGCTATCTCTCCAAGCTCTTGTCCTCTTCTTATTCTGGCTCTCAGTCTCACTAACCTCCGCATTCTTTTCCTGGCCTAAGTCTTGGTTTTGCTTAAGTGCCTGGGCTCTCGTGATGACTTGTACTAGGGCTGTGGAAGTCACACTTCCTATGGAGTCTACCACTAAGCCAATAACATTGATAGGAGCAATTTTTGGTATATTGACGGGGTTCTTGGGACACTCTTGTAACAAATGCTCCTTTCCACAATCGGGACAAAAGCCTTGAATTGTCACAGATTGGGTTTGTGTCGGTGCAGGTAGAGGGCAATCACGAATGAGATGATCTCCCTAACAATGATAGCATGGCCCTCTAGGAAATGGAGGTCTCATCGGCCTAGGTTGGGATCTCGAGTTGGGGTTGGCATACATGACGTTTGCGTATTCTGGCTCCCCACTAGATTCATTCGGTTCTTCATAATAATATGACTCACTATGCTCCGGTGATTGCATGTAGTAGGCCTGGGGGCTCCCAACATGGGTGGAGTCAAAACTATGATCACTTGGATCACTTTTTGAAAGCGAGGATGTTACTAGCACTAAATCTCTATTTAGATTTTCTTCTGCCGTTGCATACTTCACTGGAATCACGTTGGTGGGGGCAGGGGGTTGCTGCACTAGGACTGGTTGCGGTCTTTGTTGCCCTTGGTAGGGTGGTTGATACGTTTGCTGAGGTCTAGCATACTGTTGTTGTGGGTACTGATTAGAGTACTTTCCTGGTTGTGGATATGGTTGAGGATAATTTTGTCTAACAACTTGTGTGTTGTATGGGCAGTCTTGTGAAGTGTGATTGGTGTATCGCCTCTCTATGGTGCAGTACTGGTTGTTAGGGTTCACTTGGGGTTGAGCCATGATGGGGCACATATTAGCCATATGGTCTCCTCCACAAGTATAGCATCATTTTCCGGGGGCAAATCTAGGAATCTGCTTGCTAGAGACACCTAATTTCAGAGCTACCTTTTCCGCTAGATCCTCAATTGATGTGGATTGTGAGGAAATGAGGCTACTAGAACTATCTGAATCTTTATAGATTTTTGAGAGCTCTAATTCCTCCCCTAGATTATCCTCAATGTCTATGCACATGCGTACACATTCTTCTATGGATCTAGGGTCCTTCAAGTACACATATGATCTCAGTTTGGTGCTTAACAATCCATCTAAAAATAAGGCCACTTGCTTGGTTGGAGTGGGTAACTCTGGAGCTGGGTATCTCTCTAGGTATTGCCTAAAACTTCTTCCTGCGAGCCTTATTGTCTCTTGAGGTGTTTGCTTGAAGCTGTATATCAGGGAGGATGTGTTATGCCTAATACCAATTTTGGAAAATTCAGTGATGAATGCTTCAAGAAGTTGGTCTATATTTCTGTACTGATCCTGGTGAAGTGGTTGAAACCACGTCAAGGCAGTGTTCTTGAGTGTTAGGCCAAAAGCATTGTATTGAGTGAACAAATCTTCCACTTGTTTAGCTCTCAAAACTTGCCTAAACTCCGCTACATGGTCATATGGGTCTCCTGTGCCATCGAAGCAGTTCTTCAGGGACTTTACTAATTGTGTGGGTCTTAAGGTTCTAGCGTGTTCTCTAGGCCTTGTGAGAGGGAATTGGTCTGCATTTCTTAGATTCCTAGGTTCCCTATATCTCTCCCTGTCCATTCTATCCGTCTCAGTCCTTGTTCTTTCTCTCCCAAGTGGGTTAGCAAAACTCACCTCAGGTCTATCCCTACTCCGTTCTCTTTGAGTCCCATGAGCTTGAGATGTTCCATCTCCTTGGTGACTATAAGACATAGTGGATCGAGGTTGGGGGAAAACAAATTCACCTTTCCAGGTGTATGCGTGTCTTCCATGCTCAGAGACCACACAGATCCTCTCCGAAGCATCATCTAAGTAGGTCACTTTTCCTGGGCTATCCGGATCTTTGAATTCATAGATGGTAAGGGCTCCCACTTCATTAGGCTTCTCAAGCTTGTACCTCCAAAAAGCCTCATCTGTCTCTGGATTCACGAGCAACTCTATGCTCTTATTGTCCTAGAGAACCAACCCTGGAGTGATTATTCTCGTTAGAACCGACTTGCCTCGAGGGGTTTTTGGCTCCTTTCCCAAGTTCCCTTTCTCTATGTCACCTATTTCGGGTTCAGAGATTATGTTGCCAAACTCATCTGTCCTTTCAGGTTGGCTGGTGACCACATACATTGTTTCTTCTTTATCTATGTATGCACCATTTTCGAACTTGACTATAGGGTGTTCTAGTCCAATGGGTTGATCCGGGTTTTTAATTAGGACAACAGATCTTCTCAGTCCATCCTCATAGATGCGTGCACCTAGGCAGTTGGTCTGGATGTATTCCAATTGAGTTTTGTAGGGACCCTCAGGTCTTTCTAGGTATGCCACTCCTGAGCTACCTACATGTCCTTCCATGTTATAAGACATCTCAGAGTCACTACTTCCTAAGTCTAGAGCGTAGGGTTAATCACTCAACTGTTGAGCCCAAGATTTGGCTGTATGGTTGACGCTAGCCTCGGATGATCTAACGCTTTGATGGTCTCTCCCTAGGTGTCTTCCCGATCTCAGGTTCATATGCCCTTTGTACGTTGCTGATCCTTTGGTACCAATCACTTGTTCCTTTTGAGTTCCTTTGTATGTGTTTTCTTGTTTTTAATTAAGCGTCGTCAAGAGCACTTAAGTGTGTAGTATTTGATGTTCCTCGCCCACTTAGTTTAATTTCTTTTCCTTTAAGTTGTCCCTAGACTGCAATTTAGCCTATCCTTGCACTTGAGAAATTAAAGGCTCTTCAAACTTGAGTGTTCCTATCGTACCCCTAGTCAATCAGGACAACTACTCGCACTTAGCCTATGCTAAGAATGGACTGAGGGGGTTAAGAGATGTTCCAACCTCAAGTCGCTCCTCCTGGCGATGCTTGTCTACCTAGGAAGCACGTTCCCAAGCTTGTTCGCCCTGGCACTTACTTTGCTTTCTCCAAAAGATCTCGATGATCCTGTAAGAACCCCAAGTTTAGCTTCAATTTGATCGTTCAATTGACAGACAATTTATTTCAGACACTTTTTAATGACCCTTGTTCCCCCTTTTGTATTGCTAAAAAATTTTCCTCTAGAGCTCCCTTGGTGTACCTCCCCCTCAATGTGTCAGCTTCAAAATATCATATCTAAAAATCAGCGCATTATTCTTATAAAAAACAGTTGAGGGCGCGTAGTATATGCCACGAGCTTTCCGACAAGCCCTAGAGCTCAAAAAATGGATTTCGTATGAAAAAGTTATGACCGTTCAGGGTTTAGGGGGTTAAACAGACAAACAGAACCTTTCAGGAGTTTCAATGCATTTTTCTAAGGCCTTTGTAAGTGTATGAGTATTTGAGTATGCAAATATGCCCAAAATTTAGCCTAAATTTCCAAAAAAATTACCCCTTAATTTTTTGCCGAAAATGTCTGTCTATCGCGATAGACGGTGTCTGTCGCCATAGATACAAGCTGTCGTGGGGGGCTGTCTGTCACGATAGACAGTGTTTGTCGCAATAGATGGGTCTGTCATGATAGACGGTGTCTGTCGCGATAGACGATGTCTGTCGCGATAGATGGGTCTGTCGCGATAGACGGTGTCTGTCGTGATAGATGGGTCTATCGCGATAGACGGTGTCTGTCGCGATAGACGGTGTCTATCATCTGTCGTGGAATTTGGTTTGTCGTGATAGACGGTGTCTGTCACGATAGACTGAGTTTGTCGCGATAGACTGAGTCTGTCGTGGAATTTGGTCTGTCGCAATAGATAGGTGTCTATCGCGATAGACGAGGTCTGTCGTGGGTCTCTGTCTGTTGCGATAGATGGGTGTCTGTCGCGATAGACGGGGTCTATCGTCTGTCGTGGTTTGGTCTGTCGCGATAGACGGTGTCTGTCGCGATAGACTGGTTCTGTCGTGGAATTTGGTCTGTCGCGATGGACGGTGTCTGTCGCGATAGACCGTGTCTATCGTGGATTTTGGTCTGTCGCGATAGACGGTGTCTGTCGTGATAGACAGTGTCTGTCACGATAGACTGAAAAAACGCAAATTTTTGAGAAACTTCTAGTGATTTGGAGCGCTTTAATGGTGTAGGTTACCGTGCCAAACACGCATTCACAAAATATCAAGTTTTTCTGTCTGTCGCGGTCGTCGTCTCGGGACCTGTGCAGAGTCTGTTGTACGTGCGCAAACTGCTGGAGAAGGTGGTACAGCTAGTTCCTACAGCAAAAGCTCAAAAAACACACAAAAACAGATCGTATGCAAGCTCCCTCTCGCTCTCTCTCACAATGAAATGAGGGAAATGAGGCGGGGAGTGGAATATGACCAAAAACTGAAATTTTTGTGGAGATGGAGATGGAGGTGGGAGATGGTGGGGATGATGATGGTGATGCAAAAATAAGAAAAAATGAAGAAAAATAAGGAAAAAGAGGATATTACCTATAACTCCAATGTCTCAACTCGACGTCTTACCATCACACGCTCGTCCTCGAAGCTCTCTCCCTGGCAACGACGCCAAATTTGGTGTCACTCTAGCACAATGGTGAGTACCAACATGAGAAGATTCACCTCATAATTGTCAATCCGTGGAGACGTGAGGACTAGTATGAAGACTATGAGCAAGTGAAGGCACAAGTGTGTGAGTGAGAAGCACACAAGCATGCACACACATACACACACACACAAGGCAAGAACAAGGAGAGGAACAATTGAGTTCTTTGCATTAGTCAAAAAGTCTCTTACATAAGCTCAATTTCACAAACAATCCACCCCAAAAATGAGCTCTCTAGCTCTTTTTATAGTTTTCTCACTAGCTTTGGCCTTGTCCAGACCTAGTGTCCGGCCTAGTTAAAAATTAGGTTCTAGAGCCTATTTGAGGGCTCAAATGAAGTCTGAAAATTAGGAAAATTGGTATGTAGCTAATTCTAATACTCCTCAAGCTCGAGGACTCCTCAGCTTGAACAAAATGGAGTCTTTACTACCAAAAATGGAATTTACAATGTTTGTGTAGTTATTAAAATCACTTGAGTTGTTAATGGTCCATGGAAAAAATGATTAGGCATTGTTGTCGTATTGTGCATGACTGCTCTATCGTACCTGTATGCCAACACATGGCAAGATAGGTATCCCTATTCATAGAAGGATTAAGAAGTGCCCAATTAAGAACCCTAGTGTATTATAGGAGGTGCTCTGGCTTAGGAGCTTGTGTAAAAGAAGCAATTGATTTGGAAGATAATAGAGGCCAAGATCTGTTAGCATTTGATCAACCTAGAACAAATGAAGATAAAATCCCACCAGCGAGGAATTGGCTCAAGCCATTGCTAAAGCCCTAGAAGTAAGCACCAAAGCCAATTTGATAAACTCTAGGATAAACACAAAAAAAAAATGCTACAGTTGTGGAGAAAATCATTTGGTACAACAATGCCCATATCAAAAGCCACCACATTTGCAGGATAGGAAAACACTCAAATATTGTACACTAGAGAGAAAATGGACAAATCATACCAGGGAGGAATGCTTCTATAATAAACAACCAATAAAAGAGAGAGATTATGTGAGTCAACGAGAATCAGGATATATTGAGCAACCAAGACCTGTACTTGGGCAACAACCTCCTGTTCCAACAAATGTGGTACCAATTAAATACACACCGATAGAGGAGGGAAACTCAAAAACAAGGTCACCATACAAGGAAGATTATCAATGGAATGAAGGATATCAAGAAGAATGGGAAGGATATGAATTGAGAGAACCATAACTACAAGCCCTAGACTTGGGAAATGGGAGAATTGAGATGGATACAACCACATTCATGTATATAACCAATAATTATATGTCCAATCAAAAACCTCAGTTCAAAGGGGGACCAAAGATAACTTGTTATAGGTGTGGGGGAGAACATTTCATTAGAGACTGTCCACAACCTCCTACATTAAGAATTGAGGGAGCTTATTGTAAGGATTGTGGCAGGGAACATTTAATAAAGGATTGTCCAAAAAATCCTCAAAAACCACAAAACACACCTAATAACATACCATTGAAAACAGTCAACATCATGAAACAAGGAGAATTGAGTGACATTGACCAAGTAAATGTAAATGCTATAACAAGGGCACAAGCTAAACAACAAGAAATGACTAGGGAACAAAATGAAGGTTCAATCTCAAAGGGGAAGAAAAATAGACAAAAAGGGAAATGGGAAAGGAAAAAAAGAATGGGTAAAAATTTGGAAGAAGAGAATAGGGAACAATCAAACATAACTCCTTCTCAAAAGACACAAACCCAGTCTGAGAAAGGAAATTCACAGAGTCTAGAAACATTGATCAAAGCATATAAGGGAAGAATTCAAGAGGGACCAAATCCTACAGACCATGGAATGGCTTATCCTATGCCAGACTTAGAACATGAAAGGATGCAGAAGTGTAAACAAATCATACAGGAAGCACAACTCAAACTGGGGGAAGTAGACAATTCTCAAAAAACAGTTGAGGAATCTGAGACAACAAGACCAAAAGGAAATATGAATCAGAAAGAAAACCCACAAATAACAATCCAGGTGAATATAGATAAACAATGCACAATTCTATATCACACCACATTGGAAGAATTGATAAAACAGAATCCTCACTTACAAAACAGAATGAAAAAATGGGAACCTATACCAGAAAATATTCATCCACAACTACAAGATTTGGAGGAGTTGTGGTATATTCCCATTGATAATATAGGAGGATATTGTGAAGGAGAAGACGGAAACTCAACACTAAAAATACAATTTGGTAAAAACCATGCCAAAGCCATTCGGGATAGTGGATCAGGAGTGGCCATCATGACTAAACAAACTTGGGAAAAATGGGGAAAAAATGAATTATTACCCACCAAAATGAGATTGCAACTTGCAGATGGACACATAGAAAAACCACTAGGAATATGGGAGAAAGTGATTGTGGACATATGTGGAATAGAGATAGAACATACTTTTGCCATAGTTGAGTTCCCACAATCTACTTCATATGAAATTATCCTAGGAAGGCCATTTATGAGACAAATGGAAATTGTGCAAGATTGGGGTAATGATTGCTTATACCTTTAGAGCAAAGGAAGAATAACTAGAGTAAATCTAAGAAATGGGCACTACTGTGACATATCTCCTCAATAATGGTATAAAATACATCAAAATCAAGAATTAAGTGAAGAATCAGAGATATAAGACCAGGATGAAAGTGACTCATCAATATGGAAGTGCAATATGATAAGAAACCTCACCAATAGAAAAAGAAGATTGAGAAGAGAAGATTGTGTGGAAGGAAGAAAGTTACAAGATGAGAACTATGTACCACAACAATTCAAAGATGAACAATTTGAGCCCTATGGGTGGAACCAAATATTGGCTACCATGGATCTGGCCAGTGATGAGTATGTAGGAGTGGAATTTCAAAATGAAGAAGGGTATGATGTTTTTCACATTGGAATACAAATGATAAAAGTATCAAAAACAGAAGAGGAACAGAAAGGAGAAATGATATTAGAAAAAGGGAAAACACAATTTTTGGAAGAAGTAAAAGTTGAAGATGATATTAAAGATAAAATCTGAGGCAAGTATAAGAAAAACAAACACAAGGAAATAGAAGAAAACCAAGAGTATGAGAAGAAGAAAAAGGAAACAAACAAAGATCAACAGTTTGATGTACCAACCAATTTCAAGACTTATGAAGTAGAAGACAGACTACTTCTCAAGATGAAACCAAATAGAGAAAAGAAGAAAGGGGAGGCTTATGATAATGAGGAACAAACTAAGAAGGTCATGATCACTCAGGAAGAGGGAGAAGAAAGACATATTATAGTGGCTGATGACATGACAACTGAAGAAGAGAAGGCACTAAGAAACTTGGCAAGAAACTATAGGGATGTGTTTGCTTATAGCTACAAGGATTTGAAAGGTATTGATCCTAAAATCTGTGAGCATAAGATTCCTATTACACCTGATGCAAAACCTAGCAAACAAAGACATTACACCTTCAATGATAAATACTCTGCTAAAATAAAGGAAGAAATTGACAAGCTGTTGGCTGCCAATTTCATCTATGAGATTGAGTATACAGAATGGATATCTCCTATAGTTGTGGTACCAAAAAAGAATGGGAAACTTAGGTATGCATTAACTTGAAAAAGGTGAATGCAGCAACTATAAGAGATCGTTATCCACTGCCTATAATAGATCATCTTCTAGAAAGAGTTGCAGGGAAGGAGGTCTATAGTTTTTTAGATGGTTTTTCAGGATACAATCAGGTACCTATAGCATTGGAAGACCAACATAAAACTGCCTTTTCCACAGAATGGGGAATTTATGCTTTTAGGGTTATGCCCTTTGGGTTAACCAATGCTCTAGCAACTTTTCAAAGGTTGATGTGTCATATATTCAAAGACTTCCTGAGGAATGTAATGGAAATTTATGTAGATGATCTTTGTACTTTTTCACTAAAAAGACAATATCACTTGTAGGATTCAGAAAATATATTCAGGAAATGCAGAACCTACAAAGTGTGTTTAAATCCAAAAAAGTGTGTATTCTTTGTAAGACAAGGAAGAATGTTAGGTCACATAGTCTCTAAAAATGGAATTTCAACTGATGAGAAGAAAATAAAGGCCATAATAGAACTTCCAAGACCAACAAATGTAAAGGAACTTCAAACTTTCATGGGACATTGTGGGTACTATAGGAAATTTGTACACAAGTTTGCTGACATAGCCAAACCCTTATATGCCCTAATTACAAAGTTTGAGTGGACCAAGGAGTGTGACCAAGCCTTTGAAACTCTAAAAATTTGTTTGGTAACAGCCCCAATTCTGAAAACACCTCAATGGGATAAAATTTTTCATGTCCATGTGGATGCTTCAAATTATGCTTTAGGATGTGTGTTAGCATAACCAATAGAAGGAAGCAAGTTAGATTTTCCAGTGGCTTATGCTAGTAGGCAATTGAATCTAGCAGAGAAAAATTACACAACCACTGAGAGAGAAGGGTTGGGCATGATATTTGCTGTAAAGAAATATAGACATTACCTTTTGGCCAACAAGTTTAAGTTCTTTGTGGACCATCAAGCTTTACTATATTTGGTAAATAAACCTTGTCACACTGGTAGAATAGTCAGATGGTTTCTTTTACTAATGGAATTTGAGTTTGAAGTGGTGGTCAGACAAGGAAAAACACACTTAAGAGCAAATCATTTATCTAGAATCCAGTCTAAAGAAGCCAGTTCACCTTTGGATGATGACCTGCCAGATACTTATTTGTTCAAAGTAGAAGGAGTTCGTGAGTGGGCCATGAGTTTAGTACCATTATTAACCATGGGACCTTGCAAAACAATTGGAAACAATACACACTTAGTATTACAAAGCAGAAATTTTATGCTGCTAGCTGGGCACTTGTATCACCTCAACCATATAGGCATATTGGAATATTGTACTCCTGAAGAAGAGCAACAGGAATATCTGAAAAGAGCTCATTGTTGGAACCCTTGCACTCATGCTTCCAGGGTAGTCACCCTAAGTAATCTCAATAGGATGGGGGTACATTGGCCTAATAAGATTCAAGATGTAACAAAATACATTGCTAATTGCTGGAAGTGCCAATCATTGCAAGATTCAGAATTCATAACTCTATATTGGTTTCAGAAAAATTCAGAATGGAGTGAAAATATTGTTGAAGAGTTGAAAAGGGAGAAGAAAGGAAAACAAGTAATAGCTGGTGCAGATTCAAAAAATCTACAGGTAATCTCTGAAGAATATCAGTTGATAGGAGACCAATTGTATAAAAGAGGGATGGATGGATACTTAAGAATTTGTGTTCTTGAGGATAAATATCTGGACATGTTGGAAATGGCACATTCTGGAGTAGCAAGAGGACATTTTTCAAGTGACAGAACAACTAAACTCATATTATATTCTGGCTTTTGGTGGCCAACCCTATTTCCTGATGCAAGAACTTATGTTAAAAGATGTGACATCTGTCAGAGGGTGAGTCAACCAAATAGAAGAGACAATATGCCATTAGTTCCATTAATTTCAGCCAGAGCCTTTAGTAAATGGGGTTTAGATTTTATTGGACCTATACATCCTCCAGCAAGACAATCACATGCTGAATACATAATAGTGGCTACAGATTATCTGACAAAGTGGGCTGAGGCCAAAGCCACCAGAAGGAATGATGCTCATACTACAACTAGATTCCTTTATGAAAACATCATCACCAGATTTGGACTTCCAATTGAATTGGTAAGTGATAGGGGGACCCATTTTGTAAACCAAATCATAGAAAACATCACTGAATATTTCTTGATCAGTCATAGAAAGTCAGCCCCATATCACCCACAAGCAAATGGGTTAGCAGAAAGTACTAATAAAGTACTTTGCACTGTACTGTCAAAATTAGTAAACACAAACAAGAATGATTGGGATTTACAACTTAATCATGTCCTATGGGCTTATAGAGTGGCTTATAAGACTGAAATAGGAAACACACCATTCAATCTCGTATATGGACAAAATGCAGTTCTACCTATGGAATTCCTCATTCCAACATTAAAAGTAGGTAGTCACTACAATTGGACTGGACATGAACTTTCAGAGAGAGTAATAAAATTGGAAAAATTGGGAGCTTCTAGACTCCAAGCCATTATGAGTTTATATGTGGACAAGAAAAGGCAAAAGGCCTATCATGATGTTCATATAAAAGAAAAAGATCTACAAGAGGTGAGATCTAGTTTTGGCTTACACAGTCAAAGAACATCAGAAAAAGTTTCAGAAAAAAGCACATGGGCCATATATTATATATCAGATAAGTAACAGTGGAGCTATCCAATTAGCTAACATAGATGGAGAGATCATGCCAAATTTCATAAGTGGATGTAGAGTTAAAAGATATGATCTCCCATTAACTGCTTCTGAATGGAGAAGATTGCAACAAGCTCAAAACAAGAAAAAAGAAGAAGAAAACATGAGAAAAGAGGCTCAACAGGAAGCAAAGGTGAGGATAAGAAAAACCAAAAATCATAGGGAAGTTTGCTTGTGTGAAACACCTCTAAGACAAAAAGAACATTTGCCTGTGATAATAATGGATTATCAAAATGAAAAAATTAGGGTTTTGATATATTCTGGAGCTCAAGTGAATCTGATTAGTTCAACTTTGGTAAATAAATTTAGACTAAAAAGAACTAAAAGTAGAACATTTATCAAAACTCTGGAAGGTCAAATGATAGAAAGCATGTCTTCACTATCTATTAGAGTTAAGTTCAATAATGAATATATGAAAATAGATTGTGAAGAATGGCCAGATTATTTGATGACTGAAAAATTGATTTTGGGACAACCATGGCTCAAACAAAGTAAAGTAATTTTGAATTTTGAAAAAATGAAGCTTAACTTGATCATAAATGACAAAAGGTTTTTAATATTTTTATTGAGTAATGAATAACAGGAAGGTAATCAGGATGTTTATGACCCAGACATGGAATAATTTATTTTTCCAATAAAAGACATACAGACATTACCAATACAAACACCAAATGATCAAGCCTCATTTAATCAAAATCTGCAAAAAATTGAGAAGGCAAAGGAGGATGGACACCAAGAAGCAAGGTGGCGGCCATGGTATAATCTGAAGCATCAAAGCATTAGAACAAGAAGGATATGGAACCAAAGCATACCCAAGGTCTGCTCATCAAAACAAAATTCAAGAACAAAATGGATATGGAGGCCAAAACATTCTAAAAACTACTTATCAGAAGGAGATGGATTTCTTCCTGAAACAAGGGCAACTAAGGTTAAATATTATTGGGTAAAGAAATCAGAGTTGATTCAATGGAAAAAGACCATCTGTACTTGATCTGGAGTTTTGTCAAAATCAGATCAGAAGGTTAGACAAAAGAAAATCACAACACAGTGGAAATTAGAACAAAATCCTTTTACCCTATTCTTTTTCTAAAAAGAGAATTAGGAGGGGAAGAAAGGGAATAGAGGAAAAGGAAATTATGAAAAAAGAAAGAGAGAAAGAAAAAGAAAAATTGTGAAAAAAGAAAAATTGAGAAAAATTGTCGATTTTTTCCTTTTATAAATTTATATAGCACAAAGCAAGATATAGGAAGAAGGGTAACAGATCCCTATTTATTACTTTTTGTATTGTCTATTCTATTTTTTATGATTTTTTATTAGTTGTAATTCTTTATTGTTGTTTATTTTTCATTTGAATCTTTTTCTTCTAAAAACATCTTCCTCCTGGATAAGAACTGTTAGAAGAGGGAAGTGCACTAGACATCTTGCTACACATGTAATGGTCACTTTAATTGAGTTTTGTAGAGAAGTCAGAGTTTAAATTCCTTCTTCATTTCATCTCAAAATAACTATTATTTTCTGATTTTATGTGACTCATGTGGGTGGAGTTCTTTTCTTTTTTATGTGTTATATTTACCCCAGAATGGTGAATGCAAAGGAGCTGCCTATTCATGATTTCAAAGCAGAATCAGTCACCTTGTCAAGGGGACATTGGTTCCTGGATAGTGAAGCTGTGGTAGAGAAAGTAGACCTGGAGTCAGATGAAGAGCTAGAGATTCCAGAGGCAGAAAAGGTGGTGAAGGAGCTCAAAGAAACCCTAAGCATAATAGGACAACATATATTCACAGTGGGAGTAGGGGGTTACAAATATACAATGCTGTGTCAGGAGTTGTATTTCAAAGAGTAGCAGTCAATCAGAAAAGATGGAAGGCAGTAGGGTTGCATAAATTACTAGAAGAACCCATCTTTTTCATAGACTTTGAGAGAGTGGCACAAGTAATGAACAATTTATTGGAAGTAGGAAAGGTAATGATGCTTATTTCCGGTGCAAAGTCAAGAACAAAGATAATCAAGAGGTGAATGACTATTAAAGCAGAGCATATCAGAGCAGCTTTGCAATTCTACCCAATGGGAACCAAGCTTGACTATAGCTTTGTGAAGAAAAATAAGGAAACCTATATAGGATAGTCAAAATTTCCTGACTTCAAGGGGAGAGAGAATGAGGAATATGCCATTAGGATGTTTCTACAATATTTCTGTTTCCCAAAACTACCAAGGTATACCATGCCTCATAAATCTGTTACACTACTTATGTTTAATAATAAGGACAGAACTAAGCCCTTCGAAGTCATGGATGTAACTCCATACATAGATGAACAGCTGAAAGAAGCAGCTAAACACTAGGAACAAAAAAAATATATGAATGGAGCCCAGTTTCTCACCAGGATCATATATCATGTATTGGGAATGGAAGATCAATTGAAGTTGGCTCTAGAGGCACAATATTTCAGAAGCCTTATGACAGGAATCAAGAGTCCTCCCAGGAAGATGTCTGTGAGAGAAGTAGAAGGACAAACCAGCATGAGGGGGTCAGGAATGAAAAGGAAAGTAATCTCAGAGGAAGTAATCCCTGTAAAGAAAAGGAGGTTGGATCCAAGGAAGGTTGAATTGGAGCAGGATGAAGCAACCAAAGAGGAGCATGAAGCTGCTCAAAAACAGGTCCAATCTTCTAGTGATCCTCATCCACCTCAAACAAGCAAAGAGTAGTTATATACTTATCTGACTCAAGGTAATAACAAAAGAGCAATATATGAGGCACAATATCAAAAGATGCTGGAAGATTATTCTTGTAAGGCAACAGATTGGGTGCAGGAGGAAGTAGAGCATTATGAAGAGCTTCATGATCAAATGATGGCAGCCCAAACATAGGAAGTATTTGTTAAGAAAGAAGTAGAACTGCTAGCATACTTTAAAGAACTGCAAGGACCTCTAGAAACCAGAACCACAGTGGTAGCTAAAAGGAAAGTTCAAAAGAAACCAATACAAAAGAAGAAGTTGACCAAGAAGGGGAAGGGAAAATCAGTATTTGAATCTGTAACTTTAAAAGAGACAGAAGAAGTGACAGTAGGAGAAGAGCAGAAGGAATCTACTGTTGCAGGAGAGTCAAAAGTAGAAAAATCAAGCATAGCAGGATCCTCACAATTTTCCTCAGATTTTGATAGTGATATTGAAAATTTCTTATTAAAAAGTTTGAATTTTTCAGTACCTAGTACTCCTAATGTGGTTACACAGACCACTGAGAAACATAAAACATCTGAAGAGTTGAGAGAGAAGCCTCAAGAGAAGCAAATTCAGGAAGAAGCAGTTAAGCCACTCAGTCCTGAAGAAGAAAGAAGGATGATGAAAGGAAAGGCAATAATGGTAGAGGAAGAAAGTGAAATAAGAAAGGAGTTCAATTGTGGGCTGGTGCATTCAGGGTTGAAGTCAATATGGACCAAACCTTTCCAACAAACTTATGATAAATTTGATGAAGGAAAAGTAGAAGCAGAAAAAAGGGTACAGATAAGCAGTTCAGCCATAAAACAGAAGGGTGCAGACCAAATTCAGGAAATAAAGGAAACAATGGAAAAGAAGAATGCTGAAGAATTAGAAGAAGGAGTTATAGAAAAGGATATCAAACAAAGCATAGAGGATGTACTTTATGATTTGAACAATAATGAGGGGATTACAATCACAAAAACTCAAGGACAAGAGGAGGAGCTGGACCTAATGGACATAGATGAACAGGAGGAGGAACAGAAAAAGTAGACTAGTAATGATAAGATAAATTTCACTAAGGAAACTGAATCAACATTAATTCAAGAAACCCTAATTCAGGAAAAAGAGATACAAGAGAAAGAAACACAGTTCTCTGAAAAAGAACATCCAGAATTGGAGAGTAATGAGGTAGAAGAAGTAAAGGTAGTTGAAGATGGATCAAGACATGAAGACCAGGATGATCAGACATTGGAACTTGAAGAAGATGTTGCAGACCAAGAAACATTGGAAATTGATCAAAGTTATGAAGAACACAAGACTAAGGTCATAGAGTATGAAGAAGAAGAAGAGGAGAATGAGTGCAAAGAAGATAAACAAATAGAAGTCAAATGACTGGAAATGGAAGTTGGGTTGGAAAGAATACCCAAAAATATAAGATCTGCTTGCCAAATCATGTTGGAGATAGACGTTTG
Source organism: Ceratopteris richardii (assembly GCA_020310875.1). Taxonomy (NCBI): domain Eukaryota; kingdom Viridiplantae; phylum Streptophyta; class Polypodiopsida; order Polypodiales; family Pteridaceae; genus Ceratopteris; species Ceratopteris richardii. The sequence continues at coordinate 126,190,545 of CM035438.1, forward strand.
CGGAAGCACGCGAACAGCACAAGGAAGAAGAAGAAGCTTGGAGTACAAACACATAATACTGAATGTATTACTAGAGAATGTACAAAGATAAGTAGCCCATTAGGGCAATAGGCGTATATACAAGCCGGGGGAAAAAAACCTCCTAAAGAGGGAAAAAAGTGCCCCGGCAGTCCTAGAGTGTTCACACCATCACTACCTAAATATATCAACAAATCCCCCCTGGGAGTGATGCGGTGAACAAGGAGCTGGCACTCATGTATAAGGAAGTGCCAAGCTATGTGGAAATCACTCCACAAAAGGAAGTAAGCCCAAAGCTTTGCGAAAAGCTTCAAACTTCTCCCTAGGCAGAGCCTTCGTGAAAAGGTCTGCAATGTTCTTCTGCGTGGGCACATATGCCAAGCTGATCGCCCTAGCACAGAACCTCTCCCTGACATAGTGATAATGCACCTCAATATGCTTAGTGCGAGCATGGAACACAGGGTTCCTCGCAACTGCCAATGCGCTCTGATTTTCAGTGAAGATGGTGGTGGCAGAAGACTGGTCAACACCCAAATCAGCCATAAGGCGTCTGAGCCACACACACTCAATTGTCGTTGTGAAAGCTGCCCTATACTCAGCCTCACAACTGGAAGTGGCCACAGTAGGCTGCTTCTTGCTCAACCAAGATATACATGAGCTACCATGCATGAAGCAAAAACCACTGGTGGACACACAAGTGTCATAGCAACCAGCCCAATCTGAGTCAGAAAAAGCATGCAAATTTGGCGGTAGTGATCCGCCCTTGGGATAAAACAACCCAAGTAGCCGAGTACCACTCAAGTAGCGAAAGATGCGCTTAACCGCTTTCCAATGCATGACTCCTGGGCAATGCATAAACTTGCTCATCTGTGAGACAGCAAACAGAATATCTGGCCGAGTAATGCATAAGTAAATCAAGCATCCAATAGCCTACTGATAGAGAACATCATCAAATGCATCTCCAGCATCATGAAGACTCAATCGTAAACCTGTCTCCATAGGAGTGGCAATAGGCTTACAGTCTTCAACATGCATAAATTGAATACCCAAATAGTGATGCAAATGCCCCAAATCAGACATCTCAAATGAGGCATGCAAATCAGCCTTAAAATCAGCAATATGTGTCTCAATAGGACCAGTGAGCAACATGTCATCAACATAGACAACAACGATCAAAAGCACATCATTAGCACGCTTAACATATAAGGTGCTTTCAGTTGGACTGTTCTCAAAACCATGTGCAATCAGATAGGCATGTATCTTCTCATAACAAGCACGTGGTGCTTGCTTTAAACCATATAATGCCTTCTTTAACCTGCAAACTTGGTTTTCATGCCCTTTCTGCACAAAGCCACGGGGCTGAAAAACATACACTTCTTCATGCAAGTCACCATTCAGAAATGTTGTTTTAATGTCCAACTGATGTACATTCCAACCATGATGGGCTGCAAGTGCACAAATGCTCCGAACAGTAGTCATACGGCATGTAGGTGCAAAGGTCTCATCAAAATCAATGCCTCTTTCCTGTGCATAACCCTTTGCAACAAGCCTAGCCTTATACCTGTCAACTGTACCATCAGGTTTACGCTTTAGCTTGTATACCCACTTAGTGCCAATGGCCTTCTTGCCTGGAGGCAAGTCACATAAAGACCATGTACCATTCTTCATTATAGCATCATATTCAGATTGCATAGCAGCCATCCAATTTTCTGAATTTTGTGCTTCATCAAAAGAAACAGGCTCATTCTCATCACAGAGACTAGATGCAGCCATAGCATAGCAATCTGATGCAAAGGAGGCACTATGAGAGCCTGAACGAGTACGCTATGACAAAGGTGCATCTAATTTGCTATCACGCAAAGTCTGCACCAGCCATTTTGGCATAGTTTTTGCCTGCTCAATATCAGCTCTCTCATCAACAAGTGCATCATGTAAATCTGCATCAGAAATGGAATGATCTGCATCATCATATGAAACCTGCAAAGGATGAGAAGTTGCCTCATTAGGACCAGCACTAGCCTATCCACCTGTAAAAAGAGGCATCAAAGTATCATACATGTCTTTGGAGCTAACAGATGTCTCCTTAGTACATGAAAGCAGTGGCTGAATAGCATCTTCCACAAAGACAACATCACGGCTAACCAGAATGCGTTTAGTCTGTGGATGATACAGACGATAGCCTTTACTTTCAGAACTGTACCCAACAAAAATACATTTTACTACCTTATCATCCAATTTTTTGCGATGTTGTTCATGCACTAATGCATATGCCAAACAACCAAAAACACGCAGATGAGCAACAGATGGCTTGCGATCATGCCAAGCCTCATATGGAGTGATAGACTGCAACGCTTTAGTGGGACACCTGTTCAGTACATATGCTGCACACATGACAGCCTCAAGCCAGAAACTATGTGGTAAAGCCTGACTTTTGACCATGCACCTCGCCATCTCCATGAGTGACCTGTTCTTTCTTTCAGCAACTCCATTCTGTTGAGGTGTATACGGCACTGTACACTGGTGTTTTATCCCATGTTCAGCCAGAAATGCATTAAAATCTAAAGACATATATTCCCCCCCTCGATCAGAACGGAGGGTGCCCATTTTACATGCTGACAGATTTTCAGCCAAAACCAAAAACTGTTTGAAGCACATGAACACTTCAGACTTTGCTTTGAGTGGATATACCCATGCATGCCTGGAAAAATCATCAATGAAAGTCACGAAGTAAAGGAAATTTTCAAAAGAAGGTGTCTGCATAGGACCACAGACATCACTATGTACAAGCTGCAATTTCTGCGTAGCCCGAACTGAACCATCTTTTGGAAAGGAAGAACGCTGTATTTTGCCTAAAATACAGCCTTCACAAACATGTTTTCCAGGTGCCTCAATTTTGGCCAAAGAGGACACCATTTCAGATTTGTGCAGGCGTAACAAACTAGCAAAATTCAGATGACCAAAGCGTACATGCCAAAGCTTTGCATCTGACATAGCCTGAGAATCATGAACTGCACATGCCGAATCATTCACAGAGCTTTCATAGTCTATGAGCTTATACAACCCACGACATAAAATGCCAGAAGCAATAATCATATCGCCATTTGAAAGATCATGGACTGTACACCTGTCATCAACGAATTTCACAACCAAGCCAATCTTGGCTAATGCAGAAACTGATAACAGGTTCTTTTTGATCCCTGGCACAAATAAAGCATCTGACAAAGTGAAAGAACTACCATCACTAGTAGTCAGAATGATCTTACCAACTCCCATAACAAGATAAGAGGAGTTATTGGCGCATGTGACAGTATTCCCTGTAGGGGCAGGCTCGAGTGAAGAGAAGAAACTGTGCTGTGAGGTAATATGTTTGGTCGCCCCACTATCAAAGTACCAAACATCTGAGTCTACTACAGACATGCACTGATCATGAGAAGATGGGTCAAAACTGCAGACAGTAGTAAACGCCCATTCTTCTTCCTGCACAAGATTTGCAGACTCTGTTTTTGGTGTAGAGGCCTCTGCAACAACCATTCCAGCCTCTTTCTTCTTTGCCTCTTTAGCAGCCAGTTTTGGACAGTTCTTTATAATATGATCATTTCCTTTACAATACTTGCAGAACAATTTATGCTTTTCTGATTTCTTCTCATCTTTATCCTGGTTCTTCGATTGTGCAGCATTTGCAGATTTCTGCTTACTAGTAGAAGAGCTCCATTTTCCTTTGCCCTTCTGACTAGCCAGGAAAGCTTGATCTACAACACGCATAATGGACATGTTCTGCCTGGACTGATCTTCCTGCAACAGAACAGAGACTAATTCCTCAAATGATAAGGCATTCGGATTGCCTTTCATCATCAACCGAAGAGTAGAGGCAAAACTTTGATATGAATCAGGAAGACCATTCAGAACGGTCTGCACAAGTGAGCTATCTGGTATAACCTCATCAGCAGAAATCAATTGTTCCTTCAGGTCTTTGATCTTTGTGAGAAAACTATCTATAGAATCACCTTCATTCATGTGCTCACTCTCCAACTGTTTTCGGAGGTAAGCAATAGGAGCCTCATTCCTAGCCTGGTACAAAGTGGTAAGTGTATCCCAAGCATCCTTTGCTGTTCTGCAAGAGCGAATGTGAGGAATAATGTCATGTTTGACAGACAAAGCTATCAATGCATGTGCCTGGGCATCTCTGCCATCCCAACGAATCTGCTCTGCAGTAGGTGCAACAGAAACAACAGCACGAACAGGAATCTGTGGAATATCATCTTCGACACCATCTTCATCAGCTCCAACACCTCCAGCATCTGTATTTGTAGTACCTATAGTCGCAGCTGTAATAGGACGTCTTTCAACACCCTGCACAATGTTCCACAGTCCTTTTGCAACCAGTACATGTCCCATCATATAAGCCCATAATGGGTAGTTGGTACCATCCAACTTATCCTCAACAGCCAACATACGGAATACATCACTGCTTTCAGCCATGGTCGGTGACTAAAATACCTTAATGCAGAAAATTGACTGTATCTCAAAAAGTTGAACGGAACTGCCCAGACAAGTTCTGCTAGACCTGTAGTAGACTTCGAGACGCTTAAACTGACGAACAGAAACTGGTATAAACCTTTGGCACAAAAGGACAAAATAGCCTGCACAAGTGCTGCGATAGTGCGTTCGGAGGCCCAAACGAGCTCAGATCGCGATTTCGGCACCACATAGCAAAGCAGTTTTGATCACGAAAACACCCTGAGTATGCTCACCAAATTTCGTGCGAATTTGAGACTGCAAACAGAGGAGTGTCGATGGCACCCTAGAAGAAGCGACGATCTGCTCTGATACCAATTGTTGGAGACAGATGTCTACGGAAGCACGCGAACAACACAAGGAAGAAGAAGAAGCTTGGAGCACAAACACACAATACTAAATGTATTACTAGAGAATGTACAAAGATAAGTAGCCCATTAGGGCAATAGGCGTATATACAAGCCGGGGGAAAAAACCTCTTAAAGAGGGAAAAAAGTGCCCCGGTAGTCCTAGAGTGTTCACACACATCACTACCTAAATATATCAACAAATCATTATGAGCAACATAGACCACTTCAGACCTTCAAGCAGGAATATGATCATTTCAGGAATGGTAGCAGAGTCTGAATTTGAGAAAGGCAGTATGATCATTAAGGAGCACAAAAGGGAAAAGGAACAAATGTCAGAACAATTGAGGAGGGTGCAGGAGAAAAATGAGGAATTTACAAATAGAATAATTACTTTGGAGGAACTAGAAGTACAGAAACAAAATAGAATTCAATATCTTGAAGAAAAGAGTGTAAAACTAACAGAGCAGAATAATAAACTCGAAATGGAGCTTAGAAAAATTGAAGGAAGATATAGAACCTTGCAGACTTCTTATCAAATTTTGACTAAAGCAAATGAGGAAATAAACAGGCTATTATTGGAAGAAGGTCAGTTAAAGGATGAAAGCAAGACTGCTCAGATGACAGAGGAAGAAAAGGAAGAATTGCACAAATTTGGAAGGAAGCACCCCTTCAATTGAAAACTAATCTAGCTTACTGCCCAGTAGTAAGAAGAAGAGAATGGACAGTTTTTTGGGAAAGAAGGAGAGAAGGACAAATCCCACCTAAATGGTTGAATTTCCCAAGATAGCAGGTCCAAAGGCACGAACATGGCCTACAAAAAAATATATGGTGGATACAGCTGAGTCTGTTATAGCTACATACAAAGATGTGAATGACCCATCATGCATTTTACTTATCAGAGTAATGAGACTAATTTTGGCATGTATAGAGACATACACAGATACCGATGTCAGAATCTTAAACTACATTGGCTTTAATTCTCCTACTGATGCATTATTGTTTGATCTCAGTGAAACACCTGATAGAATCTGTTTAATGGCATACTACAACAGAATAATATTTTTGGGCAGTCACTCTTTACAAATTTTTGAAGATGCATTTGATTATGGGTTTTTTGAAAGGGAATCACGGATATTTGGAAACTTGTCAGTGGTTACCAAGTCTCCTCTTACTGCATATGAAGCTGCTTACACAGAGTATTTGAAAAAGGATGTTATTGATAAACCAGAGGCTGCTATACAATGGAGGAAAGCACTGTTTGAAACGGTAAATAACCTGAATATTACAGAAAGAAAAAGTCATGACCTACTGTCATAGGTCTATCAACGAAAGAAGAAGTGAAGAGAGCATTCAGGATATAAGAGCAGGAAAGTCTTTTGTCAGGAGTCAAAAGGTCTAGGAGGGGAAGAAATGTTAGAAGATGTATTTTTTGAAGCATTTTTTATGGAAAACAATTGTAAAATGTCAAAAACTTGTAAAAATATTTATGTAACTGATGTAAAAATAAGGAAGAGTCTTCCTTATGTAGAATAGAATCTTATGTAATTTTTCTAGAATTTTTGGAAACTCCTAGATAGCATATTTTTAGAGTAATAGAGGAAAGGACCAAAATTCAAGTGTGAAAAGGGACACTTGAAAATGTATATAAGACAATTTTCTCTATTATGAGGGGGTTGGTTGATTATTTGTTGACATGCTATCCAAGTGAAGAGAGAGTTTCCTGCTGAAAATCGTGTTTTCTCCTCTTTGTATGATTTCGTTGAGTTGTGAGTCTATTCTTTGTGTATCCATGGATATTTGTGAGCTTTTATTGCGTGTTTCTATTGAATATGTATGAAGAGAGTTGTTTGTTGATGTATTGAGTGAGAAATTGATGAAAAATGGTGCTGGAGATGAAAATCGTCTGTTTGTACAGAATCGCGATTGTCTCGTCTGGATGGTACATGTAACATTTTTGAGTTTTGACTTCATGATTGTATTCTGTTGAAGAAATAACATGCTTTAGACACCAAGATTGTGGAAAATGATGGAGATTTGCTCAAGATAATCCAAACCCTAGAAATTCCTCTTCATCTTCATTATTCTCAGAAATTCAGCCATTTACCTCTTATTTCTTGGATTCAATCATCTAAAAGGGGCTGTGGTCTCTTGAATACTTCCAGGATTGACAAAATAAGGATGTATTGTTAATTCTTTATGCTAAATGATTAGAGGGACAACTCCAAAGATCAATAACAAACAACTACTATGTACAGGAAAATTGTGGGAAGTCTTATATATCTCACAATTACAAGGCCTGATCTAAGCTATACTGTTAGACTTGAAAGTCAATTTATGCAAGTTCCTAGGAAGCCACATTTGAATGCTCTGAGGTGCACTCTATGTTATATGAGTGCTACTTTGGATTATGCATTGTTTTATGAAGCTGTTGTAGATTTGCAGGTTCACACCGATGCAGATTAGGTTGGTAGTACTCTAGATAGAAGATCTACTAGTGGCTTTCTATTCTCACTTGGAGGTGCAACTATTACATGGAGCAACAAGAAGCAACCCATTGTTGCTTTGTGGAGTATAGAGGCTGAGTATAGAGGTGCTGCAATCGCAGCATGTGAGGCATCATGGTTGGAGATGCTACTTGCAGATTTAGGTGTGGAAGTGCAAAAGCCTATCACTATCTGTTGTGAAAATCTTAGCAGCATACAATTAGCATGGAACCCCGTTTTTCATGCTAGAACAAAGCATATCAAGGTACATTATCACTTCATCAAAGAGAAGGTATTAGTAGATGCTATTGATCTTGTTTATGTGAGAACAAATGAGCAGGTTGCTGCTATTTTCACCAAAGCACTTGGAGCTGAGAAGTTGAAGAAGTTTCGGGAAATGCTTGGATTACAAGATATGACATTGAGCTTGAGGGGGAGTGTTGAGATATCAAGCTCAACATGTGATGATTCGAGATGATGTTGGAGCAAGTCTATGACAAGCCTAAGTATTGGCTTGAGTCTCACAAAGTCTTAGAAGAATCTTTAAAAAGAAGACTATGTAAAGTTCACTTGTGAACTACCTCTTGTAACTTTTGAAGAGTTTACTTAATGTAAAAGTAAGAGAATCTTAAGTGGTTGAGTCCACTTGATCAAGAATCAAAAGAGGAGCCACGAATTCGTGATTTGTGGTAGGTAGAGAATCAAATCAATCATTGATTGATTGGAGAGAGATTGAGGGAAGTTAGCCTCCCAAACTCAACTATAAATAGATGGCAGTTTTACTCGTGGTTAGAGAGACCTATGTGAAGACCTCCAAGAGCTGAGCTTTATGCCATATCAAGGTGTGATTACAAGGCACACATATGTATCAGTAAGTCATTGTATTGTACAAGCAATATACTTTCATTTTCATGATTATTTGAGTTCATCTTTCCATGTTCTTGTGAAGTGTACTACTCACTGCCATTACTCTCAGTTTTCTCAGTCAGCTTGCAGAGATGTTTTCTCTGAGCTTGGTGCATCATTTTCAGTGATTTAACTTGGTAAAGTTAGCTCTATACGTCTACTATATGCTCATAAATTTTCATGTCATTTGGATCTTTCAATCTTCAGTTATGTTCATTTGAAGTCAACAGGGTCTGTTCATCTTCACCTCTCTGTCAGGTACCCGACTTTTTTACTCATCTTGTCAGAGGTGTTTCTCAGTGGTTACTTATCCAAATTCAGTGATTTAAAGTTTTTTGGATTCAGCTTACTGTATAGTATAAGCATACAAATTTTGATAATCATTGGATTTCTACTTTTTGAGTTATGGTGATTTTTCTGCTCACTGGTCTATTTTTGTAGCAGCCCGTGAAAATCGGGATGATGTCATCACTTGTTAAAACTCATTCTCAGTGTGTGCTTTGTTATTTTTGATGAGATTACTCTTGAAAGTTAGCTCTTTAAGCTACCTAGATTTCCCCAAGAGGAATTAAGCTAATTGCTGCTGTGCTCAGAGAATTATGTAAAACACTGGACAGGTGTATGAACCAAGAATAGCAAGTTTTCACCTCTGAGCTAACTCCAAGTTATCTGTTTTGATCTATCTTTTTGAGAGTGATCTTCCAAGGTACATAGGGTGTCTAATACATCCATTGGCAAGCTAAAAGGGCCCACCATCTACTCCTGGAGTTCATTTGGCTGGTGTAGATCAAGGATTTTGCAACACCTCTTCATCTTCAAACACATACTTATCCATCTCTTCACAGTGGTATCAGAGCAAGGTTGGACAACATGGCAGATGGATTTCCTTCATCAATTGACAAATTAGACAGAGGTAACTACTCAGCTTGGTCATTAAGAATGGAAGCCTATCTCCAAGGTAGAAGTTTATATGGTTATGTGGCTGGAGATGAAGTTATGCCAAGTTTCAGGAACAAAAGTCAACCAACACAAGAAGAGCAAGAAAGATTGAGCACATGGTGCTCCAAGGATGCACTTGCAAGGTCTTATCTCCTCAACTCTATCTCAGATTTTTTGTTGCCTCACATTAGAAGTTGTAAGACATCTCAGGAAGTGTGGGATGCACTTGAAGCTTTCTTTTCTTCAAGTACCAAAGCTAGGAAGCATCAACTATGGCTAGAGTTCACAACTCTCAAGAAGGCTCCCAAACAAAATGTGACTGATTTTGTCACAAAGCTCAAGGACATAGCGGATCAGTTGGGAAGCATTGGAGAGGTAATAGATGAAGAGCAAATTGTAAGGCAGGTCATCAATGGCTTGAAGGCAGATGATAAGTGGGAAGCATTCACCACAGCTATGGATTTGTACATGGACATGCATGTACCTGATTTCAACACACTCATTGGACAACTACTTACTCAAGAGGCAAAGCTTATCAAAAATGGAGAAAGCTCTAAAGGTAATCAATCTTCAGCTTTATACACGGATAAAAGCAAGTCTAAAGATAACAAAGGAAAGGCAAAGAAAGTAGATGATGAAGCAGGTACATATCAAGCTAACTATGCAGGTAGAGGAAGACATGGCAGAGGTAGAGGAAGAGGAGGTAGACAAGGCAGGGGGAGATCCCAAGACTCCAACTCATGTTCTATTTGTGGATTAACTAATCATACAACTGAAAATTGCTTTAGGAATTCCAGGAATCAAAGAGGCAGAGGATACAATAGAGGAAGTTATGGCTACTCAAGAGGAAGGTTCAACAACTACCATGGCAACTACAACAACTACAATCATTCAAACTATCAAGGAGGCTACAAAGGAAGGAGAGACTACAATAACTACACAGAAGACTCAAACAAAGAGGATTCATTATTGATCATGAACATGGCTATGCCACAAGGTAAATCTGATGAGCATGTTTTCTACATAGATTCAGGTTGTTCAAATCATGTGGCAGGAAATGTGGCACTCCTATCAGATTTAGAAGATCCAAGGAATAAGCATGAGGTACAAACAGGAGATGATACAAAACATCTTGTGGAGAAAATAGGCAATGTCAAAGCACCTGATGGAAACATCAACCTACTCAGTAAGGTACTCTATGTCCCTACCATTACAAAGAATTTGATAAGTGTTGGGCAGATAGTAGAGAAAGGGTTGCAAGTCAGGTTCACAAAAGCAGGAGCATTTGTTGAAGATCCAAGTCAAGGATTCAGAAAAATTGCAAAAGGTGAAAAGACAGGTAGATTGTTCACATTTGAATTACAGGACACTAGAAACATTGCTCTCTTTAATTATGGTAGTCAGACACTCACAGAATTGGAAGTATGGCACAAAAGGTTAGCACATATTGGTGAAAGGTCATTAAAGCAAATCTGCAGGGACCAAAGTGTACTTGGACTTCCTAATTTGTCAAAACAACATATGATTTATAAGTGCAGTGCATGTGAATTTGGAAAGTCTCACAGGTTACCATTCATGAAGAAAGGTTATATGCATGGAGATCTCTTGGAGTTGATTCATACAGATGTATGGGGACCTAGCAAGGAAGCTTCAATATCTGGATCAAGGTATTATGTTTCCTTTATTGATGATTGCAGCAGATGGACTATCCTATTCTTTATGAAACACAAAGATGAAGTTTTTTCATGTTTCAAAAGATATTTGGCTCTTGTGGAGAATCAAACACGTAAATCACTAAAAAGGCTAAGGTCAGATGGAGGGGGAGAATATTTCTCCCATGAGTTTGATTCTTTTCTTCAAGAAAGAGGAATCAAAAGAGAGGTAACTACAAGGTACACTCCTGAGCAAAATGGAGTGGCAGAAAGGAGGAATAGGACAATTGTTGAAGCTGCAAGGTCTATGTTAAATGAAAAGCATTTACCTAATTACTTATGGGCTGAGGCTGTATCTACAGCCACTTACTTGATTAACAGGTTGCCTTCAAAATCCCTTGATGGGATGACTCCATATGAGGCTTGGAATGGAAGAAGACCAAGCTTAGATCATTGTAAAATTTTTGGATGTATTGCTTTTGCTCATGTTCCTTCACAGGTTAGAGGCAAGATGGATCCAAAGGCAGAAAGGTGTGTATTTATTGGATATGACAACAATCAAAAGGGCTACAGGTTATACAACCCTACCAACAAAGGATTCTTGGTAAGCAGAGATGTAGTTTTTGATGAGAACAATTCATGGTATGAAGATTCATGCAGGAAGATCAATTTACCATATGATCTTGAAGAAGATTTTTCAAAGCTTGGTAGAGAACAATCAAAGATTGAAGAACAAGAGACCTCAGAGGATGATGAAGAATCTCACATGGAAAAGATCAAAGCATGGAAGTCTAAAGGTAAAGCAAAATTGCAGGAACTTGGACATGAGGCAGAATCATCACATCATGGCCTAAGAAGATCTATGAGGGAAAAGAAAAAACCAGAAAGGTATGGGCTTGACACCTCATTAGTAACTAAACATTCTATCTACATAGCACAGGACATAAACCAAGAGGAGCCATCATCATTTGAAGAGGCCAAAGCAAAAACAGAATGGAAGCATGCAATGAAGGAAGAGATTGAAGCACTTGAGGAAAACAACACTTGGGATTTGGTGCCCAAGACTTCATCCATGAAGGTAATAGGCTCAAGATGGGTCTATAAACTCAAGAAAAATTCTGATGGTTCAATTAACAGGTATAAGGCAAGGCTTGTGGCAAAAGGCTTTGCACAAACTCAGGGAATTGATTATGAGGAGACTTTCTCTCCTGTGGCAAAGATGCCTACTATTAGGGTTTTGCTTAGTATTGCCTCTTCCAAGAATTGGAAGATACTTCAACTAGATGTAAAGAATGCATTCTTGAATGGTTGGATAACAGAAGAGGTATATATGGCACAACCACCTGGTTTTGAGAATCAAGTTTATCCTGATTATGTGTGTAAACTTAACAAAGCATTGTATGGTCTCAAGCAAGCTCCAAGAGCTTGGAATTTCAGGCTTGTTTCATTCTTGCAGGACAAAGGGTTTCAACCAAGCAAGGCAGATCCTTCACTCTTTATTAAAAAGAGTAATTCCGAGGTCATCTATCTATGTGTATATGTAGATGATATTATATTGACAGGAAATGATGCAGATGGTATGAAGAAGATCAAAGATCAGATGAGAGAAGAGTTCAAGATAAGTGATTTGGGTTCACTTACCTACTTCCTAGGTTTGGAAGTTGTCTACAAAGATCATGGTTTGTTTCTCACTCAAAGGAAGTACATTAAGGACATGTTGGCAAAATTCAAGATGCAAGATTGTAAGATTGCAGGTACTCCAATGGAGGTCAATCACAAATTGAGCTCACATGAAGGTGAACTCATAGAGGACATCACATCATATCAAAGTCTAGTGGGTAGTCTCAACTATGCCACATTGACAAGAGTAGATATATGTTACAGTGTGAGTGTGCTAAGTCAATTTATGCACACACCAAGGAAACCACATATGGATGCTGCCAAAAGGATTCTCAAGTATCTCAAAGGAACCATAAATGAAGGAATTTATTATCCTTATGTATCTGATTTAGGTTTGAAGCTATTTTCTAATGCAGATTGGGCTGGCTCCAAGGAAGATAGAAGGAGCACTTCAGGTTATCTTACCTTTGCAGGTTCAAAGCTTATTTCATGGTCATCCAAGAAGCAACCCACAGTTGCTCTCTCTTCTACTGAAGCTGAATATAGAGGTCTTGCCATAGCTACACAAGAAGCTATGTGGATGAAGACATTATTCAAAGATCTTGGATTGGAGTTTGGAACTCCAACTATTTTTGGTGACAATATGAGTTCTATTCACTTGGCTGCTAATCCTATTTTTCATGCAAGGACTAAACATATTGAAGTTCATTATCACTATGTACGAGAAAAGGTTCTAAGCAAAGAGATTCAAATATCATATGTGTCCACTCATCAACAATGTGCAGATATTCTAACCAAAGCATTGGATGGTACAAAGCTTTGCAAATTCAAGGCTATGATTGGTTTGCAGGTAATCTTGGAAGATTGAAGACCTCAAGCATACTTGGCTTGAGGGGGAGCTGTTGGAGCAAGTCTATGACAAGCCTAAGTATTGGCTTGAGTCTCACAAAGTCTTAGAAGAAGCTTTAAAAAGAAGACTATGTAAAGTTCACTTGTGAACTACCTCTTGTAACTTTTGAAGAGTTTACTTAATGTAAAAGTAAGAGAATCTTAAGTGGTTGAGTCCACTTGATCAAGAATGGAAAGAGGAGCCACAAATTCGTGATTTGTGGTAGGTAGAGAATCAAATCAATCATTGATTGATTGGAGAGAGATTGAGGGAAGTTAGCCTCCCAAACTCAACTATAAATAGATGGCAGTTTTAGTCGTGGTTAGAGAGACCTATGTGAAGACCTCCAAGAGCTGAGCTTTATCCCATATCAAGGTGTGATTACAAGGCACACATATGTATCAGTAAGTCATTGTATTGTACAAGCAATATACTTTCATTTTCATGATTATTTGAGTTCATCTTTCCATGTTCTTGTGAAGTGTACTACTCACTGCCATAACTCTCAGTTTTCTCAGTCAGCTTGCAGAGATGTTTTCTCTGAGCTTGGTGCATCATTTTCAGTGATTTAACTTGGTAAAGTTAGCTCTATAAGTCTACTATATGCTCATAAATTTTCATGTCATTTGGATCTTTCAATCTTCAGTTATGTTCATTTGAAGTCAACAAGGTCTGTTCATCTTCACCTCTCTGTCAGGTACCCGACTTCTTTACTCATCTTGTCAGAGGTGTTTCTCAGTGGTTACTTATTCAAATTCAGTGATTTAAAGTTTGTTGGATTCAGCTTACTGTATAGTATAAGCATACAAATTTTCATAATCATTGGATTTCTACTTTTGGAGTTATGGTGATTTTTCTGCTCACTGGTCTATTTCTATAGCAGCCCGTGAAAATCGGGATGATGTCATCACTTGTTAAAACTCATTCTCAGTGTGTGCTTTGTTATTTTTGATGAGATTACTCTTTAAAGTTAGCTCTTTAAGCTACCTATATTTCCCCAAGAGGAATTAAGCTAATTGTTGCTGTGCTCAGAGAATTATGTAAAACACTGGACAGGTGTATGAACCAAGAATAGCAAGTTTTCACCTCTGAGCTAACTCCAACTTATCTGTTTTGATCTATCTTTTTGAGAGTGATCTTCCAAGGTACATAGGGTGTCTAATACATCCATTGGCAAGCTAAAAGGGCCCACCATCTACTCCTGGAGTTCATTTGGCTGGTGTAGATCAAGGATTTTGCAACACCTCTTCATCTTCAAACACATACTTATCCATCTCTTCACAGATGACATGTATCAATTTTTGTTGGTGCGTTTTTCCCAAGCCTACATGCTTGATATATTTGATATTATCCTCATTTGTAAGTCACATGAGTAGTCATGTGAACACCTCTTGTAAAAGAGTACATTTTATCTCTTGTAAATGGAAAAAGAAAAAAGGAAAAGGATGGCTTACCTCATCCATGATGTAAAAGCAAATTCGTGGCTCCAACTACCAAAATCACGAATTTTTGAGCTGAGGTAATCTCTCCTAACTTTGGGGATCACTTTTAGGTGGAGCCATTCGAATTCGAATTCAAAACTCCCTCCAAGAATAGCTATAAAACGAGCAAGAAGGAAGAGGCGATTAGCAAGCCTTGTACGTGACCACTTCATGTCACTTTGTAGAGATTGAAGAGCTTACTCCATAGCTCTATCATTCTACTCCCATTGTGCAAAGATTCATTGCCAATGTGGTTGTAATCATATGTGAATCTATACATCTATCACCATTTACTTCTCTGTTTTGTTCTCTGCTATACTCACTCAGAGCAGTACCTTCAGAAGGTCATATCGCGAGTTATACTGATCCATTTTCAGAGTTTTAAAGTGTGTTGGATAGATCTTGTTGTCTACTTTCCGCATAAAAGTTTTCAAGCTCATTAAGTTAATACTTTTGGAGATATCTGCATTTTATTGCTTACTCGTCTATCTCTGCAGAGCCCCGAGAATTGTGGGGAGGTTCCAGAAAATGTTGAAACTTGTTCTCAGTGCTCAGTCCATCATTTGAAGTGTTTTAACTTGGATTGGGAAGCTTGCTAAGTCTATTTGCTATGACCAAAAGGAATGTTTCTAATTCCCACCAGGTTGAGAGCACTGTTCATTTTTTCCAGCAGGTGTATGTCCAAAAATAGCAAGTTTTGGGAGCTAGTCATTTCGCAACTAGTCTGCCTTGACTTAAACTTTTGGGATACATGTTCCAAAGTACTTGGCTGATATTTTGGTGGATTTAGGAAGCTCAAAGGGTCTACTAATCAACTCTGAAGTCTCAGTTGGCTGGTGTGAAGCTGGTTGTAGCAGCACCTACTCATCTTTGGATTGCATCCACCATCTCTCTTCACAGTGGTATCAGAGCATAGTCAAGCAACATGGGAGATGGATTTCCATCAACAATTGACAAATTGGATCAAAACAACTACCCGGAATGGTCTCTAAGGATGGAGGCTTACCTTCAAGGGAGGAATCTATATGGATTCATATCGGGAGATGAAGCAATGCCAACCATGAGGAACAAAGGGCAACCATCACATGAAGAAGTGGAAGGACTTTCGAATTGGTGTTCGAAGGATGCACTTGCAAGGTCCTATATTCTAAACTCAATCTCTGATTTTCTTTTACCTCATGTCAAGGGATGCAAGACATCAAGAGAAACCTGGAATGCACTTGCTTCGTTCTTCTCTTCCAACACTCGAGCAAGGAAGAACCAATTGTGGATGGAGTTCACAACAATGAAGAAAAGCCCGAAGCAAAATGTGACTGATTATGCCACAAAGATGAAGGAGATTTCCGACCAACTTGGAAGCATTGGAGAGGTAATTGAAGAGGAGCAAATCATAAGACAAATCATGAATGGAATCAAAGCAGACGACAAGTGGGAGTCATTCACAACAGCCATGGATTTATACATGGATATGCATGTACCCGACCTCAACACACTCATGGGCCAACTCTTCACTCATGAAGCAAAGATTAGCAAAGGTGGTGAGTCCTCAAGAGGTAATCAAACTTTTGCCTTATATTCTTATAAATCTAAAGTCAAGGACAAGTCAAAGAATAGGAAGAATGAAGATGAAGGTAGCTCTTTCCAAGCAAACTTTGCAGGTAGAGGAAGAGCTATAGGAAGAGGCAGAGGTGGAAAGCAAGGCAGGGGGAGATTCCAATCATCTCAACCTTGCAACATATGTGGCTTATCTAACCATACTACTGAAGAATGTTTCAGGAACCCGAGGAACTCAAGAGGAAGAGGATTCAATAGAGGTGGCTATGGATCAAATAGAGGTAGATACAATGGAGGCTACAACAACAACAACTACTACAACAACAATTACAACAACAACAACAACTATCAAAGTGGCCATAGAGGAAGAAGAAATTACAATAACTATGCAGAGGACCAAAGTCAGGAAGATTCATTATTGATTATGAATCTATCAGCGAAGAAGGGTAAGGATGATGATCACATATTTTACATTGATTCGGGATGCTCGAACCATGTAGTAGGAAATGTGGCTTTACTTTCTGATTTGGAAGATCCTCATAACAAGCATGAAGTGCAGACAGGAGATGACACAAAGCACTCAGTGGAGAAGATAGGTAATGTGAAGACATCAGATGGGAATATGAACCTCTTAAGCAAAGTCTTGTATGTCCCTACAATTACCAAAAATTTAATAGGTGTTGGACAGATTGTTGAAAAAGGATTGCAGGTTAGGTTTGATCGATTTGGAGCATATGTTGAAGACCCAAGGCAAGGCTTTCGAAGGATTTCCAAAGGAGAAAAGACAGGAAGGCTTTTCACTTTTGAAGTGGAAGATACAAAGAACATAGCTTTGTTTAGCTATGGATCTCAAACTCTTACAGAGTTGGAGATATGGCACAAGAGGCTTGCTCACATTGGTGAGAGGACACTCAAACAGATTTGCAGGGACCAAAGTGTACTTGGTTTGCCTAATATCACAAGGCAACACATGATTTATAAGTGTGAAGCTTGTCAACTCGGCAAGGCTCATAGACAACCTTTCAATAAGAAAGGATATATGTATCAAAATCCTATGGATCTAGTGCACACGGATGTGTGGGGTCCAAGTAAGGAGCCATCTATATCAGGCTCAAGATATTATGTTTCTTTCATAGATGATTGTAGCAGGTGGACCATTCTGTTTTTCATGAAGCACAAGGATGAAGTGTTTAATTGCTTTAAGAAGTATATTGCGCTTGTTGAAAACCAAACAGGTAGGACTTTGAAACGACTCAGATCAGATGGTGGAGGAGAATACTTCTCTTCTGAATTTGATGCCTTCTTGCATGAAAGAGGCATTAAAAGGGAAGTCACTACCAGGTATACACCCGAACTCAATGGTGTAGCAGAGAGGAGGACTAGAGCTATTGTCGAAGCTGCAAGGTCCATGCTCAACGAAAAGGGATTGCCGAACTACCTATGGGCAGAGGCTGTGTCGACAGCCACATATCTCATAAATAGACTTCCATCTAAGTCACTAGATGGAACCACTCCATATGAAGTGTGGAATGGAAGAAGACCTAGTCTAGAGCATTGCAAAATCTTTGGATGCTTAGCCTATGCTCACATTCCTTCTCAAGTAAGAGGGAAATTGGATCCCAAGGCAGAGAAGTGTGTATTTATTGATTATGACCAAAACCAAAAAGGATATAGACTGTACAATCCAACCAATAAAGGATTTTCTGTGAGTAGAGATGTAATTTTTGATGAAAACAAATCATGGTTTGATGATGACAGGAAAGTGAAGTTGCCGTATGACTTGGATGAAGACTTTCCATCACTTCAACCAAAGGAGCCAAAGCAGATTGAAGAAAGTGATTCGGAGATTGACTTAGAAGACTTGGAAAGACTAAAGCTATGGAAGAACAAAGGTAAAGCAAAGATGCAGGATGCTACATATGGACCAGAGAGCTCACATCAACCACTTAGAAGGTCTTCAAGGGAGAAGAATAAACCAGAGAGGTATGGTTATGATACTTCTTTGGTCACCAAGCACTCAATCTACATTGCAAAGGATTCAACCAATGAAGAACCTACCACATTTGAAGAAGCACAAAGCAAGAAAGCTTGGAGAGATGCAATGGATGAAGAAATGGAAGCCTTGAAGGAGAATGACACTTGGGAGCTTGTACCTAACAAGCCATCTATGAAGATAATCGGATCTCGATGGATATACAAAATCAAGAGGAATCCAGATGGAAGTATAAGCAAGGTTAGTTGCTAAAGGGTTTGCTCAAACCCATAGTATTGATTATGAGGAGACTTTCTCTCCTGTTGCAAAAATGCCTACAATTAGGGTTCTCATTAGTCTTGCTGCATCTAGAAATTGGAATCTTTATCAACTTGATGTAAAGAATGCTTTCTTGAATGGATGGATTTCTGAGGAAGTGTATATGGCACAACCTCCTGGATATGAGGATGCACATCATCCTAACTATGTATGCAAACTAAAGAAAGCTTTGTATGGATTGAAGCAAGCTTCAAGAGCTTGGAATTTCAGATTGGTGAATTATTTGCAGGACCAAGGATTCAAAGCTAGCAAGGCGGATACCTCTTTGTTCATAAAGAGGAATGGATCTAAAGTGATCTATTTTTGGGCCATACAACCTCGGTCCTTTCGACCTTCTGTACAAACTGAAATAACACTATGAGATATGCTGCTAATCTACTATTGGCTTGTGTCTTCCGCTTATCCAAAGAGAACATTTCACTATACATTCTATGAAATATCTAGTGATCCCAATTCACACTTTCCCCTTTCTTTGCCCAACATAATCGTGCAAAATTGTCCTTAGACATATAATCATATTTAACTATGAAGCATAACCTCTCAAGATACCATTTAAGCTGTTCTCTGTGTGCATAAGATGCCTTTTTCAACATGTAATATTGGCGACCTCCTTCACAAGGACCGAATTCCTTCTTCATTGTCTCCTTAGAACATTTAGGCACAATTAGCTCCTTGAGAATGGGTAATTCAAAAACTTCTACAATTATTTTTGGGGAAAACTTTACCCATTGAGACAATTGCCCTTTAATTTTTCTGATGATGTCATTTGACTTTTAGCATAGTAATTAAGTCTCCAGCTTGACCAAGGTAGTGATGCAAACTCAAGCAAAGAAACATGTTGTAGCCATATAACATTCAATGGAGCACTCACGTCAATATCTAATTTAAAATATGTGAAGGGATCCATAAGCGATTGTGTTAATTTGCTTGCTGATGTAGGAATTTGAGTGTCATCTTCTTCTTCTTCTTGCAAAAGAAAATCACTCTCTTCTATGGAAGATTCCTCTTTGCGAGCCATCACTTCTTTCCTACGTGCTCTACCCCTCATTTCTACCGTGTCTCTACTCAAAACTACAAAAGCGAGACTAATCGTCTTTCTTTTCCACATGTACAAGCACTTCAAATGCATGACCCAACTGCGAGAACACGAATCCAACATGAAGTAATCGTACAACACTCCTATCCCACACATGACACCACCTTTCCATGATTCATAACATCGGTAAAAAGTTTGCACAATGATTTGAATTCTAGCCACAAACTGATGCAATGATTTAAAATATTTTTGCACCTTCCCTTTTCCATTGAAAAATTTCGGACGACAAATAATCCGATAGAGCACCATCCACACAAACAAACACCAATCTGACATTTTTCAAGTGAACAAAGTCTAATTGAGAAAATTCCAAACGAGCAACATCCAATTGAGTAGCTACCGACATACCAAGATCCTCTAATTCTTGCCAAATAAAATCCGATTGAGCAAGATCCAACGTAGCAAATTCTGAATGGTATCACCCTAAACCTTAAATTAGCATATGAAGACCAATATAGTCTTAATAAGATACTTAATGTAATCTTAAATTGACAATTTCCCAAAAAACGGTAGAGAATGAGTTCTCCTATGCACAACGGAAGTGTGTAGTGAGCCCTTGTATTTCCAGCACTTGGACAAACATCTGCACCTTAGATAACTTGCTGCTCTCAACACAAAACTCAAATGGACTTGATGCTTTATTCAATCAAAGTAGACAAAGAGAGCTTTCTAACAAGCTATAAATGACTTAATTTGCACAAGTTTTGATTAGTAAACACAACTGTCAAAAATGAACTACCTGTCCACACAGGTATGCTGAAGAACTGAGCTTCACTCTCAGACTGATAGCTTTCTGAATATATATCCTTTGAGAAAGATATTTGGTACAGGGAAAGTAGACACAAATAGCTTTCCAACAGGCTAAAAATCAAGTAATTTGGATGAGTTTTGATTAGGAAAGTCAACTCATCAAGATAGACCACCTTCACACATAAGTATACTATAAAACTAGATTTTACTCTCTGATAGATATCTCACAAAGTATGCATGATCTGAATGGGATATTTGTAATAGTGAACGTAGATGCCAAGGGCTTTCCAACAAAACAAAAATCATGCAATTTAGATATGTTTTGATTGGGAAACTGAACCGACCAAAATAGACTATCTATCTACACAGGTATACTAAAAAACTGGACTTCACTCTTTCACTGATATCTCACAAAATACATAAGGTTTCAAAGAGATATTTGATATGCAAAAAGTAAACAAGATAACCTTTCCAATGAATGTTTAAATGCACAAAATGGTTACATATGCACTGAGATATGAGCTCTGCAACATAGCTGTGTACAAACTGACGTGCGGCTGGAAGGAGTCTAAGGGAAAGCCAAAATGACAAAATGGCTAGATCCGACTACTTGGAGCTCTTGCTTCTTTCTCTCCTTGTTTTGAATGTAATTCCACTTCACTTTTATAACCAATGAGCATGTGAAGAAGTTTGTGCCTCCTTCTTAACTCACCACTTTCTCCACTACATGCTACTAACTACAAGGCAAGATATTGTATCTCTTACTCATCATGAATTTTGACTAGAATTTTTCTTTTATTATTTTTTCCTTTTTTCCTCCACTTTTTTCTTTATCTTTATAGTTGTTAAATTTATCCAAGCATGGCTCATATGAAAATGAGCTTGTACATTTATGTTCAACACTCCCCCTCAAGCTCATTTGGGAGTTCTTCATCCATGTCCTTCAAATTTATCGCATCCTTGAAACCTTTGAGTTTAGAAGCATCCAAGAACTTTGTAAACATATCTGCAACCTGCTCTTTGGTTCTGATGAACTTTACCTCCACATCTTTGCTCAACACCTTCTCCCTTACATAGTGGTAGTGGACCTCTATGTGCTTGCTCCTTGCATGAAACATAGGATTGCTTGCCAAGTAAATACTTGACATGTTATCACCGTATATAGGGATGGTTCCAACTTGCACTCCAAGATTAGCCAAAAGCTTTTTAATCCACATTGCTTCACATGTGGCAAAAGCTAATCCTCTATATTCAGCCTCCATAGATGAAAGTGCAACAGTAGGTTGTTTCTTTGAGCTCCACGTGATAGATTTGCTTCCTATCATGAACACATAACCTGAAGTTGATCTTCTATCTTCCTTTGAGCCTGCCCAATCAGCATCACTAAAGCCTTTGACCTGCAATTCTTCATCAAACTTGCAAAACAAAGCATGATTAACTGTATGCTTTATGTATCTCAACACTCTCTTGGCTGAATTTAAGTGTTCACTTGTCGGGGCTTGCATAAACTGAGAAAGTACACCAACAACATAAGACAAATCAGGTCTTGTAATGTTTGCATAGATCAATGATCCTACAATGCTTCTGTATGTCATTACATCTTCCAATGGTTCTCCATCATTTGAACAAATCTTGGTATTTGTGTCCATGGGTTGAGTGAGTGGTTTGCATTCACTCATTCCAAATCTGAAAAGAACATCCAACAAGTACTTCGTTTGCATCAAGTAGATGCCACTCTTTCCATAAACAACTTCAATTCCTAAAAAATATTTCAGCTCCCCAAGATCTGAAATTTTAAACTCCTTACCAAGCTTCCTTTTGATATCTTTAATCCTTGTAACATCGTTTCCTGTTATGATGAGGTCATCGACATATATGCAAATATATACCTCTCTATTTTCTTCCTTCTTCATGTACAACGAAGGATCTGCACTACTTGGGTTGTATCCACACTTAGTTAGATACTCTACCAATCTCTGATTCCATGCTCTTGGTGCTTGCTTCAAGCCATAAAGTGCCTTCTTCAACCTGCAAACAAAATCTAGATGGTTTTCATCTTTAAATCCAACCGGTTGACTCATGTATACCTCTTCTTGTAGTTCTCCATTGAGAAAGGCATTTTTGATGTCGAGTTGATATAATGGCCATCTCCTTGAAGCACCAATTTCTATTAAGGTTCGGATAGTTCCCATCTTTGCAACGGGGCTGAAAACTTCATCATAATCTATGCCTTGTGTTTGTTTAAATCCTTTGGCAACTAATCTAGCTTTATATCTAGCTAGTGAACCATCAACATTCCTCTTTACTTTAAACACTCATTTGTTTGGAACAATCTTCATACCTTCTTTCTTTGGCACTAGCTCCCACGTGTGATTATCTTTGAGAGCTTTGATCTCCTCTTTCATAGCTTGCTTCCATTCCTTTTGTGTGCAAGCTTCTTCATATGTCTCAGGCTCTTTGTCTTTGATAACCTGCATCATGTATGCAAAATGTGTCGCCATAAAACTATCATAACTCAACCTTTGAGTTGGATACCTTGTCCTTGAAGATCTTCTTTCATTGCCTTTAGAAAGTTGCTTCTTTAACCTATTTAGCTTTACCATCGGAGTGATTACCTCTTCATATTCTTCTTCACTTGCATCTACCTCACTGTTTGCAGTAGCACTTGCATCTTTGGCTCTACTATGAGCTGAATTTGGAGACAAAGAATGGCTACCCCTCCATGTTGAACATTCTTCATTTGATGTAGATGCCTCTCAACCTGAAGCATTTGTGTTTGATTGTTGAACTTCTCTTTGATTTGTTCCTGCATAATCATCACAATCTTCTTCAAGAATCTTTTCCTTTCCTTTATCTTCATACCATGGTCTTAGTTCATCAAAGACCACATCTCGCGAGACTCTTAATTCCTTTGTTCTAGGGTTGTAACACTTGTATCCTTTTTGCTCCGTCGAGTAGCCGATGAAAATGCATTTTTCTGATCTTGGTTCCATCTTTGTTCTAACTTCTTATGGAATGTGAACAAAGCAAACACATCCAAACACTTTGAGGTGTGTAAGATCAGGTTTCTTACCGGAATATACCTCTTCTGGAGTCAAGTGATGTATTCCCGATGTTGTGCACCTATTCATCAAGTAAATGGCGGTTGTGGTAGCTTCAACCCAATAGTACAATCGTACCTTCATCTCGTTGAGCATGCATCTTGCAATTTCAGCAATTTGCCAATTTTTCCTCTCAGCTACTCCATTTTGTTGTGGTGTGTACCTACAAGTGAACTTCCTTTTGATTCCATTCTCTTGTAGAAAATCTGAAAATTCTTTGGAGAAGTATTCTCCTCCACCATTGGACCTTAAGGTTTTGATAGACCTTCCTGTTTCCTTTTCAACTTCAACTTTGAATCTTTTGAATATAGAAAACACCTCTGATTTTTGCTTCATACAAAAAATCCATACCTTTCTTGAGTGATCATCAATGAAGGTGATAAAAAATCTATTACCAGCCATTGATGCCTCTTGGGTTGGTCCCCATACATCCGTATGTATCAAGTCCAAGACATTTGGAGCCACATAATTGCTCCTCTTGAATGGCTGCCTCGTTTGCTTTCCTAGTTGACAAGCTTCACATAACTCATGTAGTCCAATGCTATTAAATTTTGGAAGACCTCTTACCACTTCATATTTGCTCATGTCCTTCAACTTTGGAATGTTGATGTGTCCTATTCTTTTGTGCCATAAGTCCAGCTCTGAAATCTTCTTGTTCCCACATTGAATGTACATGACCTTTCCATGTGGATGTTGGACATCCAAAGTGAACATCCTTCCTTCTCTTCTACCTCGAGCAATGACCTTGAAGCCTTTTGAAATTGTAGGAACATGAAGAACATTAGATAGTACCTTTGCTCTACTTGTATCTCCAAGCCTTATATCTCCAATGTGTTCAATCATGTGTTGAGTATCATCACCTGTTTCAACACATCCTTTTCCACTTGGTACCTGTAGATTAGTGAGCAAACTTCCTTGGCATGACATATGGTTACTACAACCTGAATCAATGTACCATTTTTTGTCATCTTCACAAGAGCTTCTATACTCATGTCTCATTGCAAGTAGTGTGTCCTTGCTCCCTTCACTTGAGGTGCTTGCATAGTTGCTTTGGTTCCTTTGATTGCCTCCATTTGGTCTTCCATTCTTCAGCCAACAATCACTAGCATAGTGTCCTACTTTACCACAATGATAGCATGTTATACCTTTATGAGAATTGTAGGAGCTTCGGCCTCTTCCTCTACTTCTACCTCGACCTCTTCCTTGTGCGTTGGCATTTGATGCATCCTTGTTGTCTTCCGAATTGTTTTGATTGTAGTTGGAGTGGTTGTGACCTCTTCCTTTTCCTCTTGAGCTTCCTCTTGAGTTTCTTCCTTTACCTCGACTTGCATATAACATTTGGTTGTGGCTATCCTTTCCTTTGGGACCATCGAAGCTAAGCTTTTCTGTGACAAGATGAGGGATTAGTTGTTCAAAACCTAGATATACATCTTTCAAGTTAATGGAAGTTATAAAAGGCTTCCATCTTTCATCTTCTCTCAAGCCATTGAGAGTATAACACACAAGATCTTTGTCTTCAACCGTTGTGCCAATAGAAGCTAAAGCATCGCTTAACGCCTTAATCTTCAAATTATATTCAACTATGGATTGACTCGAACTTTTCTTGATTGTGTTCAACTGATTCTTGAGTTGAAGTTTCCTAGCTTTGGTATTTGTTGAATACATCCTTTCAAGAGCTTCCCAAGCATCCTTAGCTTTCTCTAGATGTTGAATATGACCTACCATGGCATTAGTAATGACTTGCGAAATGAGGAACATGACTCTCCTATTCCTCTCTTCCCATTCTTTTGCTTGCCTCCTTTGGACTTCGGTGGCCATAGCTTGATTGATTTGAGGTTGAGCATCATCGCCGCTCACAATACCCCATAAGCCTTTGCCCATTAGGTAGTTGGTCATTCTAAACTTCCACATGGGATAGTTATCCTTGTCCAACTTCTCTACTTGTTGACCCAAGTCAGCCATTGAAGAGTATCAAAGACTTTGAGAGTTACCTCGAATAGTTATAGTCCTTTGCTCTTGCATTTGTGAAGCTCCCTCTTGTTTTGTAGCTCCTCTTTTGCTTTGCTTCACCTCGAGCTCTATTGATGAAGCTTCAACACCAAGTTTTCTCTGATACCAACTGTAGAGAATGAGTTCTCCTATGCGCAACGGAAGTGTGTAGTGAGCCCTTGTATTTCCAGCACTTGGACAAACATCTGCACCTTAGATAGCTTGCTGCTCTCAACACAAAATTCAAATGGACTTGATGCTTTAGTCAATAAAAGTAGACAGAGAGAGATTTCTAACAAGCTATAAATGACTTAATTTGGACAAGTTTTGATTAGGAAACACAACTGTCAAAGATGAACTACCTGTCCACACAGGTATGCTAAAGAACTGAGATTCACTCTCGGACTGATAGCTCTCTGAATATATATCCTTTGAGAAAGATATTTTGTACAGAGAAAGTAGACACAAATAGCTTTAAATAATGCACAAATGGTTACATATGCACTGAGATATGAGCTCTGCAACAGAGCTGTGTACAAACTGACATGCGGCTGGAAGGAGTCTAAGGGAAAGCCAAAATGACAAAATGGCTAGATCCAACTACTAGGAGCTCTTGCTTCTTTCTCTCCTTGTTTTGAATGTGCTCCCACTTCACTTTTATAACCAATGAGCATGTGAAGAAGTTTGTGCCTCCTTCTTAACTCACCACTTTCTCCACTACATGCTACTAACTACAAGGCAAGATATTGTATCTCTTACTCATCATGAATTTTGACTAGACTTTTTCTTTTATTATTTTTTCCTCCACTTTTTTCTTTATCTTTATAGTTGGTAAATTTATCCAAGCATGGCTCATATGAAAATGAGCTTTTACATTTATCTTCAACAAAAACATGCGACCACTGAGAAAAATGTAGACATTTAGGCCTTCTTACTTTTATGATCACTAAGGTTGCTAATCTGATTATTAGAATTAAGCATTATCTGCACCAAATTAGATGAAAACCAATCCATGTGGGGTGGCTTCCCTTCACATTTCTTTAAACAAAATCCATCAATCAATTTTTCCATTCTTGTGCCAAACACATCAACTACCAAAAAGTCCCTTGACCTAAATCTTGAACAATCTGATATGAACCCTTATACCTTAGGATGAGCTTTCCTGGATGTGGCCCTAATTTAGAGTTGTACACCATCACGCAATCTCCAACCTGAAATATCTTGAATTTTACATTCATATTGATCCAAACTTGTCTCCTTCTTTGAATTACCTTAGTTATGTATGTACTAACTAAATGATCCTCCTCCAATTGAAGAAGATACTTACTCCGATGCTTGAATGATAACTTAGGAGACATCTTTTTTGCTGTTACTCTCAAACTTGGGACCGCAAAATTGTTGATATATTTAGGTAGTGATGTGTGTGAACACTCTAGGACTACCGGGGCACTTTTTTCCCTCTTTAGGAGGTTTTTTTCCCCTGACTTTTATATACGCCTATTGCCCTAATGGGCTACTTATCTTTTTACATTCTCTAGTAATACATTCAGTATTGTGTGTTTGTGCTCCAAGCTTCTTCTTCTTCCTTGTGTTGTTCGCGTGCTTCCGTAGACGTCTATCTCCAACAATTGGTATCAGAGCAGGTCGTCGCTTCTTCTAGGGCGCCGTCGACACTCCTCCGTTTGCAGTCTCAGATTCACACGAAATTTGGTGAGCATACTCAGGGTGTTTTTGAGATCAAAACTGGTTCGCTTTGTAGTGCCGAAATCGCGACCTGAGCTTGTTTCGGCCTCCGAACGCACTATCGCAGCGCTTGTGCAGGCTATTTCATCCTTTTGTGCCAAAGGTATATACCAGTTCCTGTTCGTCAGTTTAAGCGTATCGAAGTCTGCTACAGGTCTAGCAGAACTCGTCTGGGAAGTTCCGTTCAACTTTTTGAGATACAGTCAATTTTCTGCATCAAGGTATTTTAGTCACCAGCCATGGCTGAAAGTAGTGATGTATTCCGTATGTTGGCTGTTGAGGATAAGTTGGATGGTACCAACTACCCATTATGGGCTTATATGATGCGACATGTACTGGTTGCAAAAGGACTGTGGAACATTGTGTAGGGTGTTGAAAGACGTCCTATTACACCTGCGACTATAGGCACTACAAATACAGGTGCTGGAGGTGTTGGAGCTGATGAAGATGGTGTCGAAGATGATATTCCGCAGATTCCTGTTCGTGCTGCTGTTTCTGTTGCACCTACTGTAGAGCAGATTTGTTGGGATGGCAGAGATGCCCAGGCACATGCATTGATAGCTTTGTCTGTCAAACGTGCCATTATTCCTAACATTCGCTCTTGCAGAACAACAAAGGATGCTTGGGATACACTTACCACTTTGTACCAGGCTAGGAATGAGGCTCGTGTTGCTTACCTCCGAAAATAGTTGGAGAGTGAGCACATGAATGAAGGTGATTCTATGGATAGTTTTCTCACAAAGATCAAAGACCTGAAGGAACAATTGATTTCTGCTGATGAGGTTATACCACATAGCTCACTTGTGCAGACCGTTCTGAATGGTCTTCCTGATTCATATCAGAGTTTTGCCTCTACTCTTCGGTTGATGATGAAAGGCAATCCGAATGCCTTATCATTTGAGGAATTAGTCTCTGTTCTGTTGCAGGAAGATCAGTCCAGGCAGAACAGGTCCATTATGCGTGTTGCAGATCAATCTTTCCTGGCTAGTCAGAAGGGCAAAGGAAAATGGAGCTCTTCTACTAGTAAGCAGAAATCTGCAAATGCTGCACAATCGAAGAACCAGGATAAAGATGAGAAGAAATCAGAAATTGTTCTGCAAGTACTGTAAAGGAAATGATCATATTATAAAGAACTGTCCAAAACTGGCTGCTAAAGAGGCAAAGAAGAAAGAGGCTGGAATGGTTGTTGTAGAGGCCTCTACACCAAAAACAGAGTCTGCAAATCTTGTGCAGGAAGAAGAATGGGCGTTTACTACTGTCTGCAGTTTTGACCCATCTTCTCATGATCAGTGCATGTCTGTAGTAGACTCAGATGTTTGGTACTTTGACAGTGGGGCGACCAAACATATTACCTCGCAGCGCAGTTTCTTCTCTTCACTCGAGCCTGCCCCTACAGGGAATACTGTCACATGCGCCAATAACTCCTCTTATCCTGTTATGGGAGTTGGTAAGATCATTCTGACTACTGGTGATGGTAGTTCTTTCACTTTGTCAGATGTGTTATTTGTGCGAGGGATAAAAAAGAACCTGTTATCAGTTTCTGCATTAGCCAAGATTGGCTTGGTTGTGAAATTCGTTGATGACAGGTGTACAGTCCATGATCTCTCAAATGGCGATATGATTATTGCTTCTGGCATTTTATGTCGTGGGTTGTATAAGCTCATAGACTATGAAAGATCTGTGAATGATTCGGCATGTGCAGTTCATGATTCTCAGGCTATGTCAGATGCAAAGCTTTGGCATGCACGCTTTGGTCATCTGAATTTTGCTAGTTTGTTACGCCTGCACAAATCTGAAATGGTGTCCTCTTTGCCCAAACTTGAGGCACCTGGAAAACATGTTTGTGAAGGCTGTATTTTGGGCAAAATGCAGCGTTCTTCCTTTCCAAAAGATGGTTCAGTTTGGGCTACGCAAAAATTGCAGCTTGTACATAGTGATGTCTGTGGTCCTATGCAGACACCTTCTTTTGGAAATTACCTTTACTTCGTGACTTTCATTGATGATTTTTCCAGGCATGCATGGGTATATCCACTCAAAGCAAAGTCCGAAGTGTTCATGTGCTTCAAACAGTTTTTGGTTTTGGCTGAAAATCTGTCAGCATGTAAAATGGGCACCCTTCGTTCTGATCGAGGGGGGGAATATATGTCTTCAGATTTTAATGCATTTCTGGCTGAACATGGGATAAAACACGAGTGTACAGTGCCGTATACACCTCAACAGAATGGAGTTGCTGAAAGAAAGAACAGGTCACTCATGGAGATGGCGAGGTGCATGGTCAAAAGTCAGGCTTTACCACATAGTTTCTGGCTTGAGGCTGTCATGTGTGCAGCATATGTACTGAACAGGTGTCCCACTAAAGTGTTGCAGTCTATCACTCCATATGAGGCTTGGCATGATCGCAAGCCATCTGTTGCTCATCTGCGTGTTTTTGGTTGTTTGGCATATGCATTAGTGCATGAACAACATCGCAGAAAATTGGATGATAAGGCAGTAAAATGTATTTTTGTTGGGTACAGTTCTGAAAGTAAAGGCTATCGTATGTATCATCCACAGACTAAACGCATTTTGGTTAGCCGTGATATTGTCTTTGTTGAAGATGCTATTTAGCCACTGCTTTCATGTACTAAGGAGACATCTGTTAGCTCCAAAGACATGTATGATACTTTGATGCCTCTTTTTACAGGTGGACAGGCTAGTGCTGGTCCTAATGAGGCAACTTCTCAGCCTTTGCAGGTTTCATATGATGATGCAGATCATTCCATTTCTGATGCAGATTTACATGATGCACTTGTTGATGACAGAGCTGATATTGAGCAGGCAAAAACTATGCCAAAATGGCTGGTGCAGACTTTGCGTGACAGCAAATTAGATGCATCTTTGTCATATCGTACTCGTTCAGGCTCTCATAGTGCCTCCTTTGCATCAGATTGCTATGCTATGGCTGCATCTAGTCTCTGTGATGAGAATGAGCCTGTTTCTTTTGATGAAGCACAAAATTCAGACAATTGGATGGCTGCTATGCAATCTAAATATGATGCTATAATGAAGAATGGTACATGGTCTTTATGTGACTTGCCTCCAGGCAAGAAGGCCATTGGCACTAAGTGGGTATACAAGCTGAAGCGTAAACCTGATGGTACAGTTGACAGGCATAAGGCTAGGCTTGTTGCAAAGGGTTATGCACAGGAAAGAGGCATTGATTTTGATGAGACCTTTGCACCTACATGCCGTATGACTACTGTTCGGAGCATTTGTGCACTTGCAGCCCATCATGGTTGGAATGTACATCAGCTGGACATTAAAACAAGATTTCTGAATGGTGACTTGCATGAAGAAGTGTATGTTTTTCAGCCCCGTGGCTTTGTGCAGAAAGGGCATGAAAACTAGGTTTGCAGGTTAAAGAAGGCATTGTATGGTTTAAAGCAAGCACCACGTGCTTGGTATGAGAAGATACATGCCTATCTGATTGCACATGGTTTTGAGAACAGTCCAACTGAAAGCACCTTATATGTTAAGCGTGCTAATGATGTGCTTCTGATCATTGTTGTCTATGTTGATGACATGTTGCTCACTGGTCCTATTGAGACACATATTGCTGATTTTAAGGCTGATTTGCATGCCTCATTTGAGATGTCTGATTTGGGGCATTTGCATCACTATTTGGGCATTCAGTTTATGCACGTAGATGGTGGAATGGCTTTGTGTCAAACGAAATATATTGACACATTATTGCAGCGTTTTGGCCTTGAAGACTGTAAGCCTATTGCCACTCCTATGGAGACAGGTTTACGATTGAGTCTTCATGATGCTGGAGATGCATTTGATGCTGTTCTCTATCAGCAGGCTGTTGGATGCTTGATTTACTTATGCATTACTCGGCCAGATATTCAGTTTGTTGTCTCACAGATGAGCAGGTTTATGCATTGCCCAGGAGTCACGCATTGGAAAGCTGTTAAGCGCATCTTTCGCTACTTGAGTGGTACTCGGCTACTTGGGTTGTTTTATCCCAAGGGGGGATCACTACCGCCAGATTTGCATGCTTTTTTTGACTCAGATTGGGCTAGTTGCTATGACACTCGTGTGTCCACCAGTGGTTTTTGCTTCATGCTTGGTAGCTCATGTATATCTTGGTTGAGCAAGAAGCAGCCTACTGTGGCCACTTCCAGTTGTGAGGCTGAGTATAGGGCAGCTTTCACAGCGACTGTTGAGTGTGTGTGGCTCAGACTCCTTATGGCTGATTTGGGTGTTGGCCAGTCTTCTGCCACCACCATCTTCACTGACAGTCAGAGCGCATTGGCAGTTGCGAGGAACCCTGTGTTCCATGCTCGCACTAAGCACATTGAGGTGCATTATCACTATGTTAGGGAGAGGTTCTCTGCTGGGGAGATCAACTTGGCATATGTTCCCACGCAGGAGAACATTGTAGACCTTTTCACAAAGGCTCTACCTAGGGAGAAGTTTGAAGCTTTCCGTAAAGCTTTGGGCTTACTTCCTTTTGTGGAGTGATTTCCACATAGCTTGGCACTTCCTTATACATGAGTGCCAGCTCCTTGTTCACCGCATCACTCCCAGGGGGGATTTGTTGATATATTTAGGTAGTGATGTGTGTGAACACTCTAGGACTGCCGGGGCACTTTTTTCCCTCTTTAGGAGGTTTTTTTCCCCCGGCTTGTATATACGCCTATCGCCCTAATGGGCTACTTATCTTTGTACATTCTCTAGTAATACATTCAGTATTGTGTGTTTGTGCTCCAAGCTTCTTCTTCTTTCTTGTGCTGTTCGCGTGCTTACGCAGACGTCTATCTCCAACAAAAATCCATTGGGACTACTACTTCTAAGGCATATACCAATCTAAATGGTGGCATTTCTATTGTTACCTTAAAAGTTGTTCTGAATGACCACAATGTTGAATCGAAGAAGTCCCAATTCTTTTGATTGTCATGCACTAATTTTTTAAGAATACGCAACAAAGTCTTATTAGTGATTTTCGCTTAACCATTTGCCTATGGATGATAGGCTATAGACTTTTTGTGCATAATCAAATGTGTGCTTGTTAGCTATGAAATGAATTCATTAAGAAAATGAGCTCCTCTATCACTTAGCAACTCTATTGGAAAACCAAACTTGGTCATGATATTGTGGTAAAGGAACTTTGCAACACTCGTTACCTTGTTTTCCTTAAGTGCTATTGATTCTACCCACTTTGTGCAATAATCTATTGCTACTAAAATATATCTATTCCCATGTGGAGTAATAGGCCTGATAGGCCCAACAAAATCCATGCCCAATTTTTGAAATGGATCCAATGGCAAAACTTGATTATCAAACATTCGATCTGAATTACTTGGTTGGCTTGTTTTTTGAAAAATAACACATCTTTTGGCAAATTCATGAGCATCTCTTAATATGGTATGCCATCAAAACCCCGCTTGCAAAACATTTTTACCTATAATATCCCCTAATAAGTGTCCACTTGCTACTCTTGAATGTGCTTCCTGTAAAACAACTAGTTGCTCAAAATCTAGTACACATCTTCTTATTACCTGATCCACCCCTTTTTTGTACAATGCACTTGCTATAACCAGATAAGGCCTGATCAAGTGTAAACTATTGAGTCAATACTCCATCTGTTAGGAATGCTAACAATTGATCATACCAAGAATCAAAGTCAGCAATTTGAGCATTAAATAACTTTGCATCTAGAAACTCATCATTTATTCCTGCTAGTGCTTCCGTTGTGTAATAAAGTGATAGATAGGAGATGGTTGAACTACACCCTAAGAGAGAGGATTAGGAAGTAATCATCAACCATGGATTTTGGGGCAAGTGGTTAGCCCATCACGTTCCTAACCAAGAGGTTGTGAGTTCAATTCCCACAATTGGTATCAGAGCCTAGGAAGTAGGCTTGGGCAAGATGGCGTGGCCTGGTGGAGCGGGTCGCAGGGTACATCCTACCAGGGTACATGGTGCCAGGGTACATGAGGGTACATCCTTCCAGGGTACATTGTGCCAAGGTACATCAGGGTACATTTTGCAAGGGTACATCCCAAGAGGGAAGCACTAGATTGAGGATTCAAGATACCAAGCATGGTCGAGAACAAGGTTCAAGACTGAGGTTGAGAACAAGGGCCCAAGACACCAAGGTTGCAAACAAGAAGGTTCAAGACACCAAGGTTGAGAGAAAGGGTTCAAGAGACCAAGGTTGCGAACAAGGTTCAAGAAACTGTGCGAGGTTGAGGACATCAATTCAAGGGCACCTAGGGAGTTCAAGGGGTTGATCACCGAGGCTAGAGGGATACAAGAGCAGATAATTGAGGACAATGATTGACCAAGGGGGGAAGAATGTAATAAAGCGATAGATAGGAGATGGTTGAACTACACCCTAAGAGAGAGGATTAGGAAGTAATCCTCAACCATGGCTTTTGGGGCAAGTGGTTAGCCCATCGCATTCCTAACCAAGAGGTGGTGAGTTCAATTAATGTAATAAAGTAAGTCTATGATCTAAGGGTCCAACCGGTTCAGACAGATCTAAAATCGGATACCATTTGGTCACTCATCTATAGGACCAAAGATCTCAAGAATAGACTCAAGCATAAGTTCGTGTGCTCTCATATGCAAGTAATCCACTTAGCCTAGTGGTTAACTCTCATGGTTGTGAAGGAGGAGGTCTTGATTTCAACCCCCATGGGGAGCATGGGGAGAGAGTTTTGCGCAAGGAGCTCTAGAGCCTTCTAACTCAACTTAACATGAGTTACTTGAGTCCAATGGACTTAATTGGAGAGGTGAGTACACCAACCAATAGTGGACTCTAGTGGAAGGTAGTAAAGCAGTGGTCGAGATCACTCCTACCACTAGTAGACTCTAGTGGAAGATATGAAAGGAGTGGAGGAGATTGCACATGCACTTGTGGACTCTAGTTACATTTGTGGTCCTCGTTGATTTGAGCAGCTATATATACAGGCATAAGGTTGGAAGGAGAGTCATGTCTCTAGAATGTGGTGGTCGTAATCCTTGTTCTCTTGCACGTTGACTCTCATCTACTAAAATAATCTACCCTTGCATGCTTTTTGGCTCGGGTATGAACAATAACAAGATGAAATTCTTGTAATAAAAGCATCCACCTTGCCAATCTTCCTGTTAATAGAAGTTTCTTGATCAGATATACCAAAGCGTGGTGGTCTATGTTGAGTGATAAGCTGATCAGTCGAAATATGTTCTATCAGAAGTTTGTTGCATCAGAGTTTTGCTAAATCCATGTTTTGCTGAATTGGATGTTGCTGAATCAGGCTTTTAATAGATAGTTATAGTTCAGTTAGGTACTGAAGTTGCGTGAATATATTTCATTATTTTTGGTCATACAGAAAAGGAGAAGAAAAGAAGAGAAGACGAAAGAAAAGAAAAAGTGTTTCTCTCAAGAAGAAGAAGATTAGGCATTCGTAGTGTGATCTGATATCTGTAATGAAGAAAACTCTTGTAAAGGAGAAGCTTGTTCAATATGAAATGTAATTCTTTGTAGTTTCAAAGACTTAATGAAGCATTTTTCATATCATTGTTCAATGCAAGTGTGCGAATGTTTTGTACTCTTGTGTAGATGTTGTGTTTAGCATTGATTGAATATGATTTTTTGTGCATGTTTATTCACTCTATGTAAGAAAGATCAACACCAAAATTATTCTCTATGTAAGTTTGATTACAGTAAGTAGAGATGTGTTGAACCCTACATTTGGCAATCTATTGTGTTTCTAATGAAGCAAGAGATGAATGACGGGAAGAAGAGGAAGGTTTAGTAATGTCTATTATACAAGAGAAAAAGCAAAATTAGGTAAATGTGGAGTCATCCTCTGATCAGTAGGATTGGTAGGAAGCACAAGATGAATCTAATCTAGAAGCTGAAGAGGAGGAAGGATGAACACGTGCAAAAAAGGCAAGGCTAGTGGGTGGTATACTAGGAGTGTTGTTCCTAACAGAAGCAACTGTAGGAGTTAGAAGACAACTCTAGTTCGACCCACTTGTAGGGACGACCGATCAAAGAACTAGGCATACACCTCATCCACAACCAATGGCGCAACCACCTCCAAATCCCAAGGTCAAATCAACCCATTTTAGAGGAGGCTCTAAAGAAGATGCTGATTGTCACCTTGCTCAATTCAAGATAAATTGGACAACCAATGGATATCCAGCCATATATGGTGATGACATCAAACTCCAACAATTTGCCGCTACATTGGAAGGAAGAGCACTGAGTTGGTTTAGTCAATACAGTATTACTCACTTCGCTACATATGATTTTTTACAAAGATTTAGGAAAAAAAAACTCCCTCTGATGTGTTGAGGAAGTTGAGAGCAATTTGACAAAGGTCCACGTTAGTAGAAGACTGCTAAAAAATTTAGAACCTTAATGGAAAGATTACAGGGTAACGAGAGACCTAACGATGCGATGTTGGCATGTTACTTTCTAAAAGGATTAAGGAGTAGCATCAGACATGCATTTGCAAGTGTGGATATTGCTAATGGTTTTGATGTATTACTGTTAGCAGTTGCAAGAGTGGAAAGAAGATTTGATAGATAAAAAAATAGACATAGTGATTCAAGTTTGGAGGCTGAATTTCAGAAATGGGATTAGAGAAAGGGACAACCGATTCTGATTCGGATACTCAAGATGAAGAAGCGATGGTAAGAAGGCACCACAAACATAAAGATAAAAAAATTAAAGAGGAAGCTTTGATTAGTAAGTTAAAGAAACATGGATATTCTATAATAGCTCCAAAAGAGAAAAAAATTTATGAAATTTGCGATAAAGATGGACACACAACAAGTCAGTGTTTGTATAACCCCAAGCATAGAGGGCAAAGTTCAAGGCAAGACAATAGAAATAATAATGAAGTGGCTGCCAATCAGGCTATTGCAGTTCAAGCACGAGGTAATTTTCAGAGGCAACAACAAGGACGACCACCATGGAGAGAACATGCGAACCAACATGGAAATAATCAACAAGGAAATCAGTAGGATAGACCCCCTAGGATGATGAAGTTTTGGCAGGGTGAAAGAGGAAGAACTTCAAGAAATTAATGTGGGGATGGAGACTGAACCAAAGATGGTGAGAGTAAGCAAAGAATAAGAGGGTTAGTTCATGGAAGTCTTAATTTGGTTATTAAAGGAATATGTGGATGTTTTTGCTTGGGATTACTCACA
Source organism: Ceratopteris richardii (assembly GCA_020310875.1). NCBI lineage: Eukaryota > Viridiplantae > Streptophyta > Polypodiopsida > Polypodiales > Pteridaceae > Ceratopteris > Ceratopteris richardii. The sequence continues at coordinate 126,227,134 of CM035438.1, forward strand.
AGTAAAAGCAATAGACCCTAGTTTACATGAGCATAGAATGAATTTAAAGAAAGATGTGGTTCTGATTGTGCAAAAAAGGTATCGGATGAATCCTAATTTTGCTAAGCAGGTTAAGGAAGAAATTGATAAGTTGTTGGCAGTAGGATTTATTAAACCAGTTAATCAGGTGATGTGGTTGTCTCCTATTATAGTGGTCCCTAAAAAGAAGGGGACGCTGAGAAATTATAGAAAGTTAAATGCAGCAACAATTACAGATCCCTTCCCTATGCCATTTTGTGATTCCGTATTGGATGCAGTAGCTGGACATGCGATGTATAGTCTTTTGGATGGATTTTCAAGATACAATCAAATTTGTGTTGCTGAGGAGGATCAATAAGAAACTACATTCATTATAGAATTTGGTGCTTATGTATTTACAGTCATGAGTTTTGGATTGAAGAATGGATTGCCTTTGTTCAATTATGTGGCACATAAAGTGTTTGAACCTTATTTGCAGGATTTCATGCAAGTCTTTATGGAAAACTTTTTAGTGCTTGGAGAAAAGGTACAACACCTGCTACATCTGAAATCTTGTTTTGATAGATGTAGGAAATTCAGGATGGTGCTCAATCCATTCAAGAGTGTCATTGTTGTGAAGAGTGGCATATTATTAGGCCATGTTATTTCTCAAAAAGGAATGGTTATAGATGTTAAGAAGATTGAAGCTATTAGGACTGCAAATGCACCCACAAATGTCAAGGAAGTAATGAGGTCCGTTGGTCAAATTAAGTTGCATTCTAGGTATTTAAGGTACTTGGCCAACATTTCTTTACCACTCACATATTTGACAAAGATGGATGTTCCATTTGTATGGGCTGAAGCTCAAGAAAAAGCATTTTAGTTATTAAAGAAGATGGTTTCAATAGCACCGATTTTGCAGCCTCTAGATTGGTCATTGCCATTCCACATATTTGTTGATGCATTGGATGTGGCTGTAGGAGCAGTTTTGATGCAGCAGAAGGAAAAAGGATGGTATATAACTGTATATTATGCTAGTAGGGTGTTGTGTGCAGCTGAATGAAATTATCTGGTGACTGAAAGAGAAGCTTTAGCAATGGTGTATGCTCTTAATAAGTTTAGACATTATTTATTGGGTAATAACATGATTTTTCATGTTGATCATTAGGCTTTGGTGTGTTTGATAAAAAAACCTTTATTGATAGGAAGGTTGGCTAGGTGGATGCTTTTATTGCAAGAATTTGATTTTTTTATTATTCATACTCCAGGGAAAGAGCATGCAATGGCAAATTACTTTAGTAGATTGGAATTAGGTGAAGCACCTATAGGTGTAAATGATGAATTTCTTGATGTAGAGCTATTTAATTCACAAATGGTTGAATTAGATTCTTGGTATGATCAATTATTAGTGTTTCTAACTGATGGAGCATTACCTCAACATTTTACACCTAATAAAAGGAGGAAGTTTGCTCTCAAAAGTAGACCATATTTGGTTATATCTAGTGCATTGTATAAAAAGGGAGTGGATCAGGTCATTAGGAGGTGTGTACTAGATTTTGAACACCTAGCTGTGTTACAAGAGGCACACTTAGGTCCAATACAAGGACACTTTTCAGGTGATATTACAAGGAAAAAGGTGTTACAAGCAAGATTGTGGTGGTCTACGATATTAAAAGATGCTCATGAGTATGCTAAAAGATGTGTGATTTGTCAAAAAATAGGCCAACCAAATAATTTAGATACGATGTGTGATCATCCTATTTTACCTTTGGATCCATTTCAAACATGGGGTATGGATTTTGTTAGACCTATTAAGCCCATTAATCAACGTGGGTAGAAGCATTAGCATTGAAAAAGGACAACAAGGCTGCAAGTGTGGCAAAGTTCTTCTACCACAACATTATGACCATGTTTTGTTGTCCAGTAGAGTTGGTAATGTTGATGCAAAGGTCCAAGCCTTCACATTTGGCTAGGCATGGAGCCAAACTTGAGTTCAAATTCAAATTTGAAAGAGAACTCATTATAAAAGCTATTGTAAAACTCGTGGCTTGTGTGGCCTCATTGAGAGCTCTCCTAGTGATCATTTGTAAGACTTGAGTAGATTACACCATATCTTACTCAGTCTCTTATCATTAGACATCATTTCTATGCCAATGATCTTGTACAACAATGTTCTATAATACATATACATCATTGATCATCTCTGTCTACTTCTCTGCTATGACTACTCAGAAAAGTGAACTTTTCTTGATCATATCTTAGTGATTTCTCAGTCATTTTGCATGATCTATAGCTTATTGGAACGAGCTCAATCTCAAAACTTCTGATGGGAGTAGGAATATGGTTCTTTATGTACCCACTATCACAAAGAATCTGATGAGTGTTGGACAGATAGTGGAAAAGGCAGGTTAGGTTAAACAAATATGGAGCTTTTGTGGAGAGGCAAATTCAAAGAGAGAAACATGTTGCAACCATATTACATTCAGAGGCGAACTGACATCAATCTCCATTTGAAATCCATGAAGGGATCCATCAATGATTGCACAAACTTGCCCACTGAAGTTGGTGTCGCAATTTCCTCCTCTTCCACTTGCAGTAGACTATCACTTTCCTTAGAAGTAGACTCATCTTTCCAAGCTACAACCCTACATTTTCCTTGGCCTCTCATTTCTGTTGTAATGCTAGTCAGCGTAATAGAGGTTACACTAACTATCTTCTTTCATGGCATGAAGTAGCATTCGGCAAATACAAAATGCAAGTGCCAAGCTTCAAATCATCTCTTAAGTACCTGTACAGCACCACCTTGCTCGGACATAACAGTGACTGATGATAATGCCTGTCTATCAGTGAAATTTAAATCTAATAATTCCACATCTTCCTACAACATGATGACATCATTAAAAAAGTGTTTACCCATGTGTTTTGCCTTGAACACATGGGTAATCATGACAACCTTTTGCCAAATTCATGCTTTTCGATCCATCACACTCCCAGAGAGGAAACTCTGATGGAGCAAGGTCTGATTTCATCAACTATGAATAAAAAATTCCAATCCATGAACAACAGACTGAGCAAAATTCAATTTTATGACATCTGGCCAATAAAACTCCGATAAAGCAAAATTTTTCTATTCTTGCCCGACAAAATCTGACTAAGCCAAACGTTTTGGAAACCTTTTCTACTAATATACCCCACCTGTTGAAGTTATCATAAGAGCACCAACATACTCTTACAAAGGTACTTATTAACACCTTGAAAGAACCACTTTTTAGAGAACATACCATTACGGATCCAAATGCAAAAAAATAAGTTTTTTTGCAACAATGATCGGAAAGGGTACCCAATTGCACATCTGAATTCATTAGTTCCTGAAAAAAATTTGATGATAACAAAATCCCCGGATCGATTACCATGACACTAAACTCCCTATGCATATTTTTCTCTTGAACTTTATCTACAACTATAATGTCTTCATGACCTTGCAGTGCTTCCAAATACATTTCCTCTTGATCCAATATCATTTCAGAAACAACTTCTTTCTGTTGAACCATTTGTTGAACGTGATTTTGCAAATCCTTATCTTTATTCTACTACTTATGTAGTTCCAATATAACTTTTTTATGTTGTTCTAACTTTCTCTGCAACTGTTTTTGTAGATCCTACACTTGTGTTTGTTGCATCTGATATTCTTCAAAGTTGAGTATTTCATTCATTAGCTTCAGATTATCACATGAACACCATTGCATTCTCAAGAAAGCACTTAACGTAATCTTGGACCAACAACTATCAATAAAACATGCCACCACCGAAGACAATGTAGATAACTAGGCCTTCTTACTTTTGTGATCAATAATGTTGTTAATCTGATTTTTAGAATTGAACATCACCTCTACTAAATTAGATGACAACCAATCCATATGGGGTAGCTTTCCTTGAAATTTCTTCAAACCAAATCCACTAATTGACTTTTCCATTCTTGTGCCAAACACATCAGCTAATAAGAAAGTTCCTTGACCTAAGTCCTTTAGAATCTGATACGGACCTATATATCTCAATGTAAGTTTTCATGGATGAGGACCTAATTTGGAATCGTACACCATCACCCAATATCCTTCTTGAAATAGCTTGAATTTCACATTCATATTAACCCAAGCTTGTATCCTTATTTTAATTACTTCTGTTCTGTAGGCACTAACTAAACGATCCTCCTCCAACTGAAGAAGATACTTACTTCTATGCTTAACTGATACTTCACGAGACATCTTCTCAACAGCTACTCTCAGACTTGGGACCACAAACTCCATGGGAACCATAACTTCCAATCCATAAACCAACTTGAATGGTGTCATTCCTGTAGTTACCTTAAAAGCTCTCCTGATTGACCATAAAGTTGAATCTAAAAGCAAATCCCAATTTTTCTAATTATCATGAACTAGCTTTTTAAGACTACGCAACAAAGTTTTTTTGGTACTTTTTGATTGACCGTTTGCCTGTGGATGATATGCTGTAGAATTGTTATGCATAATCAAATGATTTCTTGTTAATTTTGAAATCACCTCATTGAGAAAGTGAGCACCTCTATCACTTACCTATTGGAAGAGATCGATGGATACCTCAAGGAAGTCAGGTGGTACTGTTAAAACCTGCTTTGTACCTACCCTAAATCACTTCAGAGTTTGATAGTAGGCCCTTTTAGCTTGCAAATGATACCAATAAAGTACCTATGTACTTGGGATTAGATGCTTGAAACAATTGAACCAAAACAGACTACTTCACAAATAGCTAGTCTCACAAAACTTGCTATTTTGGTTTATACACCTGCTAGATCTTTTCCTCAGTTCTCATAGTACAGTAACAACTAATCAAACTCCCTTTGAGGGAATCAAATTAACTTAAGTAGCTACTAATTACAAGTAAAATCATAAAAAATGATGGACTATACTCTAAGAAATTAATTTAGCAATACAAAGCTTACCCCTGACTTTTAGGCAATCAGCAGTTTGATGACAATTTCTCCAAAATGGCTGAACCAAAAGCTTTGAAACTTTGAAAGCGTAAAATATATTTTGGTACGGTTTCAACAAGCTATAGATCATGCAAAAATGTTGAGAAATCACTGAGCTATGATCAAGCAAAGTTCACTATTCTGAATACTCATAGCAGAGAAGTAGACAGAGATGATCAATGATGTATATGTATTATAGAACATTTTTGTACAAGATCATTGGCATAGAAATGATGCCCAATGATAAGAGAATGAGTGAGCTATAGTGTAAGATACTCAAGTCTTACAAATGATCATTAGGAGAGCTCTCAATAAGGCCACACAAGCCGTGAGTTTTACAATAGCTTTTATAATGAGTTCTCTTTCAAATTTGAATTTGAATTCAACTTTGGCTCCAACTAAAAAGTGATCCCTATTATTGAGGAGTTATTCCTTCATTGAAACTCATAACTTATCCTTCTCCTAACTCCACAAGATATATGGATTTACAAGATTCTCTCAAGGTCAGAACCTTTCACAATGGTGAATGATCAAAATAGTTACAAGCTATGGTTCACATGCTCAAGTGGTTGCACACATTTCCTTCCATGCCTAGCCAAATGTGAAGGCTTGGACATTTGCACCAATAGCTCCCCCTCAAGCCAAACATCTTGGCTTGATCTTCTTTATGAATCTTCTCGAATGTCCTTTAATCCAATCATGGTTTTTAACCTGCAAAGCTTAGTACCATCAAGTGCATACAAATTTGCACATTGCATGTTTCTAAATACATATGCCAATTGAATCTCTTTGCTTAATAGCTTCTCTCTAATGTAGTGATAATGTACTTCTATATGCTTGGTTCTTGCATGATAAATGGGATTGGCTGCAATATGCAAAGAACTTGTGTTGTCACCAAAGATCATAGGTGAATGAGTATGAAGTCCCAAATCTGAGAAGAGCAATTTAATCCAAATAGCTTCTTGTGTAGCATTTGCTGATCCCCTGTATTCAGCCTCTATTGAAGATGGAGCAATGGTAGGTTGCTTCTTGGAAGACCATGAAATGGGCTTCTCACCTACAAAAGGTAAATATCCAGAAGTACTCCTTCTGTCATCCTTACAACCTACCCAATCTGCATTTGAGTATAGCGTAATGTCCAAATCTGATGTGTATGGGAAGTAAAGACCTTGATTTTGAGTACCTTTGAGATACTTCAAAATCCTCTTAGTAGCTTCCAAGTGAGGTGCTCTAGGTTTATGCATGAATTGAGTTAGAACACTTACTCCATAAGATATATCAATCCTAGTTAATGTTGCATAGTTAAGACTTCCAACTATGCTTTGGTAACCTGCAATGTCTTCAAGCAAATCACCTTCATGAGCACTCAATTTATGATTTACCTCCATAGGGGTGCTAGCTACCTTTGCATTCTCCAAGTGGAACTTCTTCAACATGTCCTGCACATATTTCCTTTGAGTGATATAAATTTCAGAGTTAGTGTATACTAACTCAAGTCCAAGAAAATACGTCAGAGACCCTAGATCATTGATTTTGAACTCCTGCATCATCTGGTTTTTAATTTGTTTGATGCCATTGGCATCACTACCAATAAGAATGATGTCATCAACATACACACATAAATATATCATTTCTGAGTTGCTTCTTTTGACAAACAGAGAAGAATCTGCCTTGCTCATCATGAATCCTTGATCATGAAGGTAGGTAGTTAACCTATGGTTCCATGCCCTAGGTTCCTACTTCAAACCATAAAGAGCTTTGTTCAATTTGCATACATAATTTACCTTGCTTGGATCTTCATAACTAGGAGGTTGAGCCATGTAAACCTCCTCTGAAATCCAGCCGTTGAGAAAAGCATTCTTCACATCTAGTTGATACATAATCCAATTTCTAGATGCAACTACACTTACCAATACTCTGATGGTTGGCATTTTAGCCATAGGTGAAAAAAGTCTCTTCATAATAAACTTCTTCGGTTTGTGCAAAACCCTTAGCCACAAGTCTAGCTTTATATTTGTTTATGGATCCATCTTAGTTTCTTTTGATTTTGTAAATCCATCTAGAGCCAATTACCTCCCAAGTGTCATTCTCTTGGAGTGCTTCTATTTCTTCATCCATAGCTTCCTTCCATTTTAATGCTTAGTAACTAATGAAGCATCATACCCATGTCTGATTGGCTTCTTACTCTCTCTTTGTGATCTCCTCAAAGCTTGGTTGGATGATTCAGGTATGTCTTCCAACCTCTTCATCTTGGTCTTGCCTTTTGATTTCCATGCTTTGAACTCTTCCAAGTTGATGATTTCCTCATCATCTAATTTGATGTCTTCAATTGTGCCTGGCTCCTCCTTTGTGAGACTTGGAAATTCCTTTTCCAAGTCATATGGCAATTTGACTTCCCTGCATTCACTTTCAAACCAAGAATCATTCTCATCAATCACAGCATCTCTACTAACCATAAATCCTTTGTTGGATGGATTATAAAAGCTGCATCCTTTCTTATTTAAATCATACCCTATGAAGATGCATTTCTCTACCTTAGGGTCTAGCTTACCTCTGATTTGAGATGGAACATGCACATAAGCAACACAACCAAATATTTTGCAATGTTCAAGTGATGTTCTCCTACCATGCGATGCCTCATAGGGGGTCATCCCATCAAGGGATTTACAAGGTAACGTGTTAATAAGGTAAGTGGCAGTAGAAAAACTCTCTGCCCATAAATAATTAGGCAATTTCTTTTCATTAAGCGTTGATCTAGCTGCTTCAACAATCAATCTATTCTTGCTCTCTGATACTCCATTTTGTTGAGGAGTATACCTAGTAGTAATCTCCCTTTTGATACCTCTGTCCTGCAAAATTGCATCAAATTCATTGGAGAAGTACTCACCTCCTCCATCTGACCTTATCCTCTTCAGGCTTCTTCATGTTTGATTTTCCACAAGTGAAAGATACTTCTTGAAGCAACTGAACACTTCATCTTTATGTTTCATGAAATACAAGATGGTCCACCTACTGGCATCATCAATAAAAGACACATAGTACCTTGATCCTCAAATTGAGGATCCTTGCTTGGTCTTGACACATTTGTGTGGACACGTTCCAAATAATCCTCATGCATATAATCTTTCTTTGTAAAGGGTAACCTGTATGATTTACCAAACTGACAAGCACCGGATTTATAGATCATGTGTTGCTTGGATACATTAGGTATCCCAAGTACACATTGATCTCCACATATCTGCTTCAAGGTTCTCTCACCAATGTGCCCTAATCTTTTGTGCCATATTTCTAACTCAGACAATGTTTGATCCTTGTAATTATAAAGTGCAAGGTTTCTAGTGTCCTCAAGCTCAAATGTAATAATCTACCTGTTTTCTCTCCTTTGGCAATTCTCTTAAATCCATGTTGGGGGTTTGTACTTGCTTCTGCGGATCCTACTGGATCCATTTCTGCACTTGATCCCAAATCTGTTTTTGCCTCTGCCAATCAATAGGACCTTTAGTTTTTGACCTTGTAACTGGCAAAACATCCACATACTTGACCAAGGCGCATTGCGTACAATCACAATTCCATTGATTTTCATGATCCTGATTTTGAGTTTCTGATGTACTTGCACCTACATCATTACAAAATTCCCCATCTAATAAATCTATTACTATAATATTCACCTGAGCAGCTTGCTAAGCATGTTGCTACTGCTACCCTTGTTGGTTATTCTGATTATAATGAACAATTGGTATACCCCTTTCCTCTCTATGCTTAACTAATAAAGGACAATTAGGCCCAATCCAATGATCTAGTGCAGAGCAGTATCCACATGGCATCACTTTAGGTGGTCTGCCTTGCTGATTCCCTTGTTGGTTACCTTGGTAATTTCCTTGTTGGTTCTCGTGATCTCTCCAGGGAGGTCTTCCTTGCTACTTCCTCTGAAAAACACCATGTCCTTGAATTGGAATGGCTTGATTTGATGCGACTTCATTATTATTTCTATTGTCTTGTCTTGAATTTTGTCGTCGATGCTTTGGGTTATACCAACATTGACTTGTGGTATGTATCTCTTTGTCACAAATTTTGTAGAAACTTTTTTCCTTAGGAGAAATTATGGAGTATACATGTTTCTTTAATCTACTAATTGGATATTCCTCTTTACTTTGCTTACCTTTGTGTTTGCGATGTTTTCTTACCATAGTCTCTTCATCTTCACTCTCTGATTCTGAATCAGTCATACCTTTTTCTAAATCTGATTCTGAATTGGATTCAACATCTGAACTGGAGTCACTATGCTCCTTCTTAGATCTACCAAATCTTTTTTCTACTCTTGTAGTTGCTAACACTAACACATCAAAACCATTAGCTATATCCACACTTACTACTGCATGTCTAATGCTGCTCCTTAATCCTTTGAGGAAATAACCCGCCAACATCTTGTCGATTGGTCTCTCATTGCCTTGTAAACTTTCCATTAAAATTCTAAATTTTTGAGCATAATCTTCCACTAGCATGTTCTTTCGTCTGATTGCTCTGCGTTTTCTCAAAACATCAATGGGAGTCTTTTCTTTCCTAAATCTTTCTAAAAATGCTATTTTTAATGCATTATATGTAGCAAAATGAGTAATACTGTATTGACTAAACGAGCTCATTGCCCTTCCTTCTAATGTAGCTATGAATTGCTAGAGTTTTTTTGCCTCACCATATATTGTTGGATATCCATTTGCTGTCCACTTTATTTCAAATTGAGCAACGTGATAGTTTTCATCTTCCTTTGAACCTCCTCTGAAATGTGTTGCTTTCAATTTGGGATTTGGAGGTGGTTGCGCCATGGGCACTAACTAAGGTGTATGCCTAGTTCTTTGACTGGTCGTCCCGCCAAGTGGGTCAAACTAGAGTCATCTTTTAACTCCTACAGCTGCTTCTGTCAAGATGAATGTTCTTAGTATTCCACCCACCAAGCTTGCTTCTGCTGCACCTGTTCCTCCTTCCTCCTCTTCAGATTCTAGATTAGAATCCTCTTGTGCTTAGTACCAATTGTAAGGTTCAAAAGATGAATCCACGTTACCCACTTGTGCTTGTGCTCTTGTGTAGTAAACTTTACTAATTCTTCCTCTTCTTCCCGTCGTGCATCTCTTGCTTCTTTAGCAAATGCAATAGGATTGCCAAATGTGTTGGGGTTCAACAACATATAACTAATGACTCAAACAATTTACTCTCTTCAACAAATCCTAGTGCAGAAACCTTCTCACATACAACTCAATTACTTAGGTATCGAATTTCAGTTTAACTGCACTCAAATAACTATAATGCAAGTATAGACCATTTATGTTCAAAACAACAAACAATACAGGCCTGCACAAAATGGATGAGAAAGAAATACTTCACAAATGTCTTTGACATACAGAAAGTTAGACTGATAGAAGAGCAATATAGCTTCTAACTAATTGAACTCATCAAGTTTGATCACTTTCTGCCTGTGCAATTACAAGAAAAGGGACTTTTTCACTTCTCTCATTTTTCTTCCTTCTTGCAAGACGCTTCCTCTACCCTTACATCTCCTCGTGAACAAGATTACAATGATCATATCACATGACCTTCCCCTTAACTAACTTATAACTGTTTCTCTTTAAATATCCAATTGACCAAAAATATGGATTCAACAAACTCCAAGTTAGCAACATCAAAGTTAGCTAAATTCCTACTAACCACTTTAACTTCCACTTTCTCACCCCTCAATAGTCATGAAGTAAAGGTAGCTCCCAAAAGAAGATATTTGCATAGGACCACAAACATCACTATGAACAAGCTGCAATTCGTAATTAGCTTGTACTAAACCATCTTTTGGGAAGGAGGAATGTTACATTTTGCCCAAATTATATACCAGGTGCCTCAAATTTAGGCAGAGAGGACACCATTTTAGATTTTTGTAGGCATAGCAAACTAGCAAAATTAGGATGACCAAAGCATGCATGCCAAAGCTTTGCATTTGACATAGCTTGAGAATCTTGAACCGCACATGCTAAATCATTCACATATTTTACATAATCTATGTGCTTATACAAACCATGACATAAAAATCCATAAGCAATAATGACATTGCCATTTGAGAGATCATGAAGTCTACATCTTTCATCAATAAATTTCACAAACAAGTTGAAACTAATAACATATTTTTCTTGATCCGTGGCACAAATAAAGCATCCAACAATGTAAAAGAGCTACCATCAACAATATTTAGAATGATCTTACCAATTCCCATGATTAGATAAGAGGATTTTTTGGTGCACGGACAGTATTTCTTGCTTGGTAAGGCTCAAATGAAGTGAAGAGATTGCACTGTGAGGTAATATGTTTGGTTGCCTCACTATCAAAGTAGCAAACATCTAAGTCTACTGTAGACATACACTATTCATGAGAAGATGGGCATAATTGCAAACAGTAGTAAATGTCTATTCTTCATTCTGCACAAGATTAGTAGACTTTGTTTTTGGGGCATATTTGCATTTCATCTGATGCCATTCGGGCTAACAAATGCACCTACCACTTTCCAATGACTTGTGTCATATTTTTAAAGAGTTCTTACACAAGAATTTGGAAGTTTATGTCGATGATATATGTACTCATTCGAATACGAGGTAGACACATATCCTAGAACTAAGGCAAGTATTTGACATATGTTGAGAATATCAAGTTTGTTTGAACCCAGAAAAGTGCATTTTCATGGTCAAACAAGGCAAAATTCTAGGACACATTGTGTCAAAGAACAAAATTTCAATAGATGAAGAAAAGGTGAAAGTGATTGCAGAACTTCCTTGGCCAAATAACATAAAAGAGGTATAGGCCTTCATGGGTCATTGTGGTTATTACAGACAATTCATACACATGTATGCTATCATAGCCAAGCCTATATACTCTCTTTTAACCAAGTTTGAATGGACAGATGAATGTGAAAATTCATTCACTGAACTTAAATGATGCTTGTGCTCAACACCTATATTAACAACCCCATATTGGAGTAAGCCATTCCATGTACACGTGGATGCATCCAACTATGCCATAGGATGTGTGTTGGCAAACAATTGAATGCAGCAGAAAGAAACTACACCATTACAAAATGTGAAGTATTAGGGATGATCTATGCAGTAAAAAAATTCAGGCATTACCTGTTGGCAAATAAGTTCAAGTTCTTCACGGGTCATCAAGTATTATTGTACTTAATCAATAAGCCCTGCAATATTGGACGATTGATATGATGGTTTCTATTACTCATGGAGTATGACTTTGAAGTCGTAGTTAGGAAGGGAAAGACACACCTTAGAGCTGACCACCTCTCAAGATTAACTTCAAGAGAAGCTCCTAAAGGAATAGTAGATGAAATACCTGATGCATATTTGTTTAACCTTGAGATAGTACCAGAATGGGCTAAGCCTATTGTCCCTATTCTCACATATGGACACAAGAATCCAAGAAATAGGATCAAAGATGGAGAAATCACCAAGTCACAAAGATATCAAATAATAGTAGGAAGTATATATAAATAGGATAATAAGAAGATTCTCTCTTGTTGTGTAGACGAATCAGAACACGTGAATTGATTGCAATCAGCACATGTAGGTGCATTATAACAACATCATTCAAAACATCGTACATTGCAGACTCTGCATAGACTAGGAGTATATTGGCCCTCTATGGAAGTAGATGTCTACAAGTTGTGTGGAGAATGCCCTATCTGTCATGAAAAACCACCGATAGAACATGCCACATTATATCATATGTCTCTCACACCAAAACGGAGTGAACCATTAGAGACATACTTGAGGATGAAAACATTCACTCAAGGAATGACCTTGGCATGACAACGCAGTCTAGAGCAGGAAGCTCAAGACTATTTGCTTATTGATGACAATCTATACAAACGAGGAAGAGACGGATACCTAAGACAATGTGTTCATGAAAGCGATTATCTGAGTGTACTAGAGAATGCACACCAAGGTGTTGCATGAGGTCATTTTGGCCTCGATAGGATAATCAAAGCCATAATCTTTGCAAGATTATGGTGGCCCACTCTTCAAATGGATGCACATACCTATGTTAAGAGATGTGATGTGTGCCAAAGAACTCAATTTCCTACTCGCAGAGATGAAATGCCACTGAAACCCATGATGGGAGGATGTGCATTTTCTAAGTGGGGTATAGACTTTGTAGGACCCATTAACCCCCTTGCAAAAGGTACTTATGCGGAATACATCATAGTTGCAATGGATTATCTTACCAAATGGGTAGAGGCCAAGGCCACAAAAAAGAATGATCCACACACGACTGCAAAATTCTTATTTGAGAATGTCTTTACAAGATATGGATTGCCTATAGAACTAGTGAGTGATCGAGGAACTCACTTTCTAAATTAGTTCATTGAATATCTATTATAGGATTTCATGGTGATTCACAAGAGATCCGCACCATATCATCCTCAGGCCAATGGTCAAGCAAAAAGCACTAACAAGATCCTTTGTAATGTACTGACAAAACTCGTGAACAAAAAATGTTCAAATTGGAACAAATAGTTACACCACGCTGTTTGGACATATTGAGTGGCCTACAAGACCATCCTCAATGAAACTCACTTTCAGATGGTTTTTAGTCAGAATGCTGTGCTTCCTTTGGACTTCTTGATACCCACCCTTAAGGTTGCACAAGAACATCAGTGGACTGGTCATGAATTATCATCAAGAATAATGGATCTGGAATGATTGGGAGAAACCAAGCTGAAAGCAGCAGCAGGCATACATGCAACAAAGAAACGACAAAAAGCCTATTTCGATGCACATGTGAAAGATAAAGGCTTAAAGGAAGGAGATTTAGTCCTAGTATATGCGTTGAAACAACATGCACGGAAATTAGAGAAGCGAGGTTATGGACCTATGATCATTAATAGACTTTTGAAAAGTGGAGTGGTACAGTTAGCCACCCTAGAAGGAGAGATAATGCCAAATTACATTAGTGGTTGTAGAGTCAAACTTTATCAGGAATCTCTTACAGAGGATATACTTAGAAGACTCACGTTGGCAAAGAAGCGTAAGGAGGAAGAACAAAGAATATGCGAGGAAGCTGAGGCAGAAGCTATAGAATGCATTAAGCACATGAAGTTAAGAAGACAAGGACTAGGGAGAGAACACTATAACCATCTAGAAGCAACACCCTGATACCCCATGGCCATGTGTCAAGCAAAGTCAATCACTCATCCTAGCATAGTGCATAGGAGACCATTCATTGCAATCAGGCTAGAGCATGACAACCCTTGCCATGAGCTATGGGCTTTAATTGATTTAGGTGCTGCAACTAGTGCAATTAGATGGTCCTACTATAAGGACTCAAGAATAGAAATGCAGCCCATTGAGGCATACCTCATAGGGCTAGGAGGCATGGAAACCCCTTGCATGGGTGAGATGGATATTCCTATCCTCATACACGAAGTGACCATGACATTTAAGCTCCTAGTATGCCATGACGACGACCTTATTGAACCCCTAATCCTTGGCCAAGATTGGCTATACGATCACTAAGTGGACCTAAATCTTAGATAAGGCTCCTTGCAAATTGGAACCCTAGATTAGCAGCGAGTGATACTGCTTGACTTCCCTAACAACAATCTGCTTGTATGTAACCCTAGACCATATGAACTGCATGTGAAGGAAAACCAGAAGATCTTTGGCTAGATAAGTCATGTTACATCTACACCAACCCATGCGGGCTTGGAGATGGATAATTGCCATTCAGAAGAACATCAACAAATTTTTCCTTGGTCTTCTTGCAAATTAGAAAGGGTCACCACCCAATAGCTGGGACAAATGGGGACCATCAGTGATCATTTGGGTTGCATCAGTGGATAGATGGGCACGATAGCTTGCACTGCCCATCCTTCCACACTTACTACAGACTGGCCTAGATCTATGGTACAGAATGCCTCACTTCCTAATGGGAAAGTTTCGCAAGTGTTGGACCTCCCTTCTTTTCCAAAGTAGAGTGTCAAGTAGACCTCTCACCCCCAACCACGAAGGAGTCACCCATGACTGAGGAACCCAAACTCACGACCATACCAGGCAACACATAGAAGGTAGCAGTATCACCATCACAAAAAAACAAGTGGCACGAAACAAGTATGGGTGCCAAAAGGACAAAAAGCACGGACCGTTTTCAATAAGGTAGACAATGATAAGAAGAAGTTTCAGTAGAATCAGAGGCAATATTCAACATCCCCTCTGTAAGAAAATAACAGCACAGCGGAATAGACCTGTAGACAGAGTTGAGAGAAAAACGCAGACAAAGATAGACGCAGACTGAGAGGTAGAGAACTCAAATTCTCAGATTGCAAAGCATAATGCAGTTACAATGATGGTGTTGTCCACCCGTGCGCTCCCACTGTGGAGCTTAGATGGCGATCTAGAGAGACTCTAGATGAAGGGCTTACTAGTGCGCAATGCTATATAAAGCTCAACCTGGGCTGTGCTTATATAGCTTTTACAAGGCGGTTCGGTATAGATAAACGTAGTCGGGAGATACAAATTAGTCGGTAAAATATATTATCCGACAATATCTCCATGACCAGAAGTCCTACCGTCTCGGCCCTACGGGCCGGGGGGATAGGCCCCCCGGACCCCGCAGAAGGGGGCAAGCCCCCCTCTGCACTCCCCCCATTAAGGTTCTATGGGGAAACCGCGCGACGCCACAGGGCCTTTATTTTCACCTTAAATGATAACCCAATGGCCTGGAAGTTTATGCCCTACCTAACCTGACGGCTAGGCTCACAAAGATCATCTATAACCATCAACGGTCACACATAGACCTCATCTAACTTGGAAGTTAGGGTTCCACAAATGTCCGAGCTCTCATAATGGCTTCTCCTCATAATGGGGGCCTTACAACTTAGAGCACCATGGATCATTTGTGGTCACATGAGGGTGGAGTATTGAGCATATCTAACACCCTCGACCTTCTTCTACAAGTATAAACATTTGATAGATTTGGATCGCCGAATAGTACTTAACCAACCGGCCCACACCCATGCAGATATGAGTACCCAAGCAGTGTATTATAGCTCAACACTCAATCCATGTAACATATACCCCTCAAAAATCTCTTCACCCCTCAACACCACAACATCCAATATCACATTTTTTCCCCTCAGCAGAAGAATACTACCCACTCATCACTCGTAGGAAATGGATACCGAAATGTATCCAAAAGCCTCCTCATGACATTACTCCCATCCCAAATAACCAAACCCCTTGTAATAATTCTTTCACAATTGAAGTTTGTATAAATCAACTACACTAACCCAGCATCCCTTATCATAACATCTCATCAAGCAATTTATGCATTATCTAAAGCACGTAGGTGTCTAGAGACATGCATTAGTTTTGCAAAAATCATTCCATAAACCATCTCACAACACTCAGCTACCCAGGTTACACATTAGTTATGGAAAGGGATTACGGTCTCACTTTAATATGATCATGATTAATTTCCATAATAATGTGCTAATATTTTGTAGAAGATCTTCTCCACATTCGCATCACTCATCATGCAGACAGAAGGACAATCCGCAACTAGCCCTAGTGCACCGCTGATCAATTTCGGCAATTTACTAGCTGAACCATATCCTACGTTACAACCACCAGAGTTTCAAGGCGTTCCAAGACCCTCCCATGGGATACACCGAAAAAGTTTACAACAACTCTCATTGGTTCCAAGGTTTAGTAGGACCCTTGGTGGATGCAAACTTTATTTTTGATGCCATGTTGACTTTTGATAATATTAAGTGGGGCAAGTATCAATTTCTCTCCAGAGAATTTGAAGAGATCCAAAATATAGAAGAGTTAAAGCACATTTGGGCTAGAGCAGGTTTTACAGAATACTTCAGTGACCCATTGCCCAAACCTGATTTTTATCGATGCTACTATCTGGTGACTACGCTTTAAGCCTCCGAGAACAAGGACCTACCCGAAACTTTCATTCTTCCATCTTTGGTAAATGACCCCCCATACAAAAAGTCTTATCTTTCAAAAGATCTGATTCGGGCAACAATTAAGATCCATGGGACTCACACGCAGATAGAGCGCAAAAGACTAATTCCAAAGCCCATGAAGTGTGGTGATGTTTTGAAATGGGCAAATATTTTGACTATTACACTAGAACTCTATAAGCCGTTACGCATATGTATGCAACATTTTGCATTCCCAGCTGAGGATCGCTTCACCCTCCCTCAGAAATGCATTTGGTCGAATTATATCTAGCATGCATTGGGCCCCAAACCATAGATCTGGCTTGTTGGATTATCGAGCAATTGTATTTAGCTCAGCAGAGGTGAGAAAGAAAGCATGTCATTCACGGTTGTTGTGCTCTTACTTGAATTATCTACATGTGTTTGGCATACGATTTGCCTATAGAATGTGCAATGACTAGCGAAGAATTGAAAGCATTCAAAGGAACCACCAAGAAGGCTAGGAAAGCTAGCAAGGGATAGGTAGGCAAACGCATGCATGCTTCTATCCCATGTTTGCAAGTTCTAGAGTCCTTGTCACCTCAATCGTCCCCAAAACAATCACCAACGGAACCTGCTACACCTATACAACCCATCTATATATGCCTTTCACGACTTGTCATCATAGAAGGTACTAATAGTCTAGTGACCCCTCAAGCAACCACAATTCAGGAACCCACCACTACAGCCGAAGAAATTCCCACCACCATCGGTGCGGAAGCATTCACTTTCTCTAAACCCAACTTGGAGGCAGAACCAACTAACACCATCTTTGACTTTGAAATGCATGATGCTTTCTCCAGTGAATTCCAATTTCCAAAAGGACAATTTTTCTCACAAGAATATGAACGACCAAGTTACCCAACCACACCCCCTGATCAACCACAAGAGCAAGTAGTCTTCGTGACTTTCGTTGATGATTTTTCCAGGCATGCATGGGTATATCCATTGAAGGCAAAGTCCGAAGTGTTCATGTGCTTCAAACAGTTTTTGGTTTTGGCTGAAAATTTGTCAGCATGTAAAATGGGCACCCTTCATTCAGATCGAGGGGGGGAATATATGTCTTCTGATTTTAATGCATTTCTGGATGAACATGGGATAAAACACCAGTGTAGAGTGCCGCATACACCTCAACAGAATGGAGTTTCTGAACGAAAGAACAGGTCTCTCATGGAGATGGCAAGGTGTATGGTCAAGAGTCAGGCTTTACCACATAGTTTCTGGCTTGAGGCTATCATGTGTGCAGCATATGTATTGAATAGGTGTCCCACTAAACCGTTGTAGTCTATCACTCCATATGAGGCTTGGCATGATCGTAAGCCATCTATTGCTCATCTACTTGTTTTTGGTTGTTTGGTATATGCATTAGTGCCCAAACAACATCGTAGAAAATTGGATGATAAAGCAGTAAAATGTATTTTTGTTGGGTACAATTCTAAAAGTAAAGCTATCGTCTGTATCATCCACAGACTAAAGACATTCTGGTTAATCATGATGTTGTTTTTGTGGTGGATGCTATTCAGCCATTGCTTTCATGTACTAAGGAGACATCTGTTAGCTCCAAAGACATGTATGATACTTTACTACGTCTTTTTACAGGTGGACAATCTAGTGTTGGTCCTAATGAGGAAACTTCTCAGCCTTTGCAGGTTTCATGTGATGATGTAGATCATTCCATTTATGATGCAGCTTTACATGATGCACTTATTGATGAGAGAGTTGATATTGAGCAGACAAGAACTATGCCAAAATGGCTGGTGCAGACCTTGTGTGCTAGCAAATTAGATGCACCTCTGTCATATCGTACTCGATTAGGCTCTCATAGTGCCTCTTTTGCATCAGATTGCTATGCTATGGATGCATCTAGTCTATGTGATGAGACTGAGCCTGTTTTTGTTTGATGAAGCACAAAATTCAGAAAATTGGATGGCTACTATGCAATCTGAATATGATGCTATAATGAAGAATGGTACTTGGTCTTTATGTGACTTGCCTCCTGGCAAGAAGGCTATTGGCACTAAGTGGGTATACAAGTTGAAGTGTAAACCTGATGGTACAATTGACAGTTATAAGGCTAGGCTTGTTGCAAAGGATTATGCAGAGGAAAGAGGCATTGATTTTGATGAGACCTTTGCACCTACATGCCGTATGACTATTGTTCGGAGCATCTGTGCACTTGCAGCCCGTCATGGTTGGAATGTACGTTAGTTGGACATTAAAATTGCATTTATGAATGGTGAATTGCATGAGGAAGTGTACGTTTTTCAGCCCCGTGGCTTTGTGCAGAAAGGGCATGAAAACCAGGTGTGCAGGTTAAAGAAGGCATTATATGGTTTAAAGCAAGCACCACATGCTTGGTATGAGAAGATACATGCCTATCTGATTGTACATGGTTTTGAGAACAGTCCAATTGAATATGTTAAGCATGCTAATGATGTGCTTCTAATCATTGTTGTCTATGTTGACGACATGCTTCTCACTAGTCCTATTGAGAGGAACTCTAATTAACTTAGTAATCTAGCAAAAATGAGTGATTTCATAAAAAATGATGGACTTCATGCAGTGAAAGGAGCTTAGCAAGTAATAGCTCTATCCTGACATTCATGGACTCCAACAATCATCAGATGAGTGAGCAAAGATATGCTAGTATCTGTTGATGCTGAGAAGAAATGCCAATGAAACTTTGTAGGATTATAATAGACAGTATGTTGATTCTATCATGCTTTAAGTCATGGCAAATGATCAACTACGCATTGAGATAAAGCTCTAAGAAAATCACTATTTTGATGGAGTCCTAACACAAAAGTAAAATGCAAATATAATGATCATATGTCTATTAAAACATGTACAAATACAATGGCATTGGCAACCATACATTGCTCAATGTGTGAGAGGTGAATGACCTATGAGATGAGTTCTCACTTCAGAATAAAACTTGCTCAAAGTGACCTCATCGGCTCGAAATAATATGCGGGTCTTTTGATCCCTTTTTTTATAATAATGTTTGGAGCCAAAGTTTGATTTTGAATCTTGCTCACCTAAACCACTTTTCCTAATTATTAGTGATGGATTCTCAACTAACTCAGACATGAATTCGGAGCTTTCCTTTCCCCTCTCTTCAAGTGGATTCAACCACTTTTGATTCCTTCACTTTTACATCAAGTAAATATGCAAGGAGTTACAAGGGTGAGTTCATAAGTGAACTCTTCAAAGCTTTAGCATTTGCTTCAAATATAGCATACATTTTTATGACATTTGAAGACTCAAGCCTTTTCTTTGACTTGCAATGAACTTGTTCCAACAATATCAATACCTTGGAATTGTGCAAACCCTTTGGCTACAAGCCTTGATTTGTACCTATTAATTCATCCATCAAAATTTTTCTTTACCTTGTATATCCACCTTGAGCCAATAAACTTCATAGATGATTTCTTGGGTACCAATTTCCAAGGCTAATTTTCTTGTAGGACTTCTATTTCTCTTCCATGGCACTCCTCCATTTTGGCTTCTTCTTGGCTTCTTCATATGTATATGAGTCTTGAGAGTTTGAGTCATGTGCTATGTATATTGAATGCTTAATGACCAAAGAAGTATCATAACCATACCTTTGTGGCTTTCTCTTTTCTATAGTAGACCTTCATATAGTTTCTAGAGATAATTTTGCCACATCTCTCAATTTTTGCACTTTGGCCTTGTTCCAAGAATTGATTTCCCTTCTTGGATTCTTCTGATCATCATCAAAATCACTTGATGCTTTAAGTGTAATTTCATTCCTTTTTGACAATGTCGGAAATTCTTCCTCTAGGTCATAGGGAAGTTTTATTTTTTTGCAATCATCTTCAAACTAAGATTTTTTTCATCAAACACAATATCTCTACTTACAATGAAACCTTTATTGCTTGGAGTGTATAGCCTATAACCTTTCTAATTAAGGTCATAGCCAAAAAAGATGCATTTCTCTACCTTTGGATCCAATTTTCCTCTTATTTATGAAGGTATGTGTGCATATGCTATGCACCCAAAAATCTTGCAATGATGAAGGCTCTATACAGGGGACTAACTTCTTGGGCAGGTGGATACTAACCATCCATGTGTCGGCCATGTAACTACATGTGCACCAAGTGTTCCAGTTAACTCGAGTTAACTCAAGAGAATGCTTCTAAAAGGCTCTAGATCTCTTTGGGAAAAATACTCTCCCCATGTGACCCATGGGGATTGAACCCAAGACCTCCTCCTTCACACCCTTGAGACTTAACCACTAAGCTAAGTGGATCACTTGTTTACAAGAGCACATGCTCCTAGTAAGGCTAAACTTGAGATATTTAGTCATACACATAGGTGACCAAACAATCTTCGATTTGAGCCGTCTGAATTGACCAGACCCTTAGATCATAGATTACTTTCTTACATTCTTCCCCCCTTGGAAAATATTTTCATCCTCGAAAATTGAGCTATATAACTATTTTTGAAGGAGATGGTGGATAGATTCTAGAAATAAAGTGGTTCTACAAGTTCCTGCTTCACATCAACCAAGAAAAAGTTGAAGAATGTAAAGTAGACTCCTTGAACTTCCTAAGAACCACAAATGATCACCTAAGTGCTTTGGAGTATGATCCTCTAATCAATGGATCAAAATAGATGAGTAGAAGATTCAATTATGAGCTAAGACTTGTTATTTTGGTCTCTACACATGCTCACTAAAATGAACAGTGCTCTCAGCGTGCTAGCAATTGATCATATTCCTTTTGAGAGTATCTAATTGACTTAGATAGCTTCCAATAACAAGTTATTCCACTTGAAATGATCAAGTGTACTGTGAGAACTAAGCTTAGCAAGCTAGATAACCATCCTAACAGTTTTTGGGCTTCCACAATATGCAGACTAGTGAGCAACGTTGTGAAGATATCTCTAGATTGTGTAAAGCAATGGAAATGAAACTTTGTAGCAACCAAATAGAAAATATGGTGAATGTATACCAATTAAAGTCACATCAAATGATGAAGAATGCACTGAGAATCAAGTTTGAGAAGTTCATTATTCTGAGATAAACATAATAGAGAAGTGGTAGAGATGTGATCAATGTATATGTATTAAATCACATAGGGTTACAAAGACATTGGCAATCTATAATTGCACAATGTGAGGGTAGTGATGGAGCTATAGAATGAGCTCACTTAAACTCTAAATATCCCTCTAAAATGATCTCCAAATCGGGCTCAATCACACGAGACTTTGATCTATCTTTTATAGCTAGAGTTGGAGCCACTTTTTGAATTTCAAATTCAAACTCTTACCATCAAGTGAATCCTAAACTTTAGGACTTGTTTCCTCATCAATTACCTACCAAATGATTCATGATTTGATTCCTTCTAACTCCATATGAGAGTAAGTTCTATGCACTTTTACAAGGATAAAAGTAGATGCCTTTTACAAGAGAGTAATCATATGTGACTTCAAATGACTATATGAAGTGAATACTAATTGTCCAAGTATGTAGGCTTGGACTGATTTGCACCAATAGATCCCCCTCAAGCGTAACATGCTTGGTCTTCATTTATCCTTCACTTCCTACAATCCAATCATCATCTTAAACATGTGCATTTTGGTGCCAGCCAAAGGTTTTGCTAGCATAGCTCCACATTGCAAATTGGTTGATACAGACAATTGGATGTCCTTGCTAAGTAGCTTCTCTATCATATAATGATAGTGCACTTCAATGTGCTTAGTCCTTGCATGATATACAAGATTAGGAGCCAAATTAAGTGAGCTAGTGTTATCTCCAAAGATCATTGGAGTGTAGATATGTATCTTCAATTTTGAGTAGAGTAGTTTTAACCACATTGCTTCTTGTGTTGCATTTGCTAGGCCTCTATATTTAGCTTCAGTTGATGATAATGCCACAGTTGTCTATTTCTTTTATGACCATGAAATCAGCTTTGAACATGTAAAAGATAAGTAGCCAGAAGTGCTCCTCCTATCATCTTTTGAGCTAGCACAATTTGCATCAGAATATAGCTTGATATCCAAGTAAGATGTGAATGGATAAAATAGCCCTTCATTTATAGTACCCTTTAGATACTTTAAGATCCTCTTGTTAGCTTCCATGTGAGGTTTTCTTGGTGTATGCATAAATTGACTTAATGTAATTACTCCATAGCATATATCCACTCTTGTTAGGGTTGCATAATTGAGACTCCCAACAAGACTTTGATAACATGTAATGTTGTCAAGTAGTTCTCCCTCATGAGAACTAAGTTTGTGATTGAGTTCCATGGGTGTATCTGCAACTTTAGTGTTCTTCATCTTGAATTTAAACAACATATCATGAATGTACTTGAGGCACCAGAATCTAAATATACAAGTTCTAATACAAGAAAGTATGTTAACAAACCAAGGTCACCGATTTTAAACTCTTCAATTATTTGAGCTTTGATTTGCTTGATTCCATTTGCATCATTCCCTGTAATGATAATGTCATCCACATAAACACATAGATAAATAACTTTTGAGTTAGTCTTCCTTATGAACAAGGAAGAATTTGCTTTGCTAGCAACAAAGCCTTGGTCCTACAAATATGTGACAAGCCTATGGTTCCAAGCTCTAGGAGCTTGCTTTAATCCATAAAATGCCTTCCTCAATTTACATACAAAATCAGGTTTGTCCATGTCTTCATATCCTGGTGGTTGAGCCAAATAGACCTCTTCAGAGATCCATCCATTAAGGAATGCATTTATAACATCTAATTGATATAGGGTCCAATTCTTTGAAGCAGCAATACTTAATAAAATTATGATTGTTGGCATCTTAGCCACAAGTGAGAAGGTCTCCTCATAGTCCACTCCATGTGTTTGAGCAAAGCCCTTTGCTACTAGCCTTGCTTTATACCTGTTGATTGAACCATCTGAATTCTTGTTTACTTTGTAAATCCAACTGGATCCTTTTACCTTCATGCTTGGTTTCTTGGGAACCAAATCCCAAGTGTTGTTCTCTTGATGTGCTTCAATTTCCTCCTCCATATCTTCTCTCCATTCTTCCTTCCTCTTGGCTTCTTCAAATGAAGAAGGCTCTTCTGACATAGAATCTTTAGTCATGTATATGGAATGCTTGGTGATCAGTGATGTGTCATAGCTGGGTTTCTTACTCTTCCTTTGTGATCTTTGTAGCTCAATGATGAGTAGCACCTCCTTTAATGTCAATCCGGGAAGACATGAGGATGGTATGAAGACCTCAAGCAAGTGGAGGCACAAGTGCGTGAGTGAGTAGCACACCAACATGCACACACATACACACACACGCGCACACACAGTAAGACAAAGAGTGAATAGCAATGGAGTTCTTAGATTACTTTCAAAAAGCTCTTACAAGTTCGTTTCAATTACAATCCAACCCCAAAAATGAGCTCTCTAGCTCTTTTTATAGTTTTTGGCTAAGTTTTGGCCCTGTCCAGACCTAGTGTCCGGCCTAGTTAAAAATTAGGTTCGAGGGCTTATTTGAGGGCTCAAACGATATCTAAAAAATACGAAATTTGGCAGGTAGGTACTTCTAAAGCTCCTCAAGCTCAAGGACTCCTTGGCTTGCACAAAATGGAGCTACAAAAAGATGAAATGATATTTACAATGGTGTTTAGTGATGAGAATCACTTTTAATTGGTGTAGAGGTTTTGAAAATTTAAGGTTGCCTTAGTGCTAAATCTGCGTGAATGTCCATAAGTGCTTCTTCCTGAAGAAAATTGTTGGCCTATTTTCCAGATCTTCGTTGACTCCCTTGTCTGCTTGTGCCTTCTCTCCCTTGTCCGCTGCTAACACCCCCCCCTCTCTCGCGTCTGTCGTCCCTGACAGACCCTTGTTGAGAGGGTTTTTGGATGTAGTACTCGACGACGTCCTGCGCTAAATGATGTTCAGCAATTCGCAACCCTTTGGCCAAATCTGTCAGAAGAGCATCCCAGTCTACCGGCCCAGGAACCTCTGGATGTGGCATACGTAGCTTTTTGGAGTGGAGAGCTTGTTCCACTGCAAACAACTGCAAGAGATGGGATGGTCGGGGAATGAATATCTCGGAGTGATATTCCCAGAATCCCGTGACAAACATCTCTTCAAACGTTTGTTTGAAGCAGGCCGGTAGATATTTGATGCGAGCGTGCCATGCATACACAACATTGATCGATGGGGTTGTGCTCATGTCGTATACAAGGTCCTGGTTCCCTTCATTAAATCCTAGTGCTGAGAGATGCGGTTCCTTGACATTTTTGAAGGTTCTGAAGGTGACCAGCATAAGTTCGAAAATTTTCAGGCACATCTGAGTCATGATATCAGGTACATTCTTGAAACGGACCCCCCAATGTCGAATCGTTGAAATCATATATCCAATTGTAGGTGCGCCCTTAGGGGGTGCGAAGTACACGTAATTTAGCCACTTCTCACATCCTTTAATCGTCAGCACTGTATGTGTGTACTCCGGCCATGATCTCCTTTGAAATACAGGGCAATAACATGGATTATATTTGATGTACAATGGCATGTTGTTCCATGTTCTTACCATTTCCGGGTAGGTTTCGAGCAGCCGAATTCTCCACGTTGGTTGGCGAATATGTCCTTGCTTGGCACTCTCTGGGATGTCATCAGGGGCAAATTGGGTGGCAGAGGTGGGTTCCCTTGAGGTGTGGCGCTTGATCTCCGCATTATAATCCGCCATTAGTACGCAAAAAGGCACATACAGATCATCCGATGGGCCGATCCACCTATGGTGTGAGAGATTCTGAAAATAATCGGATTTTATTACTACCTCTTCCAATTTTGACATCAATGCGATTTGGACTGCTACCCTGTCATCATGCGTCGTGGCTACTTTCTCTAACTTTTGCATCCATTCAGGTGCCTCAATTTCAATTGTGTCCATGCCCTGTTCTGTGCGCTTACCTCCGGGTGTTGGCATCGGGACATAGGGATCCTCGAATATTTCTTCTACTTCAATTGGCACCAGATCGTCAGGCTCGGGCTCTACCATAGGTGAGGGCTGACGCTCATATTGCATGACCTTGCTGCGTAATTCCTCAAGTTCGGCCCGGAGTTTAGTGACTTCTTCAGCTGTTTCTTCTGCGGTTATGCTCTGGCTGGGTTCTGTCTGTCGGGTGGCCAACTGTCTTCGTAACTCATCTCTCTCTTTTTCTAAAGCGGCATGGGCCTCCATTAGATCTGCATGAGTTTCTAACACCACCTGCATATTCTCTGAGGGAATTGCCTTGAATCGTTCTGGGTCAATCTCCTGTGGGGAACCCTCCATGGCTGCCTCCAGATTTTCTTCGTTCTGTTTCTGTAATCTTTTATTCTCCTCTAGCGCTGTAGACATATGCTTACGGAGGAGGCCCAAGTTCCGTCGAAGTTTCAGGTTTTCCGTGATCTGAGAATGTAGCAGTTCGTCCATATGTCGTCGTTCTTCATCATCTGCTTGGGGTGGGTTGGCTTCTAATTGTGTATATTGCTCCTGTAATGTCACGTGCTGCTTTTCTAGTAGCTGTTTCTGCTCTTCAAGATCCCTACATCGTGCTTGGAGATCTTCGTTGCTTCGGAAGAGCCTTGTTTGTTGGTCGTCCAGGTGTTGGTAGTGTTGCTGAAGTTGGGCCATGCATTGATGCATATTATTAAATAAGTTACTGAGAGGAATGGTGTTGAATGCAGAGGGGAAGGGAAAGGGAAAGGGGATTGTGGATGCAGTACTGGGGATGGGTGAGGGGGGAGGTGGGGGAAGGGGAGATTGTGGGTAAATGGGGGATGGGAGAGGTGCAGAGGTGGGTGACACCTCCATGAAGATGGGGGTCGTGGTGGGGGTGACTGTGAACATGGGGATTGTGGTAGCAGTGAGGGTTGTGAATGTGTATAGAGGTGTGTGTAGTTGTGAACTCCCAGGAAGTGTGCTCGGGGTAGTGAGGTGTACTGTGGCTGTAGTTAGCCTTATGTTTTCCGTGGAAGTGGAGTGTGTGGGTTGGCTGATGGTTCGTGCGTTGGTGTGTGTAGTGGTGACAGTGGAGGTTACAGTGGTAGAGGGAGGTGAGTGAGGTGGATGTGGGGGAGAAGGTGGCAAGGGAGGTGATGGGGGTGCACTCGATGTGTGGGCTTCCTTGGTGTCGTGAACTATGTGTGCTGTGCCAGTGGTTGTGGGGGTGCCTTGTGGTCCTGATCCTAATACATTCATTCGTTTTCCCGTTCGTGGGGGGCGTCTTCCATATCTTCTCTCTGTCCTGCGTGATTGCGCTAGTGCGGTGTGCACCGTTTCCGGTACTCCCAAAGCATCTGATATCATTTCCAGGGTGGCACGGTATTGCTCGTCCACACCTTCCTCCTCCAGAATCTGGTTCATGAGAGCTTGACCTGCAGCTAATGACAGCCTGTGTTGCTCTTGGACTCGGTTCATCGTATCGTAGAGCTTCTTTAATGCGTTAGTATAGGCGGGGGCACTTTCCAGTACTTGTAGGGCTTCTTGATCATACTCTTGTTCTTCTGCTTCTGATTGTCTACCCTGTGCCTCCTCATGAGCTTCTTCTTCATCGTCCACATTGACTACGTCCGGTTGGCTGGGCTGGGTTTGGTCTGGGGCAGTTTGCTGTCCACCGGCTTGCTCTTCTTCAACTTCCGCATTTACAGCATCTATGATTCTTGCAACTTCTTCATCCGTTAGATCCTCCAGAGTGAATCCATGCGGGAATTCCAGATCAGTCGGTACTGGTGGAAACACAAGATTAGGGCCATCTGTGCTATGCCTGGGCAACCTGATAGTAAATGGTTGCACTCGTCGGGGAAGTCTTGGGGTTGTCTCAGGCGTCAGGGTTGCGCCGCGAGCTTGTGCACAAGGCATCTGGACGGCGCCTCGCATCTTCTTTGAGGGAGGCCCTACGGCCGACAATCTGCGTTGAAATTCCTGTGCTCTGGACCAGATCAGAGCCCTCTGCACCGGTACATCATATGCGAGACATCTGTATACAATTCTTGTGAGTGCACAGCAACCATACAACACAGATTTTTGCTTCTTATACCATCTCTGATGGGCCATATGAATCTGGTCGATAATCCAGTGGGGCATATTGATGGTCAGCTCAAAAGCATCCGCCAGGTAGAGGCTAAACCAGATCTTTTTGGGAGGCATTGTGAACCTCTCCTGCGCGGGGAAGGCGAAATGTTGCATGACCATGCGTAAGTGGATGGCGATCGTGGGTGTCATTGCAACCATGTCCTTCAACTTCGTCAGATTCCTGTTCTTCATGTTGTCTGGAACCATAGTCTCTTTCTCTGTTGGAATGTGCATACCCGGCATGTCGAGTGCTTCTCTTACCAGGTTGATAGTCAAGCGGAAACGCTTCAGCTCGTTGCCCCTAGTAAGTGATGGGAGCACAAAGGAGCTGTATCCTTTCTTGTCTTTGCTGGGGGTGAGGGTACTAATTAGATATGAGCATCTTAGGAAATCTGGCTTTGGTAGTTGGAACTTGAAGTAGTCATAAAGCCCAGCCTTCTTCCATATCGGCTTCAGCCCTTCGTTGTTCTGTAGCTTTTCAAACTCCCTGGTAAAGAAATGGTATCTGCCCCAACGTCCATTGAATTCTATCTCGGACTCCCACATGTATGTGCCTTCACCCAGAGGTCCAGCAACGTCACTGAACCAGTGTGAGGTTTTTCCCACCGGCATGGTATGACCCTGTGGAGGATTCTGAATTGGTATGGCATGTAAGGCCCGTAATGCCGCTGGTCTTTCCTTTAATTCCTCCTCGACCGGAAGGCTTTCGATGTCCACCACTTGGGGGCTGGTGCCGGCCTGGGAGCTAGTTCCAACCGTGTCTGCCATTTTACCTCTTTCTACCTGTCTCTGTGAGAATATACAACCATGTGTTAATATTGTACAGGTCAGGGGAGGACCGTTGTTCCCATCACAATATTAACATGAGGGTCGGGGGTGAATAATGGGTTAGTAAGTGTTCGGTGCACGTGAGTGTAGTTAATGCTTGGGTAGTCCTAGGAGACTACTGAAGTTAGTAAGTGGGGATGAATTTACAAGTGGGGTCGGGGGTTTATTACAGGTCTTAGGCTGCCAAATGCAGTGGATGGGCTTTGCTTTCGGTTTCGTAGAGACTCTAGAGAGCTTTATCGGCATCTGGGTTTGAAAATGAGGCCTTTTCGGGACCCCTTTACAATTGATTATACGCGAGCTCATGGGCCTTGGTGTGTTCCTGCGTGATGAGAATGAGTGAATACTGGCCGTACGAGTCGATGGGTTAAGCTGTATAGACTGTGGCCTTGGCGTCGCTACTTGCGCTTGCAAGCAAGCCTTAGGCACCCAAATTTCTCTTGATTGTGGGCTAGCCTTCATCGACTTCTTGGGCACCCAAATAGATTTCACGTTTGCAGGAGAATTTCTGCAAGACTTCTTATTAATGTCGTGTTGTTGGTTATTAATAAGAAACTTAGCCCGTGTAGTAGACGGTGGTGTAACCGGTTGTTCGCCTTTCCGCACCCACACATGATTTACTTTCTGGGACATTCTGCTGCGCAGGTACTTTTGATCTCGGACATAGGTAGTACTCTGCTTCTTCTGCCTTTGATCCACCTTGGTTTGCTGTCTCCTTCTGGCCTTTGGAAAAGAAGGGAGTTCCGTTGCATCCCTGACTCCTTTTTTGCGAATATCATTCCTCTGCAACACATGGTTTTGGACAAGAACAACATGGTCATCTTCATGTGTATTCCTGGAAGGACCAGGAGTCTGTGCCTTTCCTAGTTCCTTGAGTGCTCCATTATCTAACTCTACTGTAATTCGACTATGATTGACCCAAACCTGAAGAAGTCCACTTCTTAAGTTTAAGTTGACTGCTTGGTCATAGATCCAATCTTGACCCAAGACAAGAGGTTCAGTGAGATCATCGTCTTGACACACCAGTACTTTAACAGTCATTTCCTCATCATGAATGTAGAGGGGAAGTTCCACCTCGCCCATGCAAGGGGTTTCCACGCCTCCCAATCCTATGAGATATGCTTCCACGGAATGGACAGTTAACTGTAACTCTTGACAGTAAGACAGTTTAACAGCACTAGTGGCTGCACCTGAGTCAATCAAGGCTCTTACAGTCCTTGCACTCTTTCCTTGTCCTATATCTACGGTTATGAAAGGACGTCGATCGGATATCCTATGAGAGCTAACACTTGAAACTTCACACATAGCTATGTCGTATCCTTGATCTGCATATGCCTCTTGCCTAGGGTGCTCTCTACCTTGTCTTCTTAATTTCATTCTCCGTATGCGTTCTAGGGCTTCTGCTTGAGCTTCTTCTCGAATTCGCTTTTCTTCCTCTTTGCGTTTCTTAGCAGTGTTGAGTCGACTTAGCATTTCCTCTGTGAGAGGTTCCTGATACAGCTTGACTCTGCATCCGCTAATATAATTTGGGAGAACATCGCCTTCTAATGTGGCGAGTTGCACTGCTCCACTTGTTGAGATCCTATTGATGATCATAGGTCCATAGCCTCTCTTTTCTAGCTTCCTTGCATGTTGTTTCAATGTGTAGACTAAAACTAGATCTCCTGCTTTCAAGCCCTTATCCTTTACATGGGCATCAAAGTATGCCTTCTGTCGTTTCTTTGCTGCATATATCCCTGCAGCTGCTCTCAGTCTTGTTTCTCCTAATCGTTCGAGGTCAAAAAGTCTAGAGGAGAGTTCATGACCTGTCCATTCGTGCTCTTGTGCTACCTTCAATGTAGGTATCAAGAAGTCCAAGGGTAGCACCGCGTTTTGGCCAAATACCATCTGAAAGGGGGTGGCTTGGAGTACCGTTTTGTAGGCGACTCGATATGCCCAAACAGCATGGTGTAGCTGTTTGTCCCAATCAGAGCGTTTAGTGTTCACCAATTTCGTCAGTACATTGCACAAGATCTTGTTTGTGCTCTCAGCTTGTCCATTAGCTTGAGGGTGATAGGGGGCAGACTTCTTATGTATTACCAAGAATTCTTGGAGTAGATTTTCAATCACTTCATTTAAGAAATGAGTGCCTCTATCACTTACAAGCTCTATAGGTAGCCCGTATCTTGTGAATACATTCTCAAACAAGAATTTGGCAGTTGTTTGAGCATCGTTTCTCGTTGTGGCTTTTACCTCTACCCACTTGGTTAGATAGTCTGTCGCAACAATGATGTATTCTGCATGAGATCCCTTAGCTGGGGGATTAATAGGACCTACGAAGTCTATTCCCCATTTAGAGAACGCACGTCCACCCATCATAGGTTTCAGTGGCATCTCATCTTTTCGTATAGGATACTGAGTTCTCTGACAGACATCACACCGTTTCACATAGGTATGTGCATCCATGTGAAGGGTAGGCCACCAGAAGCCCGCAAATAATACTGCCTTGATCACCCGATCTGGTCCAAAGTGTCCTCCTGCTACACCTTGGTGAGCAGTTTCCAAGATCTTAAGATATTCACTTTCATGGACACATAGCCTCAGGTAACCATCTTTACCACGCTTATATAGATTATCACCAATGAGTGAGTAATCCAGGGCCTCTTGGTCTAAACTCCTTTTCCTAGCCAGAGTCATGTCTGGAGGGAAGGTTTTCGTCCTCAGGAAGGATACTAGAGGTTCACTCCAATCTGGAACAATGGATACTTGATACAGAGTGGCGTGTTCCACTGGCGGTTTAGTGCAACAGATTGGGCATTCCTTGCACAACTTTTGGACATCCGCTTCCATAGTTGGCCAATGTACTCCGAGTCTCTTTAGGGCCTGTAAAGTTCGTTGCTTTGAGTAGTGTTGCTCTAGTGCACCTACATGTGCTAATTGCAACCATTTAGTGTACTCATCCTCTTCTACGCAACAAGCCAAGATCCCTTGATCTGTGTGCTTGTACATGCTTCCTGCCATGATGTGGTACTTTTGGGCTTTCACAACCTCTCTATTCCGTGTGTTTACTACTGGATGGTTAGGCCCGTATGTCAATACTGGTACCAATGGTTTAGCCCACTGCGGTACTACTTCTAAGTTAAACAAGTAAGCATCAGGCAGGTCGTCTGATACTCCTTGTGGGGCTTCTCCAGATGTGAGCCTAGAAAGATGATCTGCTCTTAAATGAGTCCTCCCTTTTCTCACCACTACCTCAAAGTCATATTCCATTAGCAAGAGAAACCATCTCACTAATCTTCCTGTATTGCATGGTTTGTTTACGAGGTATAGCAATGCCTGATGATCAGTAAAAAATTTAAACTTATTTGCAAGCAAATAGTGTCTAAATTTCTTAACTGCATATACCATGCCCAAGCCTTCTCTCTCCGTAGTGGTGTAATTCTGTTCAGCCGCATTCAATTGTCTACTGGCATAGGCAATTGGAAGATCCATATTACCTTCACCAGTAGGTTGTGCAAGCACACATCCAATGGCATAATTGGATGCGTCCACGTGAACATGGAATGGCTTATTCCAGTCTGGTGTGGTCAAGATTGGTGCTGAACATAATCTTCGTTTAAGCTCCTGGAAGGAATTCTCACATTCACCCGTCCACTCAAAGTTTGTCAGGAGTCCGTACATGGGCTTTGCAATGACAGCATACATGTGTATAAATCGTCGGTAATAACCACAATGCCCCATGAAGGCTTGTACTTCCTTGACATTTTTTGGCCTAGGTAGCTCTGCTATAGCTCTCACTTTCTCTTCGTCAGTAGATATGCCATTCTTTGACACTATGTGTCCTAGAATTTTGCCTTGCCTGACCATAAAAACGCATTTTTCTGGGTTCAGGCAGACCTGATATTCTCTACATTTGTCAAAGATTTGTCTGAGTTCGGGGATATGGGTTTGTCTAATGTTGGAATGAGCACAGAGATCATCAACATAGACTTCTAAATTCTTCCTCAGGAACTCTTTAAATACATGGCACATTAGTCTTTGGAAGGTCGCTGGTGCATTGGTAAGTCCAAATGGCATTACTCTGAAGGCAAAAATGCCCCATTCTGTGGCAAAGGCTGTCTTATGCTGATCCTCTGGAGCTATGGCTACTTGATTGTAACCCGAAAATCCATCAAGGAAGCTGTACACTTCCTTGCCTGCCACTCTTTCTAAGAGATGTTCTGTGATGGGAAGCGGATAGTTATCTCGAATCGTGGCTGCATTAACTTTTTTCAAGTTAATGCACACACGAAGCTTGCCATTCTTCTTGGGCACCACTACGATGGGGGATACCCATTCAGTGTGCTCAATTTCATAGATAAATCTAGCTTCAACCAGTCTATCTATCTCTTCTTTGATCTTAGCAGCGTAATTATCGTTATATGTGTAGGGTTTTTGCTTAGAGGGTTTAGCATCTGAGGTCATGGGGATAGTGTGTGAGCATATATCGGGGTCAACACCTTTCAAATCCTTGTAACTCCAAGCGAATACATCTCTGTATTC
This sequence comes from Ceratopteris richardii, assembly GCA_020310875.1. NCBI lineage: Eukaryota > Viridiplantae > Streptophyta > Polypodiopsida > Polypodiales > Pteridaceae > Ceratopteris > Ceratopteris richardii. Next base: position 126,260,577 of record CM035438.1, read on the forward strand.
TCTTAGCAAGGCTATCAACGCATGCTCTTCTTCCTCTGTTAGGTCATGACCTATGTACGTGCATCTCTCCTCTCCTTCTTCTAGAGCCACTACTATTTTCTTGGTGGTTTCTTTGTTATCATAGGCCTCTCCGGGTTGTGCCTCTCGTTTAGGCATTCTTATCATGACTCTCCTGTCATCTATCTCATACTTCTTAAAATTTTCTGGGACCTCAAACAAAGATTCTTCCTCTTCTGGTGAGGCTTCTCTCTTCTTTCGTTTCTTTCCTTCTTCTTTCGGGGTCACATGTGTTGCTAATCTTACATCATTTGTAACCTCTCCATGCTTCTGGGGTTGAAATTCTATTTCATGGAAGTATTCTTCATCTGATGCAAATGGTGGGTCCATAATGATTGACTCTAGATCGGAGTCACTTGCATCCTCAAATGCGTCAGGGCTAGGTTCGCATTCTTCTAGAACTGCCTCTCCCATGATTGGCTCTATGGAGAAGACTGAAAGGTCATAGCCATCCTCATCACAGTGAGGTGTCCATTGTTCTTCATTGATGGCTACGTCCATTGTTGCTAGAATTTCTGCCCAGCCATGGGGTTCAAATTCCTCATCAGGAAAAACTACAGGTGCATAGGCTGGGTCTTGAATTGGTCTATGTGTTTCTTTTGCACCTACCTCTCTGGCTTTCTCTCTCTGCTCTTCTTCTACTGCAACCTTGCACATCCATAAATGAGTGTCTTCATGCATCCATGAGGATCCAGACCCTATGGAATGCACAGATTCCGTGTCATCTTTGGCTCTATGGATGGGATTCCATTGGATAGGAGGGACATCTCTATGAGAGTAATCCTTGAGATTGACTTTGGTTGTAACACCTAAGTGTTGCAGGTACAAGGAATTAGTTCCCCAATCCTGTACCACTTGCAACTGTCGCATAAATGGTCTTCCCAAAATCATCTCATAGGCATGATTTTTGCTGAAGTCGCATATGGCAAATGAATGCTCAAACTCGACACCACAAGTGGTGAGAGTTATTCCTTCTAGCAATCCTAGGGGTCTCTCTATGTGACCATCGGCCATCTGCAATTTCATTCTCGTTGGCCTGAGTGCCGGCTTGCCCCAACGCTTCCATAGGGAAGTAGTGGCAATTGCAACTCCTGCACCTGAGTCCAAAATTGCCTTGGTGGTATACTCCTGGTAGGTAATGGGAAGATAGGTGTTCCCTTCTTCACCTTCACACATATCTCCTATCTTATCCAAGGGTATTTCTGGCACTGTCTTATGTGATCCTACCTGGGAACGAGGTCTTGCTATCTCTGGTACGTGTTTGGCTACATGTTTCCATAATTCAGGTCTAACCTTGAGTAGCTCTTCTAACTTGAGATTGCACTGCACTTTAGTATTTTTCACTACCTCTGTGTTCCTAGGTATGACCGAATCTTCGTTTCTTACCATGACTGTGGGTGCTCTCATACACGTGGACTTTGCTTCCCATGGGCCTGTGAAATGGGGTAGCTCTTGTATGGAATTGGATTCAAAGTCCAATCTCTTGTGAGACTGAGTATTCTCATGTTCCCCGTAAATAGATGGGATGTCTTGTGGGAATTGGTCGTGTGCATCATCCACAAGTTCAAAGGGAGGGGCGACTTCACTTTCGTTATCCCATTTATCTTCTTGAATTTCTCGTAGGAAGTCTGGTGCAAACCGATTCATAGAAGAAGAAGTGTCGGGCTCCGTAGAATTAGGCACATAAGCAACCTGGGAAGGAGGGCTTATTCTATAGTTGGCTCTTTCCTTGCTCTCATAGGTGTTTGGAGCACAAGCTTCCTGGGGAGGATTACTTATTCTATTACTTTTCCGAACAGGCTCATATGCTCCCTGAGAAGGAACGTAGGCAACCTGTGGAGGTACGTGAGCTTTCAAGGGAGGCTCATCTGCCTTTTGGGGGGAAGGATAAGCTTCTTGAGGAGGTACATGGGCTTCCTGAAGAGGCTGGCTTATCTGTTCTCTTGCCCTTTCCTTTCTTTGGGGGGCAGGTTCCTTTTCTGATTGTCCAATTAGCCTCTCTATTCTTTCTAGCAGTCCGTCAAAATGTAACTGCGTCTTCGCTGAGCTAGAGATGTTAAAGAGGCGACTAGCTTCAAACATGGTCTGAGCCAATTCCACCATTTTGGCACAAATTTTAGTTCGTTCAAGCTCTAGCTCGGCTCTAGGGTAGCATTTTTCATGATCGGTTATGGTTGGCCCTTCTTGAATTCTGGCCTGATATGCTTTAAGCATCATATTAAGGTCTTCGGGAGTGGGATCTGCTAGGACTGATCCTACTCTAGGGGGTGGTGGGTTTAGGTGAGGCGGGTTGGGAGGTGGCTGGTCGGCTGGCGATGGGAAAGGTGGTGGTGGGGTAGTGTGAGAGGGAGTTTGAGATGTGAGTTCAGTTATCCTGGCTTTGGTTTCTCTTATGCTTTCCTCAAGTTCACTCATCTTTTTAGCCCATTGTCTTTTCATTCTTTCTCGACTATCTTTCCACGCTCTAGTCCTTTTCTTGGTTATGCTCTCGGTTTCACTATCTGTTGGGCTCTTTTCTTGGTCTGCCCCTTGGTTTTGCTGCAACGCTTGAGCTCTAGTGACTACCTGTACCGGAGCAGTGGAAGTGACACTTCCTGCGGGGTTTACTACTAATCCAATAACGTTGATAGGCGTGATTTTTGGCATATGATTGGGGTTCTTTGGGCAATCTCGTAAGAGATGCTCTTTTCCACAATCTTGGCAAAAGCCTTGGATCGTCACTGACTGGGGTTGTGTAGGTGGAGGTAAAGGACAATCACGAATAAAGTGATCTCCTTGGCATCTGTAGCACGGTCCTCTTGGGAATGAAGGTCTTACCTGCCTAGGTTGAGGCCTAGGGTTGGGGTTTGCGTACATGACATTTGCGTAATCCGATTCCCAACTAGATTCATTTGGCTCTTCACTATAGAAGGACTCACCATGTTCAGGAGACTGCATGAAGTAAGCCTGGGGACTCTCAACATGCGTAGAATCGAAACTATGGTCACTGGGATCACTTTCTGAAAGCAATGGTGTTATGGGGACTATAGCTCGGTTTAGGTTTTCTTCTGCTGCTGCATACTTTACAGGGATCACATTAGCTGGGGCAGGGGGTTGTTGAGCTAACACTGGCTGAGGTCTTTGTTGGTTTTGGTATTGTGGTTGATAATTTTGTTGTGGCCTGCCATATGGCTGTGGATGGTACTGGTTCTGGAATCTTCCTTGCTGCGGGTACGGCTGAGGGTAGGGTTGCCTAACTGCCTGCTTGTTGTATGGGCAATCTTGTGCGGTGTGATTGGTGTATCTCCGTTCTATGGTGCAATACTGGCTACTAGGATTTACTTGGGGCTGAGCCATAATGGGGCAGACATTCGCCATGTGGTCACCACCACACGTATAGCACCTTTTCACAGGGGCAAATCTCGGAATTTGTTTGCTAGAGACGCCTAGTTTTTGGGCCACTTTCTCTGCGAGTTCCTCAATTGATGTGGATTGCGTGGAAGAGTGACTAGATGCACTATCTGAATCCTTGTAGATTTTGGAAAGCTCTAGTTCTTCCCCTAGGTTATCTTCAATGTCAATGCACATGCGTACACACTCTTCTATGGTCCTAGGGTCCTTCAAGTACACATAGGATCTCAATTTCGTACTCAGCAATCCATCCAAGAATAAGGCTACTTGTTTAGCTGGTGTAGGTAGCTCCGAAACAGGGCATCTTTCAAGATATTGCCTAAATCTTCTTCCTGCAAGTCTCACGGTCTCTTGAGGGGTTTGCTTGAAGCTGTGAATCAGTGAGGAGGTATTGTGTCTTATGCCACTCTTAGAGAACTCTACGATGAAAGCCTCTAGGAGTTGGTCTATGCTCCTGAACTGTCGCTCATCCAATGGCTGAAACCATGTAAGTGCTGTGTTCCTAAGGGTTAGACCAAAGGCATTGTACTGCGTGAATAGATCCTCCACTTGTTCAGCTCTCAAGACTTGCTTGAACTCCGCCACATGATCGTATGGATCTCCTGTGCCATCAAAGTAATTTTTCATGGACTTAACTAGCTGTGTTGGTCTCAAAGTCCTTGTGTGCTCTCTGGGTCGTGGTAGAGGGAACTCATCCGCATGTCTTTGATTCCTGTGAGCTCTAAGTATCTCAGGCTCTGCTCTATTCGTTTCCATTCTCGATTTTTCTCTACCCACTGGGTTGGCAAAGCTTACTTCTGGTCTATCTCGACTTCTGTCTCTTTGAGTTCCATGAGCTTGGGATGTTCCAGCTCCAGGGTGACCATAGGATACATTCGATCTTGGTTGGGGGAAAATGAATTCACCCTTCCAAGTGTAAGCATGCCTATCATTTTCTGTCACCACAAAGATCCTTTCCGAAGTGTGATCTAAGTAGGTCACTCTACCTGGGCTATCCGGATCCTTAAACTCATAGATCATGATAGCTCCTATATCAGTTGGCTGATTAGATTTATATCTCCAAAAGGCTTCGTCAGTTTCTCGATTGAGAAGCAACTCTATGCTCTTGTTGTCTTGGGGAATCCACTCAGGCGTGATAATCCTAGTGAGAACAGATTTTCCTCGAGGGGTTCTAGGTTCCGCACCCATGTTTCCTTGTTCCAAGTCACCTAAGTCCGCTTCTGAGATTACATTTCCAAATTCATCTGTCCTATCTGGGTGACTGGTGACTACGTATATGGTTCCTTCCTTGTCCAGGTATGCACCGTTTTCAAATTTGACTGCTGGGTGCTCTAGTCCAATGGATTGATCAGGATTCTTAATCTGTACCACAGATCTTCCTAAGCCGTCCTCATAGATGCTAGCACCTAATCGGTTGGTCCTAAGATATTCCAGCTGTGTTTTGTAAGGGCCTTCTACCCTGTACAAGTAAGGCACTCCTGAACTTCCCGTAGGTCTGTCCATGCCTTGAGACATCTCAGACTCACTGGTCTCAGAGCTAGGGTAGTACGAGTGGTGGCTCAACTGCTGGGCCCAAGACCTAGCAGTGTGGTTAACACTAGCCTCTCAAGATCTAAGGCTTTGTCTCTCCCTTACTAGATGTCGTCCTATTCTAAGGTTCATATGCCTATCTAAGTAGCCCAATTCTTTGCCCAGCGTACAACCTCGTTGCCGATCAATTGGTAACAGTCACTTGATTCTTTTTAGTTATTTATCGTGTTGAAGGTCTTGTCTAATATTACGTCGTCGGAATACTTGAGTGTTCTTCGTACTTTCAGGTTGATCGTTCCACGTTAGGTTCTTTTCCTTTATGCTATCGACAGTGCAGAGACTAGGTTTTTAGCTTGAACTTGAGTTTTTAGGTAGTCTTCAGCTTGATACCTGCCTATCGTTGCTCTGACTTACTCCTACCTCTCGTCGTTCTTAGCCTAAGCTATGAATAGACAGAGGGGGTTAAAAGTCTCCAACCTTTCGTTTCCTGCTTGGTTGCCCTTGAGTGCTCAGGAGGTGTGTTCCCAATCTTGCACTTACTCTTGCTTAGAACGTCTTTCAATGCTCTCAATAGATCTGTAAGAGTTCCAAAGTTAGCTCAAATATTTAAATTCCAAAGACAATACCAATGATTTTCATTCCTGTAGCACACACACAAACTTGCATAGTGATTTTCAAGAGAACAATCCTAAGGACCCCTGACTTTGATCCCCCTGGGTATGGTCAACTTCAAAATACCCTATCTGAAAATCAATGCATTATCTTTATAAAAAAAAGTTGAGGGCGTGTAGTATATACCACGAGCTTTCCAACAAGCCCTAGAACTCAAAAAATTGATTTCGTATGAAGAAGTTACAACCGTTCAGGGTTTAGGGTATTACAACAAGATTCAATCTGGCCGACCGATCCTAGGATTTTCTCCCAATCACAAGGGTAGGAACCTCCCAAAATGCTAATAGATTGACTAGTTTGCCCCAAAATTACCCCAAATTTTGAACAAAAACAAACCCTAATTTTTGGCCGAAAAGCCTGTCAATCGCGATCGACAGGTCTGTCAATCGCGATTGACAGAGGCTGTCGGTCGGGGCTGTCAGTCGCGATCGACAGTGTCAATCGCGATCGACAGAGTCGATCGTGGCTGTCAATCGCGATCGACGGTATCAATCGCGATCGACACGTTTTCCGGTTTTTTCGCCGAAATTTCAGTCAATCGGGGGCCTATCAGTCGCGATGGACACGTGGCTACGCGGAAAAGTCAATCAATCGTTGAATTTCAGTCGGTCGCGATTGACGGTGTCAATCGCGATTGACAGAGGTGTCGGTCGTGGCTGTCGATCGCGATCGACGGTATCAATCGCGATTGACAGGGTCCTACGTGGCAGTCAGTCGATCGTGGAGGTCTGTCGATCGCGATTGACAGAGGCTGTCGGTCGCGATTGACAGGGTCTGTCGGTCGCGATTGACAGGGTCTGTCGGTCGCGATTGACAGAAAACCTCGGAATTTTTCTACTGTTTTTAATGTTTTAGGATGTGCTCTTTGTGCTTGTTCTAGTGGTGCACTCAGTTTTGTAAAATACCAAAAAATTCTGTCAGTCGCGATCGACAGAAGCCTGCGACCGCGAGACAGTTGCGTCGAGTTTCGTACCTGCGCGGGAAGCTGGGGATGATGATACAGCAAGATCCTGCAATGAAACTCAAGAAACATGCAAAATCCGCACACACAATATCGCTCTCTCGCTCTCTCTCACAAGTGAAATGAGGGAAGTGAGGTGGGGAAGGTGATATGATCAAAAAACAGAAATTTTTGCGATGATGGAGATGGAGGTGGGAGATGGTGATGATGATGATGGAAATGAAGATGGAGAAGAAAGTAAAAGAAAATCGATGAGAGTGAAGAAAATACCTACAACTCCAACGCGTCAACTCTACGTCTTACCATCACACGCTCGTCCTCAAAGCTCGATCCCCGGCAACGGCGCCAAAATTTGGTGTAGCTCAATGATGAGTAGCACCTCCTTTAATGTCAATCCGGGAAGACATGAGGATGGTATGAAGACCTCAAGCAAGTGGAGGCACAAGTGCGTGAGTGAGTAGCACACCAACATGCACACACATACACACACACGCGCACACACAGTAAGACAAAGAGTGAATAGCAATGGAGTTCTTAGATTACTTTCAAAAAGCTCTTACAAGTTCGTTTCAATTACAATCCAACCCCAAAAATGAGCTCTCTAGCTCTTTTTATAGTTTTTGGCTAAGTTTTGGCCCTGTCCAGACCTAGTGTCCGGCCTAGTTAAAAATTAGGTTCCAGGGCTTATTTGAGGGCTCAAACGATATCTAAAAAATACGAAATTTGGCAGGTAGGTACTTCTAAAGCTCCTCAAGCTCAAGGACTCCTTGGCTTGCACAAAATGGAGCTACAAAAAGATGAAATGATATTTACAATGGTGTTTAGTGATGAGAATCACTTTTAATTGGTGTAGAGGTTTTGAAAATTTAAGGTTGCCTTAGTGCTAAATCTGCGTGAATGTCCATAAGTGCTTCTTCCTGAAGAAAATTGTTGGCCTATTTTCCAGATCTTCGTTGACTCCCTTGTCTGCTTGTGCCTTCTCTCCCTTGTCCGCTGCTAACAATCTTCTAAGTGCATGATTGGATGACTCTAGAATGTCTTCCAATTGTTTGAACTTTGTCTTGCCCTTGGACTTGCAAGCTTTAAAGTCAATCTTTTCTTCATCTTCTGAGTTGACATCTTCATATATTTGTGGTTCTTCTTGAGTAAGAGTTGGAAAATCATTTTCCAAATCATAGGGTAGCTTTATTTTCCTGCAATCATCTTCAAACCAGGAGTTATGTTCATCAAACGCCACATCCCTACTACCTGTAAATCCTTTGTTAGTGGGATTATACAACCTATAGCCTTTCTAATTTTGGTAATAACCAATGAGTATACATCTTTTAGCTTTTGGATCAAGGTTTCCTCTAATCTCTGAGGGTATATGTGCATAAGCAATGCACCCAAAGATTTTACAATGGTCTAGGGAAGGGGAAGGTCTCCTGCCATTCCATGCCTCATAAGGTGTCATTCCATTTGAGGACTTGGATGGAAGCCTATTAATTAAGTATGTGGCTTTGGCAACAACCTCTACCCATAAGTAATTTGGAGGTTTCTTTACATTCAACATTGATATTGGAGCCTCTACTATTAGTCTATTTCTCCTCTCTGTCACTGCATTCTGTTTAGAAGTGTACCTTGTTGTGAAAACTCGCGTTATGCCTCTATCATGTAAGAATGAGTCAAATTCATTTGCGAAATACTCACCACCTCCATCAGATCTGAGCCTCTTCAAGCTTCTTCCTGTTTGATTCTTAACCAATGCCAAATACTTCTTGAAACAAGTGAAGAATTCATCTTTGTGCTTCATAAAGTAAACTACTCTCCATCTATTATAGTCATCTATGAATGGAACATAGTACCTTGATCCTTAGATTGATGGCTTTCTGCTTAGACCCCACACATCTATGTGCACAAGCTCCAAATAGTCTTCATACATATATCCTTTTCTATTGATTGGTTGCCTGTCTGATTTGCCAAATTGGAATGCTCCTCATTTGTAAATCATGTGTTGCGTGGACACATTTGGAATGTCAAGCACACTCTGATCCCTACATATTTGCTTTAGTGTCCTTTCACCTATATGACCTAGACTCTTGTGCCATATCTCCAATTCAGATAGGGTTTGATCTTTGTAATTGATGAGAGCAATATTTCTGGTATCTTCAACTTCAAATGTAAAGAGTCTACTAGATTTCTCACCTTTTTCAATCCTCTTGAAGCCTTCTAGAGGGTCCTCTAGATATGCTCCATGCCTTGTGAATCTAATCTGTAAGCCCTTCTCAACAATCTGTCCAACATTGATTAGGTTTTTTGTTATGGTTGGCACATATAATACCTTACTTAATAGGTTCATTTATCATAAGATGCTTTAACATTTCCAATCTTCTTAACACAGTGCCTAGTTTCATCACCTGTCTTGACTTCATGCTTCCCTTTAGGTTCTTCAAGATCAGATAACAATTCTACATTTCCAGCCACATGGTTGGAACAATGAGAATCAATATAGAACATTTACCTTGCTTGGATTTCATGCTCATGATCAATAGAGAATACTCTTGGTCTTTTGTATAGTTGTTGTAGACTCTTCTACCTCGGAGGCCTCCTTGATAATTATTGTTGTAGGCTTGGTTGTAATTTTGATGGTAGTTGTTTCCTCCATTGTTGAACATGCCTTTGGATTGTCCATAGCGTCCTCTATGAAAGCATCTTCCTCTCTAATTCTTTGTGTTCTTCAAGCACTCATCTGTGGTATGATTGGTCAAACCACAGATGTTGCAAGATGAAGAGTTTTTTTATCTCCCCCTACCTTGATTTCCTCCTCTGTCCCTTCCTCTAGTTCCTCTTCCTCTACCTTTGAAGTTCACTTGAGAGGTACTTGCTTCTTCTTCATTCATTTTACCTTTAACTTTATCTTTACTCTTACTTCTATCTGTGTAAAGGGCAGAAGATTGATTACCTCAAGAGTTATCTCCATTCTTGTTGAGCTTTGTCTCATGTGTGAAGAGTTGTCCCATCAATGGGTTAAGGTCAGGTATCTACATGTCCATATATAGGTCCATTGTTATGGTGAAGGACTCCCATTGGTCATTAGCCTTGATGCCATTTATGATCTGCCTTACTATTTGCTCCTCTTCTATTTCTTCTCCAATGCTCCCAAGTTGGTTAGCTACATCCTTCATCTTTGTCACATAGTTAGCTACACTTTGCTTTGGTTGCTTCTTCAAGGTTGTGAACTCCATGCAAAGTTGGTTCTTCCTAGCTCTTGTATTTGATGAGAAGTATCAAGAAAGTACTTCCCAAGTCTCTTCGGAGGTCTTGCAATTCCTAATGTGAGGTAATAAGAAATTAGATATTGAGTTAAGTATATAAGACCTAGCTAGAGCACCCTTTACAAACCATGTAGTTAGCCTTTCTTGCTCTTCTCTTGTAGGTGGATGTTTGCTTCTGAATACTGGCATTTCTTCATCCCCAGAGATGTATCCATAGAAGCTTCTTCCTTCACGTTAAGCTTGCATCCTTAGGAACCATGCTGGATAATTGTCCCTTTCCAATTTGTCAATGAATGATGGAAATCCATTTCCCACTTTGCTTTGATACCATTGTTGAAGGAGATGGTGGATAGATTCCCGAAATGAAGTGGTGTAGCAAATCCTTACTTCACAATAGCCAAGAACAAGTTGAGGAGTGTAAAGTAGACCCTTTGAGCTTCCAAGGAACCACAAATGATCAACTAAGTGCTTTGAAGTATGATCCTCTAATCAATGGATCAAAACAGGTGAGTAGAAGATTCAATTATGAGCTAAGACTTGCTATTTTGGTCTCTAGACATGCTTAGTAAAATGAACAGTGCTCTGAACCTCCTAGCAATTGATCAAATTCCTTTTGGGACTATCTAATTAACTTAGATAGATACCAATCACAAGTTATTTCACTTGAAATGATCAAGTGTACTCTGAGAACTAAGCTTAGCAAGTTAGATTACCATCTTGACATTTTTGGGCTTCCATAGTATGCAAACTAGTTAAAAACATTTTGAAAATATCTCTAGGTTACGTAAAGCAATGGCAATGAAACTTTTTAACACCAAAATAGACACTATGTTGAATCTATACCACTTTAAATTACATCTAATGATCAAGTATGCACTAAGAATCAAGTCGGAGAAGTTCATTGTGTTGAGATGAACATAACAGAGAAGTGAAGTAGAGATGTGATCAATGTATATGTATTAAATCACATAGAGTTACAACGACATTGACAATGTATAATTGCACAATGTGAGGGTAGTGATGGAGCTATAGAATGATCTCAGTTAAACACTAAAGGTCCCTCTGAAATGATCTCCAAATCGGGCTCAATCACGTGAGATTTTGATCTATCTTTTATAGCTAGAGTTGGAGCCACTTTTTGAATTTCAAATTCAAACTTTTACCCTAAAGTGAATCCTAAACTTTAGGACTTGCTTCCTCATCAATCACCTACCAAATGATTCATGATTTGATTCCTTCTAACTCCACGTGAGAGTAAGTGCTATGCACTTCTACAAGGATAAAAGTAAATGCCTTTTACAAGAGAGTAGTCATATGTGACTTCAAATGACTATATGAAGTGAATACTAATTGTCCAAGTATGTAGGCTTGGACTCATTTGCACCACCAACTACTGTAGGCAGCCCCAGAGCTTGATGTCATAAAACAGAGAGAACATGGTCATGTTCTAAAACTGGAAGAACATGTCTCATCTTTGTGGTGGCATCCCTGCCCAAATAATTCAAAACACTGTCTCACTTTGCACCTTGATAAACTGGTGTAAGTGTAAAGTACTGAACGAATAATAAGGGTGGATCTAAAAACATCCCTAGCGAATTCATCATTTTTACTACATGTTGAGGATTTATTCATTCAGTAAAATACTTTTGGACTATCATTAAAGAACATGGCTTTAACGTGGTTTCAACCCTAACACCAAGGACAATTCATGGATATAAACCAATTGTTAAAGACATTCATAATAGAGTTCTCCAAGAGTAGCATCAAGCACAATACTTCTTTGTTAATTCATAGCTTTAAGCAGACCCCTCAAGAATCTGTGAGATTAGCAAGGCATAGGTTTAGACAATACATAGAAAGGTGCCCTATCCTAGAGCTACCTACTCAAGCTAAGCAAGTTTCCTTGTTTCTAGATGGCTTATTGAGGTCAAAGCTATGATCACATGTGCATCTAAAAGAACCCCAAACCATAGGGCAAGGCATGCAAATGTGCATTAATATTGAGGACAATTTGGGGTAGTGGTAGATACTCTAAGCCAATTTCCAATGATGGATAAATTGACTTTTACACAAGTGTGTTTAGATATAATCAGATCATTAAAGGATAAATGTAAAGAAGATCCAAGCTAAAACCATGCTTCATAGGGTGTTGTTAATAGATCAAGCTAACCTAAGAAAACCTTGATTAAGTGGTATAAGAACTAATTAATCCACGATAAGAACTTATTGTAAAAAAAAAAGGTTTATGTACCAACTAGACTAGAAATTAAACCATAATGTTTTCTTGAATGTGTAGAAACCTTGACGTGTCACTTTATGCAAATGGATTTTAGCCGCAAATCCAAAGTGATTGGAATTCTAGCGAAAAAGGCTCTAACTAGAGCAACTAAATGTGTTTTGGTGTTAAATAGGTTTTGGTGTCCTTCAGTACTTTCAATGGCCAGATAATTTTAGAGTCTTTTAGTGTTCTCTAGTGTTTAGATACTCTAGTGTTTTGGTGGTCTAGAGACTCAATCTTCTAGAGAGTTCAGTCTATTAGTTTTGCCTTCTTTTCTTTCTAAGAGACTTTGATGGTACTTGAGTTCGTGGAAAATCTCCTTTGGCTAACTGTTTTACAATCATTTGACATTCTTTGTGAATGCAAAGGAAATAAAACATTGCCCAACTGATCAGCTCTTGGGAAACCATGTCAATAGCAGAATACATAGGGTGTGAAATACCATAATTTTGTTTTTGGAGGTTAGTGGTGATGACAAGGAATTGGGGGGCATGGTAGTATTCATACTATTGGTGATGACAAGCTCAAGAGACATACTATTGCTGAACCAAACAAGATGCAGTAGGGGCTCCATGGCTACTAGGCACACACTACTAACAAAAAGGAAAGCACACAAAAACACAGAAAGCACAAGACGTGCACATAGGACACACAATAAAGGGAAGAAATAAAAATTTGAAGATTAAATAGACATGGCAAGAACAATGATGATGGACAAAATGCAATCCACCATAATGGTAATAAACGTAGATAATATGTGGCCACCAACCAACCAAAATGTGCATGGAGGGGAACACGTTACATGGAGAACATGCATCCTTAAAGAGCCACTAGCATCAAGATGCCTTGAAGGGAGTGCAAGAAGGTCTGAAATGAGATCGATTAAAAGAGCTGCAAAAATTTCATGTGATCAAACTAGTGAATGAGTGTTGCAATACGGTAAGGGCCAAACAAGTGTGTGTAAAATTTTCCAGCTTTTCGATCCATGTTAGATGATTACACCAATTGTCTTGCTTCAAATGCTGACATAGAATAAAAATTAAAATGCTGACATTGAAATGTTGGTGTTAGATGATTACACCAATTGTCTCACTTGAAATGGTGACATACTAAACTTACGATCAATATTAACTTCAAAAAAATATCACACAATAGGTGGAAAAAAGGGTGCAACTTGGATCCATTCACTAGATTGGTAATCAGCTCTCCGATCAGAGTCTCTAACTGCAACATTGTTGGACCCAACTTTGCTGAAATGCGATATGGTTTGAACCACCAAAGTTTAAACTTTCCTACTGCTCTGTTAGACTTGGAATTGTAAAACAAAACTAATTCTTTTGTTTCAAATGCAAGGGTCCATAAGAAGCAATTATGTGTGTAGGCTTGATGAAGTTCAAATTCTTGCATCAACAGGAAGCTTTCAAAGCATTGTTTGTCGAGTGAACGTAGATCAACAAGATGAGAATAAAAAGATTCAGTAGGCAGCAATTTCTTGTCAATTGCAATCATAGATTGGGCACTACCAATTCCATAGGGGCAATGGCTTGAAGTCCATAAGCAAGCTTAAAAGGGGTATACCTAGTAGATACTTTTTATTTCATACGATAAGCACATAGGAAAGAGGGGAGCAATTGATCCCACCATTCAGGACAATCCGTGATCAATTTCTTAACCATAGTAAGCAGAGTTTTATTCATACTTTCGACTAGACCATTGGCATGAGGATAGGATGGAGTACTGTATTTATGAACGATATGGAAAGAATGTGTCAAAGCCTGAATTAAGGTATTGGAAAAATGTGTGTCAGAAAGAATTTCCAATGATACACCAAACCAAGAAAAGATATCACGGGTAAGGCATTTGGTGACGATTTGAGCTATAATAGAATGAACAGCCTAGGCCTTAGACCATCTAGTGGCATAGTTGCTACATGTTAATATATATCGATTAACTATCAAAATAGTAAGTGGATTGATAGGCCCCACAAAGTCTAACCCCCACTTCTAGAAGGGTTCGAGTGATAATACGGGCCATAGAGGAAATTAGTGTCAATGTAGTGGTTATCTGATGCATTGGCAAGCATCACATTATTTGACATATGCCTGAATATCTCTTTTCATAGTGGGCCACCATAATCCACTCTTTAAAATCTTTCTATAGGTGAGATCCACAGAGAAATAACCACCAAAGGGTGTAGCGTGAGCCATGAAAATCACAAACTGCACTTCATGTGTAGGGATACACTGAAGCCAGACACTCAAAATGTCCGCATAATAGAGCTGGCCAACAATGATGTGAAAATGTCTTTTGTATAGAGCTAACTTTTGTCGAGCCATAGTCAAAACAGAATTGGGTGGACAGCCTGTGGTGAGGAACATCATTAGCATATCATAATATGAATCGGCAATGGGCAAGGGAATTGATGAAGAACTGGGAGTTATAGTCATATAGATGGTAAGTGAACAATCATCAATGCCTACTGGAGCATCAAACTCTTGTAAACATAAGACCGAACGAGCCAAGGGACCTCCCAAATTCTACTACCAGACTAGCTATATTAAAACAGAATGGTCCACATGAAAAGTAAAGTTACGACCCAATAGGTAGTGTCAGGACTTTTTAATGAGAGAAATAAAACCCAAACATTCTCACCCAGTGACTGAGTAATTCCATTGTTAGGAGCTAGACATCGACTAGCATAATAAATTAGATGATACCACTTGTCATGTTGTTGCATTAAGATGTTGCCGATGGAAGTATTAAAAGAAATGTCGAGGAGCCATAGTTGTAAGTTGCGTGAGGGTAATGGTTAGATGGGCCAGCCACTGAAGATGATGACCATGCCAATGAATTTTGCCCAAAAAGCGCATAACTTCTTTAGGAGTTTTTGGTGGTGCAGTGTTCAATATGACTTGTACTTTTTCAGGGTGTACCTTGTTTTGAAATGATATGTCCCAGAAGTTTGCCACAGGTGATGGAAAAGATAGATTTATGAGGATTTAGACATAGGCGGTACTCCCTACACTTAAGAAAACAACAACAAAGGTGCTATAAATGAGAAATAGTGTCACTAGGCAAGGAAAAATTGTCACTATACGCTCTCATAAAATTGGTCAAGTAAGGGGAAAATTTCCTACATGCATCATTGAAAGGTACTAGGTGAACTACACCGCCCGAACCACATACTCATGCATGCATAAACCCCCCAATCAATGATAAATGTAGTCTTGGGTATATCCGCCTTGACAGTCTTGGCTTGATTATAGCCGCTATATCCATTTAGGAACAAATATATTTCCTATCCAATGACATCATCTAACATAGTGTCTAGGAATGGTAACAAGAATGGGTCAGGGATAGTTGCTGCATTCAGCTTCCTATAGTCTACACAGATACAAAGTTGTTTATTCTTTTTGGGTACAAAAAAAATTGGTGAGATCCACTCAGCATGTTCTACTAGAACAATTAACCCAACCCCGAGTAATCTATCTAACTCTTCCTTTACTTGTTGAGCATAACTGGGGTTCATCTTCTAACTTTGCTGCTTCATTGAATGAGCATCTGATTTTAGTACAACCCGGTGCTGATAGATCCTACAATCTAAGCCTTTCATATCTTTGTAGCCCCATGCAAAAACATCTGTAAACACCTTTAAAAGAGTCAAAAAGTCACAGTAAAAGGTAGTATCTAGGCTGGCTTTTATTTTGTTAGGCTATGGATTGGTTTCGTCTCCAAGATGACAAGTCAACTGTTAATCTTTCGGTACATTAAATTAACATGCATTTGTGGGGTCACTCTCAAAATGAAAGGGATGCTTAAACTCCATGGAATCTACAAGTGCCTTGGCCTTGTTTATAGATTCACTCGCAAGGGGTTGTACCGCACACGTTTTTGGGGACCATTGGTCTAGTAGTCGTTATAAATCCACAATCCCAAGGGAGAGTAAGTCACGATTAGTGGTTAGAAAAGCTTCTTGATCATCATCGGATAACCCATCCAACATGTGGATGGTGTCAACTACATAGGGATGTGCATGAATTTCACATGGTTTGATGTCATCCGATGGGACACTATATTTACAATGATTCATTTAAAAATGAGTTCGAGACAACGAATCTTGGAGGAATTTGGCTTGCTTGAGCCAAGTTCGACCAAGTAGAAGATTATAATCAAGACCGGATTCACAAAGATCCATGACTAAAAAGGTCATATTAAACACCACTCCTTGTAGTGTAATAGGAATATCGTGCACCAGACCCATCGGATGAACCCTAAATGTGTCATCCATTCATACAAAGAGAATAACTAGTTTGATATGATTCCATCCTAACTTTTTACATAAGGATGTAGTAGCAATGTTGACACTAGAACCACTATCAATGAGGACCTACATTATTTTATGATTTTTAAACCATACGGTAATTAATGGAATTGCATGGTCAACTGTGGAATCTAGTTCAAGATGGACAGTTGTGGTAGCTGGTGCCTGAACTAAACTTGGGTCGACTTACTGCTAAAATTTTTGTCGAATACCAGGGACCAGAGTCAGTAGCTATCCTAAGGGAAGAGTGATTGGTGCCTTATCTAGAATGTCTCATGCCATGCTAGGGTTGGTCAATTTTGGTGTAGTGTTCGATGAGGCCACTAGCTCTAATGCCACTAGTATTGGTATAGGTTTCTCTGGTTGCTCAATCTTTTGATAGGTAACTAGTATAGGGTCAAGAAAGACTGAATGCTTTGCCTTAGCCCACTTTGATGCTTTAGCAAATGTATGTTGCTACTCCTTAAAGTCTCTTTCAAATACTTCTATGATTGGATGGAGTATCTTGTGAGATCGTGTCTCGACGGTTTCTATCAAGGTGTCTGTTGCTATAATGTAATCCATATTAGCCATGGGGTTTTATCGCTCCTTTTTTACGTTTTTCATACTCTTGAGCATCCTTGTAGTGTTGACAGATGTGTCCAATGTCTCCACAAAAGTGACAACGTGGTGGAGGTACTATGGTATTGTTGTTAGCTTGGCCCTGGTTCCAACGAGATTGATTGTAGTTCCTTGTTTGTGGTGCTCGATAATTGGTATAGTTGGGGTATGATTTCATCGGTGAGGAGGTACATAGTTTACGGCTGATTCACCTTGTTCTTCAAGTATAGTTTATAGCTGGTTCACCTTGTTCTTCAAGTACTACATTGATGGAAAATCGATTTTGTGTTTTGGCATTGTATGGGAAAAACTCTGTGGAATGACTTGGTGTGTCACAAATGGCATAGTGAATCTGATTTAGTGGGCAATTGGTTGCCACATGATCAGGATTTTTGCATTTAGTGCAATATATCTACTTCAATGGGTCATCATTTTTGGCTTTGTTGTATTTCAACCATTCAAGGTCTTTTGTAAAACCACCTACTTTATCTTCTAATTGTAGTGCCATCGCAATGATAGCATCTAGGGTCATGTCACTGATGCATCAAATAATCATGATCTGTCACAATTTTTGATTGAGGCCGTTGATGAACGAGTGGGTGATGACAATGTTGGGTAAATTTGCATGCACTTGGGGTAACTATTGTAGATGCGTACAAAAGAGGGTGGCATAGCCCTACACACTCTAGTTCACCTTTTGCCTATTGGTTTGTAGAAAATCAAATATTTTTGCAGCATTCTTCTTTAATTAGAAGGGTTGCAAAAATGCATCCTTAACATCCTCATATCGTTGATAATCATTTGAATGGATTCAATGATCCATCTTGCTGCTTCATTGATTAATGTAGACTGGAACACAATGTCCTTGTATTCAAGATCTTCTGGGTTATTCATACAATGCGGCTGATTTCAAAAGTGTCAATGTGTGCATCTAGATCGTCACCTAGGAATCCACGAAATTTAGCATAAGTCACTCCCACATTGGGTTGTCTTTGATAACCTCCCTATTGTTGCCCTTGCTAACATTTTGTATGTCCACCATTGTTTTTGTATATGCGTCTATTGTTTTATCACAATCGAAGGTACTTACTAGCTCTAGTTTGTGGTCAACAAATAAGTTTCCTGGAAGTTGGACGTTTAATTTCTCTATTGTATTTAACTTTTTAGATAGGAGAATCTTTCTCTCACTCCAAAAATTTGGAATTTCTACCTTACTACAGTGATCAATGTTGGGTGTGTGTAGAAGTGCGAGAGACACACGAGAAGCACACACAAAGATCACAAACGCATCAAGACACACGGAGAAGACAATGGTTGGAATAGCTCTCTCTATTGATCGATGAACTGAACTGAAGTAAGAGCTGAATAATATCCCTAAGTACAAAGTACCACCACATATGAGAGTATCAAGTATGTGGTAACATGGGGAAAAAACCTCTAGCTAACACTAGAGTAAAAAGTGCCCATGTATAGGGAAAAGGGTCACATCAAAGCTACTTGAGGAACACATAAGTGTAACAAACCCCCCTGGAGCGAATGATGTGAACACATACAGGGAGTGACAGATCAGCCCCCACAAGGTAGTAAGCCTAAAGCTTTTTGAAAAGCTTCAAACTTTTCCTGTGGAAGAGCTTTGGTGAATATGTTTGCCACATTATCTTGTGTAGGCACAATACCAAATCAATATCTCCTGCATGAAGGCACTCTCTCACAAAGTGATAATGCACCTCAATATGTTTGGTCCGTGCATGAAACACTGGGTTTCGTGCAACTGTAAGGTAACTTCAGAGCCCTGTTTACATTTTTCACACATTCGAGCATTAGTCAAGGGCTAGAGAAAGTATCAAAGACTAGAGATGGGAGACTTCAACAATCAAATTGAAAAGCTAGAAAAGGGAAACTATCAACCATGGAGATTTAGGGTCTACAACTACCTTATGGGGAAGGGCCTTTGGGGATTGATCAATGGAAGTGAACCAAGACCTAGGATGGATGAAAATCCAACCAATGACCAAAGAAGGGCCTTTAGGGAATGGAATGAAAGAGACAAGAGGGTTATCTTTATCCTTTCCCAACACATTGGCAATAGCATGATCAACCATATCCAAGACATGGGTTCAATCATGAAGGTAAGGGAGACACTTGAGAGGCTTTATTCAACAAGCACAGAAGCAAGGAGGATCCAACTCGAGAATGAGCTCAACAACCTTAGGAAGATCTCACGGAGTAGCATAAATAAATACATACTTAAGGTCAAGGAATTGTCAGATGCATTGGGATCCGCCACTTAGATGATGAGGATCTTGTTGCTTATACTCTCAATGGTTTGAGAGATGATGAGAAGTGGAAACCCTTTACTGCTTCAATATATGTAAGGGATAATCTTCCCAATTTTGAGCAATTGGTTGCTCTAATGGTCACCAAAGAGATGAACATAGGTGGAAGCTCAACTAAAAGCAAGGATGCACAAGTTTTCTATGCAGGTAAACAAAGGGCCAAAGAAAGATGAGGACAAGGAAGGGGCAAAGGAAGGTTTGGAGGAAGGCAAGGCCACTCTAGCAATCAAGGACATGATCAAGGAACCTCATCATAAAGAGGTAGAGGAAGAACAAGAGGAAGAGGAGGACTACATCAACAAAACAGGAATCAAGATGGAGATGGATGTTACATATGTGGCAAGTTTGGCCACTATGCTAGAGATTGCTACCAAGGAGGAAACCAACGAGCTATAAATAAAGGTTCTTCATGCAAAGGCCAAGGTCATTATGCTTCTACAAGTTCAGAAAATGACAATCTTTTGATGATGCACATGAATGGGAATTCAAGCAAAGTAGATAACACTTGGTATATTGATAGTGGATGTAGCAACCATATGAGTTGCAATGTTGTTTACTAATCTAAATGCTCCCAAAGGTAAAGGACATGTAGAAATAGGTGATGATAGAGCCCATGAGATCTCCCATTTTGGAAATGTAGCTTTGGATGACAAAGAGGAAGGAAGATGTCTGAAGGATGTGTTGCATGTACCTAGCATCACAAAGAACTTGATGTCCGTAGGAAAAACGGCTGAAAGAGGCTATCAAGAAAGGTTCAACAAAGGTGGATGCTTTGTGGAGAACCCTAAGCAAGGTTACAAGGTCATAGCAAGAAGAAAGAAGCAAAGAGACTCTTCACTTTGGAGGTAAATTCTCATTCCACTCAACATATCTACTTCACATATGGAAACAAGAAGATTTCAGAGTTGGACTTGTGGCACAAGAGGATAGTCACATCAACATACAAAGAATGAAGGAAATGCAATTCAAGAGACTGGTTGAAGGTCTTCCCAACTTCCAAGGACAAGGTATGAAGCATTTATGTGAATCGTGTCAACTAGGGAAGTGTGTACCTAAGTTAAGAGGACTTAAGGACTTCTGCCAAAGAGATTGAACCTCAATTGCCACACAAGTACATATAGTGGGAAATTGACACATGCTTATTTGTCAATCCGATCAAACGACCTAACCAAGTGTATGAGGACATGTGCACACGTGATGGAAAATGAAGTGGTTTAGCTTATATGCATGAGAAAAGACTAATCCACCTCTCTAACTCACTGAAATACTGAAAGAGTCTGTCACGATACCACTTACAACAGTTTTCACTAAATCGAGGATTTCTCTCAGCTCCGAACTCCAAATATGGCCAATAGTGGGTTCTTTTCAAAGCTCTCGACGATACGCTTCTATAGGATGTTCTCAATTCTGACAATTGTGCTTCAAGTTATGACCAAAATAGTGAATGGCAGGAAACACCCACACTCACTCCACAACTCCTACAAGCTCGCACACACACTACAGTAGCTCAAAAGCAGTGGGGAGGGGTAGACGACAATCCTACACACATTCTAAGCATCACACACACATAGAAGATCAAAGAGAAGATGAAAATCTGCAAGAAAGAAGCAATTTTGAAAATCAGGAGCTCTCCTTCTTCATAATGGCAAAAAGTCTCTACAAAGAGTCACAAAGTGACTTATATACATGTGCCCTAAATTTGGTCCTTTCACATAAGAGACTAGCACTTTATTACTAAAAAGTGAATTTCCTACTAATTTACAAGGAATATTTTACAACAAGTTGGGATTATGCAACTAGAGGACTCCTCTAGTGCATTTACATGGCTTGAGGGAATTTCGTAAGACTTTGAAGAAGAAAAATGTGCCCATTAATTTGAAAATTTTGGGGCTCCTCTTTTGTGCTTCTTTGCTCTACAACACTCTCCCCCTCTTTGTCTCTGTCGTCCCTTGACAAGCTTTTGCTTCTCGTTTGTAGCTCGTCTAAGAGTTTGCAATACACGCACCCAGCGGTATAAGCGGCAACAAGGACTGTCACACAATTGGTTATCTTATCCGAGGTATGTCCTTTGCTTCTATTTGCCCCTTGGTATTCCTTATATCACATATCTGGGTTTTTGTATTCAGTTGGGCTATCACGCAGGCCACCAGTGACTAAGAATGTGCTGTTCTTAGTCACCCTCTTCAACTTTTCAACCTCTACCTCTTTCTAACTTTTGGTCTTCTGATTTATCTTTGTCTTCACACATCTGACCTGTTGTATTGCTCTAAGCCTGTTTACTTTGTGGACAACGCATGCTATCAGCGGGAGGATTATTACCTACCAAGTATCTTCTTGCACTTCTTCATGGATACTTCCTGGCCCTGGTCTGTCCTTCCCATGAAATGTCCTGGTTCTGATTGTTCTTTAATTCCATTCCTCAGGACCTGGATGTTTCACGTTGTTGCCTGATGTGTGCCCTTGCGGGTCTTTGGGCAGAGGGTGGTTTTTTTGCTTTATGATCTTCATTCTTTATTGAGCAGTTTTGGACTTTGATCTTCTTCTTCTTCTCTTCTTGCTCGATTCCCCTTCCACACGTCCCTCCTCCTGAACTCTGTCGTCCCCGATAGGCTTTTTGTGGCGATGTGAGTACGTTTGTATGGCTGCTTGCTCTCTTTGATTCAGCAAATTGGCGTGACATATCATAAATTCCTTCCACTGGCTGGACTTCACTCCATCCTCTGGTGCTTGTGAGTGATCCGCAAAAAAGCTAGTTTCATAAGCCACCTGTTGTGCATTAAGGTTCAAAGTCATTTTCATAAAAATTTTCTGAATCTATTTCAAAGAAGCCAGTGAAAAATGCTTCTTCAAATGTCTACATGTACGTGCTTGGCAAAAACATAAGTCTTGAATAATATGCCATAAGTGTTAAGCGACTCGGAATGATAGAGAGATAAAAAACGAGCGCTTCAGATCCTTGTGTAATGCCAATGAAGTTCAAAAATGTGCATTTGGCATGCCGGAAGACTTTAATTACTGTTAGGAGCAAGCTGAAAATCTTATTGGTCATCTTTATTGCTAAATCCGGGACAATCGCATATCTTGCAATCCAAAATTCTATTGTTTTTACCATGTATTCTTTCGTTGGTAGGTAGTTATGTGGTGGACTAGGTAATAGTGGATAATTCAGCCATTGATTCCCTGGCGCTATCCTTGCCAAAATTATGACCAGGAGCATCTGCGGGGTACTGGACAAAATGATGGATTTACCTAAAGTACATATGGCTATGCTTCCCACTGTACCCGCAGTGTAGGATTCTTTTCCAAAAGCTTCCTTCTCCAGATAGGATCAGCCTTCTCAAACTTCTCTTAAGTGTAATTGAAAGTATCTTTACTGAAGTGGAGGTTGGTGTCCGGATCCTTATTTTTTGTTATCTTTATATATTGCCGCGTTTGTTCTTTCAAGAGGCCATATGGTACATTAAAAGGCTTCTAAATTTGATCCAAGTTTTTGCTCTCGATTTTAGCTTCCTTCACGACTTCGATTATTTGATCTTCGAATTCAGAAGTAAGCTGGGACACCAGTAGTGCCCTTTCTTGTCGGCTCAGTTCTGCAATATCCCGATTATTATGTTCAATTTGGATCTTCGGTTCCTCCCTTATCGGCGAATGATATAAGGGGGGAGAGAGAGGACGTACCTCAGTCTCCTCAGTAGCCTCTATGGATTTTGGAACTACTGGTGTCCCCACTGTTTCCTTGTGTGCTAGTTGATCTTGTAGTTGCTTTATCATTTCCTTCTTTTGCTTAATTTCTTCCTGTGCCTGCAAAATTGTTTCCTTATTCTTTTGGATTTCTTCTGCCACTATAGCGAGTTGATCTGTGTCTTCTTTACATTGCAGTAGATATCTATTCTCAACCTTTTTCCATTTTTCCCTTAGAGCTGCGGTGTCATCCATGTACCTCTTTTCCCATTGGGTGATGGTTTCCTGCTCATGTTTGAGTTGATCTTCATAGTTGGCTATTTTTTCTTCCATTTCCTTTGTGTTTATTGCTACCTCTTCTGAAGCCTCAATCGATCGGTCACTCAAAAGAGCTGTCATGAGCTCCTTGTTTCTGTTTCTTAGGTTTTCTACCTCCTCCATACATACCTTTATTTGGGATTCTAGGATTTTACTTTTTGCATTCATCCGTGTCTTCTTAGCCTCGATAGCTTCATATTTCTTCTTTAATTCCTGGAGTTGTTCTTTCAATTTGGCATTTTCCGTCTCTAAAGTTTTGTACTGATTTTTGACCTCTTGAACTTCATTTTCTTTCTGTATTATCTACTCCGACTCTACTGAAAGTTTCTTACCGATTTCTTGCAGTTCATGCTTATCTTGCATCGCTTGATCATAGTCTTCATCAGCCTCAAGCATTAGCTGTTGTGTATCCATTGCGGTTCTGATCATGTTTTGCACTACTGGCATGAGCTCGGTGATGTCGACATTCAACCATGTTCGTGGTATGCTTGGAGCTTCTCCGGTTTGTACATCTTT
Source organism: Ceratopteris richardii (assembly GCA_020310875.1). NCBI lineage: Eukaryota > Viridiplantae > Streptophyta > Polypodiopsida > Polypodiales > Pteridaceae > Ceratopteris > Ceratopteris richardii. The sequence goes on from CM035438.1 coordinate 126,284,491, forward strand.
TCCTTGCTCTACATGGATGGTTTCGTTGTGGGGTTGTCTGATTTGTAGTTGAATTTCCGGTTCCTTTCTCTCTTCATCCAAATCAATAACTTTAGTGGCACTCCCTTGAACATTAACATCCATGGGGGAGGGTTCGGCCACAACCCTTATTGGAGTGAAGGGTTCCGATTCTTTGGCTGTAGCTTCTTTTGGTTCTTGCTTTGGATTCTTTATTGACGCCTCTCCTGTAAGTGTTGTCTCCTTGATTTGAATTTTGGAAGTCTCATTGATTTTGTTGACATGGGTCCCTTCTTGGTTTTCTTCCTTTCTTGCGGTGTCTTGAGTGGGGTGGGCAATGTTGTCTTCCACCTTCATGCCTTCTTCTGCTTCATTGTAGTCAACTGCATTAAGTTCCTCCCATTGTCCATCATCCTTAGATTCACTTTGGATATCCACATTTAATAATGATGTGTCAGGTTCTTCTTGTGCATCCCAAGATTAGCTTGAATTTTCCAACCCTAATTCTCTGTATCGATGGACTTGGTGAGCTTCTTTTTAGCTTTTACTTCTTGTTGGGTCTGTTGGTAATGGTGCCCTTGCACTGGTAGATTAATTTGACCTTCCGTATATTTGTGTGTATCTTCTAGGGCCTTAGTTAAATCTTCTTGTGTAATAGGCCTTTGCTCTTCAATCCTTTTCTTTGGAAGTACGTCTGCCCTTTTCGTGGCGGGAACTTCCTCTTCTACTTGCTTTACCTCCCTTAGTCTCTTTATGCCTCTCATTCTGGGTTGAGAGCTGGTTTCTGCTTCTTCAACAATCTTGAATCCTCTTTTCGTTTTAGGAAGTGTAGCGACTTTGGCATACTTAGCAATGGCAGTCGATGATGGCATTTCTTGCAGGTGCTCTCTAATACCTAAAGCATGATAGATTAAAATGGTTAGAGCTACACTGCCATTGAGGAACTTTTTGCTGTTCCATTGCTTCTTTGCCTCGAATAACCTTTCTTGTATGTATGGATTCAGATTAATTTGATTTATTTCCGATTTGTTTGATAACATGTGAGAGTAACTGGACAATTATCTTCTGAGGGGTGGTGTATTGATGCATATTAGGAAAGCAGAAGTGCTGGTGGATGAGTCTGACTTCCTCTTCTATGTCCACCCTATTGATGTCAGTAAAGGTTCTGGTCTTTGCCCCTGGACTCTCTTCTTTCACTATCGTGTTGCCATCCTTTTCCCATCCAAAAGCTTCCTTTATCAAGTCATGTGTAAATTGAATGACTACCCATTCACCTATGCCGTCCATAACTCTAGCCTCTGGCAGCTATGGGTCATGTAGTGCTGGCTGTAATGTATTCATGACTTGAGTGCATCTTTGAAAGTCGGGCTTGTAGATCAGAAGTTCAAAGTATTTGTGTATACCCGCTTTCTTCATGATGGCAATTGTCGACGGAAGCTCATGCACTACTTTACAATCTTGGGACATAATGGGGAATTGATGATCCGTATCCATTATTTTAATAGTCACCAGGAAGAGATACTCCCCAGCCAGTTGATCTTCTCTAAACCAATGTCCCTTTGATTTGGTTATACTCTGAAGAGGAAATTCCAATACTTCCTCTTGAATTGTTGCTTCAGAATCTTCAGAAGCCATCTACACTTGTAAGGAAAAGTGCATTAACTTCAATTGAAAACCTAGCAATTGTGTAATGCATTGCAGTGATATGTCGTCGTTCCGGCACTCCGTTTCCCTTGATTTTGTAAGTGAGATCTCTTACCACATCTTTTTATTTCTTTTCCTGAAAGAAAACAAGTATTAGTATAGCCGAAGCATTTATTTATTTACATAGTGTGTCCATTCCTAAGGAAGTTGAAGTTATGACCTAATCCCCATTGGAGAATGTGCACCACTAACTTCATTATGTACATCAAGTGTAGAATGCTTGGCCTTGTAATGTGGCCCTATTATGCATACTTTAGGTGCCTTCGATACTTCATGAGTGCAACTGGAATCTTTGTTGTTCCGATGGTCCACTCCTTGCAGTTGCTTTGGTTTCCAAATCCATTTCGTGGTCGTGTTGATAGGCCGTTTCTGTACTTTGGTTCCTCGAGCTTCATGTGTTCCCTTTGTTTCTTCTAATGTCCTAGTGATAGAGGTTTTTCTCTTCTTGTTTCTAAGACGAATCTGTCTTGGATTCCTTGTCCAAATGTCTCGTTGTAATGCATCCTCCTGTTTGCTCATCTCTTGCTTGACTACTCATTTGACCTTCTTGGGAATCCATATCTGTTGTCGTGCTCTCTGAGCTTCAATCAAAGGCTTAGGGAGCCATATTTGCAAGAGTCTCTTTGGTTTGGATTTCGGTGAAGCTAACTTCTTGTTATTGTTTTTCTCCTCCTGAGTTGGTGTTGATGCCTCTGATTTCTGCACTTGATCTTTGCGTACCCATTTGAACTTGACCGTTCCTTGATGCGAGTATTTGAGCGTTGTTTTTCACATTGGTGATCCTTTTGTCGTGTGAAAAACTCCGTTAGAGTTGGTTCCCTTAGTGTCTGTCAGTTCACCAATTAAATAGGATGATTTCACTTCTTCCTTGGACACATTAGGGTTTGAGCTTTTTGCTTCTTCTAGATTTGTTTCAGAGGTTTTGGGGCTGGAATCATGTTCCAATAGCTCTTCTTTGCGGTCTTCTGCACTCTTGATGGCTTCTTGTTTCTGTGAGGGCTTCTCCCTAATAGACTAAAAATTTCCTTGTGCCCGATCTTGGCTAAAATATATCCTTGCGCTAGGTGGATACTAACTTCATTCTCAATGATCTAATCCTATCCTAGAATCACATCTTCTAGTAAGTCTTCATCCTTGCACACTAAGACTCGTTGTTCCATGGAAGAATTTCCTAGGTGGAGGAATACTATCGTTGCTCCAATGCATTCTATGATTTGACCTCAAATTCCTATCATATGAGCTTTTGTGCGAGTCATAATCATTTGAAGATCTTGTATGACCGTATTACGTATGCAACTAAGTCCTGCTCTTGAGTCTATCAAGGCATCTATCAATTTGTACTCTGTCTTGCCAATCCCTAGGTTTAAATAAGGCTCTGACATGTAGGCATTCGTCGTATCAGGCTTTTGCACTTGGTAATTAGCCATAGGGATAGGCTCTTCTCCTTGGAGATACCGTTCGTCTCTTTTCCTAATCCATTCTTTCCGTTTCTTGATGTGTTCTAGGGCTTCTTGCCTTGCTTCCTCTCTAATCCCTTCTTCCTCTTTCTTCCTATTTTGTGCACCTACGAGACGTGCTAACATTTGATCCGTCAATGGCTCCATGAACCGTTTCACTCTACATCCGCTTATGTAGTTAGGAAGAATGTCTCCATCTAAGGTGGCTAGATTAACTGGGCCACTCGTCAAGATCCTATTAATGATTAGAGGTCCATATCCGCACTTTTCTAACTTTTTGGTATGTTGCTTCAAGGTGTAAACCAGGACTAAGTCTCCTTCCTTTAGTCATTTGTCTTTTATGTGTGCATCATAATATGCGTTTTGTCTTCTCTTTGCTGCATATATTCCTGCGATAGCCTGCAACCTAGTTTCATGCAACTTCTCTATTTGGTCTAGTTGTTGGGATAATTCATGTCCTGTCCATTCATACTGTTGGGCTACTCTCAAGGTGGGTATCAAAAAATCAATTGGTAAAATTGCATTCTGTCGGTATACTATATTGAATGGGGTAGTTCCAATGGCCGTCTTGTACGCGACTCAGAAGGCCCAAATTGCATGATGCAATTGTTTGTCCCAGTCAGACCTCCCATTATTGACAATCTTTGCCAATATTGTGCATAATACCTTATTGGAACTTTTTGCTTGACCATTGGCTTGGGGATGGTATGGGGCTGATTTTTTATGGATCACTAAAAACTCATTCATTAGAGATTCTATCACTTCATTAATGAAGTGCGTTCCTCGGTCACTCACAATCTCAATTGGTAATCCAAAACGAGTGAATATATGCTCAAAGAGAAACTTAGCCGTGGTTTGAGCATCATTCTTTCTAGTAGCCTTTGCCTCTACCCACTTTGTCAAATAATCTGTGGCTACTATGATATATTCGGCATGTGACCCTTTGGCCGGTGGGTTAATGGGTCCTATGAAGTCAATCCCCCATTTAGAGAATGCTCTAGCACAAACCATAGGTCTCAATGGCATCTCATCCCTCCGAATTGGGTATTTAGCCCTTTGGCATGTCTCGCAGCTTCGTACATATGTTTCAGCATCCATATGTAAAGTTGGCCACCACAAGATCGCGAAGAGGATCATTTTTACGGCTCTCTCGGCTGAAAAATGACCTTCTGCCGCACCTACGTGTGCCATCTCTAATACAAGTAAATATTCTCCTTCATGCACACATAATCATAATTGGTTGTCTTTTCCTCTCCTAAACAATTGTCTTCCCATAAGTACATAATCTTTGCTCATCTCTTCTAGGGATCGTTTTCTTGCCAAGCTAACTCCTTCCTTGTGCTCTCTTGTCTTTAGGAATTTTACCAATGTTTTGCTCCAATTGGGTGGTATCGTTGGGAAAGGTATGGATGTGTGATCCGCAGGGATATTCTCATGGCATTCTGCACAGTTACTTACATAATCATGGACATCCTTAAGCATGTCAGGCCAGTATACTCCTAATCGCTTTAACTCCCTAATAGTTCCATGAGTTCCTTTGTGTGTCCTCCATTTGTTCACATGTGCTTGTTCAATTAACTTCAATTGTTCGTCTTCCTCAACACATCTTAGTAATACACCATTGGGTTCTGTAGCTCAGTGATGAGTAGCACCTCCTTTAATGTCAATCCGGGAAGACGTGAGGATGGTATGAAGACCTCGAGCAAGTGGAGGCACAAGTGCGTGAGTGAGAAGCACACAAACATGCACACACATACACACACATGCGCACACACGGCAAGACAAAGAGTGAGAAGCAATGGAGTTCTTAGATTACTTTCAAAAAGCTCTTACAAGTTCAATTCAATTACAATCTAACCCCAAAAATGAGCTCTCTAGCTCCTTTTATAGTTTTTGACTAGCTTTGGCCCTGTCCAGACCTAGTGTCCGGCCTAGTTAAAAATTAGGTTCCAGGGCCAATTTGAGGGCTTAAACGGAGTCTAAAAAATACAAAAATTGATATGTAGGTACTTCTAAGGCTCCTCAAGCTCAAGGACTCCTCGGCTTGCACAAAATGGAGCCACAAAAAGGTGAACATGGTATTTACAAGGGTTGTTAGTGATGAGAATCACTTTTAATTGGTGTAAGGGTTTGAAAAATTAAAGGTTGCCTTAGTGCTAGATCTGCGTGAATGCTCATACTTGCTTCTCCATGAAGAAAATTATTGGCCTACTTGCCAGATCGTCGTTGACTCCCTTGTCTGCTGCTAACACTCCCTCCTCTCTCGCGTCTGTCGTCCCTGACAGACCCTTGTTGGGAGGGTCGTTGGATGTAGTATTCCACAACGTCTTGCGCTAAGTGATGTTCGGCAATCCTCAATCCTTTGGCCAAGTCTGTGAGGAGAGCATCCCAATCTACGGGCCCGGGAACCTCTGGATGTGGCATTCGTAACTTTTCTGAGTGGAGAGCTTGTTCCACTGCAAACAATTGTAATAAATGTGAGGGCCTAGGAATGAAGATCTCTGAGTGATATTCCCAGAACCCTGTGACAAACAGCTCTTCAAATGTCTGTTTGAAGCAGGCCGGTAGGTATTTGATGCGGGCATGCCATGCATAAACCACATTAATGGAGGGTGTTGTGCTCATGTCATAAACAAGATCCTGATTGCCTTCATTGAATCCGAGCGCAGAGAGATGAGGTTCCTTAACATTCTTGAAGGTCCGGAAGGTGACTATCATGAGTTCAAAAATTTTAAGACACATCTGTGTCATGACATCTGGTACGTTTTTGAACCTGACACCCCAATGCCGAATTGTCGATATCATATATGCTACCGTAGGCTGACCTTTAGGTGGTGCTAAGTAGACATAGTTGAGCCACTTCTCGCAGCCTTTGGTTGTCAGCACCATCTTTGTGTATTCCGGCCATGACCTTCTTCGGAAAACAGGACAGTAGCAGGGATTGTACTTGATATACAGGGGCATGTTATTCCATGTGCGATTCATTTCCGGGTAGGTTTCAAGCAGCCGAATTCTCCAAGTCGGTTGGCGAATATTTCCCTGCTTGGCACTTTCTGGGATATCGTCTGGTGCGAACTGTGTGGCAGAGGTTGGTTCCCGTGAGGTGTGGTGCTTGATCTCAGCATTATAGTTCGCCATTAAGACACAAAAAGGAACATACAAGTCGTCAGAGGTGCCGATCCACCTGTGATGAGAGAGGTTCCTAAAATAGTCCGATTTTATGACCACCTCTTCCAAGCGTGACATCGATGCTATCTGGACTGCCACCCTATCATCATGTGTTGTGGTCACCTTTTCCAATTTCTGCATCCATTCCGGAGCCTCTATTTCAAGGGTGTCCATGCCCTCATCTGTTCGCTTGCCCCCAGGTGCTGGCATCGGAACGTACGGGTCCTCAAAGGTTTCCTCTACTTCGATTGGTACTAGGTCTTCAGGTTCTGGTTCTACCAAGGGGGAGGGTTGGCGTTCATACACAAGCACTTTCTTTTGTAATTCTTCGAGTTGTGCTTTGAGCGCTGCTACTTCGTCAGTTGTGTCAGCTGTGGTTGGGACTTCTTTGGGTGGTGTTGGTTGAGCTGCCAATTGCCTTCGTAGTTCATCTCTTTCCTTTTCTAAGGTTGCATGGGCTTCGAGGAGATCAGCATGGGTTTCCAATATGATCTGCATATTGTCCGAGGGAATAGCCTTAAATCTCTCCGGGTCAATTTCTTGTGGGGAACCGTCCATGGCTAACTCCAAGTTCTCTTCGTTTTGTGTCTGAAGCCGTCTATTTTCTTCTAGGGCTGCAGACATATGCTTCCGTAATAGAGCCATGTTGCGGCGGAGCTTGAGGTTCTCTGTGATTTGTGAGTGTAGCAAATCATCCATATGTTGTCTTTCTTCTGCATCTGGCTGCGGCGGATTTGCTACCAGTTGCTCATGTTGTTCTTGCAATGCGCTAAACTGCTGTTGTAATTGATGCTTTTCTTTCTCTAAATCAATGAATCTTCCTTGTAACTCTTCATGTCTCCTGAACAAACTTGTATGCTGAGCATCGAGGTGCTGATAGTGTTGTTGTAACTGAGACATGCACTGATACATATTATTAAATACATTATTAATGGGGGTGGATGCAGGGAGGGTGTTAAGTGCAGAGGGGAAGGGAAAGGGGAAGGGAAGTGTGAATGCAGTGCTGGAAAATGGTGAAGTGGGTGGTGGGGGAATGGGAGATTGTGGTGGTATGGGGGGAGGGAGAGGTGCAGTGGAGGGTGATATGTCCATAAAATCCATGGTGGAAGCAGTAGTGGGGGTGATTGTGAATAGTGGAATTGTGGGTGCAGCGATTGTGGTGAATGTGTACAGTGGTGTGTGCAGTTGTGATTGTGAACTGCCCGAAAGTGTGAGTGGGGGAATGGGGATGTCAGTAGCTTCCGTTAGGGTCACAGTGTTAGTGGAGGTGTATACACGGGAAGTGTTGAGAGGGTGTGTGGGTTGATTGGCGGTTTGTGCTTCAGTTATGGCGGTGGGCTCGGAGGCGGTAACGGTGGTTGTTACATTGGTAATGGGAGGTGAATGTGGTGGAGAGGGAGGCGAAGGTGGTAAGGGAGGTGATGGAGGTGCACTTGATATATGGGCTTTCTCGGTGTCGTGAGCGGTGTGTGCAGTGCCCGTGGTTGTGGGGGTGCCTTGTGGTCCTGATCCTAATACATTCATTTGTTTCCCTGCTCGCGGGGGACGTCTTCCGTATCTTCTTTCCATTCTGCGTGATTGTGCCAGGGCCGTCTGCACTGCCTCAGGTACTCCTAGGGCATCAGAGATCATATCTAGTGTGGCACGATACTGTTCGTCGACTCCTTCCTCCTCAAGGATTTGGTGCATGATAGCCTTTCCTGCGGCAAGGGATAACTTATGTTGTTGTTGGACCCTGTTGATGGTATCGTAGAGCTTTTTCAACTCCTTTGTATATGCTGGGGCACCCTCTAGCTCCTGTATAACTTCTTTCTCATAGTCATGCGCCCCTTCATCAGAAAATCCTTCTTGTTTGTCCTCTTGGTCTCCCTTCATCTTCCACTTCTACCACTTTTGGTTGTCTTGTCTGGGGTTGTTGTGTAGCCGTTTGTTGTCCACTACCGTGCTCTGCCTCGACTTCCGCATTAACAGCTTCAATAATTCTAGCCACTTCTTCATCCGTTAGATCTTCCAAAGTAAATCCGTGCGGAAATTCCAGATCAGTAGGTACTGGTGGAAACACAAGGTTAGGGCCATCTGTGTTGTGCCTGGGTAACCTGATAGTAAATGGTTGCACTCTTCGAGGAAGCCTTGGAGTTGTTTCTGGTGTTAGGGTTGCACCGCGGGGTTGTGCACAAGGCATCTGTACGGTGCCTCTCATCTTCTTTGAGGGAGGTCCGACGGCTAACAATCTGCGTTGAAACTCCTGTGCTCTGGACCTATTGAGAGCCCTTTGCACCGGTACATCATATGCGAGACATCTATACACAATCCTGGGTAAGCGCACAACATCCATAGAGTATAGATTTTTGTTTCTTATACCACCTTTGATGAGCCATATGGATCTGGTCTATAATCCAGTGGGGCATATTGATTGTCAAATCAAAGGCATCCGCTAAGTAGAGGCTAAACCAGATCTTCTTGGGAGGCATTGTGAACCTGTCTTGCTTAATGCCGCTGGTCGTTCCTTTAATTCCTCCTCAACCGGAAGGCTTTCAATGTCCACAACTTGGGGGCTGGTGCCTGCCTGGGAGCTAGTTCCTACCGTATCTGCCATGTTACTTCTTGCTTCCTGTCTCTATGAGAATATACAAACTTGTGTTAACATTGTACAGGACAAGAGAGAACCGTTGTTGTCCCCATTACAACATTAACATGAGGGTCGGGAGAGATTAATGGGTTAGTAAGTGCTCGGTGCGAGTGTGTGTGTGGTTAGGGGTTCAGTACACCTAAGAGTTAAGTGGAATGATGTAGTGTGATAGTGATGGGGTTATTAGGTTATCATGGATTTACAATTGGGGTCCGGGGGTTTGTTACAAGTCTTAGGCTGCCAAACGCAGTGGATGGGTTTTGCTCTTCGTTCCGTAGAGACTCTCGAGAGCTTTATGGGTGTGTCGGCTTGAAAATGAGACCTTTTAGGGACCCATTTACAAGTGATTCTGTTCGTGCTCATGGGCCTTGGTGTGTTCCTGAGTGTTGAAAACGAGTGGATGCCGGCTGTGTGAGTGAATGGATCATGCTGTGTAGGGTGTGTTCTTGGTGTAGCTATTTGAGCCCGCAAACAAGCCTTAGGCACCCAAATTTGTCTTGATTGTGGGCTGGCCTTCATCGACTTTTTGGGCACCCAAATAGACTTCACGTTAGCAGATGAGCTTCTGAAAGACTTCTTATTAGTATCGTGTTGTTGGTTACTAATAAGAGGCTTTGCCCGTGTGGTTGGCTTGAGTGCAACCGGGTGTTCGCCTTTCCGCACCCACACTTGTTTCACTTGCTAAGACATTTTGCTACGCAGGTACTTTTGATCTCTGACATAGGTATTACTCTGCTTCTTCTGTCTTTGATCCACCTTCGGTTGCCGCCTCCCTCTGGCCTTTGGAAAAGAAGGGAGTTCCGTTGCATCCCTGACTCCTTTTTTGCAACCATCATTCCTCTGCAACACATAGTTTTGGACAAGAACAGCATGGTCATCTTCATGTGTACTCCTGGAAGGACCAGGAGTGTGTGCCTTTCCTAGTTCCTTGAGTGCTCCATTATCTAACTCTACTGTAATTCGACTATGATTGAACCATACCTGAAGAAGTCCACTTCTTAGGTTTAAGTTGACTGCTTGGTCATAGATCCAGTCTTGACCCAAGACAAGAGGTTCAGTGAGGTCCTCATCTTGACACACTAGTACCTTAACTGTCATTTCCTCATCATGAATGTAGAGGGGAAGTTCCACCTCGCCCATGCAAGGGGTTTCCACGCCTCCCAATCCTATGAGATATGCTTCCATAGGATTGACAGTTAATTGCAACTCTTGACAGTAAGACAATTTAACAGCACTAGTGGCTGCGCCTGAGTCAATCAAGGCTCTTACAGTCCTTGCACTCTTTCCTTGCCCTATATCTAAAGTTATGAAAGGACGTCGATCAGTTATCCTATGTGAGCTAACACCTGAAACTTCACACATAGCCACGGGATATCCTGGATCTGCATATGCATCTGGCACAGGTTGCTCTCTACCTTGTCTTCTTAATTTCATTCTCCGTATGCGCTCTAGGGCTTCTGCTTGAGCTTCTTCTCGAATTCGTTTTTCCTCCTCTTTACGTTGCTTAGCAGTATTGAGTCAACTTAGCATTTCCTCTGTGAGGGGTTCCTGATACAACTTGACTCTGCATCCGCTAATATAGTTTGGGAGAACATCACCCTCTAAAGTGGCTAGTTGTACCGCTCCACTCGTGGAGATCTGTTAATGATCATGGGTCCATAGCCTCTCTTCTCTAGTTTCCTCGCATGTTGCCTCAGTGTGTAGACTAGAACTAAGTCGCCTGCCTTTAAACCCTTATCCTTCACGTGGGCATCAAAGTATGCCTTCTGTCGTTTCTTTGCTGCATATATCCCTGCAGCTGCCCTCAGTCTTGTTTCTCCTAATCGTTCAAGGTCAAAAAGTCTAGAGGAGAGTTCATGACCCGTCCATTCGTGCTCTTGTGCTACCTTCAATGTAGGTATCAAGAAGTCCAATGGTAGCACTGCATTTTGGCCAAATACCATCTGAAAGGGGGTGGCTTGGAGTACCGTTTTGTAGGCGACTCGGTATGCCCAAACAGCATGGTGTAGCTGTTTGTCCCAATCAGAGCGTTTAGTGTTCACTAATTTTGTCAGTACATTGCATAAGATCTTGTTGGTGCTCTCAGCCTGGCCATTTGCTTGAGGGTGATAGGGGGCAGACTTCTTATGAACTACCAAGAATTCTTGGAGTAGATTTTCAATAACTTCATTTAAGAAGTGAGTGCCTCTATCACTGACTAGCTCTATAGGTAGCCCGTATCTAGTGAACACATTCTCAAATAAAAACTTGGTTGTTGTTTGAGCATCGTTCTTCGTTGTGGCTTTTACCTCTACCCATTTTGTTAGATAGTCTGTTGCAACAATGATATATTCTGCATGGGAACCTTTAGCTGGGGGATTAATAGGACCCACGAAGTCTATTCCCCACTTAGAGAATGCACGTCCACCCATCATAGGTTTCAGTGGCATCTCATCTTTACGTATGGGATACTGAGTTCTCTGACAGACATCACATCGTTTCACATAGGTATGTGCGTCCATGTGAAGGGTCGGCCACCAGAAGCCCGCAAATAGAATTGCCTTGATCACCCGGTCTGGTCCAAAGTGTCCTCCTGCTACACCTTGGTGAGCAGTTTCCAAGACCTTGAGATATTCACTTTCATGGACACATAGCCTTAGGTAACCATCTTTACCACGCTTATATAGATTATCACCAATGAGTGAGTAATCCTGGGCTTCTTGTTCTAAACTCCTTTTCCTAGCCAAGGTCATATCTGGAGGGAATGTTTTTGTCCTCAGGAAGGATACTAGTGGTTCACTCCAATCTGGCACTAGGGACACTTGATAAAGAGTGGCATGTTCCACAGGTGGTTTAGTGCGACAGATTGGGCATTCCTTGCACAACTTTTGGACATCAGCTTCCATAGTCGGCCAATGCACTCCGAGTCTCCTTAGTGTCTGTAAGGTTCATTGCTTTGAGTAGTGTTGCTCTAACGCACCTACATGTGCTAAATGCAACCATTTATTGTACTCGTCCTCTTCCACACAACAAGCCAAGATCCCTTGATCTGTGTGCTTGTACATGCTTCCTTCCATGATGTGGTACTTTTGGGCTTTCACAACCTCCCTATTCTGTGTGTTTACTACAGGATGGTTAGGCCCGTATGTCAAAACTGGCACCAATGGCTTAGCCCACTGCGGCACCACTTCCAAATTAAACAAGTAAGCATCGGGAAGATCATCTGATACTCCTTGTGGGGCTTCTCCCGATGTGAGCCTAGAAAGGTGATCAGCCCTCAAATGAGTCCTACCTTTCCTTACCACCACCTCAAAATCATATTCCATTAGCAAGAGAAACCATCTTACTAATCTTCCTGTATTGCATGGCTTGTTTACGAGGTATAGCAATGCCTGATGATCAGTAAAAAATTTAAACTTATTTGCAAGCAAATAGTGTCTAAATTTCTTAACTGCATATACCATGCCTAAGCCTTCTCTCTCCGTAGTGGTGTAATTTCGTTCAGCTGCATTCAATTGTCTACTAGCGTAGGCAATTGGAAGATCCATATTACCTTCACCAGTAGGTTGTGCGAGTACACATCCAATAGCATAATTGGATGCATCCACGTGAACATGGAATGGCTTATTCCAATCTGGTGTGGTCAAGATTGGTGCTGAACATAATCTTCGTTTAAGCTCCTGGAAGGAATTCTCACATTTGTCCGTCCACTCGAAGTTAGTCAAAAGTCCATACAGAGGCTTTGCTATGATGGCATACATGTGTATAAACCGTCGGTAATATCCACAATGCCCCATGAAAGCTTGTACTTCCTTGACATTCTTTGGCCTGGGTAGCTCTGCTATGGCTCTCACTTTCTCTTCGTCAGTAGATATGCCATTCTTTGACACTATGTGCCCTAGAATCTTGCCTTGCCTGACCATAAAAACACACTTTTCTGGGTTCAGGCAGACTTGATATTCTCTACATTTGTCAAAGATTTGTCTGAGTGCAGGAATATGGTTTTGTCTAATGTTGGAATGAGCACAAAGATCATCAACATAGACTTCTAAGTTCTTCCTCAAGAACTCCTTAAATACATGGCACATTAGTCTCTGGAAGGTAGCTGGTGCATTGGTAAGCCCAAATGGCATTACACGAAAGGCAAATATACCCCATTCTGTGGCAAAAGCTGTCTTATGCTGATCTTCTGGAGCTATGGCTACTTGATTGTAGCCCGAAAATCCATCGAGGAAGCTGTACACTTCCTTGCCTGCTACTCTTTCTAAGAGATGTTCTGTGATGGGAAGCGGATAGTTATCTCGAATCGTGGCTGCATTAACCTTCTTCAAGTTAATGCATACACGTAGCTTTCCATTTTTCTTGGGCACCACTACGATGGGGGATACCCACTCAGTGTGCTCAATTTCATAGATAAATCCAGCTTCAACCAGTCTATCTATCTCCTCTTTTATCTTGGCAGCGTAATTATCGTTATATGTATAGGGCTTTTGCTTAGAGGGTTTAGCATCTGAGGTCATGGGGATAGTGTGTGAGCATATATCAGGGTCAACACCTTTCAAATCCTTGTAACTCCAAGCGAATACATCTCTGTATTCTCTTAACAAGGCTATTAACGCATGCTCTTCTTCCTCTGTTAGGTCATGGCCTATGTACGTGCATCTCTCCTCTCCTTCTTCTAGAGCCACTACTATTTTCTTGGTGGTTTCTTTGTTATCATAGGCCTCTCCTACTTGTGCCTCTCGTTTAGGCATTCTTATCATGACTCGCCTATCGTCTATCTCATACTTCTTAAAATTTTTTGGGACCTCAAACAACGATTCTTCCTCTTCTGGTGAGACTTCTCTTTTCTTTTGTTTCTTCCCTTCTTCCTTCGGGGTCACATGTGTTGCTAATCTTACATCATTTGTAATCTCTCCATGCCTCTGGGGTTGAAATTATACTTCATGGAAGTATTCTTCATCTGATGCAAAAGGTGGGTCCATAATGATTGACTCTAAATCGGAGTCACTTGCATCCTCAAATGCATCAGGGCTAGGTTCGCATTCTTCTAGAACCGCCTCTCCCATGATTGGCTCTATGGAGAAGACTGAAATGTCATAGCCATCCTCATCACAGTGAGGTGTCCATTGTTCCTCGTTGATGGCTACATCCATGGTGGCTAAAATTTCTGCCCAGCCGTGAGGTTCAAATTCTTCGTCTGGAAAAACTACAGGTGCATAGGCTGGGTCTTGAATAGATCTATGGTTTTCTTTTGCACCTACCTCTCTGGCTTTCTCTCTCTTCTCTTCGTCTACTGCTACTTTGCACATCCATAAGTGGGTGTCTTCATGCATCCAAGAGGATCCTGACCCTATGGAATGCACCGATTCCGTATCATCTTTGGCTCTATGGATGGGATTCCATTGGATAGGGGGAACATCTCTATGAGAGTAATCTTTGAGATTCACTTTGGTCGTAACTCCCAAGTGTTGCAGGTACAAAGAATTGGTTCCCCAATCCTGTACCACTTGCAACTGTCGCATAAAAGGTCGTCCCAAGATCATCTCATAGGCATGATTTTTGCTGAAGTCACATATGGCAAATGTGTGCTCGAACTCGACACCATAGGTGGTGAGAGTTATTCCTTCTAGCAATCCTAAGGGTCTCTCAATATGACCATCGGCCATCTGCAATTTCATTCTCGTTGGCCTGAGTGCTGGCTTGCCCCAACGCTTCCATAGGGAAGTGGTGGCAATTGCAACTCCTGCACTTGAGTCTAAAATTGCCTTGGTAGTGTACTCCTGGTAGGTAATGGGAAGATAGGTGTTCCCTTCTTCACCTTCACACATATCTCCTATCTTATCCAAGGGTATCTCTGGCACTGTCCTATGTGATCCTACCTGGGAACGAGGTTTTGCTATCTCTGGTACTTGTTTGGCTACATGTTCCCATAATTCAGGTCTAACCTTGAGTAGCTCTTCTAACTTGAGATTGCACTGCACTTTAGTGTTTTTCACTACCTCTGTGTTCCTAGGTAAGACTGAGTCCTCATTTCGTACCATGAACGTGGGTGCTCTCATACAAGTAGACTTAGCTTCCCATGGGCCTGTGAAGTGGGGTAATTCTTGTAGAGAGTTAGACTCAAAGTCTAGTCTGCCCTGAGAGTGGGTGCTCTCCTGCTCCTCATAAATGGATGGGATGTCTTGTGGGAATTCATCGTGCGCATCATCCACAAGTTCAATAGGAGGAGGGACTTCACTCTCTTTAGCCCATTTGTCTTCTTGAATCTCTCGTAGGAATTCTGGTGTGAATCGATTCATAGAAGTTGATGTGTCTGGCTCCATAGAGTTAGGCACATAGGCTTCAGGCACATAGGCTTTCTGGGCAGGAAGACTTGCTCTTTCACTTGCCTTGTCCTTATGTTGAGAGGTGGTTTCCTTTTCCGATTGTGCAATTAGTTTCTCTATTCTTTCTAGCAGTCCATCAAAGTGCAACTGCGTCTTTGCTGAGCTAGAGATGTTAAAGAGGCGGCTGGCTTCAAACATGGTCTGAGCCAACTCCACCATTTTGGCACAAATTTTAGTTCGTTCAAGCTCTAATTCTGCTCTAGGGTAGCACTTTTCATGATCAGTTACGTTTGGCCCTTCTTGGATTCTGGCCTGATATGCTTTAAGCATCATATTAAGGTCCTCGGGAGTGGGATCTGCTAGGACTGATCCTACTCTTGGGGGTGGTGGGTTTAGGTGAGGCGGGTTGGATGGTGGTGGGTCAGATGGAGATGGTATGGAGGGTGACGGAGGAAGTGATATGGATTGAGGCGGGGGTGACCTGTGAGAGTTCGGTTGAGAGGTGAGCACCATAATTTTGGCTTTTGTTTCTCTTATGCTTTCTTCTAATTCGTTCATTTTCTTTGCCCATTGTCTTTTCATTCTTTCACGGCTATCTCTCCAGGCTCTAGTCCTTTTCTTGGTTATGCTCTTCGTTTCACTAGCTTCTAGGCTCTTTTCCTGACCTACAGCCTGGTTTTGCTGCAATGCTTGAGCTCTAGTGACTACCTGTACTGGTGCGGTGGAAGTCACGCTCCCTGTGGAGTCTACCACTAACCCAACAACGTTGATAGGAGTGATTTTTGGCATGTTATTGGGGTTCCTAGGGCAGTCTCGTAAGAGATGTTCTTTTCCACAGTCTTGGCAAAAACCTTGGATCGTTACTGACTGGGGTTGTGTCGGTGGAGGCACAGGGCAATCACGAATGAGATGATCTCCTTGACATCTGTAGCATGGTCCTCTAGGGAATGGAGGTCTTACCTGCCTAGATTGAGGCCTAGGATTGGGGTTTGTATACATGAGGTTTGTGTGATCTGACTCCCAACTAGGTTCATTTGGCTCTTCACTATAGTAGCACTCACCATGTTCAGGAGATTGCATGTAGTAAGCCTGGGGACTATCAACGTGTGTAGAATCGAAGCTATGGTCACTGGGATCACTTTCTGAAAGCACTGGTGTTACAGGGACTATAGCTCTATTCAGGTTTTCTTCTGCAACTGCATATTTTACTGGGATCACATTAGCTGGGGCAGGGGGTTGTTGTGCTAACACAGGCTGAGGTCTCTGTTGGTTTTGGTATAGTTGCTGATAAGGGTGCTGTGGCCTGCCATATGGCTGTGGAGGGTACTGGTTCTGGTATCTTCCCTGCGGTGGATAGGGTTGAGGGTAAGTTTGCCTAACTGTTTGCTTATTGTAGGGGCAATCTTCTGCGGTGTGATTGGTGTACCTCCGTTCTATGGTGCAGTACTGGCTACTAGGATTTACTTGGGGCTGAGCCATAATGGGACATACGTTCGCCATGTGGTCGCCACCACAAGTATAGCACCTTTTCACAGGGGCCAACCTTGGGATTTGTTTGCTAGTTACACCTAATTTCTGAGCTACTTTCTCTGCAAGTTCCTCAATTGATGTGGATTGCGTGGAAGAGAGGTTAGAGGCACTATCCGAATCTTTGTATATCTTGGAAAGCTCTAACTCCTCCCCTAGGTTATCCTCAATATCAATGCACATGCGTACACAATCTTCTATGGTCCTAGGGTCCTTCAAGTATACATAAGATCTCAATTTGGTACTTAGCAGTCCATCCAAGAATAAAGCCACTTGCTTAGCTGGCGTGGGTAGCTCAGGGACAGGGCATCTTTCAAGATATTGCCTAAATCTTCTTCCTGCAAGTCTCACGGTTTCTTGAGGGGTTTGCTTGAAGCTGTGAATCAGCGAGGAGGTATTATGCCTTATGCCACTCTTAGAGAATTCAATAATGAAAGCCTCTAGGAGTTGATCTATGCACCTGAACTGCCTCTCATTTAGTGGCTGAAACCATGTTAGGGCAGTGTTCCTAAGGGTTAGACCAAAGGCATTGTACTGCGTGAATAGATCCTCCACTTGTTCAGCTCTCAGGACTTGTCTAAACTCAGCCACATGATCGTATGGATCTCCAGTGCCATCGAAGTAGTTCTTCATGGACTTAACTAGCTGAGTGGGTCTCAAGGTTCTTGTGTGCTCTATAGGTCGTGGTAGAGGGAACTCATCCTCATTTCTTTGATTCCTGTGAGCTCTAAGTATCTCAGGTTCTACCCTATTTGTTTCCGTCCTCGTTCTTTCTCTGCCCACTGGGTTGGCAAAGCTTACTTCCGGCCTTTCTCTATGTCCGTCTCTTCGCATTCCATGAGCTTGGGATGTTCCAGCTCCAGGGTGACCATAGGGTACATTCGATCTTGGTTGGGGGAAAACGAATTCACCCTTCCAAGTGTAAGCATGCCTATCATGTTCTGTCACCACAAAGATCCTCTCCGAAGAGTGATCTAAGTAGGTCACTCTACCTGGGCTATCAGGATCTTTAAACTCATAGATCATGATTGCTCCTATATCAGTTGGCCGATCAGGTTTGTACCTCCAAAAGGCTTCGTCAGTCTCTCGATTGAGGAGCAACTCTATGCTCTTATTATCCTGGGGAATCCACTCCGGTGTGATAATCCTAGTGAGAACTGATTTACCTCGAGGGGTTCTAGGTTCTGCACCCATGTTTCCTTGTTCTAGGTCACCTAAGTCTGCTTCGGGGATCACATTTCCAAATTCATCCGTCCTATCTGGGTGACTGGTGACTACGTATATGGTTCCTTCTTTGTCCAAGTATGCTCCGTTTTCAAACTTGACAGCTGGGTGCTCTAATCCAATGGATTGATCAGGATTCTTAATCTGTACCACAGATCTTCCTAGGCCGTCCTCATAGATGCTGGCACCTAATCGGTTGGTTCTAAGGTATTCCAACTGCGTTTTGTAAGGGCCTTCTACCCTGTGCAAGTATGGCACTCCTGAACTTCCTGTAGGCCTCTCCATACCTTGAGACATCTCGGACTCACTAGTCTCAGAACTTGGGTAGTATGAGTGGTCGCTCAACTGCTGGGCCCACGACCTAGCAGTGTGGTTGACACTAGCCTCTGAAGACCTAAGGCTTTGTCAATCCCTTACTAGATGTCGTCCTGATCTAAGGTTCATATGCCTATTTAAGTAGCCCAATTTTTGTCCAAGTACAACCTCGTTGCAGAGTCCTTTTGTATCCGTTACTTGATTCTTTTTAGTTGATTCCTATGTTAAAATTCTTGTTTGATATCACGTCGCAAGGTATATTTGAGTGTAGTTCCGCACTTACAGTTGATCGTTCCACGTTAAGTTCTTTTCCTTTAAAGTTCTCGACAGTACAAAGATTATGTCCTTAGCTTGAACTTGAGAGTTTAGGTCTGCTTCAACTTGATAATTGCCTATCGTCGCCCTGACTTACTCCTACCTCTAGTCGTTCTTAGCCTAAGCTAGGAATTGACAGAGGGGGTTGAAAGTTTCCAACCTTTTGTTTCCTGCTCGGTTGCCCTTGAATGCCCAGGAACTGTGTTCCCAAGCTTGCACTTACACTTGCTTAGAACGCCTTTCGATGCTCACAATAGATCTGTAGAGTTCCAAAGTTAGCTTTAAGATTTAAATTCTAAAGACAAAACCAATGATTTTCATTCCTGTAGCACAAACACTAACTTGCATAGTGATTCTTAGGAAAACAATTCTAAAGACCCCTGACTTTGATCCCCCTGGGTATGGTCAACTTCAAAATACCCTATCTGAAAATCAACGAGCCCTAGAGCTCAAAAAATGGATTTCGTATGAAAAAGTTATGACTGTTCAGGGTTTAGGGGGTTAAAACAAGATTCAATCTGGCTGACAGATCCTAGGATTTTCTCCCAAATCTCAAGTGTAGGAACCTCCAAAAATGCTAATAGATTGACTATTTTGCCCCAAAATTATCCCAAATTTTGAACAAAAGCCAACCCTAATTTTTGGCCGAAAAGCCTGTCAATCGCGATCGACAGGTATGTCAATCGCGATTGACAGAGGTGTCCGTCCGGCCTGTCAGTCGCGATCGACAGTGTCAATCGCGAGCGACAGTGTCAATCGCGATCGACAGAGTCGATCGTGGCTGTCAATCGCGATCGACGGTATCAATTGCGATTGACACGTTTTCCGGTTTTTTCGCCGAAATTTCAGTCAATCGGGGACCTATCAGTCGCGATGGACACGTGGCTACGCATAAAAGTCAATCAATCGTTGAATTTCAGTCAGTCGCGATCGACGGTGTCAATCGCGATTGATAGAGGTGTCGGTCGTGGCTGTCGATCGCGATCGACGGTGTCAATCGCGATTGACAGGGTCCTACGTGGCAGTCTGTCGGTCGTGAAGTCTGTCGATCGCGATTGACAGGGTCTGTCGGTCGCGATTGACAGAGGCTGTCGGTCGCGATTGACAGAGGCTGTCGGTCGCAATTGACAGAGGCTGTCGGTCGCGATTGACAGAAAAACACGGAATTTTTCTACTGTTTTAGGTGATTTGGAATGTGCTCATCATGCTTGTGCTAGTGGTGAACTTTGTTTTACCAAATGATCGAATTTTCTGTCGATCGCGATCGACAGAGGCTGGCGACTGCGAGACAGATTCGACGAATTTCGTACCTGCGCAGAGAGCTGGGGATGATGATTCAGCAAGAACCTGCAAAATGCTCAAGAAACATGCAAAAACCACACACGCAATATCGCTCTCTCGCTCTCTCTCACAAGTAGAATGAGGGAAATGAGGTGGAGATGGGGATATGATAAAAAAACTGAAATTTTCGCGATGATGGAGATGGAGGTGGGAGATGGTGATGATGGTGATGGTGATGGTGATGAAGATGGTGTAGAAAAAACAAGAAAATGGATGAAAGTGAAGAAATTACCTACAACTCCAACGCGTCAACTCTACGTCTTACCATCACACGCTCGTCCTCAAAGCTCGATCCCCGACAACGGCGCCAAAATTTGGTGTAGCTCAGTGATGAGTAGCACCTCCTTTAATGTCAATCCGGGAAGACGTGAGGATGGTATGAAGACCTCGAGCAAGTGGAGGCACAAGTGCGTGAGTGAGAAGCACACAAACATGCACACACATACACACACACGCGCACACACGGCAAGACAAAGAGTGAGAAGCAATGGAGTTCTTAGATTACTTTCAAAAAGCTCTTACAAGTTCAATTCAATTACAATCTAACCCCAAAAATGAGCTCTCTAGCTCATTTTATAGTTTTTGACTAGCTTTGGCCCTGTCTAGACCTAGTGTCCGGCCTAGTTAAAAATTAGGTTCTAGGGCCAATTTGAGGGCTTAAACAGAGTCTAAAAAATATGAAAATTGATATGTAGGTACTTCTAAGGCTCCTCAAGCTCGAGGACTCCTCGGCTTGCACAAAATGGAGCCACAAAAAGGTGAACATGGTATTTACAAGGGTTGTTAGTGATGAGAATCACTTTTAATTGGTGTAAGGGTTTGAAAAATTAAAGGTTGCCTTAGTGCTAGATCTGCGTGAATGCTCATACTTGCTTCTCCATGAAGAAAATTATTGGCCTACTTGCGAGATCGTCGTTGACTCCCTTGTCTGCTGCTAACAGGTTCCTTATAGTACACACTTCCCGCAATAATGTGCAAGTCCTGGACTGTAGAATTTCCTTTTTACTCTCTTTATTGATTAAGTGTTGTGGGCCATGAGTGAGTATCAGAATTAGTTTCTCTGCCCACTTTGGACACACTTCCAAATTAAACAAATAAGTGTCTGGTAGATCATTAGGCACTCCACTTGGTGGTTCTCCGTGTGTTAACCTAGAAAGGTGATCTGCTCTTACATGCGTGTTTCCCTTTTCCACTATCACTTCAAAGTCTAACTCCATCAATAGTAGGAACCATCTTACCAATCTTCCCGTGTTACAGGGCTTATTGACTAGGTACAATAAAGCTTGATGGTCTATGAAGAACTTAAATTTGTTGGCTAAGAGATAGTGTCTAAATTTCTTCACTGCATAGACCATTCCTAATCCTTCTTGCTCGGTAGTTGTGTAGTTTCTCTCCGCTTGATTCAGTTGTCTAGTCACATAGGCAATTGGGTGATCTAACTTTCCTTCATGTGTTGGTTGGGCTAAGATACATCCTATTGCATAATTCGAAGCGTCTACATGGATATGAAAAGGCTTGTTCCAATTTGGTGTTTTCAGAATTGGGGTTGTGCCTAGCCGCTTATTTAACTCATTAAATGCTTTCTAACATTCCTTTGTCCAAGTGAATTGAGTTAAGAGTCCATACAAGGGTTTGGCGATTATGGCATACATGTGGATGAATCGACAATAGTATCCACAATGTCCCATAAATGCTTGCACCTCCTTCGCATTCTTAGGTCTCGGAAGCTCTAAAATGACCTTAATCTTGTCTTCATCTATGGAGATTCCATTTCTAGAGACTATGTGTCTTAAGATCTTCCCTTGTCTTACCATGAAGACACACTTCTCTGGGTTCAGGCAGACTCTATATTGTCGGCATTTATTAAATATCTTTCGCAATTCAGGAATGTGGTCTAATCTTTGATTTGAATATGTACATAGGTCATCTACATACACTTCCATGCTCTTTTTCAAGAACTCCTTGAAAACATGACACATCAGTCGCTGGAAAGTAGCAGGCGCATTAGTGAGTCCAAAAGGCATCACTCGAAAAGCATAGACTCCCCATTCAGTCGCGAATGCGGTCTTATGTTGATCCTCAGTAGCAATGGCTACTTGGTTGTATCTAAAGAATCCTTCTAAGAAGCTATAGACTTCTTTTCCTACAACCCTTTCTAATAGGTGGTCAGTGATGGGTAATGGGTAGCTGTCACGTATGGTGGCTGCATTGACATTTTTCAAGTTAATGCACACTCTCAGTTTTCCGTTCTTTTTAGGCACAACTACTAGTGGGGATACCCACTCGGTGTGTTCTATTTCATATATGAATCCTGCCCCTAGTAGCTTGTCTATTTCTTCCTTAATTTTAGCAACATAGACCTCATTGTATGTATAAGGGTGTTGTTTTAATGGTTTCGCATCTGCCGTCATTAGTATTATATGAGAGCAAATCGAGGGTTCCACACCTTTGAGATCCTTATATGTCCATGCGAATACGTCTCGATATTCTCGGATCAATTGTGTTAGTTCTTCTTCCTCTTCCACTGACACATCTTTGCCTATGTATGTGCATCTTTCTTCTCCATCTTCCACTGTCACTATGATCTTTTTTGTTTGTTCTTTGTTGTCGTATGCTTCTCCGTCTCGAGCCTCTCGTTTAGGCATTTGAATGGCTACCTTTCTTTCTTCTATTTCATATCTTTTAAAATGTTCAGGAGCCTTAAATAGATCTGGATCTGGTCCGGTTTTACTCATGTTTTCCTCTTGCTTTTGTACTATGGGAGCGGCTTCTATTGCCAAGATCTTTGTTGGTTCTTGCTTCTCTTTGGTTCAAATGGTGTCTAGATAGCTCTCTCCTAAATTGAATTCTGGTTCCATTTCTAACTCTCATATTTCTCTTTCCATTCTTTTTCCAAGATTTCTCTTGCTTCCACTTCTTGAAGGACAACCATGTATAAATTCACATCATAACCTTCTTCATCTATGCACTCGTTCATAGTTAGTACTTCCTCATTCACACACACATCTAAGGTGGCTAAGATTTCCATCTATCCATGCGGTTCAAAGGTTTCATCACGAAAGATTTGAGGCATATACCTTGGGTCCTCTACAGGTCTGTAGTTAGGATGTCCTATTGGCCATAACCATCTTTTACTATCCTCTTTCTTGGCTTCTTTACACATCCATAACTGGGCGTCCTCGTGCATCCATGATTGATCACTTGATCCAACGCTATGAATAGACAAATCATCTTCCTCCTTGTGTATGGGATTCCATTGTAGTGGAGGGACATCTCGATATGCAAATGTATGCAGGTTTATCTTTGTGGTATCTCCTTGATGTTGCAGGTATAATGAATCCCTTCCCTAGTCTTGCACTACCAACATTTGTCTCATGAAAGGTCGTCCTAATATCATTTCGTAGTTGTTAGCCTTTTCAAATTTACAGATGGCTAATGTGTGTTCAAATTCAACTCCACATGTGGTTAATTTGATCCTTTCTAATGTTCCTAAGGGTTTCTCCACATGACCGTCTGCTAATTGGAGCTTCATGCATGTGGGCCGTAAGGCAGGCTTTCCCCATTTCTCCCAAATCTCCTTGGTGGCGATTCCTACTCCTGCACCTCTGTCTAGGATTGCCTTGGTCATGTACCCATTGTAAGTGACAGGTAGACATGTATTACCTTCGTCTCCTTCACTAAATTCTCCCACCTTATCAACTGGAATTTGTATTTTAGATGTGTTTTCTTTTCCCTTGACTTCCTTTTCTTCCTTCTCTTGCGCTAATTCCAATTGACTCGCTAATTGCTTCCATAATTGTGCTTTAACCTGAAGTAATTCTTCCACGATCAGTTTGCATTGTACTTTTGTCTTCTTAAGTTCTGTTAGATTCTGTGAATTCTTTTCTGAGTTTCCTTTTCCTTTTCCATGTACTATGGGTGCTCGGATTATCATAGACTCCTTTTCGTATTCTCCCATGTAATTTGGTAAGGTTGAAATGCTTTGAGCTTCTTCCCTAGTTCTGTCTAGTTTTGATACTTCCTCATATACTTCTTCCATGTTGGGAGTTGGTTGATAAACTTCCACATCTAATTCCTCAAAGGGAGGCTTAGTCACTCCATTCTTCTTCCATTGTTCTTCTCGGATTCTATTCCATAATTCCTTTGGCCAATCAACCTCTACGTCAGGTATTGTTGACATAGGTTCGTCCTGGGTTCTTATTCGCTCACACTTGTCATCCTTCTCTTTAAGTTCTTTATCCTTGGCTTTGACACACTCCTTGTATTGATCATCTGCTATCCTCGTCTTTGGAAGGGCCAGGATAGTCTTCTCTAGGGTTGCTTGTGCTACCTCTATAAGTTTTCTACATATCGCAAGTCTCTCCTTTTCCAATTCTCCTTGTGGATAAAGTTTTTCATGTTGCCCCACATTTGGTCCAGTCATAATCCTAGCCTGGCAAGCTTTCAACCACATGTCTAAGTCGTCTGGTTTTGGGTCGACTAGAATTGATCCTCGTTTCTCTACTTCTTGGATAAGCGGTGGAATGGGAACCTCTTCCCGAATCCCTTGTTCTTTATGCTCTTTTTTTGGTTTCTTTCCTATTTTCTTGACTCTTGTTTTTTATCCATTTATCTTGAGATTTTCTCTTCTTTCCTTCCATTTTTGTGCTTTTGTGTTCTGGGTACTCTCACGTGGGTCCTCAAAATCTTCCACTATTTGAATTTTGGGACTTATTGTTCCATTGTTTTCTTGTTCCCGTTCTGGTTGTTTTCCTTTCTGTTCTTTCGTTTGGGCTCGAGTAATGGCCTTTAAGGGCACGGTGTATTCCTTATCACTTCCAAGTGCTTCTATCACTTCAATTACATTAATTGGTGCAGTGTCTTGGACTTTGGTTGGATTCTTAAGGCAATCTCTGAAAAGATGTTCCTTTTCGCAATCATTACAATATCCTTCCCAAGTCTTAGGGGGTGGTGAATTGTACGGCTGAGGACATTCTCTTATAAAATGATCTCCTCCACATCTATAACAAGGTCCTCTTGGCAAGGTGGTCTAATGGGTGGTCTCAGAGGTGGCCATGCTTTAGGTGCAGTATACATCAAAGTTGCTACCTCCGTTCCATAGCCTTGATCATAGCTTTCATATCCATAGTAAGCCGAATCATAGGCTGGTTCATACTCTAACATGTTGGCTTCATAAGAATAGTAATCTCATGGGGGCAGCTCATATCGAGGGTTTATTGATTCTACACTGGTCATCGTTGAGGCTGGCACTATGGCTCTTTCCAAATTTTCTTCTGGCTGGGCATACTTTATCGGTACCACTTGTTGAGGTTGTGACAGTTGTGGTCCTAACACTGGTTGGGGTGGGGAATATGGTATTTGCTCATATCGTCTCGATGCTCCTGTTGGTGTTGGGTAAGGATTGTACTTGGGCATCTCTCTGCCTGGCTCTCTAGGTGGATATCCATATGGTCAATACTGAGGTGGTTGCAAAGGTCGTGCCTGCCTATTGAATGGGCAATTCTCTGTGGTGTGATTGGTGAATTTTTGTTCTATGTGGTAGTACAAGGCAGTTCCTTGTTGACGCTGTCTGTTGTAAGGATATGTCTGATGTGCACCGGTCCCTCCTCACACACACATGTGTGTAGGGTGATGTCCTCCACATAGACTACATCTTCGTAACATGGGCACTCTTAAGGCCGGGTGTTGGTAATTTCTCTGTCCTTGGACTCCCAATTTCTTTGCTACCACCTCTGCTAATTCCTCCACATTACTGGAGTTGGATGTAATAGTACTCCGAGAGTCTTTTGATTTAGTGAGGTTGGGTGTGCTCTTGAGATCCTCAATTAGATTGTCTTCTAGGTCAATGCACTCTTGGAGACACTCACTTAGGGTTTGTAACCTCTTCACGTAAACTAGCATTCTTAGGGTTCCATTTGTTAGTCCATCCAACAATAACGAAATCATTTTTTGTTGAGTGGGTCTCTTTGCTATTGGGCATCTATCCACATACTGGTTGAACCTTCGAACGATTGTTTTCATAGTTTCATTAGGATTCTGTTTAAAGCTATGGATTAAAGATGCAGAATTGTGTTTAATCCCTCTCTTAGTGAATTCCCCAATGAATTCCTGAAAAAATTACTGCATGTTTCCAAATTGGTTGGGATCTAATGGCTGGAACCAAGTCAGAGCCGTTCCTGTGAGGGTGAGTCCGAAAGACTCATACTACACAAAGAATTCATCTAGTTGTTCTACCCTTAGAACTTGTTTAAATTCAGGGTAGAACTTGTTTAAATTCAGGGTAGAACTTGTTTAAATTCAGCAATCTGATCATAGGGTTCTCCCAATCCGTCATAATGATTTCTTACACATTTGGACACCTCAATAGGCCTCAATCTTCTCATTGGTTCTGGCGGTCTAGGCATTACAGGGAAGGCAGGAACTGCTGTTCTAACTGGGGGTATTTTAGGTTGTACTCCTATTGGTGGTCGTGGTCTTACTAGTGGTCGGTATTGATTATCTACTCCAGGGTGAGTCTGATTGTGAATCTGCACTCCTAGTGTCGCAAAGTGCACATGAGTACGGTTTGGAACACTCCATTGACTAGTTTGTCCAGACATGGTGTGTTCTGTCTCTTGTTGAGTTCCAAAGAGGTTCTGAGAGGTGGTTGCCTGCTCTCTCTGAGGGAATACAGGAAAACCCATGTATTTGAGTTGAGCCCTATCTATGGCATCAACCAACCAATATCTTCTCCGATTTTTATCTAGGTATGTTATTCTAGTCTCGTCTTCTGGATCCTTTAGCTCATAAAATGTCATCGGGCTTTCTTCTCTTCCTTGGGCTGGTGAGTCTGTTTGAAGCAACAAGTCCATTCCATGGATGAAATATACTTCCAATAGGTAGTCGTCTTGAGGTATCAAGTCTCCTCTCAAGACTCGTGTCACTTGGGACTTGCCTCTAGGAGTCATCACTAACTCCTCAGGGTTTGGTCTTCCTGAGTTCTCTTGTCCCACTAACTCTCCCGTCTCATTGATCAAATTGGGAAATTCAGTCACTATGTATATGTGACCTATCTTGTCCATGTAACCTCCTCCTTCATACTTAACAACCGGTCTGGGCACAATCGTGGCATCCATGGAAGTTACCGTCCTAGCCACAGATCTGTTTAAGCCATCCAGGTAGATGGGAATCTCCTAAGCATTAGTAGAAACATACTGTAAGGAGGTGCGGTACTCTCCCTCCATAGTGTTCATGAAGTTTCTACTTGGTGCAGGTCCCTGTAGGTCTTCTGAAGCCATGGGTATCTCCTCCTCTGATTCACTAGAGGTGTCTGAATAGACTGAGTGGTGACTGACCTGAGCGGCACTCCCTACAGAAGATATGACACTTCTTCGGCTACTTAGCACTCTCCCTGACCTCAAGTTCATTCACCCTTCTAGGACTCTCTAGGTCTCTGAAACTCTCCCTAAATGGCTCTCCAAAAACCTCAAGTTTGTCCTTCAAATTGCTTCAAATACCTTGGACGATACCACCCTAACCAATACTACTTTAGGCGATGCCAGAATGTCGACGATACGATACTGTGGCAACAGGCAATACGATACCGCTGTTGGGCCCGATACGATACTTGTTGTCCTGGCGATATGATACCTCCCAGGTAGATGATACGATACCAATGTGTTACACGATACGATACTGGAAAACTGGGCAATACGATACTAAAAATCTAGATGATACGATACCACTTTCCGGACGATACGATACCAAAAAGGACACGATACGATACTGGAGTTTGACCTGATATGATACCTGAACACTTGCTCGATACGATATTGTCGATAAGCATGATACAATATTGACCCTCTCACATGATACAATATCACAGTAGGTGACGATACGATACCACAATGGTATCGTGATACGACACCGGAATAAGAGACGATACACTACCTAGGGTTTGCATGATACGATACTGTTGTAGGTGGTGATATGATACCTCCGACCTGAGCGATATGATACTGGAGTTGGGGACGATACGATACTAGAAACTACACGATACGATACCAACAGTTATGCGATATGACACCTCATAACCACACGATAGGATATCACTGCAAGTCGCGATACGATACCACAGACTTGCGCGATACGATACTGATATAGTATCGCGATACTAGACTGGACACGACACAATATGATACCAAAAGTGGACCGCGATACGATACCACTTTGGTAAAGTGAGATCGCGATACCAACCCTGCGATACGATACCATGAGTGGTATTGCGATACCAAAGCTGATAACGGACGATACGATACTTTGACGAGTATCGTGATAGAAGGGAATTTTTGGTATCCCGATACCAAAAACTCAACAGATCGTGATACTCAAGCCAAAATATCTCCAAATTCAAAAATTTTTGTTGCCCCTTACTCCTCTCTCATCCCTCTTCACTCCTAGCCTACTGTCTCTTTCAAGAAAGCTCAAAAAACACACACTTCCTCCCCACGAAACCGGTCATGCAACTAATCACGTTCTAGTGCACTTTTAAAGTGTTTTTGTCAGTGAAATCTTATGGAGTCTTACCTTAGTGAGGTCTTGCTTGCACCTTGAGCTCAATACCTAGCTTTGATAGCCTGGAAAGCACGATACCTCATGCACGATACCGATTGCTGGTTCTCACATGATACTGCTCTCTGACAAGTGAGAAATGAACTGAAATTTTTTGGTTTTTATACTTTTTGATGAGTGAACCTGAACTACACTATCTTAGCAATTTTTTTGGGATTTTTCTTGGTGATCTTGACTTACCCCTACTCCACTCCTCTTCTCCTCTTCTCCTAACCTAACCCTAATTCTCCCTTCTCTCCCTTCCTACTAACCTTAAACCTAAAAACTCATTACACACATCTCCGAGATGTGAAGTAACAAGTGCTGAAGTGGTAGACTACTTGCCACTGAACGAATTCATTTCTACAAGTACGATTTCATCACACTCAAGCTATAACCATCACAAAGGCACCTAGGCTGAGTGTTCTCCGACAACGGTGCCAAAAACGTGTGTACCTAAGTCAAGAGGACTTAAGGACTTGTGCCAAAGAGACTGAACCTCAATTGCCACATAAGTATGTATAGTGGGAAATTGACACACGCTTATTTGTCAATCCGATCAAACGACCTAACCAAGTGTATGAGGACATGTGCACACATGATGGAAAATGAAGTGGTTCAGCTTATATGCATGAGAAAGGACTAATCCACCTCTCAAACTCACTAAGATACTAAAAGAGTCTCTCGTGATACCACTTATAGTAGTTTCACTAAATCGAGGATTTCTCTCAGCTCTGAACTCTGAATATGGCCAATAGTGGGTTCATTTCAAAGCTCTGGATGACGCTTCTATTGGAGTCTTTTTCACTCGATTTTGACAACTTTTCTTCAAGTTATGACCAAAATAGTGAATGGTGGGAAACACCCACACTCACTCCACAACTCCTACAAGCTCACACACACACACACACACACACACACACTACAGTAGCTCAAAAGCAGTGGGGAGGGGTAGACAACAGTTCTACACACACTTTCCAAGCATCACACACACATAGAAGATCAAACAAAAGATGAAAATCTGCAAGAAAGAAGCAATTTCGAAAATCAGGAGCTCTCCTTCTTCACAATGGCAAAAAGTCTCTACAAAGAGTCACAAAGTGACTTATATACATGTGCCCTAAATTTGGTCCTTTCACACAAGAGACCGGCACTTTATTACTAAAAAGTGAATTTCCTACTAATTTACAAGGAATATTTTACAACAAGTTGGGATTATGCAACTTGAGGACTCCTCTAGGCATTTACATGGCTTGAGGGAATTTCCTAAGACTTTGAAGAAGAAAAATGTGCCCATTAATTTGAAAATTTTGAGGCTCCTCTTTTGTGCTTCTTTGCTATGCAACAGGAAGCAAACAAGACTTCCATTCAAGAAGAGTGACTACATAAGCCAACATCCATTGGACTTGATACATACAGATGTGTGGGGGCCAACCAGAGAGCAATCCATTGGAGTTAACAATTACTTTGTCAATCTTATAGATGATTTCACAAGGATGGTTTGGATTTATTTCATAAAAAACAAATCAGATGTGTTTACATGTTTTAGAGCATTCAAGGCAATGGTAGAGAAGGAAACAGGTATATATATCAAGAAGCTAAGGTCCGATGGAGGGGATAATATTTCTCCAATGAATTTTCTGTTTTTTCTAATGGATCAAGGCATCAAGAGCTAAGTAATGTTTGTGCAATTAAGCCCAAGTGTTTGTTGTTACCCTTTGGAGTTGTCCTCTCCAATCATTTTAGCGTAAAGGATCAACTACACATCTTTAAATTGTAAATCCGGGAAGTATCCAAAGAAAACACAGCCCCTTCTAGTTAATGGAATCCCAGAATAAGAGGAAAATGACTGTTTTTCTAAGAAATTATGAAGATGAAGAGAAATATCTAGGGTTTTGATTATCTTGAGCTAAACAACAATATTTTCAATGATCTTGGTGCCTAAAGTGTGCCATTTTCTCAGCAGAATACAATTATGAAGTAATACTTGTATCACAGAGATGAGACAATCGCGATTCTGTGAAAACTGAAGATTTCCATTTCTAGCTTTGTTCTTCTGCACTTTCTTACTCAATACATTAAGAATCACCTCTCGTCATACACATTACTCAGAAATACACAAATGAAGCTCACAAATTCCATGGATTGACACAAAGAATAGACTCAACAAATCAAAAGAAAGTACATGAAAGAGAGAAACATGATTTTTTGCAAGAGAGCTCTTCACATTACTTGGATAGAAAAAATATTACAACCAACCCTCTCAAGATAGAGGAAATTATCTTTTATACATTTTCAATTGTCCCTTTTCACACTTGAATTTTAGTCCTTTTCCCTTCTAATCTAAAAATATGCTATCAAAGAGCTTCCAAAAATTCTAGAAAAAATATATATGATTGTAATTTATATGAGGAAGACTCTTCCTCATTTTTACATCATTTGTATAAATATTTCTACAATTTTTTGACATTTTGCAACTATTTCTCTTCAAAAAATGCTTCTTCTAACATTCTTCCCCTCCTAGACTTTTTGGCTCCTGACAAAAAAATATTCTTGCTGATATATAATGAGTGCTTCGTTCACTTCTTCTTTCTTTGATAAACCTGTGATAGTAGATCATGACTTTTTCTCTCTGTTATGTTCAAATTATTCACCATCTCGAATAGAGCTTTTCTCCATTGTACAACTACCTCTGGTTTGTCTATTACATCTTTCTATAGATATTCTGTGTATGCTGCTTCATAGGCAGTGAGTCTTGACTTTGTGACTACTGATAAATTTCCAAAGATTTCTGATTCTGTTTCAAAAAATCCATAGTCAAAAGCATCCTCAAAAATATGAAGATAATGACTCTTAAAAAATATTGTTCTGCTATAATAGGCCATTAAACAATTCTATTGGGGGTTTCACTTATATCAAAAAGTAAGGCATCAGTTGGTGAATTAAAACCAATGTAGGTGAGGGTTCTGCCATCTGTATCTGTAAATGTTTCTATACATGCTAATATAAGTTGCATTACTCTGGTCAATAAAATACAAGCTGGATCATTGACATCTTTATATGTAGATATGACAGACTTGTTGTGTCAACCATATATTTCTTTGTTGGCCATGTTCCTGCCTTAGGTCTTGCTACCTTTGGAAAGTTCAGCCATTTTGCTAGAATCTGTCCTGCGTTTCTTCTTTCCCAAAACACAATCCATTCCCTTCGTCTTGCTACTAGACAATAGACTCGATTTATCTTTAGCTGAATAGGTGCCTCTTTCCAGATTTTCTTGCATTCTTTGTTGTCATCTAACCACGTGTTCCTCCATTTAGGATTGGTTTTTTCAAATAATTCGTTAGTTACATTGATATCCTCTTCATATTCCAAATACTTGTTTGATGACAATCCTACCCTTGCAAGCTGGTAATTTTTAATACTTTCAATAATCATGCAAAAAGGTATACCTAGACCATCTACTGCCCAATGGTGTTGGTCATGGTTTATTCCTTTGTTGAGAGCAAAATTCACAATTTGTTCTTCATATTCATTATGCATTTTTCTGATAAATTCCATTCTAGATTCTCTATCTGTTAAAAGCTTCTAAACAAAATCATCTGAGTACTCCTCAACTACTGCTTTGTTTTCTTGTTCATCGAAGTGTTGAGTTTTATTATCATCTGCCCCTTCATACTCTTCTGCTTATGTAGTCTCTACCTGCTCTTCAACCTGGCTTGTGGATTTTCCAATTTTTTCTGTAGCTCCTCCACCATGAACATTAAGCTTCTATTCTGAGATGTCCACAACTCTCTTTCTGATTTCCACTCACTTCTTTCTTTTTCTATACTCAACTGCCAATCACTCCTCTCTTTTGCTATATCCAAATGTAGTTTATTATAACCTCTCATTGAGCTGGCAGCATGTACACTGGCTTGCTTTTCCAACTCCTTAGCTTCCTTCAACTCTGCTTGTAGTCTTAGGATTTCTTTATTCAATTCCTCCCTCTGATCGTGTGTTACTTGTACAATCTTGCTTTCTTCTTTTATTTGGCCTTCTTCCACCAATATCCTGTTTATTTCTTCATTTGCTTTGACCATAATCTGATATGAGCTTTGAAGTGTTCTATATCTTCCTTCTAACTTCTTCAGCTCCATTTCTATTTTGCTGCTATGCTCTATCTGCTTTGCACATTTCTCTTCAAGAAATTGAATTTTGTTTTGTTGTTGAATCTCCAGTTCTTCTAATGAGATTATTTTTTTGGTCAAATCCTCATTTCTTCCTTGGACAATCTTCAGCTATTCCTCTAATTGCTCCTTTTCTTTCTTTTGCTCATTAATGATTCTACTACCTTTCACAAACTTGTTGGAGATAGACGCCTGCGGAAGCACGCGAACAACACAAGGAAGAAGAAGAAGATTGGAGCACAAACACACAATACTGAATGTATTACTAGAGAATGTACAAAGATAAGTAGTCCATTAGGGCAATAGGCGTATATACAAGCCGGGGGAAAAAAACCTCCTAAAGAGGGAAAAAAGTGCCCCGACGGTCCTAGTGTGTTCACACACATCACTACCTAAATATATCAACAAATGCCCCCTAGGAGTGATGCAGTGAACAAGGAGCTGGCACTCATGTATAAGGAAGTGTCAAGTCACTCCACAAAAGGAATTAAGCCCAAAGCTTTGCGGAAAGCTTCAAACTTCTCCCTAGGCAGAGCCTTCGTGAAAAGGTATACAATGTTCTCTTGCGTGGGCACATATGCCAAGCTGATCTCCCCAGCAGAGAACCTCTCCCTGACATAGTGATAATGCATCTCAATGTGCTTATTGCGAGCATGGAACATAGGGTTCATCGCAACTGCCAATGCGCTTTGACTGTCAGTGAAGATGGTGGTGGCAGAAGATTGGCCAACACCCAAATCAGCCATAAGGCGTCTGAGCCACACACACTCAACAGTCGCTCTGAAAGCTGCCCTATACTCAGCTTCACAACTAGAAGTGGCCACAGTAGGCTGCTTCTTGCTCAACCAAGATATACATGAGCTACCAAGCATGAAGCAAAAACCACTGGTGGACACACGAGTGTCATAGCAACCAGCCGAATCTGAGTTAGAAAAAGCATGCAAATTTCACGGTAGTGATCCCCCCTTGGGATAAAACAACCCAAGTAGCCGATTACCAAGTAGCGAAAGATGCGCTTAACCGCCTTCCAATGCGTGACTCCTGGGCAATGCATAAACTTGCTCATCTGTGAGACATCAAACTGAATATCTGGCCGAGTAATGCATAAGTAAATCAAGCATCCAACAGCGTGCTGATAAAGAAAAACATCAAATGCATCTCCAGCATCATGAAGAATCAATCGTAAACCTATCTCCATAGGAGTGGAAATAGGCTTACAGTCTTCAAGGCCAAAATGCTGCAATAATGTGTCAATATATTTCATTTGACACAAAGCCATTCCACCATCAACGTGCATAAACTGAATGCCCAAATAGTGATGCAAATGCCCCAAATCAGACATCTCAAATGAGGCATGCAAATCAGCCTTAAAATCAGCAATATGCGTCTCAATAGGACCAGTGAGCAGCATGTCATCAACATAGACAAAAATGATCGGAAGCACATCATTAGCACGCTTAACATATAAGGTGCTTTCAGTTGGACTGTTCTCAAAACCATGTGCAATCAGATAGGCATGTATCTTCTCATACCAAGCACGTGGTGCTTGCTTTAAACCATATAATGCCTTCCTTAACTTGCAAACTTGGTTTTCATGCCCTTTCTGCACAAAGCCACGAGGCTGAAAAACATACACTTCTTCATGCAAATCACCATTCAGAAATGCAGTTTTAGTGTCCAACTGATGTACATTCCAACCATGATGGGCTACAAGTGTAGAGATGCTCCGAACAGTAGTCATACAACATGTGGGTGCAAAGGTCTCATCAAAATCAATGCCTCTTTCCTGTGCATAACCCTTTACAACAAGCCTAGCCTTATACCTGTCAACTGTCACATAAAGACCAAGTACCATTCTTCATTATAGCATCATATTCAGATTGCATAGCAGCCATCCAATTTTCTGAATTCTGTGCTTCATCAAAAGAATTAGGCTCATTCTCATCACAGAGACTACACGCAGCCATAGCATAGCAATCTGATGCAAAGGAGGCACTATAAGAGCCTGAACGAGTACGATATGACAAAAGTGCATCTAATTTGCTATCACGCAAAGTCTGCACCAGCCATTTTGGCATAGTTTTTGCCTACTCAATATCAGCTCTCTCATCGACAAGTGCATCATGTAAATCTGCATTAGAAATGGAATGATCTGCATCATCATATGAAGCCTGCAAAGGCTCAGAAGTTGCCTCATTAGGACCAGCACTAGACTGTCCACCTGTAAAAAGGGGCATCAACGTATCATACATGTCTTTGGAGCTCACAGATGTCTCCTTAGTACATGAAAGCAATGACTGAATTGCATCTTCCACAAAAACAACATCACGGCTAACCAGAATGTGTTTTGTCTGTGGATGATACAGACGATAGCCTTTACTTTCAGAACTGTACCCAACAAAAATACATTTTACAGCTTTATCATCCAATTTTTTGCAATGTTGTTCAGACACTAGTGCATATGCCAAACAACCAAAAACACGCAGATGAGCAACAAATGGCTTACGATCATGCCACGCCTCATATGGAGTGATAGACTGCAGCGCTTTAGTGGGACACCTGTTTAGTACATATGCTGCACACATGACAACCTCAAGCCAAAAACTATGTGGTAAAGCCTAACTCTTGACCATGCACCTCGCCATCTCCATGAGTGACCTGTTCTTTTGTTCAACAACTCCATTTTGTTGAGGTGTATACGGCACTATACACTAGTGTTTTATCCCACGTTCAGCCAGAAATGCATTAAAATCAGAAGACATATATTCCCCCCCCCCCCCCCCCCCGATCAGAATAGAGGGTGCCCATTTTACATGCTGACAGATTTTCAGCCAAAACCAAAAACTGTTTAAAGCACATGAACACTTTGGACTTTTCTTTGAGTGGATATACCCATGCATGCCTGGAAAAATCATCAATGCAAGTCACGGAGTAAAGGTAATTTCCAAAAGAGGGTGTCTGCATAGGACCATAGACATCACTATGTACAAGCTGCAATTTCTGTGTAGCCCAAACTGAACCATCTTTTGGAAAGGATGAATGCTGCATTTTGCCCAAAATATAGCCCTCACAAACATGTTTTCCAGGTGCCTCAAGTTTGGGCAAAGAGGACACCATTTCAGATTTTTGCAAGCATAGCAAACTAGCAAAATTCAGATGACCAAAGTGTGCATGCCAAAGCTTTGCATCTGATATAGCTTGAGAATCATGAACTGCACATGCCGAATCATTCACAGATCTTTCATAGTCTATGAGCTTATACATCCCACGACATAAAATGCCAGAAGCAATAATAACATCGCTATTTGATTGATCATGAACTGTACATCTGTCATCAACAAATTTCACAACCAAGCCAATCTTGGCTAATGCAGAAACTGATAACAGATTCTTCTTGATCCCTGGCACAAATAAAGCATCTAACAAAGTGAAAGAACTACCATCAGCAGTAGTCAAAATGATCTTACCAACTCCCATAACAGGATAAGAGGAGTTGTTGGCGCATGTAACAGTATTCCCTGTAGGGGCAGGCTCGAGTGAAGAGAAGAAACTCCGCTACGAGGTGATATGTTTGGTCGCCCCACTATCAAAGTACCAAACATCTGAGTCTACTGCAGACATGCACTGATCATGAGAAGATGGGTCAAAACTGCAGACAGTAGTAAACGCCCATTCTTCTTCCTGCACAAGATTTGCAGACTCTATTTTTGGTGTAGAGGCCTCTGCAACAACCATTCCAGCCTCTTTCTTCTTTGCCTCTTTTGCAGCCAGTTTTGGACAGTTCTTTATGATATGATCATTTCCTTTACAGTACTTGCAAAACAATTTCTGCTTTTCTGATTTCTTCTCATCTTTATCCTGGTTCTTCGATTGTGCAACATTTGAAGATTTCTGCTTACTAGTAGAAGAGCTCCATTTTCCTTTGCCCTTCTGACTAGCCAGGAAAGCTTGATCTGCAACACGCATAATGGACCTATTCTCCGTGGATTGATCTTCCTACAACAGAACAGAGACTAACTCCTCAAATGACAAGGCATTTTGATTTCCTTTCATCATCAATCGAAGAGTAGAGGCAAAACTCTGATATGAATCAGGAAGACCATTGAGAACGGTCTGCACAAGTGAGCTATCTGGTATAACCTCATCAGTAGAAATCAATTGTTCCTTCAGGTCTTTGATCTTTGTGAGAAAAGTATCCATAGAATCACCTTCATTCATGTGCTCACTCTTCAACTGTTTTCGGAGGTAAGCAACACGAGCCTCATTCCTAGCCTGGTACAAAGTGGTAAGTGTATCCCAAGCATCCTTTGCTGTTCTCCAAGAGCGAATGTGAGGAATAATAGCACGTTTGACAGACAAAGCTATCAATGCATGTGCTTGAGCATCTCTACTATCCCAACAAATTTGCTCTGTAGTAGGTGCAACAGAAACAGTAGCACGAATAGGAATCTGCGGAATATCATCTTCGACACCATCTTCATCAGCTCCAGCACCTGTATTTGTAGTACCTGTTGTTATAGGTGTAACATGTTGTCTTTCAACACCTTGCACAATGTTCCACAGTCCTTTTGCAACCAATACATGTCGCATCATATAAGCCCATAATGGGTAGTTGGTACCGTCCAACTTATCCTCAATAGCCAACATACGGAATACATCACTGCTTTCAGCCATGGCCGGTGACTAACATACCTTGATGCAGAAAATCGATTATATCTCAAAAAGTTGAATGGAACTGCCGAGACGAGTTCTGCTAGACCTGTAGCAGACTTTGAGACGCTTAAACTGGCAAACAGAAACTGGTATATTCCTTTGGCACAAAAATACAAAATAGCCTACACAAGCGCTACGATAGTGCATTCGGAGATTCTAAGACTGCAAACGGAGGAGTGTCGACGGCACCCTAGATGAAGCGACGACCTGCTCTGATACCAATTGTTTGAGATAGACGCCTTTGGAAGCACATGAACATCACAAGGAAGAAGAAGAAGCTTGGAGCACAAACACACAATACTGAATGTATTACTAGAGAATGTACAAAGATAAGTGGTCCATTAGGGCAATAGGCGTATATACAAGCCGGGGGGAAAAAACCTCCTAAAGAGGGAAAAAAGTGCCCCGGCGGTCCTAGTGTGTTCACACACATCACTACCTAAATATATCAACAAAACTCTGATTCAGCCACCATTCCTGATATTATCATGTTTCTACTAGATGGTCTGAATTGCTCTATATTGCTCATGATTAATTTACAAGCAGACCTAATATCCTTGGGTATCCTTTCTAACCCAGTAACTCTACTTGCTTTACTTCTATCTATTTTTCTTCATTGCAATCTTTTTCTTCTCCATCTTCTTCCTCATATTCTATGACCTGGTTCTTTTGCTCTTCATAGCCCTTTTCTGCTTCCATTTCTTCTTTATCTGCAACATCTTCCTCATACTCTAGTGTCTGACTCTCTTCCTTTTCATGATCTGATGTTCCTTTCACTATCTCCAACTCTTTTGCCTTCTTCTTCTCTATTACCTGTTGTTTCTCTTCAATGACATGTTCTTCCTTTTCCTGTACTTTATTAACCTGAGTTGAAGTTGAATCATTCTCCACTGAGAATTTTACCTGATCGTTCATTTGCTGCTCCTATTGTCCCTCCTGGTGATCATCTATATCCATAAGATCTAATGCTTCTTCTTTTTCCTGATCTTCTGCAGTTGGGAACTCCTCATTATGATTTAAATCATAAAGTATGTCTTCTATACTTTGGTTTATTTCTTTTTCTATATTTCCTTCTCTACCCTCTTTGAAATCCATCTTTTCTAATACTTCCTCAGTTTCCTCAATTTGATCTTTGTTTTCCTTCTTGTGCACTGAGCTGCAAATCTGAGCTTCCTCTTCTACTTCTAACTTTCCCTCATTAAATTTGAAATAAGTTTGCTGTGATGGTTTTGTCCATCCTGTTTTAAACCCTGAGTCCACCAACCCACTACTAAACTCCTTCCTTAATTCAACCTCTTCTTCAATCATCACTGCTTTACCTTTTAATATCCTTTTCTCTTCTCCAGGACTAACCTGTTTTGCTGCTTCTTCTTGGACCTATTTTCCTTGTGACTTCTCACTCAAATCTTCTGGTGTTTTATTTTTTCCAGAGGCTTGTACTGTCACATTTGATGTGCTAGGTACTGATAAATTCAAACTTTTCATCAAAAAATTTTCAATGTCACTCTCTGAATCTGAAGAGAACTGTGAAGAACCAGCTATCCCTGATTTGTCGATTCTTGGTTCTTCTATAACAATGGATTCATCCTGCTTCTTTTCTTCTGCTGACAATTTTCCTGTCTCCATCCTTTGTACAGGTTCTACTGCTTTTTCTTTGTGTTTCTTGGTCAATTTCTTTTTCTGCACAGGTTTCTTCTGAACCTTCTTCTTCACTATTACTGTGGTCCTAGTTTCAGGAGGACCCTGTAACTCCTTGAAATAAGCCAACAATTCTACTTCCTTTTTAACAAAAATCTCTTTAGTCTCTACTGCCATCATCTGATCATGCAACTCTTCATAGTCTTCCACTTCTTCTTGTATCCAATCGGTTGCTTTACAGGAATAATCCCCCAACATTTTTTGATACTAGGCTTCATAGACTGCCCTTTTATTGTTTCCTTGAGTCAAATAAGTATAAAATTGTTCCTTACTTGTTCGAGGTGGATGAAGTTCATTTGAAGACTGTACTTCCTTTTGAGCAGCTTCATGCTCTTCCTTTGTTGCTTCCTCCTATTCTAATTCCACTTTTCTTGGATCCAATCTTCTTTTTCTTTACTCAAATGACTTCTTTTGAGACTCCCTTTCTCTGCCTTTCTGCTCCCCTCATGCTTGGTTGGGCTTCTGCTTCTCTTGACATCATCTTAGAAGGACTTTTGATTCTTGTCATCAAACTTCTGAAGTATTGAGCTTTTGGAGCCAACTTTAATTGATCCTCCATTCCTAAAACATGATATATAATCCTTGTCAAGAATTGTGCTCCATTCATGAACTTCCTTTGCTCCCAATGTTTGGCTGCTTCCTTCAATTGATCATGTATATATGGAGTTACATCCATCACTCCAAAAGGTTTGGTCCTGTCCTTATTATTAAACATGATCAATGTCACTGGTTTGTGTGGCACGGTGTATCTAGGTAGTTTTGGAAAACAAAAGTATTGAAGGAACATTCTGATAGCATATTCTTCATTCTCTTTTCCTTTAAAATCAGCAAATTTGGAATATCCTGCATAGGTGGCTTTATTCTTTTTGACAAAGCTGTTATCCAACTTGGTTCCCATTAAATAGAACTGGAGGGTTGCCCTCACATGCTCTGCCTTTATAATAATATTCACTTCTTTCTTTTCCTTTTCCTTGACTGAACACCTAAAATATGCATCATTGCCCTTTCCAACGTCCAATAGACTGTTCATAACCTGGGATACTCTCTCAAAGTCTATGAAAAATAAAGGTTCATCCAGCAGTCTGTGTAATCCTACTGCTTTCCATCTTTTATAATTGACTGTAATTTTTTGGAATTTGTAAAATTCTTGGCACAACATGGTATACTTGTGATCTCCAACTCCTACTGTGAAAATGTGCTGACCAATGATACTAAGGGTTTCCTTTAGTTCCTTGGCTACCTTCTTTGCTTCTGGAATTTCCTGCTCTTCATCAGACTCTAGCTCCACTTTTTCTACTGTTGCTTCACTGTCTAAGAACCAATGTCCTCTAGACAAAGTTACTGAGTCAGCTTTGAAGTCATGAATTGGTAGTTGCTCTGGATTCACCATTCTGAGGAAAATATAACATCACAGAAAAGAAAAATCCACCCACATGAGTCTCAAGAAACAGAAATAAAATCACATTTGTCTTGAGATGTAATGAAAAAGAATGAAAATAAAATTTCAGATGAATCCTGACTTCCTTATTTGTGTCAGAGATAAAAACTCAATTGAAGTGATCATCACATGTGTAGCATGATGTCTAGTGCTCTCTTTCTGTTTAACAACTCTTTTTTTTATATATTTTTTAACAATAAAAATGAAAAATGAAAAAAGAAAAAATGA
This sequence comes from Ceratopteris richardii, assembly GCA_020310875.1. Classification (NCBI taxonomy): domain Eukaryota; kingdom Viridiplantae; phylum Streptophyta; class Polypodiopsida; order Polypodiales; family Pteridaceae; genus Ceratopteris; species Ceratopteris richardii. The sequence continues at coordinate 126,325,308 of CM035438.1, forward strand.
ATGAAAAATAGAAACCTGCTAAATTACACTCTATATCTTGCTTGTGTAGTATAACTTATATAAACAAAAAGAATTACAAAAGAATTGATAATTTTTTCTCTCTCTTTTTTTTAATAATAATTTCCTCCACTTCTCTCTCTTCCCCTCCTATTTCTTTTCTTAGAAAGAGGATGAGGTAGAGTCAATGGAAATAATTTCCATGATGTCATAATTTCCTTCTTGTAAAATTCTGAATTTTTTTAAGAATCCCATGTGTGCATCAAATGACCATTATGCCTTTTCTTTAACCTGTAACTCTTCATACTTTTGAGCTATTCTAGTATCTTAATGCTTGTTTTCTTCCATTGAATCAGATCTGATTTTTTTACCCAACAATACTTGATTCCTGTTGACTTTGTCCTAGGAATAACACAATCTTCTTTTGATGAACTGTTCTTGGACGTTTTTGGCTTCCATATCCACTTAGTTCTGGAAAATTGTTTTGATGAGGAGTGCTTATGTGTACTTTGTTTCCACATTCTTTCTATCTTGATGCCTAGATGCTTCTGATCATTCCACACTTTCCACCTTTCTTCTACCTTTTCAACACCTTTTGTTTCTTCAATTTCCTCCTTTTGTTGATTGAAGTAGATTTGGTCATGAAGAAGTGGTGTTTGTGATTTCTTTGTAGCTTCTAGCGAAAAAGTAAATCCCTCCACTTCTTAGTTATAGATATCCTGTTCGTTTTTTTGTTCTTCATCACTCAATAAAAACATTAATAACCTTTTTTCATTTAGTGTAAATTTAAGCTTCATATTTTCAAAATCCAAAATTACTTTACCTTGCCTGAGCCATGGTTATCCCAAAATCAACTTCTCAATCATCATATGATCTAGCCATTCTTCACAATCTATTTTCATATATTCTTCATTGAACTTCACTTAATAGATGGTGAAGACAAGCTTTGTATTATCTGTCTTTCTAAGGCTTTGATAAATTTTTTACTTTTAGTCCTTTTTAAGATAAACTTATCCAACAAAACTAAACTGAACAAATTTACTTGTGCACCTGAATCTATCAAAACCTTGATTTTCTCATTATGAAAATTCATTGTTATAACAGGCAAATGCTCTCTTACTCTTAAAGGTGTTTCACACAAAAGGACTTCTCTAAGATCCTTGATTTTTCTTATCCTTTCCTTTGCCTCCTGTTGAGCCTCCTTTCTAATTTTTTCCTCTTCTTTTTTCCTGTTTTGAGCTTGATGTATTCTTCTCTATTCAAAAACAGTTAATGAAAGATCATACCTTTTTACTCTACATCCACTTATGAAGTTTGGCATGATTTCTCCATCTATATTAGCTGATTGGATAGCTCCACTCTTACTTATTTGATTGATAATATAAGGCCCATATCCTTTTTTCTGAAATTTCTTCTGATGTTCTTTTACTGTGTATGCCAAAACTAGATCTCCTTCTTGTAAGTCCTTTTCTTGAATATGAACATCATAATAAGCTTTTTGCCTTCTCTTGTCTGCATATATGCTCATGATTGCTTGAATTCTAGAAGCTCCCAGTTTTTCCAATTCCACCACTCTCTCAGATAATTCATGTCCAATCCATAAGTATTGACTACCCACCTTTAATGTTGGAATAAGGAATTCTAAAGGTAGAACTGCATTTTGTCCATATACCAAGTTAAATGGTGTGGTTCCAAGTGCAGTCTTGTATGCCACTCTATAAGCCCATAAGAAATGATTAATTTGCAAATCTCAATCATTCCTATTTGTATTTACCAATTTTGACAAAATAGTGCAAAGTAATTTATTGGTACTTTCTGCTAAACCATTGGCTTGTGGGTGATAAGGGCAGACTTTCTATACTGATCATAAAATATTCAGTTATTTTTTCTATTATTTGGTTCAAAAAATGAGTACCCCTATCACTTACCAATTCAATTGGTAATCCAAATCTGGTGATAATATTTTCATAAAGAAATATCGCAATGGTCTGAGCATCATTCCTTTTTGTAGCCCTAGCCTCTGCCCATTTAGTCAGGTAATCTATGGCTACTAGTATATATTCAGCATGGGATTGTTTTGCTGGAGGATGTATGGGTCCAATGAAATCCAGCCCCCATTTACTAAATGCTCTTGCTGAAATTAGTGGTACTAATGGCATATTGTCTCTTTTATTTGGTTGACTCACTCTTTGACAAATGTCATATCTTTTCACATATGTTCTTGCATCAGGAAATAGCGTTGGCCACCAAAAACTAGAATATAATATGAGTTTAGTGGTCCTTTCACTTGAAAAATGTCCTCCTGCCACTCCATAATGTGCCATCTCCAACATTTCCATATACTTATTTTTAGGAACACAGATTCTTAAATATCCATCCATCCCTTTCTTGTACAATTGATCTCCTATTAGTTGATACTCTTCAGAAATCATTTGTAGATTCTTTGAGTCTGCACTGGCTCCTACTCGCTTTCCTTTCTTGTTTCTTTTCAACTTCTCAATTATGTTTGCACTCTAATCTAGATTTTTCTGAAACCAGTATAAGGTTATAATTTCTGAGTTTTGCATGGATTGGCATTCCCAATAGTTGGAAATATAATTTTTTACATCTTGAATCTTATTAGGCCAATGTACTCCCATCCTACTGAGATTACTTAGGGTGACTATCATGGAAGCATGAATACAAGGATTCCAACAATGAGCTCTTCTTAAATACTCGTGCTGCTCTTCTTTTGGAGTACAATATTCCAATATACCCATATGATTGAGATGATACAAATGTCCAGCTAGCAGCATAAAATATCTACTCTGTAATACCAGATGTGTGTTGTTTCCAGAGGTTTTGCAAGGTCCCATGGTTAGCAAAGGTACTAAAGTCATGGCCCATTCAGGAATACTTTCTATTTTGAATAGATATGCATCTGGTAAGTCATCATCTAAAGGTGAACTTGACTCTTTGGTTTGGATTTTGGACAAATGATTTGCTCTTAAATGAGTTTTTCCTTGCCTGACCACTACCTTAAACTCAAATTCCATTAGTAGAAGAAACCATCTGACTATCCTACCTGTATGACATGGTTTGTTTACTAAGTAGAGTAAAGCTTGGTGATCCACAAAGAATTTAAACTTGTTGGCCAAAAGATAATGTCTGTATTTTTTCACAGCAAATATCATTCCCAACCCTTCCCTCTCAGTGGTTGTATAATTTTGTTCTACTGAATTCAATTGCCTACTAGCATAAGCAACTGGAAAGTCTATTTTGCTCCCTTCTATTGGTTGTGCTAACACACATCCCAAAGCATAATTTGAAGCATCCACATGGACATGAAAAGTTTTATCCCACTGTGGGGTTTTCAGAATTGGTGTTGTTACCAAACAAGCTTTTAAAGTCTCAAAAGCTTGGTCACACTCTTTGGTCCACTCAGATTTTGTGATTAAAGCATACAAGGGTTTTGCAATGTCTGCAAACTTGTGTAAAAATTTTCTATAATAACCACAATGTCCCATGAAAGTTTGAAGTTCCTTTACATTTGTTGGTCTTGGAAGTTCCACTATGGCCTTAATTTTTCTTTCATCTGTTGAAATTCCATTTCTTGAAACTATGTGACCCAACATTCTCCTTTGCCTCAGAAAGAACACACATTTTTCTAGATTTAGACATATTCTGTATGTTCTACATTTTTTGAATATATTTTCCAGATCCTTCAAATGATCTTGTCTTTTTAATGAAAAAGTGCAAAGATCATCCCCATAAATTTCCATTATATTTCTAAGGAATTCTTTGAATATGTGACACATTAATCTTTGCAAAGTTGCTGGAGCATTAGTTAGACCAAAAGGCATAACCCTAAAAGCATAGATTCCCCATTCTGTGGAAAAGGCAGTTTTATGTTGGTCTTCCAAAGCTATGGGTATCTGATTGTATCCTGAAAAACCATCCAGAAAACTATAGACCTCCTTACCTGCAACTCTTTCCAAAAGATGGTATGTTATGGGTAATGGATAGCTATCCCTTATAGTTGCAGCATTCACCTTTTTCAAGTTAATGCATACCCTGAGTTTCCCATTCTTTTTAGGTACCACAACTATGGGAGATATCCACTCTGTATACTCAATCTCATAGATGAAATTGGCAGCCAGCAGCTTGTCAATTTCTTCCTTTATTTTTGTAGAGTATTTGTCATTAAATGTATAGTGTCTTTGTTTGCTAGGTTTTGCATCAGGTGTAATAGGAATCTTATGCTCAGAGATTTTAGGATCGATTCCTTTCAGATCCTTGTAACTGTAAGCAAACACATCCCTATAGTTTCTAGCCAAATTCCTTAATGTTTCCTCCTCTTGATTTGTCAGGTCATCAGCTATGACAATATGTCTCTCTTCCCCTTCTTCTTGGGTGATCATCACCTTCTTAGTTTGTTCCTCATTGTCATATGCCTCCCCCTTTTTCTTTTCTCTTTTTGGTTTCATTTTTAGAAATAGTATGTCTTCTACTTCATAGGTCCTGAAATTTGAAGGTACATCAAACTCTTGATTTTTGTTTGTTATTTTTTTTATCTTTTCCTACTTCTTGATCTTTTTCTATTTCCTTGTGTTTATTTTTTTTATATTTTCCTAGGATTTTGTCTTTTATAGCATCTGTAGCTTCTACTTCTTCCAGATATTGTGTTTTTCCACTTTTTAATATTATTCCTTCCTCCTGGCCTTCCTTTGCTTTTGACACCTTTATCATTTGTATTCCTATGTGGAAGATATCATATCCATCTTCATTTTGGAATTTTACTCCCACATACTCATCATTAGCTAGATCCATAGTGGTCAAAATTTGGTTCCAACCATAAGGCTCCAATTCTTCATCTTTAAATTCTTGTGGTATGTAGCTTTCATCTTGTGATTTCCTCTCTCCCAGACTATCCCCTTTTTTTTACATCCTTTTCTTATCTGTGAGATCCCTTATCACATTACATTTCCAGATTGATGATTATGTCTTATTCTGATCTTCACTCCCTGATTCTTCACTTAATTCTTGATTTTGATGTACTTTGAACCATTCTTGAGGGGACATATCACAATATTGACCATTTCTTAAATTCACCCTAGTTATCCTTCCTTTTCTTTGAAGATATAGGCAATCATTACCCCAATCTTGCACAATTTGCATTTGTCTCATAAATGTTCTTCCTAGGATAATTTCATATGAAGTGGATTGTGGGAATTCAACTATGGCAAAAGCATGCTCTATCTCTATTCCACATATTTCCACAATCACCTTTTTGCATATTCCTAAGGGTTTTTCTATGTGTCCATCTGCAAGTTGCAATCTCATTTTAGTGGGTATTAACTCATTTTTTCCCCATTTCTCCCAAGTTTGTTTAGTCATGATAGCCACTCCTGATCCACTGTCTAATATAGCTTTTGCATGATTTGCACCAAATTGTATTCTCAGAGTTGAGTTTCCTTCTTCTCCTTCACAATATCCTCCTATTTTATCAATAGGTATGTACAACAACTCTTCCAATTCTTGTTGCTATGGATCTAGGTTCTTTGACTTTGTTTCCCACTTTTTCATATTGTGTTGTAAGTGAGGATTTTGTTTTACTATTTCCTCCATTGTGGTGTGGTATAAAATTGTACAGTGTCTGTCTATATTGATTTGGAAGGTTATTTGTGAATTTTCTTCCTGATCAATATGTTTTATGGTTTCAGTTGCACTTGCTCCTTCAACTATTGTTTGATAATTGTCTGGCTCCCCCATCTTGAGTTGTGCTTCTTGTATAATTTGTTTACATCTTTGCATCCTTTCATCCTCTAAATCTGGCATAGGATACGCCATCACATGATCTGTAGGATTTGGTCCATCTTGAATTCTTCCTTTGTATGCTCTTATCAGAGTCTCTAGACTTTGTGAATTTTTGGTCTCTTCCTGAGTCTGTATATTTTGTGGTTGGTTATTGTTTGACTGTTCCATAGTCTCTTCTTCCAAATTTTTACCCATTCTCATTTTTCTTTCCCATCTCCCTTTTTGTATGTTTTTATTTTCTTTTGGAAATGGAATTTTCTTATGTTCCTATGTATGTGTCTCCTTTGTTGTTTCTTGTTGTTTAGCTTGTGCTCTTGTTATACCATTTAGAGTTACGTGGTCATGGTCACTCAATTATTCTTGCTCCATTATGTTAATTGTTTATAATGGTATGTTACTAGATGTGTTCTGTTGTTTTTTAGGGTTTCTTGGACAATCCTTTACTAAGTGTTCCCTGCCACAATCCTTGCAATAGGCTCCTTCTATTCTTAGTGTAGGGGGTTGTGGGCAGTTTCTGATGAAATGTTCTCCCCCACATCTATAACAAGTTATCCTTTGACTCCCTTTGAATTGAGGTTTCTGATTGGACATATAATTATTAGTTATATACATGAATGTGGCTGTGTCCATTTCAATTCTCCCATTTCCCAAATCAAGGGCTTGCAGTTTTGGTTCTCTCTGTTCATATCCTTCCCAATCTTCCTGATATCCTTCATTCCAATGATAATCCTCTCTGTAAGATGATCTAAGTCTTGAGATTTCTTCTTCTATTGGTGTGTATTTCACTGGTACTACATTTGTTGGTAAAGGTGGTTGTTGTCCAAGTATAGGTCTTGGTTGCTCAACAAATCCAGATTCTCTTTGTAAGTTGTGTTGGTTCACATATTCTCTTTCTTTAATGGGTTGTTTATTGTAGAAGCATTCTTCTCTGGTATGATTTGTCCATTTTCTTTCCAATGTACAATATTTAAGTGTTTTTCTATCTTTCGAATGTTTTAGTTTTTGATAAGGGCATTGTTGAACCAAATGATTTTCTCCATAGTTATAGCATTCTTATTTGTCGTTATCCTGGTGTTTATCAAATTTGTCTTGGTGCTAACTTCTAGGGCTTTAGCAATGGCTTGTGCTAATTCTTCTACTGGTGGGATTTTATCGTCATTTGTTCTAGGTTGATCAAATGCTAATAGATCTTGTCCTCTGTTATCCTCCAAATCTATTGCCTCTTTCACACATACTCCTAGGTCAGGACATCTCCTATAATACACCAAGGTTCTTAACTGAGCACTTCTCAGTCCTTCTATGAATAGAGATACTTGTCTTGCCATGGATGGTACCTCCTCTCTGGGACGTCTATCAATGTATTGCTTGAATCTCCTAGCTGCCTCTCTAACATTTTCATCTTTTTGTTGTTTAAAGCTATGTATCAAGGTAGCTGTACTATGTTTTATTCCACTTTTTGAGAATTCCCCTATGAAGGCTTCAAGGAAAGATTCAATATCTGGATACATTTCCTTTCTTAAGGGAATGAACCAAGATAGTGCAGGTCCAGTTAGGGTTAGACCAAATGCTTCAAATTGTACTTTGTAATCCTCTACTTCTTTTGCCCTAATTAATTGTCTAAATTCTGCAGCATGAGGATCAGAATATACTTCATATTGATTCTTCATGCATTTAGCTACTTGATAGGGCATAAGCATTCTTCCATGATTTTGCCACTAATGTCTCCTTTTGGATGGAAAATCATTAATTCCGTCTGCTTCTCTTTCAAAAGGATTTGGGGAAGTATGTATTCTCCTACCTTGTTGTTCTTGAAAATTATTGTGAGTTTCATTTTGTCTTGGCAAGTATGGTTGCCCTAGGTTTTGTTCCCAAGGTCTCTTGTCTGTACACTGCCCTAAATCATTAGAGTTTTTTGGATCCTCTGAGAAGATGTATACACATCCATGTGTATCCTCATATCTGCCATCCTTAAATTGTGCCACTGGTGTTATATTTAAGGGAACTTCTAAGTTTCTCAACCTAATGAGAAACTTATGCATCCCATCCTGATACACATAGGTTCCAAACCTATTTGTATACATATACTTGAGAGTATTTCTATAATCACTAGTTTTAGAGGGTTCATTTGTTTCATTTAGGTTTTCCATGTTATCTATCTGTCCTAAATCTTTTTCTTGTAAATTTACTATTACTGGCTCTCTCTCCTTCCTTTTTAACTCTTGTTTATCAAGTGTGAACAATTTATTACCAGATCTCAAAATCATCCAACTAAATCACGATTCTCTAAAGAGAATCGTGTTTTCCACGATCCTGTGAATAGACTCGTCTTTTCTACGATTTTGAGAAAATTCTAGATTTTCTCACAATTCAGTGAAAAAAAATTGTCTTTTTCACGATTCTTTGAATATTCTAGATTTTCCACGATTATGTGAATGGAATCGTGTTTTTCACGATTCTGTGGTTAAAATCATGTTTTTCACGATTCTGTGGATAAAATAGTGTTCTTTGACGATTTTATGAAGATAATTCAGATTTCCACGATCCTGTGAAGGAAATTGTGATTTTCCACGATCCTATGAATAGAATCGTGATTTTTCACAATTTTGTGAATAGAATCGTGTTTTTCACGATCCTGTGAATGAAATTGTGATTTTCCAGGATCCTATGAATAGAATCGTGATTTTTCACGATTCTGTGAAGGGAATCGTGTTTTTCATGATCCTGTGAATAGAATCGTGATTTTTCACAATTTTGTGAAGGGAATCGTGTTTTTCACGATCCTGTGAATAGAATCGTGATTTTTCACGATTCTATGAAGGGAATCATGTTTTTCACGATCCTATGAAGGGAATCGTGTTTTTCACGATCTTGTGAAGGGAATCGTGATTTTTCACGAATCGTGATTTTTCACGATTCTGTGAATAGAGTTGTGATTTTCACAATTTTGTTCCCAGACAATCGTGATCGCTGACAATAGTTAAAAACACGATTTTCTTATAAAAATCATATTCTGGGAATCCCGATTTTGTGTTTAATTCAGAGAATCGTGATTTTGTGTTTGATTATAGAATCCCGATTCTGAGCAAATTTTTTGAAATTTTCAAGTTCTTGAGTTTTAAGTTTTTGTTTCTCAAATAGAATCGCCTTATTAAAATTTTAACATGCAATAAAAGATTTTTAGCAAAAATATTATTTTTTCTCAAGAAAATTCAAAAATTTGAAAATCGTGATTCCATGTTTTTTACAATTTTTCTGTGTTTTTGTGCTCTTATCATCATGTGAAAACTTGAAATCATGCAAAGATTTATTGGAAGACCATTACCTTGCTTGCTTGATCAAGAAAAATCCAAGAACTTTGTAGTTGTAGGAAGTCATGATTTTGTCAGGTTCTCTGACTCTCTCTCTCTCTCACTCAAATGAGCCTTTTTTATGAGATTTAATGCTTTTATAGCCTTCAGACAATCGTGATTTTGTGTGAATTTCTCAAAATTTTCACTTTTCACTGTATGATCCTTATCCCTTAGCAATTTTGTGGTTTTGATTCACAATTCTTATCTTTTCAACAAAATTTACTCCCTTTATCCTACTGATGAGAATCGCGATTCTGTACCCAATTCTCAATTTAATCACTTGATGCTCAATTCTTACTGATATTTTGAAATTTGATTCTCTTTACTCCCTCAACTTTATGAATCCTCTTACAATCACTTACCTTAATACCCAAAAGTGCAAAATAAATCAAATTCTTTTTCTTACAAAAAATCGCGATCCTCTAAAGAGAATCGTGTTTTTTCTGAACTTCCAGCTTTTGCACTTTTTAACTTTTCTTTCCACCCACTCCCCTTCAATGTTCTTCACCAACTCGAGATCACTTGTTAACTGCAATTATACACCATCAAACTCATTTAAAAAGTATTTTTGAAAAATTTAAACAATAACTTCCACTCTAGATATTTTTTATTTTCTTTCAATTTTCAGAATTTTTTTCCACTTTTCCTCCTCTACTTTCAACAAAAATTCTCCAGTCCATCTTTCTAAAAAAAAACAAAATTTGTTTGAATTTTTTAATGGATTTTATGAATTTTTTTAGTATTTTGCCCTAAATCAAGGTAAACACTTCACTTAGGGTTTTCTTGTTTCAAGATCCATTGATCTTTTGTTTCATGATTGGTTATACTCTTCTACGCTTGCAATCTAATTGGTTTAGGAGTAGAGCTTTCCAAGGAAATATGTGCTAAGAAGTGCAATTATCAATTCATGCAAAGATAAACCCAAACATTTTTCTTTTCAAGATGCAACTAAATCTTCTCTCAAGATTATTGCTTTGCCTTGGCTAAACAAATGGATCTTATCTATTTGCCTATAGCTACTTTACTTGACTTTCCTCAATGCAATCATTTCATCTTTTCCAAGATTAACAAATTTGCTTGGTACTTGGTCAAAAAGCACTCTACAAATGCAAAGATAGTCACATTTTACCTTCCCTTCAACAATCTTGATTCAATTTTTCACACACTTGCACTTTACTCTCAAAAAATGATATGAGAAACTATCAATTTACAAGAATTTCACCACTTCTTTATCTCAAAAGGTTAACTCTTGCTTCCTTTTCCCAAAAGATAAGCAAAGAAACCTACCTTTTCATGTTTCCTTTCTTGATTAAAGAGTAGTACCTTTTCAATGTGTTCAATACCATCAACAATGGAAGATCCAACAAGGTCCAAACTTCAATGAAGCTTTTGCTTTGCTCCTCGGTAACGGCGCCAAAAAATGTTTGTTGTTACCCTTTGGAGTTGTCCTCTCCAATCATTTTAGCATAAAGGGTCAAGTACACATCTTTAAATTGTCAATCCGGGAAGTATGCAAAGACCACAGCCCCTTCTAGTTAATGGAATCCAAGAATAAGAGGAAAATGAATGTTTTTCTAAGAAATTATGAAGATGAAGAGAAATATCTAGGGTTTTGATTATCTTGAGCTAAACAATAGTATTTTCAATGATCTTGGTGCCTAAATTGTGCCATTTTCTCAGCAGAACACAATTATGAAGTCAAATCTCAAAAATGATACCTATTTCATACAAACGAGACAATCACGATTCTGTGAAAACTGAAGATTTCCATTTCTAGCTTTGTTCTTCTGCACTTTCTTACTCAATACATTAAGAATCACCTCTCTTCATACACATTTCTCAGAAATACACAACTGAAGCTCACAAATTCCATGGATTTACAAAAAGAATAGACTCAACAAATCAAAAGAAAGTACATGAAAGAGAGAAACATGATTTTCTACAGGAGAGCTCTTCACATTACTTGGATAGCAAAAATATTACAACCAACCCTCTCAAAATAGAGGAAATTATCTTTTATACATTTTCAATTGTCCCTTTTCACACTTGAATTTTGGTCCTTTTCCCTTCTAATCTAAAAATATGCTGTCAAAGAGCTTCCAAAAATTCTAAAAAATATATATATGATTCTAATTTATATGAGGAAGACTCTTCCTCATTTTTACATCATTTGTATAAATACTTCTACAATTTTTTGACATTTTACAGCTATTTCTCTTCAAAAAATGCTTCTTCTAACACCAAGCCTACATACTTGATGAATACACATAAGCTTGATGTATTAGCTTATCACTTGAGAAGCTTCATGTATACAACCTCTTGTAACTTTGAGTCTAATTACTCATTCTAAAAGTGATGTAGACCCACGAGGAGGTAGGAAGCTTGGAATCTCGTATCATCTGGTAGTTAAAGTAAAGAGAGAATCAATCCTATATTTTAGGATTACTTTTAGGTGAGGATTTAAATTTGAATTCAAATGCTTGGCTCCAAGAAAAACCTATAAAACTTGAGAAGAAAATCCCCTGTGCATCTCGAGGTTCTGAGATCATTTCCATGTAGCTTCATTGAAAAGAGGATCTCACCTCATAGCTCTCTCATTCTACACTCATTGAGCAATGCCTTGTTGCCAATGACTTTGGAACTTTACATGATTTAGTCAATACATGTTCATTGCTTCCTACTCTCATATCTTCGTCACACTCTATCAAAACAATGATTTTTTGTGAGCTAGTTTTCACTGTATACTGCATCATTTTGCATTATTCAAAGCATGACATCTTCAGTATACTGTATACTTTGACCTTACAAAGTTTCATTGAATTTAGTTCTCACAATCGTTAGATATCATTCGATTAATGCTCACTGTTCTATAACTATCTAGGCCCATAAGAGTCGGGGGTGTTGCTTTACTAAATAATCAGTGGGTACATCTGTTTGCAGTACATGGCTTGGTTCTTACAAACATTCCAAAATCACCGCTCTGCACACAAAGATACTTTTGAATACTACACTGTAATGTCTACATTGTTATCTTCTTCGTAATCTTCTTCACACTGTTATGCACTTTGTAAATAATGAATACCCGATTTTCCATCTCTAGCATCATGAAGACTCAATCATAAACCTGTCTCCATAGGAGTGGCAATTGGCTTAGAGTCTTCAAGGCCAAAATGCTTCTATAATGTGTCAATATATTTTGTTTGTCAAAAAGCCATTCCACCATCAACTTGCATAATCTGAATGCCCAAATAGTGATGGAAATGCCCCAAATCAGACATCTCAAATGAGGCATGCAAATCAGCCTTAAAATCAACAATATGCTTCTCAATAGGACCAGTGAGCAGCATGTCCTCAACATAGACAACAATGATCAGAAGCACATCATTAGCACGCTTAACATATAAGGTTCTTTCAGTTGGACTGTTCTCAAAACCATGTGCAATTAGATAGGCATGTATCTTCTTATACCAAGCACGTGGTGCTTGCTTTAAACCATATAATGCCTTCTTTAACCTGTACACTTGGTTTTCATGCCCTTTTTGCACAAAGCCATGGGTCTGAAAAACATACACTTCTTCATGCAAGTCACCATTCAGAAATATAGTTTTAATGTCCAACTGATGTACATTCCAACCATGATGGGCTACAAGTGCACAAATGCTCCGAACAGTAGCAATACGGCATGTAGGTGCAAGGGTCTCATCAAAATCAATTCCTCTTTCTTGCGCATAACCCTTTGCAACAAGCCTAGCCTTATACCTATCAACTGTACCATCAGGTTTACACGTTTGCTTGTATACCCACTTAGTGCCAATGGCCTTCTTGCTAGGTGGCAAGTCACATAAAGACCAAGTACCATTCTTCATTATTGCATCATATTCAGATTGCATAGTAGCCACCTAATTTTCTGAATTCTGTGGTTCATCAAATGAAATAGGATCATTCTCATCACAGAGACTAGATGCAGCCATATCATAACAATCTGATGCAAAAGACGCACTATGAGAGCCTAATCGAGTATGATATGACAGAGGTGCATCTAATTTGTTGTCACGCAAGGTCTGCACCAGCCATTTTGGCATAGTTCTTGCCTGCTCAATATCAGCTCTCTCATCAATAAGTGCATCATGTACATCTGCATCAAAAAGGAATTATCTGCATCATCACATGAAACCTGCAAAGGCTGAGAAGTTGCCTCATTAGGACTAGCACTAGACTGTCCACCTGTAAAAAGAGGCACCAAAGTATCATACGTCTTTGGAGCTAACAGATGTCTCCTTAGTACATGAAAGCAATGGTTGAATAGCATCTTCCACAAAAACAACATCACGGCTAACCAGAATGTGTTTAGTCTGTGAATGATACAGACGATAGTCTTTACTTTCACAACTGTACCCAACAAAAATACATTTTACTGCTTTATCATCGAATTTTCTACGATGTTGTTCATGCACTAATGCATATGCCAAACAACCAAAAACACGCAGATGAGCAACAGAGGGCTTGCGGTCATGCCAAGCCTCATATGGAGTGATAGTTTGCAGCACTTTAGTGGGACACTTGTTTAGTACATATGTGCTGCACACATGACAGCTTCAAGCCAAAAACTATGTGGTAACGCCTGACTCTTGACCATACACCTCGCCATCTCCATGAGTGACCTGTTCTTTCATTCAGCAACTCCATTCTATTGAGGTGTATACGGCATTTTACATTGGTGTTTTATCCCATGTTCAGCCAGAAATGTATTAAAATCAGAAAACATATACTCCCCCCCTCGATCAGAATGGAGGGTGCCCATTTTACATGCTAACAGATTTTCAACCAAAAGCAAAAATTGTTTGAAGCACATGAACACTTTGGACTTTGCCTTCAATGGATGTACCCATGCATGCTTGGAAAAATTATCGATGAAAGTCACGAAGTAAAGATAATTCCCAAAAGAAGGTGTCTACATAGGACCACAAACATCACCATGTACAAGCTGCAATTTCTGGGTAGCCCGAACTGAACCATCTTTTGGAAAGGATGAACATTGCATTTTGCCCAAGATACATCCTTCGCAAACATGTTTTCCAGGTGCCTCTAGTTTGGGAAAAGAGGACACCATTTCAGATTTCTGCAGGCATAGCAAACTAGCAAAATTCAGATGACCAAAGGGTGCATGCCAAAGCTTTGCATCTGACATAGCCTCAGAATCATTTACTACACATGCCAAATCATTTATAGATCTTTCATAGTCTCTGAGCTTATGCAGCCCACGACATAAAATGGCAGAAGCAATAATCACATCGCCATTTGACAGATCATGAATTGTACACCTGTCATCAATAAATTTCACAACCAAGCCAATCTTGGCTAATGCAGAAACTGATAACAAGTTGTTCTTGATCCTTAGCACAAATAAAACATCTGACAAAGTGAAAGAACTACCATCAACAATAGTCAAAATGATCTTACCAACTCCCATAACAGGATAAGAGGAGTTGTTGGCGCATGTGACAGTATTCCCTGTAGGGGCAGGCTCGAGTGAAGAGAAGAAACTATGCTGCGAGGTAATATGTTTGGTTGCCCCACTCTCAAAATACCAAACATGTGAGTCTACTGCAGACATCCATTGCTCATGAGAAGATGGGTCAAAACTGCAGACAGTACTAAACACCTAATCTTCTTCCTGCACAAGATTAGAAGACTCTGTTTTTGGTGTAGAGGCCTCTGCAACAATCATTCTAGCCTCTTTCTTCTTTGCCTCTTTAGCAGCCAGTTTTGGATAGTTCTTTATGATATGATCATTCCCTTTATAGTACTTACAAAACAATTTCTACTTTTCTGATTTCTTCTCATCTTTATCTTCCTTCTTCGAATATATAGAATTAGAAGATTTTTGCTTACTAGTTGAAGAGCTCCATTTTCCTTTGCCCTTCTGACTAGCCAGGAAAGCTTGATCTACAACTCGCATAATGGACCTGTTCTGCCTGGACTGATCTTCCTGCAACAGAACAGAGACTAACTCCTCAAATGATAAGGCATTTGGATTGCCTTTCATCATCAACCGAAGAGTAGAAGCAAAACTCTGATATAAATCAAGAAGACCATTTAGAATGGTCTACACAAGTGAGCTATCTTTTATAACCTCATCAGCAGAAATCAACTGTTCCTTCAAGTCTTTGATCTTTGTTAAGAAACTATCCATAGAATCACCTTCATTCATGTGCTCACTCTCCAACTGTTTTCGGAGGTAAGCAACACGAGCCTCATTCCTAGCTTGGTGCAATGTGGTAAGTGTATCCCAAGCATCCTTAGCTGTTTTGCAAGAGCGAATGTGAGGAATAATGGCACGTTTGACAGACAAAGCTATCAATGCATGTGCCTGGGCATCTCTGTCATCCCAGCAAATCTGCTTTGCACCAGGTGCAGCAGAAACCATAGCACAAACAGGAATATGCATAATATCATCATCTTCGACACCTTTTGCATCAACTTTAGTACCTGCAGTTGTAACAATTGCAGGTGTGATAGGATGTTTTTTGACACCCTCCACAATGTTCCACAATCCTTTTGCAACCAACACATGTCGCATCATATAAGCCCATAACGGGTATGTGTACCTGAGTCAAAATGACTCAAGGACTTGTGCCAATGAGACTGTACCTCTATTGCCACACAAGTGCATATAGTGGGAAATCAACACACATTTAAATGTTTATCCGATCAAACGACCTAACCAAGTGTATGAGGACATGTGCACACATGACGGAAAATGAAGTGTTTTAAGCTAGCATGCATGAGAAAAGACTAATCCACCTCTCAAACTCACTGAAATCCTGAAAGTGTTTGCCGCGATACCTCTTACAACAATTTTCAGTATTTCGAGGATTTCTCCCAGCTCAGAACTCAGAATATAGTCAATAGGGTACTCGTTTCGAAGCTCTCCACAAGACGCATCTACTGGAAATCATTTCACTTGATTCTGACAACTATGCTTCAAGTTATGGCCAAAATAGTGAATGGTGGGAAACACCCTCACTCACGCCACAACTCCTACAAGCTCACACACACACTACAGCAACTCAAAATCAATGGGGAGGGGTAGACAACAGTCCTACACACACATTCCAAGCATTACACACACATACAAGATCAAAGAGAAGATAGAAATTTGCAGGAAAGAGGCAAATTCGAAAATCTGAAGAGATCCTTCTTCACAATGGCAAAAAGTCTCTACAAAGAGTCACAAAGTGACTTATATACATGTGCCCTAAGTTTGGTCCTTTCACACAAGAGACCGGCACTTTATTCACTAAAAGACTAATCTCCTACTATTTTACAAGGGATATTTTACAACAACTTGGGATTATGCAACTAGAGGACTCCTCTAGTGCATTTACATGGCTTGAGGGAATTCTTCAAGACCTCGAAGAAGAAAAAATATGCCCATCATTTTGAGAATTTTGGGGCTCTACTCTTTATGCTTCTTTGCTCTACAACACCCTTCCCCTCTTTGTCTCTGTCGTCCCTTGACAAGCTTTACTTCTTGTTTGTCTCGATCTGCACTCGCATCCTTTGGTCAGTTCTGCCTGATTCTTGATCTTGCATCACGTTTTAGAGGCACTCTGATTACTTAAAGCCTGTTAATTTGGTTTTCCACGCACGCCATCAGTGCACATATGAGGATGTAGCTCGTAAGCCTTGATCTGAATCTTCTGTAACTCAAGAGGTTGAAGCACCCTCATATGAAATACTTGCTGGCCCTGATTCCTCCCTTCGGCTGCGTGCTTTTCCTTGGTGTGTGTGCCCCTGCGGGGCTCTGTGCAGAGATGGGTGATGCGCCCCTGCGAGACTTCTTGCAGGGACTTGTTCTTGTCATCTTTATTTCTATTGAGCCATTCTAGGCTTTGATTTTCTTCTTCTTTTCTTTTTGCTTGATTGTCCTTCTACACGTCCCTCCTCCTGAACTCTGTCATCCTCGACAGGCTTTTTATGGCGACGTGTGTATGTTTGTATGGCTTGTTGCTCTCTTTGATTTAGCAGATTAGCATGACATAACATGAACTCCTTCCATTGCTGTGACTTCACTCCGTCCTCTGGCGCCTGTCTATGATCAGCAAAGAAGCTTGTTTCATAGGCTACCAGTCGTGCATTCAAGTTGGAAGTCATTTTGACAAAAATTTCTGAATCGATTTTGAAAAAGCCGGTGAAGAATGCTTCTTCGAAGGTTTGCATATATGTCGATGGCAAAAACATAAGGCGAGAAAAATATGCCATGATAGTGAGTCGGCTGGGAATAGTAGGTAAATCAAAAATCAAGGCTTCTAAACCTTGTGTAATGCCAATGAAATTCAAGAAAGTATATTTCGCGTGTTGAAAAACTTTAAGCACCGTGAGTAGCATACTGAAGATTTTATTAGTCATCTTAACCGCCAAGTCGGGAACTGTAGCATATTTGGCAATCCAGAATTCCATTGTTTTGACCATATATTCCTCGGTCGGTAAGTAATTATGCCGTGGAGTAGGTAATAGTGGATAGTTGAGCCACTGAGTATTGATACTACCCTGGCACTGGCTTTCCCAAAAATGCGTCCAAGAGTGTCTGCGAGGCACAGGACAAAAAGATGGATTGACTTGAAGTTCATACGGTGATGCCTCCCACTGTACCCGCAGTGTAGGATTCTTTTCCAAAATTTTCCTTCTCCAAATAGGATCTGCCTTCTCAAACTCTTCCTGTGTATATTTGAAGGTATCATGCCTGAATTGGAGGTTGTTATCCGGATCCTGCGGATGGTAACCCATGTAAGACCCTGAAATCCTGGGACATGATAGGAAAGTAATGCTCTGTGTCCATAATTTTTATGTTTGCCAAAAATAAATAGTCCTCAACAGGTTGCTCATCTCTAAACCAATGTCCCTTTGCTTTTGTGAGACTTTGAGGAGGAAATTCCTGCACCTCCTCTTGGACTGTTGCTTCATAATCTTCAGAAGCCCTCTGCACTTGTGATAAAAAGTGCGTTAGCTTCAAAGGAAAGTATGTGACTCTGCAATGCATTGTAGTGATTATTGTCGTTTTTCTCTCCGTTTCCCCATCACTGAGTGAGATCTCTTACCACCTCTTTTTATAAATTTTCCTAAAAGAAGTCCATCGTTAGTATAGCCGAAGCATTTATCTATGTACATAGTAGGTCCATTCCTATAGAGAGAAGCTAAGATCTAATCTCTCTTGGAGAATGTGCACCACTAGTTGTATACTGTACCTCGTGTGCCGAATGCTTGGCCTCGTAATGTGGCCCTATTATGCATACTTTAGGTGCATCAGAGACTTCATGAGTGCAATGGGAATCTTTGTTTCTTCGAGCATCCACTCCTTGCAGTTGCTTGGGTTTCCAGATCCATTTTGTGACCACTAAGAGAGGTCGTTCTGTTTCTTCGATCCTTCCGGCTTTATGTGTTCTCTTTGCCTTCTCCATTGTTCTAGTGATATTGGCATTGCTTCTCCCATTTCTTGGGTAACTCCGATGTGGTTTTGTAAGTCGCTCTATCTGATGTATCGCGTCTTTTTGAGTCTTTATAGCCTGTTTAGCTGCTTTTGTAACCTTTTTGGGAATCCATATCTGATGTCGCGATCGTTGAGCTTCAATCAAGGGTTTGGGGATCCATATCTGCAATATTCCTTTTGATGTTGATTTAGTCGTAGTGGACTTTGTGATCTTTGCTTCCTTTCCAAGATTGGGTTCTGACCTTGCCTGGTTCTGCATCTGATCCTTGCGTACCCATTTGTATTTGTGTCGTCCTTCATATGAGTATCTGCACGTGGTTCTCCAATATTTCGGTTGTTGGGCTTGTTGAAGAAGTTTCTTACAGTTGGTTTCCTTAGAGACTAGCTATTCTTCAACTGAATGTGGTGAGTGCAACTCCTCTGCAGATCTCAAATGGTCGGTATCTCCTGATTCTTCTAGGCTTGTTTCTGAGATATTAAGACTGGGATCGTTCTCCAACTTCTTTTCTGGGTAGATCTCTAAACTCGCCATTCTATTGGGCGGGAGTAAAGGTTTTTCTCCTAATAAACTGAAAATTTCCTTGTGCCCTATCTTGGCTGATATGTAGCCTTGAGCTAGATGGATACACACCTCATTTTCTATGATCCAGTCTTGTCCTAGAATTAAGTCTTCTATTAGATCCTCATCTTTGCACACTAAGACTCTCTGTCCCATAGAGGAATTGCCTAGGTGGAGGGATGCATTTGTTGTTCCAATACATTCTAGGGCTTGACCTCCAATTTCTATCAATCGGGCTTTCGTGGGATTCAACTCCGATTTCAGATCTTTTGCAATTCTATTTCGCATGCAACTAAGTCCAGCTCCTGAGTCTATTAATGTGTCTATCAACTTGTACTTTGTCTTACCAATCCCTAGGTTTAAGTAAGGTTGCGCTTTACACACACCCGTTGTATCATGATTATTGACTTGGTAATTATCCATAGGGATGGGTTCTTCCCCCTAGAGATAGTGTTGATCTCGTTGCCTAATCCATTCCTTCCGTTTCTTAATGCGTTCCAATGCTTCTTGTCGAGCTTCCTCTCTAATTATTTCCTCTTCCCTCCTCCTATTTTTGGCACCTACTAATCGTGCTAGCATTTGATCAGTCAAAGGCTCCATGAATCGTCTCACTCTACACCCACTGATGTAGTTGGGAAGAATGTCGCCATCTAGGGTGGCTAGATTGACTGCTCCACCCGTTGAGATTAGATTTATGATCAAAGGTCCATATCCGCGTTTTTGTAACTTCTTGGCATGTTGTTTTAGGGTGTATACTAAGACTAAGTCACCTTCTTTAAGTCCCTTATCTTTTATATGCACATCATAATATGCTTTTTGTCTCCTTTTTGCTGCATAAATTCCTGCCACTACTTGTAACCTAGTCTCATGTAACTTCTCGATTTGTTCTAGTTGTTGAGATAATTCATGTCCGTTCCATTCATACTGTTGGGCCACTTTCAGCGTTGGCACTAAAAAGTCAATTGGCAAGATTGCATTTTGTCCATACACTAAGTTAAATGGGGTAGTTCCAATAGCCGTTTTGTATGCAACTCGGAAGGCCCAAATTGCGTGATGCAATTGTTTGTCCCAATCTGACCTTCCATTATTGACAATCTTTGTTAATACTGTACATAGTACTTTATTGGAACTCTTTGCTTGTCCATTGGCTTGGGGATGGTATGGGGCTGATTTCTCGTGAATCACTAAAAACTCATTCATTAGTGACTCGATTACTTCATTGAGGAAATGCGTTCCCCGATCACTCACAATCTCGATGGGTAGTCCAAAACGGGTGAAAATATGCTCAAAGAGAAACTTGGCAGTGGTTTGAGCATCATTCTTTCTAGTGGCTTTTGCTTCTACCCATTTGGTCAAGTAATCAGTCGCTACTATAATGTACTCCGCATGTGATCCTTTGGCAGGTGGATTGATAGGTCCTATGAAGTCAATCCCCCATTTTGTGAATGCCCTTGCACAGACCATGGGTCTTAATGGCATGTCATCTCTCCGAATTGGGTATTTAGCTCTCTGACAGGTTTCAAAACATCGTACATACGTTTCAGCATCCATATGTAGAGTTGGCCACCACAAGCCTGCAAAGAGAATCATTTTGACAGTTCTTTTAGCCAAAAAATGACCTCCTGCAGCACCTGCATGTGCCATTTCTAATATGGGTAGATATTCTCCTTCATGCACACATAATCTGAGTTGGTTGTCTTTATCTCGCCTAAACAGTTGTCTTCCCATAAGTATGTAATCCTTACTCATTTCTTCTAAAGATCGCTTTCTTGCTAAACTAGCTCCTGTTTCATGTTCTTTTGTTTTTAAGAATTTAACCAATGTCTTGCTCCAATTGGGTGCTATGGTCGAAAAAGGTAGAGACATATGATCTTCTGGGATCATCTCTTGGCATTCTGCACAATTACTTACGTAGGCATGAACATCTTTTGGCATGTTAGGCCAGTACACACCTAATCTTTTTAGTTCTCGAATGGTTCTATGAGTCCCTTGGTGTGTTCTCCATTTGTTCACGTGAGCCTGTTCAATTAGTTGTTTTTGTTCATCCTCTTCAACACACCTGAGTAACACTCCATTGGGTTCCTTGTAGTATACACTTCCTGCGATGATGTGTAAATTCCTTGATTGAAGGATTTGTTTTTTGCTATTCCTATTGATTGAGTGTTGAGGGCCATGGGTGAGTATAGGGATCAATTTTTCTGCCCATTTTGGACAAACTTCTAGATTAAACAAATAATTATCGGGCAGGTCATCGAGTACTCCATTTGGTGGCTCACCGTGTGTCAGCCTAGAAAGGTGGTCTGCTCTCACATGTGTGTTTCCTTTTTTCACTACTACTTCAAAATCGAACTCCATTAGTAGTAGAAACCATCGTACCAACCTTCCCGTGTTACAAGGCTTATTGACTAAGTACAACAAAGCTTGATGGTCTATGAAGAACTTGAACTTATTGGCTAAGAGGTAATGTCTGAATTTCTTCACTGCGTTTACCATTCCTAAGCCTTCTCGCTCCGTAGTGGTGTAATTTCGTTCTGCTTGATTCAGCTGTCTACTTGCATAGGCAATTGGATGATCGAGCTTACCTTCATCAGTTGGTTGGGCTAAGATACATCCAATGGCATAGTTAGAAGCATCAACATGAATATGAAATGGTTTGCTCCAGTTTGGGGATTTCAGAATTGGGGCTGTACTAAGCCTCTTTTTCAACTCATTGAATGCCTTCTCGCACTCTTCTGTCCAAGTGAATTGAGTTAAGATACCATACAAGGGCTTTGCTATGATGGCATACATGTGAATAAACCTACGGTAATATCCACAATGCCCCATAAAAGCTTGCACTTCCTTTGCATTCTTAGGTCTTGGTAGGTCTAAGATGACTTTAACTTTATCCTGGTCTGTAGATATTCCATTCCTTGAGACTATGTGTCCTAGGATTTTCCCTTGTCTTACCATGAAGACACATTTTTCTGGGTTCAAGAAGACTCTGTATTGTCTACATTTGGTGAATATTTTTCTCAACTCAGGAATGTGATCGTTTCTTTGATTGGAATATGTGCAGAGGTCATCTACATATACTTCCATGCTTTTCTTCAAAAATTCCTTGAAGACATGACACATCAATCGTTGGAACGTAGCAGGTGCATTAGTGAGTCCAAAAGGCATCACTTTGAATGCACACACACCCCATTCAGTGGCGAATGCGGTCTTATGTTGATCTTCAGTCGCAATCGCAACTTGATTGTATCCAGAGAATCCATCCAGGAAACTATAGACCTCTTTTTCGGCTACTCTCTCCAACAGGTGGTCCGTGATGGGTAATGGGTAGCTGTCACGTATGGTGGCTGCATTCACCTTCTTCAAATTTATGCACACTCTCAAGTTTCCATTTTTCTTAGGTACAACCACTAATGGCGATACCCATTCGGTATGTTCTATCTCATATATGAATCCTACCGCTAGTAGCTTGTCTATTTCTTCCTTAATTTTTACTGCATAAACCTCATTATACGTATAAGGGCATTGTTTGGAAGGTTTTGCGTCGGCCGTCATTGGTATTCGATGGGAACAAATAGTGGGCTCTACGCCTTTGAGATCCTTATAGGTCCATGCGAACACGTCTCGGTACTCTCTGATAAGGTGTATGAGTTCCTCTTCCTCCTCTTCAGATACATCTTTTCCAATAAATGTGCTTCGCTCTTCTCCATCTTCTACTGTTACCACAATTTTTTTGGTTTGTTCCTTGTTGTCGTATGCTTCTCCATTTCGTGCCTCTCGTCTAGGCATTTGAATGGCTACTTTTCTTTCCTCTACTTCGTATTTTTTAAAGTGTTCTGGAACTTCAAAAAGGTCTGGCTCCGGTTCTACCTTACTCATGTCTTCCTTCTGTCTGTGTATTACCGGAGCAGTTTCAATTGCTAAGATCTTTGTTGGTTCCTGTTCCTTCTGGTTCTGAATAGTATTTAAGTAGCTTTCTTCGGAGTCAAATTCTGGTTCCATTTCTATGCTTTCATATTCTTCTTTCCATTCTTTTTCCAGGATTTCCTCTTCTTCTACTTCTTGAAGAACAACCATATAGAGGTTTACATCATAGCCTTCATCATCTACGCATTCGTTCATCGTCAAAACTTCTTCGTTTACGCACACATCTAAGGTTGCTAAAATTTCCATCCATCCATGTGGCCCAAAAATCTCGTTAGAAAAGATTTGAGGCATGTAGTCTGGGTCTTCTACTAATCGATAATTAGGGTGTCCTATCGGCCACAGTTGTTTTTTATACTCCTCTTTCTTTGCTTCTTTGCACATCCATAACTGGGCATCTTCATGCATCCAAGATTGATCACTTGATCCAGCACTGTGAATGGATAGGTCATCTTCTTCCTTGTTTACTGGATTCCATTGTAGTGGAGGGACATCTCGATAGGCAAACGTGTGCAAATTTATCTTGGTGGTGTTTCCTTGATGTTGCAGGTATAATGAATCTCTTCCCCAATCTTGCACTACCCGCATTTGTCTCATAAAGGGTCGTCCTAATATCATTTCATAATTGGTTGCTTTCTCGAACTTACAAATGGCTAATGTATGTTTGAATTCTACTCCACAGGTGGTTAGTTTGATTCGTTCCAATATTCCTAAGGGTCTTTCCACATGACCGTCTGCTAATTGGAGTTTCATGCGTGTGGGTCGCAAGGCAGGTTTTCCCCACTTTTCCCATATCTCCTAAGTGGCAATTCCTACCCCGGCACCCGTATCTAGAATAGCCTTGGTCATGTACCCATTGTGGGTGACAGGTAAACATGTATTACCCTCATCTCCTTCACTAAATTCTCCCACTTTATCAACTGGGATTTGTATCGTTGATTTCATTTCTTTTTCATTTCCTTTTGTTTCTTCTTTACCTGGTGGTGGTTCTAGTTGGTTTGCTATCTGCCTCCATAATTGTGGTTTAAGTTGAAGCAACTCTTCCACCGTCAATTTGCATTGCACTTTTGTTTTCTTTAGTTCTGTTAGATTGTGTGAACTCTCTTCCGAGTTTCCTTTTCCTTTTCCATGTACTGTGGGTGCTCTTATTATTAGAGACTCTCTTTCGTATTCTCCCATGTAATTAGGCAACGTTGAAATGCTCAGGGTTTCCTCTCTACTTCTATCGAGTCTCGACACTTCCTCATATGCTTCCTCTAGGTTGGGATGGGGTTGACAATTTTCAACATTTATTTCCTCAAAAGGAGGTGGACTGACTCCATTCTTCTTCCATTGCTCTTCTCTGATTCTATTCCACAAGTCTTCTGGCCAATCAGCCTCTAGGTCTGGTATCATTGACACCTGTTCAACTTGTGCCTTTATTCGTTCCTCACGGCCATCTTCCTCTCTAGGTTCCTTGTCCTTGGATTTGATGCATTCTTCGTATAGACCATGTGCAATCCTGGTTTCTGGTAAGATCGGGATAGTTTTTTCTAGGGTTGCTTGTGCTATCTCAATAAGTTTCCTACATATCGCCAATCTTTCTTTTTATAATTCACCTTGAGGGTAGAGTTTTTCATGTTGCTCGATATTTGGGCCCAGTCTGATTCTCGCTTGGTAAGCTTTCAACAACATGTCCAAGTCGTCTGGCTTTGGGTCAGCTAGAATTGAACCTGGCTTCTCCTTTTCTGAGCTAATCCGTGGTGGCTCAGGGAGCTCCTTATGCATTTTTTTTTCTTTATGCTCTTCCCAGCCCTTAGTTTGTTTCTTACTGTCTTGACTCTTATTTCTCTCCCATTTTTGTTTGAGTTTTTCTCGTCTTTCCTTCCATTTTTGTACTCTTGGGTTTCGGGAGTTCTCACGTGTGTTCTCAGAATCCTCGACTACCTGAATTTCAGAGCCTACAGTTTTATTGTTCTCTTGTTTCTCTTCTAGTTGTTTTCCTTTATGTTGCTTTGCTTGGGCTCTAGTAATAGCCTTTAGTGGTACTGTGTACTCCTTGTCACTTTCGGCTCCTTCTATGACCTCAATCACATTGATTGGTGCAGTATCTTGAGTTTTTGCAGGATTCTTAGGGCAATCTCTAAAAAGATGTTCTTTTCCGCAATCACTGCCATATCCTTCCCAGATTCTAGGTGGTGGTGGATTGTAAGGTCGAGGGCATTCTCTAATGAAATGGTCTCCACCACATCTATAACATGGTCCCCTCTGCATGGGTGGTCTAATAGGTGGTCTCACCGTTGGTTGTGCTTTAGGAGCCATATACATTAAGGTGGTGGTCTCTGTTCCATAAGTATGATCATAGTCCTCATATCCATAATAAGCACCATCATATGCCGTTTCATATCCCATCGCGTTGGCTTCGTATGGATAGTACTCTCCTGGTGGAGGTTCATATCCAAGGTTTGTTGATTCTACCTGGGTCATTGTCGCTGCTGGAACTATAGCTCTCTCTAAGTTTTCTTCCGGTTGAGCATACTTTACGGATACTACCTGTTGAGGTTTTGATAGTTGGGGTCCTAGCACCGGTTGTGGTGGTGGATATGGTGCTTGCTCGTATGGCCGTGGTGCTTCTGCTGGTGTAGGATACGGGTTGTATCTTGGTATCTCTCTATCTAGTTCCCTAGGAGGGTATCCATAGGGTCTATACTGTGGTGGGTGAAAAGGGCGTACTTGCCTATTGAATGGACAGTTCTCGGTGGTGTGATTGGTATATTTTTGTTCTATGTGGCAGTACCAAGAAGTCCCTTGTTGTTGCTATCTGTGGTATGGATACATAGGTTGTGCACCGGCCCCTCCTCTCGTACATAAGTGTGTGGGATGCTCTCCTCCACATAAGTTACATCTCCATAACATAGGCACTCTTTGAGCTGGATTTTGGTAAGCTCTTTGCCCCTGAAATCCTACTTTCTTAGCTAGTAATTCTGCTAATTCTTCCATGTTACTAGAGTTGGACGTGACAGTGCTTCTTAAGTCTTCTGATTTAGTGAGGTCGGTCGTATCTTTGAGGTCCTCGGCAAGGTTATCTTCCAAGTCAATGCACTCTTGAAGACACTCACTTAATGTTTGTAGCCTCTTCACATACACTAGGGTTCTTAGGGTTCCGTTAGAGAGCCCATCTAAAAATAATGAAATCATCTTTCGTTGAGTGGGTCTCTCGGCTGCTGGGCATCTATCCACATATTGATTGAATCTTCTGGCAGCAGTCTTCACAGTTTCATTAGGGTTTTGTTTAAAGCTATGGATTAAAGACGCAGAATTGTGTTTAATCCCTCTCTTTGTGAATTCCCCGATGAATTCTTGAAAGAATTGTTCCATGTTTCCAAATTGATTGGGATCTAAGGGCTGGAACCAAGTTAGAGCTGTCCCTGTGAGGGTGAGCCCAAAAGACTCATACTGCACAAAGAAGTCCTCTACTTGTTCTGCTCTTAGAACTTGTTTAAACTCATCGATATGATCATAGTGTTCCCCTAATCCATCATAATGGTTTCTCACACATTTAGCTACTTGGATAGGTCTCAATCTTCTCATTGGTTTAGGTGGTCTGGGCATTACGGGAAAGACTGGGACAGCTGGTCGTAATGGATGTACTCCCGGCTGTCCTCCCACCAGTGGTCGGTACTGATTGCCTATCCCTGCATGGGTCTGATTGTGAGGTTGCACTCCTGGAGTTGCAAACTGTACATGAGTACAGTTGGGCACACTTCGTTGGCTGGTTTGTCTTGATGTGGTCTGTTCCGTCTCGTGTTGATTCCCAAAAGGATTTTGTGAAGTAGTTGCCTGATCTCTCTGAGGAAATACGGGCGTACCCATGTATCTCAGCCGAGCCCTGTCTAAGGCACTCACAGGCCAATTTCTCCTTTGGTCCTTGTCCAAGTAAGTGAGTCTAGTTTCATCATCTGGGTCTTTCAACTCATAGAATGTCATGGGACTTTCTTCTCTCCCTGGTGCAGGTAAGTCGGTTTGAAGCAATAAGTCTGATGCGTGGATCATATAAACTTCCAACAAGTAGTTGTCTTGAGGTATCAAATCTCCTCTCAAGACCCGTGATATTTGAGACCTGCCCCTAGGAGTAGTCACAAACCCTTCGGGGTGTGCTCTTTCGGAGTTGTCTGGGTCCACAAACTCTCCCCTTTCGTTGATCCTCTCAGGAAATTCAGTCACAATGTAGATATGGCCAATTTTGTCTACATAAGCACCTCCCTCGTACTTGACAGCAGGTCGGGGTACAATTGTGGCATTCAGGGAAGTTACCATCCTAGCCACAGATCTGTTTAAGCCATCCAGGTAGATGGGGATCTCCTGGGCATTAGTGGACACATACTGTAAGGAGGTACGATAATCTCCTTCAACAGTAGACATGAAATTCCTATTCGGTGTTGGACCTTGCATGTCTTCAGAAGCCATGGGTAGTTCTTCCTCTGAATCACTAGAAGTTTCTGAGTAGATGGAGTGATGACTGACCTGGGCAGCACTTCCCACAGAAGATATGACACTTCGTCGGCTACTTAGCACTCTTCCTGACCTCAAGTTCATTCACTCACCTAAGTCTCTCTAGGAGTCCCAAGGATTTTTCTTGAGTGACTCCTCTAATGTCTCTAATTGTCTGACAGAAAGTTAGTGTAAATCTAGAAGATATCACTTCCAGGCGATACTGCCTTGGCCGCGATACGATACCAGAAGTCCAAACGATACGATACTGTCTGCAGTAGACGATACGATACTGGGTAGTTACTACGATACGATACCAAACACAACGACGATACGATACTGGAATTCCAGGCGATACGATACTGGACACCCGCACGATACGATATCAGTAACCTTGACGAGACGATACTTATGATGGTATCGCGATACTCTCCTCCTGAAGGAAACGATACGATACTATAATAAGCGACGATACGATACTATCGGCTTGCACGATACGATACCAAATATGGTGTCGCGATACTTCACTAGGAAATGGCACGATACGATACTGGTAGGGACAGACGATACGATACGAAGATTCAAGACGATACGACACTGGAACTATGACGATACGATATCTTGATACAAACGATACGATACCACAGAACCTAGACGATACGATACTTATGACAGTATCGCGATACTATCCAGGCGAGATCGCGATACCAACTTGGCGACACGATACCACAATGGTATCGCGATACCAAGACTAGTACCCGACAATACGATACCTTAGCAATGGGCGATTGCGATACCAACTCGGGGTCACGCTACCAAAATGGTATCGCGATACCAAGACCGGTATCAAGCAATACGATACTTCGGCGAGTATCGCGATACAAGGGAGTTTTGGTATCGCTATACCAAACCTCAACCGATCGCGATAATCAAGCCAAAATACAAGAAAATTTGAAAATTTTTACACCCCCTTGCTCTCCTTACTCTCCTTACTCTCCTCCTCTCTCCTAGGCCTCTGTATCACATAAAAAGATGGTAACGATATCAGTTTTCCCCCTCCGCGATACTGCGCACCTATTTAATCACGTATTTATGCATGTTTAATGAGTTTTTAGCAAGTATTCTTTGTGGAACCTCGCCTTGATGTAGTCCTGATTGCACCTTGGACACACAAATTAGCTTTGAAGGCCTGCTCCTCGCAATACACTGCTCACGATACCACTCGTAGCTCTCAGACAATACCTGAACTCTGTGAAGTATCAAATGAGACTATTTTTTTTTGTTTTTATATTTTTTTAGACAGAATTTAAATTTTCCTAATTTTCTTGGTGATTTTGGGGATTTTTGGTGATTTTTGTCTAATCCTACTTCTACTCTCCTCACTATTCCTCTTCTTCTAACCTAACCCTAACTCCTCTTTCTCTCCCTTCCTTCTAACCCTAAACCTAAAACTTATCACACACACCTTGGAGATGTGAAGTAACAAGTGTTGGAGTGATTGACTAATTGTCGCAAGACAAATTCACTTCTACAAGTACGATTCCATCAAACTCGATCTATAACCATCACGAAGGCACCTTGGTTGAGTGTTCCCCGGCAACGGCGCCAAAAACGTGTGTACCTGAGTCAAAATGACTCAAGGACTTGTGCCAATGAGACTGTACCTCTATTGCCACACAAGTGCATATAGTGGGAAATCAACACACATTTAAATGTCAATCCGATCAAACGACCTAACCAAGTGTATGAGGACATGTGCACACATGACGGAAAATGAAGTGGTTAAGCTAGCATGCATGAGAAAAGACTAATCCACCTCTCAAACTCACTGAAATCCTGAAAGTGTTTGCCGCGATACCTCTTACAACAGTTTTCAGTATTTCGAGGATTTCTCCCAGCTCAAAACTCATAATATAGTCAATAGAATACTCCTTTCGAAGCTCTCGATGAGACGCATCTATCGGAAGTGGTTTCACTCGATTTTGACAACTATGCTTCAAGTTATGGCCAAAATAGTGAATAGCGGGAAACACCCTCACTCACGCCACAACTCCTACAAGCTCACACACACACACTACAGCAGTTCAAAATCAATGGGGAGGGGTAGACAACAGTCCTACACACACATTCCAAGCATTACACACACATACAAGATCAAAGAGAAGATAGAAATCTGTAGGAAAGAGGCAAATTCGAAAATCAGAAGAGCTCCTTCTTCACAATGGCAAAAAGTCTCTACAAAGAGTCACAAAGTGACTTATATACATGTGCCCTAAGTTTGGTCCTTTCACACAAGAGACCGGCACTTTATTCACTAAAAGACTAATCTCCTACTATTTTACAAGGGATATTTTACAATAACTTGGGATTATGCAACTAGAGGACTCCTCTAGTGCATTTACATGGCTTGAGGGAATTCTTGAAGACCTCGAAGAAGAAAAAATATGCCCATCATTTTGAAAATTTTGGGGCTCTACTCTTTATGCTTCTTTGCTCTGCAACACCCTTCCCCTCTTTGTCTCTATCGTCCCTTCACAAGCTTTACTTCTTGTTTGTCTCGATCCGCACTCGCATCCTTTGGTCAGTTTTGCCTGATTCTTGATCTTGCATTACGTTTTAGAGGCGCTCTGATTACTTAAAGCCTGTTAATTTGGTTTGCCACGCATGCCATCAGTGCACATATGAGGATGTAGCTCGTAAGCCTTGATCTGAATCTTCTGTAACTCAAGAGGTTGAAGCACCCTCATATGAAATACTTGTTGGCCCTGATTCCTCCCTTCGGCTGCGTGCTTTTCCTTAGTGTGTGCGCCCCTGTGGGGCTCTGTGCAGAGATGGGTGATGCGCCCCTACGGGGTTTCTTGTAGGGACTTGTTCTTGTCATCTTTATTTCTATTGAGCCGTTCTAGGCTTTGATTTTCTTCTTCTTTTCTTTTTGCTTGATTGTCCCTCTACAGGGTAGTTGGTACCATCCAACTTATCCTCAACAACGAACATACGAAATACATCACTGCTTTCAGCCATGGCTGGTGACTAAAATACCTTGATGCAGAAAATTGATTGTATCTCAAAAAGTTGAACATAATTGCCCAAACAAATTACGCTATACCTGTAGCAGACTTCGAGATGCTTATATTGGCGAATAGAAACTGGTATATACCTTTGGCACAAAAAGATGAAATAGCTTGCATAAGCACTACGATAGTGAGTTCGGAGGCCAAAACGAGCTCAGATCGCGATTTCGACACCACACAGGGAAGTTGTTTTGATCTCTAAAACATGCTGAGTATGCTCACCAAAATTCGTGTGATTTTGAGACTGCAACGGGAGGAGTGTCGACAGTTCCCTAGATGAAGCAACGACCTGCTCTGATACCAATTGTTGGAGTTAGACATCTGTTGAAGCATGCGAACAGCACAAGGAAGAAGAAGAAGCTTGGATCACAACACACAATACTGAATGTATTACTAGAGAATGTATAAAGATAAGTAGCCCATTAGGGCAATAGGCCTATATACAAGTCGGGGAAAAAAAAGCCTCTTTAAGAGGGAAAAAAGTGCCCCCGCGGTCCTAGTGTGTTCACACACATCAATACCTAAATATATCAACAGGTCCTTCTCTCAGTCTTACCTATTATTCCTTGAACATCATGACTAAGCCTTCTAGGATGGGATCTTTCAGTACTAAACCTGATTGGGGTAATATTCCACACATTAGCAAGATTCTTAGGGAACTCATGGATGATATGTTCTTTAACACTCTCATAATAGAATCCTTGAATCGTAAGATATTGTGGCTATCTTGCACATAGGGGATGGGGATATTCACGTATGAACTGATGTCCTTGGCACCATATATCTTCTTGAGTGGCTATTTTCCAGCCTCTGTACTCATCCTGAGTTGACGAAACTGCTAATGTAGGTTTCTTCTTGGAACTCCAAGTAATAAGCTTTGACCCTCCAAATGCTAAAACGCTTGATATGCTTCTTCCATCATCCTTGTATCATGTCCAATTTGCATTTGAATATAGCTTGAGATCAAAATTAGATGTGTAAGAGTAGAATATACCTTCATTGATTGTACCCTTTAAATATTTTAGTACTCTCTAAGTTATATCCATATGTGCCTTTCTTGGAGAGTGCATGAACTCACTCAATGTGCCAACACTATATGAGATGTCTACCCTTGTATGTGTAGCATAGATTAGGCTACCTACAAGACTTTATTAGTCTTTCATGTATTCAATCTATTCACCCTTAATCTATGTAGATTACTTGCATCCCTAAGAAGAATGTGACTTCTTCAAGATCATTGATCTTAAATTCCTCCTACACATGCTTCTTGATTTTGTCTATCCAAATCACATCATCACCTATCATCTATATGGACACATAAATAGATAACTTCATTATGAACCTTCTTGATGAACAATGAAAGATCTCAATTGCTTGATTTGAATCCTTGATGTTGTAAATAAGTCAGCAATTTGTACTTCCAAGCTCTACAAGCTTGTTTTGAACCCTATAGTGCTTTCTTAAGTTTGGATACATTATTTCAGTAGTTAGGATTCTCAAAACTCTAGGGGTTGTGACATATACAAGTCTTCACTGATTTATCCATTTAGGAAAGCACTTCTTACATCAAGTTGAAGTAGCTTCCAATTCCTTGGAGCTCCAACACTAAGCAAGGTCTTGATGGTGGTCATCTTGGCCATTGGTGAGAATGTTTCTTCATAGTCTATGCCCTATCTTTGAGCACATCCTTTAGCCACCATCCTTGTTTTGAACCTACAAATTGATACATCTTCATTTCTTTTCAATTTGTAGACTAATCTGCAAGTTATAACCTTTGTATTGGTTTGCATAGGAATCAACTCCCATCTATCCATCCTTTTGAGAGCTTCAGTTTCTTCCATCATGAATTTCTCCCAATTAGCATTTCCTTTTTCTTCTTCGTATGTTGAGGGTTCATCTAAAACTGAGTCCAAATACCTATGCCATCTAGTTCTCAATCTCTCTCTTTGTGTATCTCTCTCTTTGTGTATCTCTCTCTCACTCTGGTCTGCTTGTTCCTTGCTATGATCTATCGCTTCCTAGGTTGTGTATAAAGATTACCTCATGGGGCTTCTCTAGCCTTCTCTTCCTAAACTTTGAAGAGTTAGCATGTCTTGTACTACTTGTTTGTGTGAAAATGATGATTTATGGAGAGCAAAAAACTTGTTGCCTTGCCAAAAGATGAACATGTTTACTATAGTCAGAGACTATGTAAATTCATTCGGAATCATGGCTCAAATAGGTTTCTTTTCCTAGATTATCTAGGTTGAACTCATACATGTGGAACTCACCCTTAGTATGCTTGTTCGAAAAAAATTCAAAAGACGCTCCTCTTTAGCTTTCTTAACATGAAGATCATACAAAAGGGAAAAATTTAAAACTTCAAAAGAAATGGTAATACAACTGTAAGGAAATTTCTGTATCAAGTTATTCTTGAGCCTAATGAAATCTTGAGGAAAGTTGTAGAAGGCTATAAAATTTCACATTTTTTGCATGATTAAATGATCGTTCAAGTTAAGCTTTTATCTGCTACTATTGAAGATTCTTTATGCAAGAAATGTTCTTGAAAGGAAAAGATATTCCATAGGTTTTTATGATATTTTTTTGATATGGTGTGATCACCATGGGCTAGCCATGCCCTAGATATTTGGTTATTAATGATTGGGTTATGGTGACCATTCTCACTAGGTTGGTTATTAATGATTGGGTTATGGTGACCATTCTCAATAGGATAGAGGAGACTCTCTCAAAGTTTTCAAAACAATGTATAGTGCCATGAGAGCATGGAACAAGAGAACTTTATTAGTTTTTCTTATTCCATATGTTATGAAGATGCTCTATGTATTTGAAGTCTCTAAGTAAACATGCAATGTTAATAATTTGAAAGTCTATTTGGTGAAGTTTGTAATAAGGAATGTAAATGCATGTTATGATTGTAGCAATACAATCATAATCCTTGTTCTTGTACCTTCCTTTGGAATATGGTGATGTGTTTCTGATAGAGCAAGTATTGTATAAACATTTGGCAACCACGATTGGATGGTTTCAATGATGAAACACATCACCGAATTGATTGATATTGTTGCAAAGTGGTAAGGAGTACCTGAAATGAAATCACCATTACGACTATTTGGACAAATTCATTAAGCAGAGTTTAGAAACAATACATCTCAAAGATATTTCAATTGCTAAAGTAGCAAGTATCCT
Source organism: Ceratopteris richardii (assembly GCA_020310875.1). Classification (NCBI taxonomy): domain Eukaryota; kingdom Viridiplantae; phylum Streptophyta; class Polypodiopsida; order Polypodiales; family Pteridaceae; genus Ceratopteris; species Ceratopteris richardii. The sequence continues at coordinate 126,359,145 of CM035438.1, forward strand.
TCAAGAGTTGTTGTACTGGGTGGAGGATGGAGTGATATCTCTGAAACTCTTGTTGGATTGGATTTTTGAGTGGAAGAACAGAAAGTTAACCAAGGACTCATTGCAAAAGGAATCTAATGGAGCCGACTAGTAGTGTGAGCATCAAGAAGAAGAATACGCTATGGAATTAAGACAAAGCAGTGGTAGTGAACCCCAACCAGAATTGACCTTAGCCTTATCTTGCTGATGTACTGCATGTTCCAAATATAACAAAGAATCTGGTGTCTCTTGGACAAATGGTCCACCAAGGATTAGAAGTCAGGTTCAATGCTGATGGGTTAGATGTAGAAGAATACAAACAGGATGGAAGCTTGATTGCCAAAGGAACAAACTAGGTAGGATGTTCACCTTCAATGTGAAAATTCCTGAAATGAATGCATCCATGTTTGCAAAAGGTGTAGGAATCATTGCTGATATAGAGATCTGGCACAAACAGATTGGACATGCAAACTTGCAAAGGTTGAAATTGATGCAGTCAAAGGATATTGTCCATGGACTACCAAATTTCAAGGTTGTAGAGATGCAAAAGGTATGCGCAACATGTCAATTTGGAAAATAGTCAAGAGCATCATTTCCATATGACAAGCATGTTAGTGAGAATATACTAGAAATAGTACATACACATGTTTGGGGTCCTGCAAAGACCACATCTATGGGTGCTTGCAGGTTTTATGTTACTTTCATTGATGACCATACACGAAAAGTGTGTGTATATTTCATGAAAGAGAAGAGTGAGGTGTTCACTCACTTCTAGATTTTTAAATCTATGGTGGAAAAGTAGACAGAGAAGTATATTCAAACATTAAGATATGATGGAGGAGGTGAATACATGTCAAATGAGTTCAGCAATTTTCTAAAAAATCATGGAATTTGGGGTCAATTTTCATGCAGGTACACACCACAATAGAATGGCATTGCTAAACACAAAAATAGACATATTGCAGAAATAGCAAGAGCCTTGATGGCTGAGAAGAATATGCCTCTTTGTTATTGGGCAGATGTTGTTCATACTATTGTATAGATCATGAACAGAACTTTGACTCCTATTGCACATCAAGTGAAGAGAAGTTTACAGGTAAAAGGCCAAACTTATCACATCTGAAAGTTTTTGGTTGTATTGCATATGTACATGTTTTAGATGAATTGATGATGAAGCTTGATCCAAATGTAGAAAAGTCTGTCTTCATTGGATACTCCCTTGAGCAAAAGGGATATAAATGTTATAATCCACTCACACAATAAGTGAAGGTGAGCAGAGATGTGGTATTTGATGAAATGTCAAGCTTCTATGCAGATGCCAAAGAAGGATTGAATCTTGAACCAATGACAAAGAAAATGCTGAAAAATCAAGTGTAGAAGCTCAAGCTTTGAGTGGACAAGATGGATCACCAAGCAATAGTTCCAACTCAAATCCATGGAGTGGAAGATTGCGTGGAAATTTGAGTCCAGAAAATTCATCAAATACATCAAAGAAAGATAAAGAAAAGCTTTCTGGTGGTCATAAAACATGTAGAGGTTTTGAAGACGTTGATGGAGATTCAAGCGGTTCATAAAAGAGTCTTGATGAGGAACTTGGATTGCCCTCTATGAAGACTCTAGGAGTAAGAAAGGCACATGCAGATGATACAAGGAGAAGTGACGTAGGACCAAGAAGATCTCGCAGGATACGAAATTTAGTGCAATGATTGACATATGATAGTTACATGGCTCGTCATTGTGCCTACATGACAAAGTGAATACAAGATGCCGAACCTTCTTGTTTTGAAGATGCAATTGGAAATGAAGATTGGGAAAAAGCTATGGATGAGGAGATGGCTACACTTTATGGAAACGATACATGGAAGCTGGTTCCATTGCCACAAGGAAAGAAACCCATAGGCTGCAAGTGGGTCTACAAGGTAAAGCACAATGCTGATGGTAGCATAACCATGTATAAAGCACGTTTGGTAGCAAAAGGATATGCAAAAACTTATGGCATTGATTATGAGGAAACATTCAGCCATGTAGGTAAAATGTCTACTGTGAGAACACTTGTTGCATTACCTACAACAAAAGGATGGACATTGAATCAAATGGATGTGAACAATGCTTTTCTACATGGTGAGTTACAGGAAGAAGTATACATGGACCAGTTGTTAGAAGATGTATTTTTTGAAGCATTTTGGATGAAAAATAATTGTAAAATGACAAAAACTTGTAAAAATATTTATGCAATTGATGTAAAAATAAGGAAGAGTCTTCCTTATGTAGAATAGAGTTTTATGTAATTTTTCTAGAATTTTTGGAAACTCCTAGATAGCATATTTTTAGAATAATAGAGGAAAGGACCAAAGTTCAAGTGTGAAAAGCGACACTTGAAAATGTATATAAGACAATTTCCTCTATTATGAGGGGGTTGGTTGATCATTTGTTTACATGCTATCCAAGTGAATAGAGAGAGTTTCCTGCTGAAAATCGTGTTTTCTCCTCTTTGTGTGGTTTCATTGATTTGTTGAGTCTATTCTTTGTGTATCCATGAAGATTTGTGAACTTTTATTGTGTAATTTTGTTGAATGTGTATGAAGAGAGTTGAATATTGATGTGTTGAGTGAGAAATTGATGAAGAATGGTGTTGGAGATGAAAATTGTCTGTTTTCACAGAATCGCGATTGTCTTGTCTGTATGATACAGGTAATATTTTTGAGTTTGGACTTCATAATTGTGTTCTGCTGAGAAAATAGCATGTAATAGACACCAAGATTGTGGAAAATGGTGGAGATTTGCTCAAGATAATCTAAACCCTAGAAATTCCTCTTCATTTTCATCATTCTCAAAAATCCAGCCATTATTCTTTTATTTCTTGGATTCTATCATCTAGAAGGGGCTGTGGTCTCTTGAATACTTCCAGGATTGACAAAATAAAGATGTCTTGTTAATTCTTTATGCTAAATGATTGGAGAGGACAATTGTAGTGAAAAAGAAGGTCCAAAAGAAACCAGTGCAAAGAAAGAAGTTGACCAAGAAGGAGAAGGGAAAAACGGTAGTTGAAGCTGTAACTATAAAGGAGGCAGAATAAGTAATAGTAAGAGATCAATAAAAGGAATTTACTGCTGAAGAAGAATCAAAAGTGGAAAAACCAGGACTTGGAGGATCTTCACATTTTTCCTCAGATTCTGAAAGTGACATTGAAAGTTTCTTATTAAAAAGTCTGAATTTTTCAGTTCCAAGTACTCCTAATGTGGTTACACAGGCCACTGAGAAACAGAAAACACCTGAAGATTTGAGAAAGAAGGCTCAGGATAAGCAGGTTCAAGAAGAGGCAGTTAAGCAAATCAGTCCTGAAGAAGAAAGAAGGATGATGAAAGGTAAAGCAATAATGACAGACGAGGAAAGTGAAGTAAGAGAGGAATTCAGTTGTGGAATGGTGCCCACAGGACTAAAACCAATATGGACAAAACCCTCACAAGCTTATTTTAAATTAGATGAGAGCATAGCAGAAATAGTAAGAGAAGTGCAGAAAAGCACTCCATCCATAAAATAGAAAGGTGCAGATCAAGCTCAGGAAGCAGAAGAAATAGAAGTGAAAAAGAATGTTCAAGAAGTTACAGAGGGGTTGGTAGAAAAGGAGATTATCCAAAGTATAAAAGATGTACTTCATGATTTAAAGAGGAATGAAGAATTTGCAACCAGCAAAAATCAAGGACAAGAAGAAGAAATGGATCTTATGGACATTGATGAGCAGGAAGAAGGGCAGAAACAGCAGACAAGCCATGATGAGATAAAATTCAGTGAGACAACTGAGTCAATTTTAATTCAAGAAACCTCAATCCAGGAAAAAGAAGCACAACTCTCTACAAAAGAACAATCAGAATTGGAGAATAACAAAGTAGAAAAAGTAAAGGCAGATGAAGATAGATCAAGACTAGAGAACCAGGATACTCTGACTTTGGAACATGAAGAAGAGATGGCAGATCAAGAAACACTGGAAACTCATCAAAGTAATGAAGGACACCAGGCTAAGATTATAGAATATGAAGAAGAAGAGGAAGAGGAGAATGAGTGCAAAGAAGACAAACAAATAGAAGCTAAACAAATGGAAATGGAAGGGGGGTTGGAAAGAATACCCAAGAACATAAGATCTGCTTGCCAGATTATTATGAATAACATTGAGTAGTTTAGACCTTCAAGCAGGAATATGATTTTTCAAGAATGGTAGCAGAGTCTGAATTTGAGAAAGGCAGTATCATCATTAAAGAGCACAAAAGGGAGAAGGAACAAATGTCAGAACAATTGAGGAAGGTGCATGAGAAAAATGAGGAATTTACAAACAAAATAATTGCTTTGGAAGAGTTAGAAGTACAGAAACAAAATAGAATTCAATATCTAGAAGAAAAAAGTGTAAAACTAACAAAGCAGAATAATAAACTAGAAATGGAGCTGAGAAAAATTGAAGGAAGATATAGAACCTTCTAGACTTCTTATCAAATTTTGACTAAAGCAAATGAGGAAATCAACAAGCTATTATTGGAGGAAGGTCAGTTAAAGGATGGAAGTCAGACAGCTCAGATGACAGAGGAAGAAAAGGAAGAATTACACAAAGAGATTAAGAGATTACAAATAGAATTGAAAGAAGCCAAGGAACTAGAGAAGCAGGCTAGTATACATGTTGCTACATCAATGAGAAGATATGACAAGTTGCACATGGATATGGAAAAAGAAAGGAGTGATTGGCAGTCAAGGATGGAGAAGGAAAAAAATGAATGGATAAAAGAAAGAGAGTTATGGGCAATATAGAACGGAAGTCTGATGGTGACAATAGAAGAATTACAGAAAAAGCTGGACAAGCCACAAGCTCAAGAAGAAACACATATAGAGACCACATATACAGAAGAATATGAGGTAGGAAATAATGATGGAATACAACATGGTAGTGAACCAGCAAATAAAAGACCAGAGGAAGAATATTCAGAAGAATTTGTCAAAAAAATTGCTGACAAATAGAGATTCTAGAATGGATTTTATCAGAAAAATGCATGATGAATATGAAGATCAAATTGTCACATTTGCATTGAATAAGGGGATTAATCCAGACCAGCATCATTAGGCTGCAGACAGACTTGGCATACCTTTATGTATGATCATGGAGAGTATCAAGAACTATCAAATAGCAAGAGTTGGATTACCTCCAAATAAATATCTAGAATATGAAGAAGATATTAACGTGACCAAAGAATTATTTGAGAGAGCCAATCCAAAGTGGAGGAACAAACGGTTGGATGCAAATAGAGAATGCAAGAAAATTTGGAAGGAAGCACCTCTTCAATTGAAAAATTAATCCAACTTACTGCCCAGTAGCAAGAAGAAGAGAATGGACAATTTTTTGGGAAAGATGGAGAGAAGGTCAAATCCCACCTAAATGGTTGAATTTCCCAAAAATAGCTGGTCCAAAGGCAGGAACATGGCCTACAAAAAACTACATGGTGGATATAGCTGAGTCTGTTATAGCTATATACAAAGATGTAAACGAACCTGCATGCATTTTACTTATCCGAGTAATGAGATTAATTCTGGCATGTATAGAAACATACACAGATACAGATGTCAGAACATTAAATTACATTGGTTTCAATTCTCCAATAGATGCATTATTGTTTGATCTTAGTGAAACACCCGATAGAATCTGTTTAACGGCATACTACAACAGAGTAATATTTTTGCGCAGTCACTATTTACAAATTTTTAAAGATGCATTCGATTATGGGTTTTTTGAGAGAGAGTCAGAAATATTTGGAAACTTGTCAATAGTCACCAAGTCTTGCCTTACTGCATATGAAGCTGCTTACACAGAATATTTGAAAAAGGATGTAATTGATAAACCAGAAGCTGCAGTACATTGGAGAAAAGCATTGTTTGAAATGGTAAATAACCTGAACATTACACAAAGGAAAAGTCATGACTTACTGTCACAAGTCTATCAAAGAAAGAAAAAGTGAAGAAAGCAATCATGACATAAGAGCTGGAAAGTCTTTTCTCAGGAGCCAAAAGGTTTAGGAGGGGAAGGATGTTAGAAGATGTATTTTTTGAAGCATTTTGGATGAAAAATAATTGTAAAATGACAAAAACTTGTAAAAATATTTATGCAATTGATGTAAAAATAAGGAAGAGTCTTCCTTATGTAGAATAGAGTTTTATGTAATTTTTCTAGAATTTTTGGAAACTCCTAGATAGCATATTTTTAGAATAATAGAGGAAAGGACCAAAGTTCAAGTGTGAAAAGGGACACTTGAAAATGTATATAAGACAATTTCCTCTATTACGAGGGGGTTGGTTGATCATTTGTTTACATGCTATCCAAGTGAATAGAGAGAGTTTCTTGCTAAAAATCGTGTTTTCTCCTCTTTGTGTGGTTTCATTGATTTGTTGAGTCTATTCTTTGTGTATCCATGGAGATTTGTGAACTTCTATTGTGTAATTATGTTGAATGTGTATGAAGAGAGTTGAATATTGATGTGTTGAGTGAGAAATTGATGAAGAATGGTGCTGGAGATGAAAATCGTCTATTTTCACAGAATCACGATTGTCTCGTCTGTATGATACAGGTAATATTTTTGAGTTTTGACTTCATAATTGTGCTCTGCTGAGAAAATAGCATGTAATAGACACCAAGATTCTAGAAAATGGTGGAGATTTGCTCAAGATAATCTAAACCCTAGAAATTCCTCTTCATTTTCATCATTCTCAGAAATCCAGCCATTATTCTCTTATTTCTTGGATTCTATCATCTAGAAGGGGCTGTGGCCTCTTGAATACTTCTAGGATTAACAAAATAAAGATGTCTTGTTAATTCTTTATGCTAAATGATTGGAGAGGACAACTCCAAAGATCAATAACAAACACCAGCCACAAGGATATGAAGATTCAAAGCATCCAGAATATGTTTGCTGGTTGCAAAAGGATTTGTATGGGCTTAAGCAAGCACCTCGTGCATGGCATGCAAGGATTGCTGATTGCTTGACCACCATTGGATTTTCTATGTGTGATGTAGATCATTCACTATATGCAAGGAAGTGTGATGATGGCATCACAATTGTGGCTTTGTATATGTTGATGAGTTGATTGCCGATGGTGATAATGAAGAAAGCATCAAAGAGGGAAAGCAAAAGATGTAGATTAGGCAAGAGCTAAGGATGACATTAGAAGTACCTGTGGTTACTTAGCCTTTGCAGGTTCAAAGCTAGTGTCATGGAGGTCCAAGAAGCAACCAAGAGTTGCTTTATGGGACTTGTGAGTTCCAAACCTCATATACTTGGAGATAATGTAAGTTCCATGCATCTAGCAACAAATCCTATTTTCCATGCGAGAACAAAACACATAGAGGTTCATTACCACTTCATCAAGGAGAAGCTCATGGCAAAGAAGATTGACATTTCTTTTGTTCCTACTGAAAAGCAAGTAGCAGATATGATGATAAAGGCACATGATGGAATAAGCTTTGTAGATTCAAAGCTATGGCCGGTATTCAACGTATTAGAGAATGAAGACTCCAGCATACTTTAGCTTGATGGGGAGTTGTTGTAACATCAAGCTTACACTATGCTTGAGGTGGATTTGATCTACATCAAAGGCCATCGCTTGGATTACGTAGAAAGCATATCCGTTGGAGAGTTCTTTTACCTATGCTCATTTATTGTATTTTTTTGAGAGATTTTTGATGGTTCATTTACCGTTGTAAAAGGCTTGATCTTTACACATGTAAAGTAGAAAAAGAGAGCCTGAATTCCACGAATTTGTGGTGGTTGAATTGCATATAATCAATCAATCAATCACATAAAAGTAGATCAAACTAGATCTTCACTTTTCCTAGATTGTAGGAAAGTGAATTGATTCATTCCAACAACCATTACCACCTTCATTTGAATTCAAAATACACTTGTACAAGTCTTGGATCACTTCTAGAGTCCATATAAACAGTTCAAATCACTTGAAAAATGCATGAAAGCAATATACATACACTTGTGATCATCATTGTCTTGCTCCTTCATTTCTCTACATCATCTTCTTTAGGAGGTTTCTCCCCCCTAGATTTACGCCTATAACACTAACGGGTTACTTATTTTTGTACATTCTAGTGCTAATACATTCAATATTGTGTGTTGTGCTCCAAGCTTCTTCTTATTTGTCGTGCTGTTTGTGTGCTTTCATAGACGTCTAACTCCAACTATTGGTATCAGAGCAGGCCACCGCTTCACCTAGGGTGTTGTCGACACCTCTCTAGTTGCAATCTCAAAATCGCTTGAAATTTAATGAGCATACTCAAGGTGTTTTAGAGATCAAAATGGCCTCACTTTGTGGTGCCAAAAAGGCGATATGAATGCACTATCAGAGCACTTTGTGCAGCCTATTTCATCTTTTTGTGCCAAAGGTATATACCAGTTTCGGTTCACTAGTATAAGCATCTCGAAGTCTCCTAGAGGTTTAGCAGAATTCATCTGGGCAGTTCTGTTCAACTTTTTGAGATACAGTCAGTTTTTTGCATCAAGGTATTTTAGTCACTGGCCATGGCTGAAAGTAGTGATGTATTCCATATGTTGGCTGTTGACGATAAGATGGATGGCACCAACTACCCATTATGGGCTTATATGATGCGACATGTATTGGTTGCAAACGGACTGTGGAACATTGTGCAGGGTGTTGAAAAATGTCATATCACACCTACATTTGTTACAATTGTAGGTACTGAAGTTGACTAAAGTTGATGTAGAAGGTGTCAAAGATGGTGATATTCTGCAAATTCCTATTCGTCTTGTTGTTTCTCTTGCACCTATTGTAGAGCAGTTTCAGTGGGATGGTAGAGATGCTCAAGCAAATACATTGATAGCCTTCTCTATGAAACGTGCCATTATTCCTCACATTCGCTCTTGCACAACAGCTAAGGATGCTTAGGAGCTAGGAATGAGGCTTGTGTTGCTTACCTCCAAAAATAGTTCGAGAGTGAGCACATGAATGAAGGTGATTCTGACAGTTTTCTGACAACCATCAAGGATTTGAAGGAACAATTGATTTCTGCTAATGAAGTCCTTCTTGAGAGTTCACTTCTGCACATTGTTCTGCATGGTCTTCCTGACTCTGCTTCTACTCTTTGTTTGATGATGAAAGGCAATCCAAATGCCTCAGCATTTGAAGAGTTAGTTTCTATTTTGTTCCACGAAGACGAGTCTAGGTAGAATAGGTCTATTATGTGTGTTGTAGATCAAGCTTTCATGGCTAGTCAGAAGGTCAAAGGAAAATGGAGCTCTTCTACTAGTAAGCAAAAATCTGCAAATGCTACACATTTGAAGAAGGATGACAAAGATAAGAAGAAATCAGAAAAGCAAAAATTGTTTTGCAAATACTATAAATCAAATGATCATGTCATTAAGAGTTGTTCAAAGTTGGATGATAAAGAGGCAAAGAAGAAAGAGGCTCGAATGGTTGTTGTAGAGGCCTCTACACCGCATCAAGAAAAATTTGTTATTAGTTTCTACATTAGCAAAGATTGGCTTGGTTGTGAAATTTGTTGATGTCAGATGTAGAGTTCATGATCTATCAAATGGCGACATGATTATTCCTTCTAGCATTTTATGTCGTGGGTTGTATAATCTCATAGACTATGAAAGATCTATAAATGATTTGGCATGTGCAGTACATGATTCTTAGGCTATGTCAGATGCAAAACTTTGCCATGCATGCTTTGGTCATCTGAATTTTGCTAGTTTGCTATGCCTACAAAAATCTGAAATGGTGTCCTCTTTGCCCAAACTTGAGGCACCCAAAAAACATGTTTGTGAAGGCTCTATTTTGGGCAAAATGCAACGTTCCTTCTTTCCAAAAGATGGTTCACTTTGGGCTACTCAGGAATTGCAACTTGTATTGAAGAAACAAAGACTTGATGAAGGGTGCATGCATAGTGATGCCTGTGGTCTTATGTAGACACCTTTGTTTGGGAACTATCTTTACTTTGTGACTTTCATCGATGATTTTTCCAGGCATGCATGGGTATATCCATTGAAGGCAAAGTCTGAAGTGCTTATGTGCTTCAAATAGTTTCTAGTTTTGGCTAAAAATCTATCAACATGTAAAATGGGCACCCTACATTTTGATCGGGGGAGGGGGGGATATATGTCTTCTGACTTTAATGCATTTCTGGCTGAACATGGGATAAAACATCAGTGTACAGTGCCGTATACACCTCAATAGAATGGAGTTGCTGAATGGAAGAACATGTCACTCATGGAGATGGCGAGGTGTATGGTCAAGAGTTAGGCTTTACCACATAGTTTCTAGCTTGAGGCTATCATGTGTGCAACGTATGTACTTAACAAGTGTCCCACTAAAGCACTATAGTCTATCACTCCATATGTGGCTTGGCATGATCGCAAGCCATCTGTTCCTCATCTGCATGTTTTTGGTTGTTTGGCATATGCATTAGTTCCTCAACAACATCTTAGAAAATTGGATCATAAAGTAGTAAAATGTATTTTTGTTGGGTACAATTCTGAAAGTAAAGGCTATCGTCTATATCATCCACAGACTAAACACATTCTAGTTAGCCGTGGTGTTGTTTTTGTGGAAGATGCTATTCAGTCATTGCTTTCATGTACAAAGGAGACATATGTTAGCTCCAAAGACATGTATGATACTTTGCTGCCTCATTTTATAGGTGGACAGTCTAGTGCTGGTCCTAATGAGGCAACTTCTCAACCTTTGCAGGTTTCATGTGATGATGCAGATCATTCCATTTTTGATGTAGATTTACATGATGCACTTGTTGATGAGAGACCTGATATTGAGCAAGCAAAAACTATGCCAAAATGGCTAGTGTAGACTTTGTGTGACAGCAAATTATCTGCACCTCTATCATATTGTACTCGTTTAGGCTCTCATAGTGCCTCTTTTGCATCAGATTTCTATCTTATGCTTGCATCTAGTCTTCGTGATGCGAATGATCCTGTTTCGTTTGATGAAGCACAAAATTCAAAAAATTGGATGGCTGCTATGCAATTTGAATATGATTCTACAATGAAGAATGGTACCTGGTTTTTATGTGACTTGCCTCTTGGCAAGAAGGCCATTGGCACAAAGTGGGCTTGCAAGCTCAAGCGTACGCATGATGGAACAATTGCCAAGTATAAGGCTAGGCTTGTTGCAAAGGGTTATGCGTAGTGAAGAGGCATTGACTTTGATGAAACATTTGCACCTACATGCCGTATGACCACTATTCATCGCATGTGTGCACTTGCAGCCCATCATGGTTGGAATGTACATCAGTTGGACATTAAAACTATAGTTCTGAATGATGACTTGCATGAAGAAGTGTATGATTTTCATCCCCATGGATTTGTGCAAAAAGGGCATGAAAACCAGGTGTGCAGGTTAAGAATAGATTTATATGGTTTGAAACAAGCACCACGTGCTTGGTATGAAAACATACATGCCTATCTGATTGCACATGGTTTTGAGAAGAGTCCAACTGAAAGCACCTTATATGTTAAGCATGCTAATGATGGGCTTCTGATTATTGTGGTGTATGTTGATGACATGCTTCTCACTAGTTCTCATGAGAAGCATATTGCTAATTTCAAGGCTGGTTTACATGCCTCATTTGAGATGTCTAATTTGGGGCATTTGCATCATTATTTGGGCATTCAATTTATGCATGTTGATGGTGGAATGGATTTGTTGTTGGTGTAAAGCACAAGCCTACACATTTGGCTTGAAAGATATCTTGAAGACTCTACATATGTAAAGAAGCATAGGAACCATTGCTAGTGGTTAATCACCACTTTATCTCATTGTAAAAGCCAAATTGACTTGGAATCTTTTGTAATCACCTACCAAAAGGATTCCTGGAAAAATTTAGCTATTTGATTGAAGGAATATCTCTTAGGATATAGGAGCTTGATCATAGGGAGCCAAAAGTTTGAATTTGAATTCAAACTTTTACTCATTTCTTAAAAAAATTGACATGGAAAAGTCACGGGTAGAACTCATCACTCCCGAGCTTCTCATTTCTAATTTTGAGTGTGTGTGAGGTCTACCATCTAGCCCACACCTCTCTACACCATTAGGCAATGTTATTCATGCCAATGGAGTTGTGTACAAGTGTTCATTAATACATACATTCATATTGTTCATCTCTGAGTTCTCTGCTAGTCTACTTAAAAGTTTGTCAACTTGTGAAGGGAATATCTCGATCAATTCTTGACCAAATTCAGTGATTCAAAGCTTGTTGGATTCAGCTTAAAGTTATCTACATGCTGCCAAAATTTTAAGAGATTCTATTTGGCCATTTCAAAGAAATCTGCGTCGAGGTGATCTCTGGTCATTGTCTGCTACAGTCCTAAAAAGTCGGGGGTATAGCGTAACTTGCTAAATTGATTTCTCTTAGCATAGTTTATCTTTTTACATAATTCTACTTGGATTAGTTAAGTTACTAAGCTAATTAGATACCCCTAAAAGGAATTTTTCCAATTCCTACTATGTTGTTGATACTGAGCAAAATACCCAGCAGGTGTCAAGACATAAATAGAAGGTTTTCTTGAGTTTGTGAGCTTCAAAGTTATCTGTTTTGGTTCAATCATTACACATATCACTTCCAAAGTACATAGGCCATTTTTTAGTGTTATTGGAAAGCTAAGGAAGTCTACTTATGAACGTTGAAGCAAAAGAGGGCTGGTACAAAGCAGGTCTTAGCAGTACCTACTCAGTCTCTTGGTGCATCCATCCATCTTTCCCAACAGTGGTATCAGAGCAAATTAAGGTAAAATGGGAGATGGTTTTCCTTCATTTATTGATAAATTGGACAGGAACAACTATCAAGCATGGTCTCTAAGGATGAAGACCTACTTACAAGGAAGGAGTCTCTATGGATACATCTCAGGAGATGAGGAATTGCCCTCATTCAAAACAAGAGGATTGCCAACCAAGGAAGAACATGAAAAGCTCAACACATGGTGTGCTAAGGATGCATTGGCAAGGTCTTACTTACTCAACTCTATCTCTGAATTTCTTTTGCCACATATTAGAAATTGTAAGACATCCCAAGAGACTTGGGAAACCTTTTCATCTTATTTTTCCTCCAACACAAGGGCTAGGAAAAATCAATTGTGGATTGAATTCACAATATTAAGGAAGCAACCTAAGCAAGCTGTTTTAGAATTTGTGACCAAGATTAAAGATGTAGTAGATCAGTTAGCAAGCATAGGAGAAGAGATTGAAGAAGAGCAGATTGTAAGGCAAGTAATCAATGGGATCAAGGCTGATGACAAATGGGAAAGCTTCACCACTGCCATGGATCTTTACATGGACATGCAAATACCAGACGTAACAACTCTCATGGGACAATTGTTTACACATGAAGCAAAGCTCAACAAGAATGGAGATACTTCCAAAGGTAATAACTCTTCTGCCCTATACACTGATAAGAAGTCTAAAGATAAAGGCAAGAACAAGAAGGTGGAAGATGAAGGCTCTACCTCTTAAGCCAACTATGTAGGAAGAGGTAGATCATCAAGAGGAAGGGGCAAAGGAGGTAAGCAAGGTAGGGGGAGATCCTATAACTCCTCACCATGTAACATTTGTGGTTTATCAAATCATACTACAGATGACTGTTTCAGAAATTACAAGAATCAGAGAGGAAGAGGATACCAAAGAGGTGGATACTCATAGTCAAGAGGTAGGTTCAACCATCACCAAGGCTACAACAACAACTACAACAACAACTACAACAATAATTACAATGGCAACTACCAAGGAGGATTCAAATCCAGAAAGGACTACAACAACTACACAGAGGAGCAGGATGACTCTCTTTTGATCATGAACATGACTTCAAAATCAGGTACAAATGATGACCACCTATTCTACATTGACTCAGGGTGCTCAAATCATGTGGTTGGCAATGTAGCACTACTCTCTGATCTTGAGGAACCAAAAGGTAAGCATCAAGTCCAAATAGATGATGACACAAAGCATTCAATAGTTAAATTTGGAAATGTTAAGACTTGTGATGGAAATCAGAATTTTTTGAGTAGGGTACTCTATGTACCAACCATTACAAAAAACTTGATGAGTGTTGGGAAGATTGTGGAGAAAGGTTTGCAAGTTAGATTCAACCAATATGGAGCATTTGTGGAGGATCCAAGGCATGGGTTCAAGAGGATTGCTAAAGGAGAAAAATCAGGTAGACTTTTCACTTTTGAGTTAGAAGACACAAAGAATATTGCATGTTGGAAGCAGCCAGAGGCACAGTCGACACGGAAACATGTAACGATAAAGCAAGGAACCAGTCGAATCGTTTTTCAAATAGTTATGTTTTCAAATACTTTCCAAAAACCTCCAACAGTGATTCTTATCACTATTGTAACATATGTAACATAGAAAACCCCATTTTGTAATCCACAGCTCCATTTTGTGCAAGCCGAGGAGTCCTCGAGCTTGAGGAGCTTAGGTAGAATGTGCGTACCAATTTTCGTTATTTTTAGATACCGTTTACCCTTCCAAATAGCATCTAGGACCTAATTTTTAACTATGCCGGTCACTAGATGTGAAACCGGTCAAAACTAGTCTAGAAACTATAAAAAGAGCTAGAGAGCTCATTTTTGAGGTTGGCTAGTGTGAGATTAGAGCTATTTTGAGCTTGTAATAGTGTTCTTGAGTAATAGAGCTAATTTCCCACCTTCCATTGTGTCTTGCTTGTCTCTTCGTAGTGTGTGTGCATGTGTGTGTGCATTTCTATGCTTCTCACCATCACTCTCACTTCATCTCACATTCACGATCTTCATATCACTCCTATCTCTTCCGCGGATTGACATTAAGGAGGTGGAGCTTCTTAACGTGGTTCTCACCATTGTGTTAGAGCAACACCAAATTTGGCGCCGTTGCCGGGGATCGAGTCTAAGACGAATGTGTGATGGTAAGAGTATAGCAAGAAGTGGTGTTGGAAGGTAAAAATTTCAGTTTTTGTTGTTGTTTTTACTTAGTTTTTAGTGTTTTTCACCTCCCCCACACTCCACCTTCATCACCGCATCATCATCTTCATCTCCAGAAAAATTAGAAAATTCACCATATCCACCCATTCTCCTCATTTCCCCTCATTTGTGCATGCGAGAGAGTGAGAGAGAACTTTTGTGCTTGTGTGTGCTTTTGTTTTCTTGAGTTTTCTTGCAGGTACAGAGCTCCAGTGCATCAGGAAAGCTTGGAAAAGGTAAACTTTTCAGTTTCTGTCAGAAATTTCCGACTGTGTCAGACCATCGCGATGGTCTGCAAAGTTCGGAATTTGGAGAAGGCGACCACACCAGCGTGTAGGCGACACTAGCGCCTCTAGGAATCCACAGCTGCATTCACAAAATTTGCATTTTGGTGGACCATCGCGACGGTCTCTGACCATCGCGATTGTGTCACACCATCGCGATTGGCTCACGCCATCGCGACGGCTTGGCCGGACCATCGCGACGGTCTCTGACCATCGCGATTGTGTCACGCCATCGCGATTGGCTCACGCCATCGCGCCGACGGTGCCACGTGGCAATTTAGACCATCGCGACGACACCCTCACACCATCGCGACATTTCAAAAATTCAGACCATCGCGATTGGCTCACGCCATCGCGCCCAGACCATCGCGACGGTGCTCTTCAGACCATCGCGATTGTGCATGTTGACCGTTGACTGACGCCATCACGATTGTGCACTTTCACGCCATCGCGATTATCCAAGTTCACGCCATCGCGACGGTGCACTCCAGACCATCGCGATTGTCCAAGTTCACGCCATCGCGACGGTGCTCTTCAGACCATCGCGATTGTGCATGTTGACCGTTGACTGACGCCATCGCGATTATCCAAGTTCACGCCATCGCGACGGTGCACTCCAGACCATCACGATTGTCCAAGTTCACGCCATCGCGACGGTGCTCTTCAGACCATCGCGATTGTGCATGTTGACCGTTGACTGACGCCATCGCGATTGTGCACTTTCACGCCATCGCGACGGTGCACTCCAGACCATCGCGATTGTCCAAGTTCACGCCATCGCAACGGTGCTCTTCAGACCATCGCGATTGTGCATGTTGACCGTTGACTGACGCCATCGCGACGATGCTCTTCAGACCATCGCGATTGTGCAATTTCACGCCATCGCGACGGTCCCAGACCATCGCCATTATCTCTGACCATCGCGATTGTGCCCCCCATCGCAAATTTTAGGGTTTCATTTTTTGGCCAATTTTGGGGCTATTTTTGGGAAATTTTTGGGTGATTAGACTCATAGGAGACCCCTTAGCTCATATTTGGAGAAAAAACCTGTTTGTCAGTTTTTACCCCCCAGGGCCTGAATGGTCATAACTTTTTCATCCGAAGTCCATTTTTTGAGCTTAATAGCTCGTTAGAAAGCTCTTAAAGAATACATCTATTTTTAGATAAGCTATTTTGACGTTGACCTAGTGTGGGACTTGGAAGCCAGGGGGCAAGCATTAAAAAGTTGGGCAAAAGGGAAGGGACTTAAAAGGTGTATGTACTTAAGTGCTTGATCATCCAACTCTGAATTGGTCTAATATTGGATTTGTCCAGGTCTAGCAAGGGCAATCAAAGACAACCAAAGCAAGGCAGTGAAGGGCATAAAGCTTGGGAAGCGCGGCTTCTTGGGCATCAGAGCAACCAGAAAAAGCTTACTCGAGGTTGGAAGATTACTCAACCCCCTTAGTCAATTCTTAGCTTAGGATAAACGTTAGCATTGTGGATTAAGACGATAGAAACGCCTCAAGTTCAAGATATTTAATTCTTTCAAGTTCAAGACTAAAGTAAAGGTGTGTGACACGAAAACCTAAAGGAAATAACCTAAGTCTGACGGAACGAGAACTCAAAATTATCACGGAAAGTCGAATTCCTGACGCATACATTAAGACAAGAATCTAAAGAAATCTAAAAAGAATCAAGAAAGTAATAACAAAGAATCGGTGACGATCTGAGCGTGTACTGAGTGTGCAAGGAAGGAAATTAATGAACCTTAGATCGGGCAAACATATAGGTAAGTCAGACCGACGAAGCCTTAGATCATCAGAGGCAAGTGTAAGAACTACTGCACGATCGTGGGCTCAACAATTGAACACTAGTTATCCCTACGAGAGCTCAGACACTAGTGATTCAGAAATGGCATTTAGCACAGAAAGACCATAAGGAGGGTCGAATGTAGCCTATTTAGAAGAACCTGAAGGACCCTATAGAACACAACTAGAGTTTCTCCGAACCAACCGATTAGGTGCTCGCATCTATGAGGATGGTTTGCGAAGGCAAGTGGTGCAAATGCACAACCCCGATCAACCCATTGGATTGGAACGTCTAGTGGTGAAATTCGAGAGAGACGCGTACATAGACAAGGAAGGAACAATGTACATCTTAAGTACGCAGCCAAACAATACCACCGAGTTTCGCATGATTCAACCAGAGACGGAAGCAAAATCTCAAGGAAAGGAACCATTAGATGAGCCTAGAACACCTAGAGGGAAATCTGTACTGACACGAGTACTAATCCCAGAATGGATCCCTCAGGACAACAGAAGCATAGAGTTGTTTGTAAATAAAGAAACGGATGAAGCCTTTTGGAGATACAAGACAGAACTACTTAGTGAGGTAGGTATCATCACTATATACGAGTTCAAGGACCCGGATACACCTGGAAAGGTTGTATACCTGGATGAGACTTCAGAAAGAGTCTTTGTGGTACCCGACCGCGCCAAAAACACATACACATGGAGAGGAGAATTGGTATTCCCTCCATCTAGAACAAACATGAATACAAGTCAACAAGGGGCAGGAACATCCTCAGCCCATGGAAATCAAAGAGAGGGAATTAAAGAGAGACCGGAAGTAAGCTTCACTCATCCCATAGGGAGAGATAGAACAACCACGGACACTAATAGAGTGGATAGACAAAGGGATCATGGAATACCAGGTGGTAGAGATGATTTTCCTCTACCTAGACCACGTGAACACGCAAGAATATTGAGACCCACTCAATTAGTAAAATCAATGAAGAATTATTTTGATGGGACAGGAGATCCCTATGACCACGTCGCAGAATTCAAACAAGTACTAAGAGCCGAACAAGTTGAAGACATGTTCACGCAATACAACGCATTTGGACTAACGTTAAAGAATACCGCTTTAACTTGGTTCCAACCTTTGCAACAAAGGCAATTTAGAGACATCCATCACTTTTTAGAGTCATTCATCACTGAATTCTCTAAAAGTGGGATTAGACATGACACATCTTCGTTGATTCATAGCTTTAAACAGACCCCTCAAGAAACAGTTAGATTGGCAGGACGTAGGTTTAGACAATATGTTGAACGATGTCCAATGCAAGAGCTACCCTCACAAGCTAAGCAAGTGTCATTGTTTCTAGATGGCTTGTTGAGCTCTAAACTACGCTCCTACGTGTACCTAAAAGAACCCAGAACGCTAGAGCAATGTGTGAGAATATGCATAGACATTGAGGACAACTTAGGAGACGAGTTGGAACTCTCCAAGGTCTATAAGGACTCAGACTGTTCATCTCTAGCATCTACAAAATTGTCTAGCTCAATAGAAGACCTAGCAGAAAAAGTGGCCCAGAAACTAGGAGTTTCTAGTAAACCTAGGGTGCTAACAAACAAGCGTTGTTACACCTGTGGTGGTGACCATATGGCAAATGTGTGTCCCAATGCACCACAACCACAAGCCAACCCTAGTGGCCAATACTGTACAATCGAGAGAAGATACACGAATCATACGGCTCAGGACTGCCCATACAACAAACAAACCGTGAGACAGAACTACCCGCAAGCATACCCGCAGCCAGGTAGGTATCAAGGCCAATACAATACTCAGCCTTATTACTATAGGCCTCCTCAGAACTACCCATACCAGGCTCAACAGTGACCTCAACCTGTCTTAGCTCAGCAGCCACCCCCACCAGCGAATGTCATCTCAGTCAAATATGCTGCTGCAGAAGAGAACCTAAGTAGGGCCTTAGTGCCTTCTTCACCTTTGATCACAGAGAGTGACCCCCACTAAAACAGTTTTGATTCTACGCATGTCGATAGTCCACCCGCATATTACACAGAGTCACCAGAACACGTGGACATATATCATTATGATAGTCCACCAGTGGAACCTAGTTGGGAGCCCGACTATGCTAATGTGATGTACACAAACCCAAATCCACAGCCCCAATTAAGACAACAGAGACCACAGGGCCCTAGAGGACCATGCTTTAGGTGCCAAGGAGATCATTTCATAAAGGATTGTCCACACCCCCCGATAGCAGGACAATCACAGTACTATAACATCCAAGGCTTTTGTGCTGATTGTGGCAAAGAGCACATAATCAAAGATTGTCCTAAGAACCCTGTTAACGCTTCGAATGTGACACCGATTAACGTGATAGGTATTGTAAATAACGCAGATGGATCCAACCCTACATACGTGCCTATCCAAGCTATAACAAGAGCCCAGACGCTCTTACAGAACCAAAAGCTTAATCAAGAGAAAGTAGCCGGAACCAGTGAAGTTGCAGAATCTAGTAGCAAAAAGACAAAATCTTGGAAAGATTCTAGAGAAAGAATTTTAGAGAAAATGGAGTAAAAAAATAACTGAGTTGGAAGGAAGTTTGAAGGAATCTAGAGCCAAAATCCTAGAATTGACTTCACAGGACTTGAATCAAGAGAATCCAGCCCAGAAATCAGGATCAGTTTTAGCGGAACCCATACCAGAAGATCTAGACATGATGTTTCGTGCATATCAGGCTAGATTAAAAGAGGGACCTCAGGTAGCTGAAATGAGCAAAAACTACCCTCGAGCTGATCTAGAAATTGAGAGAACTAAACTTTGCATGAAGATGGTAGAACTAGCACAAGCTTTGTTTGAAGCCTCTAGATATCTTAATTGGAATAACATAGCAAAACCGGAATTACATTTTCAAGGACTAATGGAGAGGTTAGAATATTTGATCGAGAGTAAAGAGAAAAAGGATCAGCCTAGGAACCCTATCGTCCCAGAAACACAGGAAAGGAATGCACCATCCCTGTCTCAAGTACCCAATATAGAAAGTCAAGACAATTTGTCTTCCATACATAGGTACTCACATGAATTTTTGAGAGAAATACAAGAATAGAAATGGAGAAAAGAACAAGGAACCCATCCTCCTATTCAAGAAATAGATGACTTGCAGGAACAATTTCCCCAAGACATCCCCTCTATTTACGATGGTGTAGAGGAAGAACAACTGAGTGAACACACAAGATTTGAATCTAATTCTTTACAAGAATTACCTCAGTTCACAAGACCTTGGGAAGCCAAGTCTATTAGTATGAGAGCACCCACGATAATAGTGAGGAATGAAGAATCAGTAATCCCTAGAAACACGGAAGTGATCAAGAACACTAAAGTACAATGTAATTTCACTCTAGAGGAGTTGTTAAAGGTTAAACCAGAATTGTGGAAATATGTAGCAAATCAATTCCCCGAGCTTGCT
The DNA here is from genome assembly GCA_020310875.1 of Ceratopteris richardii. Taxonomy (NCBI): domain Eukaryota; kingdom Viridiplantae; phylum Streptophyta; class Polypodiopsida; order Polypodiales; family Pteridaceae; genus Ceratopteris; species Ceratopteris richardii. The sequence goes on from CM035438.1 coordinate 126,379,712, forward strand.
ACTACTCCCTCACAAATAGGATCACAAAAGAAGGTACCAGAAATACCCGTAGAAAAGATCGGAGATGTAAGTGAAGGAGAGAAAGGTAACACTTATCTTCCGATAACCCATCAGGGCTACACCACGAAAGCCATCTTAGATTCAGGAGCCGGAGTAGCCATAGCTACCACCGCTTTATGGAAACGTTGGGGTAAGCCAGCATTAAGACCCACCAGGATGAAGCTACAAATGGCTGACGGACACATAGAAAAACCATTAGGCTTACTAGAAGGAATATCTCTCACCACTTGTGGTGTAGAATTTGAGCATACCTTTGCCATTTGTGACTTTGAAAAAACCATGCTTATGAGATGATATTGGGACGACCATTCATGCGTCAGTTGCAAATTGTACAAGATTGGGGAACCAATTCTTTGTACTTGCAACATTTAGGAGTGACTACCAAAGTCAATCTTAAAGACTATTCACATCGAGATGTACCCCCAATACAATGGAATACCATCCATAAGACACCAGTAGAAACAGAATCCGTGCACTCATTAGAATCAGATCCTTCTTGGTTGCATGAGGATACCCATTTATGGATGTGTAAAGTAGCCAAACAAGAGGAAGAAAGGCTAGAAGCCAGGACCTTAGGTGCATAACAAAATCCACGAACCCTACAAGATCCAGCCTACGCACCTGTAGTATTCCTAGACGAAGAGTTTGAACCCCATGGTTGGGCAGAAATCCTTGCAACCATGGATGTAGCCATCAATGAAGAACAATGGACACCCCACTGTGACGAGGATGGCTATGACATATCAGTTTTCACGATAGAGCCAATCATGTGCGATGCAATTTTAGAAGAGTGTGAACCTAACACTGATGCATTTGAGGATGCAAGCGATTTTGATTTAGAATCAATTATCATGGATTCTCCCTTTGCATCAGAGGAAGAATATTTTTTCGAAGTAGAGACTCACCCTCAGAGACACGAGGAAATTACGAATGAGGTGAGATTAGCCACGGAAGTGACTACTAAGAGTGAAGGCAAGAAAAGAAAGAAGAAAGAAACCATGTCAGAAAAAGAAGAATCTTTGTTTGAAGTACCCGAGAACTTCAAGAAATATGAAATCGAAGATAGAAGAATCATGGTACGAATGCCTAATAGAAAGGCGAATGACAGACAAGTATATGATAACCGCGAGACAACCAAGAAAATAATCGTAGCCATAGAAGGAGAGGAAGAAAAATGCACATACATAGGGCATGATTTGACAACTGAAGAAGAAGAAGAGCTAGTTGCCCTATTACGCGAATATAGAGATGTTTTTGCGTGGAGTTACAAAGATTTGAAAGGAGTAGATCCAGATATATGTTCTCATAGAATCCCTATGACTCCAGATGCAAAACCGACAAAACAGAAACCGTACACGTACAATGATAACTACGCTGCGAAGATTAAAGAGGAGATAGATCGCTTGATAGAAGCAGGATTCATTTACGAAATTGAGCATACCGAATGGGTATCCCCCATTGTGGTTGTGCCCAAGAAGAATGGAAAATTGCGTGTGTGTATTAACCTTAAAAAGGTTAATGCCGCAACGATTAGAGATAGTTATCCTCTTCCTATCACAGAACATCTATTGGAAAGAGTTGCGGGCAAGGAAGTTTACAGCTTTCTTGATGGATTTTCAGGCTATAATCAAGTAGCTATCGCTCCAGAAGACCAACACAAGACGGCATTTGCCACTGAATGGGGCATATTTGCATTTCGTGTGATGCCATTTGGCTTAACAAATGCACCCGCCACTTTCCAGCGACTCATGTGTCATGTTTTTAAGGAATTTTTACGCAAGAGCTTGGAAGTTTATGTCGATGAACTATGTGCTCATTCAAATGTAAGACAGACACATATCCCAGAGTTAAGACAAATATTTGACAAATGTCGAGAATATCAGGTTTGTTTGAACCCAGAAAAGTGCGTTTTTATGGTTAGACAGGGCCGAATTCTAGGACACATTGTGTCAAAAAATGGAATCTCTACGGATGAAGAAAAGGTGAAGGTAATTGCAGATTTACCTAGACCAACTAATGTGAAAGAGGTACAGGCATTTATGGGCCATTGCGGATATTATAGGAGATTCATACACATGTATGCAATCATAGCCAAGCCTTTGTACTCTCTTTTAACCAATTTCGAATGGACAGATGAATGTGAAAATTCATTCAATGAACTTAAACGACGCTTGTGCTCAGCACCTATATTGACTACCCCAGATTGGAGTAAGCCATTCCATGTACATGTGGATGCATCCAATTACGCCATAGGATGTGTGTTAGCACAACCCACGAATGAAGGTAACATAGATCTCCCCATAGCTTACGCGAGCAGACAATTGAACGCAGCAGAAAGGAATTACACCACGACAGAAGGAGAAGGATTAGGGATGATCTACGCGGTAAAGAAGTTCAGGCACTACTTGTTGGCCAACAAATTCAAGTTCTTTACGGATCATCAAGCCCTATTGTACTTAGTCAACAAACCATGTAACAGAGGACGACTGATACGTTGGTTTCTATTACTCATGGAGTATGATTTTGAAGTCGTAGTCAGGAAAGGAAAGACACATCTTAGAGCTGACCACCTTTCAAGGTTAACCTCAGGAGAAGCTCCTCAAGGAGTAGCGGATGAATTACCAGACGCATACTTGTTTAACCTCGAGATAGCACCAGAATGGGCTAAGCCTATAGTCCCTATTCTCACATATGGACCCAAGAATCCTAGGTTAAAGATCAAGGAGGGAGAGATTACCAAGTCTCAAAGATACCAAATAATGGCAGGAAGCATATATAAACAGGATAATCAAAAGATTCTTGCTTGTTGTGTAGATGAATCAGAACATGCGAATTGGTTGCACTTAGCACACATAGGTGCATTAAAGCAACATCATTCAAAACATCGAACATTACAGACTCTGCATAGATTAGGAGTATATTGGCCTTCGATGGAAGCAGATGTCTACAGGTTGTGTAAGGAATGCCCTGTTTGTTGTGAAAGACCACCAGTAGAGCATGCTACATTATATCACGTGTCTCTCACACCAGACTGGAGTGAACCATTAGTGACATACTTGAGGACGAACACATTCCCTCAAGGCATGACCTTAGCACGACAACGCAGTCTAGAGCAGGAAGCTCAAGATTATTCAGTTATTGGTGATAACCTATATAAAAGAGGACGAGATGGATATCTAAGACAATGTGTTCATGAGAGCGATTATCTGAGCATACTAGAGACTGCACACCAAGGTGTTGCAGGAGGTCGATAGGATAATCAAAGCCATCCTCTTTGCAGGATTATGGTGGCCCACTCTTCACATGGATGCTCATACCTATGTCAAGAGATGCGATGTGTGCCAAAGAACTCAGTTTCCTACTCGCAGAGATGAAATTCCATTGAAACCCATGATGGGCGGACGTGCATTTTCTAAGTGGGGTATAGACTTTGTAGGACCCATTAACCCCCCTGCAAAAGGTACACATGCGGAATACATTATTGTTGCCACAGATTATCTTACGAAATGGGTAGAGGCAAAAGCCACGAAAAAGAATGATGCACACACAACTGCAAAATTCTTATTTGAAAATGTCTTTACAAGATATGGACTGCCTATAGAGTTAGTGAGCGATCGAGGCACTCACTTTCTAAACCAAGTCATTGAATATCTGTTGCAGGATTTTATGGTGATTCACAAGAAATCCGCACCATATCATCCTCAGGCCAATGGTCAGGCTGAAAGCACTAATAAGATCCTTTGTAACGTACTGACGAAACTCGTGAACAACAAACGTTCAGATTGGGATAAACAGTTACACCACGCTCTTTGGGCATATCGAGTGGCCTACAAGACCGTACTCAATGCAACTCCCTCTCAGATGGTTTTTGGTCAGAATGTTGTGCTTCCTTTGGACTTCTTGATACCGACCCTTAAGGTTGCACAAGAACATCAGTGGACCGGCCATGAATTATCAGCGAGAATAATGGACTTGGAACAATTAGGAGAAACCAGGCTCAAGGCAGCAGCGGGAATATATGCAGTGAAGAAGCGACAGAAAGCATATTTTGATGCACATGTGAAAGATAAAGGCTTAAAAGAAGGAGATTTAGTTCTAGTATATACGCTAAAGCAACACGCACGTAAGTTAGAAAAGCGAGGTTATGGACCTATGATCATTAACAGACTCTCAACAAGTGGAGCAGTACAGTTAGCCACTTTAGAAGGAGATATAATGCCTAATTATATTAGTGGCTGTAGAGTCAGGCTATATCAGGAACCTCTTACGGAGGATATGCTTAGACGACTCACGTTGGCAAAGAAGCGTAAGGAGGAAGAAAATAGAATACGAGCAGAAGCTCAGGCAGAAGCAATAGAACGCATTAAACGCATGAAGTTGAGAAGACAAGGACTAGGGAGAGAGCAGTATAACCATCTGGATACAACACCCAGATATCCCATGGCTATGTGTAAAGTAAAGTCAACCACTCACCCGAGTATAGTGGACAGGAGACCATTCATTACAGTCAGGCTAGAGCACGACAACCCTTGCCAAGGGCTGAGGGCTTTAATTGATTCAGGTGCTGCGACTAGTGCGATTAGATGGTCCCACTATAAGGATTCAGGAATAGAAATGCGGCCAATTGAGGCATACCTCATAGGGCTAGGAGGCATGGAAACCCCTTGCATGGGTGAGGTGGACCTTCCTATCCTCATTAAGGATGTGACCATGACAGCGAAGCTACTAGTGTGCCATGATAACGACCTGATAGAACCCCTAATCCTTGGCCAAGATTGGCTATACGATCACTCGGTGGACCTAAATCTTAGACAAGGCTCCTTACAGATTGGAACCTTAGAACAGAAGCGAGTGATACCGCTTGACTTCCCTAACGGCATTCCGATTGAGGTTTGTAACCCTAGACCCTATGAAACGCATGCAACGAAAGACCGGAAGATCTTGGGTCAGACCAGTCACGTTACGTCTACACCAACCCACTCGGGCTTGGTTAGGGATAGTTGTCAATCAGAAGGACGACAGGAGATCTTCCCTGGGGCTTCTTGCAAACTAGAAGGGGCAGCTACCCAACCGCAAGGGAAGATGGACACAATCAGCGGTCAGGTGGGTTGCATCAGCGGCCAAATGAGCACAACACCCTGCGATGCTCATCCTTCCAAACTTGCTGCGGACTGGCCTAGATTAAAGATAAATAACGGATCACTTCCTAATGGGCAGGTCACGCAAGTGTTGGATCTCCCTTCTTTTCCAAAGGAGAGTGTCCAAAGGACCTCTCAAACCCAACCTCGAAGGAGTCAACCACAACAGAGGAACCCAGACCCACGACACCACCAGACAAGGCAAAGAAAGCAGCAGTATCAACATCACAGAACAAGTGGCACAAAACAAATATGGGTGCCAAAAGGACAGCAACCACAGGCTATTGGCAACACTGCAGAAGAGAGCAGGACAAAGTTTCAATAGAAGCAGAATCAGCATCCAAAGTACCCTCGATCTTCTTCCCCAAGTTCAAATACTCGGCAGATGTGGATCGCCAAGAAGTATCTTATCAATCGACCCACACCCATGCAGATTTGGATACCCAAACAATGTATTATATCTCAACCCTCAAGCCATGTAATATATACCCCTCAGAAACCTTTTCATCCTTCAATACCACCAAACCTGATACCACTTTTTGTACCTCAGCAGAAACATACCACCCACTCCAAGACTCTTAGGAAATGGATACCGAAACGTATCCAAACGTCTTCTTGTACCCCCTTATCTAACAATTCTCCCGCCCCGTTTAAACTCCACCCTTGTACTAATTCACCCTCAATCAAACCTTGTATAACTTCATACACCCAAACCCCACATCATGCATAATAAAAGCTCATCAAGAAATGTATGCATAATCTGAAACATGTAGGCGTCTAGAGACCTGCATTAGCTCTGCAAAAAGATCATTGCATCAATCACTTCACGACACTTGGCTACACGGGTTACACATCGGTTATGGAAAGGGATTGCGGTCTCACCTTAATGGGATCATAATTAATTTCCATACTAATGTGTTAATCTTTTGTAGCAGATCTTTTCCATTAGCTCACCAGTCATCATGCAAACCGAAGCAGGACCATCGGAAGCAGGCCCCAGCGTGGCTGCGGTGCCCCTCAATGCTTTACGCGCAGAATCCCACCCGACAGCTCCACCGCCAGAGTTCCAAGGATTTCCGGGACCCATGCCAATCGATAACCCACCTATGGGATACACAGAGAAGATACACCGTAACTCTCACTGGTTCCAAGGACTAGCAGGACCATTAGCTGATGCTGACTTCATTTTTGAAGCAAATATGACATTTGATGACCGCACATGGGGCAAGTATCAATTCTTGTCAAGAGAATTTGAAAGGCCTAGCTACCCTACCACACCCAGGGATCAGCCACAAGGACAGGTCGTGTCCAGCTCTGATGACGAAAGGACAGCAACCGATGATGATGAAGGAGACGACGAAGCTAGCCAGGAAACACATGAATCCCAAGAGCAGGAACAGACAGATGGCCAAGGCCAACAAACCGACACACATGGCGATACAAGTACCTATGAAGATGAAACTTACGAGGCAGCAGCTTACACTCTAGCTATCAAGAAGCTGTATAGAACTATGGAAAAAGTTTGGGCACACAAGAAGCTGACAGAGGAAGAGAGCCAAAAAATAATAGAACAGGAACTTGTCACAGGCGGATTCGAAGACGCATATATCAAAGGATTCAAAGAATTAGTCCAATCAGTAGGCTCCAACGAGGCACTCAGGTACTTGCAACGAAAACCACTACCACAGTTTGACCCCCGCAGAGTACGACTACTTTCAAAGCCCGGCGAATACATTCGTGTACCAACCGGAGCACAATCTTCAGAACAAGCCAGGGAGGCATGCCTCGTTCCCGAACGTTCATTGGCCGAAGAAACCATCATTGTAGATTCCCCACCCCGCGCTACAACTGTACCTACCTCAGTAGTCACTGAAGTACCGACCACCCCAACCGCTCCTCTCTCACCACCCGTCCATCCAGCCTCCCCTCTTCACCCTCCTTCCCCTAGACACACATCTTCATTCGCCGGTGGTGTTGCAGAAACCGTCTTTACGACCACTCACCCCACAATTCCCGTGCCCATTAGCCCTAATCTACCCCTTCCCACACCCACCTTTCTATCCAACCCATTCCTTCATCAATCTTTTTCATCTTTCCCCACAACTCCAAGACCCCTTTTCCCATTCCCCCCGCCATTAACCTTCTCCCCCGTCTCACCTCCCCGACCCACTGTAACCCCTCGTTCCCCTTTCCACCAAGCTGCTCCAGCCAGCCCCCTTGTAAATTACCCCGCAACCTTTGTAAATCCCGTATTTACACCGGCACGAGTACCCACAATCACACCCATATTCACGGTCACCGCACTAGATACGTCCACCGACATGGACATCTCACCACCCACTGCACCATCGCTCACTTCACTCACGGCACAAACATTTTTAGGCACATCACAATTTTCAACAATCACTACATCATCCACCTTCCCATCCCCATTTCCCGTTCCCGTTGCATCCACACCAACTGCATCTTCATTTAGCACCCCGTTAATACTATCACCCACTGTAGATAATGCATTCCGACAGATGTTCATATGTATGACGCAAGTAAGAGATGAGTTCACATCTCTTGGTGATAATTATCAGCAACTGCAGAGGACAACCAATGACTTACAGTCGCAACTTAATTTATTGTCCATTGAGAATGCCTCTCTGAACACCCGCTACCAAGAATTACGCGAGGCTTATCACAAATTGGAACTAGAAAGTGAAGAAAAGACCAAGGAAGCCACGGCTGACCTGGATAATTTATTAACAGCCCAGACAGTCCGCAATGCAACGCTAACACGAAACATGGGCTTACTACGAAGACACCTAGCAGCCGCCAAGGAAGAAAACCAGCGCTTACAGGATCAGAACCGAGAAAACTTAGAAGCAGCGCTCGACCACCCAGACCAACCACTCAGTCCTAGTAGGTTCAAAGCCATTCCTTTAGACTCAATGAGGATGCTGCTAGACGATCATGTAAGATTGCTAGATGAATATGACCGCATGAACGAGGAGTTACAGAAACTCAAAGAAGATCACAAATTACTCCAGTTACGAGAACCGGCACACCAAGACGTACCAGCACCTGTGGAACCCTCTCCTGACCTCCTAGAGGAACTCAACTCATTACGGGCCCAGGTATCAACCCTTGAATCAAGGATTGCAGTATACGAAGCGCCACCACGGCCAGATTCCCCACCTGAGCTTCCAGCTGAGGAAGAAACGGTCACCATCCCAGTGGAGGAAACATTTGAAGATGCATACGAGCCACAACCCATCCCAGGCGGACGCGTCACAGCCGAAGGTCAGATGACGTACGAACTTCCGACCCCCGCGTGGATGAAGACTATTGAGGAACTTGGAACAACGCACTCAGCTAGAGTAGAGGCACAATTACATGCCATGGCGATGATAGAAGAACGAATATTACAGTCTCCATTCTTTGCTCAATTGGCCCCGCGACGATACATATCTGGGCACGAGCTACAGTATAAACCGTACTTCATGTTAATGGCCGAATACCAGTTAGCCATTGAGAAAGAGACAGGTAAAAAACCATCACATGCAACTCAATTCGAGGCGGCTGATTTGCCACTAGATGCACAGAAAGGAAGGATCTATCAACGAGAGTGGCGAAAAAATTTACTACAGCAGTATCCAGAGATGATGAGTACATGGGTAAAGGCACCTTTGCACCTGAAGTATAACCCCTGTTGGGGACCAGTGCCACGACGCCGCTCCTACACTGCCTTTGCTATTAAGGTTCAAAACAATAAGCAGTGCCAAGACTGGTTGAATTACCCCTATTTTAAGCCACCCATTGAATTACCAACTGTTGGCTACATGATGGCTACAATTCGCCACTGGCTCCCTAGATTAAAGCATATGGATGATATAGCGGCGCATATGACTGTCAAAATCTTTGACATGATGCAAATGATTTTTAAAGTCTTCCGACGCGTCAAGGCACCCCATGTCAACACCCCGGGCTTTGAGCATGGCAACTTTGACCTGGTATATGATATGAGTACAACGCCATCGCTACGGGTGTGTTATGCCTGGCACTGCAGAATAAAGTACCTACCGGCGTGCTACAAGCAGACGTTCGAAGAGATGTTCACAACCGGCTTTTGGGAATACCATTCAGAGGTATTCATAAGCAGGCCTACACATTTATTACACTTATTTGCCTGTGAACGAATGGTCTATTCCACACATTATCAGCTCCCGCCACCGGAAGAACCGCAACCAATCGACTGGGAGAAACTCGAGGCAGACCTGGCCCGAGGCATTCGTATCTCCGAGCACACCCTCGCTCAAGACCTCCTACAGAACTATATCCGGCAGACCTCACAGCAAGGTTCTGTCAAGGACGACAGAAGCGAGAGGGAGGGGGGTGTTGGAAGCAGCCAGAGGCACAGACGACACGGAAGCATGTAACGATAAAGCAGGGAACCAGTCGAATCGTTTTTCAAATAATTATGTTTTCAAATACTTTCCAAAAACCTCCAACAATGATTCTTATCACTATTGTAACATATGTAACATAGAAAACCCCATTTTGTAATCCACAGCTCCATTTTGTGCAAGCCGAGGAGTCCTCGAGCTTGAGGAGCTTAGGTAGAATGTGCGTACCAATTTTTGTTATTTTTAGATACCGTTTACCCTTCCAAATAGCATCTAGGACCTAATTTTTAACTATGCCGGTCACTAGATGTGAAACCGGTCAAAACTAGTCTAGAAACTATAAAAAGAGCTAGAGAGCTCATTTTTTAGGTTGGCTAGTGTGAGATTAGAGCTATTTTGAGCTTGTAATAGTGTTCTTGAGTAATATAGCTAATTTCCCACCTTCCATTGTGTCTTGCTTGTCTCTTCGTAGTGTGTGTGCATTTCTATGCTTCTCACCATCACTCTCACTTCATCTCACATTCACGATCTTCATATCACTCCTATCTCTTCCGCAGATTGACATTAAGGAGGTGGAGCTTCTTAACGTGGTTCTCACCATTGTGCTAGAGCAACATTGCACTATACAGTTATAAAGAACAAACACTTTTAGAGCTTGAGATTTGGCACAAAAGGTTAGGGCATATGGGAGAAAGAACCTTGAAGCAAATGTGCAGGGACCAATGTGTGCTTGGGATACCTAATGTATCCAAGCAACATATGATTTACAAGTGTGGTGCTTGTCAATTTGGAAAGTCTCACAGATTACCCTTCTCAAGGAAAGGTTACATGCATGAAGACTACCTAGAGCTTGTCCACACAGATTTATGGGGACCAAGCAAAGACCCCTCAGTTTCAGGCTCAAGGTACTATGTGTCTTTTATTGATGATTATAGCAGATGGACTATATTGTACTTCATGAAGCACAAGGATGAGGTGTTTAATTGCTTTAAAAAATATCTTGCACTAGTTGAAAATCAGACAGGAAGGAATTTGAAGAGGCTAAGGTTAGATGGAGGAGGTGAGTACTTCCCCAATGAATTTGAAAACTTCTTGCAGGACAGAGGCATCAAAAGAGAAATAACCACAAGGTATTCTCTTGAATAGAATGGGGTAGCTAAGAGAAGAAATAGGTTGATTGTTGAGACAGCTAGGTCTATGCTGAATGAGAAAAAGTTACCTCATAAACAGGTTACCATCTAAGTCTCTTGATGGTATGACACCCTATGAAGCATGGCATGGTAAGAGAACCTCACTTGACCATTGCAAAATATTTGGATGTGTAGCATATGTACACATTGCTTCTCAGATAAGAGGTAAGCTAGACCCAAAGGCTGAAAAGTGCATTTTCATTGGATATGATTTAAAATAAAAAATGTTATAGGTTTTATAACCCTACCAATAAGGGATTCATGGTAAGTAGAGATGTTGTCTTTGATGAAAATGATTCTTGGTATGAGAATGAATGCAGGAAAGCTAAACTACCCTATGATTTGGAAGAGGAGTTTCCAAAACTTGCAAAGGAGGAACCTACTTAGAATGAAGACACAAGTTCAAATGATGAAGACACTATCAACCTTGAAGAATTCAAAGCATGGAAGTCCAAGGGCAAAATGAAGATGAAGAAGCTTGAAGACATACCTGAATCTTCAACTCAATCAATCAGAAGATCACAGAGAGAAAGCAAAAAACCTTTCAGATATGGTACATCTCTTGTTACTAAACATTCTATTTATCTTGCCAAAGATTTGTCAATTGAAGAATCAGGATCATTTGAAGAAGCAATAACCAAATCAGAATGGAAAGAAGCTATGGATGAGGAGATTGAAGCACTCAAGGAGAGTGACACATGGGAGTTAGTACGTAACAAGGACTCCATGAAGGTGATAGGATCCAGATGGATCTATAAACTTAAAAGAAAGCTAGATTGGTAGCCAAGGGTTTTGCACAAACCCAAGGCATTGACTATGAAGAGACATTTTCTCCTGTGGCCAAGATGCCAACAATCAGAGTGTTGGTAAGTGTGGCTCCATCAAAAATTTGGAACATGTACCAATTGGATGTCAAGAATGCCTTCTTGAATGGATGGATTTCAGAGGAGGTATATATGTCACAACCTCCTAGCTATGAGGACCCTAAGAAGGTAACATTTGTTTGCAAATTAAAAAAGGCTTTATATGGATTGAAGCAGGCACCTAGGGCATGGAATTACAGGTTAACTACATACCTCCAAGACCAAGGGTTTGTTATGAGCAAGGCATATACTTCTCTATTCATCAAGAGAAGTAATTCAGAGGTAATATACCTTTGTGTTTATGTTGATGACATCATCATTATAGGTAATGATGTCAATGGAATCAGATATATTAAAAGCCAAATGATGAAGGAGTTCAAGATCAATGATTGGTCTATTGAAGTATTTTCTAGGGCTTGAATTAGTCTATACTAATTCAGGGATATACATTACTCAGAAAAAATATATACAGGATATGTTGAAGAAGTTTCACTTGCAGGATGCCAAAGTAGCAAGCACTCCAATGGAGGTAAACCTAAAACTAAGTGCCCATGAAGGTGATGAAGTCAATGACATTATAGGTTATCAAAGTATGGTGGGTAGCTTGAACTATGCTACCTTAACAAGGATAGATATTGCATATGGAGTTAGTGTGCTAAGTCAATTTATGCACAAGCCAAGGATAACTCACTTAGAGGCTGCCAAGAGAATCTTGAAGTATCTCAAGGGTACACAGAACCATGGTTTGTATTTCCCTTACACTTTAGATATTGATATCAAAATTTATTCAGATGCAGATTGGGCAGGGTGCAAGGATGATAGGAGGAGCACTTCAGGATACATTTCCTTTGCAGGTGACAAACCAATTTCATGGTCTGCAAAGAAGTAACCAATTATTGCATTGTCTTCTACAGAGGCAGAGTATAGAGGGCTGGCTAATGCCACACAAGAAGCAATATGGATTAAGCTTTTGTATACATAATTGGGTTTATATACTATGGCCAATAGCAGGTTATTTCGAAGCTCTTGACAAGACACATCTATTGGTAGTAGTTTCACTCGATTCTGACAACCGCTCTTCAAGTTATGACCAAAATAGTGAATGGTGGGAAACACCCACACTCACTCCACAACTCCTACTAGCTCACACACACACTATAGTAGCTCAAAAACAGTGGGGAGGGGTAGACAACAGTCCTACACACACATTTCAAGCATTTTATACACACACCAAAGATCATAGAGAAGGTAGAAATCTGCAAGAAAGAAGCAAATTCGAAAATTAGGAGCTCTTCTTCTTCACAATGGAAAAAGTCTCTACAAAGAGTCACAAAGTGACTTATATACATGTGCTCTAAAAATGGTCCTTTCACACAAGTGACCGGCACTTTATTGGCTAACCTCTATTTTCCTACTATTTTACAAGAAATGTATTACAATGATTTGGGATTATGCATCTAGAGGACTCCTCTAGTGCATTTACATAGCTTGAGGGAATTTCCTAAGAATTTGAAGAAGAAAAATATGCTCAACATTTTGGGGATCCTCTTTTGTGCTCCTCTCTACAACACTCTCCCCCTCTTTGTCTTTGTCGTCCCTTGACAAAGAAGCGATAAGGACTGTTAGAGAATTTGTTACTTTATCCGAGGTATGCCCTTTACTTGTGTTTGCCCCTTGGTATTCCTTATATCACATATCTGGGTTGCTGTGTTAAGTCCGACTGTCACGCACGCCATCAATGGCTAATAATGTGGTATTCTTATTCACTCTCTTCAACATTTCAGCCTCTCCTCTTTCTAACTTTTGGTCTTTTGATATGTCTTTGTCTTCACACATCTGACCCTGTTGTATTGCTTTGAGCCTGTTTACTTTCTACCACCGCACACAATCAGTGGAAGGATCATTACCTGCCAAATATCTTCTTGAACTTCTTCATGGATACTTCTTGGCCCTGGTCCGTCCTTCCCTCCTACGTGCTTTCCCTTATTGGGTGCCCCTGCGGGGCTCTGTGCAGAGATGGGTGTTGCGTGCCCCTACGGGGCTTTGTGCAGAGAGTTGGTTTCTTGATGATCTTCACTCCTTATTGAGAACCTTTATTCTTTGATTTTCTTCTTCTTTGCTTTTTTCTTGATTCCCCTTCCACACGTCCCTCCTTCTGAACTCTGTCGTCCTCGACAGGCTTTTGGTGGCGACGTGAGTACGTTTGTATTGCAGCTTGTTGTTAGGCCGTCGGATTGGCATATGTGATCTTATTTTTCATAAGTCGCATGTACTCAAAAGGCATAGCGAATAGTTGTAATCTTTTATCCATTAAGGAAAGGACACTACGGTGTTCTTCGATGAGAGACAGGTTCGCCAGACTGTCTGTCTAGGCGACCGTGTGGAGAAGATCGTGTGCAGATTTGCAGAATTCCGGAGTACTGTATGTTGTTCATTGAATTGCAGTAATAAATATTAACACAGTAATGTGACATGCATATTAATAAGTCTGTGCGACTGTGATTGTTAACTCGTGCGATAAGTTACTATGCAAGGATAATCGTAATCGGGAAAAATAATAACTATGTACAGGCAGTTGTTGCCTTGAAATTATAATTAACTGTGCAGTTGAATATTACTGGGAAAATTAAATAAAGGGCCTCTGCACTGTCAGACCCCTATCCATTCCCAAGAACCCAAAAAGAGATTAAAAGCGACTTGATAGAAGTGCTTTTAACACTGGCGTCGTCTATGGGAAGATGGAAACAGATTGGGAATAAGCGGTAAGGAAAGAGTAGTACGCAAGGCAATCAATGGAGAGCAATAACTTCTAGTGACGAAGTGATATATGCCAATTTCTCGTTTTGGTGAGTCCTATCCAAAGTATAGGCAAGATCAGCATCCCTCGGCAGTTCCAAACTTCTTACGGACACCCCCAGGTGGTAGGAGTACAGGCCAGTTAAGTCGAGTTACAAAAGGATCGGAGCCAGTCAGTAGTGATTCCAGTGCCAATTCGGTGATGCATGATGAGATTCTAGTGAATTCTGGTATGAATCCGGTACTCTTTGGAGAAGGTATAGTGACTTTTGAGTGTACGGAGATGCAGTGCGGAGTTAGTCGGACATTATCTGGTCAGAATTCAACCATTTTTGGTGATAAAGATGTGTTATCGAGCGAGACCGTTTCTGGTGAAAGGGTAACGTGGTTCGGTGAGAGTTCGACAAGTTCCGGTGGAACTTCGGTACCATTTGGTGGGAATTTGAAGTTTTTTCGATGATAGTGTGGTGTTACCTGATGGACCTCTATTACGTTCATCACTTTTTGGTACGAACCTACCTAATTTCAACACCAAGGCTGAGGAAAAGCTACTAGATTTGGAGTTAAGTAAGGGATTCAACGACATTTTTGAACCGGAAGGTGAGCAGGTTGATAATACAGATTCGGAAGAACAAGAGACACCCCCTCAACATATAGATAACAACAATACTACTCACAATAGCACCATGAGTGGTTCACAGTCATAGCAGCAAACACCTCCACAACCGCAACCCCAGTTTCGGCAGCAGCAACAGCAACAGCCGTAGCCAATTGTGCCAGTTCGACCGGTTCCAAGAGGAGTGACTTACACAAAGTTCGGTGGATTTCTGAGGGATGACCGTGATGCACATGTGTGCACCTTTGAGATCAGTTATGCAATATTAAACCACCCACCAGACTCGGCGTACAAGGCCATTGTGTTTCAGGCCACGCTGGTCAACGAAGCAGCGAGGTGCCTAACAAAGTATGATATTAATCATTTTGGTAATTATGATGAGGTAAAGAACGCATTCCTGCACAGTTTCACTTGAAGAAGAACCTTGTAGAGATATTTGATTACTTGCAAAACAATCCATAGAAACCCCACCAGAGTGTCCAAGAGTATGCGACACTGTTTAGAACGCACCTACGGTAGCTGTCACCGGTGCATGCTCATCTACGTGATGATGTCATCACATAGTGGTTTATCAATGGCTTAAACCCACAGCTAAAACAAATCATGATCATCCGTTGTGTGGGTGGAATGTCACTGGACGCTATCATTGTGATGGCCCTGCAATTAGAGCACAAAGTTGGAGGATTTACAGAAGAATTGGAATGGTTAAAAGCAAACAGAAACATGACTGAGGATTCATCCAAACAGGTGTTCTATACCAAGTGTAAGAATACCAGTCACACCAGTTCTACCTGTGCTCTTAATCAAATGTATTGTGCCATCTGTAACATGACAGGGCATTCAACGGAAACATGTGCCTATAATGCAAAGGTGCAAGATAGAGTCGGAGTAAACGCCATCATACAGGAGGAGGGCCAGCCAGCCACCCATTATGTACCACCACAGTTGTGAACCAACCAACAGCAAGGATACAGGAATTATCAGGGTCAGCGCAATAACAATTTCAATCAAAATTAATGGCAGGTGGGCACATCACCTGAAGGTAACTCTCTCCCACCTCCTCGATGTCACTTCTGCGGTGAGGTTGGGCATATTCACCGATTTTGTAAAGAAGCTGCAGAATATGATAAAAGGAAGAAGGAACGACAAAGTCCAATGACAAACATGGTTTATATTTCCCCGGTGGATTCCCAAGCAGCAGCGGTACAGACAAGATCAGGAAAATAGTTGCAACCAATAACTGAAGTGTTCGAGCTCGGAGTCCATGAGCAACAGCGGATTTTTGCAAAGGCAAGCCAATGGACAACTAAGGAGCTGACGGTGTTCCTTGATCCCATCCCGATAACTCAGGTTCCTCGGCCCAGTACAAGATCAAATACAAAGAATTTTGTTCCGACAACATCAGAGCCACAATCCGAGTCAGTGATGACTGCTGCACAACCAGACCAAGAATGGGATGTTATCTCTAAAGCTTCAATCACACTACCTCTAAGATAGTTACTCACTCTAGTTCCTCGTGTCAGAGAGCAGTTTCAACAGTAGGTCAGTCTCGGTCCCTCTTGTACTTGGTTCCGGCAACTGCGAGCATACAGCCGGAGATGGATCCTACGGTGGATCATACGATACTGTTGATTACAGTTTGGTACAAAAACCAGAAAATTACACAAGTCTTAATTGACGGAGGGTCTGGAGTGAATATAGCAACTGCAACACTCTATAAGAAATTGGGGTGGAACAAAATTGAGCCAGTATAGTTTTTTGTGCGGATGGTGGACCAATCCATGTCACGAGGAAGGAGATAAGGAAGAGAGCTCCCACACACACTCTCACTCTCAAGGAGAAGCACACACACTGATTGAGGCAAGGAAGAATGATCTTCTTCTTCTTCTTCTATTACATAAAAAGAATGTACACAGAAAGACCTAAAAACAAGAATACAACAAAGTGCAATATATAAAGGTCAGTACATAAGGAAAACCCTAATGTCCACGAATGAGTGAGCTGGCAAGAAACAAATGTGCCATCACTCTGGGTAGATAAATCTAATAAAGCTCAATGAAGTATCCCTGACATATACTGGCGTGACCACTATACATGTTAGAGAAACGAAAAACTGGTACGTGTCATCCTGGATCATCACATGTTGACCTTGATATCTCAACACTCCCCCTCAAGCTCAATGCCATGTCCTGTAATCCAAGCATCTCCCGAAACTTCTTCAACTTCTCAGCTCCAAGTGCTTTGGTGAAAATATCAGCAACCTACTCATCTATTCTCACATAAACAAGATCAATATCACCTGCTAATACCTTCTCTCTGATGAAGTGATAATGTACCTCGATATGCTTTGTTCTAGCATGGAAAAAAGGGTTCCGTGCTAACTGTATGCTGCTAAGATTATCACAATAGATAGTGATAGGCTTTTGCACTTCCACACCTAAATCTGCAAGTAACATCTCCAGCCATGATGCCTCACATGCTGCCATTGCAGCACCTCTATACTCAACCTCTGTACTCGACAAAGCAATAGTGGGTTGCTTCTTACTGCTCCATGTAATAGCTGCACCTCCAAGTGAGAAAAGAAAGCCACTAGTAGATCTTCTATCTGGAGTACTACCAACCCAATCTGCATCGGTGTATCCATGAACCTGCAAATCTACACCAGCTTCATAAAAGAATGCATAATCCAAAGTAGCACTCACATAACGTAGAGTGCGCCTCAGAGCATCCAGATGTGGTTTCCTGGGAACCTGCATAAACTGACTTTCAAGTCCAACAGTATAACTCAGATCAGGCCTTGTAATTATGAGATATATAAGACTTTCCATAATTTTCCTGTACATAGTAGCATTTTCCAATGCTTCACCTGATGTAATATCCAATTTCAAATTCTGATCTAATGGCATAGAAATTGGCTTACAATCAGCCATACCATACTTTTGTAGCATATTCAAGGCATATTGCCTTTGTGACATCCATATACCTGTTTCTGTATGTATAAACTCAATGCCCAAGAAATAGTGCAACACACCAAGATCTTTCATGTTGAATTCCTGCATAAGAAGTTTCTTTACCTCTTTGATGCTTTCTTCATTATCACCACCTACAATCAGGTCATCAACATAAATAGCCACAATAGTGATGCCATCATTAGCCTTCCTTGCATATAGTGAGTGATCTGCATCACACTTAGAGAACCCAATCCTGGTTAAATAATCAACAATCCTTGCATGCCATGCACGAGGGGCTTGCTTCAGCCCATACAAAGCCTTTTGCAACCTACAAACATAATGTGGATGCTTTGAATCTTCAAATCCTTGTGGCTGGTCCATATATACTTCTTCCTGTAACTCACCATGTAGGAAAGCATTCTTCACATCCATCTGATGCAAAGTCCATCCTTTTGCTGTAGCTAATGTAACAAGTGTTCTGACAGTAGACATTTTAGCTACAGGGCTGAATGTTTCCTCATAATCAATGCCATATGTCTGTGCATAACCTTTAGCTACCAATCGTGCTTTATACCTGCTTATGCTACCATCAGCATTATGCTTTACCTTGTAAACCTATTTGCAACCTATGGGTTTCTTTCCTTGTGGCAATGGAACCAGCTTCCATGTATCATTTCCATAAAGTGCAGCCATCTCCTCATCCATAGCTTTTTCCTAATCTGCATTACCAATTGCATCTTCAAAACAAGAAGGTTCAGTATCTTGTATTACCTTTGTCATGTAAACACAATGGCAAGCCATGTAACTATCATATGTCAATCGTTGCACTGAATTACACATCCTCCCAGATCTTCTTGGTCCTGGGTCACTTTTCCTTGTATCATCTGCATGTGCCCTTCTTACTCCTAGAGTCTTCACAGAGGGCAATGCAAGTTCCTGATCAAGACTCTTTTCTGAACCACTTGAATCTCCATCAACATCTTCAAAACTTGCACATGTTTTACTACCAGCAGAGAGCTTTTCTTTACCTTTCTTGGATGTATTTGATGAATTTGCTGGACTGAAATTCCATGCAATCTTCCACTCCATGGATTTGAGTTGGAACTATTGCTTGGTGATGCATCTCGTCCACTCAAAACTTGAGATTCTGCACTTGTTTTTTCAGCATTTTCTTTGTCATTTGGTTAAGGATTGAGTCCTTCTTTGGCATCTGCATAGAAGCTTGACATTTCATCAAATACCACATCTCTGCTCACCTTCACCTGTCGCGTGAGTGGGTTATAACATTTGTACCCCTTTTTCTCAAGGGATTATCCAATGAAGACACATTTTTCTGCTTTCGGATCAAGCTTCGTCCTCAACTCATGATGTATACAACAGTATGCACAGCTTCTGCCCAATAACAATGAGGCATATTCTTCTCAGCCATCAAGGCTCTTGCTATTTCTGCAATATGCCTATTTTTGCGTTCAGCAATGCCATTCTATTGTGGTGTGTACCTGCATGAAAACTGATGCCAAATTCCATGATTTTTTAGAAAACTGCTGAACTCATTTGACATGTATTCACCTCCTCCATCAGATCTTAATGTCTGAATGTACTTTCCTGTCTGCTTTTCCACCATAGCTTTAAAATTCTAGAAGTGATTGAACACCTCGCTCTTCTCTTTCATGAAATATACCCATACTTTGCGTGTATGGTCATCAATGAAAGTAACATAAAACTTGCAACTGCCCATAGATGTGGTCTTTGCTGGACCCCAAGCATCTGTATGTACTACTTCTAGTACATTCTCACTAACATGCTTGTCATGTGGAAATGATGCTCTTGACTGTTTACCAAATTGACATGCTGCACATACCTTTTGCATTTCTGCAACTTTGAAATTTGGTAGTCCATGGACAATCTCCTTTGACTGCATCAGTTTCAGCCTTTGCAAGTTTGCATGTCCAATCCGTTTGTGCCATATCTCTATATCTACAATAACTCCTGCACCTTTTGCAAACATGGCTGCATTCATTTCAGGAATCTTCACATTTAAGGTGAACATCCTACCCACTTTGTTTCCTTTGGCAATCAATCGTCCATCCTTCTTGTACTCTTCTACATATAATCCATCAGCATTGAACCTGACTTGTAATCCCTCATCAACCATTTTTCCAACAGAAACCAAATTCTTTGTTATATTTGGAACATGCAACACATCAGCAAGATGTTTTATCTTCCCGTCCTCCATAGACAATGCTATGTTTCATGTATGCTCAATAAGATGTGATGTATCATCACCTGTTTCAACATATCCAAGAACTGGCATTTTTTGCAAACTACTAAACCATTCTGCATGACTGGTCATGTGATTTGAAGCACTTGAATCAACATACCAGACATTATCATTCGATTTTGAAACACCAGCAGACATCGTATTCATCATGTGATGTTGAACCATAAACAGCTTCTCAGAATCATCTACACTTGTGGCTGCATAGTTCTTTTGCTGTGTTCTATTATTTTGATTTTTCAACCTGCAATCACGTTCAAAGTGTCCAGGTTTACCACAATTCCAGCATCCTTTACTATCATTACCTGAATCATTTCTTTGGAAATTTCTGTGACCTCTTTGGCTCCCCTTGCCTCGAAACTGTCCTCTTCCTCCTGCATGATTCTATTGTTGACCTTGGTCTTGGTTACTGTTTCCTCTTCCACTTCCAAAACCTCTACCTCTGCCTCTTCCTCTGCCAGAGTAGAATACCTGCTCAGAACTAGGCTTTCCTTGGGAGTTTGAATCCTCACCAAGATTCTTTTCTTCAATAATCAGCATAGATACCAGATCAACAAAATTCAGAATATTTTCCCTGGTTTGTATAGAAGTTCTGAACTGCTTATATGCAACTCCTAAACCACGAAGGCACACTTCTGCCTTATCATCATTATCTACATTCACGCCAATAGATGCAAGTGACTCACATATGCTTTTGATTTTTAGAGTGTAGTCACTTACCAACATGCTCTCCTTTTCCAAGGTATGCAGCTCGTTCTTGAGTTGCAATTTCCGTGCCTTTGTATTAGTCTCATACAAAGTGACCAAACTATTCCAAGCCTCTTTTGGAGTCTTGGCATCCTGTATGTGTCCAATCATGCTATCCTGTATGCTAACAGATAGCCAATACATTACCTTTTGTGCGCCTTGATTCCATTCCTCATATGCTCTTAACTAGTCTGCAGTCCCATTCCTTTCTGGTAATTGTGGAGCATTTTCATTCTCTCCTTCGATGTACTTCGAGTAGCCTTTTCCCATCAGGAAATTCGTCATTCTGAATCTCCAAGCATGGAAGTTGTTCTTGTCTAGCTTATCGCTCATAAGCTGACTCATTCCATCTACGTTTGCCATTTCTGCAACAATTCACAACACTGCAAAACACTACAAGCAGCACTTCTGCTTGAACACTATCGCACTATGACGTGACAGTTCGATCTTAGAAAAACACAGTTTTCGTGTATCAACAGTACATGGAATCGCTTGAAATTCTGGATTTGGAATATCTGAGTGTCGCCAAACACAACGCAAGTTACAGTTTTTGAAATTGACCTGTTTTTTCTATGGGCCCCACCTTGCGGGCTCGAAACGGAGGTCGAGATAGCTTTGAAACTTCGATCTGACAAAAACGAGTGAGCCTAAAGGGATAACTCCGAAAATATTTTGAGGTCTTCTACCTTCACGTCAGTTTTCATAGCAAACGGAGGCCATTTGTGAAATCACCTTTTCTCCACGCCTTGCCGTGTAGTCTTCACTGTCGCCTTCTCCACGAGCTCTCTACAGCCATGCTGGCTCTGATACCATGTCACGAGGAAGGAGATAAGGAAGAGAGCTCACACACACTCTCACTCTCAAGGAGAAGCACACACACTGATTGAGGCAAGGAAGAATGATCTTCTTCTTCTTCTATTACATAAAAGGAATGTACAAGAAAGACCTAAAAACAGGAATACAACAAAGTGCAATATATAAAGATCAGTACATAAGGAAAACCCTAATGTCCACAAATGAGTGAGCTGGCAAGAAACAAATGTGCCATCACTCTCGGTAGATAAATCTAATAAAGCTCAATGAAGTATCCCTGACATATACTGGCGTGACCACTATACATGTCAGAGAAACAAAAAACTGGTACATGTCATCCTGGATCATCACATGTTGAGCTTGATATCTCAACAATCCAGAGTCCATCCGGTGGGATTAGTACGTAATATTCCTATTAACTTGCAGGGGACTACATTCAAAATGACTTTTGTAATCCTGGAGCTACCCGAATCCAGCCTCGTCTACAACTTACTTTTCGGTCGACCATGGCTCAAACAAGCCAAAGTCATGTAGGATTGGTCAGCTCAGGAGCTAAGGTTTAAGAACAATCACCGGAAATACGTAGTTCCATTGGATGCTATGCAACCCTATGATTTACATGCACGCCCTTATGTAGCAGAACCAGTCCATATGACGGATGGGCTATCTGATGACATGGAGGAGGCTTTTCTCAATGCAAATAAGGACCTCATTGCCTTAAGGACTGTAGACTTAGAGACAGTAGCAGACAAGTGGAGTCCAACAGCTTGTAAGGTCATGCCACTAACGGAAGAAGCAGAAGCAGAAATCGATATCATGATGGATGAATCGACCTTGCAACAACTGTTAGAGCCCGCCGATGATTTGGTAAAGCCTCGACAATTTTATGTACCGGAGGATCAGTTGGGAACATACAATTTGGGAGATACGGTCAACCAGAGGCCAATCAAAATTAGGACCAGATTAGCAAAGCAATTACAAGATGATTTGGTACAACTCTTACATGAATTTTCAGATCTTTTTGCTTGGGACTACAGAGACATGAAAGGTCTTGACCCATGGATTTATCAACATCGGGTAGTGCTCAAACCGTATGCGCGGCCAATCAAACAATCTAGTTATAGAATGAATCCTAATTATGCGGCACAGGTGAAAGCTGAACTTGATCGTTTATTGAAGGTGGGATTTATTGTGCCAATTGAGCATGCTGAGTGGATATCGCCAATTCTGATCATGCCGAAGAAAAATAAGCAACTACGCATCTATGTCGACAACCGGAAACTCAATGCTGCCACTGTACCAGATCCGTTCCCTCTCCCCTTTCTAGATACAATGCTCGACAGGATAGCAGGTCACAAAATGTATTCTTTTGTGGATGGCTACAGTGGATATAATCAAGTGAGGATGGCAGAACAAGATATACCGAAGACAACATCATCACAAATTGGGGTGTCTATGCCTGCACCGTAATGTGGTTTGGGTTGCGGAATGCTCCGAGCACCTTCCAAAGATGTATGCAAGGAGTGTTCTCACCTTACTTGACAAAGTTTATGCAACTTTATTTGGATGATTTTTCCTTGTTTGGTGATACTCCTGCACACCTGTATCATTTACGGTGTTGCTTTGAAAAGTGCCGAGAGTAACGACTATGTTTGAATCCCACCAAATCAGTTTTTGCAGTCTCCTGTGGAAAGCTGCTAGGTCATATCATTTCTAAATAAGGCATCCAGGTAGATCTGGATAAGGTAGCAGCTGTGTTGGAGGCATCGGTCCCAAAGACACCAAAAGAAGTTATGCGTTTCCTTAGCTAGATCCGGTGGCATGGCAAACATTTACAGTGGTTAGCTCATCTAGTGACACCACTCAATCGGCTTATGACCAGCACTCCACAGAAGTACGAATGGACTCAGGAGTGCCAAAGTGCATTTGATTGGTTGAAGGTCTTATTGATGCAGACCCCGATCTTGCAACCACCTGATTGGGAACGACCGTTCCATGTCTTCCTGGATGCATCAGATATTGGGATAGGTAGTGTCCTCATGCAACAAAGTGACAAATGGTTCCGGCATGTGTACTATGTGAGCCGCCGATTAGCTTCTACGGAGAGAAATTACTCTATGACAGAACGAGAATGTCTTGGCTTGGTATACTCTGTTAAGAAATTTCGGCATTACTTGTTGGGCCGTATATTTACTTTCCATGTGGATCATGCTACACTGGGGTACTTGGTTCGGCAGCAGCATTTAGGTGGTAGATTGGCCCAATGGGTTTTACTATTAGAGGAGTTTGATTACGAAGTTATTCATCGACCCAACACAGCACATGTCTTGGCGGATTTTCTATCGCGATTGGATTCCGGTGAGCCTTCGGTAGGTGTGGATGATACGACGCCAGCCATTTATGTCACCGAAGTCGCTTCTGAAGAATCTACGGGCCTTCCTGTTGCCCCTACATATTATGATACATTAATGACTTTTCTCACTGGTGGTTCTCTTCCACCTAATTCTCCTGTTGCTCTACACCGGAAAATTGCAGTTTAGATTCGACGGTTCCAGTTGATTGTTAGTCAATTGTATCACATCGACCATACTAGTGTTCTACTCAGATGTGTTCCTCCACATGAATTGGCTTCAGTGATTACTATGGCTCACTCAGCGCCCACCGGAGGGCACTTCGCAGCTGACCTTACTCACCGTAAAATTCTGCAAAGTGGGCTATGGTGGCCCACAATGTACAGAGATGTGGTTCAGTTTGTGCAGCAGTGTGATGTTTGTCAACGATCTAGACAACCCTTGCAGCAAAACTTCTTTCCCCTTCAACCTGTCTTACCTTTGGAGCCTTTTCAGAAGTGGGGTATAGATTTTATTGGCCCAATAACACCACCAGCGACCCTCACAAACAATCGATACATATTGACTTGTACAGATTATGCCACTAGATGGGTACAAGCTTGGGCTTTACGTTCTCCCATAGCTGTTTCGGTGGCCAAATGCTTAATGAAGGATGTCTTCCCTCGCTATGGCTTACCTCTAGAAATCGTGACAGATCAAGGGACACATTTTGCCAACACCTTAATGCAAGTGCTAACTCAGTCTTTCCAGATTGTACACAAATTTAGCTCCCCGTATTATCCACGTGCCAATGGTCTGGTTGAAAGTACCAATAAGACTCTATTGAATATGCTTTGCAAATTGATCTTGAAGTGTCCGAAACGGTGGGACTAGCTTTTACCTGTAGTATTATGGGCATACCGGACCACGTACAAAGTGGCAACCAGAACAACTCCGTTTAAACTTGCTTACGGCATAGAAGCTATTGCGCCAATGGAAGTAGTGATACTGAGTCTGCATGTTGCCTTATCTCAGAAATTGCTGCTGGAGGACTCTTTGCCATTTCTATTGGATGCGCTCAGATCCTTGGATGAACAACGCTGGGAAAGTTTCATGATTCTTCAAGAAGTTGAGCTCCGTCAAGCCCATACTCATGATCGCTTCCTCAAGACCCCTGTCTTTATGGTTGGTCAACTTGTTTTATTTTATAATGCTAAAGCCAACAGATCTGCTAGAAAATTTAAGTTATGGTGGTTCGGTCCATACCAGATTGCTGAACAAGTGGGACCAACGACTTTTTGGTTGGAGACCTTAACCGGTGTTCTCCTACCCAAAGTGATTAATGGGTCTAATGTTTGCCCATATCACCAACGGTGGGATACCCTATGACGTGTACTTAGTCTTTTTCGAGTATCATTTGCTTTTCTTTTATTTCCATATCTCGGTTGACCACTGATCGTAATCTACCCGTTTTGGTATCTAACTATGATTAATCGCCACCCTGTGTTACTGTTTCTGACCATGCATGCATGCTGTAATCATGAAAGATATCTCTCCATTACTGCATGATGATTAGGGTTTTTCATGCCTAGTGTTTTCGTTCTCTTACTTAATCTTGTTCTTTTCCTTGTTAATCGCTATTGTATTTGTGTAATTGTGTGCTCTTTGTATTTTGTGCTTTCATGTTTACTTGTGCGCACCATGGAAGCTCTCGCGAATGTCGCTACCTTCTATGCGGGTCTCACTCCCGAAGTGAGTGAGTATTTGCGCACTCGTGGTCTGTTGGCCTTCGCTGAATTGCCCTGACATTCAGTGGAGTGTCATCCATTCCACACGCAGATTATTTCTACTATTGCCACCATACCTGCTACAGAGTAGTGTTGGCCAATTACATGTTTAAACCCTCGTGTAGTCATTACTTTAGCTGCATTTGCTGAGGGCTTTCGCCTCCCTCAAGAAGGATTGGAGAATGGTCCCCTCCTTCTTGTGGCCACCATGAAAGAGTTATTTCCCTGAGACTTGTCTAATGAGTATGCCATTCTGTGTAGACCCGAACCAGAGTGTACAACTCTGCAATTTTTGGTAGCTACCTTGAATTTACAAAAACGCATATATGGAATTTCTCGACCATTCTATTCGATGATAAATACTGCGTCCCGTGAGCCTGTTAATTTCACATCGTTCTTTTTCCGGCGTCTTCACCGTGATTGTGTAGCGGTTATGAAACAAATCGCTAAGGGTGACGTTCCTCGTTCCCGTTTACCCCATATCCTCACTTTCCTCTTTTCGGTGCTCCAAGCCATGCAACCTCCTCCAACCGCTCCCTTCTTGTTACATGAAGAATCTACTCAAATGCTCGAGGACGAGAATGATGATGATGAAGATATACTTCAACTATTTCGTCAAAAACGCAAATGCGTTAGTCCCTCTGAAAGTCAGGTGTAGGGATCCACTATCGGTCACAGAACTGAAACCTTCCATGACACTGCCACATCGCTTCATGTTGAATCATCTGTTCCATCTTCTCCACTCAACCAGCAAGAACATGGTGCACACAGGGACGAATCCGACGAAGCCTCTTCTCGGGCAGACCCTCATGAGCAGGATGAGGAAACTATGCAGGAGATCGTCACTGAACTCATCACGAAAGTAATTGCCAACGTTGAGGTAGTGATCGCCAAAGCTGAGGTGACAAATCATAATACAACCAGAATAATCATGATGCTGAATACTCTTAACCCCCTTCCTCCACCAATTAACCCGGATGAGCCCGTTGCGGTACGAATGAGTGCAATCACCAATGTAATTCCCGATGCACCCACTACTCAATCCTCTTCTCCCGACTACTCTCCACCCCTCTCCCCTCAACTGTTCTGAGCCTCTTCATCCCAACCACTTCCTCCTCTTCCTCCTCCGCCTATTATGTTCAATGAATTAGAATCTATGGGTCGTCTCCTAACCAATTTTCTCAACAATTACCTTTTCAAATGAACCTAGCAACCAAGAATATCCGGCAGGAATTGCAAAGCAAAGTGCATTTGCTAGAAGCATACATTGCCCCATTACAAGAAGAAGCCATTGTCATTAAAGCAGAGAACCATGCTCTACAAGTCCAGCTACAACAACTCCAAGAGCAAATAATCGAATGAGACAATCTGCTTATTCAACGAAACATAGCAACTGCTGAACTGCAAGAAAAAGATGTCCTCTTGGCTGCTCGCGATGAAGAAATCGTGCAATTGAAACAACTAGTACAGGATAAGAAAGATGCTCGGATTGCTCTCGACAATCTCTTAGAAGAAACCCGTGTAGACTTTGAGCTGGTGACCCAAAAAGGACAAGAAATGGCTTATTTGGCCATGCAGAATACCGAGGAATTAAAGACAGTGTCTGCCGAACCCTTTCAGAAGAGCAAGGAATTGGAAGCACAGCTAGGCCGGACGATTCAGCTAAAGAAGGAGGTGGAAGCTGTAATGAAAGAGAGGGATGTGTATTACAAAACCATCCAATTTCAAGCTCAGGAACTGGAACACAGAGAAAGGCAGCTAGGTGCCCAAGCAAAAAGATTGTTGCAGATCGATACTCAAATTGCGGATATGAAGCAGTAGAGAGATGTTGCATTAGCTAATGAATTTTATTTACAAGAAGCATTTTTGCACACGCAGACCGATGCCCTGATGAGTCAAATTATTGCGGCAAGTTTAGTCAGAACAGATGCACAACTGGTAGAGCCAGATACATTGAAGATTATGTTGGATTCCCTGAAACAAAAGATCACCCGAACATTTAAATTAGCCAAAACACTGTACATACAAGACATAGTTGATGAGCCTTAGTCTATTTTTCTTTGCGGGTTCGAGTCCATCGTGCGTGCCAGTGTTAGGCCGCTGGATTGGCATATGTAATCTTATTTTTCATAAGTTGCACGTACCAAAAAGGCGTAGCGAATAGTTGTAATCTTTTATCCATTAATGAAAGGGCATTACCGTGTTCTTCAGCGAGAGACGGGTTTGCCAGATTGTTTGTCTGGGCGACCGTGCGGAGAAGATCATGTGTAGATTTGCAAAATTCTGGAGTATTGTATGTTGTTCGTTGAATTGCAGTAATAAATATTAACACAGTAATGTTACATGCACATTAATAAGTTTGTGCAACTGTGATTTTTAACTTGTGCGATAAGTTACTGTGCAAGGATAATCGTAATCGGGAAAAATAATAACTGTGTACAGGCAGTTGTTGCCTTGAACTTATAATTAACTATGTAGTTGAATATTACTGGGAAAATTAAATAAAGGGCCTCTACACTGTTAGACCCCTATCCATCCCCAAGAAATCGAAAAGAGATTAAAAGCGACTTGACAGAAGTGCTTTTAACATTGCTCTCGTTGATTAAGAAAATTGGCATGACATATCATGAACGCTTTCCACTGGCTTGACTTCACCCCATCCTCTGGTGCTTGTCAGTGATCCGCAAAGAAGCTTGTTTCATAAGCCACCAGTCTTGCATTAAGATTTGAAGTCATTTTTAAAAAAAATTCTGAATCAATTTCAAAGAAGCTAGTGAAAAATGCTTCTTCAAATGTCTGCATATACATGCTTGGCAAGAACATAAGCCATGAATAGAATGCCGTAATGGTTAATCGGCTTGAAATAGTTGAAAGATAAAAAACAAGTGCTTCTGATCCCTGTGTAATGCCGATGAAGTTCAAAAAAGTATATTTGGCATGTTGGAAGACTTTGATAACTGTAAGTAGCATGAAAAGAATCTTATTAGTCTTTTGACTTCCAAATCTGGTACACTGGCGTATAGAGCAATCCAACATTCCATGGTTTTCACCATGTATTCTTCCGTTGGTAGATAATTATGCGGTGGACTTGGTAAGAGTGGATAATTGAGCCATTGATTATTTATGCTACCCTAGCATTGTCCTTCCCAAAAATGCGACCAGGAGTGTGTGCGTGGTACTAGACAAAAAGATGGGTTTAGCTGAAGGGCATAAGTCGATGATTCCCATTGTACCTACAGTGTAGGGTTTTATTCCAGAATTTTTATCCTCCATACAGGATCAGCACGTTCAAACTCCTCTTGAGTATAGTTGAATGTATTATTGCTGAGCTGGAGGTTGTTGTCAGGCTCCTTATTGGTTGTGGTCTTTATGTATTGCCGTGTTTTCTCTTTAAGGAGTCCATATGGTACATTAAATGGTTTCAATATCTGTTCTAATTTTTTTCTTTCAATCTTAGCTTCCTTCATGACCTTTACTATTTGATCTTCACATTCTGCAGTAAGCTGGGACACTAGTAGTTCCCTTTTATTTCGGCTTAGTTCTGCAATATCCCAATGAGTACGTTCAGAGTGGATCTCTGTTTCCTCCCTTATTGGCAAATGATGTAAGGGGGAAGAGAGAGGTCATACCTCCATCTCCGTAGTAGCTGTTGTGGATCTTGGAACTACTAGTATTCCCTCTGTTGCCTTCAGTGCTAGTTGGTCTTGTAGTTGCTTTATCATGTTATCTTTGCTTTTGATTTCCTCAGTAGCCTTTGTAATTAATTCTTTGCTTTTGAGGAGCTCTTTTCTTATGACTTCTAGTTGGTCACTGTCTTCTTTACATTGTGCTATATACTGATTTTCGGCTGTCTTCCACTTTGTTCTTAGTGCCGTTGTATCATCCATGTACCTTTTTTCCCATTCTGCAATGATGGCCTGCTCCTGCTTGAGCTGATCCTCATAGCTAGCTAGCTTGTCCTCTAATGCCTTTAGGTCCTCTTCTCGCACTTCCTGAGCTTCTCTAGGCTGATTGCATAGAAGAGCTTTCATCAGCTCCTTGTTTCTGTTCCTTAAGTTCTCTGCCTCATCCATGTATATTTTTATTCGTGATTCCAATATCTAGCTTCTTGCGTTCATCCATGTCTTCTCGGCCTCGCTAGTTTCAAATTTCTTTAGTAACTCCTGTAGTTGTTCTTTCAATTTCTGATTTTCTATCTTTAGTGTTTTACACTATTGCTTGGCTTCTTGGACTTTCTTCTCTTTATGTGTTATGTGCTCCTATGCTAGCCTCAATCGTGCTGAAAGGTTCTTACCCATTTCATGAAGTTCATGCTTTTCCTACATCTCTTTGTCATAGTCAGCATCATCTTCAAGCATTAATTGTTGCATATCCATAGCAGTTTTGATCATATGTTGAACCACTGGCTTGAGCTGAGTGACATCTACATTCAATCACACTTTTGGAATGCTTGGAGCTTCCCCTATTTGTACATCCTTT
Organism: Ceratopteris richardii; assembly: GCA_020310875.1. Lineage (NCBI taxonomy): Eukaryota > Viridiplantae > Streptophyta > Polypodiopsida > Polypodiales > Pteridaceae > Ceratopteris > Ceratopteris richardii. The sequence goes on from CM035438.1 coordinate 126,410,151, forward strand.
CCATGCTCCACATGGATAGTCTCGTTATGTGGTTGTCTAATTTGAAGCTGCACTTCCGATTCTTTGCTTTCTTCTTCTAGATTGATAATCTTTGTGGCACTCCCTTGAAATTTAACATCCATAGGGGAGGGTTCTGCCACAACCCTTATTGGTGTGAAGGGTTTGGATTCTTCCCCCATAGTTTCTTTTGGTTCTTCCTTGGGATTCTTGAATGAACCCTCTTCTGCAAGCTGAGCCTCATGGATTTGAATGTTAGATGTGTCATTTATTTTGATGACATGTACCCCTTCTTGGGATACCTCTTTGCCTGCGGTGTCTTGATTGGGGTTGATGGGAGTTTGATTTACCTTCATGCCCTGTTGCTCTAGCACAATGGTGAGAACCACGTTAAGAAGCTCCACCTCCTTAATGTCAATCCGCGGAAGAGATAGGAGTGATATGAAGATCGTGAATGTGAGATGAAGTGAAAGTGAAGGTGAGAAGCATAGAAATGCACACACACATACACACACACTACGAAGAGACAAGCAAGACACAATGGAAGGTGAGAAATCAACTCTATTACTCAAGAACACTATTACAAACTCAAACTAGCTCTAAGCTCACACTAGCCAAAATGAACCAACCTCAAAAATGAGCTCTCTAGCTCTTTTTATAGTTTCTAGACTAGTTTTGACCGGTTTCACATCTAGTGACCGGCATAGTTAAAAAATAGGTCCTAGAGGCTATTTGGAAGGGTAAACGATGTCTAAAAATAACGAAAATTGGTACGCGCATTCTACCTAAGCTCCTCAAGCTCGAGGACTCCTCGGCTTGCACAAAATGGAGCTATGAATTACAACATGAGGTTTTGTCTATATTACATATGTTACAAGAGTGATGAAGATCACTGTTGGATGTTTGAAGAGGTAATAAAAACATATTTGTTTGAAAAATAATCCGACTGGCTCCCTGCTCCGTCTTTACATGCTTCCGTGGCGTCTGTGCCTCTGGCTGCTTCCAACACCCCCCTCCCTCTCGCTTCTGTCGTCCCTGACAGAACCTTGTTGTGAGGTCTGCCGGATGTAGTTCTGTAGGAGGTCTTGAGCGAGGGTGTGCTCGGATATACGAATGCCTCGGGCTAGATCAGCCTCGAGTTTCTCCCAGTTGATAGGTTGTGGCTCGTCTGGTGGTGGGAGCTGATAATGTGTGGAGTACACCATTCGTTCACAGGCGAATAATTGCAATAAGTGTGTGGGCCTGCTTATAAATACCTCTGAATGGTACTCCCAAAAGCCGGTGGTGAACATTTCTTCGAATGTCTGCTTGTAGCATGCCGGTAGGTATTTGATCCTGCAGTGCCAGGCATAACACACCCGTAGCGATGGCATTGTGCTCATATCATAGACTAAATCAAAGTTGCCATGCTCGAAGCCCGGGGTGTTTACATGGGGAGCCTTAATGCGTCGGAAGACTTTAAAGATCATCTGCATCATGTCAAAGATTTTGACAGTCATGTGCGCGGCAATATCATCCATATGCTTTAACCTAGGGAGCCAGTGGCGGATCGTCGCCATCATGTAGCCTACTGTGGGTAACTCGATTGGTGGCTTGAAGTAGGGATAGTTCAACCAGTCTTGGCACTGCTTATTGTTTTGTACCTTAATAGCGAATGCAGTCCAAGAGCGGCGTCGTGGTACTGGTCCCCAGCACGGGTTAAATTTTAAGTGCAGCGGCGCTTTCACCCATGTGCTCATCATCTCTGGATAGTTTTGCAATAGATCTTTGCGCCAGTCTGGTTGAAGGATTTCACCTCTCTGCGCCCTTGGTGGCAAGTCTTCCGGTTCGAATTGAGTGGCATGCGTTGGTTTCATGCCTGTTTCTTTCTCTATGGCTGACTGATATTCGGCCATTAACATGAAGTACGGTTTATATTGAAGCTCGTGCCCAGATATGTAGCGTCGCGGGGCCAATTGAGCAAAGAATGGTGACTGTAAAATCCTCTCTTCAATCATGGCCATGGCATGTAGTTGTGCCTCTACTCTGGCCGAGTGTGTCGTTCCAAGTTCTTCGATCGTTTTCATCCACGCGGGGGTAGGAAGTTCATAGGTCATCTGGCCTTCGGCCGTGACTTGTCCGCCTGGGATGGGTATGGGCTCGTATGCTTCTTCAAACGTTTCCTCCACCGGAATGGTTATGTTCTCGTCGTCAGCTGGGATCTCCGGTGGGGAATTAGGCCGTGGTGGTGCTTCGTAGACATCGATGCGTGATTGGAGAGTGGTTACCTGGGCCCGTAGTGCGTTGAGTTCCTCTATGAGTTCAGGAGAGGGGTCCACAGGTTCTGGTACTTCTGCTGCCACTGGTAGTTGTTGTGGTGCCGGTTCTCTGAGCTGTAGTAACTTGTGATCTTCTTTTAGCTTCTGATGCTCTTCGTTCATTCGATCATAGTCCTCTAGCAGTCGAACGTGGTCGTCTAGCAACATTCGCATCGATTCAGATGGGATTGCCTTGAATCTGCTAGGACTTAATGGTTGTTCTGGATGGTCCAATGCCGCTTCCAAATTTTCTCTATTCTGCTCTTGGAGTCTCTGGTTCTCCTCTTTTGCTGCGGCTAAGTGTCTTCTTAGTAAGCCCATATTTCTAGTGAGCGTTGCATTTCGGACGGTTTGGGCTCGAAGCAGGTTGTCCAAATCCGCAGTGGCTTCTTTTGTTTTCTCTTCACTTTCTAGCGCTAGCTTATGATATGCCTCTCTTAGTTCTTGGTATCGTGTATTTAAAGAGGCATTCTCGATTGATAATGAATTAAGCTGCGACTGTAATTCGTTGGTCGTCCTCTGCAGCTGTTGATAATTGTTGCCCAGAGATGCGAATTCATCTCGTACTTGTGACATGCATGTGAACATTTGTTGAAGTGCAGTGTCTATGGTTGGCGATAGTAGTAATGGAATGCTAAGTGAGGATGCAGTGGAAGTAGATGCAGCGGGGATGGGAAATGGGGTTGGGAAGGTGGATGCAGTGGTAATCGTGGAAAAGTGTGACGTACCTAAATATGATGGTGCTGTGAGTGGAGTGGGTGCTGGTGCGGAGGGTGGTGAGATGTCCATGTCATTGGACGTGTCAAGTGCGGTGACTGTGAAAAGTGGTGTGAATGTGGGTGGTTGTGTCGGTGTAAAGACGGGATTTACAAACGTAGAGTAATTTACAGGGGGGATGGCTGGAGCAGCTTGGTGAAAAGGGGAAATAGGGGTTATGGTGGGTTGAGGAGGTGAAACTGGGGAGAAGTTTAGTGGGGTTAGAAAGGTGAAAGGGTTTCTTAAAGGTGGGGGAAAGGATGGGAAGGATGAAGGGATGAAGGGGTTAACATGTGGATGAGGTGGGGTGGGTAAGGGTATGGTGGCATGAATGGGTGGGTGTGCGGGGGATACAGGATGGGTTGGTGAAAGATGAGGTGAGAGAGGAGTAGAGGGTGTGGATGTTATTTCGAAGATAGTAGTGGTATGTACAACGGTGGTACCGGGTGGGGAATCTACAAGGATGGGTTCTGCGGTCGATGAACTTTCGGGGACTAGGCGCGCCTCCCTGACTTGTGCTGAAGACTGAGCTCCTGTTGGTACGCGAATATACTCTCCGGGTTTTGAAAGTAGTCGCACTCGGCGGGGATCAAACTGTGGTAGTTGCTTTCTTTGTAAAAACCTGAGTGCTTCATGGGAGCCTACTGATTTGACTAACTCCCTGAACCCTCTGATGTATGCGTCTTCGAATCCTCCGGAGATGAGTTCCTGTTCAATTAATGCCTGGCTCTCCTCTTCAGTTAGCTTCTTCCGGGCCCAGACTTTCTCCATGGTACGATATAATTTCTTTATGGCCAGCGTGTACGCTGCGGCTTCGAAAGTCTCTTCTTCATATGTGCTGGTGTCGCCGTGTGTGTCAGTCTGTTGGCCTTGACCATCTGTCTGTCCGTCATGTGAGCCCTGGCTGGCTTCATCGTCGCCTTCCTCGTCGTCTGTTTCGGTTCTTTCTTCTTCAGAGCTCGACACAGCTTGTCCCTGTGGCAGATCTCGCGGTGTGGTAGGGTAACTAGGGCGTTCATATTCTTGGGAGAACATCTGTGTATCTGAATACTGGAATTCGTTTGAGAATGCATCAGGCATCTCAAAATCAAATGTTGTGTTTAATGGTTCTGCCTCCATGTGTGGTATTGGGAAAGAGAAGGCTTCCGCACCAATAGTGGTGGGAGCTTCTGCTGTCGTGGTGGTGGCTTCTGTGGTGGCAGCTGCCTGAGGTGCAGCGGTACTAGTGGTGGCCTCCGTAACCACTGGTCTGGACAACCTTATGCGAATAGGTTGTACTGTGGGAGCCGCTTCTGTCTGTGGTCGCTCTGGAGAGGGTTGTGGTGATGGCGACTCTGGCACTTGAAGGCAAGGGATGGTGCCTCTCATGCGCTTACCTGCCCGTGCTCTGCTGGGCTTCCTGGCTTTCTTCGTCGTTCCCTTGAATGCCTTCAGCTCTTCTGCTGTTAATGCTCGTTCAATTGGCAAATCATAGGCCAAGCACATATAAACAATTCTTGTGAGCGCACAACATCCATTAAGTACTTTCTTGCGCTCCCATCTGTGCTGTGCCAGATACATTTGATCTATGATCCAGCTTGCCAGATCAACAGTTTGAGGTCCCGTGCATGCCAAATACAATCCGAACCATATTCGTTTATGGGGCATGGTAAATCTGTCCTGAGCGGGGAATGCGAAATGTTGCATGCATATCCTTAGTGGCTTCGACAGCTCAGGTGTAATTGCCGAAATCTCCTCCCACTTCGTGACATCCCCACGTTTCATCGGTTCTGGAATTAATCTCTCTCGATCTGTGGGTGTGTGGGTGCCATGAATTTTGATGGCCGCTCTGATTAAATCCTTAGATAGGTAAAACCTTTTGTAAGGTGGATCATCCACTAGAGTAGGCAATATGAAGGTCCCTGGGATGTCCTTATTCTCTGAGGCCAGTAGGGTAGTGATTAAGTAATAGCACCTGTAAAAATCCGGTTTGGGCAGAGGATCACTGAAATACTCTGTGAAGCCTGCTCTGGCCCAAACATGAGTTAAATCCTGGGTGCTCTGTAGGGCTTCGAACTCTCTGGAGAAAAACTGGTATTTTCCCCACGTGCGGTCATCAAATGTCAAAGAGGATTCAAAGATAAAGTCCGCGTCCGCAAGGGGTCCTGCAAGGCCCTGAAACCAATGAGAGTTCCTGTGTATCTTTTCGGTGTAGCCCATGGGTGGGTTGTCGATAGGCATGGGCCCTGGAAATCCCTGAAATTCCGGCGGTGGAGCAGTCGGGTGGGACTCTGCTCGTAGCACGTTGAGGGGCACAGCCGCTACACTGGGGCCTGCTCCTGATGTTCCTTCGTCGGTTTGCATGGTGACTGATGCGCTAATGAGAAAGATCTGCTACAAAGGATTAACACATTAGCATGGAAATTAATTATGATCCCATTAAAGTGAGACCGCAATCCTTTTCCATAACTGATGCGTAACCCGTGTAGCCAAGTGCTGTGATGTGATGGATGCAATGTTTCTTGCAGCACTAGTGCAGGTCTCTAGACACCTATACGTTTCAGATTATGCATACATTTCTTGATGATATGAGATTACGAGTGATGTGTGATGATGGTGGGTGAATTTATACAAGGTTTAAAGGTTAGTGATTTAGTACAAGGTTGTATGTTAGTCGGGGGGGTAGTTTTATCAGACATGGGGTTAGGGGGAGACGGTTGGACACGTTTCGGTATCCATTTCCTAAGGATCTTGGAGTGGGTGGTGGGTTTCTGCTGAGGGGCAAAGGGTGGTGTCGGGTGTGGTGGTATCGAGGGGTGAAATGAGTTGTGGAGGTTATATATAACATGGCTTAAGGGTTGAGCTATGATACATGATTTGGGTACCCAAATCTGCGTGGGTGTGGGTCTATGGGTAAGGTATTTCTTGGCGATCCAAATTTGTCGAATGCTCGGACTTGTAGCAGAAGGTCGAGGGGTTGGTGGATACTGATTCCGTTTCCGTTGAAACTCTGTCCTGCTCTCTTCTGTAGTGTTGCCAATAGCCTGTGGTTGCTGTCCTTTTGGCACCCATATCTGTCTGGTGCCGCTTCCTTTGGGTGGCCTGAACTGCCTTCCTTGTTGTTTCCTCCGATACTGCAGTCGCTCTGGGTTCCTCCGTTGTGGTTGACTCTGTCGTGGTTGAGGTTGAGAGGTCGGATGGACACTCTGCTTTGGAAAAGAAGGGAGATCCAACACTTGCGTGACCTGCCCATTAGGAAGTGATGCGTTCTTTAACTTTAATCTAGGCCAGTCCGCAACAAGTTTGGAAGGATGAGCACCGCAGGGTGTCGTGCTCATTTGGCCGCTGATGCAACCCACCTGACCGCTGATTGTGTCCATCTGCCCAAGCGGTTGGGTAGCTGCCCCTTCTAGTTTGCAGGAAGTCCCAGGAAAGATCTCCTTTCGTCCTTCTAATTGACAACTGTCTATTGCCAAGCCCGAGGGGGTTGGTGTAGACGTGGCGTGACTGAGCTGATCAAAGATCTTCTGGTCTCCCATCGCATGTGTTTCGTAGGGTCTAGGGTCACATCCGTCAGGCGGAATGCCGTTAGGGAAGTCAAGCGGTATCACTCACCTCTGTTCTAAGGTTCCAATCTGTAAGGAGCCTTGTCTAAGATTTAGGTCCACCGAGTGATCGTATAGCCAATCTTGGCCAAGGATTAGGGGTTCTATCAGGTCGTCATCATGGCACACTAGTAGCTTCGCTGTCATGGTCACATCCTTAATGAGGATAGGAAGGTCCACCTCACCCATGCAAGGGGTTTCCATGCCTCCTAGCCCTATGAGGTATGCCTCAATTGGCCGCATTTCTATTCCTGAATCCTTATAGTGGGACCATCTAATCGCACTAGTCGCAGCACCTGAATCAATTAAAGCCCTGAACTCTTGGCAATGGTTGCCGTGCTCTAGCCTAACTGTAATGAATGGTCTCCTGTCCACTATACTAGGATGAGTGGTTGACTTTACTTGACACATGGCCATGGGATATCTGGGTGTAGTTTCCAGATAGTTATAGTGTTCTCTCCCTAGTCCTTGTCTTCTTAGCTTCATGCGCTTAATGCGTTCTATTGCTTCTGCCTGAGCTTCCGCTCGTATTCTATTTTCTTCCTCCTTACGCTTCTTTGCCAACGTGAGTCGTCTAAGCATATCCTCCGTAAGAGGTTCCTGATATAGCTTGACTCTACAGCCACTAATATAATTAGGCATTATATCTCCCTCTAAGGTGGCTAACTGTACTGCTCCACTTGTTGAGAGTCTGTTAATGATCATAGGTCCATAACCTCGCTTTTCTAACTTACGTGCGTGTTGTTTCAGCGTATATACTAGAACTAAATCTCCTTCTTTTAGGCCTTTATCTTTCACATGTGCATCAAAATACGCTTTCTGTCGCTTCTTCGCTGCATAGATGCCCGCTGCTGCCTTTAGCCTGGTTTCACCTAATCGTTCCAAGTCCATTATTCTCGCTGATAATTCATGGCCGGTCCACTGATGTTCTTGTGCAACCTTAAGGGTCGGTATCAAGAAGTCCAAAGGGAGCACAGCATTCTGACCAAAAACCATCTGAAAGGGAGTTGCATTGAGTACGGTCTTGTAGGCCACTCGATATGCCCAAACAGCGTGGTGTAACTGTTTGTCCCAATCTGAACGTTTGTTGTTCACGAGTTTCGTCAGTACATTACAAAGGATCTTATTAGTGCTTTCAGCCTGACCATTGGCCTGAGGATGATATGGTGCCGATTTCTTGTGAATCACCATAAAATCTTGTAACAAATATTCAATGACTTGGTTTAGAAAGTGAGTGCCTCGATCGCTCACTATCTCTATAGGCAATCCATATCTTGTAAAGACATTTTCAAATAGGAATTTTGCAGTTGTGTGTGCATCATTCTTTTTCGTGGCTTTTGCTTCTACCCATTTCGTAAGATAATCTGTGGCAACAATAATGTATTCCGCATGTGTACCTTTTGCAGGGGGGTTAATGGGTCCTACGAAGTCTATACCCCACTTAGAAAATGCACGTCCGCCCATCATGGGTTTCAATGGCATTTCATCTCTGCGAGTAGGAAACTGAGTTCTTTGGCACACGTCACATCTCTTTACATAGGTATGAGCATCCATGTGAAGAGTGGGCCACCATAATCCTGCAAAGAGGATGGCTTGGATTATCCTATCAGGTCCAAAATGACCTCCTGCAACACCTTGGTGTGCAGTCTCTAGTATGCTCAGATAATTGCTCTCATGAACACATTGTCTTAGATATCCATCTCGTCCTCTTTTGTATAGGTTATCGCCAATAAGAGAATAGTCGTGAGCTTCCTGCTCCAGACTACGTTGTCGAGCTAAAGTCATGCCTTGAGGGAATGTGTTCGTCCTCAAGTATGTCACTAAAGGTTCACTCCAGTCTGGTGTGAGAGACACATGATATAATGTAGCATGCTCTACTGGTGGTCTTTCACAACAAACGTGGCATTCCTTACACAACCTGTAGACATCTGCTTCCATTGAAGGCCAATATACTCCTAGTCTCTGCAGAGTCTGTAATGTTCGATGTTTCGAATGATGTTGCTTTAATGCACCCACGTGTGCTAATTGCAACCAATTCGCGTGTTCTGATTCATCTACACAACAAGCAAGAATCTTTTGATTATCCTGTTTATATATGCTTCCTGCCATGATTTGGTATCTCTGAGATTTGGTAATCTCTCCTTCTTTGATCTTTATCCTAGGGTTCTTGGGTCCGTATGTAAGAATAGGGACTATAGACTTAGCCCATTCTGGTGCTATCTCAAGGTTAAACAAATATGCATCTGGTAGATCATCCATTACTCCTTGAGGAGCTTCTCCTGATGTTAATCTTGAAAGGTGGTCAGCTCTAAGATGGGTCTTTCCTTTCCTGACTACAACTTCAAAATCATACTCCATGAGTAATAGAAACCAACGTATTAGTCGTCCCGTGTTACATGGTTTGTTGACTAGGTACAATAGGGCTTGATGATCGGTAAAGAACTTGAATTTGTTGGCCAACAAGTAGTGCCTGAATTTCTTTACTGCGTAGATCATCCCTAATCCTTCTCGTTCCGTCGTGGTGTAATTTCTTTCTGCTGCGTTCAATTGTCTGCTCGCGTAAGCTATGGGGAGATCTATGTTACCTTCATTCGTGGGTTGTGCTAACACACATCCTATGGCATAATTGGATGCATCCACATGTACATTGAATGGCTTGCTCCAATCTGGGGTAGTCAAAATCGGTGCTGAGCACAAGCGTCGCTTAAGTTCATTGAATGAATTCTCACATTCTTCTGTCCAGTCAAAATTGGTTAAAAGAGAGTACAATGGTTTGGCTATGATTGCATACATGTGTATGAATCTCCTATAATATCCGCAATGGCCCATAAATGCCTGTACCTCCTTTACATTAGTTGGTCTCGGTAATTCTGCAATTACCTTCACCTTTTCTTCATCCGTAGAGATCCCATTTTTTGACACAATGTGTCCTAGAATTTTGCCTTGCCTGACCATGAAAACGCACTTTTCTGGGTTCAAACAAACCTGATATTCTCGACATTTGTCAAATATTTGCCTTAACTCTGGGATATGTGTCTGTCTTACGTTAGAATGAGCACATATGTCATCGACATAAACTTCCAAGCTCTTGCGTAAGAATTCCTTAAAAACATGACACATGAGTCGCTGGAAAGTGGCGGGTGCATTTGTTAAGCCGAATGGCATCACACGAAATGCAAATATGCCCCATTCAGTGGCAAAAGCCGTCTTGTGTTGGTCTTCTGGAGCAATGGCTACTTGATTATAGCCTGAAAATCCATCAAGAAAGCTGTAAACTTCCTTGCCCGCAACTCTTTCCAATAAGTGTTCCGTGATAGGAAGAGGATAACTATCTCTAATCGTTGCGGCATTAACTTTTTTAAGGTTAATACACACACACAATTTTCCATTCTTTTTGGGCACAACCACAATGGGGGATACCCATTCGGTATGCTCAATTTCGTAAATGAATCCTGCTTCTATCAAGCGATCTATCTCCTCTTTAATCTTTGCAGCGTAGTTATCATTGTACGTGTATGGTTTCTGTTTCGTAGGTTTTGCATCTGGAGTCATAGGGATTCTATGAGAGCATATATCTGGATCTACTCCTTTCAAATCTTTGTAACTCCAAGCGAACACATCTCTATATTCACGCAATAGGGCAACTAATTCTTCTTCTTCTTCGGTCGTCAAATCATGCCCTATGTATGTGCATTTTTCTTCTTCCCCTTCTATGGCTACTACTATTTTCTTGGTTTTCTCTCGGTTATCATATACTTGTCCGTCATTCGCCTTCCTATTAGGCATTCGTACCATGATTCTTCTATCTTCGATTTCATATTTCTTGAAATTCTCTGGTACTTCAAATAAAGATTCTTCTTTTTCTGACATGGTTTCTTTCTTCTTTCTTTTCTTGCCTTTACTTTTATTAGTCACTTCAGTGGCTATTCTCACGTCATTCATAACTTCCTCGTGTCTCTGAGTGTGAGTCTCTACTTCGAAAAAATATTCTTCCTCTGATGCAAAGGGTGAATCCATGATAATTGATTCTAAATCAAAATCGCTTGCATCCTCAAATGCATCAGTGTTCGGTTCACACTCTTCTAAAATTGCATCGCACATGATTGGTTCTATCGTGAAAACTGAAATGTCATAGCCATCCTCGTCACAGTGGGGTGTCCATTGTTCTTCATTGATGGCTACATCCATGGTTGCTAGGATTTCCGCCCAACCATGGGGTTCAAACTCTTCGTCTGGGAATACTACAGGTGCATAGGCTGGATCTTGAAGGGTTCGTGGATTTTGTTCTGCACCTAAGGTCCTTGCTTCTAATCGTTCTTCCTCTTGTTTGGCTACCTTACACATCCATAAATGAGTATCCTCATGCAACCAAGAAGGATCTGATTCTAATGAGTGCACGGATTCCGTCTCTACTTGTGTCTTATGGATGGTATTCCATTGTATTGGGGGTACATCTCTATGTGAATAGTCTTTAAGATTGACTTTGGTAGTCACTCCTAAATGTTGCAAGTACAAAGAATTAGTTCCCCAATCTTGTACAATTTGCAACTGACGCATGAATGGTCGTCCCAATATCATCTCATAAGCATGGTTTTTTGCAAAGTCACAAATGGCAAAGGTATGCTCGAATTCTACACCACAAGTGGTGAGAGATATGCCTTCTAGTAAGCCTAATGGTTTTTCTATGTGTCCATCAGCCATTTGTAGCTTCATCCTGGTGGGTCTTAATGCTGGCTTACCCCAACGTTTCCATAAAGCGGTGGTAGCGATGGCTACTCCGGCTCCTGAATCTAAGATGGCTTTCGTGGTGTAGCCCTGATGGGTTATTGGAAGATAAGTGTTACCTTCCTCTCCTTCACTTACATCTCCGATCTTTTCTACGGGTATCTCTGGTACCTTCTTATGTGATCCTATCTGAGAGGGTGTGGTAGCAAGCTCGGGGAATTGATTTGCTACGTGCTTCCACAATTCTGGTTTTACCTTTAACAATTCTTCCATAGTGAGATTACACTGTACTTTAGTGTTCTTGATCACTTCCGTGTTTCTAGGGATCACTGATTCTTCATTCCTCACTATTATCGTGGGTGCTCTCATACTAATAGACTTTGCTTCCCAAGGTCCTGTGAACTGAGGTAATTCTTGTAAAGAATTAGATTCAAATCCAGTGGGTTCACTCAGTTGTTCCTCCTCTACATCATCGTAAATAGAGGGAATGTCTTGGGGGAATTGCTCCTGCAAATCATTTATTTCTTGAATAGGAGGATGAGTTCCTTGTTCTTTTCTCCATTTCTCTTCTTGGATTTCTCGCAAAAATTCATGAGAGTACCTATGTATAGAAGACAAATTGTCTTGACTTTCTGTATTGGGTACTTGAGACAGGGATGGTGCATTCCTTTCCTGTGTCTCTGCGACAATAGGGTTCCTAGGCTGATCCTTTTTCTCTTTGCTCTCGATCAAATATTCTAACCTCTCCATCAGTCCTTGAAAGTGTAATTCCGGTTTTGCCATGTTATTCCAATTAAGATATCTAGAGGCTTCGAACAAGGCTTGTGCTAGTTCTACCATCTTCATGCAAAGTTTAGTTCTCTCAATTTCCAGATCAGCTCGAGGGTAGTTCTTACTCATTTCAACTACCTGAGGTCCCTCTTTTAATCTAGCCTCATATGCACGAAACATCATGTCTAGATCTTCGGGTATGGGTTCCGCTAAAACTGATCCTGATTTCTGAGCTGGATTCTCTTGATTCAATTCTTGCGAAGTTAACTCTTGGATTTTGGCTCTAGATTCCTTTAAACTTCCTTCCAACTCACTTATCTTTTTACTCCATTTTCTCTTAATTCTCTCTCTGGAATCTTTCCAAGATTTTGTCTTTTTACAGCTAGATTCTGCAACTTCATTGGTTTCGGCTACTTTCTCTTGATTAAGCTTTTGGTTCTGTAAGAGCGCCTGGGCTCTTGTTATAGCTTGGATAGGCACGTATGTAGGGTTGGATCCATCTGCATTATTTACAATACCTATCACGTTGATCGGTGTCACATTTGAAGGGTTAACTGGGTTCTTAGGACAATCTTTGATTATGTGCTCTTTGCCACACTCAGCACAAAAGCCTTGTATGTTATAGTACTGTGATTGCCTTGCTATTGGGGGATGTGGACAATCCTTTATGAAGTGATCTCCTTGGCACCTAAAGCATGGTCCTCTAGGGCCCTGTGGTCTCTGTTGTCTCAATTGGGGCCGTGGGTTTGGGTTTGCGTACATCACATTAGCATAGTCTGGCTCCCAACTAGGTTCCATTGGTGGACTATCATAATGATATGTCTCCACATGTTCTGGTGACTCTGTGTAATAAGCGGGTGGACTAGTTACATGCGTAGAGTCAAAACTGTTTGAGTTCGGGTCGCTTTCTGTAATCAAGGGTGACGAAGGCACTAAGGCCCTATTTAGGTTCTCTTCTGCAACAGCATATTTGACTGAGATGACATTCGCTGGTGGAGGTGGCTGCTGAACTAAGACAGGTTGAGGTCTCTGTTGAGCCTGGTATGGGTAGTTCTGAGGAGGCCTATAGTAATAAGGCTGAGCATTGTATTGGCCTTGATACCTACCTGGCTGCTGGTATGCTTGCGGATAGTTCTGTTTCACGGTTTGTTTGTTGTATGGGCAGTCCTGAGCCGTATGATTCGTGTATCTTCTCTCAATTGTACAATATTGGCCACTAGGGTTGGCTTGGGGTTGTGGTGCATTGGGGCACATGTTTGCCAAATGATTTCCACCACAAGTGTAACAACGTACATTAGTTGGTAGCTTGGGCACCTGTTTACTAGAAACTCCTAGTTTTTGGGCCACCTTTTCTGCTAGGTCCTCTATCGAATTAGACAATTTTGTGGATGCTAGAGAAGAACAATCCGAGTCCTTATAAACCTTTGAGAGTTCTAATTCATCTCCTAGGTTGTCCTCGATGTCTATACATATTCTTACACATTGCTCTAGCATTCGGGGTTCTTTTAGGTACACGTAGGAGCGTAGTTTAGAGCTCAACAAGCCATCTAAAAACAACGACACTTGCTTAGCTTGTGAGGGTAACTCTTGCACTGGACATCGTTCAACATATTGTCTAAACCTACGTCCTGCCAGTCTAACTGTTTCCTGAGGGGTTTGTTTAAAGCTATGAATCAACGAAGATGTGTCATGTCTAATCCCACTTTTAGAGAATTCGGTGATGAATGACTCTAAAAAGTGATGGATGTCTCTAAATTGCCTTTGTTGCAAAGGTTGGAACCAAGTTAAAGCGGTATTCTTTAACGTTAGTCCAAATGCGTTGTACTGCGTGAACATGTCTTCGACTTGTTCTGCTCTTAGTACTTGCTTGAATTCTGCGACGTGGTCATAGGGATCTCCTGTCCCATCAAAATAATTTTTCATTGATTTTACCAATTGAGTGGGTCTCAATACTCTTGCGTGTTCACGTGGTCTAGGTAGAGGAAAATCATCTCTACCACCTGGTATTCCATGATCTCTTTGTCTATCCGTGGTTGTTCTATCTCTCCCTATGGGGTGAGTGAAGCTTACTTCGGGTCTTTCTTTATTCTTTTCTCTTTGGTTTCCAAAGGCTGATGATGTTCCTGCCCCTTGTTGACTTGTATTCATGTTAGTTCTGGATGGAGGGAATACCAATTCACCTCTCCATGTGTATGTGTTTCTAGCGTGGTCAGGCACCACAAAGACTCTTTCTGAAGTTTCATCCAGGTATACCACCTTTCCAGGTGTATCCGGGTCCTTGAACTCATAGATTGTGATGATACCTACCTCACTAGGGTGTTCCTTTCTGTACCTCCAAAAGGCTTCATCGGTCTCTTTATTTACCAACAACTCGATACTCCTGTTATCTTGAGGGATCCACTCTGGGATGAGTACTCTTGTTAATACGGATTTCCCTCTAGGTGTTCTAGGTTCTTCTAACGGTTCTTTTCCTTGAACTTTCGCTTCCGTCTCTAATTGAATTGTGCCAAACTCATTAGTATCATTTGGCTGCGTACTTAAGATGTACATCGTTCCTTCTTTGTCTATGTAAGCGTCTCTCTCAAATTTCACCACTGGTCTCTCCAATCCTATGGGTTGATCAGGGTTGTGCAGTTGCACCACTTGCCTTCGCAAACCATCCTCATAGATGCGAGCACCTAGTCGGTTGGTTCGGAGAAACTCTAATTGCGTTCTGTAGGGTCCTTCAGGTTTTTCTAAGTATGCTACGTTTGACCCTACTTCTGGTCTTTCTGTGCTAAATGCCATTTCTGATTCGCTAGTATCTGAGCTCTCGTAAGGGTAACTAGTATTCAATTGTTGAGCCCACGATCGAGCGGTAGTTCTTACACTAGCTTCTGATGATCTAAGGCTTCGTCGGTCTGACTTACCTATATGCTTGCCCGATCTAAGGTTCATTAATTTTCTCCCTTACTCACTTAATTACACACTTAGATCGTCTCTGATTCTTTGTTATTCTTTTTGTTTCTTTTTAAAGATCTTTAAGTTCTTGTCTTAATGTATGCGTCAGGAATTCGACTTTCCGTTGTAACTTTGAGTTCTCATTCCGTCAGACTTAGGTTCTTTCCTTTAGGGTTTTCGCGTCACACACACCTTTATCTTTAGTCTTGGACTTGAAAGAATTAAATATCTTGAACTTGAGGCGTTCCTATAGTCGTTAATCCACAATGCTAACGTTTAGCCTAAGCAAAAAATTGACTGAGGGGGTTGAGTAATCTTCCAACCTCGAGTCCGCTTTTCTGGTTGCTCTGATGCCCAAGAAGCCGCGCTTCCCAAGCTTCACTGTCTTCACTGCCTTGCTTGCTTGCCTTTGATTGCCTTTGCTAGACCTAGAAAATTCCAATGTTAGACCAATTCACAGTTGGATGATCAAGCACTTGAGTATATACACCTTTTAAGTCCTTCCCTTTTTTTGCCCAAATTTTCAATGTGTACCCCCTGGCTTCCTAGTCCCTAACTGAGTGAACCTCAAAATAGCTGGGGGTTAAAAACTGACAAACAGGTTTTTCTCTAAATATGAGCTAAGGGGTCTCCTATGAGTATAATGGTCCAAAAATTTCTCAAAAATTCCCTCAAAATTGGTCAAAAATTGAAATCCAAAATTTGCGATGGGGGTGCACAATCGCGATGGTCTGGGACCGTCGCGATGGTCCGAGCGAACCGTCGCGATGGTCCAAAAAATCGAACCGTCGCGATGGCCCAAAGTGAACGATCGCGATGGCGTGAGGTCGAACCGTCGCGATGGCCCAAAGTGAACGATCGCGATGGCGTGGAAATGGACCGTCGCGATGGTCCAAAGTGAACGATCGCGATGGCGTGGAAATGGACCGTCGCGATGGTCCAAAGTGAACGATCGCGATGGCGTGGAAATGGACCGTCGCGATGGTCCAAAGTGAACGATCGCGATGGCGTGGAAATGGACCGTCGCGATGGTCCCGAAAATGAACCGTCGCGATGGCGCGGTCAACGGTCAAAGGTGAACCGTCGTGATGGTGTAAGGTTGAACCGTCGCGATGGCTCGATCAAGCGGACAATCGCGATGGCGCGGTCAACGGTCAACGGGGAACAATCGCGATGGTCCGAGGTGAACCGTCGCGATGGTCCGCGATGCGATGGCTTGAGCCAATCGCGATGGTCCGAATTTTCGAAGTGTCGCGATGGTCCAAAAAATGAACCGTCGCGATGGTCTATCGTGACACGTGGCACTGTCGTGGCGATGGCGTGAGCCAATCGCGATGGTCCGGGGTCAACTGAACAATCGCGATGGTCCAAGTGGACCGTCGCGATGGCTCAAGTGAACCGTCGCGATGGTCCGAAAAGTGAACCGTCGCGATGGTCCGGCCGAGCCGTCGCGATGGCGTGAGCCAATCGCGATGGTGCGACACAATCGCGATGGTTTGAGCCAATCGCGATGGTCCACCAAACAACGAATTTTTGAACTGCAAAAATGGTTCCGTGTATGCGCAGGGCTCGCCTACCTCGTGGTGTGGTCGCCTACCTCAAAGTCCGAAAGTTGCAGACCATCGCGATGGTCCGCCCTACTCGGAAATTTCTGACAGAAAGTACATGTTTTACCTTTTGGAAGCTATCCTGATGCTCTGAAGCTCTGTACCTGCAAGAAAACTCAAGAAAACACAAGCACACACAAGCACAAATGCTCTCTCTCACTCTCTCGCATGCACAAATGAGGGGAAATGAGGAGAATGGGTGGATATGGTGAATTTTCTGATTTTTTTGGAGATGAAGATGATGATGCGGTGATGAAGATGGAGTGTGGGGGAGGTAAAAAACACTAAAAACTAAGTAAAAACAATAACAAAAACTGAAATTTTTACCTTCCAACGCCACTTCTTGCTATACTCTTACCATCACACATTCGTCCTAGACTCGATCCCCGGCAACGGCGCCAAATTTGGTGTTGCTCTAGCACAATGGTGAGAACCACGTTAAGAAGCTCCACCTCCTTAATGTCAATCCGCGGAAGAGATAGGAGTGATATGAAGATCGTGAATGTGAGATGAAGTGAAAGTGAAGGTGAGAAGCATAGAAATGCACACACACATACACACACACTACGAAGAGACAAGCAAGACACAATGGAAGGTGAGAAATCAACTCTATTACTCAAGAACACTATTACAAACTCAAACTAGCTCTAAGCTCACACTAGCCAAAATGAACCAACCTCAAAAATGAGCTCTCTAGCTCTTTTTATAGTTTCTAGACTAGTTTTGACCGGTTTCACATCTAGTGACCGGCATAGTTAAAAAATAGGTCCTAGAGGCTATTTGGAAGGGTAAACGATGTCTAAAAATAACGAAAATTGGTACGCGCATTCTACCTAAGCTCCTCAAGCTCGAGGACTCCTCGGCTTGCACAAAATGGAGCTATGAATTACAACATGAGGTTTTGTCTATATTACATATGTTACAAGAGTGATGAAGATCACTGTTGGATGTTTGAAGAGGTAATAAAAACATATTTGTTTGAAAAATAATCCGACTGGCTCCCTGCTCCGTCTTTACATGCTTCCGTGGCGTCTGTGCCTCTGGCTGCTTCCAACATGCCCTCTTCATCTGCATTGTAGTTCACTTCATTTAATTCCTCCCATTGTCCATCATCTTTCGACTCACTTCAAATGTTCGTATTTAGTAAGGAGGTTTTTGGTTCCTCTTGTTCCTCTAAAGATGAGCTTGAATTTACTAACCCTAATTCTTTGTACCGATGCACCTTGGTGAGCCTCTTTATTACTTCCACATCTTGGTGGGCTTGCTGGTAGTGGTGCCCTTGCACTAGTAGATTAACTTGACCTTCACTGTATTGATGCATGTCTTCCAGGGCTCTTGTTAATTCCTCTTCTGTAATTGGTTGGTGCTCTTCAATTCTTGCTTTCAGGAGTACATGTGCCTTTTTTGTGGCTGGGACTTCTGCTTCTGCTTGCATCACCTCTCTTAGTCTTTTTGTACCTCTCATTTTGGGTTGGGAGCTCATTTCTGCCTCCTCAATGATCTTGACTCCTTTTCTCTTTCTCGCGACTGTAGCGACCTTTGCATATTTGGCCATGGCTTTTGATGATGGCATTTCTTAGAGGTGCTATCTAATGCCTAAGGCATGATATATCAATATGGTCAGAGTTACACTGCCGTTCAGGAGCTTTTTGTGGTTCCACTACTTCTTTGCTTCGAATAGCCTCTCTTGAATATAAGGAGTCATATTGATTTGATTCCCAATTTGTTTAATAGCGTGTGATAGCAGCTGGACAATGATCTTTTGAGGAGCAGTGTATCTATGCATGTTAGGAAAACAAAAGTGTTGATGAAGGAGTCTGACTTCTTCTTCAATATCAATGCGATTAATGTCGGTAAAGGTCTTGGTCTTTGCCCCTCGACTTTCTTCTTTTAATACCGTATTTCCATCCTTCTCCCATCCAAAAGCTTATTTGATTAAATCATGTGTAAACTAAATTACTCCCCCTTCACCTACTGCATCCATGATTCTGGCTTCTGTCACCAATGGATCATGTAGGGCTGGTTGCAACGTATTCATAACTTGTGTGCATCTTTGAAAGTCGGGTTTGTAGATTGGCAATTCAAAATATTTGTGGATGCCCGCTTTCTTCATGATGTCAATGGTAGATGGAAGCTCATGCACCACCTTAAAATCTTGGGACATAACCGGGAACTGATGATCTGTGTCCATGATCTTGATTGTCACTAGGAATAGATAATCCCCCGCTGGTTGATCTTCTCTAAACCAGTATCCTTTTGCTTTAGTCACGCTTTGTAAGGGGAATTCCAATACTTCTTCTTGAGTGGTTGCTTTAGAATCATTAGAAGCCATCTGCACTTGTAATGAAAAGAGCATTAGCTTTGATAGAAGATATAGCATTAGTGTTGTGGATTGTAATGACATGTCATTCATTTAGTCACTCCGTTCCCCTTTCTTGCATAAGTAAGATCTCTTACCGCATATTTTTCATTTTCTTTTCTTAAAGAAAAAAAGGATTAGTATAGGTCAAGCATTTATTTATTTACATAGTAGGTCCATTCCTAAGGAAGTCGAAGCTAGGACCTGTCCCCAATTGGAGAATGTGCACCACTAATTTTGTGTTTCTCTTGTGCCGAATGCAAGGCCTCGTAATGTGGCCCTATCGTGCATACTTTAGGTGCATTGGATGCTTCATGGGTGCAATTGGATTTCGGATGGTTCTGTTGTTCCATTTCATGTGCTTTCTTTGGCTTCCATATCCACTTGACCATTGAATTGTGAGCTTTCCTCCTCTTATCATGTCGCCTTTTCCTTGGTGTAGCTTCCTGAATTGCCGGCGTCTTTCTAGCTACGGTTTTGCTTTTCCGAGATGCTTGTTTGGTCTTGTTTGGGTTTGCATTGCTGTCTCGTCGATAGACTGTTTCTTTTTGTTTGTCAATTTCCTGTTGTGCCACTTGTCGGACATTCTTTGGAATCCATATTTGCTGGTGGTTCCTTTGTGCCACTACCAATGACTTTGGGAGCCAAACTCTCAACAGTTCCTTTCATTCTAGTCTTCGCGATGAGGAATTTGTATCCTCCTACACCTTCCGATTATGATGGACATGTGCTTGTGTTGCTCCCCGTGATCCATTAGTTCTATCCTTGCAAACCCATTTCAAGTTAGGATGTCTCGATTATGGAAATCTACCAATAGAATTCCATGTTGATGATTTTAGTTTGGCGTTGTCCGACTCTGTTCCTTTTTGTTCACGATTTACGTGGAGTGAATCTGCTTCCTCCTCTGTAGCATTAGGGCTTAAAATCTGATCTTTCTTTGGTTGTCCTTCCTACAACTTATTGATAGGTTTAGTTGCTATGTCCTTCTCAGTACTGTGCTTAGCATTTTTGAAGATGTTTGATCCATGAGATGGTTTCTCTTCTAAAAGGCTAAAGATTTCTTTGTGTCCCACTTTGGAGGAGATGTATCCTTGAGCTAGATGAATACTCACTTCATTCTCGATTATCCAGTCTTGCCCTAGGATTAGATTCTCAATGAGATCCTCATCCTTACACACTAAGACTCTTTGTTCCATGGAGGAGTTTCCTAGGTGGAGGGATACTGTAGCTTCTCCAATGCATTCTATGACTTGACCTCCGATACCTATCATATGTGCCTTAGTAGGTGTAATATTTGCATGGAGAGGCATGATGATGGAATTCCACACACAACTAAGTGTTGCTCCTAAATCTATTAATGCATCTATCAATTGGTACTCATTCCTGCCAATCCCTAAGTTTAGGTATGGTTGGGATGAGCTATGATTCTACATGTTGGACTTATGAACTTGGTAGCTGGCCATGGGAATAGGCTTTTCACTTAGTAGATACCGTTCTTCTCATTGCCTAACCCACTCTTTTTGTTTCCTGATATGCTCTAAAGCCTCTTGCCATGCTTCTTCTCTAATTTGTTCTTCCTCTCTCTTCCTATTTTGTGCGCCTATGAGGCGTGCTAACATTTGATCTGTTAATGGCTCCATAAATTGTTTAACTCTACATCCACTTATGTAGTTAGGAAGAACATCTCCATCCAGAGTAGCTAGATTAACTGCTCCACTCGTCAAGATCCTATTAATGATTAGAGGTCCATATGCACGTTTTTGTAATTTCTTGGAATGTTGCTTCAAGGTGTAGACCAGGACCAGGTCTCCTTCTTTTATTCCCTTGTCTTTTATGTGTGCGTCATAATATGCCTCTTGCCTTTGCTTTGCCGCATAAATTCCTACAACAGCCTGCAACCGAGTTTTGTGCAATTTCTCAATTTGGTCTAGTTTTTTGGATAACTCATGTCCTGTCCACTCATGCTATCGGGCTACTCGCAACGTGGGTACTAAGAAATCAATTGGCAGGATTGCGCTCTGTCCGTATACTAGATTGAATGGGGTCGTTCCAATGGTAGTCTTGGAAGCGACTCGAAAGACCCAAATTGCATGATGCAATTGTTTGTCCCAGTCAGACCTCTCACTATTGACTATTTTAGTTAATACTGTGCATAACACCTTATTGGAACTCTCCGCTTGACCATTGGCATGAGGGTGGTAAGGGGTTGATTTTTTATGGATCACTAAGAACTCATTCATTAAAGACTCTATTACTTCATTAATGAAATGTGTTCCTCGACACTCCCAATCTCAATTGGGAGTTCAAAATAGGTGAATATATGCTCAAAAAGAAACTTAGCGGTGGTTTGAGCATCGTTTTTTCTAGTAGCATTTGCCTCTACCCATTTTGTCAAATAGTCTGTGGCTACGATGATATATTCGGCATGTGGCCCTTTGGCAGGTGGGTTAATGGGTCCTATGAAATCAATACCCCATTTAGAAAAGGCTCTTGCACAAACCATAGGTCTCAAAGGCATGTCATCTCGCCGAATCAGATATTTGGCTCTTTGGCATGTTTCGCAACTTCGTACATAAGTGTCCGCATCTATATGTAGAGTTGGCCACCACAAACCCACAAAGAGGATCATTTTTACAATTCTCTCAGTTGAAAAATGCCCTCCTACCACACCTGCATGTGCCCTCTAATATGGGTAAGTACTCTCCTTCATGCACACATAACCGTAACTGATTATCTTTTCCCTTTTTGAACAATTGTCTTCCCACGATTACATAATCCTTGCTCATTTTCTCTAAGGATCGCTTCCTTGCCAAGCTAGTTCCTTCCTCATGTTCTCTTGTCTTTAGGAATTTCACCAATGTTTTACTCCAATTGGGTGCTATTGTTGAGAAAGATAAGGATGTATGATCCTCGGGGATTGTCGCCTGGCATTCTGCGCAGTTACTAACATATTAATGGACATTTTTAGGCATATCGGGCCAGCATACTCCTAATCCTTATAATTCTCTTAGAGTTCTGTGAATTCCCTTGTGTGTTCTCCATTTGTTCACATGTGCTTGTTCAATTAGCTTCATTTTTTTGTCTTCTTCAACACATGTGAGTAGTACACCGCTGGGTTCTTTATAGTACATACTTCCCGCAATAATGTGCAAATTCCTTGACTGCAAAATTTCCTTTTTACTCTCCTTATTGATTGAGTGTAGTGGGCCATGAGTGAGTATCGGAATTAGTTTCTTTGCCCACTTTGGACATACTTCTAGATTAAACAGGTAAGTGTCAGGCAAATCGTCTAGTACTCCACTTGGTGGTTCTCCGTGTGTTAACCTAGAGAGGTGATCTGCTCTTACATGGGTATTTCCCTTTTTCATTATTACTTCAAAGTCGAACTCCATCAATAGCAGAAACCATCTTATCAATCTTCTCGTGTTACAAGGCTTATTGACTAGGTACAATAAGGCTTGGTGATCTATGAAGAACTTGAACTTGTTGGCTAAGAGGTAATGTCTAAATTTTTTTACTGCATAGACCATTCTTAATCCCTCTCGCTCTATAGTTGTATAGTTCCTCTCAGCTTGATTTAGTTGTCTACTCGCATAGGCAATTGGGTGATCTAACTTTCCTTTATCTGCTAGTTGGGCTAAGATACATCCTATTGCATAATTGGAAGTGTCCACATGAATATGAAAAGGTTTGTTCGAATTCGGTGTTTTTCAAAATTGGGGCCATGCTAAGTCGCCTTTTTAACTCGTTAAATGCCTTTTCGCATTCATCTGTCCAAGTGAATTGAGTCAAAAGTCCATACAACGGTTTGGAAATTATGGCGTACATGTGGATAAATCGACGGTAGTACCCAAAATTTCCCATAAATGCTTGCACTTCTTTTGCATTCTTTGGTCTAGGAAGTTCTAAAATGACCTTGATTTTATCTTCGTCTGTAGATATTCCGTTCCTAGACACTATGTGTCCTAAGATCTTCCCTTCTCTTACCATGAAGACACGCTTTTCAGGGTTCAAGAAGACTCTATATTGTCGGTACTTATTGATGAGGGAAGTATCTCAACCCCTAAGCAACGATGAAGCGCGAATGACCTCCACAGGTATCCTTCTTTGACCTCTTCACACCAAAAGTGCTCTTACTCAGAGCTTATGCAGATAACTCCAGTGAGCTTTTGTAGACCTATAGTAGACACCAAGAGCTTTCCAACAAAACAAATTTTACTTCAAATGGATGCTTACACAAAGAGAAACAATGTCTACAACATGAGCTAGTGGAATGCTCACAACTGCTAGTCAAGCAGAGACCTCCCTTCACTCCAACAAGCTTTTCTCGGAGATTATACAAAGAATGAATCTCAAGCTTGGGTCAACTTTAGCACACTTTAATAGCTACCCAATGACACCAAAATCATAGCAAATGGATAAATAGAGAAGGAGAACCAGCCCTTACAACAGAGAGAAAAATATTTCCAACACAGCCTACACAAAGAGAGAGATATCAATCACACAACTTCACTAAAATGAATGTTGCTCCCAGATTACTCAGAGAATGCTCTAGAGAATTTGTGAGCATAAAATAGACTCTAATAGCTATCCAATGAGACAAGATTTACATCAAATGAATACAATATGAGGGAGAACCAATGCTAACAACTCAGGGCTAGGGAGTTGCAACACTGCCTGCGCACACATATAGATATGCCTACTAAAAGAAAACAAACAAGCAAGCAAGGGGCTAGCTTAAGCAAGGGGCTTGCTTATCACAACTCCAGCACTTAGTGCTCACTTTACATGAGCTAAAACTCCAAGAAGATGGCCCAAAAGAAGTCGGGATACATGCTCCTTTTATAGTGAGAAGTGTGCCCCTAAAATCTAGGAACTACCTTTCCAAATCAGCCTCCTAACTTGGAGGATTTAGTTGAGATGAATTATGGAGTGGTTGAGTGACTTTTCTTGATGGAATCTCGTGGCTTTTGGCTTCCTTTGATTGCTCCACATGTCCATAAAAGATTCCCCACGAATTTGTAGCTTGACGC
Organism: Ceratopteris richardii; assembly: GCA_020310875.1. Classification (NCBI taxonomy): domain Eukaryota; kingdom Viridiplantae; phylum Streptophyta; class Polypodiopsida; order Polypodiales; family Pteridaceae; genus Ceratopteris; species Ceratopteris richardii. The sequence goes on from CM035438.1 coordinate 126,434,220, forward strand.
TTGACTTTTCTTGAGGTCCAAGCTCAAGGCTTGTGTTGAAAGTTAGGTGAAGGATACTTGCCAATGAGCCCAATGGCTTCTTATATAGTATTTGATGATCCTTGAAAAGTTGATAATAAAGCAAAACACTCATGCGAACTTCAAAACTCAATCCATCGCTATCGGGATCCCATCGCTAATTCGAAAAAGCATTGCGTGCAATTTATGGTCTGCTAAAAACAAAAATCTAATTTTGTCTTCACGCTGCGCTCGCTGGGTCTCAGGGGATTCAAACTCAGGTCTATATTATGGGAGTGTTATGACCTAACCACATCACCTTCTCATTTTGCTTGTAGAAGAACTAAGAACAAAAGCTATACATGATGTTCATGTCCATCGTCATTTCTTGTAGGAAGGAGTGATATTAGATTGTACACATGTTGTAGCAAGTGTTGAACAATTGGCATTGTTTCCAACAATCCCCCCTGCAATGTCATATTGGTACAATCTGAACTAGATTTGCAAACTATCAAAGCTGCAAATTACCACAAGCTACAAGCTTGTACTCCTAAACTGACCTTCAAACCTTCTCTTCAAAAGTCTTCTTCATAACTGAATTTGACTTTCCTTCAAAAAATCTAAACTTGCTGGTATGAACCATAATACTTGAGAAAATATGCAAACTAGATATCCAATAGTGTTCCTATCACGCAATCATTGCTTGACAATAAATATAGCATGAACTCACTTTGAACCTGCTATCTCCTATTTTCAAAAACCTGAAAACATACACTAGGATCCACATGTTTGCATTTATCTTACAAAAAGATTTCTCAACGTACTTTTGCTGTGTCATGTAAATACACTTAAGCAAAATCAAGAACTGAATCCTGTAACCTGTGACTGTCAACTCACAACTTAGTGTATTATGAACACTGCTCGCTCATCTCTGACTATACTCAAGTCAAGTCAAGTCAACTTAGCCGAAATCAACTAAAATCAACTCATGAGTCTCATCAAAAAATCTATGATGTCATCATGTCTTCATCCTTTAAATCCTTCATACCTCTTTCCTTCAGAACTTGGTATAAACATAAATGTGCGCACTTCTAAAAATACCTCTCTGAAATATCAAGCTTCTCTTCAATAGAACTCTGGAACCTTCTCCTGAACAGGAACATCCTAACAGGAACATTCTCTAAACATTATCCTTCTTCCTTCTTCTTTCAAAGATGGAACATAAAGAGAAACTGACAAAGGAAATATAGGAATACCTGATATAGGAAATACCTATAAGTATGAATCTGCATTCTTTTACATATGGCTGAAAATAAGTCTTCATGTTTCATCACCCCCCTAGATGACTTAACACGAGTATCCATAATTCTTCAAATTATATCAAACTTTATGAAATTTGGAACGTCTTCCTTCTTTCCATAAATCTAATGTTCTAGTAATCCATAGCTGTATCTGAAACAAAAGTTTAGGATCCATAATCTTTTGTAACATAACAACTATCTTCTTCTATTCTCTACAACACTAATTTGATAGAATCTCAATCTTGAACTTACTTCCTCCAATGCTAAGAATCTTCACAAACAAAGGATAGACAATTGAGTCATAAATTCTCAAGATCATACAAGATCTATTCAAGATCAATGATCTCTCCTCTGTAGAATCTGCGCTCATCAAACCTTCATTACTGAATGTTTAATTTATTACCTGAATGTCTCTAAGTGTCCATGCCTCTTACAAAGTTGTAAAACTTTTCTTCAAACAAATCCTTCCCAAGAATCTGCAACTCCTACTTGAAATATAAGTGGACAAACTTCTCACCTTGAGAACTCCAAAAGCTGCAAGTTGATACTTCATATCTTTCATATTCTACTTGGGTGAAATGTGACAGTACTTGCTTGACTTTCTTTTGGCTAACTTCACTCCTCAATCAAGTGATAAGATCTGATGGAACACCTTTTTGAATACAATCATGTATCCAAAAATCAAGACAAACACAGAAAGTAAATTCTCCATTGACTTGTACATCAACAAATCTGAATTTTCTGAGGTTTTTTGAAAATACTGAATATGAGGTAACCTTTTTCAAACATAAAATCTCAACCCAGATCTTCAACATCTGCTACAAAAAACTCTTTTACCTCAAGAGTTAGATAAAGAAGAAATATACTTCTTTGCAACTTATCATATGCCAAGTAGCTTTGTATTGACACTCCAAGGATTCTTTGAGGGAACATATAAGCTGCCTGCTCAAAAGCTTCAACTGAAACATAACTCATACACATATGAGTCAAAACATATATCTGCTGCTTTTCTTTCTCTCAATGCAATTCTTTGTCAAATCTACTAAATCACGACCAAGTGTAATGCAAAACAAGAAATTGTTTCTTCTTCACAGAAGATGTTCTCGTAGAATTGTCTTTGGATGTAGAGGATAAAATTAGGAAAAGTATATGGAAAATATGAGAAAAGGAAGCCTTACTTTTCTTTTGGAAATGATGGACTTTCTTCTTCTGCATCTTTCTTCCACCTGATGATGTCAACATCTTCAAACTTCTCTTCCATACCTTTTGTTCTCTTCATCTTGAAGTAGCAAACACTCTTGACCTCTTCAAATGAACTTTTTCTCTTTCTCTAGTACTAAGAGTAAGAGATAAAACAAAACATGGTATACAAATGGAAGTGAATATAGAAACATGTTTTATCATCTTCTCATATCTCTGAATCAAAAGTCTATTTCAAATGTCTGAAATGACTAAATTCACCAACCTTTTCTCTGAATGATGAATTTACTTTCTAGAGTTACCTCTCTAGATACCTAGATTACATTCTGTACCTGGATATCCAACCAACTTACAATAGAAAATTAGCTGAAATACTCATCCCATCTCCAAATTTTGTCTTCTTAGATGAGCTTTCTTGCCATGAAAAAGATCTCTCAAAAATCTCTAGAAAAACCTCTAGACACCTGTTTTGATGTAGCCTTTAACTTTCAAATGATGAAAGTGTATAAAATCACTCCTTGAAAGCTTCAAATCTCTTCATAACTGCTCTTCTAAGATATGACCTGCAAATGATAATTTGATAGTAAAAATTGATACGTGTGATTTGATGTTGATCTAATTCCTTCATCTTCTCTAAACAATTGTTCTTCCTTGAATTTGAAGTAGCCTTCTCTTCATCAAGTCTTGGTCTTCAAATAATACTTTTGTAAAGTATTTGCATACTCTTCCAAAAATATTCGGTTGCTAACAGATCATCAACTTCATACTCCACACTGATGAATACACATGTGACTGAATTGTCTGATTCTTAAATCTCTACTCATCTAGATTCAGTGTGTACGTCAAATGTCAATCATATGTTGTAAATTTGGAAGTCTGGGAACCTGGGATTCTGAATGAGCCTAAATGCACTGATGCCAAAGTCCTAAAGCATTGAAACCAAAACCTTAGTGCTCTGATACCAAATGTTGGAAGTGAGGTAGGCCCTTAGCTCATATCACAGGTCCATGGCTCCATAGGTCCAGCATATACAATATAGAATCTAGCAATCTTCAATATTGACAAAATATGAACATAGCACACTTAATCATATAAATGATGAGACAAAGATAGAGAGAGAATAGACGACATGTGTAAGGTGTTACGTAAGCCATCGCTTACTCATAGTATCATATATACCAATGTTCAATGTACAATGTGGGAGCAAAACGCTCAACCACTCTATGGGATGAGAAATAGATGGAAGAGTGAATGTACAAATGTAACAAACATATTCAGATGTATGGGCAAAAATCTGAATATACATGAGATGTGTGACCTTATAGGTTATAGAAGAGTGAATATGAGTGATCGAAAGAGGAAGGATCAGTGTGAAACTGATAATCAACAAACCCTCATCTAACCTTAGGCTATGGAAGACCCTAAGCTAGAAATGTGTGTGAGAAGATCACATACTTAAACAAAGTCTAAAAAATGTGAAAACTGACACGTAGGTACTTCTAAAGCTCCTCAAGCTCAAGGACTCCTTGACTTGCACAAAATGGAGCTACAAAAATATGAAATGGTATTTACACTGGATTTTAGTGATGAAAATCGCTATATTGTAGGGGTTTCTAATAACATTTTGACATACATTTCTTGGAGCTCCCTACTTGCTCCTTCTCCTTGTGTGTCCACCTCTTTTATATGCGTTAGTGTCCTGAAAAAATATTGGCCTACTTGCCAGATCGTCGTTGACTACTCTTTCTGCTTGTACTTTCTCTTCTCTCTGACTCCCTTCGTAAGCTTCCTTGCCTGGTGAGTCCTTCAGTTCCAACACCCCCCCCTCTCTCGCGTCTGTCATCCCTGACAGACCCTTGTTGGGTGGGTCGTTGGATGTAGTACTCAACAACGACTTGTGCTAAGTGATGTTCTACAATCTGCAACCCTTTGGCCAAGTTTGTGAGTAGAGCATCCCAATCTACCGGCCCAGGAACCTCTAGATGTGGTATACGTAACTTTTCTGAATGGAGAGCTTGTTCCACTACAAACAACTGCAATAAATGTGATGGTTTGGGAATGAATATCTTTGAGGGATATTCCCAGAATCCCGTGACAAACATTTCTTCAAACGTCTGTTTGAAGCAGGCTGGTAGATACTTGATATGCACGTGCCATGCATATACAACATTAATAGATGGGGTTGCGCTCATGTCGTAGACAAGGTCCTGATTACCTTCATTAAATCCAAGAGCTGATAGAGGTTCCTTGACATTCTTGAAAGTCCTGAAGGTGACCAACATGAGTTCAAAAGTTTTAAGACATATTTGGGCCATGACATCTGGTACATTTTTGAATCGGACCCCCAGTGCCGAATCGTTGAAATCATATATCCGATGGTAGGTTGGCCTTTAGGTGGTGCTAAGTAGACATAATTGAGCCATTTCTCGCATCCTTTGGTTGTCAGCACGGTTTTTGTGTATTCCAGCCATGACCTTCTTCGAAATACAGGGCAGTAGCATGGGTTATATTTGATGTACAAAGGCATGTTATTCCATCTTCTTACCATCTCTGGGTAGGTTTCCAGTAGACGAATCCTCCATGTCGGTTGATGTATATTGCCCTACTTGGCACTTGCTGGGATGTTTTCCGGTGCAAACTGTGTACCCGAGGTTGGTTCTTTTGAGGTATGTTGCTTGATTTCGGCATTGTAGTCTGCCATTAAGACACAGAAAGGAACATACAAATCGTCGGATGTGCCGATCCACCTATGATGGGAGAGGTTTCGAAAGTACTCCGATTTTATAACTACCTCTTCCAATCGTGACATTGACGCTATCTGAACTGCCACTCTATCATCATGGGTTGTGGCCACTTTCTCTAACCTCCATTAAGACACAGAAAGGAACATACAAATCGTCAGATGTGCTGATCCACCTATGATGGGAGAGGTTTCGAAAGTACTCCGATTTTATAACTACCTCTTCCAATCGTGACATTGACGCTATCTGAACTGCCACTCTATCATCATGGGTTGTGGCCACTTTCTCTAACCTCTGCATCCATTCAGGAGCCTCTATCTCAATGATGTCCATGCCCTCTTCTGTTTGCTTGCCCCCTGGTGCAGGCATGGGAACGTATGGGTCTTCGAAATTTTCCTCTATTTCAATTGGCACTAAGTCTTCAGGCTCGGGCTCGACAAGGGGAGAGGGTTGACGCTCGTATTACATGACTTTACTGCATAATTCTTCAAGTTCTACTATGAGTTTTGTGACTTCTTCGGATGTGTCGTCTGTGGCTGTGACTTTGCTTGGTGACTCCTGCTGAGTTGCCAGCTGCTTAAGTAGGTCATCTCTTTCTCGTTCTAATGCTGCATGGGCCTCCAGGAGGTCGGCATGGGTTTCTAACACAATTTGCATATTCTCTGAGGGAATGGCCTTGAATTTCTCTGGGTCGATGTCCTGCGGGGAACCCTCCATGGCTGCTTCCAAGTTTTCTTCATTCTGTTTCTGCAGCCATTTATTCTCCTCGAGTGTTGTAGACATGTGTTTGCGTAGGAGGGCTAGGTTGCGTCTGAGCTTGAGATTCTCCGTTATCTGGGAGTGCAGCAAATCATCCATTTGTTTCTTTTCTTCTGCATCTGACTGGGGTGGGTTGGCTACTAACTGTTCGTGTTGTTCCTGTAAGGTGGCATGTTGTTGTTTTAGTAGCCGTTTTTCCCTTTCGAGATCAATGAAGCGTAGTTGAAATTCCTCATGACTTCGAAAGAGTCCCGTATGTTGGTTATCAAGATGCTGGTAGTGCTGTTGTAGTTGCGACATACACTAATACATATTATTAAATACATTATTAATAGGGGTGGATGCGGGAAGGGTGTTGAATGCAGAAGGGAAGGGAAAGGGGAAGGGAAATGGAAGTGTGGATGCGGTGCTAGAAAATGGTGAAGTGGGAGGTGGGGGAATGGGAGATAATGGGGTTATGGGGGGAGGGAGAGGTGCGGAGGTGGGTGAGATGTCCATAAAATCAACGGTGGATGCGGTAGTGGGAGTGATTGTGAATATTGGAATTGTGGGTGCGGTGATAGTGGTGAAAGTGTACAGTGGTGTGTGCAATTGTGAATAGGAGCTGCCCGAAAGTGTGATGGGGGGGTTGATATTTTCTGTGGCAGTGGTTAGAACTACTGTTTCAATGGCCGTATAGACAAAAGAAGTGGAGATAGGGTGTGTGGGTTGCGTAGGTTGAGTAACGGTCTGTGCTCTGGTATGGGTAGTGGACTCGGAGGTGGTGATAGTAGTGGTTACACTGGTTGTGGGAGGTGAATGTGGTGGAGTTGGAGGCAGGGGTGGCAACGGGGGTGACGGAGATGCGCTTGATACATGGGTTTCCTCAGTATCGTGGACAGTGTGTGCGGTGCCTGTGGTTGTGGATGTGCCTTGTGGTTCTGATACTAGTACATTCATCTGCTTTCCTGATCGAGGGGGACGTCTGCCATATCTCCGCTCCGTTCTTCGTGCTTGTGCAAGGGCGGTATGCACCGTCTCAGGTACTCCCAAAGCCTCAGATATCATGTCAAGAGTGGCGTAGTATTGCTCATCTACGCCTTCCTCCTCAAGGATTTGATTCATGAGGGCCTTGCCTGCTGCTAGGGACAGTCTATGTTGCTCTTGAACTCTATTCATGGTATCATAGAGCTTTTTCAATGCCTTCGTATAAGCTGGGGCACCTTCAAGTACCTGCAGAGCTTCCTGATCATATTCCTACTCTTCTTCCTCGGATTGTCCATCATGTTCCTCCTCTTGTTCTTCTTCTTCTTCACTCTCCACATCGACGGCATCTAGTTGTCTGGGATGGGGTTGGTCTGTAGCAGTTTGTTGTCCACTAGCTTGTTCTGCCTCGACTTCTGCATTAACAGCCTCGATGATCCTGGCTACCTCCTCATCAATTAGGTCTTCTAAAGTGAATCCGTGAGGAAACTCTAGGTCGGTTGGTACGGGTTTCTTATACCACCTTTGATGAGCCAAGTGGATTTGGCCGATAATCCAATGGGGCATATTGATTGTCATATCAAAGGCATCAGCCAAATATAGACTAAACCATATCTTCTTAGGTGGCATTGTGAACCTCTCTTGAGCGGGAAATGCAAAGTGCTGCATGACCATTCGCAAATGAATGGCGATTGTAGGCGTCATTGCCACCATCTCCTTTAACTTCGTCAGATTCCTGTTCTTCATATTGTCGGGGACCATAGTCTCTTTCTCCGTAGGAATGTGCATACCTTTCATGTCTAGAGCTTCCCTTACCAAGTTGATAGTTAATATGAAACGCTTGAGCTCATTGCCCCTTGTGAGAGATGGGAGGACAAAGGAGTTATATCCCTTTTTGTCCTTGCTTGGAGTGAGGGTGCTAATCAGATAAGAGAACCTTAGAAAATCGGGCTTTGGCAATTGGAATTTGAAGTACTCGTAGAGTCCTGCCTTCTTCCATATAGGTTTCAGTCCTTCATTATTCTGCAGTCTCTCAAATTCCCTAGTGAAAAAGTGATATCTGCCCCAGCGCCCATTGAATTCTATCTCGGCCTCCCACATATAAGTGCCTTCACCTAGGGGTCCTGCCACATCACTCAACCAATGAGAGTTTTTGCTAACTGGCATTGTGTGCCCCTGTGGAGGATTCTGAACTGGTATGGCGTGTAATGCCCTCAATGCCACTGGGCGTTCCTTCAATTCCTCCTCAACGGGAAGACTTTCAATGTCCACGACTTGGGGGCTGGTGCCTGCCTGGGAGCTAGTTCCTGCCATATCTGCCATGTTACTTCTTGCCTCCTGATTCTGTGAGAATATAGAAACATATGTTAACATTATAAAGGACAAGATAGAACCGTTTTTGTCCCCATTACAACATTAACATGAGGTTCGGGAGAGATTAGGGGGTCATTAAGTGCTCGGTGCTTGTGTGTGTAGTTAGGAATTGGGTAGACCTAAGAACTAAGTGGAATGATGTAGTGTGAGAGTGACGTAGTTAGTAGGTGGACATGGATTTACAACTGGGGTCCGGGGGTTTATTACAAGTTTTAGGTTGCCAAATGCAGTGGATGGGTTATTGATTTTGTGGAGACTCTGAAGAGTTGGATAGGGGTATCTACTTGAGAATGAGGCTTTTTAGGGACCCATTTACGAGTGATTCTTCTTTTGCGCATGGAAGAATATGTGTCCGTGTGTGATGTGTAAGACTGGGCCTCAGATGTTTGAGTGAGTCAAACATGTTGTACCGGGTGTGGCCTTGGTGTAGCTATTTGAGCCCGCAAGCAAGCCTTAGGCACCTAGATTTGTCGTGATTGTGGGCTGGCCTTCATTGACTTCTTGGGTACCCAAATAGACTTCCCTTTCGCAGAAGAATTTATGAAGGACTTCTTATTAGTGTCGTGTTGTTGATTACTAATAAGAGGTTTTGGCCGTGGGGCTGGCCTGGTCGCAACATAGTGTTCGCCTTTCCGCCTCCATATTTATTTCAACAGCTGAAACAATCTGCTTTGCCCCTTTTTTTGGCCTCCAGTATAGGTAGTACCCTGCTCCTTCTGTACTTGAACTGTCGTTGGTTGCTGCATCCTTCTGGCTTTTGGGAAAGAAGGGAGCGTCGTCCTCTCCTTGACTCCGTTGTTGAGACAAGCCTCTTTCTGCATCATACAGTTTTGGACAAGAATATCATTTTCAACTTCATGTGTGCCCCTGGAAGGACCAGGAGTTTGTGCTTTGCCTAGCTCCTTGAGTGCCTCATTTTCCAATTCAACTGTAATTCGGCTATGATTTACCCATACCTGAAGAAGTCCACTTCTTAGGTTTAGGTTGACTGCATGATCATAGATCCTGTCCTGACCTAAGACAAGAGGCTCAGTGAGGTCCTCATCTTGACACACTAGTACTTTGACTGTCATTACTTCGTCTTGAATGGAGATGGTAAGATCCACCTCGCCCATGCAAGGGGTTTCCACACCTCCCAATCCTATGAGATATGATTCTATAGGATTGACAGTTAATTTCAATTCTTGACAGTAAGACAATTTGACAGCACTAGTGGCTGCACCTGAGTCAATCAAGGCTCTTACAGTCCTTGCACCCTTTCCTTGTCCTATACCTAAGGTTATAAAAGGACGTCGATCAATTATCCTATGAGAGTTGATACCTGAAACTTCACACATAGCCACGTGATATCCTTGATCTGCATATGCATCTGGCCTAGGTTGCTCTCTACCTTGTCTTCTTAGTTTCATTCTCCGTCTGCGCTCTAAAGCTTCCGCTTGGGCTTCTTCTCGAATTCGCTTTTCTTCTTCTTTGCGTTTCTTAGCAGTATTGAGTCGACTTAGCATTTCCTCTGTGAGAGGTTCCTGATACAACTTGACCCTGCATCCGCTTATGTAGCTTGGGAGAACATTGCCTTCTAATGTGTTTAGTTGTACTGCTCCACTTGTTGAGATTCTATTATGATCATGGGTCCGTATCCTCTTTTCTCTAGTTTCCTCGCATGTTGTTTCAAAGTGTAGACTAGTACTAGGTCGCCTGCCTTCAAACCTTTCTCCTTAACGTGGGCATCAAAGTATGCTTTCTGTCGCTTCTTAGCTGCATATATCCCTACAGCCGCTCTCAGTCTTGTTTCTCCTAATCGTTCAAGGTCAAAAAGTCTAGAGGAGAGTTCATGACCCGTCCATTCATGCTCTTGTGCTACTTTCAATGTAGGTATTAAGAAGTCCAACAGTAGCACAACATTTTGGCCAAATACCATCTGAGAGGGGGTGGCTTGGAGTACCGTTTTGTAGGCGACTCGGTATGCCCAAACAGCATGGTGTAGTTGTTTGTCCCAATCAGAGCGTTTATTGTTCACTAATTTTGTCAATACATTGCATAGGATCTTATTGGTGCTTTCGGCTTGCCCATTAGCTTGAGGGTGATAGGGGGCAGACTTCTTATGTACTACCAAAGAATTCTTGGAGCAGATTTTCAATAACTTCATTCAAGAAGTGAGTGCCCCTATCACTTACTAGCTCTATAGGTAGCCCGTATCTTGTGAATACATTCTCAAACAAGAATTTAGCAGTTGTCTGAGCATCATTCTTTGTCGTAGCTTTTACCTCTACCCATTTCGTTAGATAGTCTGTGGCAACAATGATGTATTCAGCATGTGAACCCTTGGCTGGGGGATTAATAGGACCTACAAAGTCTATTCCTCACTTAGAGAATGCACGTCCACCCATCATAGGTTTCAGGGGCATCTCATCTTTGTGTATAGGATACTGAGTTCTCTGACACACATCACACCATTTCACATAGGTATGTGCATCCATGTGAAGGGTTGGCCACCAGAAGCCTGCAAATAGTATTGCCTTGATCACCCGATCTGGTCCAAAGTGTCCTCCTGCTACACCTTGGTGAGCAGTTTCCAAGAACTTGAGATATTCAGTCTCATGGACACATAGTCTCAGGTAACCATCCTTACCACGCTTGTATAGATTATCACCAATGAGTGAGTAATCCTGGGCTTCTTGTTCTAAACTCCTTTTCCTAGCCACACTCATGTCTAGAGGGAATGTTTTCGTCCTCAGGAAGGATACTAGTGGTTCACTCCAATCTGGCACTATGGACACTTGATAAAGAGTGGCATGTTCCACAGGTGGTTTAGTGCAACAGATTGGCCATTCCTTGCACAACTTCTGGACATCAGCTTCCATAGTCGGCCAATGCACTCCGAGTCTCCTTAGTGTCTGTAGGGTCCGTTGCTTTGAGTAGTGTTGCTCTAATGCACCTACATGTGCTGATTGCAACCATTTAGCGTACTCATCCTCTTCCACACAACACACCAAGATCCCTTGATCCGTGTGCTTGTACATACTTCCTGCCATGATGTGATACTTTTGGGCTTTTACTACCTCTCTATCTTGTGTGTTTATTATTGGATGGTTAGGCCCGTATGTCAATATTCACACTAATGGCTTAGCCCACTACGGAACCACTTCCAAATTAAACAAGTAAGCATAAGGAAGGTCACCTGACACTCCTTGTGGGGCTTCTCTAGATGTGAGCCTAGAGAGATGGTATGCTCTCAAGTGAGTCTTCCCTTTCCTCACCACTACCTCAAAGTCGTATTCCATTAGTAAGAGAAACCATCTTACTAATCTACCTGTGTTGCAAGGTTTGTTTACCAAGTACAACAATGCCTGATGATCAGTAAAAAATTTAAACTTATTTGCAAGCAAGTAATGTCTAAACTTTTTAACCGCATATACCATGCCTAGTCCTTCTCTCTCAGTAGTGGTATAATTTCGTTCAGCTGCATTCAATTGTCTACTAGCATAGGCAATTGGAAGATCCATATTACCTTCACCAGTAGCTTGCGCGAGTACACACCCAATAGCATAATTGGATGCATCCACATGAACATGGAAAGGCTTATTCCAATCTGGTGTGGTTAAGATTGGTGCTGAACATAATCGCCGTTTAAGCTCATTGAAGGAATGCCCACATTCATCAGTCCACTCAAAGTTAGTCAGAAGTCCGTACATGGGCTTTGCAATGACAGCATACATGTGAATGAACCGGCGGTAGTAACCACAATGCCCCATGAAAGCCTATACTTCCTTGATGTTCTTTGGCCTAGGTAACTCGGCTATTGCTCTCACTTTCTCTTCATCAGTGGATATGCCATTCTTTGACACTATGTGTCCTAGAATCTTGCCTTGCCTGACCATAAAAACACACTTTTCTGGGTTTAGGCAGACTTGATATTCTCTACATTTGTCAAAGATTTGTCTGAGTTCAGGAATATGGGTCTGTCTAATGTTGGAATGAGCACAAAGATCATCAACATAGACTTCTAAGTTCTTCCTCAGGAACTCTTTAAATACATGGCACATCAGCCTCTGGAAGGTTGCTGGTGCATTGGTAAGCCCAAATGGCATTACTCTAAAGGCAAATATGCCCCATTCAGTGGCAAAAGCCGTCTTATGCTGATCTTCTGGAGCTACGGCTACTTGATTGTAGCCCAAAAACCCATCTAGAAAGCTGTACACTTCCTTGCCTGCTACTCTTTCTAAGAGATGCTCTGTGATAGGAAGCAGATAGTTATCTCGAATTGTGGCTGCATTGACCTTCTTCAAGTTAATGCATACATGCAGTTTTCCATTTTTTTTGGGCACCACTACAATGGGGGATACCCACTCGGTGTGCTCCATTTCATAGATAAATCCAGCTTCAACCAGCCTACCTATCTCCTCTTTGATCTTAGCAGCATAATTATCATTATATGTATATGGCTTTTGCTTAGAGGGTTTGGCATCTGAGGTCATGGGGATAGTGTGTGAGCATATGTCAGGGTCCACTCCTTTCAAATCCCTGTAACTCCAAGCGAATACATCTCTGTATTCTCTTAGCAAGGCTATTAGCTCTCGTTCTTCCTCTTCTGTCAGGTCATGGCCTATGTATGTGCATCTTTCTTCTCCTTCTTCCACAGCTACCACTATTTTCTTGGTGGGTTCTTTGTTATCATAGGCCTCCCCTGATTGCGCCTCTCATTTAGGCATTCTGATCATGACTCTCCTGTCATCTATCTCATACTTCTTAAAATTTTTCAGGACCTCAAACAAAGATTCTTCCTCTTCTTGTGTGACTTCTCTCTTCTTTCTTTTCTTTCCTTCTTCCTTAGGAGTTACATGCGTGGCTAGCCTTACATCATTTGTAAGCTCTCCATGCCTCTGGGGTTGGAATTCTACTTCATAGAAGTATTCTTCATCTGATGCAAAAGGTGGGTCCATAATGATTTGTGAAGAGATGGATAGGTATGTGCTTGAAGATGAAGAGGTGTTGCAAAATCCTTGATCTACACCAGCCAAATGAACTCCAGAAGTATATGGTGGGCCCTTTTAGCTTTCCAATGGATGTATTAGACACCCTATGTACCTTGGAAGATCACTCTCAAAAAGATAGATCAAAACAGATAAGTTGGAGTTAGCTCAGAGGTGAAAACTTGCTATTCTTGGTTCATACACCTGTCCAGTGTTTTACATAATTCTCTGAGCACAGCAGCAATTAGCTTAATTCCTCTTGGGTAAGTCTAGTTAACTTAAAGAGCTAACTTTCAAGAGTAATTTCATAAAAAATAATGAACCACACACTGAGAATGAGTTTTAACAACTGATGACATCATCCCGATTTTCACGGGCTGCTACAATTTGAGACCAGTGAGCAGAAAAATCAACATAACTCAAAATGTAGGAATCCAATGATTATGAAAATTTTTATGCTTATACTAGACAGTAAGAGAAATCCAAAAAGCTTTAAATCACTAAGTTTGAATAAGTAACCACTGCGAAACACCTCTGACAAGATGAGTGAAAAAGTCGGGTACCTGACAGAGAAGTGAAGATGAACAGACCCTGTTGACTTCAAATGAACATAACTGAAGTTTGCAACATCCAAATGACATGAAAATTTGTGCGAGTATAGTAGACTTATAGAGCTAACTTTACAAAGTTAAATCACTAAAAATGATGCACCAAGCTCAGAGACAACATCTTTGCAAGCTGACTGAGAAAAACTGAGAGTAATGGCAGTGAGTAGTACACTTCACAAGAACATGGAAAGATGAACTCAAATAATCATGAAAATGAAAGTATATTGCTTGTACAATACAATGACTTACTGATACATATGTGTGCCTTGTAATCACACCTTGATATGGCATAAAGCACAGCTCTTGGAGGTCTTCACATAGGTCTCTCTAACCACGACTAAAATTGCCATCTATTTATAGTTGAGTTTGGGAGGGTAACTTCCCTCAATCACTCTCCAATCAATCAATGATTGATTTGATTCTCTACCTACCACAAATCATGTATTTGTGGCTCCTCTTTTCCTTTTTGATCATGTGGACTCAACCACTTAAGATTCTCTTACTTTTACATTAAGTAACTCTTCAAAAAATTACAAGAGGTAGTTCACAAGTGAACTTTACATAGTCTTCTTTTTAAAGCTTCTTCTAAGACTTTGTGGGACTCAAGCCAATACTTAGGCTTGTCATAGACTTGCTCCAAGAGCTCCCCCTAAAGCCAAGTATGCTTAAGGTCTTCAATCTTCCAAGATTACCTGCAAACCTATCATAGCCTTGAATTTGCAAAGCTTTTTACCATCCAATGCTTTGGTTAGAATATCTGCACATTGTTGATGAGTGGACACATATGATATTTGAATCTCTTTGCTTAGAACCTTCTCTCATACATAGTGATAATGAACTTCAATATGTTTAGTCCTTGCATGAAAAATAGGATTAGCAGCCAAATGAATAGAACTCATATTGTCACAAAAAATAGTTGGAGTTCCAAACTCCAATCCAAGATCCTTGAATAATGTCTTCATCCACATAGCTTCTTGTGTAGCTATGGCAAGACCTCTATATTCAGCTTCTATAGAAGAGAGAGCAACTGTGGGTTGCTTCTTGGATGACCATGAAATAAGCTTTGAACCTGCAAAGGTAAGATAACCTGAAGTGCTCCTTCTATCTTCCTTGGAGCCAGCCCAATCTGCATCAGAAAATAGCTTCAAACCTAAATCAGATACATAAGGATAATAAAGTCCTTCATTTATGGTTCCTTTGAGATACTTGAGAATCCTTTTGGCAGCATCCATATGTGGTTTCCTTGGTGTGTGCATAAATTGACTTAGCACACTCTCACTGTAACATATATCTACTCTTATCAATGTGGCATAGTTGAGACTACCCACTAGACTTTGATATGATGTGATGTCCTCTATGAGTTCACCTTCATGTGAGCTCAATTTGTGATTGACCTCCATTGGAGTACCTGCAATCTTACAATCTTGCATCTTGAATTTTTCCAACATGTCTTTAATGTACTTTCTTTGAGTGAGAAACAAACCATGATCTTTGTAGACAACTTTCAAACCTAGGAAGTAGGTAAGTGAACCTAAATCACTTATCTTGAACTCTTCTCTCATCTGATCTTTGATCTTCTTCATACCATCTGCATCATTTCCTGTCAATATAATATCATCTACATATACACATAGGTAGATGACCTCGGAATTACTCTTTTTAATAAAGAGTGAAGGATCTGCCTTGCTTGGTTGAAAGCCTTTGTCCTGCAAGAATGAAACAAGCCTGAAATTCCAAGCTCTTGGAGCTTGCTTGAGACCATACAATGCTTTGTTAAGTTTACACACATAATCAGGATAAACTTGATTCTCAAAACCAGGTGGTTGTGCCATATATACCTCTTCTGTTATCCAACCATTCAAAAATGCATTCTTTACATCTAGTTGAAGTATCTTCCAATTCTTGGAAGAGGCAATACTAAGCAAAACCCTAATAGTAGGCATCTTTGCCACAGGAGAGAAGGTCTCCTCATAATCAATTCCCTGAGTTTGTGCAAAGCCTTTTGCTACAAGCCTTGCCTTATACCTGTTAATGGAACCATCAGAATTCTTCTTGATTTTATAGACCCATCTTGAGCCTATTACCTTCATGGATGAAGTCTTGGGCACCAAATCCCAAGTGTTGTTTTCCTCAAGTGCTTCGATCTCTTCCTGCATTGCATGCTTCCATTCTGTTTTTGCTTTGGCCTCTTCAAATGATGATGGCTCCTCTTGGTTTATGTCCTGTGCTATGTAGATAGAATGTTTAGTTACTAATGAGGTGTCAAACCCATACCTTTCTGGTTTTTTCTTTTCCCTCATAGATCTTCTTAGGCCATGATGTGATGATTCTGCCTCATGTCCAAGTTCCTGCAATTTTGCTTTACCTTTAGAATTCCATGCTTTGATCTTTTCCATTTGAGATTCTTCGTCATCCTCTGAGGTGTCTTGTTCTTCAATCTTTGGTTGTTCTCTACCAAGCTTTGGAAAATCTTCTTCAAGATTATATGGTAAATTGACCTTCCTGCATGAATCTTCATACCATGAATTGTTCTCATAAAAAACTACATCTCTGCTTACCAAGAATCCTTTGTTGGTAGGGTTGTATAACCTGTAGCCCTTTTGATTGTTGTCATATCCAATAAATACACACCTTTCTGCCTTTGGATCCATCTTGCCTCTAACCTGTGAAGGAACATGAGCAAAAGCAATACATCCAAAAATTTTACAATGATCTAAGCTTGGTCTTCTTCCATTCCAAGCCTCATATGGAGTCATCCCATCAAGGGATTTTGAAGGAAACCTGTTAATCAAGTAAGTGGTTGTAGATACAGCCTCGGCCCATAAGTAATTAGGTAAATGCTTTTCATTTAACATAGACCTTGCAGCTTCAACAATTGTCCTATTCCTCCTTTCTGCCACTCCATTTTGCTCAGGAGTGTACCTTGTAGTTACCTCTCTTTTGATTCCTCTTTCTTGAAGAAAAGAATCAAACTCATGCGAGAAGTATTCTCCCCCTCCATCTGACCTTAGCCTTTTTAGTGATTTACCTGTTTGATTCTCCACAAGAGCCAAATATCTTTTGAAACATGAAAAAACTTCATCTTTGTGTTTCATAAAGAATAGGATAGTCCATCTTCTGCAATCATCAATAAAGGAAACATAATACCTTGATCCAGATATTGAAGCTTCCTTGCTAGGTCCCCATACATCTGTATGAACCAACTCCAAGAGATCTCCATGCATATAACCATTCTTCATGAATGGTAACCTGTGAGACTTTCCAAATTGACATGCACTACACTTATAAATCATATGTTGTTTTGACAAATTAGGGAGTCCAAGTACACTTTGGTCCCTGCAGATTTGCTTTAATGACCTTTCACCAATATGTGCTAACCTTTTGTGCCATACTTCCAATTCTGTGAGTGTCTGACTACCATAATTAAAGAGAGCGATGTTTCTAGTGTCCTGTAGTTCAAATGTGAACAATCTACCTGTCTTTTCACCTTTTGCAATTCTTCTGAATCCTTGACTTGGATCTTCAACAAATGCTCCTGCTTTTGTGAACCTGACTTGCAACCCTTTCTCTACTATCTGCCCAACACTTATCAGATTCTTTGTAATGGTAGGGACATAGAGTACCTTACTGAGTAGGTTGATGTTTCCATCAGGTGCTTTGACATTGCCTATTTTCTCCACAGGATGTCTTGTGTCATCTCCTGTTTGTACCTCATGCTTATTCCTTGGATCTTCTAAATCTGATAGGAATGCCACATTTCCTGCCACATGATTTGAACAACCTGAATCTATGTAGAAAACATGCTCATCAGATTTACCTTGTGGCATAGCCATGTTCATGATCAATAATGAATCCTCTTTGTTTGAGTCTTCTGTGTAGTTATTGTAGTCTCTCCTTCCTTTGTAGCCTCCTTGATAGTTTGAATTATTGTAGTTGTTGTAGTTGCCATGGTAGTTGTTGAACCTTCCTCTTGAGTAGCCATAACTTCCTCTATTGTATCCTCTGCCTCTTTGATTCCTGGAATTCCTAAAGCAATTTTCAGTTGTATGATTAGTTAGTCCACAAATAGAACATGGGTTGGAGTCTTGGGATCTCCCCCTGCCTTGTCTACCTCCTCTTCCTCTACCTCTGCCATGTCTTCCTCTACCTGCATAGTTAGCTTGATATGTACCTGCTTCATCATCCACTTTCTTTGCCTTTCCTTTGTTACCTTTGGACTTGCTTTTATCAGTGTATAAAGCTGAACATTGATTACCTTTAGAGCTTTCTCCATTTTTTATAAGCTTTGTCTCTTGAGTAAGTAGTTGTCCAATGAGTGTATTGAAATCAGGTACATGCATGTCCATGTACAAATCCATAGCTGTGGTGAATGCTTCCCACTTGTCATCTGCCTTCAAGCCATTGATGACCTGCCTTACAATTTGCTCTTCATCTATTACCTCTCCAATACTTCCCAATTGATCTGCTATGTCCTTGAGCTTTGTGACAAAATCAGTCACATTTTGTTTGGGAGCCTTCTTGAGAGTTGTGAAATCCAGCCATAGTTGATGCTTCCTAGCTTTAGTACTTGAAGAAAAGAAAGCTTCAAGTGCATCCCACACTTCCTGAGATGTCTTACAACTTCTAATGTGAGGCAACAAAAAATCTGAGATAGAGTTGAGGAGATAAGACCTTGCAAGTGCATCCTTGGAGCACCATGTGCTCAATCTTTCTTGCTCTTCTTGTGTTGGTTGACTTTTGTTCCTAAAACTTGGCATAACTTCATCTCCAGCCACATAACCATATAAACTTCTACCTTGGAGATAAGCTTCCATCCTTAATGACCAAGCTGAGTAGTTACCTCTGTCCAATTTGTCAATTGATGAAGGAAATCCATCTGCCATGTTGTCTAACCTTGCTCTGATACCACTGTGAAGAGATGGATAGGTATGTGCTTGAAGATGAAGAGGTTTTGCAAAATCCTTGATCTACACCAGCCAAATGAACTCCAGAAGTATATGGTGGGCCCTTTTAGCTTGCCAATGGATATATTAGACACCCTATGTACCTTGGAAGATCACTCTCAAAAAGATAGATCAAAATAGATAAGTTGGAGTTAGCTCAGAGGTGAAAACTTGCTATTCTTGGTTCATACACCTGTCCAGTGTTTTACATAATTCTCTGAGCACAGCAACAATTAGCTTAATTCCTCTTGGGGAAGTCTAGTTAACTTAAAGAGCTAACTTTCAAGAGTAATTTCATAAAAAATAATGAACCACACACTGAGAATGAGTTTTAACAACTGATGACATCATCCCAATTTTCACGGGCTGCTAGAGTTTGAGACGAGTGCGCAGAAAAATCAACATAACTAAAAATGTAGGAATCCAATGATTATGAAACTTTTTATGCTTATACTAGACAGTAAGCTGAATCCAACAAGTTTTAAATCAATGAAGTTGGATAAGTAACCACTGCGAAACACCTCTGACAAGATGAGTGAAAAAGTGGGGTACCTGACAGAGAAGTGAAGATGAACAGACCATGTTGACTTCAAATGAACATAACTTAAGTTTGCAACATCCAAATGACATGAAAATTTGTGAGCATATAGTAGACTTATAGAGCTAACTTTACAAATTTAAATCACTGAAAATGATGCACCAAGCTTAGAGAAAACATCTCTGCAAGCTGACTGAGAAAAACTGAGAGTAATGGTAGTGAGTAGTACGCTTCACAAGAACATGGAAAGATGAGCTCAAATAATCATGAAAATGAAAGTATATTGCTTGTAAAATACAATTACTTACTGATACATATGTGTGCCTTGTAATCACACCTTGATATGGCATAAAGCTCAGCTCTTGGAGGTCTTCACATAGGTCTCTCTAACCACGACTAAAACTGCCATCTATTTATAGTTGAGTTTGGGAGGCTAACTTCCCTCAATCACTCTCCAATCAATCAATGATTGATTTGATTCTCTACCTACCACAAATCACGAATTCGTGGCTCCTCTTTCCCTTTTTGATCAGGTGGACTCAACCACTTAAGATTCTCTTACTTTTACATTAAGTAAACTCTTCAAAAAATTACAAGAGGTAGTTCACAAGTGAACTTTACATAGTCTTCTTTTTAAAGCTTCTTCTAAGACTTTGTGGGACTCAAGCCAATACTTAGGCTTGTCATAGACTTGCTGCAACATGATTGACTCTAGATCGGAGTCACTCGCATCCTCAAATGCATCAGGTCTAGGTTTGCATTCTTCTAACACTGCCTCTCCCATGATTGGCTCTATGGAGAAAACTAAAATGTCATAGCCCTCTTCATCACAGTGAGGTGTCCATTGTTCTTCATTGATGGCTACATCCATTGTTGCTAGGATTTCTGCACAGCCGTGGGGTTCAAATTCTTCATCAGGAAATACTATAAGTGCATAGGCTGGGTCTTGAATTGATCTATGGGTTTCTTTTGCACCTATCTCTCTGGCTTTTTCTCTCCTCTCTTCTTCTACCGCTACTTTGCACATCCATAAGTGGGTGTCGTCATGCATCCATGAGGATCCTGATCCTATGGAATGCACCGATTCCGTATCATCTTTGGCTCTATGAATGGGACTCCATTGGATAGGAGGGACATCTCTATGAGAGTAATCTTTGAGATTCACTTTGGTCGTAACACCTAAGTGTTGCAGGTACAAAGAATTGGTTCCCCAATCCTGGACCACTTGCAACTGTCGCATAAAGGGTCGTCCCAAGATCATTTCATAGGCATGATTTTTGCTAAAATCATATATAGCAAATGTATGCTCGAACTCGACACCACACGTGGTGAGATTTACTCCTTCTAACAAGCCTAAGGGTCTCTCTATGTGGCCATCAACCATCTGCAATTTCATCCTCGTGGGCCTGAGTGCTGGCTTGCCCCAACGCTTCCATAGGGAAGTGGTAGCAATTGCGACTCCTGCGCCTGAGTCTAGAATGGCCTTGGTGGTGTATCCTTGATGGGTGATAGGAAGATATGTGTTTCCCTCTTCGCCCTCACTCATGTCTCCTATCTTGTCTAGAGGAATTTCTGGCACTGTCCTATGAGAAACTACCTGGGAACAAGGTTTTGCTATCTCTGGTACTTGTTTGGCTACATGTTTCCATAGCTCTGGCCTTACTTTGAGTAGCTCTTCTAAGGTGATGTTACACTGTACTTTAGTGTTTTTCACTACCTCTGTGTTCCTAGGTAAGACTGAGTCTTCGTTTCTTACCATGACTGTGGGTGCTCTCACACATGTGGACTTAGCTTCCCATGGGCCTGTGAAGTGGGGTAGCTCTTGTATGGAATTAGACTCGAAGTCTAATCTCTCGTGAGACTGAGTACTCTCCTGCTCCTCATAAATGGATGGGATGTCTTGTGGGAATTGGTCGTGTGCATCATCCACAAGTTCAATGGGAGGAGGGACTTCACTTTCTTTCACCCATTTGTCTTCTTGAATCTCTCGTAGGAATTCTGGTGTGAACCAATCATAGACGAAGATGTGTCTGGCTCCATAGAGTTAGGCGCATAGACTTCCTGGGCGGGGGTGGTGGGATTAGGTGAGGCGGGTTGGAAGGTGGCAGGTCGGATGGAGATGGGAATGGTGGTGGTGGGGTAGTGTGAGAGGGAGTTTGAGATGTGAGTTCACTTATCCTGGCCTTTGTTTCTCTGAGGCTTTCCTCGAGTTCACTCATCTTTTTTGCCCATTGTCTTTTCATTCTTTCACGACTATCTCTCCAAACTCTAGTCCTTTTCTTTGTCATGCTCTCTGTTTCACTAACATCTGGGTCTTTTCGTGGCCTACCCCTTGGTTTTGCTGCAATGCCTGAGCTCTAGTGACTACCTGTACTGGTGCAGTGGACGTCACACTTCCTGTAGAGTCTACTACTAACCCAATAACATTGATAGGAGTAATTTTTGGCATGTTATTGGGGTTCTTTGGACAATCTCGTAAGAGATGCTCCTTTCCACAATCTTGGCAAAAGCCTTGAATTGTCACTGAGTGGGGTTGTGTAGGTGGAGATAAGGGGCAATCATGAATGAGGTGATCTTCCTGACATCTTTAGCACAGTCCTCTAGGGAATGGGGGTCTTACCTGCCTAGGTTGGGGTCTAGGGTTGGGGTTTGCATACATGACGTTTGTGTAATCTGACTCCCAACTAGGTTCATTTGGCTCTTCACTATAGTAGGACTCACCATGTTCAGGAGATTGCATGTAGTAGGATTGAGGACTGTCAATATGCGTTGAATCAAAGCTATGGTCACTCGGGTCACTTTCAGAAAGCAATGGTGTTACATGGACTATAGCTCTATTCAGGTTTTCTTTTGCAGCTGCATACTTTATAGGGATCACATTAGTGGGAGCAGGTGGTTGTTGTACTAGCACTGGCTGGGGTCTCAGTTGGGCCTAATATTGCGGTTGGTAATTTTGCTGAGGCCTAGTATACTGTTGTGGTGGTTATTGACTCTGGTATCTACCTTGTTGAGGGTATGGCTGAGGGTAGGTTTGCCTAACCGCTTGCTTATTGTATGGGCAGTCTTGTGCTGTGTGATTTGTGTATCTTCGTTCTATGGTGCAGTATTGGCTACTAGGGTTTACTTGGGGTTGAGCCATAATGGGATAGACATTCGCCATATGGTCGCCTCCACAAGTATAACATCTTTTCACAAGGGCAAACCTTGGGATTTGTTTGCTAGAGACACCTAGTTTCTGAGCTACTTTCTCTGCAAATTCCTCAATAGATGTGGATTGAGTGGAAGAGAGACTAGAGGCGCTATCTGAGTCTTTGTAGATTTTAGAGAGCTCTAGTTCTTCCCCTAGGTTATCCTCAATGTCAATGCACATGCGTACACATTCTTCTATGGTCCTAGGGTCCTTCAAGTACACATATGATCTCAATTTGGTACTTAGCAATCCATCCAAGAATAAAGCCACTTGCTTAGCTGGTGTGGGTAACTCAGGAACAGGGCATCTCTCTAGGTATTGCCTAAATCTTCTTCCTGCAAGTCTCATGGTCTCTTGAGGGGTTTGCTTGAAGCTGTGAATCAATGAGGAGGTATTATGCCTGATGCCACTCTTAGAGAATTCAATAATGAAAGCCTCTAGGAGTTGGTCTATGCTCCTGAACTATCTCTCATTCAATGGTTGAAACCACGTAAGGGCTGTGTTCCTAAGGGTTAGACCAAAGGCATTGTACTGCGTGAATAGATCTTCAACTTGTTCAGCCCTCAAGACTTGCCTAAACTCAGCCACATGATCGTATGGATCTCCAGTGCCATCGAAGTAGTTCTTCATGGACTTAACTAGCTGAGTCGGTCTCAAAGTCCTTGTGTGCTCTCTAGGTCGTGGTAGAGGTAACTCATCCGCATTTCTTTGATTCCTGTGAGCTCTAAGTACCTCAGGTGATACTCTATTTGTTTCCGTCCTCGTTCTTTCTCTGCCCCCTGGGTTGGCAAAGCTTACTTCTGGCCTATCTCTACTTCTGTCTCTTTGAGTTCCATGAGCTTGGGATGTTCCCGCTCCAGGGTGACCATAGGACACATTCGATCTTGGTTGGGGGAAAATAAATTCACCTTTCCAAGTGTAAGCATGCCTATCATTTTTTGTAACCACAAAGATCCTTTCTAAAGCATGATCTAAGTAGGTCACTCTACTTGGAATATCAGGATCTTTGAACTCATATATCATGATTGTTCCTACCTCACTCGGCTGATTAGGCCTATATCTCCAAAAGGCTTCATCCGTCTCTCCGTTCAGGAGGAGATCTATGTTCTTATTATCTTGGGGAATCCACTCTGGTGTGATAATCCTAGTGAGAACAGATTTGCCTCGAGGGGGTCCTAGGTTCTTCGCCCATGTTTCCTTGCTCTAGGTCACCTAACTCTGTTTCTAGGACCACATTCCCAAATTCATCAGTCCTATTTGGATGACTGGTGACTACATATATTGTCCCTTCCTTGTCTAAGTATGCTCCATTTTCGAACTTGATAGCTGGGCGCTCTAGTCCAATGGATTGGTCAGGATTTTTAATATGTACTACAGATCTTCCTAGGCCGTCCTCATAGATGCTAGCACCTAATCGGTTGGTCCTAAGGTATTCAAGTTGTGTTTTGTAAGGGCCTTCTACCCTGTGCAAGTATGGCACTCCTGAACTTCCCGTAGGTCTGTCCATGCCTTGAGACATCTCTGATTCACTAGTCTCAGAGCTAGGGTAGTATGAGTGGTGGCTCAACTGTTGGGCCCAAGACCTAGCAGTGTGGTTGACACTAGCCTCTGAAGACCTAAGACTTTGTCTATCTCTCCCTAGATGTCGCCCTGATCTAAGGTTCATAAGCCTAATTGAATAGCCCAAATTTGCCCAAGTACAACCTTGTTGTTGAGTTCTTTTGTATCCGTTACTTGATTCTTTTTTAGTTGATTACCGTGTTTATGTTCTTGTCTGATATCACGTTGTCAAGTATACTTGAGTGTATTTCCGCACTTGAAGCTGATCGTTCCACGTTAAGTTCTTTTCCTTTAAGGTTCTCCACAGTACAAAGATTATGTCGTTAGCTTGAACTTGATAGTTTAGGTATTCTTCAACTTGATAAATGCCTATCGCCGCCCTGGCCTACTCCTATCACTAGTCGTTCTTAGCCTAAGCTAGGAATTGACAGAGGGAGTTGAGAATATTCCAACCTTTTGTTTCCTTCTTGGTTGCCCTTGAATGCCCAGGAAACGTGTTCCCAAGCTTGCACTTACTCTTGCTTAGAATGCCCTTCAATGCTCTCAATATATCTGTAAGAGTTCCCAAGTTAGCTCAAGACTTAGATTCCAAAGATAGAACCAATCACTTTCATTCATGTAACACAAACACCAATTTGCACAGTGATTCTTTTTTGGAAAACAATTCCAGAGATCCCTGAATTCTGTTTCCCCTAGGTATGGTCAACTTCAAAATACCCTATCTAATAATCTTGACCTTAATTTAACTGTAACTAGTGGATGTTTTGGTTGTACTCCCCACTAGCTTTCCAACAAGACAAGAATCACAGCAAACGGATTTCGTATGAGAAAGTTATGTCAATTCAGGGTTTTGGAGTTAAAACAGGATTCAAACAAGTTGACAGATCACAGGATTTTTCTCAAAATCACATGTGTAGGGACCTCACAAATCACTAATGACTCTCTAATTATGCCCAAATTTCCCCAAGGACTTGGAAAAATTAACCCTAATTTTTTGGCCGAAAAGTCTGTCAATCGCGATTGACAGAGATGTCCGTCGGGGCCTGTCGGTCGCGATCGACACCTCAGTCGCGATTGACAGTGTCAATCGCGATCGACAGAGTCGGTCGTGAGTCCTATCAATCACGATCGATGGTGTCAATCGCGATCGACACTTTTTCCGGGATTTTCGCCGTGATTTTAGTCAATCGGGGATGTGTTCGTTGCGATGGATATGTGGCTACGCAAAAAAGTCAACCAATCGTTGAAATCCAGTCGATCGCGATCAACGGTGTCAATCGCGACTGACAGAGGTGTCGGTCGTGGCTGTCGATTGCGATCGACGGTGTCAATCGCGATTGACAGGGTCCTACGTGGCAGTCAGTTGGTCGTGAGGTCTGTCGGTCGCGATCGACAGGTCTGTCGGTCGCGATTGACAGGGTTTGTTAGTCACGATTGACAGATGTTGTCGATCGTGGCTGTCAATCGTGATCGATGGTGTCGGTCGCGATTGACAGAGAAACACGGAATTTTTCAATTTTGTTTAGTGATTTGGAATGTGCTCTTTGTGCTGGTCCTAGTGGTGCACTTAGTTTTACCAATTGGTCGAATTTTCTGTCGATCGCGATCGACAGAGGTCGGCGACACAGAGACAGTTTCTGAGTTTTCCGTACCTGCGCAACGTGCTGGAGGGGATGATACAGCTGGATCCTGCAAGAAACTCAACAAACATGCAAAAACAATGCGCACAATATTGCTCTCTCGCTCTCTCTCACAAGTGGAATGAGGGAAATGGGGTGGAGAAGGTGATATGATAAAAAAACTGAATTTTTTTTCGCGATGATGGAGATGGAGATCGGATATGGTGAGGATGATGATGGTGATGATGGTGGTGAGGTAAGAAGGAGAAAAATAAGAAGAGTAAAGAAATTACCTACAACGCCAACATCTCAAATCTACGTCTTACCATCACACGCTCGTCCTCAAAGCTCGATCCCCGGCAACGGTGCCAAAATTTGGTGTAGCTCAGTGATGAGTAGCACCTCCTTTAATGTCAATCCGGGAAGACGTGAGGATGGTATGAAGACCTCGAGCAAGTGAAGGCACAAGTGCGTGAGTGAGAAGCACACAAACATGCACACACATACACACACACGCGCACACACGGCAAGACAAAGAGTGAGAAGCAATGGAGTTCTTAGATTACTTTCAAAAAGCTCATACAAGTTCAAAACTATTACAAGCTACCCTCAAAAATGAGCTCTCTAGCTCTATTTATACTTTTTGACTAGGTTTTGGCCGTGTCCAGACCTAGTGTCCGGCCTAGTTAAAAATTAGGTTCTCTACCCTATTTGGAGGTTCAAACGAAGTCTAAAAAATGTGAAAACTGATAGGTAGGTACTTCTAAAGCTCCTCAAGCTCAAGGACTCCTTGGCTTGCACAAAATGGAGCTACAAAAATATGAAATGGTATTTACACTGGTTTTTAGTGATGAAAATCACTATTTTTGTAGGGGTTTCTAGTAACATTTTGACATACATTTCCTGGAGCTCCCTACTTGCTCCTTATCCTTGTGTGTCCACCTCTTTTATATGTGTTAGTTTCCTGAAAAAATATTGGCCTACTTGCCAGATCATCGTTGACTGCTCTGTCTGCTTGTACTTTCTCTTCTCTCTAACTCCCTTCGTAAGCTTCCTTGCCTGGTGAGTCCTTCAGTTCCAACACGTACTGATTCTCTTGTACCTATGCCGAATAGAACTCCTTCTGATATGGATGCCACTGCCTCCATAACTGCAAGTAGTACCTGTGTGCATAAAGAGAATATGTACTTGAATACTTAACATAAGATGTAAATCTTATGTTAAACACCATCCAATGTCTTTGAAGTAGCCTGAAATCTTCATGTAGAAGACAATCTTCAAATACACCATGTAGATGGCTGATCCTCACCATCAAGCTGCTAATGACCAAGTCTTCTTTCCATGAACAAGAGATAAACCTCGTCTCCATGAGAAAGACTGTGAGCACACTCTTCATCTCCAAGAAGAACTCCCGCTCCTCAACATGCTTCAAGTTAGCACCATGGCTGCCCCATGTGATAGAAGAAACACCACCTCTGTTGAGGTCCAAGCTCAAGGCTTGTGTTGAAAGTTAGGTGAAGGATACTTGCCAATGAGCCCAATGGCTTCTTATATAGTATTTGATGATCCTTGAAAAGCTGATAATAAAGCAAAACACTCATGCGAACTTCAAAAATCAATCCATCGCTATCGCAATCCCATTGCTAATTTGGAAAAGCATTGCGTGTAATTTATGGTCCTTTAAAAACAAAAATCTAATTTTGTCTTCGTGTTGCGCCCATTGGGTCTCAGGGGATTTGAACTCGGGTCTATATTATGGGAGTGTTATGATCTAACCACGTCGCCTTGTCATTTTGCTTGTAGAAAAACTAAGAACAAAAGCTATACATGATGGTCATGCCCATCATCATTTCTTGTAGGAAGGAGTGATATTAGATTGTACACATGTTGTAGCAAGTGTTGAACAATTGGCATTGTTTCCAACAAGGGAGAGCAAGAAGCCAATCAAATATGGGTATGACACGTCCTTAGTAACTAAGCATTTTGTTTATCTTGCTAAAGATTTATCATGTGAGGAACCTACCTCATATGACGAGGCAAAGACCAAGGCAGAATGGAAGGAAGCTATGGATGAAGAAATAGAAGCACTCAAGGAGAATGATACTTGGGAGCTAGTGCCAAAGAAGGAATCAATGAAGGTAATTGGATCTAGATGAATTTACAAAATCAAGAGAAACTCAGATGGAACTACAAATAGGTATAAAGCTAGACTTGTGGCTAAGGTTTTTTGCACAAACCCAAGGAATTGATTATGAAGAGGCATTCTCACCTGTGACCAAAATGCCAACCATCAGGGTATTGGTAAGTGTGGATGCATCAAGGAATTGGAATATGTATCAATTGGATGTGAAAAATGCTTTTCTTAATGGCTGGATTTCAGAGGAGGTTTACATGGCTCAACCTCCTAGCTATGAAGATTCAAGCAAGGTAAATTATGTGTGCAAACTAAACAAATCTCTTTATGGATTGAAGCAGGATCCTAGGGCATGGAACCATAGGTTAAGAGGAGTAATTTAGAGGTGGTATACCTATGTGTGTATGTTGATGATATCATACGTGCAGGTAGTGATGCCAATGGCATCAAACATATAAAAAATCAATTGATGCAAGAGTTGAAAATCAGTGAGCTAGGATCACTAAAATATTTTCTTGGACTTGAATTAGTATATACAAATTCTGGAGTTTATATTAGTCAAAGAAAGTACGTGCAGGATATGTTGAAGAAGTTCCCCTTGGAGAATGCCAAAGTAGCTAGTATTCCTATCGAGGTAAATAAAAAATTAATTGCTCATGAAGGTGGTTTGCTTAAAGACATTACAGGATATCAAAGCATAGTAGGAAGCCTAAACTATGCTACATTGACAAGGATTGATATTGCTTATGGAGTATGTGTATTAAGTCAATTTATGCACAAACCTAGAGAAACTCACTTGGAAGCTACCAAGAGGATTTTGAAGTATCTCAAGGGTACTCAAAATCAAGGTTTATACTTTCCATATACTTCAGATTTGGACATTAAGCTATAGTCAAATGCAGATTGGGCAGATTAAAGGATGACAGAAGGAGTATCTCAGGTTATCTTTCTTTTGTAGGTGATAAGCCTATTTCATGGTCTTCCAAGAAGCAACCTAATGTTTCTTTATCTTCCACAGAGGCAGAATATAGATGATTCTAAGCCAATGCTACTCAAGAAACCATATGGATCAGATTGCTATATTTAGATTTGGGACTACATTCTAACTCACCAATGATTTTTGGTGACAATACTAGTTCTTTACATCTTGCAGAAAATCCTACGTTCACTACCACTATGTGAGAGAGAATCTATTGAGCAAGGAAATTCAACTTGCATATGTATCAACTAATATGCAATGTGCAGACTTATTGACCAAAGCACTTGATGGTACTAAACTGTGCACGTTTAAAACTATGATTGGATTGCAGGACATTCAAGTTGATTGATGAAGAAGAGCAAACCAAGATGTTTGGCTTGAGGGGGAGCTGTTGGTGCAAATGCCAAGCCTTCACACTTGGCTAAGCATTTAAGAAACTATGTGCAAATATTGGAAGAACCACATGAACCATTGCTTATCATTTTTACCATTAAACTTTTGTAAAAGTATTTAAACTTGAAGGAATCTTGTAAACCCACTAAACTCGTGGAGTTAGGAGGGAAAAAATGTACAAATCATTTTGGTGGAATGAATCCTAACTTGGATGAGAACTTTTAGGTAAGGAAAAGTTTCAATTTGAATTCAAACTTCGAGGCAAGGCATCTATAAAAGATGGTTGTAAAATCGTGCAGTCTATCTCTCCATTCTAGATCCTATAGTTGATCAATTGTAGAGGTTGTGTGGCTAACACTATATTCTACACTTCTTACTATGATTGGACATCATTCTTCATGCCAATGAGCATGTATAACATTGTCATATTATACATTATATCATTGATCATCTCTATTGGTCTCTCTGTCATTGTCGCTCAAAACAGTGTACTTATCTTGCTCATATCTCAACGAACACTCCGTCATTTTCAATGTTCTATAGCTCATTGTAACCAGCTCAAAGTGTACTATAACATGTTAGAGTTTGACGAAGTTTGAGTTAGCCAATTGAGAGAAATGTGTCACGAAGTGGTCACTAGTCATGCTCTATAGAGTTCCTAAAAAGTTGGGGGTAAGCTTCTACTTGCCAAAGACATTGCTCAGTGTGAGTTCTATCATTTTAAGTGTTTTCACATGGAAACATTAGGTATCTAAGCTAATTAGATAGCCTCATAAGGAATTTTTTAAATTCCTATTGTACTCTGAGTATTGAGCAAAACATCTAGCAGGTATCAAGACCAAAATAGCAATTGTTTATCATAAACTAGTTGAAACTTATCTTTTTTTATCAAATGGTTTGAAGCATCATCTCCAAAGTACATAGGCATGTATTTAGTGTCATTGGGAAGCTAAGAGGGTGTACTCTGAAGTAAAGTAGGGCAAGTACTAAGCAGGGACTACCAGTACCAACTCATTTCTTGAAGTGTCCATCCATCTTTCCCAACAGATAGTACTTTTGAGACTCAATATGATGCATGCCATAAATTAACTAAACAATGGTTTGTCCCATATGTTGTTGTTTTTTTGTTTGATACAGGTACATATATGTTACGAGAACTTGATGTAACTTCTTCAAGAAATGTGATTACAGGAAGAGGATAAAGCTATTTAAAATAGGGCAAGTAGTGAGTAAAAGTTAGATGAGGTCTTCTTGGAAGATGAAGATGAAGATGGAGCATAAGTAAATCAGGTGAAATAATTCTAATTGTTCTTTAAACTTTAATATAAAAAATTCTTTTCATGCATTTTATAATTAGGAATTTATATGTTTTAGTTATAAAAGGAGATTTATAAAAACTATGTAGATAATGAAAAAGAAATCAAAATAGGAATTTGTATGCCAATTAAAGGTCAAATTAAGGGAATTTATAATTTTTTTTTAGGATAAGAGAGTGGAAAACTTGACTTGCGACTCTTAGTAAAGGTAGATTTACTTTATACAAGCAGGCTTCTTTATTTTCTGAAATGTTTAGCTGATGAGATCTTAGTTCTCACTATAGCATGCTTCTAGAACCTTTGCTTTGAATAGGGGTTAAGCCTTTTCCCTTTAACAAAAAGGTGGCGAAGAAAAAAAAGGAAAAATAATTACAGCAAGCAATACATTAATGGTTGTTGGAAGATTTAAAAAGAAAAAAGAAAAAGGAAAAAAAAGCAAAAGAAGAAAAAGAAAAAGAAAAAGAAAAAAATGTTGGTGCAAGGCAATCAAGAATTGATGTTTTGATGAAGAATTGAAGTCAAGGACTGAAGAAAAGATCAAATTATGAAGCATGGAGTGCATATCCAGAAGATGAAGATGTGTACACATATGTACATTAATTTAGAGTTAGTTTACATATACTTTTGGAATAGTTATGAGCTTGTAAATATTTGCCTATATATACAAGAAACATGTCGGGGAAAATATGAGAGAGCATGTGAATAGAGAAATTAGAAGTCATATGAGTCATTAGACACTTTGGAAGTGAGTAAGATCTCTCTCATCACTCAGATGTAAATTTTTCAGAAATGAAGAAATGTTGCGCCCGATATTTCTAAGAGTTCTCCTTTTGTGTTGAATCTTTTGTAAAATACTTTTGTACAAGTCTAAGTCTATAGTTGATTGACCTCTGTACAAATTTTTAGCTTCTAATTGTGATCAAGCTGTGAGAATTATGAATAGGAACATTCATATGTGAGAAAATGTCAAGTGTCTTCTGAAACAGGCGCAATCCCGATGATCAAAGAAATGGTCAGTTCTCAGTGCACAGTGTAAAGTTTTGCACAAATGAGGATTCAAAATCTAAGTTGAGAGGTATGCCATCTATGGCTAAAAGCATTTTCATAAACAGGTTCTAGATTGAGAGAACTAAGCTTTAGAAGGTTTAGGTGTCAAAGTCGACTGTAAAGAGCTATAGTTTTAAACATAGGTGATTTGTTAAGGTCATTTCTCAAGGTCTACCGAGTCTTTTGGAATGATTTAATGTGGAGGAGGCACCTTGTGGAAAGATTTTTAAAAAACTTTACACATTTGATAAGTGGATGAGTGAATTATGTGTAACAGACTTTCTGTGTAATCACTTTCTTCACAGTTTGTTCAAGATTTTGGAAATTGAGTATTGATCCTTCAAATTGGTGAATATTTTAAGTTACTCTTGATATAGAGGTGCTCTAACGTCAAGATTATCTTGTTCTTTTGGAGATTAACACTCTCCATCAGTGGTATCAGAATAGGAAGCATCAAAATTGAAGAAAGGAGGACCCCGACTGTTGCAGCTGTGAAGAATTCAAGACTTGAAGGTTCAAAAGGTGGAATCTTGAAAGCAAAGCTTGAGAAGGAGACCAAAAGTTGTCAAGAAGGTCAACAGGAACTTCATTCGAAGTAAAGGTACATCTAGTACTCATAAAGTTTGAAGAATTCAATACACAGGTGAAGAAAGGATGGGAGATTCTCTTCAGATAGAGAAGTTGGATAGAGAGAACTATCCAACATGGTCAATGAGGATGTAAGCTCATCTTATGAGCAAAGATTTGATAGGTTATATTACAGGTGAAGAAGAAAAGCCTCAGTTCAGAGATTCTAGTGTTCTAACTAGGGATGAATTATCAGATTTGAAGACTTGGATGAAGAGAGATGTTCAAGCTAGGAGCATTATCTATATGGGAGTTAATGACTACTTGCTACCTCACATTAGAGGTCTTGAAAGTGCAAGTGATATATGGAATGCTTTAGAGGAGCATTTCCAAAACACCACAAAGTCAAGAAAGGCATCCTTATGGGCAGAGTTTACCACATTCAAGAAGAAGGCCTCTCAATCCATCTCAGATTATGTAACAAGGATGAAGGACATTGCAGATGCATTAGGAGCAGTTGATGAAGATATTGAGGAGGATAAATTGGTAAGACAAATGCTCACAAGTTTGAGAGGTGATGAAAAATGGAAGCCATTCATTTTGTCTATTGAATTATCACTAGATCATTTTACTCCTGATTTGAATCAATTGCTAGGACACATGCTATCCTTTGAGCAGGATGTCAAAGGTGAAAGTGATAAGAGTGCAGGTCAAGCAATGTATTCAAAGGATAAGAAGAAGAATATCAAAGGGATGCAACAAGTAAATGAAGATGAAGGCACAACTAGCCAAGCTAACTTCCTAAGAGGAAGAGAAGGTGGCAAAGGTAGAGGAAGAGATAGAAGTAATAAAGATGGAGTCAAAGCTTGCTGGATTTGTGGTAAGACAAATCATTTAGCTAATGTTTGTTGGCATAATACTCAGAACAATGGTGGATATAATCAGAACTTTAATTCAAGAGGAAGAGGTGGCAGAAATCAAAGAGGTAATTTCAGAGGTAGAGGTAGTAGAGGCTATTTTGGAAGAAATGCAGGTAGAGGATTCCAAAGCCAACAATACAACAATACCAACTACAGTTATGCTTCAGATTAGAAGTAGGATTCAACATTGATAATGAATGCACCTTGTGAAAGGAAAAGTGAAGATCAAAGAGTCTTCTACATTGACTCAGGGTGTAGCAATCACCTGAGTGGCAACATAGCTTTGATGACTGATTTGGAGAATAAGGTAACTAATCATGTAGTTCAAACAGGTGATAATACAAAGCACAATGTGAAGTCAATTGGATCAGTGAAGGCAAAGGATGGTATTACTCTCTTGAGTAAGGTTTTGTATGTTCCTACAATTCCTAAGAATCTAATAAGTGTAGGACAAATTGTTGAAGAAGGTTATGAAGTTAGGTTCAATAATGAAGGAGTTTTTGTGGAAGACCCTAGCAATTGGTATAAACAAATTGTTTCAGGGAAGAAAGAAGGAAGATTGTTCACATTGAAGATTCAAGGTAATGTTGGTCATGCCTTGTTCACTTATGGAGGACATAAGATCTCCGAGTTAGATCTTTGGCACAAAAGACTTGGACATTTTAATGAAAGAGGTATCAAAGAAATGGTTAACAATGGTTGAGTGCTTGGATTGCCTAATGTTGCAGGTCAACATATGACATACAGATGTAAGGCATGTCAATTAGGTAAGGCTCATAAGCAATCTTATTCCAAGCATGGTTTTATGTATTCAGAGAAGCTTGAGTTGATACACACAGATGTGTGGGGACCATCAAAGGATTTCAGTATCAATGGTTCAAGGTACTATGTGATTTATGTTGATAATGCTACCAGGCGGATCACTATCTATGTGATCAAAGATAAGTTAGAGGTATTCAATACATTCAAACATTATCATGTGTATGCAGAGAGAATTACAGTTCAAAAATTGAAGAGACTAAGGTCAGATGGAGGGGGAAAGTATTTCTCTAATGAGTTTAGTGATTATTTGTGGAGTCCATCCACAAAACAATTCCTTGTATCAAAGGATGTTACATTTGATGAGCAAGGTACTTGGTATGCAGGGACAATCAATATTTATGCGGGTGATGAAGAAGTTGTAAATCCAAAGAAAGGTAAATCAAAGGTTCAGATATTTGATGAAGAGGAGAACAATGAAGTACAGGTTGAAGTTGAAGAAGTGCCAAGGTTTGATCCAGAATGTGATGAACCAAAAACCTCAAGGAGTGGAGAACTTAGAAGGTCATCAAGACACAAATGGCAACCTACAAGGTATAGCTATGACACTTCTTGTTTGGCTACCAAACATTATGCTTATATGATAAAGGCAGATGAAGACCCTTGTACATATGAAGAGGCAAAAGGTAAGGAAAATTGGGAGAAAGCTATGCAGGAAGAGTATGATGCATTGATGGAGAATCAGACATAGGATTTGGTTCCTAAACCAAATAGTCAGAAGATCATTGGATGCAAATGGGTCTACAAGACAAAGAGGTTTGCAGATGGAAGTGTGTCTAGATATAAATCTAGACTTGTTGTGAAAGGTTTTGCTCAAACATATGGTATAGATTATGATGAGACCCATAGTCCTGTGGCAAAGATGACAACCATTAGGACACTCATAGCTATTGCTGCATGTAAAGGTTGGAAATTATGTCAATTAGATGTGAAGAATGCTTTTCTAAATGGTTACATTTCAGATGATGTTTTCATGGAGCAACCACAAGGATTCAGAAATGAAAGATATTCAGATCATCTATGTAAACTCAAGAGAGCTTTGTATGGTTTGAAGCAGGCTCCTAGGGCATGGAATTATAGACTTGTGAAGTTCTTGAAAGAACTTGGTTTTCAAGTATCTAAAGCAGATAGTAGTTTGCTTGTCAAAGCAAGTGTTGATGGGTTCATTTACATGTGCATATATGTTGATGATATAATTCTTACAGGTACAGATGAGAAAGGCATTCAAAGCCTAAAGAAGCAAATGGAGAAAGAGTTCAAGATTAGTGACTTGGGAGACTTGTCATATTTCTTGGGCATGGAGACCTCTTACACTCAACATGGAGTGTATGTAACTCAAGAAAGGTATTTGAAAAACTTGTTGATCAAGTTTAAAATGGATGATTGCAGGGTAGCACCTACTCCAATGGAGGTGAGTCAAAAATTGCGTAGATATGGAGGAGAAGAGTTCAAGGACATGAAGCTATATCAGAGTTTGGTTGGTAGTCTAATTTATGCTACATTAACTAGGCTTGATTTGTCATATGTAGTTGGAGTATTGTCTCAGTTCATGCATTGTCCTAGGAAAGAACATTGGGTTGCAGGACAAAGGGTGTTGAGGTACATTAAAGGTACACTCAAAGAAGGTTTATATTATGGTTTTACATCAGATAAAAACATCAAGATATATAGTGATACAGATTGGGCAGGTAATCCTGATGATAGGAGATCAACATATGGATACTTGTGTTATGTGGGAGATAAGTTAATCTCTTGGTGTTCAAAGAAGCAACACACAGTTGCTTTATCATCCACAGAGGTATGGTGGAAGCTGCAAAGGAAGTAATATGGCTTAAGACTCTGATGAAGAGTTTTGACATCATTTAGAGTACACCCACTATTCATGGAGATAACATGAGTTCATTGTATTTAGCTTCTAATTCTATTTTTCATGCCAGGACCAAACACATTAAGATTCAGTATCATTTTCTAAGAGAGAAGGTGATGGATAAAGAGATTGAAGTCATACATACTTCAACAAAAGATCAGATAGCTGATATGCTAACCAAAAGCTTGGATGGACCAAAGCTACATAGATTCAAAGATATGGCAGGTATAAAGAAGTTAGAGAAAACCTCAATTGATCATTGAGGGGGAGCTGCTGGTGCAAGGAAATCAACAATTGATGTTTTGATGAAGAATTAAAGTCAAGGACTGAAGAAAAGATCAAGTTATGAAGCATGTAGGAAGTGCATATCTAGAAGATGAAGATGTGTACACATATGTACATTAATTTAGAGTTAGTTCACATATACTTTTGGAATAGTTATGAGCTTGTAAATATTTGCCTATATATACAAGAAAAATCTTGGGGCAAATATGAGAGAGCATGTGAATAGAGAAATTAGAAGTCATATGAGACATTAGACACTTTAGAAGTGAGTAAGATCTCACTCATCACTCAGATGTAAATTTTTCAGAAATGAAGAAATGTTGCACCCGATATTTCTGAGAGTTCTCCTTCCGTGTTGAATCTTTTGTAAAATGCTTTTGTACAAGTCTAAGTCTATAGCTGATTGACCTCTATAAAAATTTTCAACTTCTAATTGAGATCAGGCTATGAGAATTATGAATAGGAACATTCATATGTGAGAAAATGTCAAGTGTCTTCTGAAACAGGTGCAATCCTGATGATCAAAGAAATGGTCAGTTCTCCGTGCACAGTGTAAAGTTTTGCACAAATGAGGAGTCAAAATCTAAGTTGAGAGGTAAGCCATCTATGGCTAAAAGCATTTGCATAAATGGGTTCTAGATTGAGAGAAGCAAGCTTTAGAAGTTGCAGGTGTCAAAGTCAACTATAAAGAACTACAGTTTTAGACATATGTTACTTGTTAAGGTCATTTCTCAAGATCTACTGAGTCTTTTGGAATGAATTAACTTGGAGGAGGTGTGCAATCTATAGCCGACACCTTGTGCAAAGTTTTATAAAAAACTTTACACATTTGGTAAGTGGATGAGTGAATTATGTGTAGTAGACTTTCTGTGTAATCACTTTCTTCAGAGTTTGTTCAAGGTTTTGGAAATTGAGTATTGATCCTCCAAATTGGTGAAGATTTTAAGTTACTCTTGATATAGAGGTGCTCTAACTTCAAGAGTAGCTTGTTCTTTTGGAGATTAACACTCTCCATCAAAAAAGAATAAGAAAAAAAGATTACGATGATTCAGTTCTAGTCTAGACATCACTCCTGAAAAGTATTACGGGCTATATGAGGTGGAGGTCTGTTATAAAAGAATTACTTAGATGTATCTTATGGCAAACGATTAAGAGATAAAGCATAAAATACTTATATAAACAAAATATTACTTGTGAACAACGTTAATGGAATGGTAAGTATCATGACTATCTGAATTACTATTATAAGATTTTCTAAATTTATCATTTGACTTCATGCATTGAACGAAATGATTTCCAATTCACATTTGCACAATTTTAAAGATTTTCTTATTATATGAAACTTAATTTGAATTTAGAAGCATTTTTTTATCATCTTATTTAAAGACAACTTATAGGTTTTTCTCGAAGAATTTGATGTTGCTTTCCATGATCTATAGGTTGGCCCATTGGGACAATGTGCAAGTTTGGTGGGGGCAGATGTCAAAATGATTTCCACATTCAAATTAACATTCAGAAAAATAAAAACATTTTGTTTTCAAGATGGTTGACTTTTATCTCTCTCAAACTTTTTTGGTAAATTTCTTTGACTTGACTAATCTCTCTTTAGTACCTGTAGGCAACAATACTTTGAAGATCTAGACTAATCAAAGATCTCCTCATATGAATTCCATATGTTTATAAAGTCTTATGTAGTTGAATACAAACAAGCCTTATGAATAAGTATACTATAAGAATTCTTATGTGTGTGTGCATGGGTATATGCCATATGTGTGCATGGGTATATGCCATATGTATGCATGAGCATTGATGTTGAATGCATGGGTAAGAATTTCTTGTAATGTTTATGGGTCTATATGCTTGTCTTTATGCATGTGTGATTTCATGTGGATGTGAAAATATGCATATATCTATGTGTGTTTGAATAAGTTCCTACTCTTGTATGCTTATACTTGTCTACCCAAATGTATTCATGGTGTACATTTGTGTTTATGTATGTGTCTATAATTATGGATAAGTGCGTCTATTTGTGTGTTATGAGGTTCAACTCTATGTTTTTATTTACATGTGAGTATAGGAAACCCCTAGTGTTATGAGGTTCAACCCTATGTGTTTATTTACATGTGAGTATAGGAAACCCCTAGTGTTATGAGGTCTAACCCTATGTGTTTGCCTACATGTAATTTTAGGAACCCCTAGTGTATGTGTGGATTCAACCCTATGTATGTGCCTACAATTATGAGTATACCTATACATGTTACACCAAAATCATTCTACCCCATTATAAACTTGAGTACTTTATCCTAAGTACTTATATATATAACTATATGTATATGTGTGTTAGTCAATACATTACTAAATATTTAACCTACACTTAAAAAATACCTAATGTATGATTTAGCTTATGTATTAAATAAAAATTATATAATTAATTAAACTTTAAACTATAAATAAACAAATGCATTATACGTGTTTGGGTTAAAGTGGAAGTTAGTATAATTCTAGTTCTACGTGTGCATAACTGATATGAATTAGTTAGTTTATAGTATGCATGTTGTGTGTGTGTGTTAACTGAACTCATGCATACGTGCATATGTATCTTTATATATATATATATATATATATATATATATATATATATATATATATATATATATATATATATATATATATATATATATATGTGTGTGTGTGTGTGTGTGTGTGTGTGTGTGTAATATGTGTTATAGTTTTCCTAATGTTGCTTTTATAGGTACGCTTGTCAGAGATTCACAGAGAGAGAGAGAGATAGAGAGAGAGAGAGAGAGAATCGAGTGTAGAAGCTTGGGGAGACTGGATCTTCTTTGAGTATTTTGTGCAATGAAGCTTCTTCTCCTCATGAGACTCCTCAGTTGATTAGACTCTGAGCATAACCACTGACTACAGGAGAGGAGGAGCTCTTAGCAGACTTGACAGTTGATAGAACGTTTTTCAAAGGTTTCTTTTGCAGGAGAGAAAGGCCGACTGGGAAAGACCAAAAAGAGCTCAAAGAAGCCTGGAAGGCTATGGACGACTAGGTAATGAGAGAGCCTCTTGTGTAGATGGTGGATGAGGGATTCCTCTCTCTACCAGTGGTGGCAAGGAACATTTGTTTTGGATTTCCAACCAACCATCTCCATGACGTGATTCATATTGATATAGTGTGCGTACTTCAGAAATTTTCGAAGACATCAATATCATATAGAGACTTCTCGTGCAGATCATATTTGATGAAGTAGCTAGAGAAGGCGCAATTAGAGAGAGAGAGAGAGAAAGAAAGAGAGGGATAGAGAGAGAGAGAAGAAGGTGCTTCCCCCATCCACCTGATGGCTACACACGCAGAGATAGGGATCGAGAGAGAGAGAGAGGTTTGGCTGTTGATTCGCACTACTGCATATGTATGATAGAGGGCCACTGTGGGAGTTTTGCATGAGCTTGTTGTAGTGTGAAGTATTTTTCCTGGACTGTTTCATTGTCTACTTCCAAGAGTGCATGATGGGACCCATGATGTTGGTGGAGACGGGAGTAGGGATGGTTGGTGCGTGGGGGACGGGGTAGGTGCAATGGTTGGAGAAATGTCCATAGGATTGGATAGTGTGGTGCTTGTGAGAGCCACCATGTAAGTGGGAATGGTAGGTGAAGTGAGCATGGTATCTGTATACAGTGAAGTGGATGTGATTGTTTGTGAACTTAAGATCTGTGTGGAGGAAACATTTTCCATGAATTACACATAATGGGATGGGGCTATGGTGGCAATTGAGGTATAGGGGAACATGGATGAGGTGAATGGGAAGTATAGATCATGGGGAATGGGAATCTATGAATAGGGGTATGCACGCGTACCTACACTACCTTTTGTGGGTCTCAGGTGTCCAGGTGTACTAGGTATGATGGGGTTTCAAATGGCGGGTTCCATGGACAAAAAATGAGGAGGTCAAGAGTGGATTGGCAATAGAGGAAATGAGGGTCATTTGAGAGGTCAGTTCACAAAAGGAGAAAGAGGTTGTTGAGCTAGGGATATAGGTAGTGGTTGTTAAGATTACATTGGTCTCTACAGTGGTGGGAGGTAGAGGTGGGAAAGATGGGGAAGATGGGGTGTGCTAAGGTGAGATAGGTGATGTTTTTACAAAGGTTTTCATCGTAAAATCTATTGTGGTTGTTGAGCTAGCCATTGGCTCTATCGCTGCTTCTAGTTCAGATATGGTTATACGTATATCTTTTCATTAGGATAAAAAATGAACCCTCCATGGGCCTTTTGGATTAAGGGGTGATTAGGGATGGACCAATGAGAAGAGGGTGGTGGACATAGTCTAGTCCCTTAATCACATAGGCTAGGCATAGGCTTCCATGGTTTTTGTGTGGTCAAAGAGGAGAAAACCACCTTGAAGCCATGGTTTTAGTAGTGTGAATGGTTTTGAAAGGCTTGAAAATGAGCTAGAGCCCTTGGATTGGCTCAATGATCCAAAGGTTGAGGTTTAGTGGCAAAAGTCAAGGCATCTTTAAGTATGGGCCCTTAGATTTGTTTTCTTTTCAATGGCTAAGATGTTTTGGTCCTTAAAAATGCACCAATGCATAATAGCGATTGGATATCTACTTCAATCAAATGCTTTTGTTTGAATTTTAGCCCTTTTTGAGTGCCCAAAATTGGGGCCATTGGATCTTAGGAGGATCTAAGGGCTGAGGATCAACCCCCCAAAAGGAAAACGCGCCATTCTTTCTCCATCCTTAATTGAGAGGGCCATCGGATGGTTCACAGCAGCTCCAAAAATCATCTCAGCCCCAAATCCGGTTTTCCATTGGATTTTCCAAGATCTAGGGGTTAGAAAACGTGCAGAGGGTGTGAAAAAACGTGCTCAACATCATCATTACTTCGAAAATATG
The DNA here is from genome assembly GCA_020310875.1 of Ceratopteris richardii. Classification (NCBI taxonomy): domain Eukaryota; kingdom Viridiplantae; phylum Streptophyta; class Polypodiopsida; order Polypodiales; family Pteridaceae; genus Ceratopteris; species Ceratopteris richardii. The sequence goes on from CM035438.1 coordinate 126,475,209, forward strand.
CCAGAGGTTCTCTCTCTAGCCTTTTTCTATTTTAATCTTAGCCGTTAGATCCAAGGATCCAAATGCTGAAATAACTTCGATTCTAGAATTCAAACATATAATCCTATCAAACATTATTTTATTTTGAATACCGCTAGTGGTTTTTTATGGCCTCTTAATCTTTAGATTTAGCATTTTAATTCCTAAAAATTAGGAAGCCTTACAAGGCCCATGCAAGGCTCACTTTTTTTCCTAATCTCCTACCTGTGGCCTTGTCTCTGCCCTATGTTGTTCATATCAAATTGATTGTCGCATTGCCATGTGTAGGACATCTAAAAATCCCAAGGATTCTATTAGTAGCTTAAGTGTATTGATGAACTGAGGGTCCAACCCTTCATTTGTAAGGATTTGATCTATCAAGGCTTGTCTTGATGCAAATGAAACTCTATGCCTTTCTTGCACTACCTTGATTGTATCATACAATCATTGTAATTGGGCGGTGTATGCGGGAGCACCCATGAGTTCAGACCTTTCATGTTGCTCTTCATGATGTCCTACCCCATGTTCATTGTCACCCTCTTCTCATTCTTCATCTTCGTCTTTCTCCTCCTCATCTTCTTCTTCTTTGTTGACTATGGTAACTAGCACTTGTGATGTGGTCGCTTGTGGTTATGAGTATTCCACCTCTTGTTCATCACCTGATTCGATATTCACCTCTCAAAGAATCTGCTCAAAATATTCATTGGTGATCTCTTCCGGGTGTACTCCTCCAAGGAATTCATGATCTATAGCGAGTGGTGGAAATATTAAGATTGGGCTCTTAGAGTTGCATCTTCAGAGGCTTAGTGTAAATGGGCATACGCATCGTGGCGGGGGAATGACATCTAGGGATGTGGCATCCGCTTTGATGGGGGTCTTGTGGATGTTTGGACTTTGAACTGTTGTACCCTGGTCCACATTAGAACTCTCTAGACTAATATTTCATAAGCCAAACATCAATAAATAATCCTTGTTAGAGCACAACATCCATACAACACTGACTTATGCGGCCATAGTTTGTGTGCCAAGTGGATTTGACCAATGATCCAGTGAGGTAGGTTGATAGTGAGGTTCTAAGTCTTTGAAAGATATGAAATAAACCATACTTTCTTTGGTGACATGATGAACCTCTCTTGTGCTGGAAAGGAAAAATGTTGCATGCACATTCTTAGGTGAATCACAATGTTGGGTGTCATGGCTACCATATCTTTACGCTTAGTGAGGTTCCTATTCTTCATGTTTTCTAGCATTAGAATCTCCTTCTCAGTGGGGATATGAATTCCTTTCATGTCTAGAGCCTCTCACACTAGGTTATTGGTTAACTTAAACCTCTTCAATTCATTGCCCCTAGTTAGAAATGGAAGCATGAATGTGCTTGAGGCTTTGGGGTTCTTGCTAGGAGTTCGGGTGTTGATTAGATAGTAGCATCACATGAAGTCAGGCTTGGGAAGCTTAACACTAAACTATGCATCCAATCCAGCTTTCTACCACACTACGCATAATGTCTCAGCATATTGTAAATTCTCAAATTCATGAGTGAAAAAATGGTACTTCCACCATTTTCCATTGAATTCTATCTCTGCCTCCCAAAAGTAAGAGCCCTCTCCTAACGGTCCTGCTACGTCACTAAACCAATTAGAGGTTTCGCCAATCGGTATGATGTCACCACTCACAGGGTCTTTTATGGGTATGACATGTATGACTTGTAAGTCCTCCGGTCATTCATTCATCTCAGGCATCATGGGTAAGCTCTCCATATCGACAACCTACTAACTTGTGCCTACATGAGAGCTAGTTCCTCCTACTTCAACCATGATATTGCTTGTAGTGTATGATGATTTCTTATCTGTTGGAAAATGAAAGTCACATTAGCATTGCATAGGAAACAAGATAATACTGTGTTCCCTCTACAATACCAATATGGCATTGGTTTGAGGTTAGAATTTATTCAGATAGGTGTGCTGTGTGTGTGAGTGAGAGCTAGGAAGGTTAGTCATTTTCCTACATGCATACTCTGTTGTGCACCGTACTCAAATGCATCTATTCCTTTGCATAGTAGTTTACATGGATGGGTCAGGGGGTTTATTACAGGGTTTGACTTGCCACACTTTCTTTGTGGCATTGCATCTTTTGGCTGTGATGATCTTTACATGTTTCAAAAATATGTCATCTTGGATTTGGGACTCTTTGGGTACCCATTTCCAGACAATTCTAAGTGTGATTTCAAGAGTGGGAGTGTTGATTGTAGATGTTTTCCATGAAGTGTGTGTTGTTAGTGTCTATCAGTGGTGGTTTGAGCTTGTGAGCCTATGTGTAGCTATTTGAGCTAGTAAGCAAGTCTTAAGCACCCAAATTTGCCCTCCATTGGGGTCAGCCTTCATTGATTGCCTTGGAATCCAAATAGAAATAGTCCGGCTTAGTTGATTCTTGGCATAATCGTAGATTGTAGTCTTTGACTGAGTAGTTTGTGTTGAGATATCAAGCTCAACATGTGATGATCCAGGATGACACGTATCACTTTTTCATTTCTCTGACATGTATAGTGGTCATGCCGGTATATGTCAAGAACACTTCATTGGGCTTTATTAGATTTATCGACTGAGAGTGATGGCACATTTGTTTCTTGCCAGGTCACGCATTCATGGACATTAGGTTTTTTCTTATGTATTGGTCTTTATATATTGCACTTGTTGTATTCTTGTTTTAGGTCATTCTTGTACATTCCTTTTTTATGTAATAGAAGAAGAAGAAGAAGAAGATCATTCTCTTCCTTGCCTCAATCTGAGTGTGTGCTTCTCTTTGATTATGAGAGTGTGTGGGTGAGCTCTCTTCCTTATCTCCTTCCTCGTGACATGGTATCAGAGCCAGCGTGGGTGTAGAGAGCTCGTGGAGAAGGCAACGGTGAAGAGTACATAGCAAAGCGTGGAGAAAATGCGATTTACAAACGACCTCCGTTTGCTATGAAAATTGGCCTGAAGGTAGAAGACTGTTAGTATATGATCAATGTCTACCCCTCATGATTGTATGCACATTTTGTAAGGCCCCCGTTATGAGGAGAAGCCAAGCGTGCATTACCCAATTGATGGGAATCCCAACTTGCATGTTGGATGGGGGTCCAGGGGCAGCGCCCTCGGCGCGACGCTAAAGGGAATATTCCATAGAATATTCCCTGTCGGTGTTAGAAATCATTTATATTTGTTAGGTCAGTTCAACTGGTCTAAGCCGTGTATGGCAATTACGCAGGCAGTGGCCGCCCACGCTCTACCACCCATGTATTGCCGTCCATGGAAGGCCACCCATGATCCTATATATACATGACTTCTGCACTACCTGAGACATCAAGTTGAGCCAGCATACCTCTACCTTGTATCTCCCTATCTAGAGTTGTCTAGATCGCCATTTAAGCTCTACCTTGAGAGCGCATGGGAGGACAATGCCATCATCTTTGTACTTGCTGTTAGTAGAAAGTTGTTGAGATTCTCCTATATCTGTTATCTTCTCTGCTACTGCTCCTGTGGTATATTGCGTAACTATTGTCTTACATGGTATCAGAGCTGTAAGGTTTGAATAGCTTGAGAAGTATCACTATTTTTGCCTACTAGCAGACTAGAATATCAGTAGATTATTCGAGTGATTACATGATGGCTTCATCATCGAACACTAGTCTTGGTGCTTCAGCTAATGTTAATGCTGCACCTATTCGAATTCGTCCACCTACATTCACTAAAGGGAAGCTGGATGGAACCAACTATACACTCTGGAAGTTCAAAATTTCTGCAATTTTGGACTCCTATGAATTACTTGACATTGTCATGGGACCAATGGGATTGGATCCAGAGCCTATACCAGTTGAAGATCCAGCAAATTCAAGATTGATGATCCAGCCAGATCCAGATCTTCTACGAGCTTGGAAGAGGTGGAATGCTGATGCATTATGTGCGATTGTCACTAGTGTAAGTGATTCTGTGCTTACTTTAGTTCAACATACTACTAAAGCACATGAGGCTTGGGGCATATTGGCTCGACAATATGAGACCAAGAACCACACTAGGATACAGAATTTAGAAAATCAGTTGGCAAATGAAAAGCATTCTGATTCTGAAAAGGCTGAAGATTTTATCAAACGGATAAAGCATCTTCAAGATCAATTGGCTGTAGTTGGTGTTGTTATAACACCAGAAGAGCTGGCTCGAAGATCTGTACGTGTTCTTCCAGCAAAGTATGATGGATTAATAATAGCCCTTAACACTCAGGTAAGGCCAACTCCTCTTACATTTGAAGAGTTTTGTGCGATGCTTTTAGAAGAAGAGATGTGGCTGAAGAATCGGCAAAGTACAACTGATGCTGCATTCTCAGCAAATGCAAAAGGTAAAGGCTCTTCTGAGGGATCAAAGAAGAAGCCAAAGAAGAAAAAGTTCACAGGAAGTTTCTTCTATTGTGAAAAGAAAGGCCATGCCATCAAGGATTGCAGAAAGAAGCAAGCTGATGAACGGAATGGGACTGTAAAATCATCATGGAAGAACAAAGAGTCTACAAACAACACAGAGCTGGAACTTTGGGTAGCTATTGAAGAGGTATGTTCATCTGTTCAAGCTCGTGTTGATGAACCATGGATTTTAGATAGTGGAGCTTCTCGCCATATGACCAGTAAAAAGGATTGGTATAGTTCCCTAGTGCCTCTGCGAGAATCCATCAATGTAGTGGTGGGAAATGACTCCAAGTGTCCAGCCAAAGGAACTGGAACCATCTCTTTTATCACTTCTCCAAGTGTTGAGAAAAAGTTATTTGATGTTCTCTATGTACCTACACTCAAAAGAAATTTGTTGTCAGTTTCTGCAATAACAGATCGTGGACTCGAAGTTCACTTCAATAAGAGTGGTGCGGAAATCATGGAATCATCAGGTAATGTTGTAGGTAAAGGCATAGGACGGGATAACTTGTATGAGTTAAGTGCTTTAACTACTACAGAAGACAAAGATGTAAGCAGGTTATGGCACCAACGATTTGGGCATCTCATATTTGCAATTTTGAAGGAGATGCAAAGAACAGGGATGGTTGCTCATTTGCCTGCATTTTCATTGTTGCAGGAACCTTGTGAAGCTTGTGTGATGGGCAAGCAACAACGACAGGCGTTTCTAAGAGAGACCAGCAATCGATGTCAAGCTCCTCTAGAGTTGGTACATGCTGATCTCTACGGTAAAATGTCTACACCTGCTTTAGGAGGATCTTTCTACTTCTTGCTGTTAGTCGACAATTATAGTAGAAAGATGTGGGTTTATTTCATTCGAGAGAAGGCTGATGCTTTTGAAAAATTTAAAGCGTGGCATAAGTATGTAGAAAATGAATGAGGAAGGAAACTGAAGAAATTCAGAACAGATAGAGGAGGTGAATTCTTGTCAATAGAATTCAATAATTACTGTAAGGAGCATGGTGTGAAAAGGCAACTTACCACAGCTCATACACCTCAACAAAATGGCGTTGTTGAGTGCAGGAACATGACAATAGTTGAAATGGCTCGTTGTATGTTAAAGGCTCAAGACATGCCTGATTCATTTTGGGCAGAAGCAGTCAATACATTAGTCTACATTCTCAATCGAAGCTACACAAAAGCACTGAAGGGGATGACTCCTCAAGAAGCATATTCTGGTAAAAAGCCTTCAGTTTTGCATTTTAGAATTTTTGGTTGTTTTTGTTATGCACATATTCCTGATTCAACAAGATCAAAGTTGGATTCAAAAAGCAAAAAGTGTGTCTTCCTAGGATATAGTGAAGAGTCTAAAGCATGCAAGTTGTGGGATCTTGAGGCAAGGAAGATTTTTGTCAGCCGAAATGTGGTGTTTGATGAACGACCACACTTAGTAGAAGATAAAGGAAAATCTACTATCTCATCAAACGGAGAAATATCTCACCTTGTGCCTATCAAAAGACAGGTTAAAGTTGAGGAGGAGGAAACATCTGATGGAGAAATTTCCTCAATAAAAAGCCAACCAGTTGTAGCTGCACAATGTAAGCCACTACCGAAGTGGGCACAACAACTCTTTGATAATCACAATCCACATGTAGATGTACCTGAATCATCATTGGATGGATTACGAAGATCAAAGAGAATAGAGGAGCAAAGAAGAGCCTCAGAACACATTGTTAACATGGCTCTAATGGCAGATATCATGGGCTCAATAAAGGAACCTACCACCATTGAAGAAGCCCTTGATGATCCAGGTTGGAGAGCTGCAATGCAGTCGGAGTATGATAGTATACTCAAAAATGATACATGGGATATAGTCGACTTGCCCCCAAAGAAGAAGGTAATAGGTACTAAATGGATTTGGAAAGCTAAGTATAAAGCAGATGGAACAATAGAAAAGTATAAGGCAAGATTAGTTGCACAGAGTTTTTCACAGATCGAAGGATTTGATGTTCAAGAAACTTTTGCGCCAACAGCACACATGACAACTATTCGGACGGTACTTGCAGTCGCTGCACAAAAGGCCTGGCCTATTTTCCAGATGGATGTCAAATCTACATTTTTGAATGGTTACCTCAAGGAGGAGGTATATGTATCTCAACCACCAGGTTTTGAGGTGCCCAATTCAGAAAATAAAGTTTGCAGGTTGAAGAAAGCTTTGTATGGACTTAAGCAAGCTCCACGGGCTTGGTACCAACGGATATATCATTTTTTCAAAAACATGGGTTTTGAAAGAAGTACTTTTGATGGTAACTTGTATGTAACGAAAAGGGATAGAAAGCTAGTTGTTGTCATTGTATATGTAGATGATTTGATCATTACAGGAGATCATCAAGAATTGATCAATCAAACTCGGATCAACTTGTGAACTGAGTTTGAAATGACAGACTTAGGTCTACTCCATTTTTGTCTGGGAATTGAAGTATGGCAAAGGAAGGATGGCATTTTCATCTCACAACAAAAATATGCCAAAAATATTCTCAAGGCATTTGGAATGATGGACTGCAAGCCAACTAGCACACCTATGGAGGTAAATCATAAGCTATCTATGGATGATAGCATGCCTGATATAGATGCTAAGAAGTATAGGAAGCTCGTTGGAAGTCTTATTTTTCTGTGCAACACTAGACCAGACATTTGCTATGCTGTTGGAGTATTAAGCAGGTTTTCCAACAAACCTAAGGAGAGTCATTGGAATGCTGGAATGCGAATTCTAAGGTACATTGTAGGAACCTTGGATTTTGGTATTTTTTATACCACAGGTGATACACTCCAAGGATATTGTGATTCAAATTGGGCTGGAGATTGTGATTCTAGAAAATCAGTTTCTGGATATTGTTTCTCACTTGGTTCAGGAATATTTTCTTGGGTAAGTTGAAAGCAACCAACTCTCGCACTCTCCTCCACTGAAGCAGAGTACAAAGCAGCTTGTTTTGCTTCTTGTGAGGCAGTTTGGTTAAGGAGAATTCTTGTAGATCTAGGCTTTCCATCAAATATGGCGACTGTACTCAAGTGTGATAATCAAAGTTGTATGGCTATTGCAAAGAACCTAGTATTTCATGCTCGCACCAAGCACATAGAAGTATAGTACCATTACATTCGTGAGCTAATTGAAGATGAAATTGTGGAGCTAGAACATTTCCCAACAGAGGCAAATTGTGCTGACATATTCACTAAAGCACTTGGAAGAGAGCAGCTCAACAGACATCTTCAACAGATGGGCATAGCACCGAAACCTACTTGATTTTTCATCGGTAAACATTGAGGGGGGGTGTTAGTATATGATCAATGTCTACCCCTCATGATTGTATGCACATTTTGTAAGGCCCCCATTATGACGAGAAGCCAAGCGTGCATTACCCAATTGATGGGAATCCCAACTTGCATGTTGGATGAAGGTCATATTGGATCATGTAAGGTATTATAAGGAAAGGGAGTTACCAGGGTCCCAGGGGACCAGCGGGCCCCCTGGTGGGGGTCCGGGGGCAGCGCCCTCAGCGCGACGGTAAAGGGAATATTCCATAGAATATTCCCTGTCGGTGTCAGAAATCATTTATATTTGTTAGGTCGGTTCAACCGGTCTAAGCCGTGTATGGCAATTACGCGGGCGGTGGCCGCCCACGCTCTACCGCCCATGTATTGCCATCCACAGAAGGCCACCCATGATCCTATATATACATGACTTTTACACTACTTGAGACATCAAGTTGAGCCAGCATACCTCTACCTTGTATCTCCCTATCTAGAGTTGTCTAGATCGCCATTTAAGCTCTACCTTGAGAGCGCATGGGAGGACAATGCCATCATCTTTGTACTTGCTGTTAGTAGAAAATTGTTGAGATTCTCCTATATCTGTTATCTTCTCTGCTACTGCTCCTGTGGTATATTGCGTAACTATTGTCTTACAAAGACCTCAGAATATTTTTGAGAGTTATCCCTTTAGGATCACTTGTTTTTGTCAGATCAAACTTTTGAAGCCATCTCGACCTCTATTTTGAGCCCACAAGGTGGGGCCCATAGAAAAAATAGGTCAGTTTCAGAAGCTATAACTTGTGTTGTGTTCGGCAACACTCATATATTCCAGATCGAGAATTTCAAGCAATTTCGTGTACTATTGATACATGAAAACTGTGTTTTTCTGAGATCGAAGACTACAAACCTATCGCCACTCCTATGGAAACAAGCTTACAATTGAATCTTCATGATGTTGGAGATGCATTTGATGTTGTTCTCTATCAGCACGTTGTTGGATGCTTGATTTGCTTATGCATAACATGGCTTGATATTTAGTTTGTTGTCTCTCAAATGAGCAAGTTTATGCATCACCCAAGTGTAAAGCATTCGTAGGTGGTTAAGCGCATCTTTTGCTACTTGAATGGTACGTGATTACTTGGATTGTTTTATCCCAAGGGGGGATCACTACCACCAGACTTACATGCTTTTTCTGACTCCAACTAGGCTGGTTGTTATGGCACTCATGTGTCCACTAGTAGTTTTTACTTCATGCTTGGTAGCTCATGCATATCTTGGTTCAGCAAGAAGCAACCTACTATGGCTACTTCTAGTCGTGAGGCTGAGTATAGGGCAACTTTCATATCAATTGTTGAGTGCGTGCATGGCTTAGATGCCTTTTGCCTGATTTGCATGTTGGCTAGTCTTCTATCGCTAGCATCTTCACCAACAATCACCGCACATTGGCAGTTGCAAGGAAACCTATGTTCCATTCTTGCTCTAGGCACATTGAGGTGCATTATCATTATGTCAGGGAGAGGTGCTCTAATGGAGAGACCAGTTTGGCATATGTGCCCACATAGGAAAATGTTGCAGACCTTTTCATAAAGGCTTTGCCTAGGGAGAAGTTTGAAGCTTTTCTAAAAGCTTTGGGCCTACTTCCTTTTGTGGATTGATTCCACATAGCTTGAAATTTCCTTATACATGAGTGCCAGCAACTTGTTCTCCGCAACACTCCTAGGAGGGATTTGTTGATATATTTCAATAGTGATGTGTGTATTCCATTCGAATCTCAACCATGAATAATGAATATGCAATTGAGATCAACACAATACAATGCTATTAACTATGGAAGAAGACATGAGGAAGGAGTAGGCACTATGTGAAGTGATGTGAAAACCCTTTTTGTAAGGAGCATACATGAATGAAGAGAAAAAGTAGGGCACATACTAGATAAATGCTTCCAAGAGATTTTTTTTCTTTAGTTTTATTTCTCTGGTTGAATGGCTAAACATAGACAAATTTTCTACCATAGGTATGCTAAGATATGATTTTTCACTTCATATAAAATGTGTTGGATGTCTAAACTAATGCTTTGATTATTGGAAATGGTAGTGTGCAAAAAAAAAAATCCCACACAGTTCCTAATTGTTGTAATCTAGCCCCCACTATAGAACATACTTTCTTGCTAACGTTCAAGCATTACTTGGGAAGGAATTGATAGCAAAATAAATATTGAACTAGCTCATGAGGTATCTCCATTCCTTTCCTCACCAAAGTCTCAAGGATTAATTCATGTGGTTTCAAATAAATAGAGTGTCTCTAGTCTTTAAGAGCATGCACCACTACATACAATTCCTATTCATGCACTAGACAATTGCACTATGCACCACTTAACGTCTTACTTTCAAAAACTATAGGTCTACCACCTTATCTCAAAACTACCCCTATGGCTATGCCATTAGCATCTATCTCCAACCCAAATGTCTTTTGTGTATCCACCGCTTTGAGTAATAGAGCCTTTGAAATGACTTGATTTAGAGTATCAAAACTATCCTATATGATCTTGCTTCCATGCAAAAGGTACTTTGCATTGAAGCGAATTTTCCATAGGTGCTACTATCGATGAATAAGATGAGATGATTTTTTTTAGAAAAACTAAAAAATCCTAAAAATGATTGAAGATTCCCCTCATCTTGAGGAGTTGGCATTCTAATGTTGTTGAGATCTTCATGGGATACATCTTGACACCATCAGATCATACCACATTTCCTAGATTCTCTATTTCTCAAAGAAAGAACCACTTAGGTTTGAGTTTGATTATCCTTCTACAATGAGTGTGCACTTCACTTTTTCTCTTTTGAGATCTTCTATATCTCGTTGGGAACTCTTTTGAACACTATTCCTTGAACAAAGATGTGTAATCTCTTTTGAGATCAAAATTTTCTTCATGCAACCTTTTCTTTTACTCTTTGTTTAATGATGAAAGGCAATCCAAATGCCTTAACATTTGAGGAGTTAGCTTTTGTTCTCTTGCATGAAGATCAATCTAGGCAGAATAGGTCCAAATGATGAAAGGCAATCCAAATGCCTTAACATTTGAGGAGTTAGTTTTTATTTTGTTGCAGATCAAGCTTTCCTGGCTAGTCAGAAAGGGAAAGGAAAATGGAGCTCTTCTACTACTAAGCCGAAATCTGTTAATTCTGCACAATCAAATAAGGAAGACAGAGATGAGAAGAAAACAGAAAAGCAGAAACTGTTTTGCAAATATTGTAAAGGAAATGATCATGTCATAAAGAGCTATCCAAAACTGCCTGCTAAAGAGGCAAGGAAGAAAGATAGGATAGGCTTGTTGCAAAACGTTATGCTCAAGAAAGAGACACTTATTTTGATGAGACATTTGCACATACATGCCGAATGACTATGATTGGTAGAATTTTTGCACTTGCAGCTCATCATGGTTGGAATGTACATTAGTTGGACATTAATTTACATCAAGAAGTGTACATATTTCAGCCTCATGGTTTTGTGTAGAAATGGGATGAGAAAAAAGTGTGTAGGTTGAAAAAGGCATTATATGGTTTGAAGCAAGCACCACCTGCTTGGTATGAAAAGATATATGCCTACTTGATTGCACATGGTTTTGAGAACAACCCAACTAAGAGCACCTTATATGTCAAGTGTGTAACTGATGTGCTTCTAATCATTGTTGTCTATGTTGATGACATGCTACACACTAGTGCTAATGAGAAGCATATTTCTGAATTTAAGGCTGATTTGCATGCATCATTTTAAATATCAGATTTGGGGCATTGTTATCATTACTTGGAATTGCGTTTATGTAGGTTGATGGAATAATAGCTTTGTGTCAAACAAACATTGGAGTTTGAGGTATGTGGAAGCATGTGAATAGCACAAGGAAGAAGAAGAAGAAGCTTGGAGCACAACACACAATACTCAATGTATTACCAAGAGAATGTACAAAGATAAGTAATCTGTTAGGGCTATATGTGTATATACAAGCTGCGGGAAAAACTCCTAAAGAGGGAAAAAAGTGCCTCGATGGTCCTATTGTTTTCACACACATCACTACCTAAATATACCAATACATCCCCCTTGGGAGTGATGGGGTAAACAAAGACCTAGCATATGTATAAGGAAGTGCCAAGCTATGTGGAATTTATCCACACAAGGAAGTAATTGAGGTTTGATGATGCTGGAGATGCAATTAATGTTGTTCTCTATGAGCAAGCTATTCGATGCTTTATTTTCTTATGGCATTACTCTATGTGATATTCAATTTGTTGTCCCTTAGATGAACTTGTTTATGCATTGCCCAAGTGTGAAGCATTCAGAAGTGGTTAAGTGCATCTTTTGCTCCTTGAGTGGTACCCACCTACTTGGATTGTTTTATCCTAAGGGGGGATCACTACTGCCAGATTTACATGCTTTTTCTAACTCCGACTTGGCTACTTGCTATGAAACTCATGTGTCCACTAGTGGTTTTTCCTTCATGCTTGGTACTCATGCATATCTTGGTTGAGCAAGAAGCAGCCTAGTGTGGCCACTTCTAGTTGTGAGGCTCAGTATAGGGAAGCTTTCATAGAGACTATTAAGGATGTGTGTCTCAGATGCCTTTTGGCTGATTTGGGTGTTGTTCAAACTTCTGTCACCACCATGTTCATTGACAGTCAGAGTGCATTGGTAGTTGAAAGAAACCTTATGCTCCATGCTTGCACTAATCACATTGAGGTGCACTATCACTATGTTAGGGAGAGGTTCTTTTTTGGAGGGATTAATTTGGCATATGTGCCCACATAGGAGAATGTTGCACACCTTTTCACAAAGGAGGGAGAATTTTGAAGCTTTCCACAAAGCTTTGGGCTTAATTCCTTTTATGGATTGATTCCACATAGCTTGGCACTTCCGTATACATGAGTGCTAGCTCCTTGTTTACCACATCACTCCCAGGGAGGATTTGTTAATATATTGTGGTAGTGATGTGTGTGAACACACTTAGGAGTGTCGAGGCACTTTTTTCCCTCTTTATGAGGGTTTTTCCCTTGGCTTCTATATATGCCTATAACCCTAATAGGTTGCTTATCTTTGTACATTCACTTGGTAATATATTAAGTATCATGTGGTGTGCTCCAAGATTCTTCTTCTTCCTTCTATTGTTTGCATGCTTCTGCAAACCTCAAACTCCAATAGACTAATCAAGCTACCCAAAAATTGGTATGCAGCTGGACATACTCTCTCAGACTGAAGATAATCAAATGAATCAAACCAAATGAACTACCTACAAGGGGACTTCAATGCCTTCTTCCTCTATTCTTGAGTGTCCTCCCTTGTCTCTTTTATAGTCAAATGACCACGAGCTCTCATGATGAGTTTGAAAGGTCTTGTCCATAACTCCTCCACTACTTTGAGTAGGCACTCTTCTCTTCTAGTTTAGTTTTTGGATTTGATTCTCTTTTAATTGATTCTTGTGGGATTTGAACTCACGACCTACAGCCTAGGAGTATGATGGGATAACCACTTGCCCCAAAAGCCATGGTTCAGGATTACTTGCTAATCCTCCCTCTTAGGGTGTGGTTCAACCATCTCGTGCCTATCATTTAAGTTGAGTCTAACACTCTCTTCCCCTTCTAGAGATCATTGTCCTCAATGATCGATCCTTGATCTCCCCTTGAATTGATATCCTCAACCTTGCATATACTCTTGAACCATCTTGTTCTCAACCTTGGTCTCTTGAACCCGTGCTCTAAACCTTGGTCTCTAGAACCTTGCCTTCCCGCTTCTTGGCCATTTGCCTACGGACTTTCCTTGTTCACAACCTTGGTCTCTTGAGCACCTTATTCTCAACCTCAGTATCTTGAACGTGGTTCTTACCCATGTTAGGTATCTTGGATCCTCAATCTAGTGCATCCATTAGAACACTCATTCGAAGAGCTTTCCAATGGTATCTTACACATCAAAATTTGACCTACGGATTGGGAGATACACTCTAATCTATGGTGAGCTCACCTTTGAAAGCGACACGTGTGCCTTCCTTGCCCACGCCTACTTCCTAGGCTCTAATACCGATTGTGTTATTTGAACTCATGAACTACCGGCTAGGAGGGTGATGGGCTAACCACTTGCCCCAAAAGAAATGGTTGAGGATTACTTGCTAATCCTCCCTCTTAGGGTGTGGTTCAACCATCTCCTACCTATCATTTCTTGAGTCTAACAATTCTCTTTTGGCCTCCACTACTTGCTGAAGTAAATGCTTCCATTTTTCATTTTTGTTTTTCTTCTATTTGAAGAAAATCCTTTTTGCAAAATAGATATGTTCTTGCTTCTTTATTTTTGACACCCACCCTTAAGCTCACATGTGAGCTTGCACCTTCCGCCATATCCTGCAAGTTTACTTCATCCTTGAACCGCTTTAGCTTAGAAGCATCGGAGGACTTTGTAAACATGTCTGCAACCTGGTCATTAGTTCTAATGAACTTTATATCCACATCCTTGCTCAAAACGTTTTCTCGAACCTAATGATAATTCACTTCTACGTGCTTACTTTGTGCATGAAACATTGGATTGTTTGTCAAGTGAATGCATGACACATCGTCATCATAATTTGGAATGGTCTCTACCTGTAGATCAAGATCAGCAAAGAGCTTGTTAATCCACATAGCTTCATAAGTTGCAAAGGCTAATCCTCTATATTCAGCTTCTGTAGATGATAGTGCAATAGTAGGTTGCTTCTTCAAGCTCCATGTGATAGGTTTGCTACCTATCATGAACACATAACCTGAAGTGGATCTTCTATCTTCCTTCGAACCATCCCAATCAGCATCACTGAAGCCCTTAAGCTGCAATTCTTCATCATATCTATAATGATTGATTGTGTGCTTCACATATCTTAGCACTCGTTTGGCTGAATTTAAATGTTCACTTGTTGGAGCTTGCATAAATTGAGAAAGAACTCCAACGATATAACAAAAATTTGGTCTTGTGATCGTAGCATAGATCAATGAACCTATAATATTCATATATGTAGTTAGATCATGTAACTTCTCTCCATCATTTGAGCATAGCTTCACATTTGTGTCCATAGGTTGACTGAGTGGTTTGCATTCACTCATTCGAAATCTGAAAAGAACATCCAACATGTACTTTCTTAGCATCAAGTAGATGCAATATTTCCCATAGACTATCTTAATGCCTAAAAAACATTTGAGCTCACCAAGATCTAAAATTTTAAACTCCTTACCAAGTTTTCTTTTTATCTCTTGTATTCTTGCAACATTACTTCCTCTTATGATGAGATCCTCAACATATATGCAGATGTATAACTGCTTGCCTTCTTCTTTCTTCATGTAGAGAGAGGGATCTACACTACTTGGAGTATACCTATAATGGACAAGAGAACAGACATAGGAAAGTAAAGCAAACAGCGAGCCGAGAATGAAGATGTGCCCAAAACCTATGTTGATCCACGAAAGATCAAGTACAAAGATATCATTTATATATAAATACATGGAGCAAAGGTACCCACTAGTTTTTCATAAAAGATAACCACTACTTTTAGATGACCACTACTTTTGGTGTGCTATCTTGGAAAACCACTATTTTTATGTAACCACTATTTTTTATGTACTTTTGACCACTATTTTTGATGGGAATGTGTGTGGTAAGAAAGAATGCATGGAAATTAATAATGCATGTGTAAAACTTCTCATGGGAATGATGGGAATGCATGAATCATCACATTATCCTCCCCCTTAGCGATGATTTCCAAGAGGAGTAGGTTTGTGAGGGTACTTCAGATGGAAATCCTGAGTAGCGTCTTGCATGAAGAAGATGGCTAGCAGTTTCCCAAGTAGCTTCTGAGAGGGGGTAACCTTTACAAGAAACAAGATACCATAGTTTGTGATGAAAGAACTTCGAATCTAAGATATCATTGACCTCATATTCCTCACCCTCCTCAAAATAAGTTGGTGGGGGTCGGGATGGAGCACAATTAGGAAGTGTGGAGAGATGATAGGGTTCCAAGAGGGTCACATGAAATACATCATGGATGCGGAAATTCTTAGGAAGAGCAAGACAGAATGTAAATAGATTAATTTGTGTCGAAATAGTAAAAGGTCCCAAGCGTTTGTAATCGAGCTTATTAGAGCGTCATGTCGTAGTTATATTTTGACGTAGAAGCCATACTTGATCACCAACTTTAAAAGAAGGTTGGGGACATCGATGATGATCACCATGGATCTTTTGAAGATCTTGAGCATTGGTAAGTTCAAGGACCATGTCATGATGAAGTTGCATGAGAATGTGCTCGTTCTTCAGCAGAAGGGTTGACCGAAGCAATATGAATATCCACACTAAACCGTGGATGAAAACCATAAGTGGAAAATAAAGGAGTTGTAACACTAGAGGTGTGATGACTATTATTATAAGCAAGTTGAGCCAAGGGAAGTAATTGAATCCAATCATCCTGATGATGAAGGTACTGTTCAAGAATATGATTGATTCACTCAGTTTGCCCATACCCTGGAAATGATGTCATCAGGTAGTCCATGAAGAAGAATGATATCCTTAAGAATAAGCTCTGTAGTGCCTTCTCCTAAAATGGCCTTATTACAGGGTATAAAGTGAGACATCTTAGTGAAACGATTGACCACTATTAAAATAGCATTGAATCCATTAACTAAAGGTTAGTCCGTAATGAAGTCCATAGAAATGGATGCCCAAGGCCGAGTAGGAACTAGAAGATGTTGCAAAAGACCATAGAGTTGGTGTCGAGAAACCTTAGTGCGAGCACAAGTATCACAACTTCTAACAAATTCTTTGATCAGCTTAAGTTGTTGTGGCCACCAATAGTTTCTTGAAACAAGCTTGAGAGTCTTTTCCACACCAAAATGACCAGCGAAAAGTTGTTCATGACACTGGGAAAGGATTTGAAATCGAACCAGACCATCTGAAACATAAACTAGACTATCACAAAACAGGACTCCATTAGCAAATGAAAATTTATCGAAGTCTTCTTGTAAAGTATCCATTGTTGAATCCTCCAATTTTGTTGTTATCTTGTGGTCCCAGGGATCATTACGAGTTGTTGAAATAATATCCTGAAGTATGCTAGAAGTAGAAGATAAAGCACAGAGAGCGAACATTTTGAATTGTTCAAGTTTTAGAAATGTTTGAATTTGTTGAGTGTAACCATCTTCATCTGTACTAAGGGTGAATTCAGTGCGACTAGAGAGAGCATCTACTTTTCTGTGTTGAAAACCAGGTTGATAAAAGATTTTAAAATCGGAATCTGCTAAAAATATAGACCAATGTGCTTGGCATTGATTCAAATGTCGAGTAGTGGCAAAGTATATCAGATTTTTATGATCGGTAAGAACCTTTACGCGATGTTGTGCGTCGATAAGGTAAGGTCACCATTGCTCAAATGCAAAAATAATAGCAAGAAGTTCTTTGTCATAAATGGGATAATTGATTTCCGAAGAAGTAAATTTCCTTGAATAGTATGCTATTGAATGGAGTATACCTTGAGCATTGGGTTGCGATAAAACTGCTCCTAAAGCAAAGTCTGATGCATCAGTTTCAAGAAGAAAAGGTTGAGTGCGGTTTGGATGTAATAAAATAGGAGCTGAGGTGAAGACCTTCTTAAGTGTGTCAAATGCAAGCTGAGCCTTGGAATTCCAAGAGAAAGAAACATTTTTTGTGAGTGAGAGCCATTAAAGGCAACACAATCCTTGAGTAATCATTTATAAATCATCAATAGAAATTAGCAAAACCCAAAAATGATTGAAGATCTTTCACACAAAAGGGGATTCCCTATTTGTTAATAGTTTGAACCTCTCTTTGACCCATGGTGACACCAAATGGAGTGATCACATAACCAAGAGACTCCACTGAAGTTTGATCAAACTCACAGTTTTTCCAATTTTGCATATAGCCCATGTTCATGAAGTTTAGATAGGACATGACAAACATGTTGATCATGATTTGCTTGGTTACCTCAAAAAATAAAAATATCATCGAGGTAAATCACAATAAAGTCATCCATATACTCACAAAAGATATCATTCATCATGTGTTGGAAGACAGCCGACGCATTTGTAAGGCCAAAAGGCATAACAGTGTACTCAAAATGTCCATATCAAGAACGAAGAGCGGTTTTCCATTCATCCCCAGGTTTTATGTGAATTAAGTTGGAGGCACCGTGAAGATCAATTTTGGTGAAGATTTTACCTGATTTGAGGCGATCCAAAACCTCCACAATCAATGGTAATGAATAGCAATTCCTAATAGTAAGTTTATTAAGACCACGATAATCCACACATAGTCATAAGGATCCATCCTTCTTCTTGATAAATAAGATAGGAGGTCCCGTCAAAGATTTTGAATGTTGAATAAAACCCTTTCCTAGGTTCTCATCGATGTATGTTCTGAGAGCCACAAATTTTGGTTCAAAAAGCCCATAAATAGGCCCAAAAGGAGGTATTGAGCCCTTTTCCAAATCGATAAAGCAATCATATCATCGATGCACCGGTAGAGTATCTACATTCTTTTGCACATCAGCAAAGTCTTTGTATTTTGTACGTAACTTCACTGAACCACTATCAAGTTCTCTTGGAGAAACGTGAAGAGCATAAACTTGATTTTGCTTAGCATTTTGCAAAAAAGGAATAGCCCCAATGAAAGCTACTTTAATAGGATCTTGATGGCATGTGACTGAAGTATCTAGTAATCTTTTACATAGAAATGCCTCATACTCTGATGCATTCTTGAGAGATCTAGGAGTGTTTGATTCAATCAAACATAAATGAGACTGACAACATTCAGAAGGAAAAGACAAAGAAGGAGTTTGCCAATTCACAATCGGATTGTGAACTTCCAACCAAGATAATCCAAGAATGATAGGATGATTTGGAGATGTGATTAGAATAAATTTGATTGTCTCTTCATGCTTACCCATAGATCAATCCAAGGAGATTTTTTCATGTGTGATAGCCCCAGAAGAAACCAAACATCCATTTATCACCTCCATTGAAATAGGAAACGCCTTCTGCACAATAGAAATTGCATTTTCACAAACATACTTGATATCCATAAAACATGATGTGTCCCCTGAATCGATAAGAGCTTCACTCTTAAGGACTTGCAAACAAGTCTTGATTTCCACAGGAATCATAAAACTTGACATAGGGCCGATCCTTGAGGAGGAACCGTGATACTTATGGTGGTATATAGAGTCTGATTGCATGGTTCCTACTGCAATTGAACATTGTCATTTTCCGGTATAGGCTCCATATATAGCTGCAAATTACTAGACTCCACCATGGCAAGTTGTGTCCTATTTCTTTTGTTTGGACAAGTTCGCGCTATATGACCAGGTGCCTTGCAATATAAACAAAGGTTATTAACTTGACGATACTGCTTCTCAGCATCAGTGAGTGGTGGAAATCATGTGGAATCAAGCTCCATGGGAAAAGCATGAGTAGGATGCTCCATTGAGGATGAGGATCATGGTTGTGTCACAAGTTGGGCAAAATGATGCGGATGGGATTCACGAAGATACTCAAACAATCGATTATCACACTTGCTTGAGTCATAGATTCACTTAGGGTTGATGGATCTTTAAGATTCAGTAATAAAATCTTGACATCCCACTGAACATCACAAGCAAGTTGGGCAAATTCTGAAGCATAAACTGATGCAACACGAGAACCTTGTTGTAGATAAATAAGCTTATTGGTTGATGTCTTACACTTTTGGAATCATTGGAAGACCTCTTACCACTTCATGGTTGTTCATAATGTTGATATGTTGAAACCTTTTCTGCCACAAATTGATTTCAGCAATCCTCTTGTTTCCAAATTGAATATACATCACCTTTCCATGTGGTTATTGAATGTCCAAAGTGAACATCCTACCTTCTTTCCTTCCTTGAGCAATGAACTTGAATCCTTCTTTTGGATTATTTATAAAGCAGTCTTTTTCATTGACGATAACATGATATCCTTTCTCTACCATTTTTCCTACTGAAATGGAATTCTTTGCAATAGTAGGAACATGAAGAACATTGCTCAATACCTTTTTGTCTCCAAGATTGATATCTCCAACATGCTCAATTGTGTGTTGAGTTTCATCTCCGGTCTCCACACATCCTTTGTAGCCTTGTGAATAAATCTCCTTGGCATGTCATATGGTTTGTAAGATGCCACATTGATCTTTCCAAAAAAAAAATTATGTAGGTAATAATAAAATTTTATGTTTAGGATATTCTGATCATGTCTGTAAAATTTTGTAGGAATAAGTTTTTACATTCTCTCTCTAGAAAGTTGTCGGATGAAATTTGTGTGTTAAATTTGAGCATGAAGATGAAGCAATCTGAAAAAGTGTTGTATGAGAGAAAGGTAGAGTATTCTTAGTAGAAAAACTTTGCTTGACTGAACTTTTTGTACTTCCTGTGTTTTATGTCTCATTTGGTCCCATGAAGATAGGTTAATGAAGAGATTTTTCATGTTTTTTTCATCTCTAGTATTTTCGATTTTGCAAGGCCCAAAAGTGAGATATGGAAGCAAATTTGGACCTGAGGCGTCTCTAACACTATTGTTCAAATTGAAAAACTGAATATTTTTCTATCTCACAAGCTTAAGCTAATTCCTCACTGTTTTTGAGTTACAGGGCTTGGAAAAGTGCCGTTTTCCAACACTTAACAAAAAAGAAAAAAAGAGAGGCCTTCATTCATCTTATTCATGTTCGCGGATTTAGAAAACACACATGGGTATATGGGTTATTTTGGGTGATTTACGTGTGTGTGAGTGTGTTGCAGGCATCGCATCTATTTTTGCATATACGATTCTTAAGGTGGACATGAAAAGTAGATGCATGGGTGGTCTCGAAGTCTTGCATGAGACATGGGAAAAGACGCTATCTTGGAGCATGCAGATTCTAAGAGAGTGCATGACTAGGAAGGCGTGATTGGTCGTGCATTGGCAAAAAGGTGGAGATCCAAAAAAGACGAAGATGGAGATATAGGGAAGGACGATGGTCATACATTGATCATGATTGTTTTCGGCTTCTGAGATTGTGATTGTGATTGAGATTGGGATTGAGATCAGTTGGGGGGTGGTCGGGTGGATGAGGCTTCACATTGAAGCTATTTGATAGATTTTGTAACGCACATCAGAACTACTTGTAAATCTGCGCAGATAATAAAATTCTCTCTCTTCTTGTTCTGCATATGCTCTGTTTTTTCTTCTTTATATCTTCTTGTGCTGACATCTATTATACGGTGTGGGATTGCGATTTTGATTGAAGATTAGAAGACTTTTTACAAGTGCTATCAGAGCGGAGTTGGATTCAGGGACAAGATGCAAGCTTTGAAGAAAAAGATAGAAGAACAAGAGGAACTTATCCATAGACTCAATGCAGAGTTACATAAACAAAGATCCAACAAACAAAAAGAGGGTACTACAAATGCTTTCGTCCACGATGAAGGTGGTAATGGTGCGGGCAAATCAAATGCACACAGAGCTAGACCACAACGTGAACTTAAAGATGATGATGATGTAGGCAAATCTGCACTTAAGCAAGTGTTTAAAAGAGCAAAATTAAATGAATTTGATGGTGAGAAGAAAACTGGAGAGATTCTTGAAGCATGGATCAAGGAACTTGAAGATTTCTTTGATCTATGCGTGTTTAGTGAGGAATCAAAAGAAAAGGTGGCAATTCTGCATCTGCGAGGAGTCGCTAAACTGTGGTGGAAATCATACATGAAAACAAGAACACGTGAAGGTCTGATCCTCTGGAAAGAGTTTCGAGAGCAAGCAGAGAATCGTTATTGTTCTCCACATTATCGGATGGAAAAGAAAATGGAATTCTACTCCTTCAAGCAATATGAGGATGATAGATATAACTTGTCTGTTGAAGAATATAAGGTGAAATTTTTTCATTTGCATAAGTATGCACTTGAAGTTTCAGAAGATATTCTGAAAAGAAAATTTATCGAGGGTTTGCGAAAAGAGCTTTGCTACCAAGTAAAGGGGTCCAAATGTGTAGATTTTCTTGATGCAGTTGCAAAAGTAGAAAACTTTGAAAAGATGGAGAAGTTTACTATGAAAAAGGCATCCAAATCAAGGTTTATCTGAGTAGGACATCGACCCCAAAGACCTATTTCAACAAATCATAATGGACACAAATCGACTAACTCTACCAATGGTCAAGGAGGAAAAAATAAGCCGAAGCAGATGGATATGCCTAAGAATCAAGAAGCTGTGCACTAGCAACATAATTCTGATTTCTTGGAGCGGGCTAAAACATTGGGATTTTGTTTTTGATGTGGAGAACAAGGACACCGCACTTTGGAATGTCCAAACAAGGCCATAAACCATTCTATGCAGGCAAAGATGGCTCATCTACAAGAAGAAAACATAACAATTGAGGAAGCGGATGATCAAGGTAAGTGTTCCAACCCTAGACTTCAATGCATGACAACTTTTTCTCATTCAAGGGCATCGGTGATTAGGATTATAGGGGACATATCCTCACATAACGTTAGTTTCTTGATTGATTCTGGTAGTACAAAATGTTTACTTCCACTCAAGTTCATAGAGGCTTTAGGATTGCATATTGAGATGCAAACCAAAACATCTGTATAGATGGCTAATATTAGGATACACTATACTCAAGGCAGTATTGAGAATCTTGATTTTAGGTTAGGAGAACATAAATTTTTTGGGTACCTTGCATGTAATTGAAATAAGAGAATGTGGTGCAATCATCGGAATGGATTGGTTAGTTCATAACAGTGACGTGATTGATTGTGAAAGTGGGATCCTTAGTTTGAAAATAGAAGGGAAGGAACATCGTCTAGTAGGCAAGTGTAATTCAGGATTTTCTCCTATTTCTGCCATAAAGTTGATTAGGGGTATTCGACAGGGTTGTGAGACATATCTGTTTATGTGCATGACCTATAGGAGAAGAAGAAAGAAGAAGAAATACATGAATATGTTAGAAAACTTTTAGACGAGTACATAGATGTATTTCCTAATGATCTGCCGGGTATACCTCCTCCTACAAAAATTGACCATGCGATAGACCTCTATCCAGGAAGTGAGCCTTATTATAGAGCACTGCATAGGTTCAACATTGATGAACTGAAAGAGTTGAAGCTCCAACTAGATGATCTATTGAAGAAGGGGTTGACAAGACCTAGTGTTTCACCTTGTGGAGCACCTATTTTGTTTTAGAAAAAGAAAGATGGCTCATACAGACTTGTATTGACTATAGGGGATTGAATACGAAAACCATTAAGAACAAGTATCCACTTCCACACATAGATGAACTACTGAGTCAATTAAGTGGTGCCATAGTATTCACTAAAATTGACTTAAGATCGGGATATCATCAAATTAGATTAAAGTCCGAGGACATACCCCAAACCGCTTTTAGAACACGATATGGTCATTAGGAGTTCAAAGTTTTGCCTTTTGGGTTGACAAATGCTCCTGCAAGATTTATGTGTTTGATGAATAATGTGTTTCATGAATAGCTCGATGAATTTATATTAGTCTTTCTTGATGATATTTTTGTGTATTCTAAGGATGATGATGAACATGCATTGCATCTCAGGAAGACTTTACCAAAACCAAGAGAGCATAAACTATATGATAAGATGAGTAAATGTTTTTTTGCAAAAGGGGAAGTGAATTATTTGGGAGAGTTGTGTCTAAGGAAGGGATTCACATAGATCCTGAGAAAGTGAAAAGCATAGTCGACTGGCCTACACCCAAATGTGTGAGAAATGTGAGAAGCTTCCTTGGTTTGGCACAATATGAGAGGGCACACATTAGGGAGTTTTCTTGAATTGCGAATCCTCTTACAGAATTGACAAAGAAAAATAGAGAGTTCACATGGAATGATGGGTGTCAATATGCATTGAAGAGTTAAAATAGAAAATTATCGAAAATTATGTGCTAAAAATACTCGAGTTAGGGAAGCCATTTATTGTTGCATGTGATGCTAGTGGAACTCAAATCGGATGCGTGCTTTCACAAGAAGGAAGGGTAGTGGCTTATGAGTCAAGGAAACTAAGGAAACATGAATTAAATTATACAACGCATGACTTGGAAATGCTTGCGGTTGTTCATGCACTTAAACATTGGAGACACTTATTGCTTGGAGTAAAGTTTGAATTAAGAACATATCATCAGAGCCTCAAATATATATTTACTCAACCTTAACTTAACAATAGACAAAAACAATGGATCAAATTGCTAAGTGAATATGATTTCGACATTAAATACTTAGCAGAAAAAGAAAACAAAGTGGCCAATGCTTTGAGTCATAAACCTTTATGCAGTTCAATTTCTATTTTATCCTCTCATTTTAATATTGGAAAAGAATTAAAAGATGATTTATTTTATGCAGCAATCTTGAAATTTTTGGGCATGAATCTAGGTTCTATGTTTCAGGGAAAATTTCATTTGAAAACAATGATTTGTATTGTAATTCTCGTTTATGTATTTCTTCAAAATCTGTTTTGAAAGAAAAGATTTGGCATGACTGTCATGATGCACCTTTCTCTACACACCCTAGTTTTTCTAGGACTTATGTGAAAGTGAAAGCTTCATATTTCTTGCCACGTATGAAATATGATATTAAGAGGTATGTGAAAGAATGTTTGAAATGTCAACAGGTTAAGGCTGAATTTAAAAGGAGTCCTGGTATGTTACAACCATTAGATGTGCGACCCTTAGAATTTAGAACAAATGATCTGGTTTTTTTGAAAGTAAATCCTTCGAAATCAAATCTGGTTTTAGGCAAAGATCATCGATTGCCTCCACGTTATGCTGGTCCTTTTAAGATCATCGATTGTCTCCACGTTATGCTGGTCCTTTTAAAATCTTAAAGAAAGTTGGTTATGTTGCATATTTACTTGATCTACCTAACACTTTGAAAATTCATCTAGTTTTCCATGTTGGATTACTTAAAAGGTATGCTCCTAATGTTGATCACGTTTTGAAGGACAAATCTAAGTTGAGGGATGTTGGAAATGTGAAGTTATGAAGGACCCATGAAGCTATGAAGGCTATGGAGTGCTTGGAGGCCTCCCTTGAAGCTAAGGATACTTGGAGGCTCAAAGCCTTGTGTGGAAGTCTCTCAAATTTTCCACTTTTTCCTTTTGTATACAAGTTCTTCATAGGAACTCTCCCTTATTTCCTTTTTTGAGAAAACCCATGAAAACACAACCTTATCCTTCTTTTTTGTAAAAGTTTCTTTTTGAGTCTTTCCTTATTTTAGAAATGAGAGCTCTCTTTTGGATACGTGCAAGAGCTCTCTCTCTCTCTAAGAAGATTCCTTTTTGGATTTTCCCACCTACCTATCATTTTTAGAATATCTTAGTTAATGAAGCATTTGGCCACTTGTACTCAACGGATCCTCCTCCTCTCTTATATAAGGAGGGGCTCATTGTGTAAAAGGGAGGTCCCTTGGCCATGGCCTTGGCCTCCATGCTAATGGAATGAAGGTTCATTTGGCTTCCACATTCTCCATGTGTTCTAGGCGTTGGTCCATGTGTGTGGGTTTGGCACTTGGGGTTGGCTTGTGTGTGAGCATTGCCCTCCCTTGATCCTTTTGACGTTGGCCATGGTGCCATTGTTCATGGACGTGGGTGTGTGCGCGTTGCTTGCACTTCTTGCAACTCCTCTTGGAGGAGCCCCTCACTTCCATGTGAGGCGGTTTGGCTTGGTTATTCCCCATACTTCGACAAAATTTGGCGCCATTGCAGGGGATGATCGACCTTCAACTGTTGGGTTTTTTCAAGCTTGCTGTGCCTACACTTGATGGATGCACCTCACACTTGGATTGATTTGTGGATCAGTGTGGCCTTCGCTTGGTCAAGGGTACCTCTCATTTGTTAATTTTTGAGTAGTTTAGTTCACTTTTTGTTTGTTTCAAAAGAACACCCCCTAACCCCCTTATCTCTCTCTCACACATACACACCTCCCACACATTCACCTTGACATCATCTCCTTTCACCACTGCCACCTCTTTTTCAGTGATTGCCTTGATTAGAGGGATGGGTACTTTTATCCCTCCCTCTCTTCAATTTCAAGAAAAACCAAAAAAATAAATAAATTTTCGAGTAGTATTTTTCCTCGCAAATTTTCCTTTTTTTAGGGGGTCGAGCCCCTTTCCCCTTTGGCCCCTCCGGTTCGGGTGGAGCTGCTCCTCCTCGCTCATACCCCTTCGTCATGGCAGATGTTCTCTCTAGAGTCCCCTCTCCATGGGCTCTATCCGAGCGACTGTGCCTATCGAGTTGGGTATGGTGCCCTTGGGGTTAAGACTGCCTCTGGCTCCCCCTTAACTATTTCGTGCGGGTGGGTCGAGCTCTTCATGAGATCCCCTCCCCATATTGAGTCCTCTCCCACAATGCTACTTAAGGGTGGGTATACTCTCTGTGTTTGAGTATGTGCGTTCTTCAACTTCCTCGCTTGTAGGGGTCGAGGATTGGCTCCCGCTGTTATCGTACCTGTGGTGTGTGAAGGTGAATGTGCACACGGAGACAATATCGATAGTCAGATATGAGCGCTCTTAGATCTTCATTCGGGTGCTTTGCCTCCTTTTCGTGGCTCTGAAGATGGTCCATTCATCTGCCCCTGAGCTTGCAAGACTGAAATCATTCTTGATGCTTGATACATCATCCATCCCTTTCAGCTGTGCGGACGAGCTAACTTTGGGCATCCTGCCATGAGGTCTTGACTCATGCAGGCCCAACATCAAACTAGCTGAACCGATTCCAACACCGGTGTTTCCATTGCGTGGCTTGGTCCAAATACAATGTCTATCTGTTGAAGTGTTGGAGCCCTCCTACTATAGTGTGGCATTTTCTTAGACAGCTCATTTGGGATGCTATCAGGTTCTAATGGGGGGACATTGGGGTCTCTCTCCTCATCTGACATCACACACATGAAGGAAATTCGAAAAAAACAGAACGGCCTCGTCAGTACCACTGTCATATGGAGTTTTGGGAAGAATGATATCTTCAAGGTGTAAACATGTTGTATGGTGCATTATTCGGAGGCTACTGCAAGGCTCGTCGATGATGCATCCTCCACAGGCGTACAAATCATTCCTCCATCAGTCCCGTGGAGGTCTCACAGCTTGTGTTGAACTGCATGCTCCACCCCTTCCCATTGTCTCTTAGCTCCATGCTCCCCTTCTCAATGGAACATTTGAGCTCTCTGATCTAGATGATCTGATGCTACTTACCACTCGATGGTGCTTACGATTGATGCTTCCTATGATGCATGAAGAAATGTCAGAGTGGCGAATATCTGTGTATATCTACTTCTTGGTGATCACTTCATCCGATTGTTGTAGCCTACTCTCTGTTTAGCAGGGCCCTTGGGGATGCAGGTGGATGCATGAGAAGCTCCACATATACTTCTTTGCATGAGAAGCTCCTTTGTTGCTTGCGTCGAGCCTTTTTGTTCCGTTGTTGAGCTTGATGTTCAAGAGCTATAGTGCAGAAACGATCAGCTTGTTTGCTTTACACTATGGGATTGAATTTGGGCGTGAAGGGACACTCTTGAAGAAGAAAAGCTTTATGCATGGGCCATCAACAAAACTCATGGAAGCACAGTATGGGCTCACCGGCCTACTCTAGATGTTGCTCAGAGGATTGGCTACATGGCAACCCTCACCTTCTTCTTCTTTGTCTCCACTGCGAGGTTGAGATTCAGCTCTCCCTACCACAAAATTTCAGTAAACCTCGAATATGCCACTTCCACTCCAAAGGCTGCCAAAAAGATATTTTAATCAAGATGCATCTGATAGATAATACCAAAGGGCAGTTTTCATCCATTGAATATGATTTCTTTGAACAAAGGTCACGGGAAGTATGAAGAGGTAAGCAGGGAGCAGCCACATAAGATGTTAGGGAAAGTGATGAAGATGGAAACAAAACACTTTGCAAGACTAAGCAATGCATACACTGTACACTGAGAGAAGAAGACACCTCAGCTCAAAATGGTCATGCTTTTTGATTTATGCACATTCAAAGTCTAAATTGATAAATGCGACAGTAAGGAGAAGATATTTTGAATAATCCTACAAGTATTGGTGTTTTCAGCAGTCGGATGTGTACACCTCTGTTGTTGGAATGCTCGTATGTAAATGAATCTTCGAACATGACAATAATCAAACAAACTTGCTAAAGAAGGATAGGGATGCCAAGGATGAACTTGTCGTAGTCTTGGGCAAAAGACATGGGATGGGCATAGATGAGGGCAAATGAGAAAACAATGTCACAGGTATGAGTGCTCTATATGACAAATCAAAGCACATTACGGTCTTTACCTCTGTTGCAGCTGTTGCAAAATCTACACAACCTTTCTCAACCTCAAGCCTCCAACTCCTCTCAAAATTTGGCGAGTGAAGTGTGATTCTCGTATGCATCCTCAATGGTTGTTGTCGCTTTGGAGTTGGCTCCAAGAAATGATACAATGAGGGAAGGTTACGAGTTTGCAAAACCAATCGATCTGACCCTTTTCTGTACTCTTGAGTGCTTGCAGCATCAGACTTTGACTAGATTACTTGGACATGCATCTTTATCGAAAGTGTGAATTTTGAGAGACTTGTCGCAAAGTGTATTTGTCATCCACGGGCTGGGATCCAAAACCACTGCGCATACTCATTGGGTATTTTCTTGTGGTTGAGGAAGATTCTACAACGCTCAACATGGATCAACCATGGTTTCCACATTCTAGGGTGCATGAGATCTCATACCTCCTGATGAATTCATGTTGTGGACAACCAAGCCAAGTGCAAAAAGAGTCGTATTCTATAGGAGACAATTTGCAGTGTCTGTCTAGATGGACATGGATCTTCGGCAGACATGTAGTTGTTGGAACATGGAGCACCAGAGGCGAAGACTCTTGAACTATGACAGGAGTGACTCCAGCCCAAGCCAAGAGGTGAACAACAATCTACAGGCCTAAGTGCTTGCTAAGGTTAGCTCAAGGGATGTTGGGTCGATGAGAATCTAGGCTGCCAAAAGAAGCGATTGGAATGATTCAAAGCAT
Organism: Ceratopteris richardii; assembly: GCA_020310875.1. Lineage (NCBI taxonomy): Eukaryota > Viridiplantae > Streptophyta > Polypodiopsida > Polypodiales > Pteridaceae > Ceratopteris > Ceratopteris richardii. The sequence goes on from CM035438.1 coordinate 126,504,015, forward strand.
AGGTGAATAAGGATTCACCATCAATATATACTATTTTCTCCATATAAATTTAGGGAAGAATCGGCAAAAAGGGGTGATCCTTTTCGAGGTAATTGTGAAGATTTTGGAGCTGGAGCACGAACTGGTATATTAGCAAAAACTGAGGAAGCTAGACATGCTGAGTTGCTGTTGTCTACAATTCGGGCCAGTTTCGAGTGGATGGGAGAGGGTCTTTTCCCATTCCTTGATGCCAATGTTGTAATGGTTGAATGGAAGATCAAGTCATACCAGTTCTCAGAAGAAACTCCCGTTCTTGCATGTGTCTATGCATGAGACCCACTTTTACAGATCGACAGATTTGTGATACTAAGGATGTCTTTGTATTTGCCTAGATACGTGGATACCCACAAATTACTCTTGATGTATTGATCGTCTATTTGATCAAAACATATCTTAGATCTTCAATTTTGGGAAAAGCAGGACTGGAGGCTTCTTTGAAGACTTTAGCAGAGGATGACTTGCTCTGATTATGAGCCCATTTTGTGCTTCTTGAGCCTTGCAAGAATGGGTCAATATCACTTGATAATCTCAATGTAGCGCTGAGGAAGTATGCAACAAATGCCATGAAGGATTCATGAATGTTAGAGATGATATCATCTATGGAGGTTGTTCCATTCAAGAGGATGGAATTTTGAGGACTTCGTGCTACAACTATGAGTATGCCATATTTTGATGGATTTGAGAGATGGGAAGAAGTTTGAAGACCATTGTTAGTAGGGTACAGAAGGAAGTCCGAGTGATCCATGTTTGAGACTCTCTCTCACATTTGTTCAAGGAAACTTTGTTTTTTTTATTACATATCTTTTGATACCTTATGCAGAACTCCATCACTTGTTGTACATACTAGCCACTGAAGGATTCTTGGGTGGTGTGCCTCCTTCCGAAAACTGATCATCTATCATTCATACGCAATAAGGTTCGATGAGACCATGGCGGCAGATGCTGTGTTTCTAGAGCATGGATAGAGATATGCTATCTAAAGTTGGATACACCCTTGGTTGCATAATGACAACTGATCTACCTTCCTGGCAAGCTCAACTTCCATGAGAAGTGATTGATTCCATGACTCCATGACTGTTGGGGGAAGGTAAGCTTTGCAGATATCATGGCACCTTGTGGATCGAGCGATGTTGTTGCTCATCAGAATTGGAAAAAATGGCGGGCACTTCGAGAAAGGGTAATGGGACCTAGGTTGCTCCTCATCACTCTATTCGGGATGTGGGATATTGTGGCTTCAAAAGCACCATGTCTGTGGACTGCTTGCATGGAGACTGCATTGCATCTTCATGTAGCTGTCCTTTTAGTCCTTCAAATGATGGTTTACTACTCTCGACCTCCAGGAAACTAAGTCTTGTGTTGAAATTTCTGTGTCTTTGATATTTCAAGCACCTTGCTCCATTGTTTTTACATGAATTTTAGTAGAGCACTCAGAATGGGGAAGTGTGGTGCACTTATGGCTATTAGAACGAATGAGATGCAATGTCCTTGCATTCTTCTATATTCTATGATAGCTCTCAATGATTGCTTCATGAAATGACGCAGTGATGAGGCAAGGACTCGTGTTGCATATGGTGGCATCCTTGATTTCCAACTATCGCATGGGAAGTGCCACATTTTGAGTCCTCCTTAATGATGTTTGCTTCAAAATTACAGCAAAAAATAGGGGAAGTATGGAGCTGATGGAACCAAAATGACTTACTAATGGGGTGTTGAAATAACTGAGTTGTTGAAAAACCTAATGGTAGTGATCATTTGTCATAGAGAGAATGAGACTCTGGGTGGCTTCTACTGAAAAAGTCTTGAACCGGACAATTCATTATCAACATTTATGAGGAATGTAGCTATAATGCTATCACTTCGATGGGTATCTTTTTGGAACATTGGTGAACCTTTCATTGGTATCTATTTATTCATCAGTGTACTTGTCTCCATCCACAAGCAGAGATTTAAAAATCGTGGAAATTTGTCTGAAGATATTGAAGTCTAAAAAGCATGAAAAGAAGCATATCTGAGCATTCCTAGCTCCTTTCATCCCTTGGCATGAATAGAATCTGATGGATCTTTCTCCAAAGGGATAACAGTAATGAATGTAATCTGGACAATTCAAAGTCGGTGAAGCAATATGGAACGTCTCTGTATTGTGCTACATGTGCAGCTATGCTCAGAGCCCGACTGGGAATTTCTCATAGAAAGCCTTCTTTGGCTCATACCATGGAAAGACATATTTATAATGACCTATCACTAGTTGAGCAGTCTTGTCGGATTTGATACTCCCTCGAGTCAAAACTGAAGTTGGAATACATGTTTATTGATTGCATTTTTTTTCAACGATAGTTTAGTTGCTTCTGTATGTGTTAATTTCTAGTTTGGATGCTCCATGTGAAGGCCTTTCTAGTCTTACAAAGGGCTGCACTGAAGAATGTATGCAGGGCTGACTGCCCCCTCTAAAGTGACTTGAAGACTTGCACACTTGAAGACTTGCACACTTGAAGACCTTGCAGATTCAACATGACCTCGATTAGTTGTGATTAGTCCTCTTTTCTCAGCTTTGTCAAGGACGACAAAGACTAGGTGGGGGAGGGTGTTGGAAATGTGAAGTTATGAAGGACCCATGAAGCTATGAAGGCTATGGAGTGCTTGGAGGCCTCCCTTGAAGCTAAGGATACTTGGAGGCTCAAAGCCTTGTGTGGAAGTCTCTCAAATTTTCCACTTTTTCCTTTTGTATACAAGTTCTTCATACGAACTCTCCCTTATTTCCTTTTTTGAGAAAACCCATGAAAACTCAACCTTATCCTTCTTTTTTGTAAAATTTTTTTTTTGAGTGTTTCCTTATTTTAGAAATGAGAGCTCTCTTTTGGATACGTGCAAGAGCTCTCTCTCTCTAAGAAGATTCCTTTTTGGATTTTCCCACCTACCTATCATTTTTAGAATATCTTAGTTAATGAAGCATTCGGCCACTTGTACTCAATGGATCCCTCCTCCTCTCTTATATAAGGAGGGGCTTATTTTGTAAAAGGGAGGTCCCTTGGCCATGGCCTTGGCCTCCATGCTAATGGAATGAAGGTTCATTTGGCTTCCACATTTCTCCATGTGTGCTAGGTGTTGGTCCATGTGTGTGGGTTTGGCACTTGGGGTCGGCTTGTGTGTGAGCATTGCCCTCTCTTGCTCCTTTTGACGTTGGCCATGGTGCCATTGTTCATGGACGTGGGTGTGTGTGCGTTGCTTGCACTTCTTGCAACTCCTCTTGGAGGAGCCCCTCACTTCCATGTGAGGCGGTTTGGGTTGGTTATTCCCCATACTTCAACAAGGGAAGATGCCACTTTTGAGCTTGAACCAGAAGTTGTAATGGATAGGAGAATAAGACATCTTAGGAATCGTGAAATAGTGGAAATTGTAGTTAAGTGGTTTGCATATCCTATTGAAGATTCAACATGGGCTGGTTTAGATGAGTTTATGGAACATTATCCTTCTTTCCAACTCTGAGGACAGAGCTCTTAAAAGAGGGGGAGAATTGTAAGATGTTGCATTGATTTTTCCAAAAACAAAAAAATTGTGTAGGTAATAATGAAATTTTATGTTTAGGATATTCTGATCATGTGGCAAAATTTTGTAGCAATAATTTTTTACATTCTCTCTCTAGAAAGTTTTCGGATGAAATTTGTGTATTAAATTTGAGCATGAAGATGAAGGAATCTGAAAAAGTGTTGTATGAGAGAAAGGTAGAGTATTCTTAGTAGAATAACTTTGCCTGATTGAACTCTTTGTAGTTCCTATGTTTTATTTCTCATTTGGTCCCATGAAGATAGGTTAATGAAGAGATTTCTCATGTTTTTCATCTCTCTCTAGAATTTTCAATTTTGGAGGGCCCAAAAGTGAGATCTGGAAGCACATTTGAACCTGAGGTGTCTCTAACACTATTGTACAGACCGAAAAACTGAATATTTTTTTGTCTCACTAGCTTAAGCTAATTCCTCACTATTTTTGAGTTATAGGGCTTGGAAAAGTGCCGTTTTCCAATAGTTAAAAAAAAAAGAGAGAAGCCTTCATTCATCTTATTCATGTTCACGGATTTAGAAAACGCACATGGGTATATGGGTTATTTTGGGTGATTTACGTGTGTGTGAGTGTGTTGTAGAGATCCCCTCTTTTTTTGCAGGTACGATTCTTGAGGTGGACATGAAAAGTAGATGCATGGGTGGTCTGGAAGTCTTGCATGAGACATGCTAAAAGACATTATCTTGGAGCATGCAGATTCTAAGAGAGTGCATGACTAAGAAGGCGTGATTGGTCGTGCACCGACAAAAAGGTGGAGATCCAAAAAAGATGAAGATGGAGATATAGGGAAGGAGGGTGGTGGTACATTGATCACGATTGTTTTTGGCTTCTAAGATTGTGATTGTGATTGAAATTGGGATTGAGATTAGGTCAGGGGTGGTCGGGTGGATGAGGCTTCACATTGAAGCTATTTGATAGATTTTGTAATGCACATTAGAACTACTTGTAAGTCTGCATAGATAATAAAATTCTCTCTCTTCTTGTTTTGCATATGCTTTGTTTTTGTCTTCTTTATATCTTGTTGTGCCAAAATCTATTATTCGGTGTGGGATTGTGATTGTGATTGAAGACTAGAAGACTTGTTACATGGTTGCTGCAACTTGAATCTATAAACCATTTTTTATCATCACTTCGCGGGTTGTTGTACTCATGCTTCATCGCAAGCATGGTTTGCTTGTCTCCTTCACTTGATGTACTTGCATAGTTATTCTTTTGCCAACAATCATTTGCATAATGTCCTATTTTAGCACAGTGATAGCGTGTTATACCTTTATGAGGATTGGATGAACCTCTGCTTCTTCCTCTATTTCTTCCTTGACCTCTTCCATATGTGTTGTCATTTGACTTTTCCTTGTTGTCCTCTGAAATGTGTTGGCTGAAATTTGTGTTGTTGTAGCTTCTTCCTCTTCCTCGTGATCCTCCTCTTGAGTTCCTTCCTCTACCTTGACCTGCATATAACATTTGGCTATGATTGTCCTTAACTGTGTTGCCTTCTCCTTGTTGAGCAACCTCTTCAGCCACAAGATTTGGTATAATCTCGTCGAATGTTGGTAGAGGATCTCTATAAAGAATTTTTATGATGAGGGTCTTCCACTTTTCATCACTCCTTAAGCTATTGGGGGCTATTTGGATGATGTCTTCCTCTTCTATATTGCATCCAATTGATGCTAACTGATCTCGAAGCTCCTTGATCTTCAATGTATACTCACTAATGCTTTGTCTTGAGGTTTTCTTCATGTTGTTGATCTCATTCTTGAGTTGCATCTTCTGAGACCTTGTTGATGTAGCATACACTTGTCCAATGCTTCCCAAACTTGGTTGTCTCTAGGCTTTGCACATGACCAATCATAGTGTTATAAATAACTTGTGAAATGAGGAACATCACCCTTCAATTCCTCTCTTTCCAATCAACAAATTGTCTCCTTTGTGCTAGAGTAATGTTGGAATCTTGAAGGTCCACCATTTCTGGATCATCTCCAGTAACTAGACTCCATAAATCTTTACATTTAAGGTAATTTGTCATTCTATACCTCCATGAATAAAAATTATCTTTATGTAACTTTTCAAGTTGTTGTCCTAAATTAGCCATTGAAGATTTCCAAGTTTGAAGTTTACCTCAGTTATGTTCTGGCACTCTATCTTGACTTTAGGAAGCTCCCCCTTGATTTGTAGCTTCTCCTTTGCTTTACTTCAGTTCCAATTCTTTCCTTCTTAAATCTCCAATGCTCTGATACCAACTATTGGAGAACTCCTCTCCTATTGGCAGTGAAAAGTGTAGAAGACCTTCTCAAGATCAAAACGTTTACTTATAGGTGAATCTTAAAATGAAGCCTTGTATCAACTGAAGAATGCAATGAACTTGATACTTTGGTCACTTAAGCTAGACACTAATAGATTTCAAATGAGCTTTCAAACACGCAATTTAGAGTATTTTTGGTTTGGCAACTCTTTGCCTCAAAATAGGTTGCCTCTCCACTCAGTTAGGCTAAAAACTGAATAATGCAAAGAGCATAAAGAATTTACTATGGCCACTACCGACTGCACTGTCAACAACCCCCCTCCCTCTCGCATTTGTCATCCCTCAAAGAACCTTGTTGTAGGGCTTGTGTGGTGTACTTCTACAAGAGATCATGGGGAAGTGTTTTTTCTGTGATGTGAAGACCTCATGCTAGATCTATTTCTAATGTTTACCAATTGATAGCATGAGGTTTGTCATGTGGTTGTTGATGCCCAGATCTCGTAGACACACGAATGAAGAGGATAGTACACAAACGAATCACACAAAAGTACTCAAAGATAGAAAGAGACAAGAGACAACACTAGATTGGGTACAATCTCCTCCCACATACTCTGATCGACAACTCTACTAGAGCATGTGTATTTATAGGAAATTCATATTACGTCCTGAATAGAAGATACATGCGGGACGCGCTTTGAAAAGCATATTTTTGCTTTATTTACAAATTCATAATTTTCTATTTTTACAAAAATGTCGCTTTCTAAAGGGATCCATTATTTCTTTTACAAAAATAGCTAAAAATACCTTCTTCTAAAAATAACTATCTTCTAAAAGTATTCTTCTAAGTATCTCCAATAATATTTGAATAAGTCCATGCTTTCACACCCTCATGGATCTTCACCTGCTAAATCAAAACACAAAACACATTAAAATCCTCAAGGCATTCAACATTCATTCCAAGTATTCCAGAGTTCGAAAGGCAGTCTTATAAATATCATTTTGTGTCATTCTTATTTGATGATATCTAGATTTAAGATCAATTTTACTAAAGACATGTGCTCCACGAAGTTTATCTAGCAAATCATCTATCCTTGGAATATGATATCTATATTTAATTGTGATCTTATTGAGAGCACTATAGTCAATGCGCATCCTATAAGTCTTGTTCTTCTTCTCTACTAAAAGAATAGGTGCTCCAAAGGGAGAAGAACTAGGCCTTATAAGTCATTTGTGAAGTAAATCCTTAACTTGATTGGTTATTTCTTGTTGATGTAAAGGTCCATGCCTATAATGTGCTTTATGGGGAGGAGAACTACCAGGAATTAAGTCTACACTATGATCAAGAGATCCCTTTAAGGTGGTATTTTAGAAGGAAAATCAGCCATAAAACAATCCTTATAGGAATCCATAAATGATTTATGTGTATCAGGAAGTGTATGTGTATAATCGACTATGGTATTGAAAAAAACAATACATGAATTGTATCCTTTCCAAAATGCACATTTTACTTGAGTATGAATAGTTAATGGAAATGGTTGGAATTCATGTATTGCAGACAAACAAATATCTTGAATTTTAAACTTAAAACTCATGGTGTGTGTATGATAATCAATACATGGGTTATAATGGTGACGAAAAGGCATACCAAGTATAACATCATAAGATTGCAAAGGAGCAATTAAGAATGTGTGTTCATCCATGTATGAAGCTATACAAATTTGAACATTATGCACTTCAGTTGTAACATTATATCTATTTCCTTGGAATGCAGCCTTAACTTTATACATAGAAGGAAGTGGGGTTAATTGGAGATCCTAATAGGTGAGAAATAAAGTCATGAAAACTACCATCACCATGTAGAATATTAACAAATTTACCATTAATAGTACCCTGCATGCAAAGTAAATAATGGATAGAAATTGCGTTACCCAAGGTACTTAGATCTTGCTCCAATGCTTCTTTGATCCAATCAGGTTGAATGTCTTTAGATTGAATGTCTTTAGATTGAATGTCTTTAGATTGAATGTCTTTAGGAACCACCTCCATGTTATGTACTTGAGCTCCAACAGGCTTCATTTGGTTAGTTTGGAACCTACATTTAGCTTTAGTATGACCAAACTTACCACAATTCCAACAAGTGATACGGGCCCTCTTTTGTTGGGCATCCATCATTGTAGTTTGAAGGGTTGGAGGTTTGGTAGGTTGTAAGGGGGTTGTCATGGGTATTGGTGAGAAAATGGATTGAGGAGGGCATTGCATAGGTTGTCATTGAAAAGTAGGTGGATGTTGAGAAGGAGGAGAAGAAAAAGTAGAAAAGGGACGCTTGAAGGGAAAAGTGGGTTTGATTGGTTGTGGTCGTTGACATGTTTGTTGTAAGTGGATGGACTTGGTGATCGATTGAAACTCTTTCTCAACATCATGTGCAAAAGAAATATCTTCATAGAGGGTCGTCGGACATAGGGTGTTGAGCTTACCTTGGATGCCCATCTCCAAACAATCTTCGTATTACCGTTGTAAAGAATCTTCAGGAATCATTTCAAGCAAACAAATAAGTAATAATCCTTGTCAAAAATGTTTAGTATAGGTAGAAACAGTATCTCCATCTTCCATCCAAAAGTTTTCCATGAACGACATGCATGTAAGTGAAACTAAGGAGGAAGGAAGGACTCATTGATCTTGTATTGAAATGCTTGCCATGTGGTGGGGTGGTCGGTGCTATGGTGCAAAACATTCCACCATAACTGAGCCTTTCCCACTAAATAGTTTGTTACAAATTTCACTTGTTCATTTTCAGAATAGGATTCATCAGAATAGAAATCATCAAATTAAGATAACCATGAGAGAAAAAATTCGCCATCTTCGCCCATCAAATCGTGAAAATTAGAAATTTTTGGCACCAATCTTGGACTATGTGCCTTGTTCTTGGGCGGTAATAATGGCTTTCACTACCCAAACTAGGTTATTGTCATCCCTTTGTAGTTGTTGGAGTGTAGCATCACGTTCTTTTATTTCATTTTGGGCATGTTGGAGTTCATGCTGCAAAAGCTCTAATTGTTGCTCTATTGATACCCTAGGTAGGGGTGAGGAGCTAAAATCATCGATATTTTGAGTAGGGTCCATGGCCTTATGTAGAGATCCAAAACCTAGGTCTCGACCAAACGGTTGAGATGGACATTGAATCGTGAACGGAACGGATGCCACGAATCGCAATCAAATGCCGAAGCCACCTCCGCGAATGCCTTGGCTCTAATACCACTGTTGACGTCCAGATCCCGTAGATGCACGAACAGAGAGGATAGTACACAAACGAATCACACAAAAGTAGTCAGAGATAGAAAGAGACAAGAGGCAACACCAGATTGGGTACAATCTTTGCCCACATACTCTGATGGACAACTCTATCAAAGCATGTGTATTTATAGGAAATTCATATTATGTCCTAAATAGAAGATACATAGGGGCCGCGCTTCGAAAAGCATGTTTTTGCTTTATTTACAAATTTGTAATTTTCTATTTTTACAAAAATGTTGCTTTCTAAAGCGATCCATTATTTTTTTTACAAAAATAGCTAAAAATACTTTCTTCAAAAAATAACTATCTTCTAAAAGATTCTTGTAAATATCTCCAACAATATTTGAATAAGTCCATGCACGTTCACACCCTCATGGATCTTTACCTACTAGATCAAAACACAAAACACATTAAAATCCTCAAGGCATCAAACCTTCATTCCAAATATTCTATAAAGTATAACAGTGGTAGGAGTCGATAATGTGTGGAATATATAAGCTCTTCACAAGTGAAGAGTTGTAACAAGTAGGTTGGTCTCCTGATGAACACCTCTGAGTGGTACTCCCAAAAACCTATAGTAAATATCTCTTCAAAGGTGAATTTATAACATGCGGGTAGGTATTCAATCCTGCAGTGCCATGTGTAGCACACCTTGAGCGACGGCATTATACTTATATCATAGAAGAGATCATCCTTATCGTGCTCAAATCTTGGGGTGGACACATGTGGTGGTTTCATGCATGTGAAGGTTTTGAATGTGGTCTGCATCATGTCAAAAATCTTTATGGTCATCTGCACGACAACATCAATCATGGGATGAAGCTGGTGAAGCCAATGCCATATTATTTCCATTATATATCCAATTGAGGGGTGTTGGCAGTAGCCAAAGACACAAATGATGAGGAAGCATGTGAAGGTGGACTACGAAGAAGTCGTGGGGAGCGAGGCGATTTATTTTCTTCCAAAGAAACATGTTTTATATTACTTTTTCAAAACTCCCAATAGTGATTTTCATCACTCTTGTACCATATGTATCATAGAAGCACATATTTTTTTAATTAGTAGATACATTTTGTGCAAGCTGAGGAGTCCTCGAGCTTGCTGAGCTTAGGTAGAACAAACATACCAATTTTGGCTATTTTTAGATCTCATTTAGACCTTCAAATAGTGCCTAGAACATATTTTTTAACTATGCCGAACACTAGATGTGAAACTAGTCAAAACTAGTCTAAAAACTATAAATAGAGCTAGAGAGATCATTTTTGGGGTTAGCTAGTATGAGGTGAGTTCGAGGTTTGAGCTATTTTGAACTTGTAATAGTGATCTTAAGCAATAGATTCTTTTTCCTATCTTCAATTGTGTCTTGCTTGCCTCTTACATGTGTGGGTGTATGTGTGTGTGCATCTCCATGCTTCTCACCTTCACTCTCACTACATCTCGCATTCACGATATTCATATCACCCCTATCTCTTCCACACATTGACATTAAGGAGGTAGAGCTTTTTAACGTGGTGCTTACCATTGTGCTAGAACAACACCAAATTTGGCACCGTTTCCGGGGATCGAGTTTAGGACGAATGTGTGATGGTAAGAGTATAGCAAGAAGTGGTGTTGGAAGGTAAAAATTTCAGATTTTGTTGTTGTTTTCAAGTAGTTTTTTGTGTTTTTCATCTCCCCTACACTCCTTTTTCACCACCGTATCATCTTCTTCCACTCCAAAAAAATAAAAAGTTTCACCATATCCACCTATCCCCCTCATTTCCCTCATTTTCGCATGAGAGAGAAAGAGAGCTTTGGTGCTTCTTGAGCTGTGTGTGTTTTTGAGTTTTCTTGCAGGTACAAAGCTTGAGAGCATCAAGAGAGCTCCAAACAGGTAAAATCTCTAGCTTTCTGCCATATTTGCCAAAGCCCTAAGACCAGCACAATGGTCTAAGAAACTTAGAATTTTTGTGGGCATCTATTGCATGACACAGGTGATCCTTGCGCACACACAAATCCACAAACACATTTGCAAAATCATTAGTTTGGTGGACCATCGTGATGGGCTCATGCCATCATAATTGTTTCACACCATCGCAATTGGCTCACGCCATTGTGATGGCTCGGTCGGACTATCACGATGGTCTTATGCCATTGAGACGGTTCACTGGAACCATTACGATGGTCATTGACCATCGCAACAATCCTGTCGACCCCGCGCCATCCCGATTGGCCCATGCCATCGCGATGACCCACTTGCCACATGGCACATAAGACCATCACGAGGATACCAAGTACACCATCACGACACTTCAAGTTTGGACCATCACGATTGGATCAAGCCATCGCACCTCACAACCATCACGACGGGCTCATGCCATCGTGATGGTTGCATTGACCATTGACCATCGCAATGGGCTCAAGCTATCATGATTGTCCACTACATAGACCATCACAACGCCTCATTTTTTACCATCGCGATGCCTCGCACCATGGGACCATCACGATGGTTCAACTGGGCCATCGCGACACTCCCAGACCATTGCAATGGTCCACCTAGAATGCCAAATTTGGGTTTGAATTTTTGGGCTAATTTGAGGCTATCTTGAGTGAATTTTTGGGTGACTAAGCTTATTGGAGACCCCTTAGCTCATAATTGATGAAAAATTTGTTTGTGAGTTTCTACCCCCTAGAGCCTGAACGTCCATAACTTTTTCATTTGAAGTCTGTTTTTTGAGCTTTATAGCTCATTTGAGGTTGACCCATTTGTGGGAATAGGAAAGCCAGGAGGCACTTGTGAATTTCATAAGGAGAAAAATGGACCCTTAAAGGTGTATATATCAAAGTGCTGGATCATCGATTTACGAATTGGTCTAAACATTGGATTTTGACAGGTCTAGCAAGAGCTATCCAAGGGAAATCAAAGCAAGGCAGGTGAAGAACACAGGGCTTGGGAAGTGTGACTTCTTGGGCATCACAACTATCAACGAAGCTGACTCGAGGTTGGAAGTATACTCAACCCCCTCAGTCAATTATTAGCTTAGGTTAAATGTCTAGCATTGTGGATTAAATTAGGATGATGATAGGAATGTATCAAGTCCAAGAGACTTAATTTTTCAAGACCAAGACTAAGATTAAAGTGTGCTATACGCAAACCTAAAGGAAAGAACTTAAGTCTAATGGAACGAGAACTCAAAAGTACAACAAAAAGTCGACTCTTGACGCATACATTGAGACAAGACAAGAATGTAAAGGAATTAAAAACAAAACAAGCAATTAAGAACAAAGAAACATTGAGGATCAGAGAGTGTATTGAGTGATTCAGAAAGTAAATTCATAAACCTTAGATCTGGCAAGCATATAGGTAAGTCATACCAACAAAGCCTTAGATCATCAGAAGCAAGTGTAGGAACTACTACACATTCGTGGGCATAGTAATTGAATAGTTACCCTTACGAGTTGGGCTCAGATACAAGTGAATCGGAAATGGTCTTTAGTATGGAAAGACCAAAAGGAGGGTTAAATGTAGCATATGTAGAAAGACCTGAAGGACCCTACATAACCTAATTAGAATATGTCCAAACCAACTTCATTACTCGATCAGGCCCAAAGTGTCCACCTCAACACCACTATGTGCAGTTTCTGAGACTTTCAAATAGTCTGATTCGTGAACGCACAGTCTTAAGTAACCATCTTTGCCTCTTTGGTATAGGTTGTCTCCTACTAAGGCATAGTCCTAAGCCTCTTTCTCCATGCTTCGTTTCCTTTCTAGACTAGCCTCATTGGGTAATGTTCCCAATCTCATGAATTCTACCAATGGAGCACTCCAATCTGGAATTAATGACACATGATAAAGGGTAGCATGCTCCACTCGGGGTTTTTATTGGCACACTAGACAATTCTTAATCCACACATGTATTTCTTTATCCATACTAGGCCAATACACTCCTAACCATTTTAGATTCTACAATGTTCGTTGTTTAGAATAGTGATTTCCTAGCAATCCTTCATGAGCTTATTGCAACCAACTACTATCCTCATCCACCTCAACACAACAAGCTAATACACCCTCTGTATCTTGTTTGTATATGCTTGCTACCGATATTTGATATTTTTGTGATCTTACAATTTCTTCTTTGTTTGTTTTCACATTCTTATTTGTGGGTCCAAAGGTTAGGATAGGTACCAACGTATTTGCCCATTTAGGAACAAATTCTAAATTGAACAAATAAGTGTTGGGTAATTCATTAGACACTCCTTGTGGTGGCTCTCTTGAAGTGATGCGAGAAAGATGATCCACCTTGAGGTGGGTCCTACCTTGACAACAACTTCAAAGTCGTATTCCATTAGTAAGAGAAACCATCTTACTAAGAACCCTGTAATATAAGGTTTATTGACCAAATACAATAAAGCTTGATGAACAGTGAAAAACTTGAACTTGTTGGCCAATAAGTAGTGTCTAAACTTCTTCACAGCGTATACCATGCCTAAGCCTTCTCTTTGAGTTGTTGTATAGTTTTGTTCTGCTGCATTGAGTTGTTTGCTAGCATATGCTATTGGCAAATCTAGATTTCCTTCACCTATGGGTTGTGCTAGCACACATCCTATTGCATGATTGGATGCATCTACATGGACATGGAATGTAATAAGAAGTGGTTAGTTATTGGTGCTCTACACAAACATCTCTTCAGCTCATTGAAGGAATTTTCGCATTCATCATTCCAGTCGAAATTTGTTAGCAAAGCATAAAGAGGTTTAGCTATGGTCGCATACATCTGGATAGTCCTGTGGTAAAATCCACAATGGCCCATAAAGTCTTGTACCGCTTTAACATTCCTTGGCCTTGGCAACTCCATTGTGGCTGTGACTTTGTCCTCATCTGTTGATATTCCATTCTTGGAAACAATATGAACTAAGATCTTACCTTGACATACCATGAACACACACTTTTCTGGGTTCAAACACACTCGATATTCCCTACACTTGTTAAAGATCTACCTAAGCTCAAGGATGTCATACCTTCTTTCTTGGGAATGAGCATATAAATTATCCACATATACTTCTAAGCTCTTTTGTAAGAACTCTTTAAAGACATGACACATGAGCCTTTGGAAGGTTGTAGGTGCATTGGTGAGTCCAAATAATGCAAAGGTTCCCCACTCTATGGCAAAAGAAGTCTTGTGTTGATCTTTTGGGGCAATGGCTACTTGGTTGTAACCTGAAAATCCATCAAGGAAGCTATAAACTTCCTTGCCTGCAACACGTTCCAATAAATGTTCAGTGATTGGAAGTGGATAGCTATCTCTGATGGTAGTAGCATTAACTTTTTTAAGGTTAATACACACTTGTAACTTTCCATTCTTCTTGGGCACCACTACAATGGGGGACACCCATTTAGTATGCTCAATCTCATAGATAAATCGAGCTTCAATCAACCTATCAATTTCTTCTTTTATTTTTGGAGCATAAGTGTCATTATATGTGTAGGGCTTCTGTTTGGTGGGTTTGGCATCAGGTGCCATGGGGATTGTATGAGAACATATTGTTGGATCTACTCCCTTTAGGTCTCTATAGGTCCATGCAAACACATCCTTATATTCCCTTAATAAAACTAAAAGCTCTATTTCTGCTTTTGCACTTAGGTCCTCTCCTATGTATGTACATCGCTCTTTGTTCCCTTCAATGGTTACAACAATTTTTTTGGTCTTTTCTTTATTATCATATGCTTCTCCTATGATGACCTCTCTCTTAGGCATTTGTACCAAAACTTTTCGGTCTTCAACTTCATATTTCTTGAAATTCTCTAGTACTTCAAACAATGATTCCTCCTCTTCTTGTTTCACTACTTTCCTTTTCTTTTTCTTTTGAATACCTTCACTTCCCTCCTTTGAATTTATAGTTTTAATGCTTGTGAGAGGTTCTTCTTCTTTTTGGGTAAATACTCCTGTGTCTTCTAGATAATGCTCCTCTGAATGAAAGCAACTATCCATCACAATGGACTCTAGATCATCGTCGTCCTCTTCCTCTTCTATGACATCACTAGGGTCACATTCTTCTAGCAAGCGCTGACACATGAACATAGAGATATCATAACCCTCCTCATCACAATGAGGTGCCCACTATTCTTCATTGCCAACAATGTCCATGACGGCTAAGATTTCTGCCTATCCATGAGGTTCAAATTCCTCATCTGAAAAGATCATTGTTGTGTAGGCTGGGTCTATAACGAGTCTCTATCCTTGAGAAGTTCCTTCTTCTCTTGTTTTTAACTACCTTTCCTCTTCCTGTGCGACTTTGCACATCCACAAATGAGTATCTTGATGAATCCACAAAAGATCATAGGAACCTTTAGAATGCATAGAGACTAAATCTTCTTGCACTTTGTAGATAGGGCTCCAGTGTAGGGGTGGCACATCTCTGAAGGTATAATCTTTCAGATTGACCTTGGTTTTGACCCTTGAGTGCTGCAAGTACAAGGAGTTGGTTCCCCAACCTTGCAGTTGTCGTAGGAAGGGTCTTTCTAGGATCGTCTCAAAGACATTATTTTTTTCAAAGTCACATATAGCAAAGGTGTGCTCAAACTCTATCCCAAAAGTGGTTAGAGTTATCCCTTCTAGGAATCCTAGGGTCTTTCAACATGGCCATCCACCATTTGAAGCTTCATTCTAGTTGGTCTTAATGCGGGTTTGCCCCATTGCTTCCCCAAGGGGGTGGCCGCAATCGCAACACCAGCACCATAATCTAAGATACCTTTGGTTGTGTAACCTTGGTAGGTGATTGGAAGATAAGTATTACCTTCTTCACCTTCTCTCATGTCCCCTATTTTTTCTATAGGTATCTCTGGGAATTTTGCCTTAGAGGCTACTTTTGACAAATTGGAATCATGTTCTCGAACCTGATCCTTCACGTGTTTCCATAGCTCAGGTTTTACTTTGAGCAGCTCTTCTAGGATGAGATGATATTGAACCTTAGTGTTCTTCACAACTTCAGTGTTCCTTGGAACCAGTGAGTCTTGATTTCTTACCAGTATAGTGGGAGATTTGAGCTGAAGAGATTCATATTCCCATGGGCCTGTGAATTGTGGCGAGTTAGATTCAAAATTTAATCTTTCATCTTCTTGTTGCTCTACTTGGTCTCCATAAATAGTCAAAATATCCTGGGGAGATTGATCGTGAAGATCATCAATTTCCGAAATAGGAGGAGGATTACACTTCTCCTTGGCCCATTTTTCTTCTTGTATTTCTCGCAAGAACTCTTGTATTGTTGAATTGAAAGAGGTGCTCCATCATCTACGAAATCCGGAACATAAACTTTCATTGGTGTCTTTCAACCAGTGGTTGAATCTGTGGTGGTAAAGAGACATGTGGCTTGTTTACCAACTACTCTAATCTTTCTAGTAATCCTTGGAAATGCAAACTTGTTTGATAGAATTTGTCTGATTGAACAATTGATTGGTCTTGATCATAGCCTAAGCTAGTTCTACCTTTTTTATGCACATTTTTGTCCGTTCAATCTCTAAATCTACCCTAGTGTAGCTCTTTGTTGACCCTTCTTGAAGTTGAGCCTGGTAGGCCTTGAACCTCATATCCAAGCCTTCTGGGGTTGGATTTGTAAGAAGAGACCCTAGTTGTGGTCTATTTACAATGGGTGGTGGGGTGGGATGAGGTGAAGTGAATGGGTTTTCGGAATGTGAGGGGTGTTGAGATGCAATGTCTACAATCTTTGTTTCTGCATTTCTTAGGCTTTCTTCTAGTTCTGATAACTTTCTAGCCCACTTACAATTGGCCTTCTCTCTGGTATCCTTCCAAGTCCTTTTATTCCTCTTACTAGGCTCTCCTAATTAACTTTGCTCTATTTGTTCAATTGGTTTCCCTTGTTGTAATGCTTATGGCCTAGTAACTGCCAATATAGGAGCCACATTAATGTTACTTGATCTTGAATCAACCATTAAACCTACCACATTAATTGGTGTAACCTTGGGTGCACTAGAGGGGTTCCTTGGAAAATCTCTCGGGAGATGTTCCTTGCTGCATTCACGACAAAAGTTCCATATTGTCGTATTCTATCCTTGTCCGGGAGTTGGTGGGTGGGGACATTCACGAATGAAATGGTCGCCCTGACATCTAAAACATGGTCCTCAAGGGTATTATGGTCTCATTTGTCTCAATTGGGGCTTGGGGTTTGGATTCGTATACATGACATTGGAGTATTGTGGCTGCCAAATTTGTTCCATAGGTGGTGTCTCATATTGATACAGATAAATCTCACTATGCTCAGGTGATTCTGTGTAGTAAGCGTGTGGACTATCTTCATGGGAGTAGTCAGAACTCTGAGCATGATGATCATTTTCTGAGACCAAAGGGGTGTAGCTCAGTGATGAGTGGCACCTCCTTTTATGTCAATCTGGGAAGACGCGAGGATGGTATGAAGACCTCGAACAAGTGATGGCACAAGAGTGTGAGTGAGAAGCACACTGACATGCACACACATACACACACACACACATACACACACACACACAAGGTAAGAACAAAGAGAGAGACAATGAAGTTCTTTAGATTACTCAAAAGTGATCTTACAAGTTCAATTCTACAACAAGCTCACCTCAAAAATGAGCTCTCTTACTCTTTTTATAGTTTTTGACTAGTTTTGCCCCTGTCCAGACCTAGTGTCCGGCCTAGTTAAAAATTAGGTTCTAGGGCCTATTTGAGGGCTCAAATGGAGTCTAAAAAATATGAAAATTGATAGGTAAGTACTTCTAGTGCTCTTCAACGTGAAGCACTCCTTGTCTTGCATAAATTGGAGTCGAAACTATCCAAAAACGGTATTTACAAGGTTAAGGTAGTGATGAAAATCATTGTTCAAATGAGGTTTGGTTGGAAAATTTGGATGGCCTATTTGCCCCATCTTCGTTGACTACTTTGTCTGCTTGTGCCCTCTCTCCACTCTGGCTCCCTTCTTTGGCTTCCTTGTCTTGTGAGTCCTTGGGTGTCTTGACTGCTGCCAACACCCCCCTCTCTCGTGTCTGTCGTCTCTAAGAGACCCTTGTTTGGCTGAGCGTTTGACATAGTATTCAACCACGTCTGAAGCTAGGTGGTGTTCTTCCAGCTGTAGCCCCCGTGCTAAGTCTGTCAGGAGGGCATCCCAATCCACTGGACCTAGAACATCCGAGTGTTGCAAACACAGTTGTTCCGAATGTAAGGTTCATTCCATTGCAAAGAGGTGGAGGAGATGGGAGGGTCTGGGAACAAAGATTTCAAAGTGGTATTCCCAGAATCTTGTGATGAACATCTCTTCAAATGTTTGCTTGTAGCATGCTAGGAGGTATTTAATTTGTGTGTGCCATGCATATATCACCTGAATGGATGGGTTTGTACTCATATCATAGACCAAGTCGAGGTTCCCTGCTGTGAATCCAACTCCTGAGAAATGTGGATCTTTAATATTTTGAAGGTTCTGAAGGTTACCAACATCAACTCGAATATCTTTAGCCACATCTGAGCCATTACATCTGGGATGTTTCGCATTCTGACTCCCTAGTGGCGGATGGTGGAGATCATGTAGCCCACTGTAGCTTGTCCCCGTGGCGGTGCCAGGTATACGTAATTGAGCCACTTTGTGCAGCCTTTAACATTCTTCATAGTGATGGCAAACTTCGGCCATGTGCATCTTCTAAGTATGGGAACATAACAAGGATTATACTTAATGAATAGTGGCATGTTATTCCAGTTTTAAACCATCTTAGGGTAAGTTTCTAAGAGTCGTAGCTGCCAGGTAGGTTGATGAATTGATCCTTGTTTAGCGCTCTCAGGGATATCATCAGTGCCAAATTGAGTGGCAAAGGTTGGAGCCTTGCCACATCATCGTTGAATTTCTGCGTTGTAATTTCCCAAGAGCACACAATAGAGCACATACTGATCGTCATTGGTGCCTATCCATCTGTGATGAGACATACTTTGAAAATATTCTGATTTGATAATGGTGTCCTCAATCTTAGACATGGACTCAATCTAAACTCTTACTCGATCGTCATGCGTATTGGCTGTTTTTTCGAGTGTTTGCATTCATTCTGGGGCTCCTACCTCTAGTGTGTCTAATCCCTTAGAGGTTTGTTGGCCACCCGACATTGGCATAGGAACATATGGCTCTTAATATGACTCGTCCACTTCTATGGGTACCAATTCTTCTAGTTCTGGCTCGATGATTGGGGAGGGTTGTCTTTCATATTGGAGCAACTTGCTTTGCAACTCCGCGAACTGTTCTCTCAGTGCATTTACCTCTCCTGTAGTGGTGGTAGAATCGGTGATCTTGGGTTGGGCTTCTTGCATCGTTAGCTATTGACGGATAGTATCCCATTCTTTGCCCAACTCATCATGCGCTTCTAGTAGATCCGCATAGCTTTCTAGAATTGTCTTCATAGTCTCAGATGGAACATCTTTGAATCTTTTGGGGTCAATGTCATGGGGGGAACCCTCCATGGCTGCCTCTAAATTTTCTTCATTCTGCCTTTGCAAGCGCTTGTTCTCTTCGAGGGCAGTGGCCATGTGCTTTCTGAGTAAGGTCAGGTTGCGACAATTTTTAACATGTTCTGACTGATAAAGTTCTGGTAGAGCTGTTAGTTTTTTAACTTCAGAGGATTCGGATGGCTGGGGAGCTTCCAAAAGAGTCTGGTGAGCATGCTCAAACATAGTGTAGCATTGATTTAGGTTAGTGTTTTCTGCTTCCAAAGCCACAAGCCTCTTCTGTAGTTGCTCTTGATCCGTAGTTATTTGGCAATGATGATCTTCTAAGGTTTGGTATTCTGTCTGCAACTGATGTAGAAAACATGTTATTTACATTTATGAATGTAGGGAAGGTGGAGGATGCAGGGGGAATGGGGAGGGGGAAAGGGATAGTGAATGAAGTGGTCACGAGAGGTGATGTGGGTGGTGGAAGGGGTATGGGAGATGGTGGTAGAGAGGGGGGAGGGAGTGGTGCTCTAGCTGGTGATGTTTCCATGGTGTCAAAAGTGTGTGTAAATATGTAGATGGGGATTGTGGGTGCAGTGGATGTGATGTTCGTGAATATTGTTGTAAATGTGGGCATTGTGATCCCTCCGAATCGGGTGCCTTGCGAGATAGGAATCCTCATAACATATGTGGTGAGTGTTGAAATTGGGGTGGTAGTGACATGTGGTGAAGTGAAATGTGTAGTGAGAGGTGGTGAGGGTGGTGCCTCGTGGTGTTCCTCTATCTGTGTAGTGTCTCCTGGTGCCGATACATCCATGTGAATTTGCTTACCGGAGCGCGTGGGATGGGTAGGCACCCGTTTCTCAAAGCGATGAATATAAGCCATGCTGAATGAATGGCTTCATCCAGGCCCACCGCGTTTGCGTGGAGGCTCAAGGATTCAATAAACAGTTCGTCCACTCCTTCTTCTGCTAACATCTGACTTATTAGCATCTTTCTTGTTTCCAGTGACAGCTTGTGATGCTCTTGGACTCTCTTCATAGTCTCATATAACCTTTTGATTTGTGCAGTATATGTGGGGGCACTCGCTAGTTCTGTAATTTCTTCGTATTCTTGATTATGTTCCTCATCTACTTCCTCCTCAGTCTCTTCTTCATCTTCCTCTACTTCCACTACTTCTGGTTGGGTCGGGGCTGAAGTTGTTGTGGTAGGTTGTGGTTCTTGGGTCTACTCTGCTTCTATCTCAAGATTAGACTCATTAATCATCCTAGAGATTTCTTCATCCGTTAGATCATCCAAGGTGTAGCCCTGTGGGAACTCTAGGTCAGAGGGAATTGGAGGGAAAACTAGATTGGGTCCTTCTGCACTCTGTCTGGGTAAGCGAATCAGAAACGGATGGACACGTCCCATTTATGGAGGGGTTACCTCTGGTGTGGTGGTGGCTCCCCTTGCTTGGGCACACGTTAATGGGATTGCACCTCTCATCTTCTTAGATGGAGGTCCCGTTGTTGATAGCCGTCTCTGGAATTCCTGAGCTCTAGACCACACTAGTGCTCTTTGAATAGGCACGTCATAAGCTAAGCACTTGTAAATGATTTTCATCAGTGCACAACACCCATGAAGCACATTCTTATGTTTCTTATTCCAGCGTTGATGTGCTAGGTGGATTTGATCTATGATCCAGTGTGGTAAATTGATTGTGAGATCCTCTATCTCTACCAAGTACAAGCTGAACCAAATTCTTTTTGGTGGTGGCATAGTGAATCATTCTTGGGTGGGGAAGGTGAAGTGTTGCATGATCGTTTGTAGGTGGAGGGTGATGGTTGATGTCATAGCTACCATGTCCTTTAGTTTATTGAGATCTTTGTGCTTCATTCTTCCTAGAATCATTGTTTCTTTCTCTATGGGGATATGCATACCTTTCATATCTAGGGCCTCCCTTACTAAGTTGAGGGTAAGCTTGAATCTCTTTAGTTCATGACCATGTGTTGATGAGGGAAGCACAAAGGTGATATCGCCTCCCTTGGATCTGCTCGGGGTGATGGTACTGATCAAATAGGAGCAACGCAAGAAGTCCCGCTTAGGTAGGAGTGCCCTGTTAGAGGCCGCCGGATTGGAAATGTATAACTGAAATCTTGTTTCACACGTGCAAAAGGTTGTTACGCGAACACGTTGTATTCTTTTATAAAGCAATGAAAAGAGATGCTCAGTGACGTTTGAGAGATCACCAGACTGTCTGTTTGGGTGATTTGTCTGTAGCGTTCATGTGTGTCGAGTTGATTAATTCAGAGTATCTTGTCGAGTTTCTGAGTATTCTGTGTGTATCTGTGTCTCGTCTTGTCTGTTGTCTGTTGGTATCCATTGCGGTTGTGAGTCTTAGTTAGTTCGCGTATCGTGTTATCTCTTTTCTTGGAATGTTCTGTAAGTATATGGCAAAGTCTGTGCAGTCGTGGTAGCTCTTCTGGTATTTGGGTTGTATTAACTTGTCTTAGTATCGAGGTCCGCGTTCATACGGCAAAGTTTAAACGACAGTCGGATTTCTTGGGTTGCATACTGAACCTTCAGTACGGTGTATCTGAACACTTGGACTGGGATTCTCTGTGTCTTTGGACATTGGTCGGATTGTGGTATCCATTTGGTAAAGGTTGACGATTACTCTTGTTTCTGGTATTTTTGGTAAGTTATGTGCAGATGCAATATAGCATCTTAGCGTATTGGGTACACGTGGCTGAGCTAAACTGTGAACTGTAATGTCTAAGTACAATAGATTCTTGATAGAGCTCTCAGCATCAATATATTGTTGTGTGTAAGTAGGTAGTTTGGGAACTAAGTATAGGGCCTCTGTCTAACAGACCCCTTCCACTCCCAAGAACCCAAGAATCGCTTAAACGCACTTCTGACAGTTAGAATAACAACGTTTAACACTGGTGTCGTCTGTGGGAAGGTGGGAACAGATTAGATTGTTGCAAACCAGTTGTGGAAATGTGACTGTAAATTTTTAATCGACAGTAATAGTACGCGATTAGTACAAAAGATGATACATGCTGGTTACTCGATCCGATGAAACGTATCCAAAGAACCACTAGCCTGGGGTACTTAATTTGCTAAGGACGACTCCGGGAGGTAGAAGTACAACTAGGTCTAACCCAGTTGTCAAGAAAGTAAAGAATGTTAGTAGTGATTCCGGTCATATTCCGGTGGAACGTGCTACGCCTCTGGTAAATTCCGGTACGATTTCGGCACAGTCTACCGAAGATATAGTAACTCCAGAATCTACCATGACGCAGCTTGAAGTTAGTTTAACAACATTGAGTAAAGATTCAAATTTTTTTACGACTAGAAATACCTTAGCCAAAGAAATTAGTGAAGGTGAAAAAGCACCTTGTTTTGGTAAAGATTCGACACATTCCGGTGATATTTCGGTAATAGTTGCTGAAAGATCGCAGTTTTTCGACGACGGTTTACCAGTTCTTGGTGAATCTTCAGCCCAGTCACCGCTATTGGGAGTAAGCTTCCCTACATTTGACATCAAGAAGGAAGGTAGCTTGTGCGAAATCGAGATTTGAAACATATTGAACAAGATTATCGAACCGAAAAGTGCACAGGCCGATGATACAGATTCTGATAGTTCAGATATTCAGCCACAGGATACAAAAGATAGTCACAATACAACCATCAGAGCCATGAACGGACAACAACAACAACAACAACAACAACAACTATGCCCACCAAGGCTGACTCCAACAGGAGTGACGTACACCAAATTTGGTGGATTCCCAAGAGATGACCGAGATGCTCATGTACGCACATTTGAGATAAGTTACGCAGTGCTCAACCATCCACCTGATCCAGCATATAAGGCTATTGTTTTCCAATCGACATTGGTTAACGAAGCAGATAGATGGCTTAAAAAATATGATATTAACCATTTCGGCACCTATGAAGCAGTAAGGGATGCCTTTTTGCAGAGATTCAGGCTAAAGAAGAATCCAACCAAAATTTTTGACTACCTGCAAAACAATAGACAGAAGATAAATCAAACAGTACAAGAATATGCCACTCTATTCAGGACTCATTTGAGGCAGTTACCACCAGCACATGCCAACCTACCGGATGACGTTATTACTCAATGGTTTATCAATGGATTGACTCCGCAACTTAAACAGATTATGATCATACGTTGTGTAGGAGCTATGACGCTAGATGCAGTGATTGCAATGGCTTTGCAGCTGGAGAACAAGGTTGGAGGATTTATAGAAGATCTGGAGTGGTTAAAAACAAATAGAAATATCGCCGAAGACCCGACCAGACAGATGTACTACACTACATGCAAGAATGCAGGCCATACTAGTGCCACTTGTGCACTTAATCATTTGTTTTGTGCTATCTGCAACACTACCGGACACACCACCAAAAACTGGGCATATAACGCCAAAGTACAAGGGCCAGCAACTGTCAATGCAATTATACAGGAACTAGGGCAGCCATCCAATCACTATGTACCTCCGCAAATGAGAAACAACTAGAAACAAGGATATCGAAATTACAGAGGACAAAGAAATAATAACTATAATGCAAACCGCTGGCAGGCCGGACCAGCACCGGAAAATCCCAATTTGCCACCACCGCGCTATTATTTTTGTGGTGAATTTGGTCACATTAGAAGATTTTGTAAGGATGCAGTTGAGTATGATCAGAGGAAGAAAGAACGTCAAAACCCAATGGCTAATATGGTACAAACCACACCAGTAGAAACGCACGCTGCAGTAATTCAAACCCGATCCGGTAAACAACTGCAACCATCAGCAGAAATATTTGAACCAGGCATACGTGAACAACAAAGGATGTATGATAAAGCTAGTCAATGGACCACCGCAGAACCTCCAGTGTTCCCAGATCCTATTCCGGTGACCCAGGCTCCATTAACCGAGGAGGGAACACAACAACAGGATTCTAATTCAGTAGCAGGCACATCATCTTCAGCAGGCGCATCATCTTCAGAATCTGTGGAAAATACAATCCAATCATAAAAGGCCTGGGAAATCTTATCTAAAGCATCCATCACTCTTCCTCTGGGCCAATTACTTGCACTAGTACTGGGAGTTCGACAACAATTCCAACAACAGTTCAGTCGTGTGCCTTCTTGCATTCCAGCAATAACAATAGTGCAACCGGAACCTGATTCTACGGTCGATCATTCAGTTCCTTTAATTACGATATGGTATAAAAATCATAAAATCACACAGGTACTAATTGATGGAGGATCTGGTGTCAACATTGCTACTGCTGCACTATGTAAAAAGTTATGGTGGACCGAAATCGAACCAGTTCAGTTTTTTGTCAGAATGGCCGACCAATCAAGAGTCCACCCCGTAGGACTTGTACGAAATGTACCAATAACTTTACAAGGTACAACATTTAAAATGACCTTTTTCATACTAGAATTACCGGAATCCACCCTTGATTATAATCTCCTTTTCGGCCGACCTTGGTTGAAGCACGCTAAGGTGATACAAGATTGGTCTGCACAGGAACTCACTTTCAAAGATAATAATCGTAAATATGTTGTAAAATTAGATGCTATACAACCTTGCAAGTTGCATGCTAGACCGTATTTTGCAGAACCAGTCCATATGCTAGATGGGTTGTCAGATGATGAAGAAGAAGAGTTTCTGAAAAATAACGTTGACTTGATCTCCCTAGGAACTGTTGATCCACAATTTGTTGTAGATAATTGGAATCCTACAGTTTGTACGGTGATGACTGTAACAAAAAAAGATATGAAAGAAGATAAGGCTACCATAGATGACGCTGATCTACAACAAGTTTTCAAGCCAGCTGAGGATACAGAGAAGCCTTGATAATTCTATGTTCCAAAAGATCAACTGACCACTTACAATTTAGGGAATGAAGAAAATCCACGACCTGTTAAGATAAAGGAGAGCTTACCTGAGTTATTTCAAGCAGAATTAATCCAACTACTTCGAGAATTTTCTAATGTATTTGCATGGGATTACAAAGATATGAAGGGTTTGGACCCGTGCATCTATCAACACAGGGTCATGTTGAAGCCGGAAGCAAAACCACTTAAGCAACCCAACTACCGGATGAATCCAAACTATGCATCACAGGTAAAGGCAGAACTTGATAGGCTACTCAAAGTCGGATTCATTGTACTAGTAGAGCATGCTGAATGGATCTCACCAATTGTTATTGTCCCTAAAAAGAATAAGCAGTTACGAATATGTAGATTACCGAAAACTGAACGCAGCTACGGTGCCTGATCCCTTTCCGCTACCTTTTCTTGACACAATGCTTGATAGAGTAGCAGGACATGAAATGTACTCATTCTTAGATGGGTACAGTGGGTATAATCAAGTTAGAATGGTTGAATAGTATATACCGAAGACCTCCTTCATTACCAACTGGGGTGTTTTCGCATGTACTGTTATGTGGTTTGGATTAAGAAATGCCCCAAGTACGTTCCAAAGGTGTATGCAGGAAATATTTTCTCCTTACCTTACCTCTTTTATGCAAGTATATCTTGATGATTTTTTGATTTTCGGTAAGATGATAGCACACCTATTCCATTTACGGTGCTGCTTTGAAAAGTGCAGAGAATACAGACTCTGTTTGAACCCAAACAAATCTGTGTTTGCGGTTTCATGTGGAAAGCTACTTGGTCACATTGTATATGCACAGGGTATATAGGTGGATCTAGATAAAATCACAGCTGTGTTAAAAGCACTTGTACCCACTACACCTAAGGAAGTAATGCGCTTCATGGGCCAAGTAAGATGGCATGGTCGACACTTACGATGGCTTGCTCATTTGGCAATACCACTGAAGGGATTGATAACCAAGACTCCTCGACAATTTGACTGGACCCCAGACTATTAAACTACTTTTGATCTTCTAAAGGGATTACTAACACAGGTTCCAATCTTACAGCCTCCTGGCTGGGATCGCCCATTTCATGTATTTGTTGATGCTTTAGATATAGCAATAGGGAGCGTTCTAATGCAAAAAATCGATAAGTGGTTCAGACCAGTGTACTATGCAAGTCGAAGATTAGCCCCTGCTGAAAAGAATTACTCTGTAACAGAGAGAGAGAATGTTTAGGTCTAGTATACTTTGTCAAGAAATTCAGACATTATTTGCTGGGCTGTAGATTTACTTTTCATGTAGATCATGCTGCACTTGTCTATCTAGTTCGGCAACAACATTTAGGTGGTCGATTAGCACGATGGGTTCTGCTTTTACAAGAGTTTGACTACAAAGTTATTCATCGGCCAGGCAATTTATATGTCTTAGCAGATTTTCTCTCTCGCTTAGATTCCGGTGAAGCTCCGGTCGGTATAGATGACACAACACCAACAATTTATGTCGCTCAACCGACTAATGATGAAATTAGAGACCCACCTATGCCATCTACATATTATGATCAGATCTTGACCTTCCTCACTGATGGATACCTTCCTACTCAGACTTCTCCTGCAATACGAAGGAAAATTTCAGTTTTCAGTCGCCGATTTCGGTTGATTGCTGGGGAATTATACTACATAGATCACACTCGAGTTTTAGTTCGTTGTATTCCACCACATGAAGTTAACTCAGTCATTAATTTGGCTCACTCAATTCCTTCCGATGGCCATTTTGCTGCAGACTTAACACACCAGAAAATTCTGCAAAGTGGTCTCTGGTGGCCAACTATGTACAGGGATGAATCACAGTTTGTCAAGCAATGTGATAATTGTCAGAGATCTCGACAGCCCTTGCAATGTCACCTTTTCCCTCTACAACCTGTCTTGCCATTAGAGCCTTTTCAGAAGTGGGGTCTAGATTTCATTGGCCATATTATACCACCAGCAATCCTCAGTAATAATCGTTATATTTTGACATGTACTGATTATGCTACCAGATGAGCAGAAGCCTGGGCTTTACGGTCTGCCACAGCTCTTGCGGTAGCTAAGTGTCTACTGAAGGATGTCTTTCCACGTTTTGGCTTACCGCTGGAACTTGTTACTGATCAAGGCACTCATTTTGTCAACAATTTAATGGAAGTACTCACACATTCGTTTCAGGTCACGCATAAATTTAGTTCACCATATTATCCTCGTGCAAATGGTTTGGCTGAGAGTACAAACAAAAATTTGTTGAATATGCTTTGAAAACTCATTTTAGAAGCACCGGAAAGATGGGATCAACTGCTACCTGCCGTATTATGGGCATATCGGACTACATACAAGGTAACAACAGGACTAACCCCTTTCAAACTAGCTTATGGATTGGAAGCAATAGCACCAATGGAGATAGTTATGCCAAGTTTACGAGTAGCAATCGCTCAGAAACTCCTACCTAAAGAATCGCTGTCATTTCGGTTAGATACACTCAGAGAATTAGACGAGCATTGATGGCACAGTTTTTTGACTATGCAGAAAGTATAGCTAAGACAAGCTCGAACACATGATCGATATCTAAAGACTCCAATTTTTTCGCTGGGACAACTTGTACTCTTTTATAATGCAAAGTCGAATTGTTCTGCTGGCAAATTCAAGTTACGATGGTTTGGTCCCTATCGGATTGCTGAACAAGTAAGCCCATCAACTTTTTGGTTGACCACTTTGACCGGAGTTCCTCTTCCAAAGGTGATAAATGGATCAAAGCTGCGGCCGTATCAACAAGCATCTAATCCACACTGAACATTTTGCGGTTAGCCGTGTCTTTTGGCGTTCTTTTTTCTTTTATTTTCTTTTCTTTTCTTTTTTGGCGTGCTTAATAAAATAAGTCTGTAAATATCCATGTTTTGATACCTAATTATGTCCACAGCCGCCCTGCCCTTTCCAGCTGCTCACGCAAGCACACCGAAGTTAAGAATTATCATCTCAATACCACGCAATGATTATTCATTCTTGATTGCTCTCCCCTGCAATGCATCTACTTAACCTTTTCTGTTTCACCGAAAATCGCTATTGTGTTTGTGTGATTTGTGTTATTGTGCGTACCATGTGCTCTGTGTACTTGTGATTGCTGTCTCTGTGTGCACCATGGAAGCTTTGGCTAACTATGCCGCCTTCCGTGATGGACTCCATGCCGACGTAGGAGAGTTCCTGCGCATTCGTGGGCTATCCAATTTCGCTGAACTGCCTTGGCATTCAGTGGAATCCCACCCATTCTTTGCCCAGATCATCTCCGCCATCGCCAACACACCTGCCACCGAGCAGAGTTTGCCGATCACCTCCCTCCCATCCCGTACACTGATCACCTTCCAAACATTCGCTGAATCATTCTGACTCCCTTCGCAAGGTCGGGAAAATGGCCCGAACCTCCCTGTAGCAACAATGACCCAATTATTTCCTAGGGATTCGTCAAACGAATATGCGATCCTTTGTTGACCGGAACCTGAAAGATCAGCCTCCAATTCTTAGTAGCTATTCTCAACCTACAGAAACGCACCTATGGAATATCCCGTCCCTTCTCCTCTGCCATAGACTTAGCCGCCCAAGAACTAGTAAATTTCGCGTCCTATTTCTTTCACCGCATTCACAAAGAATGCGTAGCAATCATCAAACAGGTAAACAAAGGAGGAACGCCAAGATCGAGACTCCATCATATCATATCCTTCCTGTTTCCGGCCATCCTTGCAGCACAACCACCACCCAGAGGCCCGGTCCTAAGACATGAAGAATTTGTGCAATTATGGGACGATGATGAAGAAGATTAAGAGGAGCTAAACCAACTCTTCCGTCGGAAGAGAATCAGAATCAGTTCTTCTGAGAGTGAAGCACAGGGATCAGCCGAAGGAAACAAAGATGACAACAAGGAAGAAGAAAAACATGACAAAGAAACCTTCCACGACACCGCCACATCGATGCAGCATGAATCCTCCACGCAGTCATCTTCACAAGGGCAACAAGAACAGGAGGATCACACTAAAACTGACACAAGCTCATCAGAAGAGGCATCACAACAACAATCGGAGCCGGAAAAACAAACAGATGAAGAACAGGTAGCTAAGGATATTTTCGACAAACTGCTCAGAGCAGTAGAATCCACCATTGCTAGGACCGCCGACACTGCCCAACAAAACGTAGATAAGGTAACAAAATCTCATACTGTCCTTCCCACTCCCCCACCGGAGCCGCCACTCGACCCCATTATCCCCATCCAACCCATCCAACCCAACGAACCCACTGACTCTTCATCCTCATCCCCCAACTACTCTCCACCGAACTCCCAGCAACTGCTCACCGCCTCCTCATCCCAACCACGACCTCAGCTGCCACTTCCTTCAATCCCTACAATCTCTGAACTTGCAAACATGGGCCAACTATTAATTCAATTATCACGGCAATTGCCAATCCAATTGAGAGAAGTCACCAATAATATTCGGAATGAGTTACAACACAAGGTGGACATCCTAGAAGCAGATATCACGCCTCTGCAAGAAGAAATAGATGCGGTCAAAGTAGAAAACCATCAGCTGCATGCCCAAATTACCCATCTCCAAGCCCAGCTTGCAGAAAAACAAACAATTGCCGATCAAAGAGATACCGCACTAGCAGATCTCAACCAAAAGGACAAGTTACTAAGCGAAGCACAGACCGAAATCAGTCAGTTGAAGATCGATCTAAAGGATAAAGAAGATGCCAGAGTAGCATTAGGTAATCTATTAGAAGAGACCAGAGTTAAACTCGATGAAGTGGTGCAGCAAAACCAAGAACAGCAGAGGCAAGCTAGGCTAACAGAAGAAGAACTTCAAAGAGCAAATGAAAATTTATCAGATGTCAACAACATGCTCAAACACTATTTGACCAAGGAAGCTCAAACAGAGAAGTTAATATCAGATCTCCGACACGAAAAGGAGTCATACTCCAGAACCGTAAATTTTCAGATTCAAGAAATCAAAAGAAGGGAGAATCAGCTGGAAAATCAGAAGGAAAGAGTAAACAAGATGGAGCAACAAGTTGCAGATATGAAGGTATCCAGAGATGCGGCACTCGCGAACGAATTTTATTTATAGGAAGCCTTTCTGCAGACACAAGCAGAAATTTTGCTCACCGAAGCTATAGCTTTAAGTTCTGTAAGAATAGATGCACAGCTAATAGAACCAGACACACTCAAACTATTGTTAGAAACACTAAAGAAAAATATCGCCCGCACCTTTAGATTAGCTAGAAATATGTACTTAAAAGGCATTATAGATGAGCAGTAGTTTTGTAAAACCTACGGGTTCGAGTCCACCGTGCGTGCCAGAGTGTTGGCGGCCGCCGGATTGGAAATCTATAACTGAAATCTTGTTTCACACGTGCAAAAGGTTGTTACGCGGACATGTATTCTTTTATAAAGCAATGAAAAGAGATGCTCAGTGACGTTCGAGAGATCACCAGACTGTCTGTCTGGGTGATTTTTCTCTATCATTACTGTGTGTTGAGTTGATTAATTCAGAGTATCTTGTCAAGTTTCTAAGTATTCTGTGTGTGTCTGTGTCTCGTCTTGTATGTTGTCTGTTGGTATCCATTGCGGTTGTGAGTCTCAGTT
Source organism: Ceratopteris richardii (assembly GCA_020310875.1). Taxonomy (NCBI): domain Eukaryota; kingdom Viridiplantae; phylum Streptophyta; class Polypodiopsida; order Polypodiales; family Pteridaceae; genus Ceratopteris; species Ceratopteris richardii. Next base: position 126,535,107 of record CM035438.1, read on the forward strand.
AGTTCGCGTATCGTGTTATCTCTTTTCTTAGAATGTTCTGTAAGTGTATGGTGAAGTCTGTGTAGTCGTGGTAGCTCTTCTGGTATTCGGGTTGTATTAAGTTGTCTTAGTATCGAGGTCCGGGTTCATACAACAAAGTTTAAACGACACCCGGATTTCTTGGGGTGCATACTGAACCTTCAGTACGGTGTATCTGAACACTTGGACTAGGATTCTCTGTGTCTTCGGACATTTGTCGGATCGTGGTATCCATTCGGTAAAGGTTGACGATTACTCTTGTTTTTGGTATTTTCGGTAAGTTATGTGCAGATGCAATATAGCATCTTAGCGTATTCGGTACACGTGGCTGAGCTAAACTGTGAACTGTAATGTCTAAGTACAATAGATTCTTGATAGAGCTCTCAACATCAGTATATTGCTGTGTGTAAGTAGTTAGTTTGGGAACTAAGTATAGGGCCTCTATCTAACAGACCCCTTCCACTCCCAAGAACCCAAGAATCGCTTAAACGCACTTCTGACAGTTAGAATAACAACGTTTAACAGCCCGGAAGTAGCTATCCAAGCCTGCTTTGGTTCATATAGATCGCATTACTTCTGCATTCTGGTACTTCTCGAATTCGCAGGTGAAGAAATGGTATCTTCCCCATTTTCCATTAAACTCAATTTCTACCTCCCAAAAGTAGGTGCCTTCTCCCAATGGTCCTGCGACATCATTGAACCAATGTGCATGTTTCCCCACTTGAGAAGTGTGTCCCTACGAAGGGTCCTGAATGGGAAGTACATGCACTGCTCTAAGTTCTTGAGGCCTCTCCGTGAGTTGTGGTTCAGGGAGGAGGGTTTCAATTGTTGAGATATTAAGCTCAACATGTGATGATCCAGGATGATACGTATCAGTTTTTCGTTTCTCTGACATGTATAGTGGTCATATCGATATATGTCAAGGATACTTCATTGAGCTTTATTAGATTTATCTACCGAGAGTGATGGCACATTTGTTTCTTGCCAGCTCACTCATTCGCGGATATTAGGTTTTTCCTTATGTACTGATCTTTATATATTGCACTTGTTGTATTCTTGCTTTTAGGTCATTCTTGTACATTCCTTTTATGTAATAGAAGAAGACGAAGAAGATCATTCTTCCTTGCATCAATTTGTGTGGGTGCTTCTCCTTGAGAGTGAGAGTGTGTGTGAGAGCTCTCTTCCTTATCTCCTTCCTCGTGACATGGTATCAGAGCCAGCGTGGCTGTAGAGAGCTCGTGGAGAAGGCGACGGTGAAGACTACGCGGCAAGGCGTGGAGAAAACGCGATTTCACAAACGACCTCCGTTTGCTACGAAAATTAGCGTGAAGGTAGAATAACTCAAAATATTTTTGAAGTTTCGGAGCCATCTCGACCTCCGTTTCGAGCTGCAAGGTGGGGCCCACAGAAAAACCAGGTCAGTTTCAAAAATTGTAACTTGCTTATGTTCGGCGACACTCATATATTCCAGATCCAGAATTTCAAGCGATTCCGTGTACTGTTGATACACGAAAACTGTGTTTTTCTAAGATCAAACTGTCACGTCATAGTGCGATAGTGTTCAAGTAGAAGTGCTGCTTGTAGTGTTTTGTAGTGTTGTGAATTGTTGCAGAAAAATGGCAAACGCAGATGGAATGAGTCAGCTTATGAGCGATAAGCCGGTCAAGAACAACTTCCATGCTTGGAGATTCAGAATGAAAAATTTCCTGATGGGAAAAGGCTACTGGAAATACATCGAAGGAGAGAATGAAAATGCTCCAGAGTTACCAGAAAGGAATCGGACTGTAGATCAGTTAAGAGCATATGAGGAATGGAATGAAGGAGCACGAAAGGTAATGTATTGGCTATATGTTAGCATACAGGATAGCATGATTGGACACATAGAGGATGCCAAGACTCCAAAAGAGGCTTGGAACAGCTTGGTCACTTTGTATGAGACTATAGCTCAGTGATGAGTAGCACCTCCTTTAATGTCAATCCGGGAAGATGTGAGGATGGTATGAAGGCCTCGAGCAAGTGGAGGCACAAGTGTGAGAGTGAGAAGCATACAAGCATGCACACACATACACACACACGCGCACACACGGCAAGACAAAGAGTGGGAAGCAATGGAGTTTTTAGATTACTTTTGAAAAGCTCTTACAAGTTCATTCCAATTACAATCTACCCTAAAAAATGAGCTCTCTAGCTCTTTTTATAGTTTTTGACTAGGTTTTGGCCCTGTCGAGACCTAGTGTCCGGCCTAGTTAAAAATTAGGTTCCCGGGCCAATTTGAGGGCTTAAACGGAGTCTAAAAAATACGAAAATTGATATGTAGGTACTTCTAAGGCTCCTCAAGCTCAAGGACTCCTTGGCTTGCACAAAATGGAGCTACAAAAATATGAAATGGTATTTACAATGATTGTTAGTGATAAGAATCACTGTTATAAAGATGTTGATTTGGAAAAATTTACAGGGCCTATCTGCTAGATTTGTGTCGACTACTTTGTCTACTTACTCCTTCACCTCGCTCTGACTCTCTCCGCTGGCTTCCTTGTCTAGTCAGTCCTTGGGTGCCCATACTGCTCTCAACACCCCCCCGTCTCTCGCGTATGTCGTCCCTGACAGACCCTTGTTGCTGGGAGTGTTGGATGTAATATTCCACAACCTGAGTAGCAAGCTGATGTTCTTGTATGCGTAGTCCTCTGGCCAAATCTGTCATCATACGATCCCAATCAATTGGTCCTAGAATGTTTGGATGTGGCAGACATAACTGATCTGCATGGATCGCTTGTTCTACTGCGAATAGGTGTAGCAAATGTGTGGGTCTGGGAATGAAAATTTCCGAATGATATTCCCAGAATCCCGTAGAGAACATTTCCTCAAATGTCTGCTTGAAGCATGCGGGTAAGTACTTTATTCGTGCATGCCAAGCAAAGATTATAGTGACCGAGGGGGTCTGGCTCATGTCGTAGGCTAAATCCTTGTTACCTTGAGAGAATCCAGGGGCAGAGATGTATGGAGCTTGTACATTCCGAAAGGTTTTGAAGACAATGGTCATGAGCTCGAATATCTTCATACACATTTTCGCTGCTATGTCGGGTACATTATTTAGACGTGTAGACCAGTGCCAAATTGTTGATATCATGTAGGCTACAGTTGGGGTCCCTCGAGGTGGAGCAAAATATGGATAGTTAACCCAAGCCGAGCATTCTTTATTGTTGCGTACCTTGATTGCAAATGCTTGCCAGGATATGCGACGTACCACTGGGCAATAGCATAGATTATACTTGATATATAGTGGCATGGTTGCCCAGGTGCTCATCATCTCTGGGTAATCGGTTAGTAGACGTGCATGCCAATTAGGTTGGAAGATCGAGCCAGCACGTGCATCTGTCGGTAAATCCCCTAGCTCAAATTGAGTGGCGAATGTGGGCTCCTTCCCTGTATGTCTCTTGACTTCTGCATTATAATCATGTAGCAAGACAAAATACGGCATGTATTGCGACTCTGATGTTGTGATTAATCATTGATGGGATAGATTTTGAAAGTAAGAAGACCGAAGGACAGTTTCTTCCAGATTTGTGAGAGATTGCATTTGCACGGCCACACGATCATCATGTGTCTTACCCACTTTCTCGACCCTTTTGACCCAATCTGGAACTTGAATTTCTAAAGTGTCTTGTCCTTCCTCTGTAGTTCGACCACCGGGTGTCGGCATCCGCTCATATGGCTCTTCATAGCTGTCATCGACGGGGATTTCCACCACTGTTTTAGGTTCTGGTTCTTCAGTTGGCGAGGGTGGCCTTTCATATGGTAAGAGACGCGCTTGGAGTTCGGTCAGCTGTTTCCGGAGGGTCTCTAATTCTTCTGGAGAGTGTTGCAAGACTACCGGCTCCTGTTGAGCTGTGGGGACACTGGCTATCTGTTTCTTTAGGTCTGCACATTCAGTCTCTAACTTTTCATATGACTCCAAGAAATTTACATGCTCCTCAAGTAAGATGCGAATGTCTTCCGATGGGACTGCTCTATATCTGGTAGGGCTAATGGTTGCTCCTACAGTTCCTTCCATAGCCGCTTCAAAGTTGTCTTGGTTTTGTTGTTGAAGTCTCTTGTTCTCTTCTAGTGCTGCTGCCAAATGCTTCCTTAATAGCCCAAGGTTGCGTCTGAGTGTAGCATTAGATATCATTTGCGCTTGGAGCACTGTTTCTAATTCCTTGACTGCTTGATCATCTACTGTTGATGTCTTTGATTCCAATTCGGAGTGAGCCTGCTGTAAGGTGGTATGCTCGGTTAGGAGCGTTTGGTAATCAGCTTCAAGAGTGGTGACTCTAGCTTGCAGACGTTGAGATTCTGCCTGGAGGGCCGTAGTGCGTTCTTCCAATTGATGGTATTCTTGTTGTAGTTGATGTGCACACTGAAGTAATGTGTTGAACGTGCTATTTACATTATGAGATGCAAGGGGAAAAGTTTGAAATGCAGGGGAGGTGGGATTGGGTAGGGGGGTAGTGAATGCTGTGTGTGGCAATGATGTGAGTGGTGAGGTGGGGGGTAAGGGAGGGGAAGATGGTGGAATCGTGGGGAGAGGTGCTGTGGTTGGTGAAATGTCCATTGGGTCAGACAAGGTGGTGTGTACAGGGGCTACCATGTAGGTGGGTATGGTAGGTGAAGTGAGTGTGGTGTTCGTGTAAATTGATGTCGTTGCGAACATCGGGGAAATGTGCCTCTGAAACATTGGAGAGCGGATGAACTGCTCCACAAAGGACGGGTATTGGGGTGGTGAGGTCAGGTTGAAAGAGGGGTAGGGGCCAGATGGGAAGTGAGGGTCATGGAATGGAGGTACCCGTAGTGGGGAATAGGCTGGGAAACACAGGGTGCCTTCGGTGGGTGCTGGGTTTCCAACCACACTTGAAATTATGGGATGGCCAATTATGGGTTCGGAGGATAGAAGGGATGAAGTGTACAAGGGATTGGTGACGAAGGAGAAGAGGGTGTCTTGTGAGGTGGGTTCTCGAAATGAGAATGATGTGAATGAGGATGGGTTATAAGTGAAGGTAGAGGTGATGACTGTCGTTTCTTCCATGGTGGGAGGTGGTGGTGGGGGTGGAGAAGGTGGTGATGGAGGATGCTGGGGTGAGATGGGTGATGTCTGAACGAAGGTTTCGGCAGAGAGGTCAGTGGTGGTTGTGGGGGTAGCTGTTGTTTCAATGGGTACTTCTTGTTCTGTGACGGGTATCCTAATAGTCTTACCTGCTCGTGGTAATGTGTCAACTCTGCGTTTGTCATACCTCAGGGACTGGCGGACTGCAGTGTGGACAGCCTCCGAAACTCCTAAAGATTCTGACACTAATTTGAGGGTGTCAATGAAATGTTGGTCCACCCCCTCATCTGATAGCATTTCTTGCATCAAAGCTTGACCTGATACAAGAGAGAGTTGATGCCTTTCTTGTACTGCTTTGATTGTGTCGTATAACCTTCGTAGTTGAGCTGTATATGCTGGTGCACCTACAAGTTCTGGCACTTCTTGTTGCTCATCTTGATGCTCTTGATCATAATCCTCCTCATCTTCCTCCTGTTCTTCATCTCCATCATCCTCTTCATCCACTTCAACTGTGGTGACAGGTGCTTGGGAGGTTGTGGCCTGCGTTTGCACGTTCTCCACTTGTTGTGCCTCTTTTGCCTCGAGCTCTACATCTTGTAATAGTTGTTCGAAATCTTCATTCGTGAGTTCTTCCAAAGGTGCACCACTAGGAAATTCAAGATCGGTTGGGATGGGAGGGAATATCAAGGTAGAACCATCGGTGCTGCGTCTTGGAAGTCGGAGTGTGAATGGTCGGACTCTTCGGGGTGGAGGGGTGACGTCTAGTGTTAGGGTGGCTCCACGTGGTTGAGCACATGGGACTTGGACAGTGCCTCTCATCTTCTTAGAAGGGGGTCCAGTGGATGTCTTGCCTCTAAACTGCTCTACACGATTCCACATTAGGGCCCGTTGAATAGGGATGTCATAAGCCAAACACCTATAAATGATTCTCGTCAGAGCACAGCAACCATATAAAACCTGTTTCTGCGGCCATCGTTTGTGAGCTAGGTGTATCTGATCAATTATCCAGTGGGGTAAGTTGATGGTGAGGCTCTGTGTCTCTGCCAGATACAAACTAAACCAAATCTTCTTGGGCGGCATGGTGAATCTATCTTGTGCAGGAAAAGCAAAGTGTTGCATGCACATGCGAAGGTGTATCGCAATATTAGGCGTCATGGACACCATGTCCTTGTGTTTGGTGAGACTTCGATTCTTCATGTAATCCGGTACTAGGGTTTCCTGCTCTGTAGGAATATGCATTCCGCGCATATCTAGAGCCTCTCTCACCAAGTTGTTTGATAGCCTGAACCTCTTGAGCTCATTCCCCTTTGTCAGAGATGGGATCACAAATGAGCTTGCACCTTTTGGGTTCTGGTTTGGAGTCAAGGTGTTGATGAGATAGTAGCATCGCATGAAGTCAGGTTTTGGGAGCCGTGCACTGAAATAGGCACTCAATCCTGCCTTTTCCCATATCAAACGTAGACCTTCTGCATTTTGTAATTTCTCGAATTCTCTTGTAAAGAAATGGTATATGCCTTGCTTCCCATTGAAGTCCAACTCTGATTCCCATAGGTACGTTCCCTCACCCAAGGGTCCTGCCACTTCAGTAAACCAGTGGGAAGTCTTTCCTACGGGCATGGTGTGGCCACGCGGAGGATCCTCAATAGGTATGATTTTGATGGCCCGCAATTCTTCTCGTCTTTCATTTGTCTCAGGCAAAACGGGTAAACTGTCTAAGTCCACCACTTGCTGGCTTGTTTCTGTGTGAGAGCTAGTTCCTGCTGCCTCAGCCATGTTGAAAACTTCGCAGCTGGTTCTGTGAGAATATATGAATAAATGTTAACATTGCAATGGACACAAAAATGACACAGTGTCCCCTGTTACAACATTAACCTAAGGTTCGGGGGAGGTTAGGGGTTAATAAGTGCTCGGTGCTTGTGTGTGAAATTAGGAATTGGGTAGACCTACGAGCTAAGTGGAATGATGTGATGTGAGAGTGAAGTGGTTAGTAGGTGGTCATGGATTTACAATTGGGGTCCGGGGGTTTGTTACAAGTCTTAGGCTGCCAAATGCAGTGGATGGGTTTTGCTCTTGGTTTTGTAGAGACTCTCGAGAGCTTTATAGGTGTGTCAGCTTGAAAATGAGGCCTTTTAGGGACCCATTTACAAGTGATTCTGTTCGTGCTCATGGGCCTTGGTGTGTTTCTGAGTGTTGAAAACGAGTGGATGCCGGCTGTGCGAGTGAATGGATCATGCTGTATAGGGTGTGTTCTTGGTGTAGCTATTTGAGCCCGCAAACAAGCCTTAGGCACCCAAATTTGTCTTGATTGTGGGCTGGCCTTCATCGACTTCCTGGGCACCCAAATAGACTTCACGTTAGCAGAAGAACTTCTGAAAGACTTCTTATTAGTGTCGTGTTGTTGGTTACTAATAAGAGGCTTTGCCCGTGTGGTTGGCTTGAGTGCAACCGGGTGTTCGCTTTTCCGCACCCACACTTGTTTCACTAGCTGAGACATTTTGCTGCGAAGGTACTTTTGATCTCCGACATAGGTAGTACTCTGCTTCTTCTGCCTTTGATCCACCTTTGGTTGCTGCCTCCCTCTGGCCTTTTGAAAAGAAGGGAGTTCCGTTGCCTCCCTGACTCCTTTTTTGCAACCATCATTCCTCTGCAACACATAGTTTTGGACAAGAATAGCATGGTCATCTTCATGTGTACTCCTGGAAGGACCAGGAGTGTGTGCCTTTCCTAGTTCCTTGAGTGCTCCATTATCTAACTCTATTGTAATCTGACTATGATTGACCCATACTTGAAGAAGTCCACTTCTTAGGTTTAAGTTGACTGCTTGGTCATAGATCCAGTCTTGACCCAAGACAAGGGGTTCAGTGAGATCCTCATCTTGACACACTAGTACTTTAACTGTCATTGCCTCATCATGAATATAGAGGGGAAGTTCCACCTCGCCCATGCAAGGGGTTTCCACGCCTCCCAATCCTATGAGATATGCTTCCACAGGATTGACAGTTAATTGCAACTCTTGACAGTGAGACAATTTAACAACACTAGTGGCTGCACCTGAGTCAATCAAGGCTCTTACAGTCCTTGCACTCTTTCCTTGCCCAATATCTAAGGTTATGAAAGGACGTCGATCAGTTATCCTATGTGAGCTAACACCTGAAACTTCACACATAGCCACGTCATATCCTTGATCTGCATATGCATCTTACCTAGGGTGCTCTCTACCTTGTCTTCTTAATTTCATTCTCCGTATGCGCTCTAGGGCTTCTGCTTGACCTTCTTCTCGAATTCATTTTTCCTCCTCTTTACGTTGCTTAGCAGTATTGAGTCGACTCAACATTTCCTCCGTGAGGGGTTCCTGATACAACTTGACTCTGCATCCGCTAATATAGTTTGGGAGAACATCACCCTCTAAAGTGGCTAGTTGTACTGCTCCACTCATGGATATCCTATTGATGATCATAGGTCCGTAGCCTCTCTTTTCTAGCTTCCTTGCGTGTTGTTTCAATGTGTAGACTAAAACTAGATCTCCTGCTTTCAAGCCCTTATCCTTCACATGGGCATCAAAGTATGCCTTCTGTCTCTTCTTAGCTGCATATATCCCTGCAGCTGCTCTCAGTCTTGTTTCTCCTAATCATTCAAGGTCAAAAAGTCTAGAGGAGAGTTCATGACCCGTCCATTCGTGCTCTTGTGCTACTTTCAATGTAGGTATTAAGAAGTCCAAAGGTAGCACGGCGTTTTGGCCGAACACCATCTGAAAGGGGGTTGCTTGGAGTACCGTCTTGTAGGCGACTCGGTATGCCCAAACAGCATGGTGTAGCTGTTTGTCCCAATCAGAGCGTTTAGTGTTTACTAATTTTGTCAGTACATTGCATAAGATCTTGTTGGTGCTTTCGGCTTGTCCATTAGCTTGAGGGTGATAGGGGGCAGACTTCTTATGAACTACCAAGAATTCTTGGAGGAGATTTTCAATCACTTCGTTCAAGAAGTGAGTGCCTCTATCACTTACTAGCTCTATAGGTAGCCCATATCTTGTGAATACATTCTCAAACAAGAATTTAGTAGTTGTCTGAGCGTCATTCTTTGTCGTAGCTTTTACCTCCACCCACTTGGTGAGATAATCCGTGGCCACAATGATATACTCAGCATGGGAACCCTTAGCTGGGGGATTGATAGGACCTACAAAGTCTATTCCCCACTTAGAGAATGCACGTCCACCCATCATAGGTTTCAGTGGCATCTCATCTTTGTGTATAGGATACTGAGTTCGCTGACAGACGTCACACCGTTTCACATAGGTATGTGCATCCATGTGAAGGGTCGGCCACCAGAAGCCCGCAAATAGTATTGCCTTGATCACCCGGTCCGGTCCAAAGTGTCCTCCTGCTACACCTTGGTGAGCAGTTTCCAAGATCTTGAGGTATTCGCTTTCATGGACACATAGTCTCAAGTAACCATCTTTACCACGTTTGTATAGATTATCGCCAATGAGAGAGTAATCCTGGGCTTCTTGTTCTAAACTCCTTTTCCTAGCCAGAGTCATGTCTGAAGGGAATGTTTTCGTCCTCAGGAAGGATACTAGTGGTTCACTCCAATCTGGCACTATGGACACTTGATAAAGAGTGGCATGTTCCACCGGTGGTTTAGTGCGACAGATTGGGCATTCTTTGCACAACTTTTGGACATCCGCTTCCATAGTTGGCCAATGCACTCCGAGTCTCCTTAGTGTCTGTAGGGTTTGTTGTTTTGAGTAGTGTTGCTCTAATGCACCTACATGTGCTAATTGCAACCACTTCGCATACTCGTCCTCTTCTACACAACAAGCCAAGATCCCTTGATCTGTGTGCTTGTACATACTTCCAGCCAAGATGTGGTACTTTTGGGCTTTTACTACCTCTCTATTCGGTGTGGCTATTACTGGGTGGTTAGGTCCATATGTTAACACTGGTACCAATGGCTTAGCCCACTGCAGAACCACTTCCAAATTAAACAAGTAAGCATCAGGAAGGTCATCTGACACTCCTTGTGGGGCTTCTCCCGATGTGATCCTAGAAAGGTGATCTGCTCTCAAATGAGTCTTCCCTTTCCTTACCACAACCTCAAAATCATATTCCATTAGCAAGAGAAACCATCTTACTAATCTACCTGTGTTGCATGGCTTGTTTACCAAGTATAGTAGAGCTTGATGATCAGTAAAAAATTTAAACTTATTTGCAAGCAAATAATGTCTAAACTTTTTAACCGCATACACCATGCCTAAGCCTTCTCTCTCAGTAGTGGTGTAATTTCATTCAGCTGCATTCAATTGTCTACTAGCGTAGGCAATTGGAAGATCCATATTACCTTTGCCCGTAGGTTGTGCGAGTACACATCCAATAGCATAATTGGATGCATCCACATGAACATGGAATGGCTTGCTCCAATCTGGTGTGGTTAAGATTGGTGCTGAACATAATCGCCGTTTAAGCTCATTGAAGGAATTCTCACATTCCTCAGTCCACTCAAAGTTTGTCAGAAGTCTGTACATGGGCTTTGCAATGACAGCATACATGTGAATGAACCGGCGGTAGTAACCACAATGTCCCATGAAAGCTTGTACTTCCTTGACATTCCTTGGCCTAGGTAGCTCTGCTATGGCTCTCACTTTCTCTTCGTCAGTAGATATGCCATTCTTTGACACTATGTGCCCTAGAATCTTGCCTTGCCTGACCATGAAAACACATTTTTCTGGGTTTAGGCAGGCTTGATATTCTCTACATTTGTCAAAGATTTGTCTGAGTTCAAGAATATGGGTTTGTCTAATGTTGGAATGAGCACAAAGATCATCAACATAGACTTCTAAGTTCTTCCTCAGGAACTCCTTAAATACATGGCACATAAGTCTCTGAAAGGTAGCTGGTGCATTGGTAAGCCCGAATGGCATTACACGAAAGCCAAATATACCCCACTCTGTGGCAAAAGCCGTCTTATGCTGATCTTCTGGAGCTATGGCTACTTGATTGTAGCCCGAAAATCCATCAAGGAAGCTATACACTTCCTTGCCTGCCACTCTTTCTAAGAGATGTTTTGTGATGGGAAGCGGATAGTTATCTCGGATTGTGGCTGCATTGACCTTCTTTAAGTTAATGCATACACGTAATTTACCATTCTTTTTGGGCACCACTACAATGGGGGATACCCATTCAGTGTGCTCAATTTCATAGATAAATCCAGCTTCAACCAGTCTATCTATCTCCTCTTTGATCTTGGCAGCGTAATTATCGTTATATGTATAGGGCTTTTGCTTAGAGGGTTTAGCATCTGAGGTCATAGGGATAGTGTGTGAGCATATGTCAGGGTCAACACCTTTCAAATGCTTGTAACTCCAAGCGAACACGTCTCTGTATTCTCTTAGCAAGGCTATCAATTCTTGCTCTTCTTCTTCCGTCAGGTCATGTCCTATGTAAGTGCATCTCTCTTCTCCCTCTTCCATGGCTACCACAATTTTCTTTGTGGTTTCTTTGTTATCATAGGCCTCTCCTGATTGTGCCTCTCGTTTAGGCATTCTGATCATGACTCTCCTGTCATCTATCTCATACTTCTTAAAATTTTCTGGGACCTCAAACAAAGATTCTTCCTCTTCTGGTGAGACTTCTCTCTTCTTTCGTTTCTTTCCTTCTTCCTTCGGGGTCACTTGTGTGGCTAGTCTTACATCATTTGTAAGCTCTCCATGCCTCTGGGGTTGAAATTCTACTTCATGGAAGTATTCTTCATCTGATGCAAAAGGTGGGTCCATGATGATTGACTCTAGATCGGAGTCACTTGCATCTCAAATGCATCAGGGCTAGGTTCGCATTCTTCTAGAACTGCCTCTCCCATGATTGGCTCTATGGAGAAGATTGAAATGTCATAGCCATCCTCATCACAGTGAGGTGTCCATTGTTCCTCATTGATGGCTACATCCATGGTTGCTAGAATTTCTGCCCAGCCGTGAGGTTCGAATTCTTCGTCTGGAAAAACTACAGGTGCATAGGCTGGGTCTTGGATTGATCAAGATTCTTAATCTGTACCACAGATCTTCCTAGGCCATCCTCATAGATGCTAGCACCTAATCGGTTGGTCCTAAGGTATTCTAGCTGCGTCTTGTACGGGCCTTCTACCCTATGCAAGTATGGCACTCCTGAACTTCCTGTAGGTCTCTCCATACCTTGAGACATCTCGGATTCACTAGTCTCAGAACTTGGGTAGTATGAGTGGTGGCTCAACTGCTGGGCCCACGACCTAGCAGTGTGGTTGACACTAGCCTTTGAAGACCTAAGGCTTTGTCTATCCCTTACTAGATGTCGCCCTGATCTAAGGTTCATAAGCCTAGTTGAATAGCCCAATTTTGCCCAAGTACAACCTCGTTGCAGAGTCCTTTTGTATCAGTTACTTGATTCTTTTTAGTTGATTCCTGTGTTAAAATTCTTGGCTGATATCACGTCGCAAGGTATATTTGAGTGTAGTTCCGCACTTACAGTTGATCGTTCCACGTTAAGTTCTTTTCCTTTAAAGTTCTCGACAGTACGAAGATTATGTTCTTAGCTTGAACTTGAAAGTTTAGGTATTCTTCAACTTGATAATTGCCTATCGTCACCCTGACTTACTCCTACCTCTAGTCGTTCTTAGCCTAAGCTAGGAATTGACAGAGGGGGTTGAAAGTTTCCAACCTTTTGTTTCCTGCTTGGTTGCCCTTGAATGCCCAGGGAGTGTGTTCCCAAGCTTGCACTTACACTTGCTTAGAACGCCTTTCGATGCTCTCAATAGATCTGTAGAGTTCCAAAGTTAGCTTTAAGATTTAAATTCCAAAGACAGAACCAATGATTCTTATTCCTGTAGCACAAATACTAATTTGCATAGTGAATTTTAGGAAAAACAATTCTTAAGACCCCTGACTTTGATCCCCCTGAGTATGGTCAACTTCAAAATACCCTAGCTGAAAATCAATGCATTATCTTTATAAAAAACAGTTGAGGGCATGTAGTATATGCCACAAGCTTTCCAACAAGCCCTAGAGCTCAAAGAATGGATTTCGTATGAAAAAGTTGTGACCGTTCAGGGTTCTAGGGTTAAGACAGGGTTCAAACAGGATCACTGTGCAACAGGTTTTCCCCAAGTTGTTTTCCTAAGGCCTCCTTATGTGCTCTAGAGTAAAATGTTTATGCCCAAAATTAGCCCAACTCTTCAATTTAAAAACCCTAAAAAATTGGCTAAAATTGGCTATCAATCGCGATGGACAGGGCTGTCAATCGCGATGGACAGGGTATCAATCCCGATGGACAGGGCATCAATCGCGATGGACAGAGCATCAATCGCGATGGACAGAGTATCAATCACGATGGACAGGCAGGTTAGTCAATCGCGATGGACAGAGTATCAATCGTGATGGACAGGCAGTCGGTCGCGATGGACAGGCAGGCTGTCAGTCGCGATGGACAGGCTGTCAGTCGCGATGGACAGGCTGTCAATCACGATGGACAGAGCTGTCAATCGCGATGGACTGAAATTTTGCAAGATTTTCAAAAATTTTAGTGGAAATGTGGTGTGCAGGGTCTCTAGTCCACTGTGGTGCACTCAGATTTACCAAAAGGTGAAAATTTCTGTCAATCGCGATCGACAGGAGTCGGCGACTGCGAGACAGTTCTGCACATTTTTGTACCTGCGTGACGTGCTGGAGGGGATGATGATGCTGAAACCTACAAGAAACTCCAAAAGCATGCAGAAAATAGCACACAACAGTTCGCTCTCTCGCTCTCTCTCACAAGTGAAATGAGGGAAATGAGGTGGAGAAGGTGATATAATCAAAAAACTGAAATTTTCACGATGATGGAAGTGGAGGTGGAAGATGGTGATGATGATGATGTTGATGATGGTGGTAAGGTAAGAAAGAGAAAAATAGGAAAAGTAAAGAAATTACCTACGACGCCAACGTCTCCAATCTACGTCTTACCATCACACGCTCGTCCTCAAAGCTCGATCCCCGGCAACAGCGCCAAAATTTGGTGTAGCTCAGTGATGAGTAGCACCTCCTTTAATGTTAATCCGGGAAGACGTGAGGATGGTATGAAGACCTCGAGCAAGTGGAGGCACAAGTGCGTGAGTGAGAAGCATACAAGCATGCACACACATACACACACACGTGCACACACGGCAAGACAAAGAGTGGGAAGCAATGGAGTTTTTAGATTACTTTTGAAAAGCTCTTACAAGTTCATTCCAATTACAATCTACCCTCAAAAATGAGCTCTCTAGCTCTTTTTATAGTTTTTGACTAGGTTTTGGCCCTGTCCAGACCTAGTGTCCGGCCTAGTTAAAAATTAGGTTCCAGGGCCAATTTGAGGGCTTAAACGGAGTCTAAAAAATACGAAAATTGATATGTAGGTACTTCTAAGGCTCCTCAAGCTCAAGGACTCCTTGGCTTGCACAAAATGGAGCTACAAAAATATGAAATGGTATTTACAATGATTGTTAGTGATAAGAATCATTGTTATAAATATGTTGATTTGGAAAAATTTGCAGGGCCTATCTGCTAGATTTGCGTCGACTGCTTTGTCTACTTACTCCTTCACGTCGCTCTGACTCTCTCCGCTAGCTTCCTTGTCTAGTCAGTCCTTGGGTTCCCATACTGCTCTCAACAGAGACTAATACAAAGGCACGAAAATTGCAACTCAAGAACGAGCTGCATACATTGGAAAAGAAGAGCATGTCGGTAAGTGACTACACTCTTAAAATCAAAGGCTTATGTGAGTCACTTGCATATATTGGCGTGAATGTAGATGATGATGATAAGGTGGAAGTGTGCCTTCGTGGTTTAGGAGCTGCATATAAGTAGTTCAGAACTTGCATACAGACCAGTGAGAATATTCCGAATTTTGCTGATCTGGTATCTATGCTGATTATTGAAGAAAAGAATCTTGGTGAGGACTCAAACTCCCAAGGAAAGCCCAGTTCTGAGTAGGTATTCTACTCTGGTAGAGGAAGAGGCAAAGGTAGAGGTTTTGGAAGTGGAAGAGGAAATAGTAACCAAGACCAAGGTCAACAGCAGAATCATGCAGGAGGAAGAGGACAGTTTCGAGGCAGGGGGAGCCAAAGAGGTCGCAGAAATTTTCAAAGAAATGATTCAGGTAATGATAGTAAAGGATGCTGGAATTGTGGTAAACTTGGACACTTTGAACGTCATTGCAGGTTAAAGAATCAAAATAACAGAAGGTAGCAAAACAACTATGCATCCACAAGTGCAGATGATTCTGAGAAGCTGTTTATGGTTCAACATCACATGATGAATACGATGTCTGCTGGAGTTTCAAAATCGAATGATAATGTCTGGTATGTTGATTCAGGTGCTTCAAATCACATGACCAATCATGCATAATGGTTTAGTAGTTTGCAAAAAATGCCAGTTCCTAGATATGTTGAAACAAGTGATGATACATCGCATCCTATTGAGCATACAGGAAACATAGCATTGTCCATGGAGGACGGGAAGGTAAAACATCTTGTTGATGTGCTGATATGTTCCAAATATAACAAAGAATCTGGTTTCTGTTAGACAAATGGTTGACCAGGGATTACAAGTCAGGTTCAATGCTGATGGATTATATGTAGAAGAGTACAAGCAAGATGGAGGATTGGTTGCCAAAGGAAACAAAGTGGGTAGGATGTTCACCTTAAATGTGAAGATTCTTGAAATGAATGCAGCCATGTTTGCAAAAGGTGCAGGAGTTATTGCAGATATAGAGATGTGGCACAAACGGATTGGACATGCAAACTTGCAAAGGCTAAAATTGATGCAGTCAAAGGAGATTGTCCATGGACTACCACATTTCAAAGTTGCAGAAATGCAAAAGGTATGTGCAGCATGTCAATTTGGTAAACAATCAAGAGCATCATTTCCACATGACAAGCATGTTAGTGAGAATGTACTAGAAGTAGTACATACAGATGTTTGGGGTCCAACAAAGACCACATCTATGGGCGGTTGCAGGTTTTATGTTACTTTCATTGATGACCATACACACAAAGTATGGGTATATTTCATGAAAGAGAAGAGCGAGGTGTTCACTCACTTCCAGAATTTTAAAGATATGGTGAAAAAGCAGAGAGGGAAGTACATTCAAACATTAAGATCTAATGGAGGAGGTGAATACATGTCAAATGAGTTCAGCAGTTTTCTAAAAAATCATGGAATTCGGTGTCAGTTTTCATGCAGGTACACACCACAACAGAATGGTGTTGCTGAACGCAAAAATAGACATATTGCAGAAATAGCAAGAGCCCTGATGGTTGAGAAGAATATGCCTCATTGTTATTGGGCAGAAGCTATGCATACTGCTGTATACATCATGAACAGAACTCCGACTGCTGTTGTACATCAAATTACACCTGAAGAGAAGTTTACAGGTAAAAAGCCAAACTTATCACATCTGAAAGTTTTTGGCTCTATTGCATATGTACATGTTCCAGATGAGTTGAGGACGAATCTTGATCCGAAAGCACAAAAATGTGTCTTCATTGGATATTCCCTTGAGCAAAAGGGGTACAAATGTTATAACCCACTCACACGACAGGTGAAGGTGAGCAGAGATGTGGTATTTGATGAAATCTCAAGCTTCTATGCAGATGCCAAAGAAGGACTGAATCTTGAACCAAATGACAAAGAAAATGCTGAAAAATCTAGTGCAGAATCTCAAGTTTTGAGTGGACCGGATGCATTACCAAGCAATAGTTCCAACTCAAATCCATGGAGTGGAAGATTGCGTGGAAATTTCACTCCAAAAAATTCATCAAATACATCCAAGGAAGGTAAAGAAAAGCTTTCTGCTGGTAGTAAAACAGGTGCAGGTTTTGAAGATGTTGATGGAGATTCAAGTGGTTCAGAAAAGAGTATTGATGAAGAACTTGGATTGCCCTCTGTGAAGACTCCATGAGTAAGAAGGGCACATGCAGATGATACAAGAAGTGCCCCAGGACCAAGAAGATCTGGGAGGATGCGTAATTCAGTCAACGATTGACATATGATAGTTACATGGCTCACCATTGTGCCTACATGACAAAGGTAATACAAGATGCTGAACCTTCTTGTTTTGAAGATGCAATTGGTAATGCAGATTGGGAAAAAGCTATGGATGAGGAGATGTCTGCAATTTATGGAAATGATACATGGAAGTTGGCTCCATTGCCACAAGGAAAGAAATCCATAGGCTGCAAATGGGTTTACAAGGTAAAGCATAATGTTGATGGTAGCATAAGCAGGTATAAAGCGCGATTGGTAGCTAAAGGATATGCACAAACATATGGCATTGATTATGAGGAAACATTCAACCCTGTAGCTAAAATGTCTACTGTCAGAACACTTGTTGCATTAGCTACAACAAAAGGATGGACTTTGCATCAGATGGATGTGAAGAATGCTCTCCTACATGGTGAGTTACAGGAAGAAGTATATATGGACCAGCCACAAGGATATGAAGATTCAATGCATCCAGAATATGTTTGCAGGTTGCAAAAGGCTTTGTATGGGCTGAAGCAAGCCCCTCGTGCATGGCATGCAAGGATTGTTGATTACTTAACCAGCATTGGGTTTTCTATGTGTGATGCAGATCATTCATTATATGCAAGGAAGACTCATGATGACATCACGATTGGGGCCATTTATGTTGATGACTTGATTGTAGGAGACAATAATGAAGAAAGCATCAAAGAGGTAAAGCAACGTCTTATGCAAGAATTTGACATGAAAGATCTTCGTGTGTTGTGCTATTTATTGGGCATCGAGTTTATACATACAAAAACAGGTATATGGATGTCGCAAAGGCAATATGCCTTGAATATGCTGCAAAAGTATGGTATGGCTGATTGTAAGCCAATTTCTATGCCATTAGATCAGAATTTGAAGATGGATACTACATGAGTGAAGCATTGGAAAATGCTACTATGTACACGAAAATTGTGGGAAGTCTTATATATCTCACGATTACAAGGCCTGATCTAAGTTATACTGTTGGACTTGAAAGTCAGTTTATGCAGGTTCCCAGGAAGCCACATTTGGATGCTCTGAGGCGCACTCTACGTTATGTGAGTGCTACTCTGGATTATGCATTGTTTTATGAGGCTGGTGTAGATCTGCAGGTTTATGGATACACCGATGCAGATTGGGCTGGTAGTACTCCAGATAGAAGATCCGCTAGTGGCTTTCTTTTCTCACTTGGAGGTGCAGCTATTACATGGAGCAGCAAGAAGCAACCCACTATTGCTTTGTCGAGTACAGAGGCTGAGTATAGAGGTGCTGCAATGGCAGCATGTGAGGCATCATGGTTGGAGATGTTACTTGCAGATTTAGGTGTGGAAGTGCAAAAGCCTATCACTATCTATTGTGATAATCTTAGTAGCATACACTTAGCACGGAACCCTGTTTTCCATGCTAGAACAAAACATATCGAGGTACATTATCACTTCATCAGAGAGAAGGTATTAGCAGGTGATATTGATCTTGTTTATGTGAGAACAGATGATCAGGTTGCTGATATTTTCACCAAAGCACTTCGAGGTGAGAAGTTAAAGAAGTTTCGAGAGATGCTTGGATTACAGGATATGGCATTGATCTTGAGGGGGAGTGTTGAGATATCAAGCTCAACATGTGATGATCCAAGATGACACGTACCAGTTTTTTGTTTCTCTGACATGTATAGTGGTCATACCGATATATGTCAGGGATACTTCATTCAACTTTATTAGATTTATCTACCGAGAGTGATGGCACATTTGTTTCTTGCCAGCTCACTCATTCGCGGATATTAGGTTTTTCCTTATGTACTGATCTTTATATATTGAACTTGTTGTATTCTTGTTGTTAGGTCATTCTTGTACATTCCTTTTATGTAATAGAAGAAGAAGAAGAAGATCATTCTTCCTTGCCTCAATTTGTGTGTGTGCTTCTCCTTGAGAGTGAGAGTGTTACTTTTGCAAGAATCTTGTACCCTGTTTGAAGCATCATGATTGGGTGCCCAATTTTCTATCCTATTCTTGTAACCTTTTTTATGAATAAGCATGGTGACACCCTTGTTTAGGCATTCCGGAAGGGCACCGAAAGCTGAAGCCTCATGCCAAACTAGGTGCAATGGGGTGGCCACCACCTCTCTAACAAACTTAAAAAATTCGTTTGTGAGGCCATCAGGTCCCAAGCTTTTCCCATTGGGGAGCGTATCGATGACTTGGAGGATCTCATTATCATAGATGGGTGCATCCAAGAGAGATTTCAAGTTGTGTGGTATTCTTAAGGGAGAGACTCTTGAGATGGTGGCCATGCAATCCCTCCTATGGGGAGAAAGAGGGGTCGACACCCCTAGGAGATGTGTAAAATGGTAAAAAAATAATAGCACTATTTTTAATTCGATCCCATTGCCACTAATCAAGAAAGGAATATCATCTCTAGTTTGCTTCCTCTTGAGGATGCCAAACATCTCTAGCCATGGCTGAAAGTAGTGATGTATTTTGTATGTTGGTTGTTGAGGATAAGTTGGATGGTACCAACTACCCATTGTGGTCTTATATGATGCGACATGTATTGGTTGCAAAAGGACTATGGAACATTGTGCAGGGTGTTGAAACACGTCCTATCACACCTGCAACTGTTACAACTCTAGGTACTGAAGCTGATGCAGAAGGTGTCAAAGATGATGATATTCTACATATTCCTATTTGTGATACGGTTTCTATTGCACCTACTACAAAGAAAATTTGTTGGGATGGCAGAGATGCCTAGGCACATGCATTGATAGCTTTGTCTGTCAAACATGCCATTATTCCTCACATTTGCTCTTGCAAAATAGCTAAGGATGCTTGGATACACTTACCACATTATACCAAGCTAGGAATGAGGGTCATGTTGCTTATCTCCAAAAACAGTTAGAGAGTGAGCACATGAATGAAGGTGATTCTATGAACAATTTTGTAACAAAGATCAAAGACTTGAAGGAACAGTTGATTTCTACTGATGAGGTTATACCAGATAGCTCACTTGTGCAGACCGTTTTGAATGGTCTTCTTGATTCATATCAGAGTTTTGCTTCTACTCTTTTATTGATGATGAAAGGAAATCCAAATGCCTTGTCATTTGAGGATTTAGTCTTTGTTCTATTGTAGGAAGATCAGTCCAGGCAGAACAGGTCCATTATGTGTGTTGCAGATCAAGCTTTCTTGGCTAGTTAGAAGGGCAAAGGAAAATGGAGCTCTTCAAGTAGTAAGCAGAAATTTGCTAATTTTGCACAATCAAAGAGGGAAGACAAAGATGAAAAGAAATCAAAAAAGCAGAAAATGTTTTGCAAGTACTTAAAGAAAATGATCATATCATAAAGAACTGTCCAAAACTGGTTGCTAAAGCGGCAAAGAAGAAAGAGGCTGGAATGGTTTTTGTAGAGGCCTCTACACCAAAAACAAAGTCTGCTAATCTTGTGCAGGAAGAAGAATGGGCGTTTACTACTATTTGGAGTTTTGACCCATCTTCTCATGAGCAGTGCATGTTTGCAGTAGACTTAGATGTTTGGCACTTTTACAATGGGGCGACAAAACATATCACCTCGCAATGTAGTTTCTTCTCTTCACTCGAGTCTGCCCCTACAAGGAATACTGTTACATGCACCAACAACTCCTCTTATCCTGTTATTGGAGTTGGTAAGATCATTTTGACTACTGTTGATGGTAGTTCTTTCACTTTGTTAGATGCTTTGTTTGTGCTAGGGATCAAGAAAAATTTGTTATCAGTTTTTGCATTAGCCAAGATTGGCTTGGTTGTGAAATTTGTTGTTGATAGATGTACAATTCATGATCTCTCAAATAGCGACATGATTATTGCTTCTGGCATTTTATGTCGTGGTCTATATAAGCTCATAGACTATGAAAGATCTTGTAAATGATTCGGCATGTGCAGTACATGATTCTCAGGCTATGCCAGATGCAAAGCTTTGACATGCATGCTTTGGTCATCTGAATTTTGCTAGTTTCTTATGCCAGCAGAAATATGAAATGGTGTCCTCTTTACCCAAACTTGAGGCACCCGAAAAACATGTTTGTGAAGGTTGTATTTTGGGAAAAATGTAGTGTTCCTGCTTTCCAAAGGAGCTATCACTCATATATAAGGAAGTGCCAAGCTAAGTGGAATCAATCCACAAAAGGATGTAATCCCAAAGCTTTGTGAAAAGCTTCAACCTTCTCTCTAGGAAGAGCCTTTGTGAAAAGGTCTGCAATGTTCTCTTGTGTGGGTGTGTATGCCAAATTGATCTCTCCTATCGAGAACCTCTCCCTGACATAATGATAGTGCACCTCAATGTGCTTAGTCTCAGCATGGAACATAGGGTTCCTCACAAGTGCCAATGTGCTCTGACTATCAGTGAAGATTGTGGTGGTAGAAGACTGACCAATATCCAAATCAGCCATAAGGTGTCTAAGCCATGCACACTCAACAATCACTATGAAAGATGCCCTATACTCAGCCTCACAACTAGAAGTGGCCACAATAGTCTGCTTCTTGCTCAACCAAGATATACATGAGTCTCCAAGCATTAAGCAGAAGCCACTGGTGGACACAGGAGTGTCATTGCAACCAGCCCACTCAGAGTAAAAAGAATCATGTAAATCTAGCGGTAGTGATCCCCCCTCGGGATAAGACAATCCAAGAAGTTGGGTACCACTCAAGTAGCAAAAGATGCGCTTAATTGCCTCCTAATGCTTGACACCTAGGAATTGCATAAACTTGCTCATCGGTGATTAGTTTAGTCTACGGCCAAAAAAACATGTGAAAATAGATTTATCATTCAAATAACTAGCAAATTGTATCCATTTTCACGTTATCCTCCTTCTCATAGGAAGGATGCATTTGAATCATAAGAAAAGAATCATACCTTCATGTAGTGTTGGTAGCAAACCTCTCCTCTAACAACTCCAAATTCTTCATCAAGGTATTATGAAATTCTCTAATATTCAATTGCTTGCTTTAATACCAATGTTGGAGTTCATTGAACAAATTATAGCAAAAAGTATGTGGAACCCACCAGGATTTAGCTCATCTTCTTGCAAACTTACTTGGAGAAAACCATGTATACTTATAGAAATTATTGCTCTTTATTTGCTTGAAAATTTTCAAAACTATTCTACGTGCATACTATAGACACTATGATCTTTCGAATGAGCTTGATGAATCTAAGAACACACACGACTTGGAGAGACCACTACCAAGCATTTTTTTTTATGGATGTGGACCTATTCTCTGAAGTTTCTAGACAATTGTCAAAATGACAAGTGTAAATAGATTTATCATTAAAAGAACTAGAAAACTCTAGTGATTCTCACATAATCCTCATTCTCATAGGAAGGAGACATTTGTATCATAAGAAGATACTCATAATTTTGTGTAGTAATGATGATGGACCTCTGCTCCAATAACTTTAAATTCTTCATCAATAGTCATCATTACATGGTACCAATTCTCAAGTAATGCCCTAAGAGAGGGTTCTCATGTGTGAGCATGTCTTAAGAGAGGTTTTTCATGTGTGAATATATCTTAAGAGAGGGTTCCTATGTCTAAATATGTCAAATCTTCATGAAATTCAAAGTCTCTTTCATAATCAAACACTCAAACCCTCATGCTTACGTCTCTCAACCGTTGTGAGGAGTGATGGACAATATGGAGAGATGAGAGGGCCTTCACAAAAATCTTCTCCATACTAGCCAAAATTTTACTTAGAATCTTTAGTAGACTCCATATGCTTCCAATATATGCAAAAGCACCTCTATGGTACTTTTGAACATGAACCTAAAAATTCTATGTCAAAACAGAGAATTTTTTAGTAGTGCTCTTGTAGAGAAAACCTTCTATTGGTGAGGAATGTACTAAGAGATTTACTGAGACCTCACAACCTCGTAGGAATCAGCCCAATAAATTTTTCACACATTCAAATGAAGTGACCACTGAAATGTTACAAGTTATATCATGAATTTAAAACGGCTATATGGATACAAATATGAATAAGGGTCAAGGGGGTGATCTTGACTTTTCAAGAGGATGAAGATGCACATGCATAATCATACAATTTTTTTCATATCTTAGTGCACACAACTCGAGTGGCCATAGAACTTTGTAGGTGCAGTCAAAAAAGTCTTACCTTCATGTTCCAATCAGTAAACAAGATAGTGATACCATATACACACTATAATGAAGTAGAAGAAGTTGAGAGACTAAGAGCAATATACTAACACAATACTAAACAATTGCCAATCTAGATGATCAAACGTGATGTAAATGTATCGATCAGTAAAATATGGTAGATAGATCTATTGAAGGACTCTAAGAGCTTTGAGATAAGCACAATAGTCACTCCAAATGAGTGTAATCTCTACTTGATTAAGCATGAACAAGTGAAAAATGTATATGTACACTTTTTCAACAATGACTTTTGCTTTGATCTACCTAATATTCTCCCATCCTTTTAGTAGCTACTTTTCAATTTTGAAGTAAAAAAAGCCTAGGATTCCACTTTCAATACATTTACGAGATTCTCTCTTGAGATACTCTCTATTTTGGTGAAAGCAATGTCCTTGTTTAACGTTGGAAACAAATACACATGGTGAACCACTTAAACTTGCCTTATGCACCAGCAAAAAGAGAAAGAGAGAGTGAGAGAGAGAGAAAGAGAAAAAAGGGAGAGTCTGATCCTCAGTCTTTAGACTTTATAAGTATGATATTTGTGATATCTTAGCATATATGCATGTACATCCTCATGTACACTTGGCTAATAAAAATATGCTTTGAGTACCTCGTAAGTTTTATTAACATTGGGATGTTTGACACTAGGATCATTGTGACATTCAAACAAAAACTATGGTTTAAGTTTTAGGCTACTAGGTACATACACCCTATTTTTTTCTACAATAAGTACTTATCCTAGATTGAGTAGTTTTTATAGTGATTAGTCAAGAATTCCTTGGGTTGGCTTGATCTATGAACAACATCCTATAAACCTTGGTTGTAGCTTGGACTTTCTTTACATTTACCCTTCAATGGTTTGATCATATCATTACACACGTGTAGAATTCCACATATTTATCATAGGAATTCTACTCAAAGCATCTACCAGTGCATTGAATTTCCCCTTTCCATATCTAAGTTCATAATTAAACTCTTGGAGGAATTTGGACCATTTAGACTTTTTGGAGTTTGGGGCCCCCAAGATCGTTCCAATTCTAAAACCTTTGAGCATACACAACTTTATTAATCAAGATGATATGTGAGATATAGAAAGACAGAGATCTTGAGACAAGGATAGGGAACATAAGCAAGATGCTTACTCACTAAAAAATAGATGTCCAAATTACAACATGGGAGTACTACTCAACCATATGATGTGGTGCACTCACTAATGGAAGAATAGCCAAGAAGATGATGATACAAAATTCAGATTATGCTATTATAATCTGAGTGTGTCTGAAGCGAATGAGCAAGGAAGTGTACCTAATCTCACAAGATAGTGCAACAAATCTGAAAATCAGTAAACCCTAATTCTGAAATCAGGGTACACAAACCCTAAAAACAGAATATAAGGCTAACTTACAAAAGATAGCTGTTGAGAGTAGTATGGGCACCCAAGGACTGAGGAGACAAGGAAGCCAGCGGAGAGAGTCAGAGTAAGGCGAAGGATTAAGTAGACAAAGCAGTCGACGCAGATCTGGCAGATAGGCCTTCAAATTTTTCCAAATCAACATCTTTATAATAGTGATTTTTATCACTAACCATCATTGTAAATACCATTTCATATTTTTGTAGCTCCATTTTGTGCAAGCCAAGGAGTCCTTGAGCTTGAGGAGCTTTAGAAGTACCTACATATCAATTTTTGTATTTTTTAGACTCCGTTTAAGCCCTCAAATAGGCCCTGTAACCTAATTTTTAGCTAGGCCGGACACTAGGTCTGGACAGGGCCAAAACCTAGTCAAAAACTATAAATAGATCTAGAGAGCTCATTTTTGAGGTTAGCTTGTAATAGTTGTGTACTTGTATGAGCTTTTTGAAAGTAATCTAAGAACTCCATTGCTTCTCACTCTTTGTCTTGTCGTGTGTGCACGTGTGTGTGTATGTGTGTGCATGTTTGTGTGCTTCTCACTCATGCACTTGTGCCTTCACTTGCTCGAGGTCTTCATACCATCCTCACGTCTTCCCGGATTGACATTAAAGGAGGTGCTACTCATCACTGAGCTACAATAGCTGCCTCAAACTTGTAGAAGACTTCTTGCTCCAAGAGAGTAGCCTCTCCTTCACCAAATCTTCACCTCCAAAGCTTCAGAACTCCAAACCTCTAGCTTGAGATCTTCCAAATAGTGTCCCAACATGCTCCTTATATAGATTTTACTCCCAAAATAAAGCTAAGCGAAACACTTCTGCGAAAATCTGCTTTATCGCCCTCCAATGATGCTATCGTTAATTTTTACGATGGCTTTTGCTTTTTTCTTTAAAAATTGTGATCACTCAAAATTAGCTTTTGTTTTAAATTGGATTGCCTAATTTTAGTTGTTTTTGGCCAAGTTGACAATATGACCTAGCTTTTTAAGTTTGGACCTTTATAAAATGCTTTTCCTCCATTTTGAGCTGAATTAGGGTTTGGCTTTTCTCCTTGTTCTGACTTCTGATGAAAAAATGAAGCATACCACTAGATAGCTCTCGCCAAGCTCTATCTATATAAGCTAAAAAAGTTTTATCCAAAGTGTACAAAAAATGCTAAGTCCAAAATGTGGATTTATTGGAAATGTACCATATGTACATTGACTTCCAACAATCCCTCCTTCAATGTCATATTCATACAAGCTTTAGTAATCTGCATATCTTTTCATGACTATCTCTTGTCAATGCTTGTCAATGCTTTTCATGACTATCTCTTGTCAATGCTTTTCATGACTATCTCTTGTCAATGCTTTGGTAAAAATATCTACAACATTCTGACTAGAAGGAACATAAACTCCTTTTGTTTATTGTGTTCTTGTGCTCTTAATCATTGTGCGTTCTGTATTCTATGCATTCTGCTTACTTTATGCACCATGGAAGCTCTTGCAAAAATCACCACCTTCCGTGCTGGACCTTGCCCCAACCTGGTAGAATTTCTTCGACCTCACGGTTTGTTAGCGTTCACCGAGTTGCCCTGGCATTCGATAGAATGTCATCCCTACTTTGCCTCAGTGATTGCAGCCATTGCAGATATTGCCCCGACGGAATCTTGTTGGCCTATTACTTGCCTAAACCTACATACGGTGGTTACCCTCAACACTGTGGTTGAGATGCTTCATCTCCCACAAGAAGGAAATATTGAAGTTCCTCTTCTCCCATTGGCAACAATAAAGCAACTCTTTCCCCAACATTCCTCCAGTGAATTCGCCATCTTATGCTGACCCAAGCCTGAATGTTCCACATTACAGTTTTTGATGACTGCCCTCAACCTCCAAAAATAAACTTATGGTATATCTCAAGCTTTCTATTCTTTGATCAATGCTCCTGCCCGTGAACCTATCAATTGGGCATTATTCGTTTTCTCGTGTATCCATCATGAGTGCCAAACAATTATGTGTTAGCTAGCCAAACGTGAATGTCCCCGCACCCATTTGCCTCAGCTTCTTTCATTCCTCCTCCCCATCGTGAACCCTGTTTCGAACCCTCCGAGGAGTAATCTCCTATTGTGCGAGGAGTCCGAGGAGGTGACGGGCTGTGACGATGACAATGAAGATCTTTTTCAATTTTTTCAAGAGAAATGCAGGAAGGTCAGGCCTTCTCAGAGCCAAGTTCATGCCTCTTCCAGTAAGGTACTCCTTTAGGACACAGCTTCATCCATGCATGCATCTTCAGCCCCACCCTTTCCTAAGGACAAAACCATTGCGAAACTATTATGGAAGATGTTCAACACACTGAGACGGTCGAGAAGCAATAGGAGGTTGTTTCAAAAATAGCACCAAAGGATACAGTTGTTGACACCACCCCTCAAACCATGCAAGAAGTGATAGCTGAATCCCTCATCCACCAAGAAGTCGAGCCGGACAAAGTTGATTCCATTGTGCCTCCATCTCTGCCAAAGTCCATGCTGATGGTAATAATACACAAAATCTGGTAAACTCTCTTCCTTCACCTTCTCGGGTACCTTTACCCCCTAGTCCCCTAGTATGCCCTTCGTCCCCTAATCACTCGGTGGTAGTCTCCCATTCTTGCCCTATTCCCTATTCACCCGATTATTCTCCCCCTTCATCTTCTGCTACGGTTTCTGTAAAATCTTCTTGACCGTTATCGACTTTTTTAGTATCGGATGCATTTTTACAATCGGCCCAGATCGGTGATTTCCATACTCATTTATCCAAGCAACTACCCGCTTAGTTACATGATGCTCAACAATCCCTATGCACTGAATATCAAACGAAGGTTGAATGGCGGCCAGAGCCAATGAATGTAAATTAGAGGAATAGGCTATCACAAAGGATGAGATTATTGTAGCAAAAGATGCGGAGATCGCTCTTCTAAAGCAGGCATTGACAGATAAAGTTGATGCAATGGCCGCTCTTGGTTGTGAGTTAGCTAATACTTGCACTCGCCTTGTTGAAATTGAACAAGCTTCTTAGGTACTCTCTGACAAGGTACTAGAAGGTGAATCAGAACTTGGACAGGTTACAGAACAATTTTTCTAAAAAGGTCAAGTGTTAGATGAAGAGATTAATCGTATTGTTAAGCTAAAGAAAGAGATCAAAGCTATTCAGAAGGAGTGTCAAGATTTTTTTTCGATCAATGCAGTTTTAGCAGCAGCGAGTTAGATCACCGAGAAAAGCAACTTGGTATTCAATAGGATCGCCTTTCCTAAATAGATGCAGAAATTGTTGATGCCAAGTTATGCAAAGATATAACCATCACCAATGACTTCTATCTACAAGAGGCTTTTTTGCAGAACCAAAGTGAAGTTTTGTTAGCCCAAGTCATTTCTTCCAGTTCGGTGCGTACAGATGCTCATTTGGTAGAACCACACGTTCCCTAGGAGATGTTCAAGTCCTTGAAGCAAAAACTTTTGCGTACCTTTAATTTTTCTCGTGCTATGTATATTCAGGGCATCATCGATGATTCTTAGCTATTTTTTGTACTTAACCAACTCAAGGTTCGAGTCCACTATGCATGCCAGTGTTAGGCCATTGGAATGTAATTGTAATTACTCAAAAATATAATTGGAAAAGATGCGCATCGAAAGGATGTAGCATAACAATTGTAACTCGTTGATAATGAAACGTGTGTAGAAGTAGATGCATAGGAGAAGCAAGATGCTAGACTGTGGGTCTAGGCGGTGTGCCTGTGGATCATTTTTAGTGCAAGTTCTTACTTATCATGGTGTATTGATCGTTTACTATTTTGAGTATTAAGTTATTTCAGTGATCTTGTATGTGTAATACTTTGCTGGTGAAGATATAATTTTAATTGTGGTTGTGCATTGATCATCAGTGAAGAAATCCATGTTATTTTGTGTAATTGAATGACATACTTTATCGCGGTGAAGTAATTCGCTTAATGTTGAAAAGTCTGGTGATGAAATTACTATTTACAAGTTTTTTGGTGGATAGTCAGAGTAAAGTGATAAATAACTCTATGCAGTGCATGTTTTATCTGGGAAGAAATAAACATAGGGCCTCTATAATACAGACCCCTCTGTTAGGTCACCGGAATGTAATTGTAATTGCTCGAAAGTAAAATTGGAAAAGACACACATTAAAAGGATGTAGCGTAACAATGGTAACTCTTTGATAATGAAAGATGGGTGGAAGTAGATGCGTAGGAGAAGCAAGACACCGGACTGTGGGTCTGCTTGGTGCACTTGTGGATCGTTTTCAGTGCAAGTTTCTACTTATCCTCATATATTGATCGTTTGTTGTTTTGATTATTAAGTTATTCCGGTGATCTTGTCTATGTAATACTTTGCTAGTGAAGATATAAGTTTAATTATGGTTGCGTGTCGATCGTCAGTGAAGAAATCTGTGTTATTCTATGTAACTGAATGACATACTTTATCAAAGTGAAGTAATTCACTTAATGTTGAAAAGTCTGGTGATGAAATTACTATTTATAAGTTTGCTAGTGGATACTCAGAGTAAAGTGATGAATAACTCTACGCAGTGCACGTTTTATCTAGGAAAATAAACATGGGGCCTCTGTAATACAGACCCCTAACCATCCCTAGAACCTAGTAGTGGATTTTATTCTTGTAACCCGTTAATAGATAGCAAAACTTAATTTGTGGCACAAAAGATTTGGCCACATGAATGTACACAAGTTAAAGAACCTATCAAAGAAGAGGATCGCTGAAGGATTATCTGATCTTACCAAGCAAAATATGGTTCATATTTGTGAAGCATATCAACTAGGCAAGCAAAGTAGATAACCTTCAAGAATTCAGACTATGTAAGTGATGGTTTGCTAGATCATATACACATAGATGTGTGGGGTCATATTAAAGAGGCATCGTTGGCTAGTAATAAGTACTATGTATCATTCATACATGATCTTAGTAGAATGACATTTGTGTATTTCATTAAAGGTAAGAGTGAAATCTCTGATTGTTTCAAGAGGTTCAAGTCATATGTCGAGAAGCAAATAGAAATGTATTTTAAGAAGCTAAAATCTGATGAAGGTATTAAAAGAGATGTGACATGCAATTATAGTCCATAAAGAAAATGAAGATGTAGAGAGAAGAAACAAAATCATAGATGAAGCACGCTAAATGATATGTGTTTTCTAAGTTGTTTTTGGGATGAATTTATTAGCACAACTATGCACATTTTGAATAGATTTCCTAGTGCAAGAGCTCCTCATTTGACACCATATAAGGTATCACATGGAAGGAAACCAAGTGTAAGTCATTGGAAAGTATTTGGTTGCATATGTTATGTGCATGTACCTAGTGAAGTGAGATCAAAACTTGATGTGAAATCAAAAAAATGTATATTTATTTATTATGGAGATGAGTGCTTGCCTCAAATGACTAGAACTTTAATTGATGTGAGGAGTGGTTTAGAGGAAGAAAGAGATCTATCTTTCAATGCAAGTTCAATGCAAGGGTCATCTCCAAGTGAGAAGAGTAAAGATAAACTCAAAATTGTTGATGTTAATGATGATGGAGAAGACATTAACAATATATATGCGTATAGAAACTCATCAAAGGTTCCTAATAAATACCAAAAATTACCTAAATTGAGGTGAGAAGAACTGCAACAGTGGAAGAAACCTCAAAGATGTACTTGTGAATTTTTTATGAATACTGATTATGCTTTTAGGACAAACATTGAGTAGGAAGATGAACCTACATGTTATGCAAAGCCAAAAGGCAATGACAAGTGTGACGAAGCAATGAAAGAAGAAATGGATGCACTATGGGATAAAAAGACTTTGATTTAGTTCCAACGACACCAAAACAAAAGGTAATATATAGAAAATATGTTTTTAAGATTAAAAGAAATAGTGATGGTAGCGAATCAAGATATAAGGCTAAACTTGTAGCAAAATGTAGCTCAATGATGAGTAGCACCTCCTTTAATGTCAATCTGGGAAGACGTGAGGATGGTATGATGACCTCGAGCAAGTGAAGGCACAAGTGCGTGAGTGAGAAGCATACAAACATGCACACACATACACACACACGTGCACACACGGCAAGCACAAAGAGAAAGATAATGGAGTTCTTTTTAGATTACTTTCAAAATGCTCATACAAGTTCAATTTTATTACAAGCTAACCCCAAAAATGAGATCTCTAGCTCTATTTATAGTTTTTGACTAGCTTTGGTCCTGTCCAGACCTAGTGTCCGGCCTAGTTAAAATTTAGGTTCTAGGGCCTAGGCTCAAACGGAGTCTAAAAAATATGAAAGTTGATAGGTAGGTACTTCTAAGGCTCCTCAAGCTCAAGGACTCCTGGGCTTGCACAAAATGGATCTACAAAAATATGAAATGGTATTTACAATGGCTTTTAGTGATGAAAATCACTATTTTTGTAGGGATTTCTTCTAAGAGTTTGACATACACTTCCTGGAGCTCCCTACTTGCTCCTTCTCTTGTGTGTCCACCTCTTTGATGTGCTTCAGCTTCAAGAAAAATAATGGCCTACTTGCGAGATCTTCTTTGACTGCTTTGCCAGCTTGGCCCTTCACATTGGCTCCCTTGTCTTGTAAGTCCTTGACCGCTCTGACCACCACCAACACTCCCCCTCCTCTCGCATCTGTTGTCTCTGACAGACCCTTGTTGAGTGGATTGTTGGATGTAGTAATTCACGACATCCGTCGCCAAGTGATGCTCTGATAATCGAAGTCCTTTTGCCAAGTCGGTGAGTAGAGCATCCCAGTCTACTAGCCCAGGAACCTCCGGATGTGGCATACGTAACTTCTCTGAATGTAGAGTTGGTTCCACGGCAAATAACTGTAATAAATGAGATGGTCTAAGAATGAATATCTCTTAGTGATATTCCCAGAACCCTGTGATAAACATTTCCTCAAACGTTTGTATGAAGCAGGTTGGTAGATACTTGATACAAGCATGCCACGCATAGACAACGTTGATGGGTGATGTGGAGCTCATATCATAAGCTAGATCTTGGTTGCCTTCATTGAATCCGAGAGCCGAGAGGTGAGGTTCTTTGACATTCTTAAAGGTCCTGAATGTAACCAGCATTAGCTCAAAGATTTTGAGGCACATTTGTGCCATGATATCTGGTACATTCTTGAATCGGACTCCCCAATGCCAAATCATTGAAATCATGTATGCTACTATGAGTTGGCCTCTAGGTGGTGCCAAGTATACATAATTTAGCCACTTTTCACATCCTTTGACTGTCAGCACTGTTTTGGTGTACTTAGGCCAAGATCTTCATCGAAAGACAGGGCAGTAGCATGGGTTATACTTGATGTATAAAGGCATGTTATTCCAAGTGCGTACCATCTCAGGATATGTTTCAAGCAGACGGATCCTCCAGGTATGTTGAAATATATTCCCATGCGTGACACTTGCAGGGATGTCATCTGGTGCAAACTGTGTCGCCGAGGTTGGTTCTTTTGTTGTGCGCTGCTTGATTTCAACATTATAATCTGCCATTAAGACACAGAATGGAACATACAAATCATCGGACGTGCCAATCCACCGATGATGGGAGAGGTTTCTGAAGTAATCGGACTTGAATCGACTATATCTGTACTGCCACTCTCTCATCATGGGTTGAAGCAACCTTGTCTAACCTCTACATCCATTCAGGAGCTTTGATCTCAATTGTGTCCATTCCTTCCTCTGTTTGCTTACCCCCTGGTGCAAGCATGGGTACGTATGGGTCTTCAAATATCTCCTCAACTTCAATTGGAACTAAGTCTTCAGGTTCTGGCTCCACGAGGGGAGAGGGTTGACACTCATATTGAAGAACTTTATTTTGTAGTTCTGCCAGTTGTGCTCTGAGTTCTACGACTTCTTCAGATGTGCCTGCTATGGCTGTAACTTCTTTTGGTGAATCTTGCTGAGCTTCCAGTTGCTTTAGTAGATCATCCCCCTCTCTTTCTAAGGCAGCGTGTGCTTCTAGGAGACCAGTGTGTGTTTCCAATACGATTTGCATATTTGCCGATGGGATGGCCTTGAAATTCTCTAGGTCGATTTCTTGTGGTGAACCCTCCATTGCGGCTTCCAGGTTCTCTTCATTCTATTTCTATAGTCATTTATTTTCTTCGAGTGCTGCAGACGTGTGCTTTCGTAATAAGGCGAGGTTACATTGAAGCTTGAGATTGTCCGTTATTTCGGCATGTAACATGTCATCAAGTTGTTGTTTCTCTTTAGTGTCTAGCTGGGGTGGATTGGCAACTAACTCATCATGTTGTGCTTGCAATGTACTATACTACTGTTGTAACTGCCTCTTCTCCTTCTCTAAATTAATGAATCTCTCTTGTAGCATTTCATGATTTCTGAACAGGCTCGTATGCTAGGCATCTAGGTGCTGGTAATGCTGTTGTAGTCGAGACATACACTGGTACATATTATTAAATACATTATTAACAGGAGTGGATGCAGGAAAGGTGTTGAATGCAGAGGGGTAGGGAAAAGGGAATGGGAGTGTGTATGTTGTGCTTGAAAAGGGTGAAGTGGGTGGTGGGGGAATGGGAGATTGTGGAAATATGGGAGGAGGGAGAGCTGCGGAAGTGGGTGATATGTCCATGATGTCATAAGTGGATGCAGTCGTGGGAGTGATTGTGAACATGGGAATTGTCCGTGTAGTGATGGTTGTGAAGGTGTAAAGTGGTGTGTGTAGTTGTGAATATGAACGACTAGGGAGTGTGATCAAGGGAATGGGATTTTCAACAGCTACAGTCAGAATTACGGTGTTAGTGGTAGTATTTACAATAGGGGTGGTGATAGGTTGTGCAAATTGTGAGGGTTGACTCACAGTTTGTGCTTCGGTATAGGAAGTGGACTCTAGGGCGGTGACAGTGGTGGTGACACTGGTAGTGGGAGGTGAAGGTGGTGGAGTTGGAGGTAGGGGTGGTAAAGGGGGTGACGGGGGTGCACTTGAGGTATGGGCTTCCTCAGTGTCATGAATGGTTTGAGTTGTGCCCGTGGTCGTGGATGTGGTGCCCTGTGGTTCTGATACCAATACATTCATTTGTTTCCCTGATCGAGGGGGACGTCTGCTGTATCTTCGCTCCGATCTTTGTGAGTGTGCAAGAGCGGTATGCACCGTCTCAGGTACCCCCAATGCGTCAGCAATCATGTCAAGGGTTGCCCTGTATTGCTCATCTACGCCTTCATCTTCCACGATTTGGTTCATCACGGCCTTTCATGCTACCAAGGATAATTTGTGTTGTTCTTGCACTCGGTTGATGGTATCATACAGTCTCTTCAATTGATTTGTATAAGCAGGGGCTCCTTCAAGTTCATGTACCACTTCTTGCTCATATTCATACTCTTCTTTGTCGGATAGTCCTTCTTGTTCATCCTCTTGCTCCTCTTCTACAGTCTCTTCTTCATCATCGTCCACTTTGACTACTTCTAGTTGGACTGGATGGGGTTGGTCTGTGACTGTCTGTTGCGCGCTTGCTTGCTCTGCTTCAACTTCCAAATTAACAACATCTATTATTCTTCCTACCTCCTCATCCGTTAACTCCTCTAGCATGAAGCCATGAGGGAACTCTAAGTTAGTGGGTATAGGTGGAAACACCAGATTCGGTCCTTCTGTGCTATGCCTTCGTAATCTGATAGTGAAGGGTTGCACTCGCCTTGGAAGTCGTGGAGTTGTTTCTGGTGTCAATGTAGCACCGTGGGCCTGTGCACAGGGCATCTGAACTGCTCCCCTCATTTTCTTGGGTGGAGGCCCTGCGGTTGATACTCTTCGTTGGAATTCTTGCACCCTGGTCCAAAAAGTGCCCTTTGAATTGGCACATCATATGCCAAGCATTGATAAACAATCCTTGTGAGAGCACAGCATCCATAAAGTACTGACTTTTGCTTCTTATACCACCATTGATGTGCCAAGTGTATTTGGTCAATAATCCAATGAGGCATGTTGATTGTCAAATTGAAGGCGTGTGCTAAGTATAAACTGAACCATATCTTCTTGGGTGGCATTGTGAATCTCTCTTGAGCGGGAAACGCGAAATGTTGCATGCACATTTGAAGGTGAATGGCTATAGTTGGTGTCATTGCCACCATGCCCTTTAGTTTAGTCAGGTTCCTATTCTTCATGTTATCTGGGACCATTGTCTCTTTCTTGGTGGGGATATGCATACCTTTCATGTCAAGAGCTTCCCTTAGCAAATTGTTTGTCAATTTGAAGCGCTTCAGCTCATTACCTCTTGTAAGAGATGGTAAGACAAAGGTGTTGTACCCCTTTTTCTCTTTACTGGGAGTGAGGGTGCTAATCAAGTATGAACACCTTAGAAAGTCCGGCTTTGGTAATTGGGCTTTGAAGTAATCATATAATCCTGCCTTCTTCCATATCGGTTTCAACCCTTCATTATTTTGAAGCCTCTCAAACTCTCTGGTAAAGAAGTGATACCTACCCTAGCATCCAACTCTATCTCTGCCTCCCACAAGTAAGTGCCTTCTCCAAGAGGCCCTGCCACATCACTGAACCAATGTGAGTTTTTGCTTACTGGTGATGTGTGCCCCTGGGGAGGATTCTGAACAGGTATGGCATGTAATGCTCTCAATGCCACTGGTCTTTCCTTCAATTCCTCCTCAATGGGAAGACTTTCAATGTCCACAATCTGAGAGCTTGTGCCTGCCTAGGAGCTAGTTCCTTCAGCCTCGGCCATATTGAAGGGATTGGTCACCGGTTCTGTGAGAATATACAAATGAAGGTTAACATTGCAAATGGACACCAAGTAGTCATGTGTCCCCGTTACAACATTAACATGAGTTTTTAGTGATAAGTTAGTTAGTCAGTGAGTGCTCGGTGATTGTGGGTGTAGTTAGTGGATGAATTGTCCTAAGAGATAAATGGAAAGTTGGAGTGTGAGAATGATGCAGTTAGTGGGTAGGGGTGAATTTACAAGTGGGGGTCAGGGGGTTTATTACAAGCTTTGGACAGCCAAACACATTGGATGGCTTTCGGTTTTGGTTCTGTGGAGACTCTCAAGGGCTTGTCTACTTAGAAATGAGTCTTTTTAGGGACCCATTCACAAGTCATTCTGCTCATGCTCATGGGCGAGGATGTGTTCGTGCGTGATGTATAAGAGTGGGTATCAGCTGTTCGAGTGAGTGAACCATGTTGTACAGGTTGTGGTCCCTGTGTAGCTATTTGAGCCCGCAAGCAAGTCTTAGGCACCCAAATTTGTCTTGATTATGGGCCAGCCTTCATCGACTTCTTGGGTACCCAGTTAGACTTCACTTTCACAAAAGAATTTTTGGAAGACTTCTTATTAGTGTCGTGTCGTTGATCACTAATAGGAAGTTTAGCAAGTTGTTGTGTCTTGACCGTAATAAGATGCTCGCCTTTCTGCACCCACATTTGTTTTGGTGGCTGGGACACTTTGCTTCATACTTTCTTTCGGCTTCGAGCATAGGTAGTCTGCTTCTTCTACATTATATCTACCTCTGGTTGCTGCGTCCCGATGGCCTTTGGAAAAGAAGGGAGGTCCATTGCATCCTTGACTTCTTTGCTGAGATAATCATCCCTCTGCATCACATAGTTTTGGACAAGAATAGCATGGTCATCTTCATGTGTACTCCTGGAAGGACCAGGAGTGTGTGCCTTTCCTAGTTCCTTGAGTGCTCCATTGTCTAACTCAACTGTAATTCGACTCTTATTTACCCATACGTGAAGAAGTCCACTTCTTAGGTTTAGGTTGACTGCATGATCATAGATCCAGTCTTGACCCAAGACAAGAGGCTTAGTGAGATCCTCATCTTGACACACTAGTACTTTAACTGTCAGTAAAACATCTTGAATGTAGAGGGGAAGTTCCACCTCGCCCATGCAAGGGGTTTCCACACCTCCGAATCCTATGAGATATGCTTCCTCAGGATTGACATTTAAGTTCAATTCTCGACAGGAAGAAAGTTTCACAACACTAGTGGTTGCACCTGAGTCAATCAAGGCCCTTACAGTCCTTGCACTCTTTCCTTGCCCTATCTCTAAGGTTACAAAAGGACGTGGATCAATTATTCTATGAGAGCTAATACCTGAAACTTCACACATAGCCATATTATATCCTGGGTGTGCAAAGTCATCTGTCCTAGGCTCATCTCTGCCCTGTCTTCTCAATTTCATCCTTCGGATGTGTTCCAATGCTTATGCCTGTGCCTCTTCTCGAATTCGTTTTTCTTCTTCCTTACGTTTCTTTGCAGTATTGAGTCGATTTAACATCTCCTCTGTGAGGGGTTCTTGATATAATTTGACTCCGCACCCACTGATGTAACTAGGGAGGACATCACCTTGTAGTGTAGCTAGCTGAACTGCTCCACTCGTTGAGATCCTATTTATTATCATAGGTCCATAGCCACGCTTCTCTAACTTTCTCGCATGTTGCTTCAAGGTGTAGAATAAAACTAAGTCTCCTGCCTTCAAGCCTTTATCCTTAACGTGGGCATCAAAGTATGCCTTCTGTCTTTTCTTAGCTGCATATATTCCCGCTGCCGCTCTTAGTCTTGTTTCACCTAATCACTCAAGGTCGAAGATTCTGGAGGAGAGCTCATGGCAAGCCCAGTCATGCTCTTGTGCTATTTTCAATGTAGGTATCAAAAAGTCCAAAGGTAGCAGTGCATTTTGGCCAAATACCATCTGAAAGGGTGTGGCTTGGAGTATCGTTTTATAGGCAACTCGCTATGCCCAAACAGCATGGTGTAGCTGTTTGTCCCAATCAGAGCGTTTATTGTTCACTAGTTTTGTCAATACATTGCATAGAATCTTATTTGTGCTCTCTACTTGGCCATTAGCTTGTGGGTGATAGGGGGCATACTTCTTGTGTATCATCAAGAACTCTTGAAGAAGATTTTCAATGACTTCATTCAAGAAGTGAGTTCCTCTATCACTGACTAGCTCTATAGGTAGCCCGTATCTGGTGAACACATTCTCAAACAAGAACTTAGCTGTCGTTTGGGCATCATTCTTTGTGGTGGCTTTTACCTCTACCCACTTGGTTAAATAGTCTGTGGCCACAATGATGTATTCAGCATGTGAACCCTTAGCTGGGGGGTTAATTGGACCTACAAAGTCTATTCCCCACTTAGAGAATGCTCGTCCACCCATCATAGGTTTTCAAGGCATCTCATCTTTACGAATAGGATACTGAGTTTGCTGACAGACATCACATCTCTTCACATAGGTATGTGCATCCATATGAAGGGTTGGCCACCAAAGACGTGCAAATAGTATAGCCTTGATCAACCGATCTGGTCCAAAATGTCCTCCTGCTACACCCTGGTGAGCGGTTTCATAGATCTTAAGGTATTCGCTCTCATGGACACATAATCTAAGGTAACCATCTTTACCGCGCTTGTATAGACTATCACCAATGAGTGAGTAGTCTAGGGCTTCTTGCTCTAAACTTCTCTTCCTAGCCAAAGTCATGTCTTGAGGGAATGTTTTCGTCCTTAGGAAGGCTACTAGTGGTTCACTCTAGTTTGGCACTATGGACAGTTGATAAAGAGTGGCATGCTCCACTGGTGGTTTAGTGCAACAGATCGGGCATTCCTTGTGCAATTTATGGACATCAGCTTCCATAGTCGGCCAGTGCACTCCGAGTCTCCTTAGTGTCTGTAGGGTTCATTGCTTTGAGTAGTGTTGCTCTAATGCACCTACATGTGCTAATTGCAACCATTTTGTGTACTCATCCTCTTCCATACAACAAGCTAGGATCCCTTGATCTGTATGCTTGTACATACTCCCTGCCATCATCTGGTATTTTTGGGCTTTTACTATCTCCCTATCTTGAGTGTTTAATACTAGATGTTTACGCCCGTATGTCAATACTAGCACTAATGTCTTAGCCCACTACAGCATGACTTCCAAATTAAACAAGTAAGCATCGGGAAGGTCATCTGACACTCCTTGTGGGGCCTCTCCAGATGTGAGCCTAGAAAGATGGTCAGCTCTCAAATGATTCTTACCTTTCCTTACCACAACTTCAAAGTCATACTCCATTAGTAAGAGGAACCATCTCACCACTCTACCAATATTGCATGGCTTATTTACCAAATATAACAATGCTTGATGGTCAATAAAAAATTTAAACTTATTTGCAA
This sequence comes from Ceratopteris richardii, assembly GCA_020310875.1. Taxonomy (NCBI): domain Eukaryota; kingdom Viridiplantae; phylum Streptophyta; class Polypodiopsida; order Polypodiales; family Pteridaceae; genus Ceratopteris; species Ceratopteris richardii. The sequence goes on from CM035438.1 coordinate 126,573,970, forward strand.
GCAAATAGTTTCTAAACTTTTTAACTGCATATACCATGCCTAATCCTTCTCGTTTAGTGGTGGTATAATTCTGCTCAGCTGCATTGAATTGTCTACTAGCATAGATCCATATTACCTTCACCAGTAGGTTGTGTGAGCACACATCCAATAGCATAATTGGATGCATCCACGTGAACATGAAAGGGTTTATTCCAATCTCGTGTGGTCAAGATTGGTGTTGAACACAATCTCCTTTTGAGCTCTTTGAAAGAGTTTACACATTCATCAGTCCACTCAAAGTTAGTCAAAAGTCCGTACAGAGGCTTTGCAATAATGGCATACATGTGTATAAAGCATCAGTAATAACCACAATGCCCCATGAAAGCTTGTACTTCCTTGACATTCTTGGGCCAAGGTAGTTCTGCGATAGCTCTAACTTTCTCCTCGTCCGTGGATATGCCATTCTTTGACACTATGTGTCCTAGAATCTTGCCTTGCCTGACCATGAAAACACACTTTTCTGGGTTGAGGCATACTTGATATTCTCTACATTTGTCAAAGATTTGCTTGAGTTCAGGTATATGTGTTTGTCTAATGTTGGAATGAGCACAGAGATCATCAACATAGACTTCCAGATTCTTCCTCAAGAACTCTTTAAACACGTGACACATTAGTCTCTGGAAGGTGGGAGGCGCATTGGTAAGCCCAAATGGCATTACCCGAAAAGCAAATATGCCCCACTCAGTGGCAAAAGCTGTCTTATGCTCATCTTCTAGAGCTATGGCCACCTGGTTGTAACCAGAAAATCCATCAAGGAAGCTGTATACTTCCTTGCCTGCTACTCTTTCTAATAGATGCTCGGTAATTGGAAGTGGATAATTATCTCCAATTGTGGCTGCATTAACCTTCTTCAAGTTAATGCATACACGTAGCTTTCCATTCTTCTTGGGCACCACTACAATAAGGGATACCCACTTAGTGTGCTCAATTTCATAGATAAATCCAGCTTCCACCATACGATCTATCTCTTCTTTGATCTTGGCAGCATAATTATTGTTATAAGTGTATGGCTTTTTCTTAGAGGGTCTCGCATCTAAGGTCATGGGAATTGTGTGTGAGCATATGTCTGGCTCAACACCTTTCAAGTACTTATAGCTCCCTGCGAAAACATCTTGGTATTCTATTAGTAAGGCTATCAACTCATACTCCTCTTCCTCAGTGAGGTCGTGTCCTATGTAGGTTCATCTTTCTTCTCCTTCTTCTATGGCTACAACTATCTTCTTGGTGGTTTCTTTGTTGTCATAGGCCTCTCTTGATTGTGCCTCGCGCTTAGGCAAATGAGCAAGTTCTTACCATGATCAAATGTGTAGATGAGTAAGGATGTGATCTAAGCCTATTCATGGTTATGATTAAAGAGGAAGATGATGATGAAGATGAGAATCATGAAAATGAAAATTGTGAGAGCATAATGATGGAACCTGAGTTTGTCTTAGAAGAACAATATTTAAAGGAAATTGGAATAACCAATGAGGAAGAGAATATGAAGATCTTCTCCATAGAGGAATATCTAGAAAACCCTACTAAGGAGAATGATGACATATAAGAAGAGGAAGATGAGAGATACACGATAGAAGAATGAAAAACTACTACTCAAATGCCTAACAGAGAGGCAGAATAAGAAGTAACCTTTATAAACAAGGAACAAATGGATAAAATATTAGGTACCCAAGAAGATGTTGAAGATAGATGCACTTTCAATGGAAAATGTGTTTCAATAGAAGAAGAACAAGAATTAGTGGAACTACTACTGGAATATTATTATATCTTCACATGGCCTTTGAAACAAAGACCATACACTTATAATGATGTATACTCAACCAAGATCAAAGAGTAAATAGACAAATTATTAATAGCATGATTTGTTGGAGCAAGTCTATGACAAGCCTAAGTATTGGCTTGAGTCCCACAAAGTCATAGAAAAAGCCTTAAAATGAAGACTATGTAAAGTTCACTTGTGAACTACCTCTTGTAACTTTTGAAGAGTTTACTTAATGTAAAAGTAAGAGAATCTTAAGTGGTTGAGTCCACATGATCAAGAATGGAAAGAGGAGCCACGAATTCGTGATTTGTGGTAGGTAGAGAATCAAATCAATCATTGATTGATTGGAGAGTGATTGAGGGAAGTTAGCCTCCCAAACTCAACTATAAATAGATGGCAGTTTTAGTCGTGGTTAGAGAGACCTATGTGAAGACCTCCAAGAGCTGAGCTTTATGCCATATCAAGGTGTGATTACAAGGCACACATATGTATCAGTAAGTCATTGTATTGTACAAGCAATATACTTTCACTTTCATGATTATTTGAGTTCATCTTTCCATGTTCTTGTGAAGTGTACTACTCACTGCCATTACTCTCAGTTTTCTCAGTCAGCTTGCAGAGATGTTTTCTCGGAGCTTGGTGCATCATTTTCAGTGATTTAACTTGGTAAAGTTAGCTCTATAAGTCTACTATATGCTCATAAATTTTCATGTCATTTGGATCTTTCAATCTTCAGTTATGTTCATTTGAAGTCAACAGGGTCTGTTCATCTTCACCTCTCTGTCAGGTACCCGACTTTTTTACTCATCTTGTCAGAGGTGTTTCTCAGTGGTTACTTATCAAAATTCAGTGATTTAAAGTTTTTTGGATTCAGCTTACTGTCGAGTATAAGCATACAAATTTTCATAATCATTGGATTTCTACTTTTTGAGTTATGGTGATTTTGCTGCTCACTGGTCTATTTCTGTAGCAACCCGTGAAAATCGGGATGATGTCATCACTTGTTAAAACTCATTCTCAGTGTGTGCTTTGTTATTTTTGATGAGATTACTCTTGCAAGTTAGATCTTTAAGCTACCTAGATTCCCCCAAGAGGAATTAAGCTAATTGCTGCTGTGCTCAGAGAATTATGTAAAACACTGGACAGGTGTATGAACCAAGAATAGCAAGTTTTCACCTCTGAGCTAACTCCAACTTATCTGTTTTGATCTATCTTTTTGAGAGTGATCTTCCAAGGTACATAGGGTGTCTAATACATCCATTGGCAAGCTAAAAGGGCCCACCATCTACTCCTGGAGTTCATTTGGCTGGTGTAGATCAAGGATTTTGCAACACCTCTTCATCTTCAAACACATACTTATCCATCTCTTCACATGATTCACACATGAGACACATCATACAGAGTGAGTTTCTCCATTAGTACTAGTACCCAAGAAGAATGGAAAACTTAGGGTTTGTATTAACTTGAAAAACATTAACACAACCACCATTAGAGATAGTTAGCCACTACCTATCACTGATCATCTATTGGAAACAATAGCAATCAAGGAAGTGTACAAGTTCCTTGATGGTTTTGAGATTACAACCAAGTAGCCATTGCTATTGATGATAAAAAAAAAAAACTAACATGCTATTGAATGGTGAGTATATGATTTTGGGGTTATGCATTTTGGCCTAACCAATGACCCAACCACTTTCCAACAACTCATGTTTCATGTATTTAAAGAATTCCTAAGGAGGAGTGTTGGCAGCAGTCAGGGAACCGAAGGAGCCACAAGACGAAGAGAGTCAGAGCGAAGGGACAACACAAGCAGACATGGCAGTCAAAGAAGATCTGGCAAGTAGGCCATCTAAATTTTTCAGACATCAAGGAGTTGAGCACACAAGAAGACAGAGCAAGTAGGGAGCTCAAAGGTATGCATGACATTTCAATAGAGAAAATCCCTACACAAATAGTGATTTTCATCACTAAAAACCATTGTAAATACCATTTCGTATTTTTGTAGCTCCATTTTGGGCAAGCCAAGGAGTCTTTGAGCTTGAGGAGCTTTAGAAGTATCTACCTGCCAATTTTCGTATTTTTTAGATCTCGTTTGAGCCCTCTAATAAGCCTTGGAACCTAATTTTTAACTAGGCCGGACACTAGGTCTGGACAGGGCCAAAGCTAGTCAAAAACTATAAAAGGAGCTAGAGAGCTCATTTTTGAGGTTGGATTGTAATTGAAATGAACTTGTAAGAGCTTTTTGAAAGTAATCTAAGAACTCCATTGCTTCTCACTCTTTGTCTTGTCGTGTGTGCGCGTGTGTGTGTATGTGTGTGCATGTTTGTGTGCTTCTCACTCACGCACTTGCGCCTCCACTTGCTCGAGGTCTTCATACCATCCTCACGTCTTCCCGGATTGACATTAAAGGAGGTGCTACTCATCACGGAGCTACACCAAATTTTGGCGCCGTTGCCGGGGATCGAGCTTTGAGGACGAGCGTGTGATGGTAAGACGTAGATTGGAGACGTTGGCGTTGTAGGTAATTTCTTTACTTTTCCTATTTTTCTCTTTCTTATCTTACCACCATCATCACCATCATCATCATCACCATCTTCCACCTCCATTTCCATCATCGCGAAAATTTCAGTTTTTTGATCATATCACCTTCTCCACCTCATTTCCCTCATTTCACTTGTGAGAGAGAGCGAGAGAGCGAAATTGTGTGTGCTATTTTTGCATGTTTCTTGAGCTGTCTTGCAGGTACAGGCCGCATCATCGTCCCCAGCACTCTGCGCAGGTACCGAATTCTCGGTAACTGTCTGTGTATCGCTAACTTCTGTCAATCGCGACTGCTCAAATTGCCAAACAAAGTGCAAAACCATGATCTATAGGCCTAGAGCCTCCCAAAAAGGTGCTTAGATTTTTGAAATTCATCAGATTTCCGTCAATCGCGATCGCTCTGTCAATCGCGATCGACAAACCACGACGGACAGACCTGTCAATCGCGATCGACCAGTCAATCGCGACCGACAGCCCACGACGGCTCTGTCAATCGCGACCGACAGAGTCAACGACCGATTGACCACGACTCACGGATCATACGCGTGACACGTGTCAATCACGATCGAGTCATCAATCGCGATCGACCCATCAATCGCGACCGACAGCCCACGACGGCCCTGTCAATCGCGACCGACACAGTCAACGATTGTTTGACCACGACGGACAGACCCTCGTGACCGACCTGTCAATCGCGATCGACCCATCAATCGCGACTGACAGAGTCAACGACCCTTTGACCACGACTGATTAACTTTTCGAACCACCTGTCAATCGCGATCGACACATCAATCGCGACTTATAGCCACGACGGACCTGTCAATCATGATCGACACATCAATCGCGACTGACCTGTCAATCGCGACTGACAGAACTTGCGAACGTGTTAGAAGGGCAAAATTGGCTAATTTTCTAGGGTAAAGAATAGGGGGCTAACTTGGCCAATTTGTGGGACAAACACTCGGGGTTAGCATTGCATGTTGAGGCTGCAACCCAAGTAATTTAAGAATTTCTGCCCGCTTGATTAAACTGTTTTGAACCCTGTTTTAATCCCTGAAGCCTGAACTGACATAACTTCTCATTTACGAAATCCAATTGCTGTGATTCTTGTTTTGTTGGAAAGCTCGTGAGGAGTACAACCAAAACTTCCACTGGTTATGTGAAAATTAAGATCAAGGTTATTAAATAGGTTTTTTTGAAGTTAACCATACCCGAGGTAGGAAAACTGAGGGAAAACAAATTTAAGTCTGGAGCTAATCTTGGGACTAATGCAGGTCTATTGAGAAGCAATTGAGAGCGTCCAAGCAAGGGCTTTGTGCAAGCTTGAGAATCAACTTCTCGAGCACTAAAGAGCAAGGATCAGCAAGAAAGGTCGGAATATTCTCAACTCCCCTTTGTCAATTCCTAGCTTAGGCTAAGAACGACTAGAGGCAGGAGTAAGTCAGGGCGACGATAGGCAATTATCAAGTTGAAGCATACCTAAACTTTCAAGTTCAAGCTAAGAACATAATCTTTGTACGGTCGAGAACTTTAAAGGAAAAGAACTTAACGTGGAACGATCAACTTTAAGTGCGGAACTACACTCAAATATACCTTGCGACGTGATATCAGACAAGAATTTTAACAGAGGAATCAACTAAAAAGAATCAAGTAACTGATACAAAAGGACTCTGCAACGAGGTTGTACTTGGGCAAATTTGGGTTATTCAATTAGGCTTATGAACCTTAGATCAGGGCGACATCTAGTAAGGGATAGACAAAGCCTTAGGTCTTCAGAGGCTAGTGTCAACCACACTGCTAGGTCGTGGGCCCAGCAGTTGAGCCACCACTCATACTACCCAAGTTCTGAGACTAGTGAATCCGAGATGTCTCAAGGTATGGAGAGACCTACAGGAAGTTCAGGAGTGCCATACTTGCACAGGGTAGAAGGCCCTTACAAAACGCAGTTGGAATACCTTAGGACCAACCGATTAGGTGCCAGCATCTATGAGGACGGCCTAGGAAGATCTGTGGTACAGATTAAGAATCCTGATCAATCCATTGGACTAGAGAGCCCAGCTGTCAAGTTTGAAAACGGAGCATACTTGGACAAAGAAGGAACCATATACGTAGTCACCAGTCACCCAGATAGAACGGACGAATTTGGAAATGTGATCCCAGAAGCGGACTTAGGTGACCTAGAGCAAGGAAACATGGGTACAGAACCTAGAACCCCTCGAGGCAAATCGGTTCTCACTAGGATTATCACACCAGAGTGGATTCCCCAGGATAATAAGAGCATAGATTTGCTCCTCAATCGAGAAACTGACGAAGCCTTTTGGAGGTATAAACCTGATCAGCCAACTGATATAGGAGCAATCATGATCTATGAGTTTAAGGATCCTGACAGCCCAGGCAGAGTGACCTACTTAGATCACACTTCGGAGAGGATCTTTGTGGTGACAGAAAATGATAGGCATGCTTACACTTGGAAAGGTGAAATTATTTTCCCCCAACCAAGACCGAATGTGTCCTATGGTCACCCTGGTGCTGGAACATCCCAAGCTCATGGAATTCAAAGAGACAGGAGTAGAGATAGGCCAGAAGTAAGCTTTGCCAACCCAAGGGGTAGAGAAAGAACGAGAATGGAAACAAATAGAGTAGAACCTGAGATGCTTAGAGCTCACAGGAATCAAAGAAATGCGGATGAGTTCCCTCTACCACGACCTAGAGAGCACACAAGGACTTTGAGACCGACTCAGCTAGTTAAGTCCATGAAGAACTAATTCGATGGCACTAGAGATCCATACGATCATGTGGCTGAGTTTAGACAAGTCCTGAGAGCTGAACAAGTGGAGGATCTATTCACGCAGTACAATGCCTTTGGTCTAACCCTTAGGAACACTGCCCTGACATGGTTTCAACCACTAAACGAGAGACAGTTCAGGAGCATAGACCAACTCCTAGAGGCTTTCATTATTGAATTCTCTAAGAGTGGCATAAGACATAATACCTCCTCACTGATTCACAGCTTCAAGCAAACCCCTCAAGAGACCGTGAGACTTGCAGGAAGGAGATTTAGGCAATATCTTGAAAGATGCCCTGTCCCTGAGCTACCCACACCAGCTAAGCAAGTGGCTTTATTCTTGGATGGATTGCTAAGTACCAAATTAAGATCATATGTGTACTTGAAGGACCCTAGGAACTCAGATAGTGCCTCTAGCCTCTCTTCCACGCAATCCACATCGATTGAGGAACTTGCAGAGAAAGTTGCTCAAAAACTAGGTGTCTCTAGCAAACAAATTCCGAGATTTGCCCCGATGAAAAGATGCTATACTTGTGGGGGTGACCATATGGTAAATGTATGTCCCATTATGGCTCAACCCCAAGTAAATTCTAGTAGCCAGTACTGCACCATAGAACGGAGGTACACCAATCACACCGCGCAAGATTGCCCATACAACAAGCAGGCGGTTAGGCAACCCTACCCGCAGCAGGGAAGATACCAGAACCCGTACCCTCCACAGCCATATGGCAGGCCACAACAACCTTATCAGCAACCATACCAAAACCAACAAAGGCCTTAGCCTATGTTAGCACAACAACCCCCTGCCCCAGCTAATGTGATCCCAGTAAAATATGCAGCAGCAGAAGAAAACCTGAATAGAGCTATAGTCTCTGTAACACCATTGCATTCTGAAAGTGACCCCAGTGACCATAGCTTTGATTCTACACATGTCGATAGTCCCCATGCTTACTACATGCAATCTCCTGAACATGGCGAGTCCTACTACAGTGAGGAATCGAGTGAACCTAGTTGGGAGTCAGATTACACAAACGTCATGTATACGAACCCCAATCCTAAGCCTCAACCTAGGCAGGTAAGACCCCCATTCCCTAGAGGACCATGCTACAGATGTCAGGGAGATCACCTCATTCGTGATTGTCCCTTACCTCCACTTACACAACCCCAGTCAGTGACAATTCAGGGCTTTTGCCAAGAATGTGGAAAGGAGCATCTCTTACGAGACTGCCCTAAGAATCCTAATAATATGCCAAAAATCACTCCTATTAACGTTATTCGGTTGGTGGTAGACTCCACAGGAAGTGTGACATCCACCACACCAGTACAGGTAGTGACTAGAGCTCAGGCATTGCAGCAGAACCAAGGGGTAAACCAGGATAAGAACCCAGAGACTAGTGAAACAGAGAGCATGACAAAGAAAAGGACTAGAGCGTGGAAAGATAGTCGGGAAAGAATGAAAAGACAATGGGCTAAAAAGATGAGTGAACTTGAGGAAAGCATAAGAGAAACCAAAGCCAGGATAACTGAACTCACATCTCAAACTCCCTCTCACACTACCCCACCACCACCATTCCCATCGCCATCCGACCCGCCACCTTCCAACCCACCTCATACGATTCCACCACCCCCTAGAGTAGGATCAGTATTAGCTGATCCCACTCCTGAAGACATAGACATGATGCTTAAAGCATATCAGGCCAGAATCCAAGAAGGGCCAAATGTAACGGATCATGACAAGTGCTACCCTAGAGCTGACCTAGAGATAGAAAGAACCAAGCTTTGCGCGAAAATGGTCGCATTGGCTCAGACTATGTTTGAAGCCAGTCGCCTTTTCAATTACTCGGGCTCAGCCAAGACGCAATTACACTTGGATGGACTTCTAGAGAAGTTAGAGGGCATAATTGCAAGATCTGCCAAGGAAGAAAAAAATCAAGAAAGAGATAAAGCAAGCAAAAACATGACCCATCCCCCATCGGAAGCTTATGTGCCCAATTCCACTGAACCAGAAAACCCCCCTTCCTTAGGAAGAATAGAGAATCTAATGGCACAATCACAAAAGGAACTCGCCCCTCAACACCATGACAAGGCTAGTGAAAGAGCAGGTCTTCCTACCCAGAAAGCCTATGTGCCTGAGGCCTACGTGCCTAACTCTACGGAACCAGACACCTCTTCTTCTATGAATCAATACACACCAGAATTCTTGCGAGAGATTCAAGAAGAGAAATGGGCTAAAGAGAGTGAAGTTCCTCCTCCCATTGAACTTGTGGATGACACACACGATCAATTCCCACAAGACCTTCCTTCCATTTATGGAGAGCAGGAGAGTACCCAATCTCGAGAAAGATTAGACTTCGAGTCTAATTCTTTACAAGAACTACCCCATTTCACAGGCCCCTGGGAAGCAAAGTCCACCTGTATGAGAGCACCTACAGTCATGATAAGAAACGAAGATTCGGTCATACCTAGGAACACAGAGGTAGTGAAGAACACCAAAGTGCAGTGCAATCTCACTTTGGAAGAGCTGCTTAAGGTTAGACCAGAAGTGTGGAAACATGTAGCCAAACAAGTACCAGAGATAGCAAAACCTCGCTCCCAGGTAGGATCCCAGAAAACAGTGCCAGAAATACCCTTGGATAAGATAGGAGACATGTGTGAAGGTGAAGAAGGGAACACCTATCTTCCCATTACCTACCAGGAGTACACCACCAAGGCAATTTTGGACTCAGGTGCCGGAGTTGCAATTGCCACCACTTCCCTATGGAAGCGTTGGGGCAAGCCAGCACTCAGGCCAACGAGAATGAAATTGCAGATGGCCGATGGGCATATTGAAAGGCCCTTAGGATTGCTAGAAGGAATAACTCTCACCACCTATGGTGTCGAGTTCGAGCATACCTTTGCTATATGTGATTTTAGCAAGAACCATGCCTATGAAATGATCTTGAAACAACCCTTTATGCGACAGTTGCAAGTGGTACAGGATTGGGGAACCAACTCCTTGTACCTTCAACACTTAGGTGTTACGACCAAAGTGAATCTCAAAGATTATTCTCATAGAGATGTTCCCCCTATCCAATGGAATCCCATCCATAGAACCAAAGACGATACGGAATCTGTGCATTCCATAGGATCAGGATCCTCATGGATGCATGAAGACACTCACTTATGGATGTGTAAGGTAGCAGTAGAAGAAGAGAAGAGAGAAAAAGCCAGGGAGATAGGTGCAAAAGAAACCCATAGATCCATTCACGACCCAGCCTATGCACCTGTAGTTTTTCCAGACGAAGAATTCGAACCTCACGGCTGGGCAGAAATTCTAGCAACCATGGATGTAGCCATCAATGAGGAACAATGGACACCTCACTGTGATGAGGATGGCTATGACATTTCAGTCTTCTCCATGGAGCCAATCATGGGAGAGGCAGTTCTAGAAGAATGCGAACCTAGCCCTGATGCAATTGAGGATGCAAGTGACTCCGATCTAGAGTCAATCATTATGGACCCATCTTTTGCATCAGATGAAGAATACTTCCATGAAGTAGAATTTCAACCCCAGAGGCATGGAGAGCTTACAAATGATGTAAGATTAGCCACACATGTGACCCCGAAGGAAGAAGGAAAGAAACGAAAGAAGAGAGAAGTCTCACCAGAAGAGGAAGAATCTTTGTTTGAGGTCCCGAAAAATTTTAAGAAGTATGAGGTAGACGACAGGAGAGTTATGATAAGAATGCCTAAACGAGAGGCACAATCAGGAGAGGCCTATGATAACAAAGAAACCACCAAGAAAATAGTAGTGGCCCTAGAAGAAGGAGAGGAGAGATGCACGTACATAGGCCATGACCTAACAAAGGAAGAAGAGCATGCGTTAATAGCCTTGCTGAGAGAATACAGAGATGTATTCGCTTGGAGTTACAAGGATTTGAAAGGTGTTGACCCTGACATATGCTCACACACTATCCCCATGACCTCAGATGCTAAACCCTCTAAGCAAAAGCCCTATACATATAACGATAATTATGCTGCCAAGATAAAGGAAGAGATCGATAGACTGGTTGAAGCTGGATTTATCTATGAAATTGAGCACATTGAGTGGGTATCCCCCATCGTAGTGGTGCCCAAGAAGAATGGCAAGCTGCGTGTATGCATTAACTTAAAGAAGGTCAATGCAGCCACAATCCGAGATAACTATCCGCTTCCCATCACAGAACATCTCTTAGAAAGAGTGGCAGGCAAGGAAGTATACAGCTTCCTCGATGGATTTTCGGGCTACAATCAAGTAGCCATAGCTCTAGAAGATCAGCATAAAACAGCTTTTGCCACAGAGTGGGGTATATTTGCCTTTCGTGTAATGCCATTTGGGCTTACCAATGCACCAGCTACCTTCCAGAGACGAATGTGCCATGTATTTAAGGAGTTCCTGAGGAAGAATCTAGAAGTCTATGTTGATGATCTTTGTGCTCATTCCAACATTAGACAAACCCATATTCCTGAACTCAGACAAATCTTTGACAAATGTAGAGAATATCAAGTCTGCCTGAACCCAGAAAAGTGCGTTTTTATGGTCAGGCAAGGCAAGATTCTAGGACACATAGTGTCAAAGAATGGCATATCCACTGATGAAGAGAAAGTGAGAGCCATAGCCAAGTTACCTAGGCCAAAGAATGTCAAGGAAGTACAAGCTTTCATGGGGCATTGTGGTTATTACCGACGATTTATACACATGTATGCCATCATTGCAAAGCCTCTGTACGGACTTGTGACAAACTTTGAGTGGACTGAGGAATGTGAGAATTCCTTCAATGAGCTTAAACGGCGATTATGTTCAGCACCAATCTTAACCACACCGGATTGGAATAAGCCTTTCCACGTTCATGTGGATGCATCCAATTATGCCATTGGATGTGTGCTTGCTCAACCTACTGGTGAAGGTAATATGGATCTTCCTATTGCCTATGCTAGTAGAAAATTGAATGCAGCTGAACGAAATTATACCACTACTGAGAGAGAAGGCTTAGGCATGGTATATGCAGTTAAGAAATTCAGACACTATTTGCTTGCAAATAAGTTTAAATTTTTTTACTGATCATCAGGCATTGCTATACCTCGTAAACAAGCCATGCAATACAGGAAGATTAGTAAGATGGTTTCTCTTACTAATGGAATATGATTTCGTGGTTGTGGTAAGGAAAGGGAAGACTCATTTGAGAGCAGATCACCTTTCTAGGCTCACATCGGGAGAAGCCCCACAAGGAGTGTCAGATGACCTTCCTGATGCTTACTTGTTTAATTTGGAAGTGGTGCCGTAGTGGGCTAAGCCATTGGTACCAGTGTTGACATACGGACCTAACCACCCAGTAATAAACACACAGGATAGAGAGGTAGTAAAAGCCCAAAAGTATCACATCATGGCAGGAAGTATGTACAAGCACACAGATCAAGGAACCTTGGCTTGTTGTGTAGAAGAGGACGAGTACACTAAATGGTTGCATTTAGCACATTAGGTGCATTAGAGCAACACTACTCAAAGCAACGAACCTTACAGACACTAAGGAGACTAGGAGTACATTGGCCAACTATGGAAGCTGATGTCCAAAAGTTGTGCAAGGGATGCCCAATCTGCTGCACTAAACCACCTGTGGAACATGCCACTCTTTATCAAGTGTCCATAGTGCCGGATTGGAGTGAACCACTAGTATCCTTTCTGAGGACGAAAGCATTCCCTCCAGACATGACTCTGGCTAGGAAAAGGAGTTTAGAACAAGAAGCCCAGGATTACTCACTTATTGGTGATAATCTATACAAACGTGGTAAAGACGGTTACCTGAGACTATGTGTCCATGAGAGTGAGTATCTCAAGATCTTGGACACTGCTCACCAAGGTGTAGCAGGAGGACATTTTGGACCAGATCGGGTGATCAAGGCTATACTATTTGCGGGCTTCTGGTGGCCGACCCTTCACATGGATGCACATACCTATGTGAAACGCTGTGATAACTGTCAGAGAACTCAATATCCTATAGGTAAAGATGAGATGCCACTGAAACCTATGATGGGTGGACGTGCATTCTCTAAGTGGGGAATAGACTTCGTAGGTCCTATTAATCCCCCAGCTAAGGGTTCCCATGCAGAATATATCATTGTTGCGACAGACTATCTAACAAAGTGGGTAGAGGTGAAAGCCACAACGAAGAACGATGCTCAAACAACAGCTAAGTTTTTATTTGAGAATGTGTTCACTAGATACGGGCTACCTATAGAGCTAGTTAGTGATAGAGGCACTCACTTCTTGAATGAAGTTATTGAAAATCTGCTCCAAGAATTCTTGGTAGTACATAAGAAGTCTGCCCCCTATCACCCTCAAGCAAATGGCCAGGCTGAGAGCACCAACAAGATCTTATGCAATGTACTGACGAAATTAGTGAACAATAAACGCTCTGATTGGGATAAACAGCTACACCATACTGTTTGGGCATACCGAGTCGCCTACAAAACGGTACTCCAAGCCACCCCCTTTCAGATGGTATTTGGCCAAAATGCAGTGCTACCGTTGGACTTCTTAATACCTACATTGAAAGTGGCACAAGAGCATGAATGGACGGGTCATGAACTCTCCTCTAGACTTTTTGACCTTGAACGATTAGGAGAAACAAGACTGAGAGCAGCTGCAGGGATATATGCAGCTAAGAAACGACAGAAGGCCTACTTTGATGCCCACGTTAAGGATAAAGGGTTGAAAGCAGGAGACCTAGTGCTCGTCTACACTTTGAAACAACATGCCAAGAAGCTAGAGAAAAGAGGCTACGGACCCATGATCATTAATAGAATCTCAACAAGTGGAGCAATGCAATTAGCCACATTAGAAGGCGATGTTCTTCCAAGTTACATTAGTGGGTGCAGAGTCAAGTTGTATCAGGAACCTCTCACAGAGGAAATGCTAAGTCGACTCAATACTGCTAAGAAACGCAAAGAGGAAGAAAAGCGAATTCGAGAAGAAGCTCAAGCAGAAGCCCTAGAGCGCATACAGAGAATGAAATTAAGAAGACAAGGTAGAGAGCACCCTAGGCAAGATGCATATGCAGACCAAGGATATGACGTGGCTATGTGTGAAGTTTCAGGTGTTAGCTCACATAGGATAACTGATCGACGTCCTTTCATAACCTTAGATATAGGACAAGGAAAGAGTGCAAGGACTGTAAGACCCTTGATTGACTCAGGTGCAGCCACTAGTGCTGTTAAATTGTCTTACTGTCAAGAGTTGCAATTAACTGTCAATCCTCTGGAAGCATATCTCATAGGATTGGGAGGCGTGGAAACCCCTTGCATGGGCGAGGTGGAACTTCCCCTCTATATTCACGATGAGGCAATGACAGTTAAAGTACTAGTATGTCAAGATGAGGACCTCAATGAACCCCTTGTCTTGGGTCAAGACTGGATCTATGACCAAGCAGTCAACTTAAACCTAAGAAGTGGACTTCTTCAGGTATGGGTGAATCAAACTAGAATTACAATTGAGTTAAATAATGGAGCACTCAAGGAACTAGGAAAGGCACAGACTCCTGGTCCCTCCAGGGGTACACATGAAGTTGACCATGTTGTTCTTGGCCAAGGCTATGTGATACAGAAGAACGAAGATCTCAAAGAAGGAGTCAGAACCACAATGGAACTCCCTTCTTTTCCAAAGGCCAGAAGGAGGCAGCAACTAAGGGCAGATCAATCACTGAAGATTCTCCAAGAGAGAGACCAAAAGAACGCGCGAAGCAGAACAACTCAGCCGATGAAACAAATGTGGGTGCGGAAAGACGAGCTGCCGACCGTAACTAAGTCGCAACAACGGTCACAACTTCCTATTAGTAATCAACGACTTGATGCTAATAAGAGGACTCCTAAAACCTCTGTTGAGAAAGTGAAATCCATTTGGGTACCCAAGAAGTCGATGAAGGCTGACCCACAATCAAGACAAATTTGGGTGCCTAAGGCTTGCTTGCGGGCTCAACTAACCCCACACAATTCACATCATACACGACAGGGTTCACTCGCTCAAGCAGCCACCACCCACTCTTGTCTGATACACTCGAACACACTGCCACCTAGAAGCATGCACAGAATCACTCGTAAATGGGTCCCAATGACACAACAACTCCCAGCAGAATTACTCATGCAACCCTCCCGAATCTCCACAAAACCAAGACCAAAAGCCATCCATGGTGTAGGGCAACCTAAGACTTGTAATAAACCCCCCGACCCCAATCTGTGAATTCATGTTCACTTACTAACTGCGTTAGTCAGACAGTGCATCTTTCCATCTAGCTCCTAGGACTATCCAGGCATTAACTACACACACTGTCATCGTGCACTCACTGACCACTGACTCATCATCTACCTCATGTTAATGTTGTAACGGGGACAACAACGGGTTTATTCTGTCCATTACAATGTTAACGCATGCTCTATATTCTCGACAGAATCAGTAGCAAGCAATAACTATGGCAGAAGCCGGAGGTTCCAGTTCTCACGCCGGATCCAGCGCACAAATTGTGGATATAGAAACACTCCTCCTCGAACCACATCTCACCGAAAGACCGCAAGAACTTCAAGTTGTGCATGTGCTCCCAATTCAGGATCCTCCTCAGGGGCACACCTCTCAGGTGGGCAAACACGCTCATTGGTTCAGTGATGTTGCAGGACCATTGGGTGATGGAACCTATTTTTGGGAAGCCGAATTGGAATTTAATGGTAAATGGGGACGCTACCATTTTTTCACGCGCGAATTTGAGAACTATCAGAATGCCGAAGTAATGCGTTCGGTATGGACCAAAGCGGGCCTGGACAGTTATTTCAGGGCCCACTTACCAAAGCCGGATTTCTTACGTTGTTCTTATCTTATCAGTACCATCACTCCTAGCAGGGCCAAGGGAGGCGACAGCACTTTTGTGTTACCCTCACTGTTGCTGGGCCACGAACTTAAAAGATTCAAACTAACCCTCAATCTGGTACGAGAAGCATTGGACATGCATGGTATGCACATTCCTACTGAAAAGGAAACAATGGTTCCAGGCAGAATGAAACATAAAGATCTCAATAAGCTGAAGGATATGGTAGCAATGACACCGACCATCGCTCTTCACCTACGGACCGTCATGCAGCATTTTGCTTTTCCAACCCAGGAAAGATTCACCATGCCACCAAAGAAGATATGGTTTAGCTTGTATTTGGCAGAGACAGAAAACCTCCCTATCAACGTACCACATTGGATCATAGATCAAATCCACCTAGCCCATCAACGGTGGAACAAGAAGCAGAAAAATGTGCTCCACGGGTGTTGTGCTCTGACCAAAATAATCTACCGATGTCTAGCCTATGACGTGCCTATTCAGCGAGCACTCGTATGGTCCCGGGCCCAGGAGTTCCAGAGAAGGCTATCAGCGGCAGGTCCTCCATCAAAGAAGATGAGAGGGGGAGTCCAATTACCCTGCACTCAACCAAGGAGAGCCACCACTACACCAGAAATTACCCCTCCCCAGACACGACGCATTAGACCATTCACCATTCGGCTACCAAGACCAAGTACAGAGGGACCCAATCTGGTGTTTCCACCCGTCCCATCAGACTTGGAATTTCCACAGGGATTTACTCTTAATGATCTCACTGATGAAGAAGTGGCTAGATTAATCTACGACTCTAATCTCGAAACGGAAACAGAGCGAGCTCAGGAACCACAAACCCATACAACAACGTCAGTCCCCACCCGACCGCAAGTTGTAGAAGTCGACGTAGACGAACAAGAGACCGAACAAGAGGAAGAAACCTACGAAGAACAAGAGTATGATGAACTTTCAGAGTTAGCAAGTGCCCCCGCGTATTCGGCACAAATAAAAAGACTATATCGAACCATGCAGCTAGTTCAAGATCAGCATAAAATGTCACTTGAAGCAGGCAAGAAACTCATGAACCAATTGCTGGCAGAGGAAGGTGTGGATGATATGTTCATCGAGTCCATCAACCTACATGCAGATGCAGTAGGATTGGATGAGGCCATTCATGAGGCAATGGCCTACATTCACCGATTTGAGAAAGGAGTTCCCGCCCGTCCCATGAGATCCGGGAAACAAATTCATATCAACGTATCAGCACCAGGAAATACAACGCAAACAGACGAACATCAGGAAGCACCACTGTCACCACCCTCCCCACCCCTCTTTACACAACTCACTCCACCACGTGACACTAGCGCCACCACGTCCAATATCACCACAATCGTCATGGGAATTCCACTCTCTCCGGGAATCCAATTCGGGGGAGTCACTATGCCCACCTTCACCACTCTCTTCAATAACGTCACATCCACCCCACCCACGGTCCCCATCTACACGGTCACTCAAACATTTGACACTATGGAAACATCTCCTGCCACAGCACCACTCCCTTCCCCCATGCAACCTCCGTCCCCCATACCCCCTCCACCCACATCTCCACTTGACTCCACATCATTCACAACTCCCTTTCCCGTCCCCATTCCCCCTGCATCTTCATCTCTCCCTGCATCATTTAATGTAAATAGTATATTTCTAGCTTTAAATCAATGTGTCTATCAACTTCAGAACGAGTATCGAACTCTCGACGATCGTTATCATCAAGTGATCACTACCAATCAGAAACTTCAGAGCCGCCTCATAGCGATCGAGGAAGAAAATGCAGAACTCAACCAACATTACACCACGCTCGAACATGCCCACCAAATACTCCTAGAAACTCCCCAACCATCACAACAGCCGGGCACCAAACAACTTGAGGCCTTGCTGGACGTATACCAAGCTGATAATCTCAGAGTCCGGCGTAACTTGGCACTCCTCATAAAACACATGGCAACCGCCCTTGAAGAGAACAAGAGACTGCAGCAGCAAAATGAAGCAAATCTAGAAGCAGCAATGGAAGGCTCTCCCCACGAAATTGATCCAGAGCAGTTTAAAGCCGTACCCTCAGAGACAATGAAGACCATCTTGGAAAGCTATGCAGATCTATTAGATGCTCATGATGAGTTGGAAAGGGAACGTGATGAGCTACGTGGCCAGCTCAAGGAACAGGAGGCTCCAACCAAGGTAATAGAACCGGCCTCGACTTCAGAGGAAGTGAAGGCATTGACAGAGCAGGTGGTTGAGCTCCAGAAAAAGTTACTAGAGTATGAAAGGCAACCCTCTCTAGTTATAGAACCTGAGCCAGAAGACTTGGTTCCCATTGAGGTAGATGATTCGTACGAGGAACCATACGTTCCTATGCCAATGCCAGGAGGGCAACAAACCTCAGAGGGGATGGATACCTTAGAAGTGGAAGCACCTGAATGGCTTCAGTCATTAGAGAAGACATCAAACACTCACGATGAACGAGTAGCAATACAAATCCAATCATTAGCCAAATTAGAAGACACTGTCATCAAGTCCGAGTATTTCAGACGTATGTCCCATCACAGGTGGATCGGGACCAATGATGATCAGTATGTGCCATATTGCATATTATTGGCTGATTACAACGCAGAGATCCAACGACAATGTGGGAAGGCCCCCACCTTTGCCACCCAGTTTGGCCCCGACGATATACCAGAGAGTGCAAAAAGAGGATCTATTCACCAACCCACTTGGAGGATCCGTCTCTTGGAGACTTATCCTGAAATGGTACGAACCTGGAACAACATGCCCCTCTTTATTAAGTACAATCCTTGTTATGCCCCAGTCCTACGAAGACGCACATGGCCCGAATTCACCATTGCTGTCAAGAACATCAAAGGCTGTGCCAAGTGGCTAAATTATGTTTATCTAGCACCTCCACGAGGACCTCCCACTGTAAATTACATGATTTCTACTATCAGACACTGGAGCACTCGACTACGCAATACACCCGATGTGATGGCATAAATGTGTATGAAAATATTTGAATTAATGCTGATCACATTCAGGACATTTAAAAACATTAAGGATCCCCACTTCTCAGGAGCAGGCTTCGTTACAGGCAACCAAGACCTAGTTTACGACATGAGCACCACCCCATCAATAGAAGTAATATATGCTTGGCACGCCAGAATAAAGTACCTCCCAGCTTGTTTTAAACAGACTTTCGAGGAGATGTTCATAACGGGATTCTGGGAATATCACTCAGAAATTTTTGTACCCAGGCCTTCACATCTCCTCCACTTATTCGCTGTGGAGAGAACCATACATTCTGAACAACTGCGGGTGCCACACCCGGACGTACCAGGACCAGTGAATTGGGACGCATTATTAGCAGATCTAGCACGGGGGCTCAGATTAGAAGAACATCACCTCGCTTCCGACGTCATCCAATACTACGTTCAACGAACATCTAGACAAGGGTCTGTCAGGGGCGACAGATGCGAGAGTGGGGGGGTGTTGGCAGCAGTCAGGGAACCGAAGGAGCCACAAGACGAAGAGAGTCAGAGCGAAGGGACAGCACAAGCAGACATGGCAGTCAAAGAAGATCTGGCAAGTAGGCCATCTAAATTTTTCAGACATCAAGGAGTTGAGCACACAAGAAGACAGAGCAAGTAGGGAGCTCAAAGGTATGCATGACAAATCAATAGAGAAAATCCCTACACAAATAGTGATTTTCATCACTAAAAACCATTGTAAATACCATTTTGTATTTTTGTAGCTCCATTTTGTGCAAGCCAAGGAGTCCTTGAGCTTGAGGAGCTTTAGAAGTATCTACCTGCCAATTTTCATATTTTTTAGATCTCGTTTGAGCCCTCTAATAAGCCCTGGACCCTAATTTTTAACTAGGCCAGACAATAGGTCTGGACAGGGCCAAAGCTAGTCAAAAACTATAAAAGGAGCTAGAGAGCTCATTTTTGAGGTTGGATTGTAATTGAAATGAACTTGTAAGAGATTTTTGAAAGTAATCTAAGAACTCCATTGCTTCTCACTCTTTGTCTTGTCGTGTGTGCGCGCGTGTGTGTATGTGTGTGCATGTTTGTGTGCTTCTCACTCACGCACTTGCGCCTCCACTTGCTCGAGGTCTTCATACCATCCTCACGTCTTCCCGGATTGACATTAAAGGAGGTGCTACTCATCACGGAGCTACAAGGAGTATGGAAGTATATCTAGATGATCATACTTATTATACTTAGAAATCTGCTCATATAGTAGAGTTGAGATGCATCTTTGATAAGTGTAGACAATATCGAGTATGCTTGAATCTTGCAAAATGTGTTTTTATGGTGAGAACAAAACAAATACTTGGACAAATAGTGTTTAAGAATGGCATATCTACTAAAGAAAACAAAATCAAGGTGATCCTAGAGTTACCCAAACCCAAGAGTATAAAGTGCAAGCTTTTATGGGCCACTGTGAATATTATCGTTGATTTATCCACATGTATGAAATTATAGCTAAACCATTGTATGGATTCTTAACTCAATTGGAATGTAGGGATGATTTGAACATGCATTAAATGAATTGAAGAGAAGATCAAGTTTAGCACCTATATTGAAAGTCCTTAATTGGCATAAGTCATTCCATATTCACATAAATTCTTCCATTTTTGTTATTCGATGTATATTAGCACGACCTGTAGACAGAAGTAGATAGTTGGACCAAGCTAAAAACAATCACACTACTATGGAAAGATAAGGATTAGGAATGGTCTATGCAGAAAGAAAAAATCAAAACTACCTACTAGCCAATAAATTCAAGTTCTTCATTGATAATCAAGCTTTGTTGTATTTGGTCAACAAACATTGCAATATATGAAGGCTAGTCAAAGAGTTGCTTTTGTTGATGGAATTTGACTTCAAGGTAGTTATTGTTGAACAAAAATCTTGCATTTCACTTGACCAGGATATGTCCTACATCACATCCATCATTTGAATGATGCCACATATACTCTTTGAAGACTTTTATTTGCATTCATTTATTGTGTTGAGTGATTAATCACATATGAACACTTTCTTATTAAGTTGAAAAGCATTTAACTTTGTAAAAGGGAAAAGTAAAAAGCCTAAAAGTCACAAGTTAGAAGTGGTTGGGATTGATTCTCAATAAATCAATCAAGACCTAGATATGACTCCAAATTTCTCTTTTCCTAGATTATAGAAAAAGATTCCAATCAATCTAAATTAGAAAACCGGCCTAATTTTGAATTTGAATTCATGAAGAAAAGGTGTGGTCATATCCTCTAGAGTCTATATAAAGACTCCAACCATTTTTGCATTAAGTAGATTGTTGATTGAAGAAACACATGTACTCTTTGATCATTGCTTGGTGCCATTTCTGTTCTCTACTCCTTCTTCCTTAGACTCAGTCAACTTGCAGAGATTGGAGCTCTCTTTATAGAGCTCCAAATATAGTGTTAAAGCATTCATTCGAAAGGTATAACTATCTAGTTTATGCTTCAAATGTTTAGGTCATTTGATTCATTATTTTAAGAGAAAGTCAAGTTTCTTAGTCTCGGGGCCATTCTCTACACATCCCTAAAAAATCAGGATGACACTAGTTCAGTGTTAAGGTGATTGTCCCTTCTATAGTTGTTATAAATTAGGGATTGTGTGCATTTTAGAAAGCCAACCCTATGTCACGAGGAAGGAGATAAGGAAGAGAGCTCACACACACACTCTCACTCTCAAGGAGAAGCACACACATAGATTGAGGCAAGGAAGAATGATCTTCTTCATCTTCTTCTTCTTCTATTACATAAAAGGAATGTACAAGAATGACCTAAAAACAAGAATACAACAAGTGCAATATATAAGCATCAGTACATAAGGAAAACCCTAATGTCCGTGAATGAGTGAGCTGGCAAGAAACTAATGTGCCATCACTCTCGGTAGATAAATCTAATAAAGCTCAATGAAGTATCCCTGACATATACTGGCATGACCACTATACATGTGAGAGAAATGAAAAACTGGTACGTGTCATCTTGGATCATCACATGTTGAGCTTGATATCTCAACACTCCCCCTCAAGCTCAACGCCATATCATGTAATCAAAGCATCTCTCGGAACTTCTTCAACTTCTCAGCTCGAAGTGCTTTGGTGAAAATATCAGCAACCTGCTCTTTTGTACTCACATAAACAAGATCAATATCACCTGCTAATACCTTCTCTCTCATGGAGTGATAATGTACCTTGATATGCTTTGTTCTAGCAGGGAAATATAGGGTTCCCTGCTAACTATATGCTGCTAAGATTATCACAATAGATAGTGATAGGCTTTTGCACTTCCACACCTAAATCTGCAAGTAACATCTCCAGCCATGATGCCTTACATGCTGCCATTGTAGCACCTCTATACTTAGCCTTTGTACTCGACAAAGCAACAGTGGGTTGCTTCTTACTGCTCCATGTAATAGTTGCACCTCCAAGTGAGAAAAGAAAGCCACTAGTAGATCTTCTATCTGGAGTACTACCGGCCCAATCTGCATCAGTGTATCCATGAACCTGCAAATCTACACTAGCTTCATAAAACAATGCATAATCCAAAGTAGCACTCACATAACGTAGAGTGCGCCTTAGAGCATCCAAATGTGTTTTCCTAGGAACCTGCATAAACTAACTTTCAAGTCCAACAGTATAACTCAGATCAGGCCTTGTAATTGTGAGATATATAAGAATTCCCACAATTTTCCTGTACATAGTAGCATATTCCAATGCTTCACCTGATGTAATATCCAATTTCAAATTCTGATCTAATGGCATAGAAATTGGCTTACAATCAGCCATACCATACTTTTGTAGCATATTCAAGGCATATTGCCTTTGTGACATCCATATACTTGTTTCTGTATGTATAAACTCAATGCCCAAGAAATAGTGCAGCACACCAAGATCTTTCATGTCGAGTTCCTCCATAAGAAGTTTCTTTACCTCTTTGATGCTATTTTCATTATCACCACCTACAATCAGGTCATCAACATAAATAGCCACAATAGTGATGCCATCAGCAGCCTTCCTTGCATATAGTGAGTGTTGAAGCTCAAAGTCAAGGACAAAGCATGGAAGCACATCTAAGAGGTGGACACACAAGAAGAAGGAGCAAGTAGGGAGCTCCAAGAAGTACATGTCAACTTTTCATAAGAATCCCCTACAAAAATAGTGATTTCCATCACTAAAACCATTGTAAATACCATTTTCTATTTTGGTAGCTCCATTTTGTGCAAGCCGAGGAGTCCTCGAGCTTGAGGAGCATTAGAAGTATCATCCTACCAATTTTCATAATTTTTAGACTTCATTTGAGCCCTCAAATAAGCCCTGGAACCTAATTTTTAACTAGGCCGGACACTAGGTCTGGACAGGGCCAAAACTAGTCAAAAAACTATAAAAAGAGCTAGAGAGCTCATTTTTGGGGTTAGCTGGTTAGAGAATAGAACTTTTGTAAGAGAACTCTTTTGCAATCTAAGCTTTCCATTGTTCCTCTCTTTGATCTTACTTTGTGCGCGTGTGTGTGTATGTGTGTGCATGTTTGTGTGCTTTCACTCACGCACTTGTGCCTTCACTTGCTCGTGGTCTTCATACCGGTCCTCACGTCTCCGTGGATTGACAAGTAAAGGAGGTGGTGCTTACGCTTGAGCTACACCAAATTTTGGCGCCGTTGCCAGGGAGAGAGCTTCGAGGACGAGCGTTGTGATGGTAAGATCGTAGATTTGCGACGTTGGAAGGTAAAAAATCTGTCATTTCAGTTCATTTTCTATTTTTTCCTCTTCACCTTCATCATCATCATCATCTCCACCTTCTTCCATCTTCTTCTTCATAGAAATTTCTTGTTTTTTAGTGCATTTTCACCATTTTCATACCATTTCTCATGCATTATTGTGTGGGAAGGAGTTAGGAGAAGCAAGGGAGAGCAAGCGCTGTGTTTTTTTTATGATTTTCTGCTCATACGGAGCTCGCCATAGCCGGCGCTCAGAAATTTGAATTTCCCGCCAAAAAACGCAATTCTGTGATGAAAATCGCGATTCTGTGAAAATTCAAAATTTTTTTGAAAAATCACGATTTTCTGTTTTCCCGCCTAAAAGTTGGCTGAAAAAATCACGATTCTGTGGTCATTCTCAGAATCACGATTCTGTGTTTGTGCTCAAAATCGCGATTCTCACAAATCACGATTTTCAGTAAAAAAAAAAAAAAAAAAAAAAAAACGATTTTGAGAAAACACGATTCCCTACTCAAAATCGCGATTCTCAAAAAATCACGATTTTCAGTAAAAAACACGATTTTGTGAAAAAAAGGCGATTCTGTGTAATCACGATTCTGTGCTCAAAATCGCGATTCTCACAAATCACGATTTTGTGCTCAACATCGCGATTTTCATGTCAAAAACACGATTCTGAGAAAATACGATTTTCAGCGGGCTCAAAATCGCGATTCTCACAAATCACGATTTTCAGCAAAAAGCACGATTTTGTGAATCACGATTCTCTCAGTCAAAATCGCAATTTTCAAAAACACGATTCTGTGCTCAAAATCGCGATTTTCATGTCAAAAAACACGATTCTCTAAAACACGATTCTGTGCTCAAAATCGCGATTTTCATAAACACGATTTTGTGCTCAACATCGCGATTTTCATGTCAAAAAACACGATTCTGAGAAAACACGATTCTGTGCTCAAAATCGCGATTTTCATGCCAAAAACACGATTCTGAGAAAACACGATTTTGTGAAAAAAACACGATTTTGTAAATCACGATTCTCTGAGTCAAAATCGCGATTTTCAAAAACACGATTTTGTGCTCAACATCGCGATTTTCAGAAACACGATTTTGTGCTCAACATCGCGATTTTCAAAAACACGATTTTGTGCTCAACATCGCGATTTTATGAGTTCACAAAATCGCGATTTTCTGAAAGTTCACAAAATCGCGATTTTCTCCAAAGGTCCTGTTTGCCTGTTTTGACCCCCAGGAGCCTGAATTGGCATAACTTTTTCATCCAAAGTCCATTTTTTGAGCTCTATAGCTCGTTGGAAAGCTCGTTTCAAATCCTACACGACCTCAACTGTTTTTTTTCAAGAATAACGCGTTGATTTTGAGATAGGATAATTTGAAGTTGACCCTCAAGTGGGACTAGGGAACCAAGGGGACTCCAAAGAATTTTGAACCATACCAAGGGGAAAATTTGGACTCTTGACTAAAGCTTATGAACCTAAGATCTGGTAGACACTTAGGCAAGGATAAACAAAGCATTAGATCTTCTGAGGCTAGTGTCAACCATACATCCAAGTCTTGGGCACAACAACTAAGTGGTCATCTTTTACTAAGTTCAGACACAAGTGATTCAGAAATGTCTTTTAGTATGGGAAAACCTGCAGGTGGCTCAGGGACTGCCCATCTACAAACACCAGAAGGTCCCTATAAGACACAGTTGGAATATATTCGGACCAACCAATTAGGTGCTCGCATCTATGAGGATGGTCTGAGGCGATCAGTGGTCCAACTCAAAAATCCAGATCAATCCTTTGGACTTGAACACCCGGTGGTCAAGTTCGAAGAGGGTTCATACATTGATAAGGAAGGAACCATGTATGTGGTCACCAACCTACCAGATAGGACTGATGAGTTTGGAAATGTCATTCCTGAGAATGAAATAGGAGACCTAGAACAAGGACCCCAGACTCCTAGAGGAAAGTCAGTTTTGACCCGAGTGATCACTCCGGATTGGATCCCTCAAGACAACAAAAGCATAGAACTATTTTTGAATAGAGAAACAGAGGAAGCCTTTTGGAGATTCAAGCCAGATCAACCTAGCCAATTGGCCATAGTTATCATCTATGAATTCAAAGATCCTGAGATACCAGGCAAAGTTGTCTACCTGGATAACACATCAGAGAAGATATTCTTGGTAACAGAACATGATAGACATGCATATACTTGGAAGAATGAATTGATTTTCCCCCCACCAAGATCCAATGTTTCCCATGGCCTCCAAGGAGTAGGATCATCCCACGCTCATGAAGCCCAGAGAGAAAGAACTAGAAAGAGACCTGAGGTAAGTTTTGCACACACCGTGGGCAGGAATAGATCAGGATTTGAAAATGAAAGACCTGAAAGAGAGAGACATCAAACACATAGGCAACAAAGAGATGAACATGATTTTCCATTGCCTAGACCCCGAGAGCACCCAAGAACCCTTAGACCCACTCAAGTGATCAAGGCAATGAAGAATTATTTTGACGGGTCAGGAGATCCTTATGATCATGTGGCTGAGTTCAAACAAGTGTTAAGAGCTGAATAGGTTGAGGATTTATTCACCCAATACGAGGCATTTGGTTTGACTCTTAAGGGCACTGCCTTGGCTTGGTTTCAACCATTGAGTAGTCGCAACTATCGCGATATAGGTCAACTGCTAGACGAATTCATTGTAGAATTTTCCAAGAGTGGTATCAGGCATAACACATCATCCTTGATCCACAGTTTCAAGCAGACACCCCAAGAAACAGTGCAACTAGCAGGTAGAAGGTTCAGACAGTACCTAGAAAGATGCCCTACTCCAGAGTTACCCACACCAGCCAAACAAGTGGCGTTGTTCTTAGATGGCTTACTGAGCACAAAGTTAAGATCATATGTATATTTGAAAGAGCCTAGATCCATAGAAGAGTGCGTGCGGACATGCATTGACATAGAAGATAACTTGGGTGAGGAGTTAGGATTGTCCAAACTCTACAAAGATTCAGATAGTTCTACTAGTCATACTTCAAAGATCTCCACAGAAATAGAAGAGATAGCTGAGCAAGTTGCCAAGAAGCTGGGAGTCCAAAATAAACAAACACAGAGAGTCACTCCAGTGAATCGGTGTTATACTTGTGGGGGCGACCACATGGCTAATGTATGCCCAATGCAAAACCAAAACATTAGAGAAAGGAATGCTCCATATTGCACTATTGAGAGAAAATACACAAACCACACGGCTCAAGACTGTCCCTACAATAGGCAGGCTGTTAGACAGAATTATCAGCAACCTTACCCACAAGGTAGGTATCAGAACCAATACCAACAGCCATATTACAGACCACAACAGCAATATCAGGTACCATATAGGCCACAACCTGTCTTGGGAAACCAACCACCAGCTCCAGCCAACGTGATTCCAATCAAATATGCTGGGGGAGAAGAAAATCCAAATAGAGCTTTGGTGCCACTAACCCCATTGATACCAGACAATGACTCTCATGCTCATTGTTCAGACTACTCCCATGAAGGTAGTCCACAGGCTTATTACACAGAGTCACCGGAACATAGTGAGATTTACTCGTATCAATATGAGGTACCACTTATGGAGCAAAATTGGGAGCCAGAATACTCCAATGTCATGTACACAAATCCTAACCCTAGGCTCCAGTTGAGACAAATGAGACCACAAGCCCCAAGAGGATCTTGTTTCAGATGTCAAGGTGACCATTTCATTCGTGACTGTCCCCACCCACCATCTCCGAGTCAAGGACAGGCTATCACAATACAAGCTTTTTGTCCTGATTGCGGCAAAGACCATCTCCCTAGAGATTGTCCAAGAAACCCCTCCAGTGCACCCAAGATTACACCCATTAATGTGGTAGGCTTAGTGGCGATTCAAGTTCAAGTAGTAGCAATGTGGCTCCTATACAAGCTGTCACTAGAGCACAAGCCTTAAAACAGGAGAAACCAGTAGAACAATCAGAGTCGAGTGAATCGGGAGAGCCTAGTAAGAGGAAAACAAGAACATGGAAGGATACCAGAGAGAAGGCCAATCGCAAGTGGAATAAAAAGTTATCGGAACTAGAAGAAAGCTTAAAAGAAGCGAAAACAAAAATAGAAGACATTGCATCTCAAAGCCCCTCGCATGCCGAAACTCCATCCACTCCACCTCATCCCACCCCACCACCCATTGTAAATAGACCACAACCAGGGTCTGTTCTTGCAGATCCAACCCCAGAAGGCTTGGACATGATGTTCAAGGCCTACCAGGCTCGACTTCAAGAAGGGCCTACAGCTGCAAACCTAGACAAGAGTTACCCTAGAGCGGACTTAGAGATTGAACGGATGAAAATGTGCATGAAAATGGTAGAACAAGCTCAAGCTATACTTGAGACTAGTCAAAAGTTCAATCAGACAAACTCTGTCAAAGGGGATTTGCACTTCCAGGGCTTACTAGAACGATTAGAGCAGTTGGTAAACAAACCACAAGTTTCTTTACCTCCACAGGCTCAACCAGTTATTGAAAGAGGAAGCTCACCACCAATGGGAGCTTATGTTCCTAATTCCACAGATTCAGGAATACCTCCTTCAATTCAACAGTACTCTCAAGAATTCTTGCGGGAAATACAAGAAGAGAAATGGGCCAAGGAGAAGGTTAATTTCCCTCCTATCCCTGAGATTGATGATCTTCATGATCAATTTCCCCAAGACATTCCATCTATTTACGGAGATGAAGCAGAACAACAAGAAGACGAAAGGTTAGATTTTGAATCTAATACCCTAGAAGAACTGCCTCAATTTCCAGGCCCATGGGAATCTGAATCTCTCCAGATTAGAGCTCCCACAATACTAGTAAGAAATGAAGACTCAGTGGTTCCAAGGAACACGGATGTCGTGAAGAACACTAAGGTTCAGTGTCATCTCACTGTAGAAGAGCTGCTCAAAGCAAAACCTGAGCTTTGGAATCATGTGAAGGATCAGGTTCCAGAACTTGATTCCAACATGGCAAAAGCAGGCTCCAAGCAAAGGGTAGCAGAGATACCTCTAGACAAAATAGGGGACATGTGTGAGGGTGAAGAGGGTAATACTTATCTTCCAATCACCTACCAAGGTTACACAACCAAAGCAATCATAGATTCAGGTGCTGGTGTTGCTATTGCAACCACCTCCTTGTGGAAGCAATGGGGCAAGCCCACATTAAGACCAACTAGAATGAAGCTTCAAATGGCTGATGGTCATTTTGAAAGACCTCTAGGATTGCTAGAAGGGATCACTCTAACCACTTGTGGTGTAGAGTTTGAGCACACATTTGCTATATGTGACTTTGAGAAAAATAATGTCTATGAGATGATCCTAGGAAGACCCTTCCTACGACAATTGCAAATAGTACAGGATTGGGGAACTAACTCCTTGTACTTACAGCACTTAGGGGTCACCACCAAGGTCAATTTGAAGGATTACACCTTCAGAGATGTACCACCCCTACAGTGGAATTCTATCCACAAAGCGAAAGAAGATCCATCTCTGTGCATTCTGAAAGTTCACCTGATCCATCATGGCTGCATGAGGATACTCATTTGTGGATGTGCAAGGTCGCAAAGGAAGAGGAAAAACGTTTAAAGGCAAGAGAAGAAGGAACTTCGCTAGGAGATAGACCAGTTAGAGACCCAGCCTACACACCGATGATCTTTCCAGATGAGGAGTTTGAGCCTCATGGCTGGCCAGAAATCTTAGCCACCATGGACATTGCTGTCAATGAGGAACAGTGGACACCTCATTATGATGAGGAGGGTTATGATATCTCAGTGTTCATGTGTCAACCCTTGCTAGAAGAATGTGACCCTAGTGATGTCATAGAAGAAGAAGAGGATGACGATGATCTAGAGTCTATTGTGATGGATAGTTGCTTTAACTCAGAGCAGCACTATCTAGAAGATATAGGAGTGTTCACCCAGAAAGAAGAAGAACCTCTCACAAGTATTAAAACAGTAAACTCAAAGGATGGAAGTGAGAGTAGTCAAAAGAAAAAGAAAAGAAAAGCAGTGAAACAAGAAGAGGAGGAATCAGTGTTTGAAGTACCAGAAAACTTCAAGAAATATGAAGTTGACGACCGCAAAATTTTGGTACGAATGCCTAAGAGAGAGGCCATCATAGGAGAACCATATGATAATAAAGAAAAGACCAAGAAGATTGTAGTGACCATTGAAGAGAACGAAGAGAGATGCACATATATAGGAGATGACCTAAGTGTAAGAGAAGAAATGGAGCTCATAGCTCTATTAAGGGAATATAGGGATGTGTTTGCATGGCACTATAGAGACTTGAAAGGGGTTGATCCAAGAATTTGCTCTCATACTATCCCCATGACTGCTGATGCTAAGCCCACCAAACAGAAGCCCTACACATATAATGATACCTATGCAGCCAAAATAAAAGAAGAAATTGATAGGTTGATTGAAGCTGGATTCATCTATGAGATTGAGCATACCGAATGGGTGTCCCCCATTGTTGTGGTACCCAAGAAGAACGGGAAGTTGCGAGTGTGTATTAACCTTAAAAAAGTTAATGCCGCTACGATTAGAGATAGTTATCCACTTCCAATCACAGAACACCTATTGGAGCGTGTTGTAGGCAAGGAAGTTTATAGCTTCCTTGATGGATTTTCAGGTTACAATCAAGTAGCCATTGCCCCAGAAGATCAACACAAAACAGCTTTTGCTACAGAGTGGGGAATCTTTGCATTTCGTGTGATGCCATTTGGGCTCACCAATGCACCTGCAACATTCTAAAGGCTCATGTGTCATGTCTTCAAAGAGTTCTTGCGCAAGAGCTTAGAAGTGTATGTGGATGATTTATGTGCTCATTCCCAAGAAAGAAGGTTTCACATCCTTGAGCTCAGACAAATCTTCAACAAGTGCAGAGAATATCGAGTGTGTCTGAACCCAGAAAAGTGTGTGTTTATGGTGCGTCAAGGTAAAATCTTAGGTCATATTGTTTCTAAGAATGGAATCTCAACAGATGAAGATAAGGTACGAGCCATAGCGGAGCTACCAAGGCCAAGCAATATTAAAGAGGTACAAGCCTTTATGGGCCATTGTGGATACTACCGTAGGTTTATCCACATGTACGCGATCATAGCTAGACCCCTTTATGCCTTGTTGTCTAATTTTGAGTGGAACGACGCATGCGAGAATTCTTTCAACGAACTGAAGAAACGTTTGTGCACGGCACCAATACTCACCACTCCTGATTGGAATAAACCCTTCCATGTCCATGTGGATGCATCCAATCATGCCATAGGATGTGTGCTAGCACAACCCACAAGTGAAGGAAACTTAGATTTGCCCATAGCATATGCTAGTAGACAGCTCACTGCAGCTGAACGGAACTATACCACAACTGAGCGAGAGGGCTTAGGCATGGTATATGCTGTGAAGAAGTTTAGACACTATTTATTGGCCAACAAGTTCAAGTTTTTCACTGATCATCAAGCTTTGTTATATTTGGTCAATAAACCGTGCAATACTGGACGCTTAGTAAGATGGTTCCTCTTACTAATGGAATATGACTTTGAAGTTGTTGTCAGGAAAGGTAGAACCCACCTTCGGGCAGATCACCTTTCTCGCATCACTTCAGGAGAGTCACCGCAAGGAGTGTCTGACGAATTACCCGATGCTTATCTGTTCAATTTAGAAGTTGTTCCTAAATGGGCAAATAAGTTGGTACCAGTCCTAACCTTTGGCCCTGCAAATAAGAATGTGAAAACATCACAAGAAGAAATTGTAAAATCACAAAAATATCACATATTAGCAGGAAGCATGTACAAACAAGATACTGAGGGTGTATTAGCTTGTTGTGTGGAGGATGATGAACATAGTAGTTGGTTGCAACAGGCCCATGAAGGAATGCTAGGAAATCACTATTCTAAACAACGAACATTGCAGAATCTAAAGCGTTTAGGAGTGTATTGGCCTAGCATGGACAAAGAAATACATGAGTGGATTAAGAATTGTCCAAGGTGCAGAGAGAGACCCCCAGTAGAGCATGCGACCCTTTATCAAGTGTCATTAATTCCAGATTGGAGTGCTCCATTGGTAGAGTTTATGAGATCGGGAAGATTACCAAAAGAGGCTAGTCTAGCAAGAAGATGAAGCATGGAGCAAGAGGCTCAAGGCTACGCCTTAGTAGGGGACAACCTATACCGAAGAGGCAAAGATGGTTACTTAAGACTATGCGTTCATGAATCAGACTATTTAAAGGTCTTAGAGACTGCACACAGCGGTGTTGCAGGTGGACATTTTGGTCCTGACCGAGTGATCAAGACCATTCTATTCTCAGGACTTTGGTGGCCCACTCTTCATATGGACGCACATACCTATGTGAAGAAATGTGACACATGCCAACGTGCACAATATCCAGTGAGGAAAGACGAGATGCCCTTGAGGCCAATGATGGGAGGACGTGCATTTTCAAAGTGGGGCATAGACTTCATAGGTCCTATTAACCCCCCAGCTAGAAACTCCCATGCAGAGTACATCATTGTAGCCACAGATTACCTTACAAAGTGGGTAGAAGTCAAAGCCACAACAAAGAATGATGCTCAGACTACGGCTAAGTTCTTATTCGAGAATGTGTTCACAAGATATGGACTACCAATAGAGTTGGTGAGTGATAGAGGCACAGACTTCTTGAATGGTCATTGAAAATCTTCTCCAAGAATTCTTGGTGATACATAAGAAATCTGCCCCCTATCACCCACAAGCCAACGGACAAGCCGAGAGTACCAATAAGATCCTCTGTAACGTATTGACAAAACTGGTAAATAATAAACGCTCTGATTGGGACAAACAACTTCATCATGCTGTTTGGGCTTATCGAGTTGCCTACAAAACGGTACTCAACGCCACCCCATTTCAGATGGTCTTCGGACAGAACGCTGTGCTACCATTAGATTTCTTAATCCCTGCCTTAAAAGTAGCACAAGAGTATGAGTGGAATGGGCATGAATTGTCCTCTAGGATCTTTGATCTCGAACGCTTGGGTGAGACGAGGCTACGAGCGGCAGCAGGCATCTACGCTGCAAAGAAGAGGCAAAAGGCTTACTTTGATGCACACATCAATGATAAGGGATTGAAAGAGGGAGATCTAGTGTTGGTATACACACTAAAACAACATGCCCGTAAGTTGGAAAAAAGAGGATACGGACCCATGATCATTAATAGAATTTCCACTAGTGGTGCAGTTCAATTGGCCACTCTAGAAGGAGATATCCTGCCAAACTACATTAGTGGCTGTAGAGTCAAGCTATATCAAGAACCTCTTACTGAGGATATGCTAATGAGACTCAACACTGCTAAGAAGCGAAAAGATGAAGAGTTAAGAGTGAGAGAAGAAGCACAGGTAGAGGCCAGAGAGCGTATTAGGCGAAATAAGTTAAGGCGATTAGGCCTAGAAGTCAACTCAAAAGCCCCAAAATATCACATGGATATGTGTCAAAAGTCAGGCATAGCGACTTCTCAGGTCATTGACCGAAGACCCTTTATGACCATAGAGATAGGACAAGGGAAGGGTGCAAGGACGGTGAAAGCATTGATTGACTCAGGTGCCGCAAGTAGTGCAGTTAGACTTTCCTACTGCCAAGACTTGGGGTTGAACATCAATCCCATAGAAGCTTATCTCATAGGATTGGGAGGTGTGGAAACCCCTTGTTTGGGCGAGGTGGAACTTCCCATCTACCTTCAAGATGTTCCAATGAAAGTCAAAGCGCTAGTATGTCAAGATGAGAACCTTACAGAACCACTTGTCTTGGGTCAAGATTGGATCTATGACCATGCAGTTAACTTAAACCTAAGAAGTCAAATTCTTCAAGTTTGGGTACATGAACAATGCATTACATTAAAATTAGAGAACTGCATGCTCCTAAATCATGGCACCACACACTCTCTTAGTTCTTCCAAGACTAATCATATGAACGAAGATGTTGTATGTGTCAAAAGCTCTATGATACAGAAGGAGTTAATCGTGGAAGACCAGGTTCGAAGGCGGGTGGATCTTTCTTCTTCTCCAAAGAATCAAGCAGCCACAGTAGTGAGTCCACCACACAAGCAAACACAACCGTTCATGACAACTGCTACATCAAATAGAAAGACACCACTCGATAAAAAAGCAGTTCCGAGCATGAAGCAGATATGGGTACGCAAAGGAGAGCAACCACCAACCTTGCCCCCACAAATTCCATCCATGCAAATCAACCAGGCCAGAAGACGAAGGAAGCAGCTCAGACAAGCTCAATCACAAGGTATCCAACAAGTTTGGGTGCCTAAGAAGTTAGCTGCAGCTCAACAAGGGCAATTACAGATGTGGGTACCTAAGAAGCTCCTACATCCACAACAACCTTTGTTCTCCCACATGCAAAAGGTTTCAACAAAGAAGCCAAAAAGAGAAAAGGGTAAGAACCACGTACAGAGACCAAAGGAAGGTCAAATCAGCTCTTCAACATTAGTAGGAAGACATGCAAAAAGGATATGGGTTTGGAAGCCAAAAGTGCAAGTAGCCTCCACCGAACCAACGCATCAACCACACTGGATACCACAGTTCAGAAAGCATCCACAGAGAAAGACGCCTGAAGTGACCTCTACAGTGCCAAATGATGTTCTAAAATGGACTCCAATAAGGAGGATTACATCAGTTCGAGACTCAATGGATACCTCCACCAAGGTCGGCGTCAACCTCCCCAAATAACACCGAAAGCCTCGAACGAGCAACAACCATGTGCTCCTTGCACAACCCTGTCTTTTGCACCATTCAGGTCATGCATTTTCAAAGTATGCATTAATATAGGGCCACATTACACGGCCGTGCATAGACACACTTGAGAATCCCACGCACAAGAGCACAGTGACATATGTCAAATATTTCTATTGATGCTAACGTTTGTGTTCTTGTTTTGTGATATCCTTTTCCTCAAAAAAAAAAAAAAAAGGGAGAGAAAGAAAAGCGGGAGAGAGCTTGTTCCCAGGTTTGGCTTATGAAACATGAATGAGTCATGCTTATTTGAAGGTGGAACTGTTGATTACTGGGCATTTAGCAATTTAGATAGAAGTGTGTCTCGGCCAGCAGTGAGATTATTGCTGCCTTATCTGGTAGATGACAAGCATTTGGCATGAACATGGCATCTACAACTATGATTTTATCTTACCATGGTAGGAATGAAGAGCTTGAAGGTCCACAACTTGAGTGATGCTTAACTACTTCATGTACCAGAGCATCCAAGGAGATATCTGCAAAGGTTAGTTCTAGAGGAGAAGACTCCTGCATATGGTGAGCTAAAGAGAATATGTGAAACTCAGCTTGGTGTAGTTTCCCGATGTTGCTTGCCAAGGAATATAAAGCAATTCAATTCTCAGTATTTCCTGAACCAGTATGGAACAGTAGCACTGGTGAATGGTCTATGTCAATCAGCATGGTAATCTCTTAGCAACCGGCACGTGTCCAATATTCCTCTGAGTGTCAATATAGGGAAGTGAACGTGCATGAGCCCAAGCTCAGAAATGCACATTGTTACTGACAAAGGTTGCTTTGAAAAGAGGAGAGGGGATCCACCACTCAAAAGATCTCATCAGTGGACAATCAACATGGACATTCATCAACAAGGTTCCATCCCAAAGGCCGAGTGTACAACACGAAGAGACAAACATCCATCAACCTTCTCCATGGTAAGTATCTTTACTCTGGAAACACCATAACCATGATAGTTTAGGAAACCTCTTCGTCAGCATACCCTTGAGCACTTAGCTCAAGACCCGCAATTTTCGCACCATACTTCTTCCAATGCATTTTCCAAGTAAGCATGCGTAGGGCTACATTACAAGGCCGTGCACAAGGCACATACTTTTTTTCCACCCAGGCACGAACACACTTACCCATCATTCATTATGGGTTATGAGTAGTTGGCATGACTGCTCTCAACATCATCTTTGGAATAGCTAGCGGACATCTTGGGAACACCATCCATATCTCGGAAGCAAATTGAAGCCAGTAGTTGCTCCAAATCACTCTCGACAACCTCTTTTGAGCAACTTACAGTTTTGAAAGCTAACAACGACACATTCTTGTTGGAATCCAAGGAACCAGCTCATACAACGGATGGACACCACCTCTCAAAGCACTACATGGAACAGCCCTTCCAACAAGGGTCTGTCAGGGACGACAGACTCGAGAGGGGGGGGAGTGTTGAAGCTCAAAGTCAAGGACAAAGCATGGAAGCACATCTAAGAGGTGGACACACAAGAAGAAGGAGCAAGTAGGGAGCTCCAAGAAGTACATGTCAACTTTTCATAAGAATCCCCTACAAAAATAGTGATTTCCATCACTAAAACCATTGTAAATACCATTTTCTATTTTGGTAGCTCCATTTTGTGCAAGACGAGGAGTCCTCGAGCTTGAGGAGCATTAGAAGTATCATCCTACCAATTTTCATAATTTTTAGACTTCATTTGAGCCCTCAAATAAGCCCTGGAACCTAATTTTTAACTAGGCCGGACACTAGGTCTGGACAGGGCCAAAACTAGTCAAAAAACTATAAAAAGAGCTAGAGAGCTCATTTTTGGGGTTAGCTGGTTAGAGAATAGAACTTTTGTAAGAGAACTCTTTTGCAATCTAAGCTTTCCATTGTTCCTCTCTTTGATCGTACTTTGTGCGCGTGTGTGTGTATGTGTGTGCATGTTTGTGTGCTTTCACTCACGCACTTGTGCCTTCACTTGCTCGTGGTCTTCATACCGGTCCTCACATCTCCGCGGATTGACAAGTAAAGGAGGTGGTGCTTACGCTTGAGCTACAGTGAGTGATCTGCATCACACATAGAGAACCCAATGCTGGTTAAGTAATGAGCAATCCTTGCATGCCATGCACGAGGGATTTGCTTCAGCCCATACAAAGCCTTTTGCAACCTGCAAACATAATCTGGATGCTTTGAATCTTCATATCCTTGTGGCTGGTCCATATATACTTCTTCTTGTAACTCACCATGTAGGAAAGCATTCTTCACATCCATCTGATGCAA
Source organism: Ceratopteris richardii (assembly GCA_020310875.1). NCBI lineage: Eukaryota > Viridiplantae > Streptophyta > Polypodiopsida > Polypodiales > Pteridaceae > Ceratopteris > Ceratopteris richardii. The sequence goes on from CM035438.1 coordinate 126,610,822, forward strand.
AGTCCATCCTTTTGCTGTAGCTAATGCAACAAGTGTTCTGACAGTAGACATTTTAGCTACAGGGCTGAATGTTTCCTCATAATCAATGCCATATGTCTATGCATAACCTTTAGCTACCAATCGTGCTTTATACCTACTTATGCTACCATCAGCATTATGCTTTACCTTGTAAACCCATTTGCAGCCTATGGGTTTCTTTCCTTGTGGCAATGGAACCAGCTTCCATGTATCATTTCCATAAAGTGCAGCCATCTCCTCATCCATAGATTTTTCCCAATCTGCATTACCAATTGCATCTTCAAAACAAGAGGGTTCAACATCTTGTATTACCTTTGTAATGTAAGCACAATGGCAAGCCATGTAACTATCGTATGTCAATTGTTGCACTGAACTACGCATCCTCCTAGATCTTCTTGGTCCTGGGTCACTTTTCCTTGTATCATCTGCATGTGCCCTTCTTACTCCTGGAGTCTTCACAGAGGGCAATCCAAGTTCCTCATCAAGACTCTTTTCTGAACCACTTGAATCTGCATCAACATCTTCAAAACCTGCACATGTTTTACTACCAGCAGAGAGCTTTTCTTTACCTTTCTTGGATGTATTTGATGAATTTGCTGGACAGAAATTTCCATGCAATCTTCCACTCCATGGATTTGAGTTGGAACTATTGCTTGGTGATGCATCTGGTCCACTCAAAACTTGAGATTATGCATCTGGTCCCCCTGCCTCGAAACTGTCCTCTTCCTCTTGCATGATTTTGTTGTTGACCTTGGTCTTGGTTACTATTTCCTCTTCCACTTCCAAAACCTCTACCTCTGCCTCTTCCTCTGCTAGAGTAGAATACCTGCTCAGAACTGGGCTTTCCTTGGGATTTTGAATCCTCACCAAGATTTGTTTCTTCAATAATTAGCATAGATACGAGATCAGTAAAATTCAGAATATTTTCCCTGGTCTGTATGGAAGTTCTGAACTGCTTATATGTAGCTCCTAAACCACGAAGGCACACTTCCACCTTATCATCATCATCTACATTCATGCTAATCGATGCAAGTGACTCACATATGATTTTGATTTTTAGAGTGTAGTCACTTACCGACATGCTCTTCTTTCCCAATGTATGCAGCTCGTTCTTGAGTTGCAATTTCCATGCCTTTGTATTGGTCTCATACAAAGTGACCAAACTGTTCCAAGCCTCTTTTGGAGTCTTGGCATCCTGTATGTGTCCAATCATGCTATCCTGTATGCTAACAGATAGCCAATACATTACCTTTTGTGCTCCTTGATTCCATTCCTCATATGCTCTTAACTGGTCTGGAGTCGGATTCCTTTCTGGTAACTACGGAGCATTTTCATTCTCTCCTTTGATGTACTTCCAGTAGCCTTTTCCCATCAAGAAATTTGTCATTCTGAATCTCCAAGCATGGAAGTTTTTCTTGTCTAGCTTATCGCTCATAAGCTGACTCATTCCATTTGCCTTTGCCATTTCTGCAACAATTCACAACACTGCAAAACACTACAAGTAGCACTTTTGCTTGAACACTATCGCACTATGACGTGACAATTCGATCTCAGAAAAACACAGTTTTCGTGTATCAACAGTACACGAAATCACTTGAAATTCTCGATCTGGAATATACGAGGTTGCCGAACACAATGCAAGTTACAGTTTCTGAAACTGAGCTGGTTTTTCTATGGGCCCCACCTTGTGGGCTCGAAACGGAGGTCGAGATAGCTCCGAAACTTTGATCTGACAAAAACGAGTGACCCTAAAGGGATAACTCGCGAAAATATTTTGAGGTCTTCTACCTTCACGTCGATTTTCGTAGCAAATGGAGGTCATTTGTGAAATCGCGTTTTCTCCATGCCTTGCCGCGTAGTCTTCACCGTCGCCTTCTCCACGAGCTCTCTACAGCCACGCTCGCTCTAATACCATGTCACGAGGAAGGAGATAAGAAAGAGAGCTCACACACACACACTCTCACTCTCAAGGAGAAGCACACACACAGATTGAGACAAGGAAGAATGATCTTCTTCTTCTTCCTCTTCTATTACAGAAAAGGAATGTACAAGAATGACCTAAAAACAAGAATACAACAAGTGCAATATATAAAGATCAATACATAAGGAAAACCCTAATGTCCGCGAATGAGTGAGCTGGCAAGAAACAAATGTGCCATCACTCTCGGTAGATAAATCTAATAAAGCTCAATGAAGTATCCTTTACATATACTGGCATGACCACTATACATGTTTGAGAAATGAAAAATTGGTACGTGTCATCTTGGATCATCACATGTTGAGCTTGATATCTCAACACCCTATGTACGATACTTCCTTAGGAGGAAGTTTTCCAAGTTTTACTATGTTGGCTGCTCTCATTGTTTGAAGTCATAACTTCCATCCATTTTAGCAGGTTTTTGTGAGCTAGTCAAGGTGCAAGTTATCTGTTTTGCATCAACTTGTTCTTGTTGATGGTCCAAAGTATCTATTGGGTTTTATTGCACTACCCAAAAGCCTACAAGGTATACTTTATATATCCAAAGAGCTAAGGATGGCTCCTATGTGGGTTTTCTAGACCAACTTCACCACTTTACAACTCAACTTTCAAAGCCTCTCCAAGCTTCCCCAACTTCCCTCAATGGTATCAGAGTAGCCTGCTTGGCAAATCAGAATGGAGGCTTAATTGCAAAGAAGAAATCTATATGGGATTGTATTAGGTGATGAAGCAATGCCTATTCCAAGATCCAAAGGAGGACCTACTCAAGATGAAACAGATAGGCTCACACGTTGGTGTGCAAGGGATGCTCAAACAAGGTCATACATACTAAACTCTATCTCTAATTTTCTAATACCACATATTAGAGGATGCAAGACATCTCAAGAGAATTGGGATGCTCTAGAGAATTTATTTTCTGCTAGTACAAAAGCAAGGAAGAACCATCTTTCGAATGAGTTCAACTAGATGAAGAAGAGTCCAAAAAAACCATCACTGATTTTGCTACAAAGTTCAAGGAGGTTCTTGATCAATTGGCATCCATTGGAGAGTCAATTGAAGAAGAGGACATCATGAGGCAACTTGTCAATGGGATTAAAGGTAAAAAGCAATGAAAATCTTCCACCATAGCTTATGATCTCATCATGGATATGCAAATTACTCTAGACTTGAACATCTTTCTTGGAAAAATCTTCAATCAAGAGGACAACAATAGCATAAAGGAAGATAACTCCTATCATGGTAACTCAACTAGTGCTCTATATGCAGATAAGAAGGACAAGAAACAAAATGCAAGAAGAAGGAAGAAGATGAAGAGGAGACTTCCCAAACCAACTTTGTAGGCAAGAGCAAGTGGAAAGGGAAGAATTAAGGACCAAAGCATGACAAAAACAAAGGCCAGAATGTTCAACCTTGTGCCATCTATGATAAGGCCAACCACACCACTCAGAATTGATGGTTCAATGGGAAGACCCAAAAAGGAAGTGAAAAAGGTGGATATAGTAGAATTAGAGGTAGAGGTGGACACAATTTCAACAATAACAATAAAGGCCATAATAGAAGGGACTATAACATTTATTCTAAAGATCAACAACATGAAGACTCATTGCTCTTGATGAATCTAAGCAATAGGGAAGCTAAGAAAGATGATAATTTATTCTACATAGATTCAGGATGTTCAAATCATGTTGCAAGCAACATACCTCTCTTATCTGATTTGGAAAGTCCAAAGCATAGACATGAAGTTCAAACAAGGGATGACACAAAGAATAGTGTGCAGAAGATTGGTAATGTCAAAGCGTCCAATGGTAGAACAAATATTCTCTGCAAGGTACTCTATGTTCCGTCTATTATAGAAAACCTAATAAGTGTAGGCCACATAGCTGAGAAAGGCTTGCAAGCTAGGTTCTCCCAACATGGAGCTTTTGTGGAACATCCATGTCAAGGTTTCAAGAAGATAGCCAGAGGTGTAGGTTCTTTACTTTTGAAGTAGAAGCCAAAAATAAAGCTTTATTCAACTTTGGGCCTGAAACCCTAAGCGAGCTTGAAGTGTGGCATAAGAGGCTATCTTATGTGAATGAAAGAACCTTAAAGGATAAATGCAGGCATCAAAGTGGTCTTGGATTACGAACATATCAAAAAAACACATGAACAACAAATGTGATGCATGTTAGATTGGGACGGCACAAAGGCAACCATTCAACCAGAAAGGCTATATCCACAACAACTTATTGGACTTAATACATACAAATTTATGGGGAGGAAGTGAAGAACCTTCATTGGCAAGATGAAGGTATTATGTGGCATTTATTGATGACCATAGTAGATTGACTATTATGAAGTAAGAATGTAGTGTTTGATTACTTCAAAAACTATCTAGCACATGTGGAGAATCATATAGGTAGATCGCTCAAGAAGCTCAAGTCTGATGGAGGGGGAGAATACTTCTCTAAAGAGTTTGATGAGTTCTTACAGGATAAAGGTATTAAAAGGAAAGTGGCTGCCAGGCGCTCTCCTCAAATGAATGGAATTGTAGAGAGCAGCAACAAGACATTGGTTGGATAAGCCAAAATACGTAAAGAGAAGAGGTTCCCACATTATCTATGCGTACAGGCTATTTCAACTATTATGTACCTTGTCAATAGACTACCATTCAACTTACTCCAAGGTATGACTCCTCATGAAGCATGGTATGGAAGAGAACTTAGTCTTGGACATTGCAAGGCGTTTGGTTGTTAAGCTTATGTTCATGAACCATCACAAACAAAAGGTAAGCTACATGAAAGGGCAACAAAGGTAGTGCTTATTAGATATGAATCATCTTAGATGTGTTACGAGTTCTATAATCCTTCAACCAATCAATTCACTATAGCTAGGGATGTTTTGTTTGAGGAACATAGGTCTTGGTATGATGAAGACAAAAGGAAGGTAAATCTAACATATGATATTGATTCTGATTCTCATCAATTAGGAAGCAAGCATGGTACAGAGGTCCAAGATCCAAGAAGTGATACAGATGATGAACAAGATGAAAAGGAAAAGGATTACAAACTGTGAAAGTCAAGAGGCAAAGCAAAGATGCAAGAGTGTGGACAATGCTCCAAGCAAGCACCTAGAAGATCATCAAGGGAGAAAAGGCAACCAGAAAGGTGTGGATATGATTCCCCTTTTGTTACAAAGCATTCAATCTACTTGTCAAAGGACTCGATTTCAATGGAACCCTCAACCTATGAAGAGGCAAAGGGAAACCCTAACTTTGAGAAGGCCATGAAAGAAGAAACAGATGCATTGAAGGAGATGGGCGATTGGGATTTTGTTCCAATGTCACACAATAAAAAACATAACTGGTTGTAGATGGGTATATAAAGTTGAAAGAAACTCACATGGATTAGTTTGTAGGTACAAGGCAAGATTAGTTGCAAAAGGATGCTCACAAATTAATGTTATAGACTATGAGGAAACATTCTCACGAGTTGCAAAGATGACTACAATTAGAACATTGATAAGTGTGGGTGCTGCAAGAAATTGGAGACTCCTCCAACTTGATGTAGAAAATGAATTCTTAAATGGTTGGATCAGTGAAGATGTATACATGACACAAACACTAAGTTTTGAAAACCATAATCATACATGTTATGTTTGCAAACTTAAGAAATCATTCCATTGGATTGAAACAAGCTCCTAGGGCTTGGAACTATACGATAGTTACATACCTTCAAGATCAAGGGTTCAAACCTTGCAACTTAGATTAGGAATCAAGCGTGATACATAGGTCCAAGATCAAGGGTTCAAACCTTGCAACTCATCAAGGTCTTGGTATGATGAAGACCAAAGAAAGGTAAATCTACCAAATGATCTTGATTTTGATTCTCATTAATTAGGAAGCAAGCATGATACACAAGCTCAAGATCCAAGAAGTGATACAAATGATGACCAAGATGAAAAGGAAAAAGATTACAAGCTATGGAAGTCAAGAGGCAAAGAAAAGATTCAAGAGTGTAGATAATGCTCCATGAAAGCACCTAGAGGATCATCAAGGGAGAAAAGGAAACTAGAAAGTTATGGATATGATTCCACATTTGTAACAAAGCATTCAATCTACTTGGCAAAAGAATTGATTTCAGTGGAACCCTCAACCTATGAAGAGGCAAAGGAAAACCCTAATTGCGAGAAGGCCATGAAAGAAGAAATAGATGCATTGAAGGAGATGGGTACTTGGGTTTGTTGGAGGATAATTACTCCTATGTGCACAACAAAAGAAAATGAACCCTCGTAGGATCCTAAACTGTTTTTAGACATAGGCTTTGTATTTTCTGAGTTTCTATAAGTACATGCAAAGACTCAAAATAAAACTTTGCAAACTTCAATTAGACTGAGATATTTAAAATGATAGATTGAGGCAAGGAAGAATGATTTTCTTCTTCTTCTTCTATTACATAAAAAGGAATGTACAAAAATGATGTAAAAGAAAGAATACAACTACTACAATATATAAAGACCAGTACATAAGGAAAAACCTAATGTTCACGAATGAGTAAGCTGGCAAGAAACAAATGTGCCATCACTCTTGGTACATAAATCTAATAAAGCCATTGAGTCCCTGAGATATACAGGTGTGACCACTATACATGTTAGAGAAATGAAAAAATGATACATGTCATTCTCGATCACCACATGTTGGGCTTGATATCTTAACAGTCATTAGCAAACCCATTAGTTCAAATTGAGGAGTGTTTCGAATGAATGTACACCACATATCTAAATATTGTACTATGCATTAAGGACTGCGACAATGGAGTTTCTTTATATGATAACCAAGCATAAATAGTAAACAATGTAGAGGTCAAACTTTTTCTTCTATTAAAATTATAACAATCTCTTGCTATGCACAATCTCACTAAATATGTCCTACAAACTAGTTCTTCACTTGTTGAAAGTTTCTACTTATCATTGGAAAAATAACCATTTTGTTCCTTCATGATGTCTATCATTGTAAAACATTTGAATCATCACTCCCATCATGTAGATCAATAGATTCTAATCTCTATGAGAATATCACTTCTTCTAGCACTTATGGACCACATGCTCATCGTATCATTCTATTACTAACCATAGGTTCTATTCATCACCAAAAGAAGATGAGCATTTCAATATTGTGCCAGAGGATTGATGCACTATCTCCGAGCCACAACCTTAGCGCATAATTAATCAATCTGATATAAGCAGAGTCATTTCAAACTATAATGTGCATTGAGACTTTTCATCAATACTATTTGAATTACATAGAGTCATCAGAAAGTATCTTGTAAGATGAACATTGCAGAAAAGAATTAGTATGATATTCAATTTGACAAGAAATTATACAATGTTGCAATTGTAGTTATTGATCTATTGACCTATATATAACTGAAAAACGTCTTTTCCAAAGACTATCCACAACATCTAGTCATGTATGCAATTATAACGAGTATGTAATCTGAAAAAATATTTTAAACCACATATTTGCAATATTTACAGGTGGTTCCACACAAAGCTATAACGAAGGAGTGCTCTTCTTCCGTCTGAGATGCATTGACATCTACACACAATTCAAAGAGTTACTCCATAGTTTTTATTAGAATATATGTAGAGGAGATCCCTGTCGGATCTTTCATCAGAACAGAGCATCTTGGGGATCCATTTCGATAGTGCTATGCATTATTCTCTTTTCTTAGATGATTGCAACATAGTTTCCATAATACCAGCTCACAAATCAATGACATACTCAACTCGCAATCATATGCCTCTATATATAGCTGCTTGAATCAATGATGACCACAAATGTAACTAAAGTCCACAAGTGCATGTGCAATCTCCTCCACTCCTTTGATACCTTCCACTAGAGTCCACTCGTGATTGGAGTGATCTTGTCCACTACTTTAGTAACTTCCACTAGAGTCCACTAGTGGTGTTTGTACTCACCAGTTGAGTTATGTCTCTCTAGACTCAAGTTAACTCACATTAACTTGAGTTAGAAGGCTCTAGAGCTTCTTAGGCAAAACTCTTTCCCCATGCTAGCCATGGGGGTTGAACCCAAGACCTCCTTCGTCACAACCTTGAGACTTAACCACTAGGCTAAGTGGATCACTTGAATATGAAAGTACATGAACTTATGCTTGAGTCTATTCTCGAGATCTTTGGTCCTACACAGGAGTAACCAAACACTATCTGATTTCAGATTTGTGTGAAGCGACCAGACTCCTAGGCCATAGAATTACTTTATTACATTCTTCCCTCCTTGGGAAAGATTTTTTTCCTAAAAAATAAAGCTATATATAGTATCCATAGGCAACCCTTGAGCCTCATGTTCTAATACCTAAAGAACATGAGCTTTCATTCGATCCATCATCCACTTAGATTTTGAAAGTAGAAAACCTTATCTATCATTGAACAACTTAAAAATTGAAAGTTGGAAAATGTTGTTGGATTTTAGAAACCTTTTCCCATGTTGATTTTTCTTCAGTTCCATCCTTCCATTTTACTAAACACTCTTTGTACAAATGACTTCTTGTACGTTTATCTCAAGTGCGAAGTATCCTCTCATGTTCATGAGGAATTGTTTCACTTATGGGAAGTGGAAGAATAACCTGTTGTCCAACCAGAGTATCTGAATCTGTTAAACTCTTTCTTAGTCAGCTAACATGAAACACTAGATGAATCCAGCTATCTTCTAGACGTTGTAATTCATAAGCACATAAGCCAAATTTCTTGGTAATTGGAAAAGGATCGCAATATCTTAAACATTTTTTATCTTTCAAGAACATGAAGATAAACTTGATCGCCAAGCTGAAAAGTAATATCTCTTCGCTTAGGATTGGCATAAACCTTTGCTCAATCTTGAGCTTTCTTTAAGTTTTCTTTAGTTGTTTTTAACTTAAAGTTCATGTCTTGAAGGAACTCTTGAGTTGCTTGAACTCGTTCATTTTGAAGTCCTATTGCATATGGAGACCTAAGCTGGAACCCATTCAACATGAATGGAATAAATTCAGTTGATGAATTCTTGGCAATGTTATAGGCAAAACCAACCAAAGGGAGACTATCTTCCCAATATGTCTGTTTGGAAGCAACATAAGCTTTGAGTATATCTTCCAAGATTTGATTGAATTTCTTGGTCTATCCATCTATCTCGGGATGTCCAGCCATACTTAAACTTAGTTTAGTTTCAAGTCAACTAAAGATTGCTCACCAAAAAATGACTTGTAAATTGAGCATCTCGATCAGAACTATGTCTACTAGAAGACCGTAGATTCTATAAAGCTGATTTACGAATATCTTTGCAAGTTCTAGAGTCTTATATATATTCTTGACTAGAATAAATCAACTACAATCAATCAATCAACTACAATCCAGACTGAATCAAAGACTTTTTGAGCAAGTTTAGTCAATCAATCAGCTATAATCCAGATTGAATCAAAGACTTTTTGAGTGTGTGGTAACCCTGAAATGAAATCCATGGAGTTACTTTCCCATTTTCCATTGGGAATCTCCAAAGGATGTCGCAATCCTCCAACTTTAAATCATTCAAACTTATTGACTTGACATTTATGGCACTTGGATACATAGTTTTGCACATCTTGATGTAAACTAGGCCAATAAAAATGTTGCTTAAGTAACTCATAGGTTCAATTGATACCAAGATGTCCAGCACTTAGAGCATTATGGCATTCAAAAAGTACCTGATTTCATATGTCTTGAAGACTTGGGACACAAACCTTACCTTTATAAAGCAAATATTAAGCTTGGAGAGAATATTGTTTAAACTTTTCCTCAGAAGTACTTGCTTCATTTTCTCGAGCTTGTTCAACTGCCTTCCATGCTTGATTGTAGCTTGGATCTTCTTTACAACTTCATATCAAAGTTGAAATAAATTCACTTTGAATTTGTACAAAAGTTAGGTTGTGTAGCATAGGCATCCGACTTAAAGCGTCTGCCACTGCATTGAACTTTCCTTTCTTCTACCTTAGTTCATAATCGAACTCTTGTAACAGTTTGGCCCATCGAGATTTTCTACCTCTTAATTTTGGTTGGTTTGCAAACCACTTGATGCTCTCTTGATCAAAGACTATGGTTAACTTTGGTCCATATATGTAATGGCACCATTTCTTCAAAGCATAGGTAATGGAACCATTCCTTCAAAGCATATTTATAGCGAACATCTCTTGCTTAGAGGTAGAATATTTGTGTTGAGTAGGACTTAGCTTGCTACTTTTGAAAGCTATTGGTCGACCTTCTTGGCTTAGTAGTGCTCCTATTGCACATGAACTTACATCTGTTTCTAATTGGAAAGGTGTATTCGGGTCTACTATTTATAAAATCGAGGCCAAAGCTAAAGCAAGTTTAAGCTCTTGAAAGATTCTTGATTGCTCCTCTTTCCAAGTAATCTTCGGATGCTTCTCTTTGAGCTAGTCTATCAACTACTATCTTGGTGTACCTAACTACAAACTTCCAATAATCTCTTGCCAATCCGATAAAAATTTGTAGTTCTCAAACTGTCTTGGGCTCAATCCATTCAAGAATCACTTGGACCTTATCCGGGTCTAATTTGATTCCTTTCATGGAAATAAGATGGCCTAAATACTTTACTTATTGGGTAAAGAAATCACATTTTGACTCTTTATCATAAATTTGGTTATCGCAAAGAAGTTTAAAAACGTTTTTCAGATGTTCTAGATGACTTTCATGATCTCTATTGTAGATCAATATGTCATCTAAAAAATCTACTACAAACTTCCCTAAGTATGGTTGTAAGACTTGATTCATCAAGCTCATAAATGTTGTGGGTGCATTTGTCAACCCGAATGGCATTACCAAAAACTCATAATGACCGTACTTTGTACAAAAGGCTGTCTTAGGAATATCATCATGTTTGATTCTGATTTCATGATATCCTTGGTGTAAATCAATCTTTGAAAAGATTTTAGCTCCCTTTACATTGTCGACGAGATCTTCAACCAACGGCATGGGATACTTATTCTTTACATTAAGATTGTTTAATGCCATGTAATCCATGCACAACCTCATACTACCATCTTTCTTTTTTACAAAAAGGGTGGGTGCGGGCCAGGGGGATTGGCTTGCACATGCACTTGTGAACATTAGTTACATTTGTGGCCCTCATTGATTCAAGTAGCTATATATAGAGGCATATGGCTGGGAGGTGAGTATGTCATTCATTCATGAGCTGGTATTGTGGAAACTTGGATGCATTTGAACTCAAGACCTCGTCCTTCACAACCTTGAGACTTAACCACTAGGCTAAGTGGATCACTTGAATATGAGAGCACATGAACTTATGCTTGAGTCTATTATTGAGATCTTTGGTCCTACACATGAGTGACCAAGCAGTATCCGATTTTAGATCTTTTTGAAGCGATGGGACCCCTAGAGCATAAGATTACTTTATTACAAAGATCAGCCCCCAAATATGATTGTTCCTTCCCCTCCAAAACAAAGCATCATTGTGGCATAGTTATCCTCCACCTCTTGCATGAGCCACCAAAAAGAACTCCACTTTTCTTCAGTTCATGTTGATACTTCCATGCATAACTGCTACTGCTCCCCCCTTCTCTTGAACCAAATTTTAAGGCCAAATAGGATTTTTGCCTTATGTGAGTTTCATAGTCCTTTATTTTCTCTCCCCATGGATGGCTTCTCAATTGCTATCTATGCACCCAAGTTAATGCACAGAGTCATCATAAATCCTCTTCGGTAATACACCATCATCCTCATTACGATAGGACTTCTACAACTTCTAAACTTGTTTCTTCTTCTCCGACTTTAGGTTTCGATCTCTCCACACAATACCCACATCATGTGCAAATGCAGCCTTCAAACTCTTAACTCTCACAAAACTCAAGAAATACAAATATACATGTAGAACTTTTTGAATCCTCTAGCTGCCTTCTCAAGATTTGGAGGTGATGGTACAAGGAGCCTATTGCAAGGATTGTGGCAGGGAACATTTAATAAAGGATTGTCCAAGAAATCCTCAAAAACAACAAAACACATCTAATAACATACCATTAAAAACAGTCAACATCATGGAGCAAGAAGAATTGAGCGACCTTGATCAAGTAAATGTAAATGCTATAACAAGGGCATAAGCTAAACAACAGTAAACAACCAAGGAACAAAATAAGAATTCATTTCCAAAGGAGAAGAAAAACAGACAAAAAGGGAGATGGGAGAGAAAAATGAGAACGGGTAAAAGTCTAGAAGAAGAAAATATGGAACGACCAAAACATAGCCCACCCCAAAAGACACAAACCCAGCAAGAGATAAGAAATTCACAAAGTCTGGAAACTTTGATAAAAGCATACAAGGGAAGAATTCAAGAGGGATCAAATCCTACAGACCATGTAATGGCTTATCCTATGCCGGATATAGAGCATGAAAGGATGCAAAAATGCAAACAAATCATACATGAAGCACAACTCAAACTGGGGGAATTAGACAGTTCTCAAACAACAGATGGGGAAACAAAGGCAACAAAAACAAGGGAAATTATTGATCAAGAAGATAACTCACAAATAACATTCCAGGTAAATATAAACAAATAATGTACAATCTTATACCACACCACAATGGAGGAATTGGTAAAATAGAATCCTCACTTACAATACAAAATGAAAAAATGGGAAACAATACCAGAGAATTCTGATCCACAGCCACAAGAATTGGAAGAATTATTGTACATTCCTATTGATAAAATAGGAGGATATTGTGAAGGAGAAGAAGGGAACTCAACTCTGAAAATACAATTTGGTACAAATCATGCCAAAGCTATATTGGATAGTGGATCAGGTGTGGCTATGATGACTAAACAAACCTGGGAAAGATGGGGAACAAATGAATTAGTACCATTAAAATGAGATTACAGCTTGCAAATGGACACATAGAAAAACCCCTAGGAATATGGGAGAAAGTGATTGTGGACATATGTGGAATAGAAATAGAGCATAATTTTTCCATAGTTGAATTTCCACAATCCACTTCATATGAAATCATCTTAGGAAGACCATTTATGAGGCAAATGCAAATTGTACAAGATTGGGGTAATGATTGCCTATATCTTCAAAGTAAAGGAAGGATAACCAGAGTGAATTTAAGAAATGGTCAATATTGTGACATGTCCCCTCAAGAATGGTTCAAAATACATCAAAATCAAGAATTAAGTGAAGAATCAGAGATTGAAGATCAGAATGAAACAGAAGCATCAATATGGAAGTGCAATGTAATAAGAAACCTTACAAGTAGAAAAAGAAGATTAAGAAAACAAGATTGTGTAGAAGGAAGAAAATTACAGGATGAGAGCTATATACCACAAAAATTCAAAGATGAATAATTTGAGCCTTATGGTTGGAACCAGATTTTGGCTACCATGGATCTAGCCAAGGATGAGTATGTGGGAGTGAAATTCCAAAATGAAGAAGGATATGATATCTTTCACATAGGAATACAAATGATAAAGGTATCAAAAACAAAAGAGGACCGGGAAAAAGAAATGATATTGAAAAATGGTAAAACACAATATTTGGAAGAGGTAAAAGCTACAGATGCAATAAAAGATAAAATCTCAGGCAAATATAGGAAAAAAAAACACAAGGAAATAGAAAAAAACCAAGAGGATGAGAAAAATGAGAAAATGACAAACAAGGATCATCAGTTTGATGTACCTGCAAATTTCAAGACTTATGAAGTAGAAGACAGACTACTTCTAAAAATGAAACCAAAGAGAGAAAAGAAAAAAGGAGAGGCATATGACAATGAAGAATAAACTAAGAGGGTAATGATCACCCAGGAAGAGGGGGAAGAAAGACATATTGTAATAGTTGATGACATGACAAACGAAGAGGAGGAAGCATTAAGAAATTTGGCCAGAAATTATAGGGATGTGTTTGCTTATAGCTACAAGGATTTGAAAGGAATTGACCCTAAAATATGTGAGCATAAGATTCCTATTACACCTGATGCAAAGCCTAGCAAACAAAGACATTACACATTTAATGATAAATACTCTGCCAAAATAAAGGAAGAAATTGACAAGTTGCTGGCTGCCAATTTCATCTATGAGATTGAGTATACAGAATGGATATCTCCTATAGTTGTAGTACCAAAAAAAATGGGAAACTCAGGGTATGCATTAACTTAAAAAAAGTAAATGCTACAACTATAAGAGATAGCTACCCATTGCCCATAACAGACCATCTTTTAGAAAGAGTGGCAAGGAAGGAGGTCTATAGTTTTTTAGATGGTTTTTCAGGATACAATCAGGTACCCATAGCCTTGGAAGACCAACATAAACCTGCCTTTTCCACAGAATGGGGAAATTATGCTTTTAGGGTTATGCCCTTTGGGTTAACTAATTCCACAACAACTTTTCAAAGATTGATGTGTCATATCTTCAAAGAATTCCTAAGGAATGTAATGGAAATTTATGTGGATGATCTTTGTACTTTTTCATTAAAAAGACAAGATCATTTGAAAGATTTAGAAAACATATTCAGGAAATGTAGAACATACAGAGTATGTTTAAATCCAGAAAAGTGTGTGTTTTTTGTAAGACAAGGGAGAATGTTAGGTCACATAGTCTCCAAAAATGGAATTTCAACTGATGAGAGGAAAATTAAGGCCATAGTGGAACTTCCAAGACCAACAAATGTAAAGGAAGTTCAAACTTTCATGGGACATTGCGGGTATTATAGAAAATTTGTACACAAGTTTGCTGACATAGCAAAACCTCTGTATGCCTTAATTACAAAATTTGAGTGGACCACCAAGCTTTTGAGACTCTAAAAACTTGTTTGGTAAAAACACCAATTCTAAAAACACCACAATGAGATAAAATTTTCCATGTTCATGTGGATGCTTCAAATTATGCTTTGGGATGTGTGTTAGCACAACCAATAGAAGGGAGCAAACTAGACTTCCCAGTGGCTTATGCTAGTAGGCAATTGAATTCAGCAGAGAAAAATTACACAACCACTGAAAGGGAAGGGTTGGGAATGATATTTGCTGTGAAAAAATATAGACATTACCTTTTGGCCAACAAGTTTAAATTTTTTGTGGATCACCAAGCTTTACTCTACTTAGTAAACAAACCTTGTCACACTAGTAGAATAGTCAGATGGTTTCTTCTACTGATGGAGTTTGAGTTTGAGATAGTGGTCAGACAAGGAAAGACTCATTTGAGAGCAGACCATTTGTCCAGAATCCAGGCCAAAGAGTCAAGTTCACCCTTAGATGATGAATTGCCAGATACATATTTGTTCAAAGTAGAAAGTATTCCTGAATGGGCCATGACTTTAGTACCTTTGCTAACCATGGGACCCTGCAGAACAGTTGGAAATAACATAATTTGGTATTACAAAGCAGGAATTTTATGCTATTAGCTGGACATTTGTATCAGCTTAATCATTTGGGCATATTGGAATATTGTACTCCTGAAGTGGAGCAACAAGAATATCTGAGAAGAGCTCATTTTTGGAACCCTTGTACTCATGCTTCCATAACAGTCACCCTAAGTAATCTCAATAGGATGGGAGTACATTGGCCTAACAAAATTCAAGATGTAACAAAATATATTGCCAATTGTTGGGAATGCCAATCTTTGCAAAAATAAGAAATTATAACCTTATATTGGTTTCAGAAAAACCCAGAGTGGAGTGCAAACATAATTGAGGAATTAAAAAGAAACAAGAAAGGAAAACAATTAAGAGCTAGTGCGGACTCAAAGAATCTACAAATGATTTCTGAAGACTATCAGTTGATAGGAGATCAATTATACAAGAGAGGGATGGATGGATATTTAAGAATTTGTGTTCTTGAAAGTAAATATATGGAAATGTTAGAGATGGCACATTCTGGAGTGGCAAGAGGACATTTTTCAAGTGACAGAACTGCTAAACTCATATTATATTCTGGCTTTTGGTGGCCAACTCTATTTCCTGATGCAAGAACATATGTAAAAAGATGTGACATTTGCCAGAGAGTGAGTCAACCAAATAAAAAAGATAATATGCCATTAATACCATTAATTTCAGCAAGAGCCTTTAGTAAATGGGGGTTGGATTTCATTGGATCCATACATCCTCCAGCAAAACAATCCCATGTTGAATACATAATAGTGGCCACATATTACTTGACCAAATGGGCAGAGGCTAGAGCTACAAAAAAGAATGATGCTCATACTACTACAAGATTTCTCTATGAAAATATCATCACTAGATTTGGACTACCAAGTGAATTGGTAAGTGCTAGGGGGACTCATTTTTTGAATCAAATCATAGAAAACATAACTGAATATTTCATGATTAGTCATAGAAAGTCAGCCCCATATCACCCACAAGCCAATGGGTTAGCAGAAAGTACTGATAAAGTACTTTGCACTGTATTGTTGAAATTGGTAAACACAAATAGGAATGATTGGGATTCGCAACTAAATCATGTCTTATGGGCTTATAGAGTGGCCTACAAAACTGCACTGGGGACCACACCATTTAATTTGGTATATGGTCAAAATGCAGTTCTACCATTGGAATTCCTCATTCCAAAACTAAAAGTGGGTAGTCAATATTTATGGACTGGTCATGAATTATCTGAAAGAATAGTGGAATTGGAAAAACTGGGAGCTTCTAGACTTCAAGAAATTATGAGCATATATGCAGATAAGAGAAGGCAGAAAGCTTATCATGATGTGCATATTAAAGAAAAAGACTTGCAAGAAGGAGATCTAGTTCTGGCCTACACAGTAAAGGAACATCAAAAGAAATTTTAGAAGAAAGGGCATGTACCATATATCATCAATGAGCTCAGTAATAGTGGACTTCCATTAACTATTTCTAAATGGAGAAGATTGCATCAAGCTCAAAACAAGAAAAGAGGAGAGAATTAGGCATGAGGCTCAACAGGAGGCAATGGAAAGGATAAGAAAAACCAAAAATCTTAGAGAAGTCCTTTTGTGTGAAACACCTCTAAGAGAAAGAGAAAATTTGCCTCTTATAACAATGAATTTTTAGGATGAAATAATCAAAGTTTTGATAGGTTCAGGTGCACAAGTAAATTTGATCAGTTCAGCTTTGTTCGATAAGTTTAACCTAAAAAGGACTAAAAGCAAAACATTTATCAAAACCTTAGAAGGACGAATAATACAAAGCATGTCTTCACCTTCTATTGAAAGTAAGTTCAATGAAGAATATATGAGAATAGATTGTGAAGAATGGCCAGATCACATGATGACTGAGAAATTGATCTTGGGACAACCATGGCTAAAGCAAGGTAAAGTAATTTTGGATTTTGAAAAATGAAGCTTAAGTTGACAATAAATGACAAAAGGTTTTTAATGTTTTTACTGAGTAATGAAGAACAGGAAGATCAACAGGATATTCATGACTCAAACCTGGAAGGATTTACTTTTTCATTAGAAGATACAAAGGCATTACCAATACAACCACTTTATGATCAAGCTTCATTCAATCAAAACCAGGAGGGAATTGAAGGAACAAAAGATGGTGAAGAGACAAAAGAAAGGTGGCAACTATGGAATAGTCAAAAGCATAAAGGCATCAACATAGGAAGAGGGTGGAAACAAAGTACATACAAGCACTGCTCATCAAAACAATATCCGAGAACAAAATGGATATGGAAGCCAAAAAATTCCAAGAACAGTCTATCAAAAGAAGATGGGTTTATCCCTCGAACAGGATCAACAATGATCAAATATTATTGGGTAAAGAAATCAGATTTGATTCAATGGAAAAAGAACATGATTATCTGATATACATTTACAAGTACACCATGTTGTGTCAGGAATTTTACAAATTCCAAAGAATTGCAGTCAATTACAAAACATGGAAAGCAGTAGGAATACATAGGTTTTTGGATGAACCCATATTCTTTATAGACTTTGAAAGAGTGGCACAGGTGATGAACAGTTTATTAGAAGTTGGGAAGGGCAATGAGGCATATTTTAGGTGTACTGTCAAGAACAAAGAAAACTAGGAAGTGAACATTACTATAAAAGTAGAGCATATCAGGGAAGCTCTTCAATTTTATACTATGGGAACCAAGTTGGACAATAGTTTTGTCAAGAAAAATAAAGCTACATATGCAGGATATTTGAAATTTCTTGATTTTAAAGGAAGATAGAATGAGGAGTATGCCATCAGAATGTTTTTGCAATACTTCTGTTTTCCAAAACTACCTAGATACACCATGCCACATAGACCAGTAACATTGATTATGTTTAATAATAAGGACAGAACCAAACCTTTTGGAGTGATGGATGTAAATCCATACATACATGAGCAATTGAAGGAAGCAGCCAAACATTGGGAGCAAAATAAGTACATGAATGGAGCTCAATTCTTAACAAGAATTACATATCATGTTCTAGGAATGGAGGATCTGTTGAAGCTGGCTCCAGAAGCCCAATACTTCAGAAGTTTAATGTCAGGAATTAAGAGCCTTTCTAAAATAATGACTATAAAGGAAATGGAAGCCCAACCAAGTATGAGGGGAGCAGAATGGAAAAGAAAGGGAATTTCAGAAGAAGTTATTCTTGTAAAGAAAAGAAGAGTGTATCCTAGAAAGGTAGAATTAGAACAGGTGGAAGCAACCAAGGAAGAGCATGAAGCTGCTCAAAAGCAAAGTACAGTCTTCAAATGAACCTCATCCACCTCAGACATGTAAAGAGCAATTGTGTACTTATTTGACCCAAGGGAACAATAAAAGGGCAGTATATGAAGCTTAGTATCAAAAGATGTTGGAGGACTACTCTTGTAAAGCAACTGATTGGATCCAAGAAGAAGAAGAACACTATGAAGAGCTGCATGATCAGATGATGGCAGCAGAAACTGAGGAAGTTTTTGTCAAAAAAGAAGCAGAATTGTTAGCCTATTTCAAAGACCTACAAGGACCCCCTGAATCTAGGACCACAGTAGTAGTAAAGAAGAAGGTTCAGAAGAAACCTGTACAGAAAAGGAAGTTGACCAAGAAAAATAAAGGAAAATCAATAGTAGAACCTGTACAAAGGATGGAGACAGAAAAAGTGACAGTAGAAGAAAAAAAGAAGGAGGAATCCATTGCTATAGAACCAAGAATGGACAAATCAGGGATAGTTGGATCTTCCCAGTTTTCTTCAGATTCAGAAAATGAAATTGAAAAATTTTTGTAAAAAATCTTGAATTTATCAGTTCCTAGCACACCAAATGTGACAACACAAGCCTCTGAAAAAAATAAAACACCAGAAGATTTGGGTGAGAAGTCACAAGGAAAACAGGTTCAAGAAGAAGTAGCAAAGCAGGTTAGCCCTGGGGAAGAGAGAAGGATACTAAAAGGTAAAGCAGTATTGATGGAAAAAGAGGTTGAAGTAAGGAAGGAGTTCAGCTGTGGATTAGTGGATTTAGGATTGAAGACAGTATCGACAAAACCTTCATAGCAAACCTATTTCAAATTTAATGAAGGGAAGTTAGAAGCAGAAAAAAGAAGTTCAGTTATGCAGCTCAGTACAGAAGCAAAAAGACATAGATCAAATTAAGAAAACTGAGGAGGTAATAGAAAAAAGGAACTCCCAAGAAGTGGAAAAAGGAATTACAGAAAAAGAGATAAACCAAAGCATAGAAGACATACTATATGACTTTAATTATAATGAAGATTTCACAACTACAGAAGATCAGGGACAAGAGGAAGATTTGGATCTCATGGATATAGATAAGCAAGAGGAAGGACAAAAGGAGCAGATAATTAATAATCAAATAAAGCTCTCTGTGGAGATTGATTCAACCCTAATTCAGGAAAAGGAAGGACATATCCTTGAAGAAGAACAACAAGGAATAGAGAAAAAGAAGGCAGAAGAAATGGAGACAACTAAAGACACATCAGGACATGAGAAGAAGGAGGATCAGATATTATAATATGAGGAAAATGTTGTAGACAAAGAAGAAATGAAAGCAGATAAGGGCTATGAAGAACAAAAGCACCAGGTCATAGAGTATGAGGAAGAAGATGAAGAAGAGAATGATTGCAAAGAAGAAAAGCAGATAGAAGTAAAACAAATGGAATTAGAAGCTGGGTTGGAAAGGATACCTAAAGATATAAGATCTGCTTGCAAGGTTATTATGAGCAATATAGAACAGTTCAGACCATCAAGTAGAAACATGATCATATCAAGAATGGTGGCTGAATCTGAGTTTGTAAAAGGCAACAGAATCATTAATGAGCAAAAGAAAGAAAAGGAACAATTAGTAGAATAGTTGAAAATTGTTCAAGAAAGGAATGAGGATTTGACCAACATAGTAATTTCCTTGGTAGAATTGGAAGTTCAACAACAAAACAAAATTCAATTTCTTGAAGAGAAATGTGCAAAACAGATAGAGCATAATGGTAAAATGGAGATGGAGCTGAAGAAAATTGAAGGGAGATACAAAACATTGCAGAGTTCATATCAAATTATGGTCAAAGCAAATGAGGAAATAAATAAGTTATTAATGGAAGAAGGCCAATTAAAGGAAGAAAGCAAGAATGCACAGGTAACACAGGATGAGAAGGAAGATCTGAACAAAGAAATTATGAGATTGCAAGCAGAGTTGAAAGAAGCTAAGGAGTTGGAAAAACAAGCAAGTATACATGTTGCTACTTCAATGAGGGGATATAATAAGCTACATATGGATATACAAAAAGAAAGAAGTGATTGGTAGTTGAGTATAGAAAAGGAAAGAAATGAGTGGAAATCAGAAAAAGAATTATGGAAATCTCAAAATAGAAGTTTAATGTTGATGATAGAAGAGCTACAAAAAAGATTGGAAAATCCACAAACCCAGGTTGAAGAGCAGGTAGAGACTACACAAGCAGAAGACTATGAAGTAGGAGATGATAACAGAACCCAACATGGTGATGAACAAGAAAACAAAGCAGTAGTAGAGGAATACTTAGAAGAGTTTGTTCAGAGACTTCTAACAGACAGAGAATCTAGAATGGAGTTTATTAGAAAAATGCATAATGAATATGAGGAACAGATTGTTAATTTTGCTTTGAACAAAGGAACAAATCCTGATCAACACCATTGGGCAGCAGATGTTTTAGGCATACCCTTTTGCATGATTATTGAAAGCATTAAAACTATCAGTTGGCAAGGGTAGGATTACCTCCAAACAAGTATTTGGAATATGAAGAAGACATCAATGTGACAAAGGAATTATTTGAAAAAGCCAATCCTAAATGGAGAAACAGGTGGTTGGACACTAATAAAGAATGCAGAAAAATATGGAAAGAAGCACCTATTCAGCTGAAAATCAATCCAGCATATTCTCCAGTAGCAAGGAGAAGGGACTGGATAGTCTTTTGGGAAAGAAGAAATGCAGGCTAGATTCCATCAAAATGGTTGAACTTTCCAAAGATAGCTGGACCAAAGGCAGGAACATGGCCAACAAAGAAATATATGGTGGACACAGCAGAGTCAGTCATATCCACATATAAAGATGTTAATGATCCAGCTTGTATTTTATTGATCAGAGTAATGAGACTCATATTGGCATGTATAGAGACTTTTACAGACACAGATGTCAGAACTCTCAACTACATTGGCTTTAATTCACCATCTGATGCTTTATTATTTGATCTCAGTGAAACCCCAGACAGGATCTGTTTGATGGCTTATTATAACAGAATAATATTTTTGGGAAGTCATTATCTTCAGATTTTTGAGGATGCATTTGATTATGGATTCTTTGAGAGAGAATCAGAAACCTTTGGAAACTTATCAGTAGTGACAAAGTCTCGACTCACTGCTTATGAAGTTGCATACATGGAATACCTAAAGAAAGATGTAATAGATAAACTCGAGGCTGATGTGCAATGGAGAAAAGCATTTTTTGAAATGGTGAATAACTTGAACATCACAGAAAGAAAAAGTCATGACCTATTGTCACAGGTATATCAAAGAAAGAAGAAGTGAAGGAAGCACTCATTATATACCAGCAAGAATATCTTTTGTCAGGATTCAAAAGGTCTAGGAGGGGAAGAATGTTAGAAGAAGAATTTTATGAAGAGGAATATTTGTAAAATGATAAAAAATTGTAGAAATATTTATGCAAATGATGTAAAAATGAGGAAGAATCTTCTTCATATAGAATAGCTCCATATGTATTTTTTTCTAGAATTTTTGGAAACTCTTTGATAGCATATTTTTAGATTAGAAGGGAAAAGGACCAAAAATCAAGTGTGAA
Source organism: Ceratopteris richardii (assembly GCA_020310875.1). Lineage (NCBI taxonomy): Eukaryota > Viridiplantae > Streptophyta > Polypodiopsida > Polypodiales > Pteridaceae > Ceratopteris > Ceratopteris richardii. The sequence continues at coordinate 126,633,076 of CM035438.1, forward strand.
AAGGGACACTTGAAAATGTATAAAAGATAATTTCCTCTATTTTGAGAGGGTTGGTTAATTGTATTTTGTGCTATCCAAGTAATGAGAAGATTTTCTTGCAAAAAATCGTATTTCTTCCTTTCAAGTACTTTCTTAGATTTGTGAGTCTATTCTATGTGTATCCATGGAATTTGTAAGCTTCTATTGTATATTTGCAGAAAATCATATTTCTTCCTTTCAAGTACTTTCTTAGATGTGTGAGTCTATTCTATGTGTATCTATGGAATTTGTAAGCTTCTATTGTGTATTTCTGATGAATGTGTATGAAGAGAGTTGATTCTTGATGTATGGAGTAAAGAATTGCTGAAGAATAATGCTGGAGATGGAAATCGTCTATTTTCATAGAATCGCGATTTTCTCGTCTGAAGGTTACATGTATCATTTTTGAGATTTGACTTCATGATTGTGTTTTGCTGAGAAAATAACATACTTCAAACACCAAGATCATTAAAAATATTGTTGATTAGCTCAAGATAATCCAAACCCTAGAAATTTCTCTTCATCTTCATCATTTCTCAAAAATCCAGTTACTTTCCTGTTATTTTTTGGATTCCATCATCTAGAAGGGGTTGTGGTCTCTTGTATACTTCCCAGATTGACAAATGTAAGATGTATTGTTGATTCTTTATGCTAAAATGATTGGAGAGGACAACTCCAAAGGGTAACAACAAACACCCCTTTGAGCTCTATGGTCCCTAGTTTGATCTCTTTCCGCTCTCCCAACTTCTATAGTGGTTCTTTCTCTCCCTGTGTGATTGATGAAACTATTCTCTAGTCCTTCCTTGTTCTTCTCTCTATGTCCTTGAGATGTGACGATACCCAAATTCTCCTTAGACACATGTGATCTCAACTATGGAAAAACTAGTTCTCCTCCCCAGATATATGCATGATGACCATGTTCTATGACTTTATACACCCTTTCTGAAGCATCATCTAAGTATGATGTTTTCCTTAGGACCTCTAGTCCTTTAGCTCATAAATTGTTGTTGCTCCCACAGCCATAGGATGCTCTGGCTTATATCTCCAAAATGCTTCATCAGTTTCTTTATTCCAAAACAGCTATATGCTCCTATTGTCATGGGGCATCCAATTAGGAGTCAACACTCTCATTAGCACTGATTTGCCTCTAGGCATACTAGGTTCTTCGACCTGTTTCCCTTGTCCATCCGCTCCTAAATCTGTAGTTTCTACCACCTCACCAAATTTGTTTGTTGAGTCAGGCTTAGTCATGACTATGTACATGGTTCCTTCTTTGTCTATGTAAACCTTGTTTTCAAAATTCACCTCTAGATGTTCTAATCCTATAGGTTGGTCAGGGTTATGTAATTGGATCACTAACCTACGAAGGCCATCTTCATATACTCGGGCACCCAATCTATTCATGCAGGGGTCCTTTGGTCTTCACTAGGTGGGCTACTCCAAACAAAACCCTTGGTCTCCTTGGGTTAATAGACATGTCTGAGTCGCTCATGTCTAAACTAACCTCGTATGGATTATTCCCTAACTCTTGAGCCCACAATCGTGTTGTAGTTCTCATGCTAGCCTCGGAAGATCAAACACGCCGCTTATCAGTTTTCCCTAAGTATTTCCCAGATCTAAGGTTCATTAATCCTTATGTCACCTTTTTGCACTCACCCTTCCAATTAAGTCAATCACTTAATTCTTTTGATTTTCCTTTTGAGTTCTTGTCTGTTCCAAATTTGAATTGTTTTGGTATATTCAATTTTGAATTGTTTTAGCGATGTGCAATCACATCACAAGGTTGTTTTGGGACTAGATCCCTATACCCACTTGCTTTCTCTCTCTCATCAACCACTTCTCACTTTTTATGCTAGAGCGAATCCTTGCTACTATATCATAGGCACTTGTATAGTGTCATTGAAAAGCTAAGAGGGCCCACAACTCAACTTTGAAGCTAGAAGGGGCTATTACTATGCAAGATCTTGTAATACCTACTCATTTCTTGGAGTGTCCATCCATCATTCCAAAGAGTGGTATCAGAGCAAAGCTAAGGTAAAATGGGAGATGGTTTTCTTTCTTTCATGGATAAATTGGACAGAAACAACTATCAAGCATGGTCCTTGAGGATGAAGACATATTTGCAAGGAAGGAGCCTTTATGGATACATCTCAAGAGATGAGGAGATGCCCATATTCAGAAGCAAATGACAACCTACAAGAGAGGAGCATGAAAGACTCAACACATGGTGTGCCAAGGATGCATTAGCAAGGTCTTACTTACTTAACTCAATCTCTGATTTTCTTCTTCCACATATTAGGAGCTGTAAGACATCCCAAGAGACTTGGGAAACATTGTCTTCCTATTTCTCTTCCAACACAAGGGCTAGGAAGAACCAATTGTGGATTGAGTTTACCACCCAAAGAAAGCAACCCAAACAAGGCATCTTAGAGTATGTGACCAAAGTCAAAGAAGTAGCAGATCAATTGGCAAGCATAGGAGACGAAATTGAAGAAGGGGAGATTCTAAGGCAAGTAATCACTGGTATAAAAGTTGATGACAAATGAGAGAGCTTCACAACTGCCATGGACTTGTACATGGATATGCCGATTCTAGAGCTTACCACTCTCATGGGGCAACTATTTACCCATGAAGCCAATCTCAACAAGAATGGAGATTCATCAAGAGGTAATAACTCTTCTGCCCTATACATTGATAAAATTAAGTCCCAGGAAAAAGGGAAGAACAAGAAGATTGAGGATGAAGGAGCTACCTCCCAAGCCAACTATGGACGGAGATGTAGAACCTCATGAGGAAGGGGCAGAGGAGGTAAGCAAGGTAGGTGGAGAACTTATAACTCCTCATCATGTAATATTTGTGGATTGAAAAATCATACTACAGATGAGTGTTATAGGAACTTCAGGAATCAGAGAGGTAGAGGATATCAAAGAGGTGGATACACACAATCAAGAGGAAGATTCAAACACCATCAAGGATACAATAACAACTACAACAACAACTACAATACCAACTACCAGGGAGGCTACAAATCAAGGAAGGATTACAATCACTACATAGAGGAGCAAGAAGATTCTCTTCTAATTATGAATATGACTTCAAAACTGGGTATAAATGATGTCCATCTCTTCTACATTGATTCAAGATGCTCAAACCATGTGGCATGCAATGTAGCTCTTCTCTCTGACCTTGAAGAGCCAAAGGGTAAACTTCAGGTACAAACAAGTGATGACACCAAGCACTCAGTGATTAAAGTAGGAAATGTGAAGAGCTCTGATGGAAATAGGAATCTGTTGAGTAGGGTTCTATATGTGCCTACAATTACCAAAAATTTGATGAGTGTTGGATAGATTGTGGAAAAGGGTTTGCAGGTTAGATTCAACCAATATGGAGCATTTGAGGAGGATCCTCAACATAGATCCAAGAGAATTGCCAAAGAAGAAAAGACAGGTAGATTATTCACTTTTGAACTTGAAGATACAAGGAAAGATTGCACTCTATAGCTATAAAGACCAAACACTATTAGAGCTTGAAATTTGGCATAAGAGATTAGGGCCTATTGGTGAAAGAACTTTAAAACAAATATGTAGAGACCAATGTGCTTGGGATACCTAATGTATCCAAGCAACACATGATTTATAAATGTGGTGCTTGTCAGTTTAAAAATCTCACAGGTTACCCTTCTCAAGGAAAGGCTACATGCATGAGGACTACCTAGAGCTTTCTACATACAGATGTATGGGGACCAAGTAAGGATCTCCCAATCTCAGGGTCAAGGTATTATGTATCTTTCATTGATGATTAGAGTAGGTGGACTGTATTGTACTTTATGAAGCACAAAGATGAAGCATTCAGTTTCTTTAAAAAGTATCTTACACTTGTTGAGAACCAAACAGGGAGAAACCTAAAGAGATTAAGGTTAGATGGAGGAGGTGAGTACTTCTCAAATGAGTTTGATGTAATCAAGAGAGAAATTACAACAAGGTATACCCTTGAGCAAAATGGGGTGGCAGAGAGGAGAAATATATTAATTGTTGAAACAGCTAGGTCAATGTTAAATGAGAAAAAATTACCCAACTACTTGTGGGCAGAAAGTGTGTCTACTGCCCCTTATTGTGTAAACAGGTTTCCATCCAAATCTCTTGATGGGATGACCCCATATGAAGCATGGCATGGTAGAAGACCTTCACTTGATTATTGCAAGATCTTTGGATGTGTTGCTTATGTGCATATCCCTTGTCAAATAACAGGTAAGCTAGAACCTAAGGCAAAGAAGTGCATCTTCATAGGGTATGACTTAAATCAGAAAGGATAGAGGTTTTACTTCTCCTTCAAACAAAGGATTCATGGTCAGTAGAGATGTTGTCTTTGATGAGAATGACTCTTGGTTTGAAAGTGAATGTAGGAAAGCAAAGCTACCTTATGACTTGGAAGAGGAGTTTCCAAGACTCACTAACGAGGAGCCTAATAAAATTGAAGACATTAACTCAGATGATGAGGACATCATCAACCTAGAAGAATTCAAGGCATGGAAGTCCAAAGGCAAAGTCAAGATGAAGAAATTGGGGGATATACCTAAATCATCCAACCAAGCAATCAGAAGATCACAATGGGAGAGCAAGAAGCCAATCACATATGGGTATGACACTTCCTTAGTAACTAAGCACTCTGTTTATCTTGGAGAAGACTTGTTATTTGAAGAGCCATCATCATATAAAGAAGCAAAGACCAAGGTAGAATGGAAGAAAGCTATGGATAAGGAGATTGAAGCACGTAAGGAGAATGATACTTGGGAACTAGTACCAAAGAAGCAATCTATGAAGGTAATTAGTTCTAGATGGATCTATAAGATCAAAAGGAATTCTGATGGATCAATAAGCAGGTAAAAAGCTAGACTTGTGGCTAAGGGTTTTGCACAAACCCAAGGAATTGATTATGAAGAAACCTTCTCACCTGTGGCCAAAATGCCAACCATCAAGGTATTGGTAAGTGTGATTGCATCAAAGAATTGGAACATGTATCAATTGGATGTAAAAAATGCATTTCTAAATGGCTCGATTTCAGAGGAAGTGTACATGTCTCAACCTCTTGGCTATGAGGGTCCAAGCAAGGTAATATATGTGTGTAAATTGAACAAAGCTCTTTATGGATTGAAGCAGGCAACTAGGGCATGGAACCATACGTTGACTACATATCTTTAGGATCAAGGTTTTATCATGAGTAAAGCAATTACTTCTCTGTTCATCAAGAGAAGTAATTCAGAGGTAATATACCTATGTGTATATGTTGATGATATCATACTCACATGTAATGATGCTAATGGCATCAAGTAGATCAAGAATGAGATGATGAAGGAGTTCAAAATTAGTGACATTGGATCACTAAAATATTTTCTTGGACTTGAGTTAGTCTACACTAACTCTGGAATTTATATTACTGAGAGAAAGTATATACAGCACATGTTGAAGAAATTTCATTTGTAGGATGCCAAAGTTGCAAGTACTCCAATGGAGGTAAACCTCTAAAATTAAGTGCTCGTGAAGGTGATGTGCTTGAGAACATTGCGGGTTACCAAAAGCATAGTAGGAAGCTTGAACTATGCTACATTGACAAGGATTGATATTGCTTATGGAGTAAGTGTTCTAATTCAGTTTATGCACAAACCTAGGGCACCTCATTTGGAAGCTGCCAAAAGGATTTTGAAGTATCTTAAGGGCACTCAAAATCAAGGATTGTATTTTTCTTATACATCAGACCTGGACATCAAGATATATTCAGATGCAGATTGGGGAGGTTGCAAAGATGATAGAAGGAGTACCTCAGGATACCTATCCTTTGTAGGTGATAAAACTATAGCATGGTCTTCAAAGAAGCAATCTACTGTTGCTTTATCTTCTATAGAGGCAGAATATAGAGGATTGGCAAATGCTACTCAAGAGTCCATATGGATCAAATTGTTATACACTGATTTGGGTTTTCATACTACATCTCCAATGATTTTTGGAGATAATACAAGCTCATTACATCTTGCAGCAAATCCTATTTATCATGCTAGAACCAAGCATATAGAGGTCCACTATCATTACGTGAGAGCGAAGCTATTGAGCAAGGAAATTTAGATGGCTTATGTATCAACTAATATGCAATGTGCATATTTATTGACTAAAGCATTAGATGGTACAAAAATTTGTAGGTTTAAGTCAATGATTGGATTGCAAGACATTCATGAAGATTAAAGAAGAAGAACAAGCCAAACTGTTTGGCTTGAGGGGGAGCTGTTGGTGTAAAGTTCAAGCCTACACATTTGGCTAGAAGTTCATGAATATTTGAAGCTCCATGGAAACCATTGCTAGGAAGTTCATTTACCTTTTACCACTTGTAAAAGTCATTCTTTGACTTGAAAGAATATTTGTAACTACCACTAAGTTCCTAGACTTGTTAGTTGGAAAAGCCACGACTCCATTTGAGGGAATATCTCCTAGACTAGAGTACTACTTGTAGTGAGAGCCAATGGAGGATTCAAATTCAAATTCAAATATCACATCTATAAAAGATGTCAAAAAAACTTGCGGTAGAAGTGACTTCATATCCGAGCTCTTCTTGACCACATTGTAAGAGATTGAGGTCTACATTGTAACCTACACTACTCTCCATCATTAGGCATTGATTATCAAGCCTATGAACTTGTACAACATTGTTGTTTAGTACAATAGATCTACATTACTCATCTATGGTCTCTCTGTCATAGTCATTCATAACAGTCAACTTGTACTGCTCATATCTCAGTCATGTCTCCACCATTTTCAATCTTCTAGAGCTTGTTCGAAGTAGCTCCAAATTTTCTACATGCTCACAAATGTTTACGTTAATCCATTCCGCCAATTTGGAGAAAAGTGTGTCGAAGCACTCACTAGTCAAACTTTGTAGAGGTCCTAAAAAATCGGGGGTAATGATTGAATGCTTAGTTGATTGCTCTGTGTATAGTGCATCATTTTAAGTGATTCGACTTAGAATCATTAGCTTACTAAGCTAATTAGATACCTCCAAAAGGAATTTTTCTAATTCCAACTCTAGTGGAAGCACTGAGCATAACAAGCAGTAGGTGTCGGAACAAAAATAGAAGGTTTTCATTAATCCTTCAACTTGGAAGTAGTCTATTTTGGTTCAGTTATTTCTCACATCATTTCCAAAGTACATAGGCACTTGTATAGATTGGAAAGCTAAGAGGGCCCACGAATCAACTCTGAAGCTACAGGGGGCTGGTACTAAGCAAGATCTGGTAGTACCTACTCATTTCTTAGAGTGAACATCTGACATTCCCAACAATCTTGAGATCTAATAGTTGGCAAAAATTTGCATTCAAGTAAGGAATAAGATGATTTTTCAAAAAATACCACATCTTGACCTACAATATTTTTTTCCATCAATGGATGGTATAAGCAATAACCTTTACTCTCACTACTATATCCAACTAATATACATTTCTTTGCCTTTCATCAAGTCTGTGAAATTGTTGTGATGGCACAAGAGCATATTGCAAACTCGCACATATGCACATATCACTAACCATTGGCTTCTGCCATCCCAAGCCTCATAAAATGTTATGTCTTTGAATGTTTTTCTAGGAAAATTTTGCATTACATAGTTTGCACACACGAACACTTTGATCGAACATGTAAATGGAAGATTCTTTCCTTTAACCATTCATTGTGCCATTTCAAGAAGTGTTCTATTCTTTTGCTCCACAAAACTATTTTTTAGAGGTGTATATGGCATTATAAATTGGTGCATAATACCTATTTCATAGCAAAATTCATTAAATGCATGTTACATGCATTCACCATCATGATTCAAGCAAAGAATCAAAAGCTTACCACCACAAAAATTTTCAGTCATAGCTAAAAATATTTTAAAATAAGAGAAGACATCATTATTTTCTTCCATAGGCCACACCCAAGGATAGTTTATTGGATCATCAATGAAGGTAACAAAGTAAACATGCTTTACAAAAGATGGAGTGTTCACCAAGCCACATGCATCACTATGAGCAAGTTGCAATTTCTATGTAGCATGTGTAGCACCATCCTTGGGAAAAGAATCACGATGCATTTTTCCAAGTATACAACCCAGACATGCATGGTTTTCATGGACTATAGTTTTGGCAAATCAATAAATATGTCGGTTTTTGCAAGTAAAGCAAACTATTGAACTTCAAATGACTAAAGCAAGCATGCCATAACTCCATTTCACCATAAAAGAAGTATGTGTAAGAGAGGCATTAGAGGAAATTATCTTATATGTATCCAAGTGATACAAGCATGTGCATAATTTCACAGACATCACAATAACATCATCATTGTTGAATCATGAACCATATATTTTTTATCAACAAAGCATACATGAATTCAAACACTTACAATAGTAGGAACCAAAATCAAGTTTTGTCTATACGGGGTGCATATAATGCATTCTAGAGAGTAAAAATACCTCCATTTGCAATTTAAACTAAATTTCTCCAACTCCATTAATAGGATATGAAGCACATTTTTAACATACAACATGTCCTCCCTTGGATGCCTCTTTAAAACATGCAAAAAATCTCTTTCATGAAGTGATATTCCTTAAAGCACCACTCTTTCTTCTTTTCATTATGCTTTGGAAAGATTTAAATCCATCTGATAGATCTTGTTTACATCCATTTCAAGCCCATCCTTACACCTATTAATAGTTCCATCCGAGTTTCTCTTTAGCATATAGATCAACTAGTTCCAATGAAGATGTCTTGGGTACCAACTCCCAAGTTTTTTTTCCTTGCAAGAACTCAATTTCTTCTTGCATTTGGTGGTTCCATTATGGCACCTTCTTTGCCTCCTCATAAGATGAGGGCTTTTTAGAGTTCAAGTCATGAGCCATGTAGATAGAGTGCTTAGTTACCAAGGAGGTTTCATAACCATACCTTTCTGGATTCTTCTTTTGCCTTCTAGATCTTCTGATGGTTTGTCGATAGGATTTTGCAACATCCTTAAATCCTCTACTTTGGATTTACCATTGTAATTCCATGTGTTGAAAGTCTTCCTCCATACCATGTTGCTACTCGATTTGATCATCTTCAAACCAAGATTTGTTTTCACCAAGCACTACATCTTGACTCACTATGAAACCTTTGGTGTTAGATTTATATAGCCTACAATCCTTTCAATTTAGTTCATAGCCTATAAAGACACATTTCTCTGCCTTAGGATCAAGTTTATCTCGGATTTAAGATATTATGTGTGCATATGAATACACCCAAATATCTTGCAATGATCAAAGCTTGGTCTCCTTCCATTCCAACCTTCATAAGGAGTTATACTATCCAATGATTCTAAGGGGAACCTAATTATGAGGTAATTGGAAGCTAGTACTACCTCTATCCATAGGCAATTTGGTAATTTCTTCGCATTCAACATAGGTAATCTGGTAATTTCTTCTCATTCGAAATGGGCCTTGTTGCTTCCACACTGGTCATATTTCCCTTCTCTACTAATCCATTTTGCTAAGTTGTGTTTCTCATGGTTATCTCTCTCTTGATTCTCTTATCTTGCGAGTAGGAATCAAACTCCTCGGAGAAGTATTCTCCCCCTCCATCAGACCTTAGTCTTTTTAGGTTTTTACCTATTTGATTTTCCACAAGAGCTAGATATTTCTTAAAATTGAGAACACTTCATCTTTATGCTTCATGAAATAAAGTATGGTCCATCTACTACAATCATCTATGAAAGACACATAGTAACTATTGGAGATAGATGTCTGCGGAAGCACGCGAACAACACAAGGAAGAAGAAGAAGCTTGGAGCACAAACACACAATAGTGAATGTATTACTAGAGAATGTACAAAGATAAGTAGCCCATTAGGGCAATAGGCGTATATACAAACCGGGGGAAAAAAACCTCCTAAAGAGGGAAAAAAGTGCCCCGACGGTCCTAGTGTGTTCACACACATCACTACCTAAATATATCAACAAATCCCCCTTGGGAGTGATGCGGTGAACAAGGAGCTGGCACTCATGTATAAGGAAGTGCCAAGCTATGTGGAAATCACTCCACCAAAGGAAGTAAGCCCAAAGCTTTGCGGAAAGCTTCAAACTTCTCCCTAGGCAGAGCCTTCGTGAAAAGGTCTGCAATGTTCTCCTGCATGGGCACATATGCCAAGCTGATCTCCCCAGCAAAGAACCTCTCCCTGACATAGTGATAATGCACCTCAATGTGCTTAGTGCGAGCATGGAACACAGGGTTCCTTGCAACTGCCAATGCGCTCTGACTGTTAGTGAAGATGGTGGTGGCAGAAGACTGGCCAACACCCAAATCAGCCATAAGGCGTCTGAGCCACACACACTCAACAGTCGCTGTGAAAGCTGCCCTATGCTCAGCCTCAAAACTGGAAGTGGCCACAGTAGGCTGCTTCTTGCTCAACCAAGATATACATGAGCTACCAAGCATGAAGCAAAAACCACTGGTGGACACACGAGTGTCATAGCAACCAGCCCAATCTGAGTCAGAAAAAGCATGCAAATCTGGCGGTAGTGATCCCCCCTTGGGATAAAACAACCCAAGTAGCCAAGTACCACTCAAGTAGCGAAAGATGCGCTTAACCGCCTTCCAATGCGTGACTCCTGGGCCATGCATAAACGTGCTCATCTGTGAGACAACAAACTAAATATCTGGTCGAGTAATGCATAAGTAAATCAAGCATCCAACAGCTTGCTGATAGAGAACAACATCAAATGCATCTCCAACATCATGAAGACTCCATCGTAAACCTGTCTCCATAGGAGTGGCAATAAGCTTACAGTCTTCAAGGCCAAAACGCTGCAATAATGTGTCAATATATTTCGTTTGACACAAAGCCATTCCACCATCAACTTGCATAAATTGAATGCCCAAATAGTGATGCAAATGCCCCAAATCAGACATCTCAAATGAGGCATGCAAATCAGCCTTAAAATCAGCAATATGCTTCTCAATAGGACCAGTGAGCAGCATGTCATCAACATAGACAACAATGATCAGAAGCACATCATTAGCACGCTTAACATATAAGGTGCTTTCAGTTGGACTGTTCTCAAAACCATGTGCAATCAGATAGGCATATATCTTCTCATACCAAGCACGTGGTGCTTGCTTTAAACCATATAACACCTTCTTTAACCTACACACTTGGTTTTCATGCCCTTTCTGCACAAAGCCACAGGGCTGAAAAACATACACTTGTTCATGCAAGTCACCATTCACAAATGTTGTTTTAATGTCCAACTGATGTACATTCCAACCATTTTGGCATAATTTTTGCCTGCTCAATATCAGCTCTCTCATCAACAAGTGCATCATGTAAATCTACATTAGAAATGGAATGATCTACATCATCATATGAAACCTGCAAAGGATGAGAAGTTGCCTCATTAGGACCAGCACTAGACTATCCACCTGTAAAAAGAGGCATCAAAGTATCATACATGTCTTTAGAGCTAACAGATGTCTCCTTAGTACATGAAAGCAATGGCTGAATAACATCTTCCACAGAGACAACATCACGGCTAACCAGAATGCGTTTAGCCTGTGGATGATACAGACGATAGCCTTTACTTTCAGAACTGTACCCAACAAAAATACATTTAATTGCCTTATCATCCAATTTTATGCGATGTTGTTCAGGCACTAGTGCATATGCCAAACAACCAAAAACCCGCAGATGAGCAACAGATGGCTTGCGATCATGCCAAGCCTCATATGGAGTGATAGACTGTAGCGCTTTAGTGGGACACCTGTTAAGTACATATGCTGCACATATGACAGCCTCAAGCCAGAAACTATGTGGTAAAGCCTGACTCTTGACAATACACCTCGCCATCTCCATGAGTGACCTGTTCTTCCATTCAACAACTCCATTCTGTTGAGGTGTATACGACACTGTACACTGGTGTTTTATCCCACGTTCAGCCAGAAATGCATTAAAATCAGAAGACATATATTCCCCCCCTCAATCAGAACGGAGGGTGCCGATTTTACATGCTGACAGATTTTTAGCCAAAACCAAAAACTATTTGAAGCACAAAAACACTTCGGACTTTGCCTTCAATGGATATACCCATGCATGCCTGGAAAAATCACCAATGAAAGTCATGAAGTAAAGATAGTTTCCAAAAGAAGGTGTCTGCATAGGACCACAGACATCACTATGTACAAGCTGCAATTTGTGCGTAGCCCAAACTGAACCATCTTTTGGAAAGGAGGAATGCTGCATTTTGCCCAAAATACAGCCTTCACATACATATCTTCCACGTGCCTCAAGCTTGGGCAAAGAAGACACCATATCAGATTTCTACAGGCGTAGAAAACTAGCAAAATTCAGATGACCAAATCATGCACGCCAAAGCTTTGCATCTGAGATAGCCTGAGAATCATGAACTGCACATGCCGAATCATTCACAGATCTTTCATAGTCTATGAGCTTATACAGCCCACGACATAGAATGCCAGAAGCAATAATAACATCGCCATTTGACAGATCATGAATTGTACATCTGTCATCAACAAATTTCACAACCAAGCCAATCTTGGCTAATGCAAAAACTGATAACAGATTCTTCTTGATCCCTGGCACAAATAAAGCATCTCACAAGGTGAAAGAACTACCATCAGCAGTAGTCAGAATGATCTTACCAACTCCCATGACAGGATAAGAGGAGTTGTTGGCACATGTGACAGTATTCCCTGTAGGCGCAGGCTCGAGTGAAGAGAAGAAACTGCGCTGCAAGGTAATATGTTTGGTCACCCCACTACAGACATGCACTGCTCATGAGAAGATGGGTCAAAACTGCAAACAATAGTAAACGCCCATTCTTCTTCCTGCACAAGATTTGCAGACTCAGTTTTTGGTGTAGAGGCCTTTGCAACAACCATTCCAGCCTCGTTCTTCTTTACCTCTTTTGCAACCAGTTTTGGACAGTTCTTTATGATATAAGCATTCCCTTTACAGTACTTGCAAAACAATTTCTGCTTTTCTGATTTCTTCTCATCTTTATCCTGGTTCTTCAAATGTGCAGCATTTGTAGATTTCTGCTTACTAGTAGAAGAGCTCCATTTTCCTTTGCCCTTCTAACTAGCCAGGAAAGCTTGATCTGCAACACGCATAATGGACCTGTTCTGCCTGGACTGATCTTCCTGCAACAGAACAGAGACTAACTCCTCAAATGATAAGGCATTCGGATTGCCTTTCATCATCAACCAAAAAGTAGAAGCAAAACTCTGATATGAATCAGGAAGACCATTCAGAACGGTCTGCACAAGTGAGCTATCTGGTATAACCTCATCAGCAGAAATCAACTGTTCCTTCAAATTTTTTATCTTTGTTAGGAAACTGTCCATAGAATCACCTTCATTCATGTGCTCACTCTCCAACTGTTTTCGGAGGTAAGCAACACAAGCCTCATTCCTAGCTTGGTACAATGTGGTTAGTGTATCCCAAGCATCCCTAGTTGTTCTGCAAGAGCAAATATGAGGAATAATGGCACGTTTGACAGACAAAGCTATCAATGCATGTGCCTGGGCATCTCTGCCATCCCAACGAATTTGCTCTACAATAGGTGCAACAGAAATAGCAGCACGAATAGGAATATGTGGAATATCATCTTCGACACCATCTTCATCAACTTCAACACCTGTATTTGCAGTACCTGTAGTTGCAAGTGTAACAGGACGTCTTTCAACACCGTGCACAATGTTCCACAGTCCTTTTGCAACCAAAACATGTCGCATCATATAAGCCCATAATGGGTAGTTGGTACCATCCAACTTATCCTCAATAGCCAACATACGGAATACATCACTGCTTTCAGCCATGGCCGGTGACTAAAATACCTTGATGCAGAAAATTGACTTTATCTCAAAAAGTTGAACAGAATTGCCCAGACGAGTTATGCTAGACTTGTAGCAAACTCCGAGACGCTTAAACTGGTGAACAGAAACTGGTAAATACCTTTGGCACAAAAAGACGAAATAGCCTGCACAAGCACTATGATAGTGCGTTCTGAGGCCGAAACGAGCTCAGATCGCGATTTCGCACCACACAGCGAAGCTGTTTTGATCTCGGAATCAGACTAAGTATGCTCACCAAAATTCGTGCAATTCTGAGACTACAAACGGAGGAGTGTCGACGACGCTCTAGATGAAGCGACGACCTGCTCTGATACTGATTGTTGGAGATAGATGTCTGCGGAAGCACGCGAACAACACAAGGAAGAAGAAGAAGCTTGGAGCACAAACACACAATAGTGAATGTATTACTAGAGAATGTACAAAGATAAGTAGCCCATTAGGGCAATAGGCGTATATAGAAGCGGGGGGAAAAAAACCTCCTAAAGTGCCCTGGCGGTCCTAGTGTGTTCACACACATCACTACCTAAATATATCAACACTAACTTGACCCTAAGATAGATGGCCCTTTGCTTGGTGCCCAAACATCTATCAACAAAATTTCTCCATGTTTGTACCCTTCATTTGTGAATGGTTGCTCTAATATTTCCCAAATTGACATGCATTGAACTTGTAAATCATAATGTGAGAACCAATCTTCTATGCCAAACATCAAACTTTGATCGGATTTGAGTATTGTAATTGAAAGCTATGTTCTAGTGTCTTGGAGTTAAAAGGTGAAAAATCTACCTAGTTTTTTGCATTTATATATCTTCTTGAAACCTTGATATGGATCCTCTACATAGGATCCATGCTTTGTGAACCTAATCTGTAACCCTTTATCCACAATATGAACTACACATATGTGGTTCTTAGTAATACTAGATACATAGACAACTCTACTCAATATATTCATATTACCATTAGAAGACCTTACATTTCCAATCTTCTCCACAAGGTGCCTTATGCACAAGGTGCCTTGTCTGATCTATCGTTTTTACCTCATGCTTATTCTTTGGATCTTCCAATTTTGAGGGTTGTGCTATATTCCTTGCTACATGGTCTGAGCATCCACATTCAATATAGAACTCATGTGATTTATCTTTCTTTCATTGTCATGTTCATGAGCAAGAGTGAATCCTCTTGGGACTGATCATCAGTGTTGCTTTTATAGTGTCGTCTTCCTTTATAGCCTCCTTGGTAGTTTTTGTTAAAGTTATTGTTGTCATATTAATTGTTGTATCTTCCTCTAAAAGCTCCATATCCACCTCTATTGTATCCTTTTACTCTCTAGTTCCTTGGGTTCTTGAAACAATGCTTTATGATGTGGTCATTTAATCCACATATAGCACAAGGTGAGGAGCTTTGAGAGCTCCCCCTACCTTGTCTACCACCTCTTCCTCTTCCTCTTGAGTTTCTACCTCTACTTGCAAAGTTAGCTTGGGAGGTGCTTCCTTTATCATTAGACTATTTGCCTTTTCCTTTGGCATGTTTACCTTTACTTTTTATCTAAGTGAAGTGCAAAGGATTTATAACCTTTTTTATTCTCACCATTCTTCATAAGTTTGGCCTCATGAGTGAAGAGTTGTCCCATGCGTGTGTTGAAGTTTAGCACTTGGAAATCCATGTACACATCCATGGCACTAGTGAATGCTTCCCACTTGTCATCATCCTTGATTCCATTGATGACTCTCCAATGCTTCCTAATTGATCTGCAATGTTCGTCATCTTAGTGATAAAGTTGATGACACTTCTCTTGGGATTCTTCTTAAATAATGTGAACTCCAATCACAGTTGGTTCTTCTTATTCTTGGTTCTTGAAGAGAAGAATGCTTCCAAAGCATTTCAAGTCCTTTGTGATGCCTTACAGCTTCTAATATGAGGAAGTAACAAATTAAGTATAGAATTGTGAATGCATGACCTTATCCAAAGCATCCTTTGCACACTTTGTGTTTAACCTTTGCTGATCCTCTTGAGTTGGCTGTCGTTTGGTTCTAAGTAAAGGCACCTGCTCATCTTTGGAGCTGTATCCACAAAGATCTCTCCCTTGATCATTTGGGTACAAGCATCCGCTCATCTTCGAAGGTGTATCCTTAGAGACCATTTTGAATAGTTTTTTTGATTCAATTTGTCGATTGAAGAAATGAATCCATCATGCTGAATGTCAAGACTAAGATTATGCTTTGAAACCCTTGTGAGGAGTGACGATAATATGCAGACATGAGAGGGTCCTCATAAAAACATGCTAGAGACCAGCCCAAATTTCACGTAGACTCTTTAATAGAATTCTAAACTTCCAATATGCTCAATAATATCCCTATTGTATCTTTGATCATGAATCTCATAGCCTTCTACGAATTGGCCCAATTCCTTTTGCAAAACTTTAAATCAAGTGATGGGTGAGCTAAAACAACTTATTTCATGAATTTAGAAGGACTATACAATGAGCTAGATGTATAAGAAGTTAGGGGGGTAATCTCTACTTTTTAGGAAGATCAAGATGCATAGACATAATCACAAAGATCTATTCATATCTAAGTGCACATAACTCCAATGACCATAAGAATTTGTAGGCATACTCAAAAGAGTCCTACTTCGCGCCCTAATCTATAAACAACACAATGGGATCATATACAACCTTCAATAACTTAGAGAAGTTGAAAAACACAGAGAAGTGTACTACAACAATGAATAATGAGTAATGTACATGATGAAATTCGAAGTAAATATATTTCTAAGTAAACTATGATAGATAGATGTCTTGAAGGACTCCAAGGGCTTCAAGGTAAGCATAATGTTGACTCCAATGAGTGTTATCTACAGATTCATATCCTACCATCAAGTAGATAGTGTGTATATACACTTATTCAAAAGTGAATGTTGGTTTGATCTACGTAATATACTTCCATGCTTTTAGAAGTTACATTTAAATTTTGAATTCAAACAAGTTCTTGGGATTTGGCTTTCAATGAAAAGATAGTGTCATGTTTAACCTTAGAAGCACTCAAATAGTGCATGTGTATACATAAGGTTTTTAGCTCAAACTTTAGTGAAGTACAACACATATAGTTAAGCACTTAGGCTTGCGATAAGCACCAAGAAAAAACTATAAAGTTTCTCTTTTCCTAGTAGCAAGAGGTTCAAAAGCAACTTCATGAATATTCAAGAAAGGGATTCATCAATCCTAGCTAGTCCCCTTTGGAATATCCAATCCTTCTCATTAAAAGGAAGGATGATTTCACGTGCCCTTGTGTTGACTATAAGGCCCGCTTAATAAAAAGTGGTAGTTAAGAATAAGTATCTGATGCTCCAAGTTGATGATGCCACTCTCAAACATCCTAATGCTAATAAAACTTATGGCCAAGCATACATAAGGATGTACATGCATATGTGTGATATCACAAATATAAAACTTATAAAAGCCAAATTATAAAGGCCAAATGATTAGGATCAAACTCTCTTTTTATCTCTCTTTCTCTGTTTTTCTCTCTCCTCTCTCTCTCTCTCTCTCTCCGCTTTTTGAATTCATCGTCTGTTAATTCCGTTTGCAAGACACCTGACGTGCATCTTCATCTATCAACAAACCTAGAGACAAAAAAGGACATAAAAGTCACACAAACAAACACATTAAAACAACACAAGAATACTTAAACGCACATATGTTATCATGCATTGAAACACAGATGCATCTAGGCATGCATATATGCATGGTACAACCAAGGTAAGTGAACGCCATGTGAAGTAGATAGGGGTTTCTTGGGCTTGACTTTGACTTGAAATTGACTCAACCATAATGGTGAGAGAAATAGGCATGAGAGTTTGAGAGTGTGAGTGTTTGATTTAGAGCCTTTGACTTTCATGAAAAGTTAACAACTATGGAAGGCCCTACAAGCAAGTTCAAAAGAGCATGGATTCTTCAATAGCCAAGATGTAATCAAATTCTTCCAAGTATTTGAGCATAAAATGGAATTTTTATGTTGTGTTTGTATCTTTGAAGCTTAGGGAATTTCAAGCTTAGGGAATTTCAGGAATTTCAAGCTTAGGGAATTTCAAGCTTAGGGAATTTCAAGTTTGTATCTTTGAAGCTTAGGGAATTTCAGGAATAGTTATGTCTGCAATCAATCCTAGAATTTATACCCTTCAAGATAAATTCCATACATGCGGTGAATTAAAGAATCCTTTTAGAGAAGAGTATTACGTAGAGGATCTAGACATGACCATACGATATTCATTTGGAAAGCAAAAACTCTCTCTTATTCACGTTTTGTCATATTCACATGAGAACCCTCCTCTCTTAGGACACATTCACTTCTAGTTTGTATCCATCACATCACTTGTATCCGTGATCTTTACAGAGCTATAACTTTTATTTGCATTTGGAATCGCTCATCCATCACATTAGTTGTCTCCATGTCCATTACACATCGATAACTTTTGTTTTTGTTTGGGATTGCACATGCATCACTTGAATCCATCACATCACTTCATTACACAGTAACAAAGAGTCTTAACTTTATAATGCTTTTATTTTACACAACGACAAAGATGCTTAACTATACTTTCCTCTATTCCTTCCTTAAATCTATTTAAAATTTTCCCATGGAAGAGCTTTGGTGAATATGTCTATTACATTATCTTTCATAGGCACATATATTAAATCAATACTCTAGATTGAAGATGCTCTCTTTACATAATGATAATGAACCTCAGAATTCTTTGTGTGTGCATGAAACACTAGATTTCTTGCAACTGTCCATGCACTATGACTAGATTTCTTGCAACTGTCCATGCACTATGACTATCACTGCAAATATGTGAAGGTGCATCAACATCCATGCATAGTACATTGGTACTTATTGAGCCAAGATATGCATGATCCTCCAAGAAAAAAAGCAATTACCACTAGTGGACATGCATGGGTCATAACCACCAACCCAATAACTATCTATAAAAGCATGCAAGCATGCTTGAACATCTTTTCCATAAAAGGGACCGAGATTCAAAGTGCCTTTGAGACATTTAAATACACATTTTAGCGGGTTGCCAATGCTTAGTGGCAAGGCTATGCATAAATCAACTCAATTTGGAAATTTTATATTGTATCAAATGCAACACCTACATCCTTTATCGAGAACCTAAATCCTATGTCCATACATGTTGAGATATGATTTCAATCCTCAAAACCAAAAGACTAAAGTAGTTTCTAAATGTAATTTTCTTGATGCATAATAATCCCCTCCAATAGATTAAAAAATGGATTCCAAGATAATACTACAAAAGACCAAGTTACATGATATCAACCATATGTTGCTAATACGCCATAAGCATTTCAACTTTCTCATGACATGATGCAGTCAAAAGAGTCTCATCAAGATAAGGAACAAGCACTATAAGATCAGCCCAATATTTATGTCCATAAGGTGCACTTTTACATGTAGAACCAAGAGCAATCAAGTGTTTATGTATCTTGTCATTTTTTTTTTCCAAGTGTATGAGAATATGCATTCACCAAGCACTTCTCAATGTGAACTATGTTTCTGCACACAATAATGAACTTCAAAAAAACGATATTGATGCGGACCCATGAGACAATTCAAAACTCATGTTTATTCTATACCTCTTAAAAGTAGTTGTTCCTTTTCACCAAATATCTAGATCCCTTTTTTCTTCTTGAAAAGGTCTTATGGAAGGCATGGCAATGGCAACTGAATCAAGAATCGAAGGGCCACACCTTGGAAAGACAAGAGAAGGGTTGATAATAGCATAAGAAGGGTGCATAAGACAAAAGCTTCTTTCAAGAGGTGATACACAGAGGAAGAGAGGAGAAACTTGATTGTTTGCTTCAACATGTAGAAAGAGGTGGATTCTTGTAGAAAACTCACTACCAGTGGAAGAAGAAGCCACATCTATAACAAGTTATCTTTTGACTCCCTTTGTACTGAGATTTCTGATTGGACATGTAATTATTGGTTATGTACATGAATGTGGTTGTATCCATCTCAATTCTCCCATTTCCCAAATCTAGGGCTTACAGTTCTCATTCTCTCAGCTCATATCTTTCCCACTCTTCCTGATATCCTTCATTCCAATGATAATCTTCTCTGTATGGTGATCTTATTCTTGAGTTTTCCTCTTCTATTGGTGTGTATTTGATTGGTACCACATTTGTTGGTAATGGAGGTTGTTGCCCAAGTACTGGTCTTGGTTGCTCAAAAAATCCAGATTCTCTTTGTGAATTATGTTGATTTGCATATTCTCTTTCCTTAATAGGTTGTTTATTGTAGAAGCATTCTTCTCTGGTATGATTTGTCCATTTTCTTTCTAATGTGCAGTATTTGAGTGTTTTCCTATCTTGCAAATGTTGTGGTTTTTGATATGGACATTGTTGTACCAAATGATTTTCTCCACAATTATAGCATTTTTTATTTGTTGCCATCCTAGTATTTATCATATTTGCCTTGGTGCTAACTTCTAGGGCTTTGGCAATTGCCTGTGCTAATTCTTCTACTGGTGGGATTTTATCTTCATTTGTTCTTGGTTGATCAAATGCTAATAGATCTTGTCCCCGGTTATCCTCTAAGTCTATTGCTTCTTTAACACATGCTCCTAGGTCTAGGCACCTTCTATAATACACCAAGGTTCTCAATTGGGCACTTCTCAATCCTTCTATGAATAGGGATACTTGTCTTGCCATGGATGGTACCTCCTCTCTGGGACATCTATCAATATACTACTTAAATCTCCTGGCTACCTCTCTGACATTTTCATCTTTTTGTTGTTTAAAGCTATGTATCAAGGTAGTTGTGCTATGTTTTATTCTAGTTTTTGAGAATTCCCCTATGAAGGCTTCTAGGAAAGATTCAATAACCGGATACATTTCCTTTCTCAAGGGAATGAACCAGGATAGAGCAGGTCCTGTTAGAGTTAGACCAAATGCCTCAAATTGGACTTTGTAATCCTCTACTTCTTCTGCTCTAATTAGTTGTCTAAATTTTGTAGCATGAGCATGAGGATCAGAACATCCTTCATATTGATTCTTCATACATTTGGCTACTTGATAGGGCCTAAGCATTCTTCCCTGATTTTTCCACTGATGTCTTCTTCTCAATGGAAAATCATTAAGTCCTTCTGCTTCTCTTTCAAAAGGGTTTGGGGAAGTATATATTCTCCTACCTTGTTGTTGTTCACTATTATTGTGAGTTTCATGTTGTCTTCCAAATCTAGTTGCCCTAGGTTTTGTTCCCCAAGGTCTCTTATCTACACATTGCCCTAAGTCATTAGAGTTTTCTGGGTCCTGTGAGAAGATGTATACACATCCTTGTATATCCTCATATCTGCCATCCTTAAATTGTGCTACTGGTGTTATATTCAGGGGAACATCTAAGTTTCTCAATCTAATGAGAAACTTATGCATCCCATCCTGATATACATAGGTTCCAAACCTATTGGTATACATATATTTGAGAATATTTCTATAATCACCAGTTTCAAAGGATTCATTGGTTTCATTTAAATTTTCCATATTATTTTCTTGTGCTAAATCCTTTTCTTGTAATTCTCCTATCACTGGCTCTATCTCTTTCCTTCATAGCTCTTGTTTAGAAGGTGTGTACAATTTGTTACCAGATCTAAGAATCATTCAACCAATTCACGATTCTATAAAGAGAATTGTGTTTTCCACGATTTTGTAAAGAAAATCGCGTTTCTCATGATTTTCTGGAGAGAATCGTAATTTTCACGATTCTGTGATGAGAATCGTGTTTTTCACGATTCTGTGAAGAGAATCGTGTTTTTCACGATTTTGTGAAGAGAATCGCGTTTCTCACAATTTTTTGGAGAGATTCGTGTTCCTCACAATTCTATGAAGAGAATCGTGTTTTTCACGATTCTGTTGAGAGAATCGTGTTTTTTTCACGATCTTGTGAAGAGAATCGTGTTTTTCACGATTCTGTGAAGAGAATCGTGTTTCTTACGATTCTTTGGAGAGAATCGTGGTTCTCACGATTCTGTGAAGAGAATCCTGGTTCTCACGATTCTGTGATGGGAATCGTGATTTTCACGATTCTGTTGAGAGAATCTTGTTTTTCACGATCTTGTGAAGAGAATCGTGGTTCTCACGATTCTGTGATGGGAATCGTGCGTGTTTTTCACGATCATGTGAAGAGAATCCTGGTTCTCACGATTCTGTGATGGGAATCGTGATTTTCACGATTTTGTTGTGAGAATCGTGTTTTTCACGATTTTGTGGAAAGAATCCTGTTTTTCACGATTCTCTGGTGAGAATCATGCTTTTCACGATTCTATGGTGAGAATCGTGTTTTTTCACGATTCTCTAGATAGAATCGTGTTTTTCACGATTCTGTTCTCAGACGATCGTGATTGCTCACAATCGTTAGAAACACGATTTTCTTATGAAAATCGTGCTCTCGGAATCGCAATTTTGTATTTTATTTCAGAGAATCGCGATTTTGTGTTTGCTCATAGAATCATGATTCTGTGCAGATTTTTGAAAATTTTTAGGTTGTTTATTTTTTAGTTTTTGTTTCTCCAAAAGAATCGCCTTATGAAAATTTTAGCATGCAATAAAAGAGTTTTAACAAAGTTATTATTTTTCCTCAGCAAAACTCAAAATTCTAAAATGTCGCGATTCCGTATTTTTGACTTTCTTCTATGTTTTCTATGTTCTAAACATTATATGAGAACTTGAAATAATGCAAAAATTTGTTGGGAAATCCTTACCTTGCTTGCTTGATCAGAAAATGTCCACAAACTTGTGGTTGCAGAAAATCGCGATTCTGTCCACTCTCATTCTCGCTCTTCCTCACTCAAATGAGCTTTTTTTCTGGGATTCCAAGTTTTTATATACTTCACACAATCACGATTTTGTGCGATATTCTCAAAATCTTTACTTTTCACTTGTTTAAGTTTTTACCCTTCAACACTTTTTATGGTTTTGATTCACAATTCCTAATTTTTAATCACAAGTTACTCCCTTTATCCCACTGGTGGAAATCGCGATTCTGTTCCTAATTTCTAAATTACCCACTTGATGCTCAATTCTCACTGATATTTAAAATTTGATTTTCTTCACTCACTCAACTTAATGAAACCTCTTACAATTACCTACCTCAAGACCTAAATGTTCAAAATGATTCAAATTCTTTATCTTATAGAAAGTCGCGATCCTGAGAAGAGAATCATGTTTTCTTGTACTTCCATTTTTTTCAATTTTTTGGCTTTCCTTTCCACTTGGTTCCCTTCAATGCTCTTTGCCAACTTCAAATCACTTGTCACCTGCAATTTTACACTATCAACAAAAATTAGCGATCCTATGAAGAGAACCATATTTTTCTGATTTTTTGGTTTTTTGCAGTTTTTTGGCTTTCCTTTCCACTTGATCCCCTTCACTCTTAACAACAACACTCCAGTCCACTGTCTAAGAAAATGAATTTTTTTTTGAATTTTTTTAATGGATTTTATGAGTTTTTTTAGTATTTTGCCCTAAATCAAGGTAAACACTTCACTTAGGGTTTCTTGTTTAGAGATCCATTGATCCTGTGCTTCCTGATTGGTTATACTCTTTTATGTTTTGCTATCTTATTAGTTTATGAGCAGAGCTTTTCAAGAAAATACATGCTAAGAAGTGCAATTATCAATTCATGCAAAGATAAACTCAAACATTTTTCTTTTCAAGATGCAAATAAACCTTTTCTCAAGATTGTTGTTTTGCCTTGACTAAACAAATGGATCTTATCTACTTGCATATAGCTACTTTACTTGACTTTCCTCAATGCAATCATGTCATCTTCCCAAGATCAACAATTTTGCTTGGTACTTGGTCAAAAAGCACTCTACAAATGCAAAAGATAGTCACATTTTACCTTGTCCTCAACTATCTTGATCCTGTTTTTCACACACCTGCACTTTACTTAAAAAATGATATGAGAAACTATCAATTTGCAAGAATTTCACCACTTCTTTATCTCAAAAGGCTATCTCTTGCTTTCTTTTCCCAAAAGACAAACAAAGAAACCTACCTTTTCATGTTTCCATTTCTTGATTAAAGAGTATTACCTTTTCAATGTGTTCAATACCATCAACACTAGAAGATCTAGCAAGGTCCAACTTCAATGAAGCTTTTGCTTTAGTCCCCGGCAACGGCGCCAAAAAATGTTTGTTGTTACCCTTTGGAGTTGTCCTCTCCAATCATTTTAGCATAAAGAATCAACAATACATCTTACATTTGTCAATCCGGGAAGTATACAAGAGACCACAACCCCTTCTAGATTATGGAATCCAAAAAATAAGAGGAAAGTAACTGGATTTCTGAGACATGATGAAGATGAAGAGAAATTTCTAGGGTTTGGATTATCTTGAGCTAATCAACAATATTTGTAATGATCTAAGAGAAAGTGAGGATGACAGGATGTAGATTCTGATTGTACATAGAGTGATGCCCCCTGAAAAGTGCATCTTTATGGTAAGACAAGGTAAGATACTTGGTCACATAGTCTCAAAAAATGGAATTTCCACAGATGAGGATAAAGTATGAGTGATCAAGGAATTACCCAAGCCAAAGAATGTGAAGGAGGTACAAGCATTTATGGGCCATTGCAGATATTACAAAAGATTCATACATATGCATGCAATCATTGCTAAACCACTATACAACTTGATAAATAACTTTCAGTGGATAGAAGAATGCGAGAGTTCCTTTATTGAACTAAAATGACGATTATGTTTTGCACTTATTCTAGCTGTGCCTAATTGGAACAGACCTTTTCACGTACACCTAGATGCCTCTAATCACGCCATAGGCTGTGTGTTAGCACAATCCACAGACAAAGGGAATATTGACTTATCAATTGCATATGCCAATAGGCAGTTGAATGCCGCAAAGAGAAATTATACCAAGATGGAGAGAGAGGGGTTAGGAATGGTCTATGCCATTAAGAAATTTCATCACTATTTATTGGAAAATAAGTTTATGTTCTTTACAAATCATTAGGCTCTCTTGTATTTAGTGAACAAACCCTGCAACATTGGTAGGCTAATATGTTGGATTCTACTACTTATGGAGTATGACTTCGAAGTCATAGTCAAGAGGGTAAAACACACTTGAGAGTAGATCATCTCTCGAGCATAACTTCAGGAGAAGCAGCTATTGGGGTAGTAGATGAGCTACCAAATGCTTAACTACTTAATGTCAAGACTGTTCCTGAATGGGCAAAACCATTAGTTCCAGTATTGACATATGGACCTAAGAATTCTCAAGTGAGAACCTAAGGGAAGGAGATAGTGAAAGCACAGAGATACCAAATCCTTGCTGGTAGTATCTATAGGGAGGATCATTAGAATATCCTTGGTCATTGCATAGAAGAATGCGAGTATGAAAATTGGTTGCAACTAGCACATGTAGGCGCACTAGAGCAACATCATTCAAAAAAGGGGACATTACTGAACTTGAAAAGGTTAGGCATGTATGGCCTCAATGGAAAACGATGTCCGACGACTTTGTGATGAATGTCCAAAGTGTTGTAATAGACCACTGATAGAACATGCCACTCTATACCATGTGGCCCTAATGCCGGATTGGAGTGAACCTTTGGTTAACTATCTGAGGATGAAGACTTTCCTAGAAGACATGACTCTCACATGTAAACAAAGTTTTTAACTTTTTTTGATTTATTAACTTTCCCGTAAAGAACTCCCATGCTCCATATATCATAATTTCCATAGACTATCTCACTAAATGGGTAGAGGCCAAGGTCACCAAGAAGAATGATGCACGCACGACTGCAAAATTCTTGTTTGAGAATGTCTTCACAAGATATGGGCTTCCTATAGAGCTTGTAAGTGATAGGGGTACTAATTTTGTGAATGATGTTATTGAATATTTATTACGGGACTTTATGGTAATACACAAGAAATCTACACCATATCATCCACAAGACAACGAACATGCTAAGAGTACTAACACAATTTTGTGCAACATACTGACCAAGATTGTAAATAATACACATTCGGATTAGGATCAGTAATTACACCATGCCTTATGAGCTTATCGACTAGCATACAAAACACTGCTCAATGCCACACCATTCCAGATGGTATTTCGTCAGAATGTTGTGGTGCCATTGGACTTTTTGATACCCACCCTCAAGATAGCTCAGGAGCATGAGTGGATAGGTCATGAAATTTCTCAAGAATACTTGACTTAGAATGACTAGGAGAGACTAGACTACGTGTAGCAGTAGGAATTTATGTCATTAAGAAGAGACAGAAAGCCTACTTTAATGCTCATATCAAGGAAAAAGGGTTATGATTAGGAGATTTGGTGTTAGTTTACACCTTGAAACAACATGCCCATAAGTTAGAGAAATGAGGATATGGACCCATAGTTATCAATAGGATATCAACTAGCGGTGTTGTCCAACTAGCAACTTTAGAAGGAGAGGTAATGCCTAATTGTATCAGTGGATGCAGAGTTAAGCTATATCAAGAACCCTTGATTGAGGATATACTTAAATGTCTAATTCTTGCCAAGAAGCAAAAGGAAGAGGAGGAACGCATCAGAGCAGAAGCTCAAGTGGAAGCTTTAGAATGCATTAGGTGCATGCAAGTAAGGAGGAGAGGAATAGGTAGAGAACCTCAATCAAAGGAAAGGATATACCTAGTATTGTTGAGAGGAGACCATTTGTTAACATCACTCTAGGTCATGACCCCATGCGTACGCATATGAGGGCTTTAATTGATTTTGGTGCAGCAATGAATGCAATTAGGTTCTCTCATTGTCAAGGAAAGGAATAGGAGGTGAGGACTATTGAGGCCTATCTCATAGGATTAAGTGGATTAGAAACTCCTTGCATAGGTGAGGTGGAGTTAACAATCTCCATCGAAGAGGTGACCATGTGAGTTAAGCTATTGGTTTGCCATGACGAAGACCTGATAGAACCCATGATCCTAGGTCAAGAATGGTTATACAACTATTCCGTGAACTTAAATCTTTGTAGGACTATGCTCTAGCTGGAACTTGCAGGACAATGCCATGAAATACCACTCAAGAAGCGAGAGACACCACCCCTCAAGGAGGTGAAATCAAGTAAGTAGATAGGATCCAGACAAGTATGACGGCATAAGGCTCAACCTCAAGCTAGCCGTGAACCCCCACAAACTCTAGGCAAGCTTGAAAAGCCACTAAGAGCACCCCAATCGAGTAGATACACATGGGAGGATTTAGGAATCTCCATTGGACCACCCTTGCTAACACGATGTCCACCTAGATCTGTTGTACAGAATGTCTCATTTGTTGATGGGTTGGACACATTAGCATTGGATCTTCCTTCTTTTCCAAAGCATAGTGTGTACTTGACATCTCATCATAGACAAGTAGCACGTCCATATCACCCACGTACTCAAAGGAGTAGCACATGAGGGTGGCCCCTCAGACAATCTACTAAGGCAATCCCATGCCAAAGGTGGGTATGAAAAGCTACATCATCAAACGAGTCAACCCCTCCAGATCTTCAACAACCCGATCAATTTCACTCACAACAGCAACAGTGCATTCGACAGATTTGGGGATAAGCACCCTCTAACTACTCCATCCATATCTAGATTTGTCAATTCATCTAACTACGGACCTTGTAATTTACACTAACTGAGTAGGCACTGCACACAAGCTTTTAATTGTAAAACCACACACCTCACACACAATCACTCATAGGCAAGTCACACATAGTCACATTCACTTCACACTCACACATCATTAAAACCACGCACTACACAAGAAGCATGTTGGTGGTGGAAAGGAATGGAGGTCTCATCTCCTTGGGATCTTAAATGATTTCCATGAATAATGTGTTTTCCTCTTCACTCCAGTTTAGGTTCCTTCACAGGACTTCGTCATGCAACCGGAAAGTTCCACGAGTGTGGCCTTTGGATGACCAATGGTCGATTTCTCAGCCCTTCCATTCGAGAACCTGTTAACAGCGGTGCTACCCAAATTCCAAGGTTTCATTGGGCCCATGTCAATTGAAGAACCACCCAGGGATAAAACGGAGAAAGTGAGCAGTAAGCACATTAGTTCCAAGGACTTGGACCACTTGGTGGTGTGAAATTTATCTATGAGGCTAATGTGACATACGGAGATAATATTTGATGGCGATATCATTTCTTCTCTCAAGAGTTTGAAGCCCTCTTGAATAGTGAGGAACTTAGATTTATTTGGCAGAGAGCATGATCTGCAACCTATTTTGGTGCACCACCTCCTAAACGTGACTTCTATTGGTGTTATTATCTAGTTGCATCTATCAAGGAACAACAATGAAAGGAGTTGGATCTAGTATTCATACTGCCTTCCTTAGTAAATGACCCTCCATTCAAGAAATTCACTTTATCCTTGGATTTAATTAGAATAGCTCTTAAGATCCATGGTAATCATATGCCTATGGAGAAAGAGCACCTCGTTCACGAGGCTATGAAGAGACGTGATGTGGACAAATGACCTGCTCTCTCAAAAATCATTCCTCAACTCACTACTCCTTTGAGAATCTGTCTCCAGCATTTTGCTTTTCCAACATAGGAGCGCCTTACATCAATTGCAACAATACAAGGGTTCAAAGAAAACCAAGTGACCTCCAAATGCTAGGAGAGTAAAGTGAATGCATGGTACAATCCCTTGTTTACAAGTTGCGGATTCACCTTCACCACAACCCACACCGGAGCACTCCCCCCATCAATCTCTAGCTCAATCACAACTACTAGTTCCACCACTTAGAATCAGTTTGACTCAAACTGCTCCAATGAGTGAGGTTTCAAAGGTGGCAACCACTATTCCTACTGCCATCCCCATCACGGCCACCACACCAGTTGAGGTTCCCATTGTGACCACCACTTTTGTATCTAAATCTTTTACTTTTTTGATTGTTAGCTTGGGTAGAGAAGATATCAATACCACCTTTGACTTCGAGATACTCAAGGTGTTGTCCAATGATTTCCAAGTTTTTGATACACCATTCGTTTCTCAAGAATATGAACGACCCGCTTACCCAACCACACCATCAGAAGGGGGCGAGGACTCTGACTTTGATGAAGAAGATGATGACCACAGAGTGATCGATAATGGTGCAAACGGCATTGAGGAGAGTGAAGGAGAAGAACATCGATCCAAGACACAAGCCAAAGCTCAAGGGGACACCAGGACATATGAGCAGGAGTCAGCAAAAGCAGCTGCATATACGAGAGCCATTAGAAGGTTACACAACACAATGAATAAGGTTTGGGCAAGGAGCAAAATAAGTAAGGAATAGAGTCACGCCATTTTGTAGCAAGAATTGGCCAGCGGTGGATTTGAGGAGACATTCATTTCAGTTATGAATGAATTGGTCCAATCAGTAGGCATACCAGAAGCTTTGCATTACTTGAAGTGGAAAACCACTTCCCAAGTTTGACCCTCGACGAGTCTGAATACGCAAAGAGCCTGGCGAATATATTCATGTATCGACAAAACCTATGGCATCTGCACCTAGTGTGAGTCCTTCAATCATTGACCTAACTCTGAGTGAAGCCACTACCCTTGTATCTACCACTAGTGAAACCACCCCTTCTTCCTCCCCCCGCACCAACTTCACCCTCAGTTAACATTATAGAAATCCCCGACGTTTGCATTCCATCACCTGTTTCTATTTGGTCCTCGATCTCCAACCCAATTATGACTAATCCTCCCATTATATATGTCTTCATTTCACCTTTTCCTATGTCACTAGTCATTTCCCCACCTCCACATGTCCCTTCGTACACCACCAACCCATTTTACACCTTTACATCACATACACAACCACCCTCATTCTACCCTTCTTTCACATCTTTTCTATATCCATGAGCCTCCCCGTTTCCCTCTATAACATCTTCACAAGCATTCAGTTCTTAGACCCTTTCTTAGGGTCACTAATCACACCAACCCAATCACCTTTCACAACACCATTTCACCCCCACCTCATACAATCGCACCCACTTCACTATTTCACATTGCCATCACCGAAAGCACCTCCAGTGACATGGAGATTGTTGGAAGATGCATTCTTTGGAAACCTTTTTTGAAGGAAAAATATTGTAAAATGATAAAAATTTGTAGAAATATTTATGCAATTGTTGTAAAAATAAGGAAGAGTCTTCCTTATGAAGGATAGAATCTTATGTATTTTTTCTAGAATTTTTGGAAACTCTTAGATAGCATATTTTTAGAATAATAGAGGAAAGGAACAAAATTCAAGTGTGAAAGAGGACACTTGAAAATGTATATAAGTCAATTTTCTCTATTTTTGAGACGTTGGTTAGTCATTTGTACATGCTATCAATAGAGAAGAGAGAGTTTCTGCTGAAATCGTGTTTTCTCTT
Source organism: Ceratopteris richardii (assembly GCA_020310875.1). Classification (NCBI taxonomy): domain Eukaryota; kingdom Viridiplantae; phylum Streptophyta; class Polypodiopsida; order Polypodiales; family Pteridaceae; genus Ceratopteris; species Ceratopteris richardii. Next base: position 126,663,440 of record CM035438.1, read on the forward strand.
ATTATGTGTGTTTCCTTTGATGTGAGAGCTTGTTTCTTGTTTTATCATGGAGATTTGTGAGTTCATTTGTGTAATACTGAGTAAGATGTATGAAGAGAGATGATTACTGATGTATTGAGTGAAGAAGGATTGAAGAATGTTGCAGAAATGTGAAAATCGTCTACTGGTACAAAATCGCGATTGTCTCGTCTCTGTGATACAGGTGATATTTTCCAATTCTGATTTCATATTTGTATTCTGATGAGAAAATAACATGAATTAGACACAAAGATCATAGAAAATGATGAAGATTTGCTCTAGATAAGGTAAACCCTAGATATTTCCTCTTCATTTTCATTTTCTCAGAATTCCAGCCATCAATCTCTTATTTCTATGAATCTATCATCTAGAAGGGGCTGTGGTCTTATGGATATTCCCAGGATTGACAAAATAAAGATGATTTGTTGATTCTTTTGTACTTCATGATTGGAGAGGACAACTCCAAAGTCAATAACAAACAGAGATTTCACCCACTGCCTTATCGGATGCATAGTACAAGTATCATCCACAACAATTAGCACACTCCACACGACACCCATCACCGTGCACCTTGCCACACTCACCACAACATCCACCATCCCAACCCCAACTCCCATACCCACTTCATTACAACCCACCATGCATGTATCGTTTTGAACATTCGCATCGTCATCATCTTCCACTATTGATGCTGCCATTCAGTAGATGATACAAAGCATTCAATAGATTAACATAGAGTATTCTTTGTTAGGGTGACAACACTCAGTCCTCCAACAGATGACCCATGAATTGCAGAAACAACTCGATGCGCTGACATTACAAAATCAAGAAATCAATGTGAAATATCAAGCCTTGGAAGTGGAGCACCACCAATAACAACAAACCCTCAAGGTACAATTACAAAAGCGAGTGAAAGAAGTTGGGTCGTAGTTAGTCGTATATTTAATGCGCAATGCTCAATTATCGTGCAACATGGCACTCCTTTGGAGGCACCTCAATGCAGCGAAAGAAGAAAATCAATGACTCTAACAACAGAACCATGAAAACTTCAAGGCTACACTAGATAATACAGAGACAACTCTCAGCCCCTCATGCTTTAGAGTTGTCCCTCCTGAGTCCATGCTGATTCTATTGGACGACCATGCACACATGCTCAAAGATTACGACTGACTACAAGTAGAGTGTGTGATGCTCAAGGAAGCAAACAAGAAATTGACACTAAAGGATTCATGACTACAAGTAGAGTGTGTGATGCTCAAGGAAGCAAACAAGAAATTGACACTAAAGGAATGATTGTGCAGGAGGTCATCCTGTTAGCCCTCCTTGAAGAATTGATAGAGCTACAAATGAAAGTCCAAGATTTGCAAGCCCAAGTGCCTAGCATGATGGAACCTCCTAGACTAGAATCCCCACCTGACTTGTCGGAACCAGACGAGACCATACAAATCCCAATGGATGACATGTTTGAGGAAGATTATGTACCATTGCCTATGGTTGGAGGTAGATCCTCAAAAGCAGGTCAAGATACATATGAGTTACCTCCCCCAGCATGGTTGAAGAACTCGATAAAACACATTCAGTGAGAGTTTATGCTCTGTTACATGTGATGGAAAATATTGAAGAAGTTATTTTAAAGTCTTCGTATTTTGCCACTATTGCACCACGTTGACACATAACTACTAGTGAGCTACAGTATAGACTTTATCTATTACTCGCTAAATATAATTCCCAAATTGAGAGCATCACTACGAAGCACCCAACGCATGCCACTCAGTTCGAGCCAGAAGATGTTCCCCCTAGAAGCTGAAAAGGGTTATACCTATCAACCTATGTGGAGGGTGGAATTACTACAACAATATTGAGAGATGATGCATACATGGATGTGTGTACCCACCCATCTAAAATACAACCCATGCTATGGACCCGTCCCTCGGAGACGTTCCTAGAAAGCTTTTGCAATTAAAGTTCAGAACAACCGACAATGTCATGGCAGGCTGAACTACCCTTACCTAGCACCTCCACGAAATAACACACCTACAGTGGGATACATGATGGCTACCATTTGCCATTGGTTACCTTGCTTACATCGTATGCTTGATGTTGCCATGCAAATGTCTGAGAAAATTTTTGATATGATGCAAATGGTCTTCAAGTCATTCAAGCGTGTCAAGGCTCCAACAGTGAACACCCTTGGATTTGAACATGGAAACTTGGATCTAGTGTATGATATGAGCACGATGCCATCCCTCAAGGTATGTTATGTGTGGCACTATCGATAGAAGTATATGCCAACCTGCTACAAGTAGATGTTTGAAGACATGTTCACTACTAGATTCTAGGAGTACCACTCAGAAGTCTTTATTAGCAAACCCACTCACATGCTCCATTTGTTCGCATGCGAATGAGTGATGTACTTAGAGCATTATCAGTTGCCACCTCTGAGTACCACTCACGTGCTCCATTTGTTCACATGCAAATGAGTGATGTACTCCGAGTATGATCAGCTGCCAGCTCGTGATGAACCCCAACCAATTGATTGGGAAAAGCTAGAAAAAGATCTTATCAGGTGTGTTTGAATAATGGAACATGCCCTTGCGACATACCTCCTCAATAACTACATGCACAATCAAGTTTTGTCAGGGATGATAGAAAGAAGGAGGAGGGGAGTGTTCAAGGCATAGGACCAAGTAGAGGATCTCCTCACAGACGCAAAGAAAGCACATAGGTCACTTCATAAACCAAAAAGTGATTTTTATCACTAAAACAATGTAATATATGTACATACATCAGACTACCGCATGTATGAATCCATTTTGTGCAAGTGAAGGAGTTCTCGAGCTTGAGGAGTCTAAGTAGGTAGCTCATACCAATTTTCATAATTTTTGGAAGCCGTTAGGTACCTCAAATTAGATGTAGAAACTATTTTTTAACTATGTCAAGCCACTAGGTGTGAAACCGCTCAAAACTAGGCAAAAACTATAAATAGAGCTAGAGAGCTCATTTTGAGGATTTTTTTGACATTCTTGAAACTAGTGACTAGTGAGCTAGTAGAGCCATTGTAGTTAGTTTGTGATCAATATGAGTATGAGTTCTTTTCTTGCCTTCCATTGATCTCCATCGCCACTTGTGTGTGTGTGTATGTGTGTGTATGCATTTGCATTTCTCACCATTACCTTCATGCACTTCACTTGCTCTTGATCTTTATATCGTCCTACCCTGTGCACCGATTGACAATTATGAGGTGGAGTTCATCACATTGGTACTCACCATTGTACTAGAGTGAGATTCCTACTGCCACATTGAGTGGAAATGCACCAATCAAACTACGAAAAATTATTCTTAGAACACACAACCTAGATACCCATAACCTTCCTAATACAAACCATATGGATATCAACCAAGATACCAAGCTAGGGAGGCCCCTAGCTATACTCCATATCAAGGACCTCCAATGGCTCAATGACCTTATGAGTATCAAGGATACACTCAACCTCAACTAGTGTAAGGAAAATAACCGCCCCACCCTCATAAAGTAGTGCTAGTCAAGTACACCAAATTCAAAGAGAACATAGAGAGATCAATAATACCGCTAACCCCATTGATGAGCTCAATAAACACAATCCAGAGCTATGAGCATAGCCATAGTGATTATCGCATATGACCGTAATCCCTTACAGTATAAAGCAACATACAAGAAGCAATGCTACAAATATGATGGTTACAAAGATCCCTATGCATCAAAATATGCCAACATAATGTATGTTGCACTTAGAGCTCAAGCTCCTCTAAGATAACTAGTAAGGGCACCTGCACCAAGAGGACCTTTTTATATATATGTAGGAGATCATTAAATTAGGGAATGTACAATTCCCTACTACCCACCTCCTCAAAAAACATGGGAAGGATACTATAGTGATTGTGGGAAATAATACCTATTTTAGGATTTTCTTGAGTATCCCTCTAGAGTATCTTCCACTACTCAGATTAATGTGATTAAGATAATTTTTTCCTTTGGTAGTGATATGGAATATTTAGTACTGTTGAAGGCTATCATAAGAGTCAAAGCTAAAGAAAATAGGGAAACCCCTCATGATCAGAGACCCAAGAGTCTTATACATGAAAAGGAAGAAGATTCATCACCCCTAGTGGTTGAAGACTCTAAAGAATTGTAGACAAGCTTTAAGAAGAGAAAGACTCAAAATCACAAAACTAGGAGAGAAAAGATCAAAAGCAAACGGATGAAGAAATTGGGTGGAAAAGAACAAAATTTTACACAACATATAGGACCTACACAAGTACGCCAAGCCAAAAGATAAAGTTGTGCAGTGAAAGAAAAAAAACCGAACTAAGAAAGCTCAAATCTAGTGGATCCTTTACCTAAAGGTTTACAAATATTGTTAAAAGCTTATCAGTCTACAATAGAGGTAGGACCTAGTCTAAAGCATCATGACCATTGTTACCTTAGAGGAGACTTAGAGAAAGAAAGATTGGAATTATGTAAGAAGCTGTTTGGAGTTGCTTAAAATATGCCATTAAAACGAATCTGAACCATTCTTGAGACAAGAATTCCAAAAACGAAATTCCATGAAGGCTTAGAAAGTTTTAAATCAAAGCAAGCAAGAAAAGAACTATCCAAAATAATTGAAGAGGAGTAAGGGTTAGAGATAGAGATTGATTCTTTAGTTCCTGAGGTAGAAGCAAATTGTCCACAAGAGTTATGGGCAAAAGTCCAAGAAGATAGATGGAAAAAGACCCAAAGAGAGATCCATCCTTTTCTAGAATTAGACACTTCTATAAATGAACCAATGATTGAGTGAGAAATAGAAAGAGATAGTCTGTCTAATCAAGACATGGAGATAGAAGAGGTAGTTAGCATTACCACACTTCCAAACTACATGGGTGAGTATGCAAAGAAATCAAATTTCTTCAATGCTCCCACATTGAGATGCAAGAAGAAAAGAACCTCTGAGGAAGTACCCACCACCCTAAAAGAGTTGAAGAAGGCACAAATTAGCTGACATAGAGAAACGCAATGAGGAACCCCTATAGTAAAAATACCCATGGACAAAGTAGGATATTTTAGTGAAGGTGATGAAGGAAACATTGCCTTCCAATCACATTTCAAGGATACAGGAGTAAAGCTATACTAGATGTTGGTGCTAGAGTAGGAATTTCTACCAAGGAAATCTAGATAAAATAAGGAGAACCAACCTTGAGACCTACTAGAACGCAATTGCTATTGGCAGATGGTCATGTAGAGTGTCCCTTAGGAATCCTACAGAATGTGATATTGACTACATGTGGAGTAGAATTTGAACATATCATAGTGATGTTAGTTTAAAAAGGCAAGCAATTATAAAATTGTTTTGGGATGACCATTTATGAGACAAATGAAAGTAGTTCAAGATTGGGGAAGAGATGCATCGTGCTATCAACTTCAAGGCACAACCAATAAAACAAATCTCCAAAACTTCTCTTATAGGGATGTTCCACCTCTTCAATGCAATCACATCCATAAAGAAGAAGATGGTGTATCAATCCATAGTGTGGGATCTAGTGACTAATCTTGGATGAATGAGGATAGTCAACTATGAATTTGCAAAGGTACCTAGAAAGAAGAAAAGAAACTCCAATGTTGGAAGCCATGGTAAGGAGCGACACCAATAGAAGAACTAGCTTATATGTCTCAAGTGCTTATATGCCATTGAACCACATGGTTAGAAGGAAATATTAGCAACCTAAGATGTGTGCTTAAATCAAGAAGTGCTTATCACAAACAAATGTGTAGATGAAGAAGGATATGAATTAAGCCTATACATGGTGTTGATCGAAGAAGCTGATGATAATAAACTTGAAAAGGATGAAGATGATGATTATGAAATTAACATAATGGAACCTGAATTTGATTGAGAGGAACAACATTTGAAAGAACTACAAATTAATAATCTTCTGGAAAATTGTAATATCCTTTCCATAGAAGAATACCTAGAAAACCATGGTAAAGAGAATGATGAAATAGAGGAAGAAGATCCAAAGCAAGAATATTTCGAAGTTCTTGAATAGCTTTAAAGATAGGAGGTGGAAGAAAGAAAGATTGTTATTCAAATTCTTAAGGGAGGGGCACAAGGAGTAGCATATGAAAACAAGGAGAAAACAAAGAAGATCGTAGTAACACAAGAAAATGATGAGGACAGATGCACTTTAATAAGATAATATGTCTCTTTGGAAGAAGATCAATAACTAGTAGAGTTACTATGGCACCATCAAGATGTCTTCACATGGGCTTATAAGGATTTGAAGGGAGTAGTACCAAAGATTTGCTCTCATAGTATTCCTATGACTTTTGAAGCAAAGCCTTCAAAACAAAGGCCATACATATACAATGATGTCTACTTAGCCAAGATGAAAGAAGAGATAGACAAACTATTAGCAGCCGGACTCATATTGGAGAGTGAGCATACGTTGGCAGCAAGCAAGACAATCAAGGTGGCATTACAGAACAAGGAAGCCACTGGAGAGAATCAAAACAAAGGGAGAGTCAAGCAAGGCCAAGTAGGTAGAGTAGTCAATAAAGGCCTGAGAACTAGGCCTACATAATGTTTCAAAGTATAACTCATTTACAATAGTGATCTTAATCACTACACACCATTGTAAATACCATTTTTTGATGATTATTACTCCATTTTGTGCAAGCCAAAGAGTCCTTCATGTTTAGAATATTAGATCTAAGAATATACCAATTTTAATAATTTAGAGCTTGTTTGAGCCTCAAAATTAGCCTAGGAACCTATTTTTAATTAGGTCAGACAGTAGGTTTGGATAGGGCCAAAGCTAGTCAAAAACCATAAAAGGAGCTAGAGAGCTCATTTTTTAGGTGAGCAAATTGGGAATTGAAGTGAACAAAAGAGCTTGTAATCTTTTTTTTGGATAATCAAGGATTCCATTGCTCTATCTCTTTATCTTGCCGTGTGTGCACATGTGTGTGTATGTGTGTGCATGCTTGTGTGCTTCTCACTCACTCACTTGTGCACTTCACTTGCCCACAATTTTTGTACCCTCCTCACATCTTCCAGGATTGACAATTATGAGGTGGATCTATTCACGTTGGTACTTGCCATTTTGCTAGAGTGACACCAAATTTGGTGCCATTATCGGGGATTGAGCTTTGAGGACAAGCATGTGATTGTAAGATGTAATGTGCTTATCTTAGGAAAAGATTGGATGTATGAATTTGAAGTTACCTTGAATCTAGCATAAGGATACATAGTAAGTAGGGCATGGAGAAGCCTTTAGCCTCCTAGAGGAAAAGCCTCTAATTACTAGGAATATTAAAAACTTGAATGTGTCAAGTTTGACTATGCATGATATAGATTCCAAGATGGGACCTCATCCAAACAAACTCACTTCTCAATGCATTATATCTCTTCAAGACACCATTATCCTACTGAAAGTATAAAACCAATCCCTCTTTTTAAAGAAAACTTTCAAGAGAGACATTGTGAGGTTATAAAATCTCAAGAGGAGAGTAAAGAGTCATTGTTGAAGAAAACATCGAGAAGAACCACAAGGAAACAAGCTAAGGGAGTTAAATAGATATGCATCTACAAGGACCAACTTAAGAAGCATCAGTCAACTAAAAACTAGCCACATCTAAGCAGCCCTAAAAGAAAAAGACCAAGCAGAGTACAGCCTACACGTAGTCAATTAATTTGAGGAAAACTCAAATTTTGCTACCAAAGCAGCTCGAAGAAGCCCAAAAACATTACCAAAAAACTTGGATCCCAAAGGAAACTGTACAATAAACTAAGAAGGCTATAGAAGTAGTGAACCAAGAAATAGTTCTCAACCCAAAGGCTAACCAAAGGACTCAAAACAATCTAAGATTACCAAGGTCACAAAAACCAATGAAGTACAATGATCAGAGAATCTCAATATGGAGAATGAAGGCAAAGAAAACACCAATAAAGTTGAGGAAAATTAGACCACACAAAGATCAACGTCAAGCTACAAGAACAAATCAAGTATGGAGACAAAAAACAGATCAATCAAAGCAACAACTTAAGAAGCACCGTGATTCTTGCACACATGCTAAGTTGAATGCATCTAGACTATGCTCTATAGGGCCACTATATAAGGCCTTGCATTTTGCACATGGCTTCTATTGATATATTTTAGTAGTGACACGTTTGAACACACTAGGACCACCGAGGCAATTTTTTCCTTCTTTATATATATACACCTATAACCCTAATGGGTTACTTATCTTTGTACATTCTCTAGGTAATACATTGAGTATTATGTGTTGTGCTCCAAGCGTCTTCTTCTTACTTGTGATGTTTGCATGCTTTAGCAGACCTCAAACTCCAACAATTGGTATTAGAGCAGGCCACCACTTCATCTAGGGTGTTGTAGATACCCCCTTGGTCACAATCTCAAAATCACACAAAAATTGATAAACATACTCGTGGTACTTAGGAGTTCAAAATAGCTTCACTTTGCGGTGTCAAAATCGTGATCTGAGCTCATTTCGGCCTCTAAATGCACTATCACAATGCCTATACAGGCGATTTTGTCTTTTTGTGCCAAACATATATACAATTTTTTTCTGTAAATATAAGCTTCTAGTATGCTATAGGTTTAGCTGAACTCCATAGGGTAGTTCTATTCAACTTTTTGAGATACATTTATTTTTCTAGATTAGGGTATCTTAGTCAATGGCCATGGATGAAAGTAGTGATGTACTTTGTATGTTGGCTATTGAGGATAAGTTGGATGGTACCAATTACCCATCATGGGCATATATGATGCCTCATTTATTAGTCACAAAAGGTTTGTGTAATATTGTGCAAGGTTTTGAAAAACATCTTGCTACAGCTATAACTACAATTATTGAAATTCATGCAGATGGCATTGAAGATAGTGATCTTCAGGTACTTGTTTGTGTTACGGTTTCTACTACACCTACTGTAGGGAAACTTTATGGGGATGGTAGAGATGCTCATGCACATGCATTGATAGACTCATCTATGAAATGGGCCATTATTCCTCCCATTCACTCCTGCAAAAGAGCAAAGGATGCTTGGGATACACTTATCGATCTATACAAAGCAAGGATTGAGGCTCATGTTGTTTACCTCTAATGAAACTTGGGGAGTGAGCACATAAATGAAGGAGATTCCATGGACATTTTTTTGACAAAGATAAAAAATTCAAACGAGTAGTTGATTTTTGCTTATGACGTCTTGCCAAATAGTTCACTTGTGCAAAGTGTTAGGAATAGTCTTCCAAATTCATATAAGAGATTTGCTTTTACTCTTTGATTGATGATGAAAGGCAATCCAAATGCCTTATCATTTGAGGATTTAGTCTCTGTTTTGTTGTACAAAGATCAATCTAGGCAAAAGATGACCATTATGCATGTTGTAGATCAAGCTTTCCTAGATAATCATAAGGGAAAATGGAAATGGAGCTCATCGAGTACTAAGCAGAAATCTCCTAATTCTGCACAATCAAAAAAGGATGACAAAGGTGATAAAAAAATAGATTTTTTTTTTTTGCAAATACTGTAAAGGAAATGATCATGCAGAAAGAGTTTTCTCAAAGTGGCTACAGAAGAGGCAACGAAAAAAGAGACTCGAGTGGTTGTTATAGAGGCTTCTACACCCAAATCAGAGTCTACAAATCTTGTGTAGAATGAAGAACCAACATTTACTACTATTTCTAGTTATGACCCATCTTCTCATGAATAGTGTATGTCTGTAATAGACTCAGATGTTTGGTACTTTGATAGTGGGGGCAACCAAACATATTACCTCACAATGCAATTTCTTCACGTCACTTGAGCTTGCCCCTATAGGGAATACTATCACATGTGCCAACAACTCCTCTTATCCTATCATGGGAGTTGGTAAGATCATTATGAATATTGTTGATGGTAGTTCTTTTACATTGTTGGATGCTTTATTTGTGCGAGGGATCAAAAAAATTATGTTATCACTTTCAGCTTTAGCCAAGATCGTCTTGGTTGTGAAATTTGTTGATGATAGATGTATAGTTCATGATCTATCAAACGGTGATGTCATTATTGCTTTTGCCATTTTATGTCATGGGTTGTATAAGATCATAGATTACAAAAAAATTGTGAATAGTTTAGCATGTGAAGTTCAAGATTCCCAAGCTATGTTAGATGCAAAGCTTCGGCATGCATGCGTTGGTCATCCAAAATTTGCTAGTTTGCTATGCATATAGAAATATGAAATGGTATCCTCTCTTGCCAAACTTGAGGCACCTTGTAAACATGTGTATGAAGGCTGTATTTTGGGAAATGTGCAACATTCCTCCTTCCCAAAAGATGGTTCAATACAAGCTACTAAAAAACTGCAGCTTGTTCATAGTGATGTTTATGGCCGTATGCAAAACACCTTCTATTGGGAACTACCTTTACTTTGTGACTTTCATTGATGCTTTGTCCAGGCATGCATGGATATACCCGTTGAAACTAGAGTCAAAAGTGTTTATGTGCTTCAAATAGGTTTTGGTTTTGGTTGAAAATCTATCAGCATGTAAAATGGGCAACCTCCATTCTCATTGGAGGGGGGTATATGTCTTCTAATTTTAATGCATTTTTGGTTGAACGTGCCATAAAACATCAGTGTATAGTTACATATACACCTCAAAAGAATGGATTTAGAGAAAGAAAGAACGTGTAACTCATGGAGATGGTGAGGTGTATGGTCAAGGGTCATGCTTTACCACATAGTTTCTAGCTTGAGGGTGTTATGTGTGTAGCATATGTACTTAACAGGCGTCCCACTAAAGCATTGCAGTCTATCACTCCATATAAGGCTTGGCATGGTCACAAGCCATTTGTTGCTCATCTATGTGTCTTTGGTTGTTTGACATATGCATTAGTGCCTGAACAATAGCACAGGAAATTGGATGAGAAAGCAATGAAATGTATTTTTGTTGGGTACATTTCTGAAAGAAAAGGCTATCATCTATATCATCCATAGACTAAATGCATTTTGGTTAGTCATGATGTTGTTTTTTTGGAAGATGCAATTCAGCCATTACTTTCATGAAATAAGGAGACATCACTTAGCCCCAAAGATATGTATGATACTTTGCTGCCTCTTTTTACAAGTGGATAGTCTAGTGTTGGTCCTGTGAGAGGAGCAACTAGATTGTGCTCTTTGACTACACTAGACAAGATTTTGGAAATTTACTTCTAATTACAAGAACACCCACGTAGGGAAAATAATACAAGAATATGTAACTGATACAAGAAGTTCCACAACCTAGGATTGATAGGTATGAATAACTCGCCTAGAGATGATATAGGAGATCCCACAACCCGAGATTGTAGGTATGAAACAAGATATCTCCATTAAAAGAATTCCCTTTAGGGAGATGAATTAGATAGAAGAAATAACTAGAAACGATTATCTACTACGAGATTACAAGAGGACAAGATAGGATGTCTAAGAAGTAGATTAGACAAGACTAGAGGATCAAAAAAAGAACTAGAACTGGAACTTGGAAAGTACTTACTTGGAGATCTTGACTCCTTGAGCTCCCGAGACTGGCATTGGCAAGACTGAGGATGTTTGTGGCCAATGTCTGCTATATTCTAGAGATGTACATGCTTGGAGGAACAAGAAGTTCCTTGCTCGGGGGATAGCCAAGGCCAAAAACCGAAGAGTTCATACGAGGTACCTACTCATGATGGCTAGATGAGTAGAGGGACCTTATAGAGAACTCTAGATGGCGACTAGGAAAGGGCTATAAATAGGTTGGGAGGTGAGTCCTAGGCATGTCATTCTCCACTTCTCACCATTGGTATCAGAGCTTGAGGAAGAGAGAGACCTTGGGGGAGAGCTTGATGAAGATGAAGAACAATCTCTTGCTTGCAAGAAGGGAAGGACTCAATGCTATTGTGGGATTATCATCTTTGTGGGAAGAAAATGAAAGCAACCATGGCGAGCTTGAGAGACATGGATGATTGAACCAAACTGGACACGTCTTCCAAGGCTCCATGTCCTTTTTATAAAAACAAAAGGAGTCCTCTTATCAAAAATTCACACCAAGAACATACATAGCTGAGCCACCTCTCACCGATATTGAACCCGTGACCTCTAATGCAAAGCTAAGTACTCTAAACATTAGGTTAGACCAGCTCCTTGAATAAAACTTAAGGCTTTAATTTCTAAAGTTTTTTTTTGTGCTACGCATAGTGAAGAAATAGAGAAAGCAAGAGAGATAAAGAGAAAGAAAGAAAGAGAGAAAGAGATAGTAAGAGAAGAAGAGAATGAAGAGAGAGAAGAGAAAGAAAGAAAGAGAGAATAGGATAGAGAGAGATGAAGAATAAGAGAATCAAGAGAGAGAAAGATAAAGGTAGAGAGAAAGAAAGAGAGAGAAAGAAAGAAAGAGAAGAAAGAAAGAAAGAGAAGGAGAAAGAGAAGGAAAGAGAAAGAGAAGAAGGAGAAAAGAGAGACATAGAAAGATAGAAGCCAAGAGATAGAGAGAGAGAGAGAAAAAAAAAGAAGGAGATAGAGAGAGAGATAGAGAAAGAGAGGAAAAAAAGAGAGGTAGAGAGAAAGAGATAGAAAAAGAGAGGTAGAGAGAAAGAGATAAAAGAATATGAAGGAGCAAGAAATTGATAAACAAAGAGGAAGAAAGAAGATGAAATTGAAGATTATAGAGAGAAGGAAAAGATTAGAAAGAGAGAGAAGAGTAAAGAAAGAGAAAAAGAAAGATAGGAGGTAATAGAAAGAGGAAGGTTAGCATACCTACATTTACTAAAATGGACATAACTCTCTCGTATGGTGTCCAAATCAGATCATTCAACTTGGTATAGAAAGTAGACTCCTCTAGCTTTCCAATGAGTGGGTGGAACCTATGATTAGATAATTAGAAGCCATCTATAGAGAGTATTTAATTCTCTATATACTTCTTCAAAGAGGTATGCTGCCCACTCACCTAGCTCCATTGTTTTGGTGCTCTTTTCCTCATAGAATATACAAATCAAGAAATTCGAATTGGCATAGATTCTAGAATTCAAGCTCTTTCTTTTGACTAGTCAAATGCCATATTCTAACCATTGCAAGCTATCTCTACACAAGCTTTTAGATGACTGTTGACTGGCGAGAAACTCTTTTTGACTTACTTCAGTGTCCAATTATGATAATTAGGAGTTTCTAATCATATTTTGAACAATTTTGGATAGGAATGAATTAATTTTCATAGATTTGCATCATAAGTTTGCTCTTAAATATATTTTGCATCAAAGTTTATAATTTTGCATTGTATTCTCTTCCAATTTTATGAAATCAACATTGGAATGTGAATGAAAGTTAGTTTTTACATGAATTTATCTATGCATATGAAGCTGCACTAACTTATGTTGATTCATAAAATCATGCAAAAGTTGTTGTTGTTGTGTGTTTCAAGATCTTTGTGTAGGTTTTGGAGCAAGAAAAGACATTGTAATGAGGGCATGTAGTGCCCAACAACAACACATATTGGAAATTTTTTTTTTATTTGTAGGTTTCTATAGCTAAGAAAATGGTTTTCTTACCAATAGGCTGACGCCTATCATTGTATCATGGTTATTATTTTTTCAGGCTTCATTTTCTTAAGGAAATGCTGCCAAAAATTTTGTAGCCACATGACGTTATATGCTATGTGAGAACTAGAGTGATGTTGTGTTGTGAGAGAGAGGAAGTCTTATATGTGCATAACTAAAAGCATATAAAATTGATTGAAGTAGAGAAGAAGATGCATGAGTGGATGCATGCATACATAGATGATATGATTTCTAGAAAGGTGAAATGCATGATGCATTTTCTGTCTATAGAAGATCATTTTTATGTATCACCATGATGAGTTAGGATGAACATGAGGTATGTGATAGAGGTACCATGCATAGGCTAATTTTTCTTTTAGAAAGTAAACAAAAAAGTTATATCCCTCAAGAACAATTAAGACGTGTTCTCATTTAGTAACCCATGAGCACATGAATTGTTCTTCATGGGAATCTATGTACTTGATATGGAATTTTATCCCTACTCAACACAAGTTTGTGCTATGCTTATGATCATCAATACAAGTATTAAATGCTTTTATATGATTGTTTATGATGAGGTTAATGAATGTGCAAGAAGCACAACGAATAGAATGATATCCATACATATTCACTTTCATTGAAAAGCAAATATTGTAAAGAATCTATTCTCCACAAGACGATTTGGATAATTAACTAGTTTGCATTGATCTAGATGATCATTATATGCATGGATATGTCTCCATGTCATAATCCACCCAAGAAAATGAATTATTATTTCTAATCATAAGGATTAACATGTCTCATCATTTTTAAGATTTGAAAAATAATTGAACGAATAGAGTGAGGTAGCAGCCTCATAGAGATTTGGATGCTCCTCTTTGAGGGAATGCCTAAATTTATTGAAATTTTCACGGACAATAGCTCAAAGGCTTTTCTTTAGTCGAACCAAGTTTCAAGTAATTTGGATACTTTTACAAAGGTCAAATGATATATACACTAGAAGTGCTACTAATAGTGGTAGAGGCTTGAAACAAGTGACATAGGCATGTTACAAAGTGCATTTCTTTTAATTGGTAGATCTAAATTGCATGATTTTTGCTAGATATAAATATTTGATAGATGAGTTCTATGCATACCAATATTCATTATTTTTAAAGATCACTTGGTAGGTCAAATGATCTCTGCACATGAAAGCACCCTTTGGAATGTATGAAATGACCAAAGACCATGTCACCTAGAGGTGATTGGTTCTCTTAGCTCAAATATTCAAATCGGATGATTTTTCTTTCTAACATTAACTACACATCTCCACATGTTGTTTAAAAAATAAAAAGAAGAAATGTATATCCATTTATGGTATATAAGAAAAGAGTGAAAGTTAGCCTCTGGAAATTTTTAAAAATATTGCAAGTATAGAGACTTAGTATTTGGGCCATTGTGAAAGCCTTAAATGTCCAAATACTATAAAATTTATATTAATTAAATAAAATAGTAATAGCTATATGCTAGTAAAATGTGGAAGAAATTGGACATCATTTGGTAGGCCAAATGACCTATTCTTCTTAGAACAATCTCTAGTGAGGATTTGCTAAAGAGTGATACATGTGTCTGATGAACACATGCTATTTTCATATTGCAAGCTTCAAGTTCAAAAATTTTTCTTGGAAAAGCTACTTCATCAACTTTTGCTATATCCAAGATTCAAAGATTTTGGAGTTTATCTTCATAGTTCAAAGATATTCTAAATGTGCAAGAACATTGTTTTTAGGCTCACCTAAGCACAGGTGTAGCAGAAAACAAAAATATATGACATTATATCTTGAAACGCCTCGCATGTCAAAACTCCATCCACACCACCTCATTCCACACCACCACTTGGTGTAAATAGACCAGAACGAGGGTCTGTTCTTGTAGATCCAAACCTTGAAGACTTGGACATGATGTTCAAGGTCCACTAGGCTCAACCTCAATAAGGGCAAATAGCTACAAACCTAGACAAGAGATACTGTAGAGTAGATTTAGAGATTGAACGGATGAAAATGTGCATGAAAATGGTAGAGCTAGTTCAGGCTATGCTCAAGACCAATCAAATGTTCAATCAGACAAATTCTATCAACCATGTTTGCATTTCCTATTGGAGTTAGACGTTTGCGGAAGCACGCGAACAACACAAGGAAGAAGAAGAAGCTTGGAGCACAACACACAATACTGAATGTATTACTAGAGAATGTACAAAGATAAGTAGCCCATTAGGGCAATAGGTGAATATACAAGCCAAGGGAAAAAAACCTCCTAAAGAGGGGAAAAAGTGCCCCGACGGTCCTAGAGTGTTCACGCACATCACTGTGAAGAGAGATGGTGGATGCAATCCAAAGATGAGTAGGTGCTGCTACAACCAGCTTCACGCCAGCCAACTGAGACTTCAGAGTTGATTAGTAGACCCTTTGAGCTTCCTAAATGCACCAAAATATCAGCCAAGTACTTTGGAACATGTATCCCAAAAGTTTAAGTCAAGACAGACTAGTTGCGAAATGACTAGCTCCCGAAACTTGCTATTTTTGGACATACACCTGCTGGAAAAAATGAACAGTGCTCTCAACTTGGTAGGAATTAGAAAAATTCCTTTTGGGAATAGCAAATAGACTTATCAAGCTTCCCAATCCAAGTTAAAATTCTTCAAATGATGGACTGAGCACTAAGAACAAATTTTTATAAAGTCTAGAACATGCCCGCCATTCTTGGGGCTCTACAGAGATAGACCAATGAGTAGTAAATTGCCAATTTCTTCATAAATATTAATCCAATGACCATGACAATTTATAGGTAGAAAGTAGACAGTATGAGCTATCCAATGCACGTTAAATCACTGAAAACGGTTCAGCAAAACTCGAGCTATGAACTTCTAAAGGTACTGCTCTGAGTGAGTATAGCAGAGAACAAAACAGAGAAGTAAATGATGATAAATGTATAGATTCACATATGATTACAACCACATTGGCAAAGAATCTTTGCACAATGGGAGTAGAATGATAGATCTATGGAGTAAGCTCTTCAATCTTTACAAAATGACATGAAGTGGTCACATACAAGGCTTGCTAATCGCCTCTTCCTTCTTGCTCTTTTTATAACTATTCTTGGAGGGAGTTTTGAATTCGAATTCGAATGGCTCCACCTAAAAGTGATCCCCAAAGTTAGGAGATATTCCCTCACCTAAAAAATTCGTGGTTTTAGGTAGTTAGAGCCACGAGTTTGCTTTTACATCATGGATGAGGTAAGCCATCCTTTTCCTTTTTTCTTTTTCCATTTACGAGAGATAAAATGAACTCTTTTACAATAGGTGTTCACATGACTACACATGTGACTTACAAATGAGGATAATATCAAGCATATCAAGCATGTAGGCTTGGGTAAAATGCACCAACAATCACTACCGAAATATATCAACAAATCCCCCTTGGAAGTGATGCGGTGAACAAGTAGCTGGCACTCATGTATAAGGAAGTGCCAAGCTATGTGGACATCACTCCACAAAAGGAAGTAAGCCCAAAGCTTTGTGGAAACCTTCAAACTTCTCCCTAGGCAGAGCCTTTGTGAAAAGGTCTGCAATGTTCTCCTGCATGGGCACATATGCCAAGCTAATCTCCCTAGCAGAGAACCTCTCCCTGACATAATGATAATGCACCTCAATGTGTTTAGTGCGAGCATGGAACACAGGGTTCCTTGCAACTTCCAATGCGCTCTGACTGTCAGTGAAGATGGTGGTGGCAGAAGACTGACCAACACCCAAATCAGTCATAAGGCGGCTGAGCCACACACACTCAACAGTCGCTGTGAAAGCTACCCTATACTCAACCTCACAACTGGAAGTGGCCAGAGTAGGCTGCTTCTTGCTCAACCAAGATATACATGAGCTACCAAGCATGAAGCAAAAACCACTGGTGGACACACGAGTGTAATAGCAACTAGCCCAATCTGAGTTAGAAAAAGCACGCAAATCTGGCGGTAGTGATCCCCCCTTGGGATAAAACAACCCAAGTAGTCGAGTACCACTCAAGTAGTGAAAGATGTGCTTAACCGCCATCTAATGCGTGTCTCCTGGGCAATGCATAAACCTGCTCATCTGTGAGACAACAAACTGAATATCTGGCCGAGTAATGCATAAGTAAATCAAGCATCCAACAGCCTACTGATAGAGAACAACATCAAATGCATCTCCAACATCATGAAGACTCAATCGTAAACCTGTCTCCCTAGGAATGGCAATAGGCTTATAGTCTTCAAGGCCAAAACACTGCAATAATGTGTCAATATATTTCGTTTGACACAAGGTCATTCCACCATCAACTTGCATAAACTGAATGCCCAAATAGTGATGCAAATGCCCCAAATCAGACATCTCAAATGAGGCATGCAAATCAGCCTTGAAATCAGCAATATGCTTCTCAATAGGACCAGTGAGCAACATGTCATCAACATAGACAACAATGATCAAAAGCACATCATTAGCACGCTTAACATATAAGGTGCTTTCAGTTGGATTGTTCTCAAAACCATGTGCAACCAGATAGGCATGTATCTTCTCATACCAAGCACGTGGTGCTTGCTTTAAACCATATATTGCCTTCTTTAAACTGCACACCTGGTTTTCATGCCCTTTCTCCACAAAGCCACAGGGTTGAAAAACATACACTTCTTCATGCAAGTCACCATTCAAAAATGCTGTTTTAATGTCCAACTGATGTACATTCCAACCTTGATGGGCTGCAAGTGCACAAATGCTCCGAACAGTAGTCATACGACATGTAGGTGCAAAGGTCTCATCAAAATCAATGCCTCTTTCCTGCGCATAACCCTTTGCAACAAGCCTAGCCTTATACCTATCAACTATACCATCACGTTTACGCTTCAGCTTGTATACCCACTAGTGCCAATGGCCTTCTTGCCAGGAGGCAAGTCACATAAAGACCATGTACCATTCTTCATTATAGCATCATATTCAGATTGCATAGCAACCATCCAATTTTCTGAATTCTGTGCTTCATCAAAAGAAACAGGCTCATTCTCATCATAGAGACTAGACGCAGCCATAGCATAGCAATCAAATGCAAAGGAGGCACTATGAGAGCCTGAACGAGTACGATATGACAAAGGTGCATCTAATTTGCTGTCACATAAAGTCTACACCAGCCATTTTGGCATAGTTTTTGCCTGCTCAATATCAGCTCTCTCATCAACAAGTGCATCATTTAAATTTGCATTAGAAATGGAATGATTTGCATCATCATATGAAACCTGCAAAGGTTGAGAAGTTGCCTCAGTAGGACTAGCACTAGACTGTCCACCTGTAAAAAGAGGCATCAAAGTATCATAGATGTCTTTGGGGCTAACAGATGTCTTCTTAGTACATGAAAGCAATGACTGAATAGCATCTTCCACAAAGACAACATCATGGCTAACCAAAATGCATTTAGTCTGTGGATGATACACACGATAGCCTTTACTTTCAGAACTGTACCCAACAAAAATACATTTTACTGCCTTATCATCCAATTTTCTGCGATGTTGTTCAGGCACTAGTGCATATGCCAAACAACCAAAAATACGCAGATGAGCAACAGATGGCTTGCAATCATGCCAAGCCTCATATGGAGTGATAGACTGCAATGTTTTAGTGGGACACTTGTTTAGTACATATGTTGCACCCATAACAACCTCAAGACAGAAACTATGTGGTAATGCCTAACTCTTGACCATACACCTCGCCATCTCCATGAGAGACCTGTTCTTCCGTTCAACAACTCCATTCTATTGAGGTATATACGGCACTGTACACTGGTGTTTTATCCCATGTTCAGCGAGGAATGCATTAAAATCAGAAGACATATATCTCCCCCTCCCCCCCGATCAGAACGGAGGGTGCCCATTTTTACATGCTGATAGATTTTTAGCCAAAACCAAAAATTGTTTAAAGCACATGAACACTTCGAACTTTGCTTTGAGTGGATATACCCATGCATGCCTGGAAAAATCATCAATGAAAGTCACAAAGTAAAGGTAATTTCCAAAAGAGGGTGTCTGCATAGGACCACGGACATCACTATGTACAAGCTGCAATTTTTGCGTAGCCCGAAGTGAACCATCTTTTGGAAAGGAAGAACGCTGCATTTTGCCCAAAATACAGCCTTCACAAACATGTTTTCAAGGTGCCTCAAGTTTGGGCAAAGAGGACACCATTTCATATTTCTACAGGCGTAGCAAACTAGCAAAATTCAGATGACCAAAGCATGCATGCCAAAGCTTTGCATTTGATATAGCCTAAGAATCATTTACTGCACATGCCAAATCATTTACAGATCTTTCATAGTCTATGAGCTTATACAACCCACGACATACAATGTCAGAAGCAATAATCACATCGCCATTTGACAGATCATGAACTGTACACTTGTCATCAACAAATTTCACAACCAAGCCAATCTTGGCTGATGCAGAAACTGATAACAGATTCTTTTTGATCCCTGGCACAAATAAAGCATCTGACAAAGTGAAAGAACTACCATTAGTAGTAGTCAGAATGATCTTACCAACTCCCATAAGAGGATAAGAGGAGTTGTTGGCGCATGTAACAGTATTCCCTGTAGAGGCAGGCTCGAGTGAAGAGAAGAAACTGCGTTGCGAGGTAATATGTTTGGTTGCCCCACTGTCAAAGTACCAAACATCTGAGTCTAGTGCAGACATGCACTGCTCATGAGAAGATGGGTCAAAACTGCATATAGTAGTGAACGCCCATTCTTCTTCTTGCACAAGATTAGCAGACTCCGTTTCTGGCGTAGAGGCTTCTGCAACAACCATTCCAGCCTCTTTCTTCTTTGCCTCTTTTGCAGCCTGTTTTGGACAGTTCTTTACGATATTATCATTCCCTTTAGAGTACTTACGAAACAATTTTTGCTTTTCTGATTTTTTTTCATCTTTGTCTTAGTTCTTCGAATGTGCAGGATTTGCAGATTTCTGCTTACTACTAGAAGAACTCCATTTTCCTTTGCCCTTCTAACTAGCCAGGAAAGCTTGATCTGCAACACGCATAATGGACCTGTTCTGCCTAGAGTGATCTTCCTGAAACAGAACAAAGACTAAATCCTCAAACGACAAGGCATTTGGATTGCCTTTCATCATCAACCGAAGAGTAGAGGCAAAACTCTTATATGAATCAGGAAGACCATTCAGAACGGTCTGCACAAGTGAGCTATCTAGTATAACCTCATCAGCAGAAATCAACTGTTCCTTCAAGTCTTTGATCTTTCTTAGGAAACTGTCCATAGAATCACCTTCATTCATGTGCTCACTCTCCAACTATTTTTGGAGGTAAGCAACATGAGCCTCATTGCTAGCTTGGTATAATGTGGTAAGTGTATCCCAAGCATCCTTAGTTGTTCTACAAGAGCGAATATGAGGAATAATGGCATGTTTGACAGACAAAGCTATCAATGCATGTGCCTGGGCATCTCTGCCATCCCAACGAATCTGCTCTATAGTAGGTGCAGCAGAAACAACAGCACGAATAGGAAGCTTCACAATATCATCTTCGACACCATCTTCATCAGCTCGAGCACCTGTATTTGAAGTACCTGTTGTTACAAGTGTGACAGGATGTCTTTCAACACCCTGCACAATGTTCCACAATCCTTTTGCAACCAATACATGTCGCATCATATAAGCCCATAATGGATAGTTGGTACCATCCAACTTATCCTCAACAGCCAACATATGGAATACATCACTACTTTCAGCCATGGCCGGTGACTAAAATACCTTGATGCAAAAAATTGACTGTATCTCAAAAAGTTGAATAGAACTGCCCAGACGAATTCTGCTAGACCTGTCGCAGACTTTCAGACGCTTATACTAGAAAATAGAAATTGGTATATACCTTTGGCACAAAAAGACGAAATAGCCTACACAAGCACTGCGATAGTGCGTTCGGATGCCGAAACGAGCTCAGATCGTGATTTTGGCACCACAAAGTGAAGCAGTTTTGATCTTTGAAACAGCCTGAGTATGCTCACCAAATTTTGTGCGAATATGAGACTACAAACAGAGGAGTGTTGATGGCACCCTAGATGAAGCGACAACCTACTCTGATACCAATTGTTGGAGTTAGACGTCTGCTGAAGCACGTGAACAGCACAAGGAAGAAGAAGAAGCTTGGAGCACAACACACAATACTGAATGTATTACTAGAGAATGTACAAAGATAAGTAGCCCATTAGGGCAATAGGCGTATATACAAGCTAGGGGAAAAAACCTCCTAAAGAGGGAAAAAAGTGCCCCGACAGTCCTAGAGTGTTCACACACATCACTACCTAAATATATCAACATTTCCAAGGCCTACTAGAAAGACTAAAGGAGTTGGTAAACAAGCCTTAGGTTATTTTACCTCCACAGGCTCAACCAGTTGTTGAAAGAGAAAGCTCACCACCAACCAGAGTTTATGTTCCTAATTCGATGGATGATGGAACACCTCTTTCAATTCAATAGTACTCTTAAGAGTTCTTGCAAGAAATACAAGAAGAAAAATGGGCCAAGGAGAAGGGTAATGCCTCTCCTATTCTTGAAATTGATGATCTTCATGATCATTTTCCCCAAGACATTCGATCTATTTATGGAGACCAAGTAGAGCAACAAGAGGATGAAAGATTAGATTTTGAATCTAATTCTTTACAAGAGTTGCCACAATTCATAGGCCCATGGGAATTTCAATCTCTTTATATCCGAGCTCCCACAATATTGATAAGAAATTAAGACTCAATGGTTCCAAGAAACACTGAAGTCATCAAGAACTCTAAGGTGTATAGTGTCATCTCACCTTAGAAGCGTTGCTCAAAGTAAAACCTGAGTTATGGAAACATGTGGCAGTTCTGGTTCCCAAACTTGGTTCCAATGTGTCGAAAGTAGTCTCTAAACAAAAGGTCCTAGAGATACCTCTAGAAAAAATAGGAGACATGAGTGAAGGTGAAGAAGGTAATACTTATCTTCAAATCACCTAACAAGGTTACACAACCAAAGCTATCTTAGATTTAGGTGCTTGTGTTGCAAATTGCTACCACCTCCTTGTGAAAGCAATGGGGTAAACCCGCATTAAGACCAACTAGAATGAAGCTTCAAATGGCTGACGGCCATATTGAAAGACCTTTAGGATTGCTAGAAGGGATAACTCTAACCACTTGTGGTGTAGATTTTGAGCACAACTTTGCTATATGTAACTTTAGCAAAAACAATATCTATGAAATGATCTTAGGAAGACCCTTCATATGAAAAGTACAAATAGTACATGATTGGGGAGCCAACTCCTTGTACTTGTAGCACTTAGGGGTCACCACCAAGGTCAACCTAAAAGATTATTCCTTCTGAGATGTACCACCCCTACACTGGAATCCTATCCACAAGCCACAAGAAGATTCAATCTCTATGCATTTTGAAAGTGCTTCTGATCTATCCTGGATGCATGAAGATACACACTTATGGATGTGAAAAGTCATAGGGGAAGAGGAAAGATGCCTAAAAGAAAAAGAAGAATGAACTTCTCAAGGAGACAGACCAGTTAGGGACCAAGCCGACACACCGATGATCTTCCCATATGAGGAATTTGAGCCTCATGGTTGGACAAAAATCTTAGTTACCATGGACATTGTTGTCAATGAAGAACAATGGACACCTCATTGTGATGAGGAGGGTTATGATATCTCTATGTTCATGTATGAATCTTTGTTGGAAGAGTGTGACCCTAATGATGTCATAGAAGAAGAGGAGGATGAGGATGATCTAGAATCCATTGTGATGGATAGCCGCTTTAACTCAGAGGAGCACTATCTAGCAAATGTAGGAATATTTACCCAAAAAGAAGACGAACCTCTCACCAGTATCAAACTTGTAAATTGAAAGGAATGAAATGAAAGTCTCTATGGCATCCTAAGTCTCTTGAGATGTCTTTCATACTTATATATGTGGTAATAAAAAGTGAGAGATAGAGTTTAGTATGTAAAACCTTGCTTGAGCATCCCTTAAATACCAAAGTGTGAGCTTATCTGTCTCCTCTTGTATAGATCCTCCTTTGGATGTTGGAATAGGCATTGTTTCATCACCTGCTACAATTCCAGAAAGATTTCTACCTTGCAAATAGGCCTCCATTCTTATTTTCCAAGCCACATAGATGTGTTGATCAAGCTTCTCAATCATTGAGTGAAATCCATCACCCATCTTGATCTAGCGACGAAGTGAATTGCGAAGCAATGAAGTTTGGTCCATCCAACCTACACAAGACTAACCCTTGAGCTTATGGAGACTCAAATAGACCTTATAGGCATGTGACAAGAGCAATAAAATGCCTTATGTAGTTTGGAGCATCAAGGAGAAAGAGTCGATACAAAATAGATAGGTTTGCATATTGACTAGCTTAAAAAACTTACTATCTTTGGATGAAACAATCAACTTCAAATGCTCATAAGAGCTAACATGAATACAATTGGAACAAATCCTTTTGGAAGAGTGGTATGCATACTTTTAGTGTATATAATGCATAAGATCACAAGAAATAAGCAAAATATTCTTTTGGAATGAACCAGACACTCAATAGTGATACCTCGTTTTTTTTAGGGATGCACAAAGATAGACCCCAAGATACAAACACTGAGATTTCTCCCAATCTACCAAACTAGCTACTTTGAAAATGTACAGAAATAAACTAGACAGTAATACCTGTCCAATGAGGGTGACTCATCTAGTTTGGAGCTTTGTAGAGAGAGCAGCAGCCTCTCCAAGCTTACTGTTGTTGAAGAAGATGATTCAAAAAAATGGAGCAATACAATGATGGCCACAAGTGTATGTATATTGCTTCCATGTAATTTACAAGTGATTTGAAGTCATTATATATACTCTTGAAGTGATCATGACTTCTACAAGTGGATTTTGAATTCAAATGAAGGTGGGATTAGTTGTTGGAGGGAATCAATTCACTTTCCTATAATCTAGGAAAAATGAAGATCTAGTTTGATCTACTTTTAGGTGTTGATTAATTCATTGATTAGAAGCCTATTGTTACATTTTGGAAGCCTTAGTGCTTGGCCAAATCATTTAGGACTACACCCCATTCTACTTAAAATCAAAAGATAAAGGAATCTCATAGATTTAGGAGAAACCAAGCCCCGAATTTTTTTGGTGAAGGAATCATTGCCAATAAACCCTAAAGTTTAGGAGCAGTTTTAAGAATGAAAAATTCAAAATTCAAAAGCATTTGATGCACACAAAAAGAGCAGATTCTAGTCGTGGGGATATGAGCCATCATTGAGAGTTATTGAGCTACAACATTGGGCATATCTTGAGCTGCACTTGTGAAAGAGTACTCCTATACACTTCCCATGTATCATATGTGCATTATAACATATTAATTGATACATTTCCTTATGATAGTTTCTGTCTATTGTTCTCTAGCATTTCTTCATCACTTTGGTAATTTTTCTGAAGTGATTTCTTAGCATGTACTTCATCATTTGATGCACTTTAACTTGGAATAGTGAGAGTAAATGTCTCTTTTATAGATCTAAAAATTTCCATTAGATTTGGCTGAGCCAATCTTGAGATATGTACTAATGAAGTAGACTATGTCTACACATCACCTTGCTCCTAAAATTTCGAGATTACCCCCCTGAGTTGTTAAACTCATTGCTCAGTGTACAATGCCTTTAAATTCATGAAATAACTTATGTAAGTTAGATGTACACTTGAATCAGATGTATGTGGAAGCTCTATGGTCAATTCATACCAGGTCGTGAGCGTTGAGTAAAACATTGAGCACCTACATCCCAAAATAGAAGGTTTTTCTTTGTAGTCCTAGTACATGCAAGTTATCTATTTTGACACAAACATTTGAGAATGATGTTTTAAAGCACATAGTGGGTTTAAGTGAATATTTGAGAAGCTAAGAGTGTCTATCCAAATATTGAGAAGCTGAGAGTGTCTTTGAAGTCATATTGGCAGGTGTAGAATAGATTTTGTGCAACACCAGCTCATCTCTAGAGTCTATCCAAATATGAGTGGTATCAGAGCAACATCAACTCAACATGGGAGATGGATTTCCTTCATCCATTGACAAATTGGATCATGGTAATTACTTAGCATGGTGACTTAGAATGGAAGCATATCTTCAAAGGATAAATCTCTATGGTTGCATTTTTGGAGATGCGATGATGCCAATCCTCAGAAGCAAAGGAAAACCTACTCAAGAAGAACAAGAGAGGTTAACCACATGGTGCTCAAAGGATGCTCTAGCTAGGCCATACATTCTTAACTCAATTTCTAATATTTGACTTCCACACATCAGGAGCTATAAGACTTCACAAGCGACATGGAATGCTCTTGAAGCATTCTTTTCATCAAGTACTCTAGGAAGAACCAACTCTAGATGGAGTTTACCACACTCAAGAGGATGCCCAAGCAAAGTGTCACTGATTTTGTCACCAAGATGAAGGACTTAGCATATCAACTTGGAAGAATTGGAGAAGTCATAGATGAAGAGTAGATAATAAGTCAAGTGATCAATGGAATAAAGGCAGATGAAAATGGGAAGCTTTCATCACAGCCATGGACCTCTACATGGACATGCAAGCTCCTAACTTCAACACCCTCATGGGACAACTGTTCACACATTAGGCAAAGCTTATGATGAATGGAGACAACTCAAAAGGTAATCAATCCTCTACCCTATACGTAGATAATAACAAGAGTAAAGATGGTAAGGGCAAAAGCAAAAAAATATGATGATGAAGGTAGTTCCTCTCAAGCAAACTTTGCAGGTAGATGTACAGGTTCAAGAGGAAGAGGTAGAGGAGCAAGACAAGGCAAGGGGAGATCTCAAACCTCCTCTCCATGTGCCATATGTGGCTTCACTAACCATATAACTCAGAATTATTTTAGGAAGCCTAGAAACCAAAGAGGTAAAGGCTATAAGTGAGGTGGATATGGAAGCTCAAGAGGAAGACTCAACAACAACAACAATGGATACAACATCAATTCATATAACAACAAGAATTATCAAGGAGTATATAGAGGAAGGAGAGACCACAAGAACTATGAAGATGATCAAACTCAAGAGGACTCATTACTTCTAATGAATATGACTATGAAGCAAGGTAAAGCAGATGAGCATGTATTCTATATAGACTAAGGTTGCTTGAATCATGTAGCAAGGAATGTAGCTCTACTCTCGAACCTAGAGGATCCAAGAAATAGGCATGAAGTCCAAACAAGAGATGACACAAGGGATCGAGTGGACAAGATTGGGAATGTGAAGACTCCAAATGGTAATATGAACCTATTGAGCACAATATTGTATGTGTCTACGATAACAAAGAATCTCATAAGTATTGGGGAGATTGTAGAGAAAGCTTTTCCAATTAGATTCACAAAGCATGGATCATATGTTGAGGATCCACATCAAGGATTCAAGAGGATAGCAAGAGGAGAAAAGTCAAGTAGATTATTTACATTTGAGCTCCAAGACACTAGGAACATTGCATTGTTCAATTATGGTAGTCAAACATTATTAGAATTAGAGATGTGGCACAAGAGGCTAGTGCATATATGTGAAAGGGCCTTGAAACAAATTAGTAGGGATTAGAGTGTGCTTGGCGTACCAAATATCTCCAAGCAACATATGATTTACAAATGCAGTGCTTGTCAAATTGGCAAGTCTCATAGACAACCATTCACCAAGAAGGGATACATCCATGGAGACCTATTGGAGTTAGTCCATACAGATGTATGGGGTCCAAGCAAGGAGCCTTCATTCGCTGGATGTAGGTACTATGTTTCTTTCATTGATAATTGTAGCAGATGGACAATACTCTATTTTATGAAGCATAAAGATGAAGTGATCTCTTGTTTCAAGAAATATTTAGCACTTGTTGAGAATCAAACAAGAAAAACCCTTAAGATGCTAAGTTCTGATGGAGGGAATAATATTTCTCCCATGAATTTGATGCTTATCTCCAAGAGAGGGGTATCAAAGGAGAGATCACAAGAAACTATACTTCAGAGCAAAGTTGAGTGGCAAAAAGGAGGAATAAAACCATTGTGGAGCCTATAAGGTCAATGCTAAATGAGACAAAGTTGCCCAATTATATATGGGTAGAGGCTATATCCACAACCACCTACCTAATCAATAGACTACCATCAAAAGCATTAGATGGAATGACACCTTATGAAACATGGAATGGAAGAAGACCTAGCCTTGAACATTGCATGATCTTTGGATGCATAGCATATGCACACATACCTTCACAAATCAGAGACAAATTGGATCCAAAGCCAAAGAAGTGTATATTCATTGGTTATGATCTTAATAGAAAAGGCTATAGATTATATAATCCAAATAATAAAGGTTTCATTGTTAGTAGAGATGTTGTTTTTGATGAAAACAAATCTTTGTTTGAAGATGATTGCGGGAGAATTAAACTTCCTTATGACTTAGAGGAAGATTTCCCAACTCTACTAGAGAAGGGTGAGCATATGCATGAAGAATCAAGTGTCTCTAATGATGATCTGAAGACTCCAATGAGAGAGATCAATTCTTGGAATTCCAAAGGCAAAGCTAAAGTTTAGGATTTGAGAGATGTGGCAAGATCATCTCAACAAACCATAAGAAGATCAACCAGAAAGAAAAGGGAGCAAGAAAGGTATGGTTATGACACATCCTTGGTCACCAAGAATTCAATTTATATTGCTCAAGATAGAAACTCACAAGAACCATCAACATTTGAAGAGGCCAGAAAGAAATGGAGAAAAGCTATGGAAGAAGAGATTGAAGCTCTTCAAGAAAATCAAACTTGGTAATTGACTCTCAAGAAGCCATCCATGAAGGTTATCAGATCTAGATGGATCTACAAGGTAAAGAAGAACTTATATGGATCAATAAATAGCTATAAAGCAAGGATTGTGGGTAAAGGGTTTGCTCAAACACAAGGTATAGATTATCAAGAGACCTTCTCTCTTGTGGCAAAGATGCCTACAATCAGAGTACTCATGTGTAGCATGTTCTAAGAATTGGAATATCTATAGGCTGAAGAAATCCTTGTATGGCTTGAAGCAAGCCCATAGGGCTTGGAATCACAGGTTGGTTATTTTGCAGGATAAGGGATTCATGGTGAGCAAGGCAGATCCTTCCTTCTTCATAAATAAGAACCATTCACAGCTCATATACCTCTATGAATATGAGGATGATATAATTGTTACAGGTAATGATGCAGATGGAATCAAGAGGATCAAAGCACAGATGAAGGAAGAATTCAAGATCAATGATCTTTGCCTACTCACTTACTTCCTAGGATTGGAAGTAGTATATACAGAGAGAGGTATGTTCCTAACTTAGAGGAAGTATATTGGAGACATGCTCTCCAAGTTCAAAATGGAAAACACAAAGGTTGCACGTACTCTAATGGAGGTAAATCACAAGTTAAGTGCTCTGAAGGTGAACTAATTGAAGATATGACTAGTTACAAAAGTCTTGTTGGTAGCTTGAACTATGCTACTCTAACTAGGGTTGATATATGTTATGGAGTTAGTGTGCTAAGTCAATTTATGCACACTCCAAGGAAGCCTCACATGGAAGCAGTTAAAAGAATCTTGAAGTACTTGAAGGGTGCAATTGATGAAGGGTTATACCACCCTTATACCTCTGACTTAGATATCAAATTATTCTGTGATGCAGATTGGGCAGGTTCCAAAGATGATTGGAGAAGCACAATAGGCTATCTCACATTTGCAGGTCCGAAATTGATTTCTTGGTCATCAAAGAAGCAACCTATAGTTGCTCTCTCATCAACTGAAGCTAAATACAAAGGACTTGCAAATGCTACTCAAGAGGCCATGTGGATAAAAAATTTATACTCTAATTTAGGGTTGAACACTTCAACCCCACATATAGTTGGAGATACTATTAGCTCATTAAATATGGTTGCTAATCCTATCTATCATGCCAAGATCAAATATATTGAATCACATTATCATTATGTCATAGAAAAGTTCGTTAGCAAGGAGATTCAACTCTTATATGTATCTGCACATCAAGAATGTGCTGATATGATGACAAAAGCATTGGATGGAAGAAAATTGAGTAAATTCAAATATATGATTGGTTTTTAGGAATCATGATGGATTGAAGACTCATGTATCTTAGGTTTGAGGGGGAGGTATTTCTACATTTTTCAAGCCTAAGTGCTTGGCCAAAACATTTAGATCTACACCCCATTCTACTTCAACTCTTATGAGAAAGTGTATGGGAACACTTCCTTGATATTTTCACTTTATCACCTTGGATAATTGTAAAAGAAAAAGATAAAGGAATCTCTTGGATTTAGGAGAAGCGAAGCCCCAACTTATTTGGTGAAGTAATCATTTCCAATCACCCCTAAAGTGTAGGAACACTTTCAGAAATGGGAAATTCAAACTTCAAAAGCACTTGATGTGTATAAAAAGAGAAGATTTTAGTCATGGGGATATGAAACATCATTGAGAGCTATTGAGGTGCAACATTGGGCATAACTTGAGCTCCACTTGTTTAAGAGTAGTCATCTACACTTCCCATGTATCATATGTGCATTATCACTTACTAATTGATACATTTCTTAATGATCATTTCTATCTATTGTTCTTTGTCATTTCTTTATCACTTCAATGATTTTGCAGAAGTGATTTCTCAGCATGTACTTCATCATTTAGTTTAAATTGATATAGTTAGAGTAAAGTGTCTATTATACATCTACAAAGTTTCATTAAATTTGTCTCAGCCAATCTTGAGATATGTATTGATGAAGTGGACTATATCTACACATCACCTTGCTCCTAAAATGTTGGGATGACTCCTCTGAGTTGTTAAACTCATTTCTGAGTGTACACTAAATTCATGCAAAAACTTGTGTTCATTAGCTATACACTTGAATTAGATGTTTGCAAAAGCTCTCTAGTCAATTCATACCAGGTTGTGAGCTTTGAGTAAAACATTGAACACCGACATCCCAAAATAGAAGGTTTTTCTTCACAAACCTAGAACATGCAAGTTATCTACTTTGACACAAACATTTGAGAATGATGTTTCAAAGCCCATAGTGGGTTTAAATGCATATTTGAGAATCTAAAAGTCACATTGGCCGATATAGAGTAGGTTTTGTGCAACACTAGCTCATCTCTAGAGTGTATCCAAACGTCACCTCACAAACTCAACCACCTCAAATTCATGGAAGTTTACCTCTCTTTTTCTCCTTTTACATGTTTAAAGCTCTAGGCTTTTACAATGGTAAAAGATCCATAAAAAAGCTTTTAAAGAAAATACAATAAATGATCATAAGTAAAAGAACTCTCCAACAGATATTCTTTTGACATAATGCAAGCAATAGCTTTTTCATGTAGATCAAATCCACCTCAAGAATAGTGTAAGCTTGATCTCCCAACAGCTCCCCTTCAAGCTAAAGCATGCTTGAGTCTTCATTCTCTAATAGGTTGAATACCAACCATTGAATAAAATCTGCAAAGCTTTATTCCATCAAGTGCCTCCTCCATCATATCTGTTACTTGCTTTTCAATTGGAACAAAAGAAATGTCAACGTTCTTTGCCATGAACTTCTCCCTGATGAGGTGGTAATGAACCTCTATGTGTTTGGTTCTTGCATGGAAAATAGGGTTTGCTCCTAGATGCATGGAACTTACATTATCTCCAAATTTGTGAGGTTTGGAACTCACAAGTCCCAAATATGTATACAATGCTTTTAGCCACATTGCCTCTTCAAATGCTATGGTCAAACCTCTATACTCTACTTCAGCTGAGGATAAAGCAACTATTGTATGCTTCTTAGAACTCCCTAACACTAGCTTTGAACCTGCAAATGCTAACCAGAGGTAGTTCTTCTATCATCCTTAGCTCCTCCCCAATCTACATTTGAATAGATTTTGATATCCAACTCTGAAGAGTAAGGATAGAATATACCTTCATTTATTGTACTTTTAGATACTTAAGTACTCTCTTAGCTACATCCATGTGTGGTCTTCTAGGTGACTACATGATTTGACTAAGCACTCCCATACTATATGAGATGTCTAACCTTGTATGAGTAGCATATATCAAGCTACCTACCTAGCTTTGATATTCTTTAATGTCTTCAATTTTCTCACCTTCATAAACAATAAGTTTATGATTCATCTCCAAGATGTACTTGCAAGCTTTGTTCTCCATTCTGAACTTGAGACATAAATCTTGAATATATCCTCTCTGAGTCAATACATTCCTTCATTTTAATATATCACCTACATACCTAGGAAACATGTGAGCTCACCTAAGTCATTGATTTTGAACTCCTCTTGCATGTGTCTTCTGATCCTTTGAATGCCATTTGGATCATCACCTATCACAATTACGTAATCTAAATATAGACATAGATAGATAGCTTCATTATGATCACGTTTAATGAATAGTGAAAGATCTGAGTTGCTAGGTCTGAACCCTTGATCTTGAAGGTATTTAGCCAACCCGTAACTCCAAGCTCTAGGAGCTTGTTTCAATCTATACAATGCTTTCTTAAGTCTACAAACAAAAGAGGCATGATTAGGGTTTTAAAAACCTAGAGGTTGTGACATGTATACCTCTTCAATATTCCAACCATTTAGAAATGCATTTTTTTACATCAAGTTGGAGGAGTTTCCAATTTCGTGTAGAAGCTACACTTATCAATGTTCTGATTGTAGTCATCTTTGCAACTGGTGAGAATGTTTTCTCATAGTCTATACCATGCATTTGTGAGCATCCTTTGGCAAATAATCTTGCCTTGTACTTGCAAAGTGATCCATCTAAGTTTCTTTTAACTTTATATACCCATCTACAATCAATTACTTTTGAATTGGATGCATTGGAACCAAATCCCAAGTGTCCATGTCCTTCAATGCATCTATTTCTTCTTTCATGGCCTTTTCCCAATTAGGGTTTCCCTTTGCCTCCTCATAGGTTGAGGGTTCTTCTGAAATTGAGTCTTTTGCTAAGTAGATTGAATGCTTTGTAACAAAGCTGGAATCATATCCATATGATTCTGGTTGTTTCTTCTCTCTTGTTGATCTTCTAGGAGCTTGCTTGGAGCATTCTCCACACTCTTGCATTTTTGCTTTGCCTCTTGACTTCCATAGCTTGTAAACCTTTTCCATTTCATCTTGGTTATCATCTGTATCACTTTTTGGATCCTAGACCTGTGTGTCATGCTCGCTTCCTAATTGTAGAGAATCAGAATCAAGATCATATGGTAGAGTTACCCTTTGTTTGTCATCATCATACTAAGGCTTGTCTTATTCGAAGAAAACATCTCTACTTGTAGTGAATTGCTTGGTTGAAGGTTTATAGAACCTGTAGCCCATCTGAATTAAGGCATACCTAGTAAACACTACGTTTGTTGTGCTTTCATCTAGCTTACCTCTTATTCGTGATGGTACATGAACATAAGCCAAACAACCAAACACCTTGCAATGTCCAAGACTAGGTTTTCTTCCATGCCATGGTTTGTAGGGAGTCATACCTCAAGTAATTTGGATGGTAATCTATTGACAAGGTACACAATAGATTAAATAGTCTCTCCCCATAGATAATTTGGGAACCTCGTCTCTTGCAAGCATTGTTTTGGCTGATCCAACCAATGTCTTGTTTCTCCTCTCTACAATTCCATTAAGTTGAGGAGAGTACTTGGTAGTCACTTCCCTTTTGATACCTTTCTCCTAGAAGAAGTCATCAAGCTCTTTGGAGAAGTATTCTCCCTCTCCATCAGATCTGTGCTTCTTGAGTGATCTACTGGAATGATTATCCACATGTGCTAGATACTTTTTGGAGAAATCAAACACTTCATTCTTACTCTTGATAAAGTATCGAATAGTCCATCTACTATGGTCATCAATAAATGAGACATAATACCTTGATCCTATCAATGAAAGTTCTTGACATGGTCCCCATACATTTGTATGGACTAAGTCCAATAAGTTGTTGTGGATGTAGTCTTTGTGATTGAATGTTTGTCTTTGTGCCTTCCCAATCTGACATGCATCACACATGTTGATCATGTGTTGCTTTGATATGTTTGCTATTCTTAGAGCACTTTGATTCCTACATACATCCTTCAAGGTTCTTTCATTCACATGAGCAATTTTCTTATGCCACACTTCAAGCTCACTTAGGGTTTGAGACCCAAAGTTGAATAGAGCTATGTTCCTAGCTTCTCCTACTTCAAAATTAAAGAGCCTACCATGCTTTAGTCACTAGTTTCAAAAGTGTGAAAAAAATCCTCAAAATGAGCTCTCTAGCTCTATTTATAGTTTTTGCCTAGTTTTGACCAGTTTCACATATAGTGACTGGCATAGTTAAAAAATAGGTTCTACATCTAATTTGAGGTACCTAACGGCTTCCAAAAAATATGAAAATTGGTATGACCTACCTGCTTAGACTCCTCAAGGTCAAAGACTCCTCGGCTTGCACAAAATGGAGTCGTACATGCAGTACTCAAATGTATGTACATATATTACATTGTTTTAGTGATAAAAGTCACCTTTTGGTTTATGAAATGACCTATGTGCTTCCTCTATGTCTGTGACAAGATCTTGTACTTGGTCTTGTGCCTTGAACACTCCCCTCTCTCTAATTCTGTATTCATAGTTTTCAACTCCTCACTTTGATTTTTTGATGACCTTTCATCCGCTTTACTTCCTTCTAATCTGTAATTTCCTTCTTCCATTAATACTCCCATAATCTCCTCATTGGTTTTGCTCAGCACTTGGTAGGATGTTTGTAGAAGTTTGTTCTTTGAGTTTAATTTCTTTACTTCTCCCTCCATTTTCTTGATAGTTTGTGATTGATTTTCACACTTATCTTCCAAAAATGAGATATTATTTCTCTATTGTAGTTCACTTGTCTCTAGCTTTATCACCTCTAATGGCTAGTTTGAGTCCTAAAACGGGTCTTGTAAATATTGCTATGTGTCATGCATATCTAATGGTAACCCAATTTAAGATCAATCTTACTAAAGATATGGTATTCTCAAAGTTTATCTAGCAAGTTTTCTATCCTAGGAATATGGTATCTATTCTCAATTTTGATCTTATTGAGGCCTCTATAATCAATGCACATCCTAAAAGTTTTATTCTTCTTCTCAACTAAGAGAACTAGTGCTTCAAATGGGGAAGAACTACGTCTTATAAGTCCTTTGTGAAGTTAATCCCTTAAATTGGTTTTCTATTCCCTATTGGTGAAGAGGTCCATGGCTATAAGGTTCTTTATGAGAAGGAGAAATACCAGGAATTAAGTCCATAGTATGGTCAAAGGATCTTTATGGTGGTAGTCTAGAGGGAGAATCATACATAAAACAATGCATATAAGCAATCATAAAAGGTTTATGTGCATCTAAAAGGAGTATAATCAATTATGATATTTACAAAAATGATGCATAGATTGTAACCTTTCCGAGATTCACATTTTTGAGTATGACTAATCAATCAAAATGGATGGAAATCATGCCTTGTAGACAAAGAAATGAGTTCACCTTTAAATTCAAAATTAAAGGTATACATATGATAGTCAATGTGTGGTTACAATGATGAAAAAAATGCATACCAAGAATAACATCATGAGATTACAAAGGGGTAATTAAAAATTTCCATGCATTTATATATGAGCCTACATAAATCTTACAACATGTAGTTCTCTTATTACAGTATATCCAGTTCCTTGAAATGCAGTTGTCACTTTATACAAGGAAGGAAAATTCTTTAATTTGACCTCTTGCACTAAAACATGTGAAATAAAATAATGAGAACTACCATTATCATGTAAAATATTAGAAGCTTTATTATTAATAGTGCTCTACATGCAAGGTAAAGAATGAATAGAAATTGTGTTACCCAAGGTACTTTAATCTTCTTCTAGTGCCTCCTCCATCCAAATAGGAGAAACTTCTTTGTTGATTACCTCCACATTGTGCATTTGGGTTGGTTTCACGTGAAGAGTTTGCACTCTGCACTTCACTTTTGTATGTCCAGGCTTACCATGATTCCAAGTGGTGAAACGTGGTCACTTTTGTTGAGCATCTACCATCAAAGTTTGAAGAGTAGGGAGTCCAATAGGTTGGAGGGATTATGCAACTATGGTTGCTAAATAGTTTGATTCACAATCTCGTTAGAAACTAAGATAAGAATAAGTACTAAAATTTCACTTTAAAGGGAAATTAGGCTTGAAAAAAGGTGGTCATTGATGCAATTGTTGCAAACAGATCGCCTAAGTAATCGATTGAAAATCCTTCTCTGCATCATAAGCAAAAGAGATAGTTTCCTAAAGCATTGTAGGCTAGAGTGTATGAAACTTAGCTTGGATCCCCATCTCCAAACCTTCTTCATAATTCCTTTGTAGGGTATCTTGAGGAACATATTCAAGCATGCAAAACAAGTGGTAGACTTTTCCAAAACCACTCCATGTAAGTAGTAATGTTATCACCATCTTTCCATGTGAACATGGTCTAGGGATGCCAAACCTGTATATTGAATTGAGAGGGAAGAAAAGACTCCTTAACCTCCTCTTAGAAGGCCTTCCATGTCATGAGAGGATTTGCACTATTTTGTAACACATTCCACCAAAGTTCAACCTTCTCTACTAGGTAATTAGTAACAAACTTCACTTCATCATTTTCAGAGTAAGACTAAATGAAAATAATTAAACTAGGTTAGCCATGATAAAACAAGTCTTGCATACTTTGGACCATCATATCTTGAAAATTGAAAGTTGTTGAATTCAAACTTGGAATGTGTGCCATCAACTTGAGTGGTAATAATGGTCTTGACCACCCTTACAAGGTTTCTCTCATCAAAATGCACATTTTGAAGTAATTCTTCATGTTCTTAGATCTCTTTTGGGTGCCTGAAAGTTCATGCCATAGACTTCGACTGTTGTTTGAGCAGTACCCTGGGTAGAGGTGATTCACCAAAGTCCTCCATGGCATGCGTAGGGTCAATGAGTGTGTAGGAGAGGGAACCCCCTTGATACAAATGTGAGAATTATTTTAAGAATTCTGGAATTCTAATGGAAAAGAAACGGGTGGTTCTTCATAATTGAAAGAGTAAAGGAGATGAAAATTATGTTAATTACTAGTAAGAATGAGTAGAGTGACAACAAAAGTGAATAGTGTAGTGGTAAAACACTTGAATTGTGAATGTGGGGTTATGATTTCAAATCCCCCCTTGGTAGATGAGAGACTCCTTATTGCCAATCCTTAATTAAAGTGTTTGTACATAACCAATGATTGCCAAGGGAGCCATGGGTGTGAGAGAAGCCAAAGTTATGTGAAAGCACTATGCCTTAGTGGATGCCTTGGAGTAAAATGTAGGCATAAATTATAGGTTCAAGTTCAAGAATAAGAATTGAAGTAGAATCCAAGAACCAAAACATGAACCATAACAAGAAACAAAAACAGAAACTGAAACCAAAACTAGAGCTAGAAAATGAAAACAACACGGAACCAGAACAGAGATGGGGACATGGATCCAAATTGAAATCATACATATAGTGATTAGATGTGAAAATGGAATGCATTGAAACTAGAATGCCTCTGCAGTGATGCATGCAGGCTCTAATACTAGTATTGTGGAATCTTACATACATGCATACACAAAGAGTACAACATTTGAAGAACACAAAGAAAGTAGAGATACATAGTAGAAAAGAAAATACACAATATTGGGCACAATCTCTCCCTCCCACACTTTGTTTGAGAAGTCTATAGAGTGCATGTATTTATCGAATCTTTAATCATGTCAAAAATAGAGATTACAATGAGGGTGGCGCTTCAAAAAGGAAGCATGGAAGTAGAAAGTTGCTTTCTTTTATTGAGAACCCTATCTTTTATTCAAAAAACAATTTTCTAGAAAGAACCCTCTACGTGGTTCTTTATTTACAATATATTGAAAATAAAATTTCTCTTATTCATGTTCATACACATCTAAAATGCCCATGCCCATTCACACTCTCACAAACCCTCAATAACTATGTCACACCACAAAATCACATTAATAACTCAATAAATTAACCTTCAAAATTCAACATATTCCATAAGTGATAACAAAGGTGGATGAAGTTCTTTATGTGCTTGTACCTTCTTTTGCTCCTATTTTACTTCTTCCTCTATCACTACTTCAACCTCCAATTTCTAACTCTCTAGAATCTACCTTCTTTTCTTTAAGGGAGGTTGAACATCTGCCATGATTTCTTTTATTTTCTTTGTAATCTCCTTGTCCACTACTCTCTTTCAAGGTATCTTTACTCCAACAACTTCTTCTCTAGAAATATGGGCCTCTTGTACCAGTTGAAGCTTATTTTCAATTCCCAATACATGATAAATAATTTTTGTAAGAAATTGGGTTCCATTCATGAACTTCTTGGAGTCTGAATGCTTAGATGCATCCTTTAGTAGATAGTGGATGTAGAGTGACATGTCCTTGTTTCTTATCATAACCAAGGTTACTAGGTCTACCTAGGAAGCCTTGGAAAGCATAGTAGCTGGAGAAATGTCCTAATTGCCAATTCATCATAACATTTTTCTTGAAGTCTTGGAACTTGGCATATCTAGCATAAGAAGCTACATTGTATTAGAACAAGAAGCTTGCAGTATGCTTGAGGAGGACACGATCTTAATCAAATCCATGATTTGAATGATTCCACATATACTCCTTATTTACATTCATTTATTGTATTGAGAGTTTGATCATAGGATCACCTTCTTATATGATTTCCAAAGTATTTATCTTTATAAAAGGAAACAGTAAAAGGCCCAAAAGCCATGAGTTAGAAGTGGTTGGGGATTGATTCTCAATCAATCAATCAATCAAAAAGTAGATTTGATTTAAAATTTCTCGTTTCCTAAATTATAACAAAAGATTCCAATCAATCTAAACTAAGAAACTTGCCTCATTTCAAATTCAAATTCATGGAAAAAAGGTATCATCATATCCTCAAGAGTCTATATAAAGACTCGACAACATTTTTACATTAATGAGGAACTACTCAAGAGGAAACAAATAGGCTCACATTTTGGTGTGCAAAGGATGATCAAGTAAGTTCATACATACTCAAATCTATCTCTCATTTTCTATTAACACATATTAGAGGATGGAAGACATCTCAAGAGACTTGGGATGCCCTTGAGACTTTCTTTTCTGCTAGTAGCAAGGCAAGCAAGAACCATCTTTGGAATGAGTTCAATCAGATGAAGAAGACACCTAAAAAAAACACCACAAATTTTGTTACAAAGGTCAAGGAGGTTGCTGATCAATTGTGTTAGTCGGCCGCCGAATTGGCAATTATAAGTCTGATTCGTTTTCATGTTCCGCATAAACTGAAAGGTCATTGCGCAAACGTTGTAACCTCTTATATAAATCAATGAAAAAGACACTTTGGATGACGATCAGGTGGATCACCAGACTGTCTGTCTGGGTGATTGATCTGTACGTTACTGTGGTGTGTTTGCATAATTCTGAGTATCTTGTTCTCATCTCTGTCGTGATTGGTTTATCAGTACTTGTTCGGTAAGATTGTGTTGTGATAATATTCCTCTTAAGTTGGGTACTGAATCACGGTTCACTAATTTTGTTACTGTGTGTTACAATCATCTTTATATTGTACGTTGGTCACTGCGAGTCTGTGTATGGTAGTGTTCACCTTATGCATCGATCAGTAGAAGAGTCTTGATCTGCGTATGAGTCAGTACTCTATGAGGGAACTGTTATGGGAGTAATTCTAGCAAGGAAGATCCAGAGTTTTCTGTTAGTAAATTGGATTAGTATACTTGTTCGAACTACTGTTATGTGAGTGAGTTGTTTTGGGGAAAATTAAGTACAGGGCCTCTGCCTAGCAGACCCCTTCCACTCCCAAGAACCCGAATAGAGATTAAACGCGCTTCTGACGGCAAGCAACGTTTAACACTGGCACCGTCTGTGGGAAGTGGCATTACGATTATTGCCATTAATATGTGAGAATGTGGTACCAACATGATGCAATATAGTTGTTGAAAGGTAGCATTATGAGTGTTCACTCATTGATTGTGAAAGTGGTCATAGATTGTGAATCGACAGTAAGGAAGAATAGTATGCAAAGTATTGTAAACGTGATATATGCTGGTTACTCGTTCCGGTGAGTCATACCCGAAGTATAGAAGAAACCAACAGTCTTGGGCGATACCTAATTTGCTACGAATGCCTCTAGGAAGTAGAAGCGCAGATAAGTTTAACTCAGTTGTCAAGGAATTGAAGAACGTTAGAAGTGATTCCGGTAGCACTCCAGTGGAACGTACTACATTTTTGGCAGATTTCGGTGCGATTTCGGCACAATCTGTTGGAGATATAGTAACTCCTGAGTCTACCAGGACGCAGCATGCAGTTAACTTAACACCATTTGGTCAAGAATCGAATTTGTCTGAAAATAGAAGCGTGTTGGCCAACCAAATCAGTGAAGGTGAAACAGTACCTTGTTTTAGTGAAAATACGACAAATTTCGGTGATATTTTGATATCAGTTATCGAGAATTCACAGTTTCCCAGTGACAGTTTACCATTTCCTGGTGAATCTCCATTCCGGACACCGCTATTTGGAGTAAGCTTCCCTACATTTGATATCAAGGAGGAAGGAAGCTTATTCGAAGCTGAAATCAGAAAGATACTGAACAACATTATCAAGCCAGAGAGTGCACAGGCTGACGATACAGATTCCGACGGTTCAGATATTCAGTCTCGGGACTCAGAAGATAGTAACAATACAATAGCCAGCACGATGAGTGGGCAACACCAACACCAACAACAACAACAATAGCAACAACAACAACAACAACAACAGCAACAATCACAACCACTTCCAATTCGGCCGGTTCCAACGGGAGTCACTTACACCAAATTCGGTGGATTTCCAGGTGATGATCTTGATGCCCACGTACGTACTTTTGAAATTAGTTATGCAGTATTAAATCATCCTCCTCATCCGGCATACAAAGCCATTG
Source organism: Ceratopteris richardii (assembly GCA_020310875.1). Classification (NCBI taxonomy): domain Eukaryota; kingdom Viridiplantae; phylum Streptophyta; class Polypodiopsida; order Polypodiales; family Pteridaceae; genus Ceratopteris; species Ceratopteris richardii. The sequence continues at coordinate 126,704,116 of CM035438.1, forward strand.
TATTCTAGTCCACATTGGTTAATGAAGCACCCAAATGGCTTAGAGAATATGATTTTAATCATTTTGTGACTTATGAAGCAGTAAGGGATGCATTTTTGCAGAGATTCCGGTTAAAGAAAAACCTCGGCCGAAATTTTTGATTAGTTACAAAACAACAAACAGAAACTGCACTAGACTGTGCAGGAATATGCTACCTTGTTTAGAACACATCTGAGGCAATTACCGCCGGCTCATGCCAACCTGTCGGATGATGTCATCACTCAATGGTTTATTAAGGGTTTGACTCCGTAGCTGAGATAGATTATGATCATACGATGTGTAGGAGCTATGACATTAGATGCGGTTATTGCAATGGCTTTACACCTTGAGAATAAGGTTGGCGGATTTACCGAAGACCTGGAATGGTTAAAAGCTAGTAAAAATGTAGTAGAAGATCTGACCAGACAGATGTACTGCACTACGTGCAAGAATTCAGGGCATACTAGTGCCACTTGTGCCCTCAATCAGTTGTTTTGCGCTATCTGCAATACCACCGAACATTCCACCGAAAATTGTGCATACAATACCAAAGTTCAAGGAACGGCAATAGTAAATGCAATTATACAGGAACCAGGGCAGCCTGCCACTCACTATGTACCTCCTCAGATGAGAAACAACCAGCAACAAGGGTACAAAAATTACAGAGGACAGAGAAATAATAATTATAGTGCAAACTACTGGCAGGCAGGCACATCACAGGAAAGTACTAATTTACCAACACCTCGCTGCCATTTTTGTGGTGAATTTGATCACATTAGAAGATTTTGTAAAGATGTAGCTGAATATGATCAGACGAAGAAAGAACGTCAGAATCCAATGACAAATATGGTGCATATCACACCAATTGAAACACAAGCCGCAGTAGTTCAAACTAGGTCCACTAAGCCACTGCAACCAGCAGCTGAAATATTTGAACCACGTATCCGAGAACAGCAAAGAATGTATGAAAAGGCTAGTCAGTGAACCACCACAGAACCTCCAGTGTACCCAGATCCTATTCCGGTGACACAAGTTCTGCTGCCAAAGGAAACTGCACAGGAGAAAGAGTCAATCCCAGTAATTGACACATCGTCTTCAGAATCAGTGAAAAATACAAATCAAGTAGATCAAGCATGGGAAATTTTATCTAAAGCGTCCATTACTCTTCCTCTTGGACAGTTACTTGCACTAGTACCGGGAGTTCGTTAGCAATTCCAGCAACAATTTAGTCCTCAATTTGCCTGTATTCCTGCTACAGCAACGGTACAACCGGAAACTAATTCTACGGTGGATCATTCGGTCCCATTAATTACGGTATGGTACAAAAATCATAAAATCAATCAAGTACTAATTGATGGAGGGTCTAGTGTAAACATTGCTACTGCCGCACTATGTAAAAAGTTAGGATGGACGAAAATTGAGCCTGTCTAGTTTTTTGTAAGGATGGCTGATCAGTCCAGAGTCCACCCAGTGGGACTAGTACGAGATGTTCCGATAATTTTGCAAGGTATAACATTTAAGATGACTTTTGTTGTCTTAGAACTACGAGAGTCTAGCTTGGATTATAATCTTCTTTTCGGTCGTCCTTGGTTAAAACAAGCTAAAGTTATACAGGATTGGTCTGCTCAAGAACTTACTTTTAAAGATAACAACCAAAAATATGTTGTCAAGTTAGATGCTATTCAGCCTTGTGAATTACATGCTCGACCTTATGTAGCTGAACCAGTCCACATGTTGGATGGTTTATTTGATGATGAAGAAGAAGAATTTTTGAAAAATAACATTGATTTAATCTCCTTAGGCACTATAGATTTGCAATTTGTTGTAGATAATTGGAGTCCAGCAGCCTCTACGATGATGCTTGTGACTGAAGAAGTACAGACAGAAGATACTACTGCTATAGATGAAGCCGATCTACAATAGCTTTTAAAGCCAGCTAATGATACAGCGAAGTCCTGACAATTCTATGTTCCAGAAGATCAGTTAATTACATATAATTTAGGTGATGAAGTTAATCAGCAACCTGTCAAAATAAAGGAAGGATTGCCTGAAATGTTTCAAGCAGATTTAATCAAGTTACTTTGAGAGTTCTCTGATGTTTTTGCATGGGATTACAAGGATATGAAGGGTCTGGACCCACGCATCTATCAACACAGGGTCATGCTGAAACGAGAAGCAAAACCAATCAAACAACCTAGCTACCGTATGAATCCAAACTATGCAGCTCAGGTTAAGGCAGAGCTTGATAGGTTACTCAGAGTCCGATTCATTGTACCAATAGAACATGCTGAGTGGATATCACCGATTGTTATTGTTCCTAAAAAAAATAAGCAACTGTGAATATGTGTAGATTACAAGAAATTAAATTCGGCCATGGTTCCTGATCCGTTTCCTCTACCATTTCTGGACACGATGCTTGACAGAGTAGCAGGACATGAAATGTACTCCTTCTTAGATGGCTACAGTGGGTATAATCAGGTCAGAATGGCTGAACAAGACATACCGAAAACAGCGTTCATTACCAATTGGGGTGTTTTTGCTTGTACAGTTATGTGGTTTGGATTACGCAATGCTCCTAGCACTTTCCAATGATGTATGCAAGAAATATTCTCACCCTATCTCACTTCCTTTATGCAAGTTATCTCGATGATTTCTCTTTATTTGGTCAGATGGTAAAACACCTGTATCATTTACGGTGTTCTTTTGAGAAATGCAGAGAATACAGACTCTGCCTGAACCCAAACAAATCTGTGTTTGCGGTCTCTTGCGGTAAGTTACTTGGTCATATTGTATCTGCACAAGGTATCCAAGTGGATCCAGATAAAATTGCAACTGTGTTAGAAGCACCTGTGCCTACTACGCCGAAAGAAGTAATCAGATTTATGGGACAAGTCAGATGGCATGGTCGACATTTACGGTGGCTCGCTCATTTAGCCATTCCACTCAATGGTTTAATCACGAGTACTCCTAAACAGTTTGATCGGACTCAGGAATGTCAAATTGCTTTTGATCGACTAAAAGGATTATTAACACAGGTTCCAATCTTACAACCTCCTGATTGGGAACGCCCATTTCATGTTTTTGTAGATGCATCAGATATAGCAATTGGAAGTGTCTTAATGCAACAAACTGATAAGTGGTTTCGGCCTGTTTACTATGCAAGTAGAAGGCTTGCTCCTGCTGAAAAGAAATACTCTGTAACTGAAAGAGAATGTCTAGGTTTAGTATATTCTGTAAAGAAATTCAGGCATTATTTACTTGGCCGCAAATTTACTTTTTATGTCGATCATGCTGCACTTGTTTATCTGGTATGACAACAACATTTAGGTGGTCGATTAGCGCGTTGGGTTCTACTTTTACAAGAGTTTGATTACGAAGTAATTCATCGGCCAGGCAATTCACATGCATTAGCAGATTTCCTTTCTCGCTTAGATTCCGGTGAAGCTCCGGTCGGTGTAGATGACACCACACGAGCGATTTATGTTACTGAACCAACTAATGATGAATCTGCAGAACCCACTATACCATCTTCATATTATGATCAGATATTAACTTTTCTTACTAATGGATATCTTCCTGCTCAGACTTCTCCTACAATGCGTAGGAAAATTGCAGTTTACAGCCGTAAATTTTGGTTAATTACTGGCAAATTGTATTATATGGATCACACTGGAGTTTTACTTCGTTGTATTCCTCCATATGAAGCAAACTCAGTTATAGCTTTGGCACATTCAATACCTTCTAGTGGACATTTTGCAGCAGATTTAATGCACCAAAAAATTCTGCAAAGTGGACTTTGGTGGCCTACTATGTACAAGGATGTATCTCAGTTTGTCAAACAGTGTGATAATTGTCAGAGATCTGGACAGCCGTTACAACGCCATTTTTTCCCTCTACAACCTGTCCTACCTTTAGAACCTTTCCAGAAGTGGGGTCTTGATTTTATTGGACCTATTACACTTCCAACAATCCTCAGTAATAATCGTTATATTCTGACATGTACAGACTATGCTACCAGATGGGCAGAAGCATGGGCTTTAAGGTCCGCCACAGTTGTTTCGGTGGCAAAGTGTCTAATGAAAGATGTTTTCCCGTGTTTTGGCTTACCTCCGGAGCTTGTTACAGATCAAGGCACACATTTTGTTAACAACTTAATGAAAGTACTTACCCATTCTTTTCAGAAAATGCATAAATTTAGTTCTCCTTATTATCCTCGTGCTAATGGTTTGGCTGAAAGTACAAACAAAACTTTGTTGAATATGCTTCAAAAATTAATTCTAGATTCACCGGAAAGATGGGATCAACTGTTACCTGCAGTATTATGGGCATACCGGACTACATACAAGGTAGCCACAGGACTAACCCCTTTCAAATTGGCTGATGGGCTGGAAGCCATAGCACCAATGGAGATTGTTGTGCCAAGTTTACGTGTGGCCATCACTGAGAAGTTGTTACCGGAAGAGTCCTTGCCATTTCGGTTGGATACACTCAGAGAACTAGATGAGCATGACTGGGAAAGTTTTTTGACTATTCAAGAAGTGCAGTTAAGGCAAGCTCGTACACATGATAGATATCTAAAAACTCCAGTTTTTATGGTAGAACAACTTGTGCTCTTTTACAATGCAAAATCAAATCGTTCTGCTCGAAAATTCAAGTTACGATGGTTTGGTCCCTACCGAATTTCTGAACAAGTGGGCCCAGCTACTTTTCAGTTGACTACTTTGACCAGAATTCCTCTTCTGAAAGTCATCAATGGTTCAAAGTTGCGGCCGTATCATCAAGCATCTGACTCTTGCTTACGTGTTCATCATTTTTTCGTGTTATTTATTTTTTTCCTTCTTTTTTTTATTTTTTGTGTGCTTAATAAAATAAGTCTGTAAATATCCTCGTTTTGATACATAATTATGCTCAACAGCCACCCTACATTATCGATCTGCTCATGCATGCACACCGAAGTTATGAAGTTATCATCTCAATGTCACGCGATGATTAGTAATTTTGATTGCTTCCCTCTACCGACTATTACTTAATCTTCTTTTTTCCGCTGTTAATCGCTATTGTGTCTGTGTGATTTGTGTATTTGTGCTCTCTGTATACCCTCCGCACTTGTGTTCTCGTGCTTGCTATTGTCTGTGCATCATGGAAGCTCTGGCAAACTTTGCCGCCTTCTGTGAGGGACTCCCTGCTGATGTAGGTGAGTTCCTACGCATTCAAGGATTGGTCAATTTCGTTGAATTGCCTTGGCATTCAGTGGATTGCCACCCTTTCTATGCCCAGATCATTGCCGCCATCACTGCCACAACTGCTACGGAGCAGAGTTGGCCTATCACTTCTCTCCCATCTCGAACCGTAATCACTCTCTAGACCTTTTCTGATGCATTCCGGCTCTCTCCGCAAGGTCGCGAGAATGGCCCTAATCTGCCGATTGCCACAATGAATCAATTATTCCCTAGGCACTCTTCTAACGAATACGCTATCCTTTGTCGCCGTGAGCATGAGAGATCCGCATTATAGTTCTTAGTAGCCATTCTTAACCTGTAGAAACGCACATATGGCATCTCTCGCCCTTTCTATTAGGCAATAGATATGGTTGCGAGAGAGCCTGTAAATTTTGCATCCTACTTTTTCCGCCGCATTCACAGAGAATGCGTTTCAATCATCAAACAGGTCAACAAGGGAGATATGCCACGATCAAGGTTACCACATATTCTCAGTTTCCTGTTTCCGGTACTCCAAGCAGCACAACCACCACCCCGCGAGCCCGTTCTGCACCATGAAGAGTCTGCACAGATATTGGACGATGATGAAGAGGATGACGAAGAGATTTTCCACCTCCTCCGCCAAAAAAGAATCAGAATTAGTTCATCGGATAGTCAGGTACAAGGGTCTGTTGCAGGTGATAAAGTAGATGACAAAGAAGAACAAACACAGGAAGAAGAAACCTTCCATGACACCGCAACATCAATGCATCATGACTCATCAGCGCAGTCTTCTTCAGAAAAGCAACAAGAACAGGATACTAACACGGATTCTAAAACGAGCTCATCAAACGACGAATCTAAATAGCAATTTGAGCAGGAAAAGCAAGATGATGGAGAACCTATCATTAAAGAAGTTTTCGAAGAACTGATTAGAGGAGTGGAGTCTACAGTTGCCGGCCCTGAGGATACTACGCATCAAACCACTGAATAGGTAGTTTAACCTAACTCTGTTCTTCTAACTTCTCCACCTGTTCCACCCATTGTCCCTGTCCCACCCATTTTCACAGAGGAACCTACTGCTTCTTCATCCTCATCACCAAATTCACATCAGCTCCTCACAACCTCTTCATCTCAACCCCGTCCTCATATTCCGGTTCCTTCAATTCCTATATTTTTTGAACTTGCATCCATGGGTCAAATGCTGATCCAGCTATCGCAACAACAACTTATACAAATGAAGGAAGTCACTGATAACATCCGGGATGAATTACAACATAAGGTTGATATTCTGGAAGCCGATATAAGCCCCCTCCAGGATGAACTCGCCGAAGTCAAAGCAGAAAATCATAATTTAAGTGAACAGATTAAGGAGCTATAGGCCCGACTTGCCAACCAGGAAACAATTATAATTCAAAGAAATGCTGCCTTGGCCGAAGTCAGAACAAAGGAAGACTTCTTGTGCACTGCAGAGGCTGAAAATAGGCATTTGAAAGAATTAGCCCAAGAAGGAGGATGCATGTGTAGCTTTAGGAAATCTGTTAGAAGAAACCAGACAATAGCTCGATGAAGTAGTACAACGAGGCCAAGAGATGCACGATCTAGCTATGAAGACTAATGAAGAACTCCAGAGATGCAAGATAGATTTATCTGAAGTCAATAATATTCTTAAGCGTAAATTGACCATGGAAGCTCAATTACAGAAACAGATAACAGAAATCAGACGAGAACGTGATGCTTATCATCAAACAATCCAATTTCAGAATCAGGAGGTAGAAAGAAGAGAGAATCAGTTGGATGCTCAAAAAGAAAGATTAGCCAGAATGGATAAGCAAATTGCAGACATGAAGGTGTCCAAGGATGCGGCATTATCGAATGATTTCTATTTACAGGAAGCTTTTCTGCACACTCAAGCAGAAATTTTGATGTCCCAGGTTATTTCCTTAAGTTCAGTACAGACAGATGCCCAACTCGTCGAACCAGACATTTTGAAGCAAATGATAGAATCTTTGAAGAAGAAAATTGCTCGGATTTTTAGATTAGCAAGATCCATGTATTTAGAAGGTATAGTTGATGAACCATAGGATTTTTTGTATACCTGCGAGTTCGAGTCCAGCGTGCATGCCAATGTTAGTCGGCCGCCGAATTGGCAATTGTAAGTTTGATTCTTTTTCATATTCCACATGAACCGAAAGGTCATTGCGCAAACGTTGTAACCTCTTATATAAATCAATGAAAAAGACACTTTCGGTGACGATCAGTTGGATCACCAGACTGTCTGTCTGGGTGATTGATCTGTACGTTACTATGGTGTGTTTGCATAATTCTGAGTATCTTGTTCTCATCTCTGTCGTGATTGGTTTATCAATACTTGTTCGGTAAGATTGTGTTGTGATAATATTCCTCTTAAGTTGGGTACTGAATCACGGTTTGCTAATTTTGTTACTGTGTGTTACAGTCATCTTTATATTGTACGTTGGTCACTGTGAGTCTGTGAATGGTAGTGTTCACCTTATGCATCGATCACTGGAAGAGTCTTGATCTATGTATGAGTTAGTACTCTGTGAGGGAACTGTTATGGGAGTAATTCTGGCAAGGAAGATCCAGAGTTATCTGTTAGTAAATTGGATTAGTATACTTGTTCGAACTACTGTTATGTGAGTGAGTTGTTTTGGGGAAAATTAAGTAGACCCCTTCCACTCCCAAGAACCCGAATAGAGATTAAACGCGCTTCTGACGGCAAGCAACATTTAACAAATTGGCATCCATTGGAGAGCTGATTGAAGAAGAGACCATCATGAGGCAAATTCTCAATGGGATTAGAGGTGACAAGGAATGGCAATCTTTCACCACAAAATATGATCTCATCATGGATGTGCAAACTCCAGACTTCAACATCTTTTGTGGACAACTCTTCAATCAAGAGGCCAACAATAGCATAAAGGAAGGTAACTCCTATTATCGTAATTCAACTAGTGCTCTATATGTAGATAAGAAGAACAAGAAGCTCAAAGGCAAGAAGAAGGACGAAGATGAAGAGGAGACTTCCCAAGCCAACTTTTCAGGCAAGAGAAAGTGGAAAGGGAAGAAGAAAGGACTAACGCATGACAAGACTAAAGGCTAGAATGTTCAACCTTGTGCCATTTGTGATACGACCAACCACACCACTCATAATCGTTGGTTCAATGGGAAGACCCAGAAAGGAAGTGGAAGAGGTGGATATGGCACAATAGAGGCTGAGGTGGATGTTGGGAAAGATGGATGGATGCTCCAAGAGACTGAGTAGGTACTGCTACACCTGCTTTGTACTAGCCCTCTTCTGCTTCAGACTTGATAATTAGACCTTCTTAGCTTTCCAATAACACCAAAAAATGGCCTATGTACTTTTAAAGTGATGTGTGTAATGATTTAACCAAAACAAATAACTTTGAAGTTCACAAACTCAAGAAAACCTTCTATTTATGTCTTGACACCTGCTCAATGTTTTGCTCAGTGTGACCAACACAGTAGAAATTGATAAAATTCCTTCTAGGGGTATTTAACTAGCTTAGTAAGCTACCATTTGCAAGTGGAATGATGTAAAAAGATAAACTATGCTAAGAGAAATCAATTTAGCATGTTTAGCTATACCCCCGACTTTTTAGGACTGTAGCAAAAAATGACCAGAGTTGACCTCGACGCCGATTTCTCTGAAATGACTGAATATAATTACTTCAAACTTTGATAGCATGTATATGACTTTGAGCTGAATCCAACAAGCTTTGAATCACTGAATGTGGTGAAGAACTGACCGAGATATGCCCTTGACAAGTTGACAGACTTTTGAGTAGACTAAGAGAGAACTTAGAGAAATGAACACTTGTATACAATCCCATTGGCATGAACAACATTTCCTAATGGTGTAGAGAGGTGTAGGCTATAGTATAGTCCTCACACACACTCAAATTCAGAAATGAGAAGCTCGGGAATGATCTCCCTTACCCGCGACTTTTCATGTTCACTTTTATATGTAATGAGTAAAGATTTGAATTCAAATTCAAATTTTGGCTCCCTATGATCAAGCTCCTACATATTAGGATATATTCCTTCAATCAAATGAGCTACTTTTCCACGACTCATTTTGGTAGGTGATTACAAAAGATTCTAAGTCAATTGACTTTTACAATGAGATAAAGTGGTAATTAACCACTAGCATATGTTCCTATGCTTCTTGATGTATGTGTAGACTTCAATGTATCCTTTGAGCCAAATGTGTAGGCTTGCAATTTACACCAACATCTCCCCCTCAAGCCAAACATTTTGGCTTAAGTCTTCATCTTCAATCTTCAAATATATCCTGCAATCCAATCATGGATTTGAACCTGCAAAGTTTGGTTCCATCCAAAGTTTTAGTCAGCAAATCTGCACATTGCATGTTGGTTGATACATAGGTAAGTTGAATGTCCTTGCTTATCAATTTCTCTCTCACATAATGGTAATGGACCTCTGTGTTTGGTCCTAGCATGATAAATAGGATTAGCTGCAAGGTATTATCTCCAAAGATAATTGGTGACCTAGTAAACAAACCCAATTTTGTATACAAAAGCTTAATCCAAATTGCTTCTTGTGTGGCATTAGCCAGTCCTCTATACTCTGCCTCTGTGGAAGATAAAGCAACAGTAGGTTGCTTCTTTGAAGAGCATGAAATTGGTTTGTCACCTGCAAAAGAAATATATCCAAAAGCGCTCCTCCTATCATCCTTGCATCCTGCCCAATCTGCATCTGAATAGACTTTTATATCAATATTTGAAGTGTAAGGAAAATACAAACCATGGTGTTGTGTACCCTTGAGATATTTCAAAATTCTCTTGGCAGCCTCTAAGTGAGATATCCTTTGCTTGTGCATAAATTGGCTTAGCACACTAACTCCATATGCAATATCTATCCTTGTTAAGGTAGCATAGTTTAAACTACCCACCATACTTTGATAACATGTAATGTCATTGACTTCATCACCTTCATGGGCACTTAGTTTTAGGTTTACCTCCATTGGAGTGCTTGCTACTTTTGCATCCTACAAGTGAAACTTCTTCAACATGTCCTGTATATACTTTTTCTGAGTAATATATATCCCTGAATTAGTGTAGACTAATTCAAGTCCCAAAAAATACTTCAATAGACCAAGATCATTGATCTTGAACTCCTTCATCATCTGGCTTTTGATATACCTGATTCCATTGACATCATTACCTGTAATAATGATGTCATCAACATAAACACAAAGATATATTACCTCTGAATTACTTCTCTTAATGAACAGAGAAGTATGTGCCTTGCTCATGACAAAACCTTGGTCTTGGAGATATGTGGTTAACCTATAATTCCATGCCCTAGGTGCCTGCTTCAATCCATATAAAGCCTTTTTCAATTTGCAAACATATGTTACCTTCTTAGGGTCCTCATAGCCAGGAGGTTGTGACATATATACCTCCTCTGAAATCCATCCATTCAAGAAGGCATTCTTGACATCCAATTGGTACATGTTCCAATTCTTTGATGCAGCCACACTTACCAACACTCTGATTGTTGGCATCTTGGCCACAGGAGAAAATGTATCTTCATAGTCAATGCCTTGGGTTTGTGCAAAACCCTTGGCTACCAATGTGGCTTTGTATCTATTAATTGTTCCATCAGAATTTCTTTTCAACTTCTAGATCCATCTGGATCCTATTACCTTCATAGAATCCTTCTTGGGTACTAACTCCCATGTGTCATTCTCCTTGAGTGCTTCAATCTCCTCATCCATAGCTTCTTTCCATTCTGATTTGGTAATTGCTTCTTCATATGATCCTGGTTCTTCATTTGACAAATCTTTGGCAAGATAAACATAATGTTTAGTAACAAGAGATGTATCATACCCATATCTGATAGGTTTCTTGCTTTCTCTTTGTGATCTTCTAAATGGTTGAGTTGAAGATTCAGATATGTCTTCAAGCTTCTTCATCTTCATTTTGCCCTTGGACTTCCATGCCTTGAACTCTTCAAGGTTGATAGTATCTTCATCATCTGAACTTGAAGCTTCATTATGAGTAGGTTCCTCCTTTATAAGACTTGGAAATTCCTCTTCCAAATCATAGGGTAACTTAACCTTCCTGCATTCATTCTCATACCAAGAATCATTTTCATCAAAGACAACATCTCTGCTTACCATGAATCCCTTATTGATGGGATTATAAAACCTATAACCTTTTTTATTCAAATCATACCCAATAAAGATGCATTATTCAGCCTTTGGGTCTAGCTTACCTCTTATCTGAGAGGGAATGTGAACATATGCTACACATCCAAATATTTTGCAATTGTCAAGTGAGGGTCTCTTACCATGCCATGCTTCATAGGGTGTCACGCCATCAAGAGACTTAGATGGTAACCTATTTATGAGGTAAGTGGCAGTAGAAACACTCTCTGCCCATAGATAGTTAGGTAACTTTTTCTCATTAACCATAGATCTAGGTGTCTCAACAATTAACCTATTTCTTCTTTCAGCTACCCTATTGTGTTCAGGAGAATACCTTGTGGTTATTTCTCTTTTGATGCCTCTGTCTTGCAAGAAGTCTTCAAATTCATTTGAGAAGTACTCACCTCCTCCATCTGACCTTATTCTTTTCAAATTCCTTCCTGTCTGGTTTTCAACTAATGCAATATTTTTTAAAGCAATTAAATACCTCATCCTTGTGCTTCATGAAGTATAATACAGTCCATCTGCTATAATCATCAATGAACGACACATAGTACCTTGATCCTGAGACTGAGGGGTCTTTGCTTGGTCCCCATACATCTGTGTGTACAAGCTCTAGGTAATCTTCATGCATGTATCCTTTCTTGGAGAAGGATAACCTGTGAGACTTACCAAATTGACAAGCACCACACTTGTAAATCATATGTTGCTTGGATACATTAGGTATCCCAAGCACACATTGGTCCCTTCACATTTGTTTCAAGGTTCTTTCTCCTATGTGCCCTAACCTTTTGTGCCAAATCTCAAGCTCTGAAAGTGTCTGATCTTTATAACTGTATAGTGCAATGTTCTTTGTATCTTCTAACTCAAGAGTGAAAAGTCTACCTGATTTTTCTCCTTTAGCAATCCTCTTGAACCCATATCTTGGATCCTCCACATATGCTCCATATTGGTTGAATCTGACTTGCAAACCTTTCTCCACAATCTGACCAACACTCATCAAATTTTTGGTAATGGTTGGTACATAGAGTACCCTGCTCAACAAATTCTGATTACCATCACAAGTCTTAACATTTCCAACTTTAACTACTGAATGATTTGTGTCATCACCTGTTTGGACTTGATGCTTACCTTTTGGTTCCTCAAGATCAGAGAGTATTGCCACATTGCTAGCCACATGATTTGAGCACCGTGAGTCAATGTAGAATAGGTGGTCATCATTTGTACCTGACTTTGAAGTCATGTTCATGATCAGAAGAGAGTCATCCTGCTCTTCTGTATAGTTGTTGTAGTCCTTTCTGGATTTGAATCCTCCTTGGTAGTTGCCATTGTAATTGTTGTTGTAATTGTTTTTGTAGCCTTGGTGATGGTTGAAATTTCCTCTTGACTGTGAGTATCCACCTCTTTGGTAGCCTCTTCCTCTCTGATTTTTGTAATTCCTTAAACACTCATCTGTAGTATGATTTGATAGACCACAAATGTTGCATGGTGATGAGTTATAGGGTCTCCCCCTACCTTGCTTACCTCCTCTGCCCCTTCCTCTTGAAGATCTACCTCTCCATGCATAGTTGGCTTGGGAGGTAGAACCTTCATCTTCCATTTTTTTTCTCTTGCCTTCATCCTTAGACTTCTTATCAGCGTATAGGGCAGAAGAGTTATTACCTTTGGATGTATCTCCATTCTTGGTGAGCTTTGCTTCATGTGTAAATAGTTGTCTCATGAGAGTTGTAAGATCTGGAGTATGCATGTTGTATATTATTGAACAAGGCATTGTTAAAATGTTAAATTATTAATGTATTAATATGTTTTTGATGTTTTGATATAGCAGCTGAAGGTTCATGAGGAGCGTGCAAGGCGTGAAAGGGCGGACATCAATAATCCGAATAATTATTATTTATTTTGTAAATAAACCTACGTAGAAGGTTCTATTGTTAGAAAAGTAATGGTTAGAATAAGGGTCGTTGTAGACCACAGTTTCTGTTATTGAAAGCAATGGCTTTCTGTAAAAGTTATCAACTTTTAGTTCACGCCTACTTTTCTAAGCCGCCCTCTTGTAACCACTCTTTTCGACGTAATCAAAATTCCTATAAATACATGCACTCTGTGGACTGTCGAAACAGAGTGCATGGGGGGAGATTGCACCCAATACTGCGTTGTGTCTCGTCTCTTGTTGCGTCTATTCTCTGTGTGTTTTCTGTGTCCGTAATCTCTGTATGCGCGTGAGCAAGATCCTGACAACAGTGGTATCAGAGCTCTGCACACGTCAATACAGAGAGTTATGTTCTCTGTTCTCTGTTCTCTGTTCGCGATTCCGATTCCGTCTCCATCTCCGCGTTCGCGATTCCGATTCCGATTCCGATTCCGATTCCGATTCCGATTCTGTTTCCGTTTCCGTTTTCGTTTCCGTTTCTGTTACATTGGCAACATTGGCAACATTGGCACCCAAGGCTCCCTTGGCGACCATTGGCTACACGCGAGACAATTTTAATTTTTGAGTGGTAATAGAGAGGTTTAGAGTCCCTAAGGTAGGAGGATTTGAACCCACAACCTCCTACTTTCAAGGGAAGTACTTTGACCACTCCACCATCTCTTGGAGTTGTTATTCAAGTTCTTTTTCTTTGGTACTTGTGCAAGGCGCTTGCGGCAATTTCAAGGATGGACTCAACAAAGAAGTAAGTGTAACTTTCAATCCGTAGGTCGGATTGAGGCGTGTAATATACCGTTGGAAAGCTCTCGGAACGGACTTTCCAATGAGCTAGCTTGAAAGTGTGAATTCATTCAAAATCCTTGGGTGGCATTTGATTGAGTGTTCAAGATACCAATCAAAGTTGAGAACACGGGATCGAGACACCAAGGTTGCAAACAAGAAGATTCAATACACCAAGGTTGAGAGCAAGGATCCAAGAGCACCATGGCGGATTACAGTAATTCACCTTTACCTGGAGTTTCATTCGAACAAGAGTTAGAGATTATGAACCAAGAACTTCAAGCACTTCAACAAGCCATACACGGACGTTATGCTATGCTTCAATTCGACGGACGAAAAGATGGCCGCTTGGTCTTATCATGGCTATCCCTATTCAACGATTTCTTTTCCGACGAGTTATATTCAGAAAATCAGAAAATCGAGTTTGCCACTAATTATTTGGTAGGACGAGCGGAGTTATGGTGGAATGATCTTTCTCGTCGTGCAGATTGTCCACGCACCTGGAAGGCTTTTCAAGAAGAGTTTAAAGATTCATTCTTACCTTTACAGTTTACCTTACATGTTTGATAATTGTGATGTATTTACATATTGAATTTAGTCTATAGGAGCATATTACCTTTAATTTTTGAGATTTTGTTTTACTGCTATGGAAAGATATCTCCGATCTCTTCATAGAGTAGCTATCACATATCTTTTGAGCTTCTCTTCCAAGATCAAAAGAATTTGGACTTTACCCATTCATCCTGAAGGCATATTGTCCTGCTATTATGATAAAGGGGTGGAGCATCTTCAGCACCTGCACACATCGGCAAATTACTTTGTAACCATCCAGATACGTTTCTTGTCAATTTATATGCATAGTTGTCTTCCTTTTGCATCCACTTACATTTTGGACATGCATGTTTTGCATCGTACATGGAATATACGCATTGTTTAAACATGGTTTGTCTTGTATGGTACATGAATTCTTCAGGGACAGGTATGTATTTTATTGCAGGTTAGCGAGGAGGAAAAAAAAAATACATATGTCAGGGTGTGTAATCCCCTTTTGGTTTCTTTGTGCATAGATTGTGCCTATTGGCATCTATATCATGGAAATTGTTTGTCGGAAATTTTCCGGTTTTCAAAATCACGCCGTTATGCTGCCGAAATTTTTACAAAATTTATATGCACATGCATTCAAGTATAAATTCATGATTCGAAAGTTAATTATTATTTTTTTCATCACTTTTGGATTACATTTTTGACTTAATTTCTGCATATCATACACAAACACATTAATGTAACAGCTCCATGAACATTTCCATGCATGTATTTTTACATGGCACATGCCTATTTTCTTTATTCAGTGATGAAACATGTGATTGGCCATCCATGTTTATTATTTTATCAACTGAGGTCACTTGCTTGTTCAACTGAGGGGCATGTTATACCTTATGGAATATGTTGAACAATGCATTGTTGGATTGTAACATGAAATATGTTGGCCAATGCATTGTTGGATTGAAATATCGAATGGCCAATGCATTGTTGGATTGAAATATCCAATAGCCAATGCATTGTTGGATTGTAACATGAAATATGTTGGCCAATGCATTGTTGGATTGAAATATCGAATGGCCAATGCATTGTTGGATTGAAATAACGAATAGCCAATGCATTGTTGGATTGTAACATGAAATATGTTGGCCAATGCATTGTTGATTGACACATGGAAAAGTCAATACATTGTTGGATTGTAACATGGAATATGTTAGCCAATGCATTGTTGATTGACACATGGAAAAGTCAATGCATTGTTGGATTGTAACAGTAATATAGAATATGTTGAACACTGCATTATAATTGTTAGAGTGTTGAATTATTTTATCAACTGAGGTCAGTTGCTTGTCAACTGAGAGGCATGTTGTATATAATTGAACAAGGCATTGTTAAAATGTTAAATTATTAATGTATTAATATGTTTTTGATGTTTTGATATAGCAGTTGAAGGTTCATGAGGAGCGTGCAAGGCGTGAAAGGGCGGACATCAATAATCCGAATAATTATTATTTATTTTGTAAATAAACCTACGTAGAAGGTTCTATTGTTAGAAAAGTAATGGTTAGAATAAGGGGTCGTTGTAGACCATAGTTTCTGTTATTGAAAGCAATGGCTTTCTGTAAAAGTTATCAACTTTTAGTTCACGCCTGCTTTTCGAAGCCGCCCTCTTGTAACCACTCTTTTCGACGTAATCAAAATTCCTATAAATACATGCACTCTGTGGACTGTCGAAACAGAGTGCATGGGGGGAGATTGCACCCAATACTACGTTGTGTCTCGTCTCTTGTTGCGTCTATTCTCTGTGTGTTTTCTGTGTCCGTAATCTCTGTATGCGCGTGAGCAAGATCCTGACAACAATGCATGTCCATGTAAAGATCCATAGCTGTGGTGAAGCTTTCCCATTTGTCATCAGCCTTGATTCCATTGATCACTTGCCTTACAATTTGTTCCTATGCTTGCTAACTGATCTCTAACATCTTTGATCTTGGTCACAAATTCTGAAACAACTTGCTTAGGTTGCTTCCTTAGTGTTGTGAATTCAATCCACAACTGATTTTTCCTAGCCCTTGTATTGGAGGAAAAATATGATGACAAGGTTTCCGAAGTTTCTTGGGATGTCTTACAATTTTTGATATGTGGCAAAAGAAACTCAGAGATAGAGTTGAGTAAATAAGACCTTGCCAATGCATCCGTAGCACACCATGTGTTGAGCTTTTCTTGTTCTTCCTTGGTTGGCAATCCTCTTGCTTTGAATTAGGCCAATTCCTCATCTCCTGAGATGTATCCATAGAGATTCCTTCCTTGTAAGTAGGTCTTCATCCTTAGAGACCAAGCTTGGTAGTTGTTCATGTCCAATTTATCAATAAATGAAGGAAAATCATCTCCCATTTTACCTCTATTGCTTTGATACCACTGTTGGGAAAGATGGATGGATGCTCCAAGAGACTGAGTAGGTACTGCTACACCTGCTTTGTACCAGCGCACTTCTGCTTCAGACTTGATAAGTAGAACTTCTTAGCTTTCCAATAACACCAAAAAATGGCCTATGTACTTTGAAAGTGATGTGTGTAATGATTGAACCAAAACAGATAACTTTGAAGTTCACAAACTCAAGAAAACCTTCTATTTATGTCTTAACACCTGCTGAATGTTTTGCTCAGTGTGACCAGAACAATAAAAATTGATAAAATTACTTCTAGGGGTATTTAATTAACTTAGTAAGCTACCATTTGCAAGTGGAATGATTTAAAAAGATAAACTATGCTAAGAGAAATCAATTTAGCAAGTTCAGCTATACCCCCGACGTTTTAGGACTATAGCAGAAAATGACCAGAGTTCACCTCGACGCAGATTTCTCTGCAATGACTGAATAGAATTACTTCAAACTTTGATAGAATGTATATGACTTTAAGCTGAATCCAACAAGCTTTGAATCAGTGAATTTGGTGAAGAACTGACCGAGATGTGCCCTTGACAAGTTGACAGACTTTTGAGTAGACTAAGAGAGAACTTAGAGATGAATGATGTAAATGTATCTATTAATGAACACTTGTATACAATCCCATTGGCATGAACAACATTGCCTAATGGTGTAGAGAGGTGTAGGCTATAGTATAGTCCTCACACATACTCAAATTCAGAAATGAGAAGCTCGGGAGTGATCTCTCTTACCCGCGACTTTTCATGTTCACTTTTATATGTAATGAGTAAAGATTTGAATTCAAGTTCAAATTTTGGCTCCCTATGATCAAGCTCCTACATATTAGGATATATTCCTTCAATCAAATGAGCTACTTTTCCACGACTCATTTTGGTAGGTGATTACAAAAGATTCTAAGTCAATTGACTTTTACAATGAGATAAAGTGGTAATTAACCACTAGCATATGTTCCTATGCTTCTTCATGTATGTGTAGACTTCAATGTATCCTTTGAGCCAAATGTGTAGGCTTGCAATTTATACCAACAGTGGAGACAACTTCAACAATAACAATAGAGGCCATAACAAAAGGGACTACAAAAATTATTGTGAAGATCAACGACATGAAGACTCATGCTCTTCATGAATATAAGACACAAGGAAGGGAAAGAAGATTATGATTTATTCTCCATAGATTTAGGATGCTCAAATCATGTTGCAGGCAACATAGCTCTCTTATGTGATTTGGAAACTCCAAAGCATAGACATGAAGTACAAATAGGGGATGATACTAAGCACAATGTGGAGAAGATTGGTAATGTCAAAGATTCCAATGATAGGAAAAATATTTTGAGCAAGGTACTCTATGTTCCCACTATTACCAAAAACCTAATAAGTGTAGGCCAAATAGTTGAGGAAGGCCTGCAAGTTAGGTTCACCCAACTTGAAGCTTTTGTGGAAGATCCATGTCAAGGCTTCAAGAAGGTAGCCAGAGGTGAGAAGCATGGTAGGCTCTTTACTTTTGAAGTAGGAGAAACAAAAAACATAGCTCTATTCAACTTTGGGTCTCAAACCCTAAGTGAGCTTGAAGTGTGGCATAAGAGGCTAGCTAATGTAAATGAAAGAAACTTAAAGGATATATGCAGGGGTCAAAGTGTTCTTGGATTGTCAAACATATCAAAACAACACAAGATCAACAAATGTGATGCATGTCAGATTGGGAAGGCACAAAGACAACGATTCAACCACAAAGGCTACATACAAAACAACTTATTGGACTTAGTACATACAGATGTATGGGGACCAAGCCAAGAACCTTCATTGGAAAGATCAAGGTATTATGTCTCATTTATTGATGATCATAGTAGACGGACTATTCTTAACTTTATCAAGAGTAAGAAAAAGTGTTTGATTGCTTGAAAAAGTATCTAGCACATGTAGAGAATCATACAGGTAGATCACTCACGCAGCTCATATTTGATCGAGGGGGAGAATACTTCTCCAAAGAATTTGATGCGTTCTTGCAGGATAAAGGTATTAAAAGGAAAGTGACTACCATGTACTCTCAATTGAATGGATTTGCAAAGAGAAGAAACTAGACATTGTTTGGATCATTCGAAACAATGCTTGAAGAGAAGACGTTTCTACATTATCTATGCACAGAGGCTATTTCAACTACTCTGTACCTTGTCAATAGACTACCATCCTAATCAATCCAAGTTATGACTCCTTATGAAGCATGGTATGGAAGAAAACCTAGTCTTGGACATTGCAAGGTGTTTGGTTGTTTAGCTTATGTTCATCTACAATCACAAATAAGAGGTAAGCTAGATGAAAGGGCAACAAAGATAGTGTTTATTCGGTATGACTCAACTTAGATGCGTTACAAGTTCTATAATCCTTCAACCAAGAAATTTACTACAAGTAGAGATGTGTTTGAAGAACACATGTCTTGGTATGATGAAGACAAACAAAAGGTAACTCTACCATATGATCTTGATTTTTTATTCTCATCAATTAGAATGCAAGCATGATACATGGGTCCTAGATCCATGAAGTGATAGAGATGATTACCAATATGAAAGGGAAAAACATTACAAGCTATGGAAGTCAAGATGCAAAGCAAAGATGCAAGAGTGTGGAGAATGCTCCAAGCAAGTACCTAGAAGGTCAACAAGGGAGAATAGACAACCAGAAAGCTATGGATATGATTCCATAATTGTTATAAAGCATTCAATCTACTTGGCAAAGGACCCAATTTCACTAGAACCCTGAAACCATGAAGAGGCAAAGAGAAACCCTAATTGGGAGAAGGCCATGAAAGAAGAAATAGATGGGTATATAAAGTTAAAAGAAACTCAAATGCATCAGTTTGTAGGTACAAGGCAAGATTATTTGCCAAAGGATGCTCACAAACACATGGTATAGACTATGAGGATACATTCTCACTAGTTGCAAAGATGACTACAATTAGAACATTGATAAGTGTAGCTACTACAAGAAATTGGAGACTCCTCCAACTTGATGTAAAAAATGCATTCTTAAATGGTTGGATAAGTGAAGAGGTATACATGTTAGAACCACCATGTTTTGAAAAGCCTAATCATACATCTTATGTTTGAAGACTTAAGAAAGAAATGTATGGATTAAAAAAACCTCCTAGAGCTTGCAATTATACATTGGTTACATACCTTCAAGAAAAAGGGTTCAAATCTAGCAACTCATGTGCTTCTTTATTTATCAAAATGAATCACAATGAGGTTATCTATCTATGTGTATATGTAGATGATATTATTGTAATAGGTGATGATATGAATGGCATTCAAAGGATCAAGAGACACATGCAAGAGGAGTTCAAAATCGGTGACTTAGGTGAGCTCACATATTTCCTAGGTATGAAAGTGATTTATACAGATGAAGGGATGTATCTAACTTTGAGAAGATACATTGAAGACCTACTTCTCGAGCTCATAATGGAGAACACAAAGCTTGTAGGTATACCTTTGGAGTTGAACCATAAACTAAATGTTTATGAAGGTGAGCAGATTGATGATCCTAAAGAGTATCAAAGATCAGTTGGTAGCTTGATATGTTATACTCACACAATACTAGACCTATCATCTAGTGTGGGAGTGCTTAGTTACTTCATGCAATCATCTAGAAGGCCACACATGGATGCTCCAAATAGAGTACTCAAGTACCTCAAAGGGACCCTTAATGAAGGTATCTATTATCCTTACTCTTCAGATTTGGATATCAAAATATATTCAAATGCAAATTGGGCAAGAGCAAAGGATGATTGAAGAAGTACCTCTGGATACTTATCATGTGTAGGTTCGTAATTGGTGTCATGGATCTCCAAGAAGCTACCAACATTTGGTTTATCTTCAATTGAAGCAGAATATAGAGATCGAACTATTGCAACTCAAGAAGCAATATGGCTCAAGGAGTTGTACTTAGATTTGGAACTTGTAAGTTCATAAATTAACTTATCTGGTGATAATGGAAGCTACATGCATTTGTTTGCAAATCCAATTTTTCATGCAAGGACTAAGCACATAGAAGTCCATTACCACTTTTTAAGAGAGAAGCTTATGGCAAAGAAATTCAGATTTCATTTGTTCCTACTGAGAAGCAAATAGCAGACATGATGACAAAGGCACTTGATGGGATACAGCTTTGTCGATTCAAAGCTATGGTAGGTATTCAACCTATCAGAGATTGAAGACTCAAGCATACTTTAGCTTGAGGGGGAGCTATTGAAACAAGAAGCTTGTATTATTCTTGAGGATGACATCATCTTCATCAAATCCATCATTTCAATGATGCCACATATACTTTTTATAAGAGTTTTATTTGCATTCGTTTATTGTATTGAGAGTTTGATCATAGGATCACCTTCTTATATAATTTCCAAAGTACTCATCTTTGTAAAAGGGAAGAGTAAAAGGACTAAAAGCCACGAGTTAGAAGTGTTTGGGATTGATTCTCAATCAATCAATCAAGAACTAGATTCGATTTAAACTTTTTCTTTTTCTAGATTGTAGGAAAAGATTCCAATAAATCTAGACTAACAAAGAAACCTGATTTTGAATTCAAATTCATGGAGAAAAGGCATGGCCATATTCTCAAGAGTCTATATAAAGTCTCCAAAACATTTTTACATTAAGGAGATTGTTGTTTTGAAGCAATACATATACTCTTTGATCATTGCTTCATGCAATTTTTGTTCACTACTCCTTCTTCCTTAGATTTAGTTAACTTGCAGAGCTTTTTTGCTCTCTCTATAGAGCTCCAAATCTAGTTTTTAGGAACAAATTCAAAAGGTATAATGGTATGATTTATGTGTACAAATTTGTAGATAATTTGATTCATTAGTTTCTCCGATATTGAAGTTTTACAGTCTCAAAGTCATTCTTTGCACATCCTTGAAAAGTCGGGATGACACCAGTTCAGTGTGAAGGTGATTGCTCCTTCTATAGTTGTTATAAATTAGGGTGTTTATACATTTTAGCAAGAAAAATCTATGTATGAAACTCCCTTAAGAGGATTTTTTCCAATTGTTACTGTGCTCACTGCTCTTAGTTTTTGAAGTCACAACTTCCATCCATTTTTAAAAGGTTTTTGTCAGCTAGTCAAGGTGCAAGTTATTTGTTTTGCATCAACTTATCTTGTTGATGCTCCAAAGCATCTATTGGGTTTTATTGTACTAACCACAAGCCTCTAAGGTCTAATTTACATATGCAAAGAGATCGGGCTTGTCCTATGCTGGTTTGTTGGACCAACTTCACCACTTGACAACTCAACTTTCCAAGGATTGTCAATCTTCTTCAACTTCGTTCACATTCTTCTTCACAAAGCTCACATGAATCTTTGTGCCCATCAGGTAGAAGTGCAAAGATGCTTTGAGAATATTTGGCCTGATAGTAATTTCCACTTGTTCTTTTTAACAATTATTAATTTTTCAAATTAATTAAGGATCAAAGTTATCCCTTTTTAATTCCTATAATTCATGACATGTTCACATCTATCAAAATCTATGAAGAACATTGGCTCATCAAGAAGTCTATGTAAACAAGCTGCCATCCTCTTTTTGTAAAGCACATGTGACCATTCAAACTATAAAACTCATTATACATCATAGTATATTTGAAGGTCCCTTTTTTAATTGTAAATATATGCTTGCCCATGATTTTAATGTTGTCCTTGAGCTTGTTTTTCATCTTTTCCTATTTTGGTAGCTCCTCCTCATCTAATTCAACTTCCACTACCTCCTCCATAGCTTCACGATCAATGAACCAGTGTCCTTTCAATAGTGACATTGAATCCACTTCCAACTTGGCTATTGGAAGTCACGTTGTCATTTTCCTATAGAATGAGAAAACCAAATACTCTACACAAATCAATAAGAGTGCAAAAAATAATTTTATCATCATAAGAAGAAGCAAAAAGTTCATAGTACTCATCACATGCTTTCACCACTCCACTCAAAAAATTTCATCCATGTGCTCCTCATAGTCAAGCAAGGTCTCTTCTTCTATTTATGTAATTGGCAAAAGATAAGAAAATAAGAATTAAAGATAAAAATTAAAATAAAACCCAAATAAACTCACATAGTGTTCCTACATCTTGCTTTCTGCCCAATAAATATAACACTTATATACAAATGTATTTTGTTCTATTATTCTCCTTTGTATTTTTGGCTTTTGATTTTTTTCTACTGTTTTTTCATTTTTTCATCATTGATAAGGAGGATTCGATGTCGCCCCCCGCCTATCTCTTTTTTACATGTTGAAAGAGCTTTCCTGAGGGCCTTGGTTGACAAAAACCTCATGCCTACTGAATGTGCAACTTTGTAATGTAGCCCTATTTATGCTTACTTTGGATATGCAATGATCTACATTCTACATAATTAAGGTCTTGAGTAATTCACTTAAGTGGTTTTTTGCTATCAAGGCTTCCTTTCTATTCTCTCTAGGTTCCATATGTATATGTGTTTGAATTTAAAAATTCTTCTCTAGGTTCTTCTTTTTGTCCATTTCTCTTTTGATTTGTCTTCTTCTTGATGGTTCTTCTGTCTTTATTTGTTTCTTATCTTCTAAAGATATTTGACAATCTTTTTCTATTTGTTGCTTGGGTCTCTAGATTTTTCTAATGTTTTTGTAGCCAATTCTTGAGTTTTGGTTTTGTTGTATCTCTTGTTTTTGTATTTTAGGTTTTTAGATTTTTTTAATATTTTTCCTTTTGTCATGTTTTCATCTGCAATTGTTTTTTTTTTTTTGCTTTGATACTTCTTGTTCTTTGTGACTTTTCTTCATCTAAAAATTTGAATATCAAGATATCCACTTTGTATATTTCTCGTTTTAATTCTTCCATGTCAGTACTCACAAACAACCTCATCATGGACTTATCTTTCACTTTCAATTTTTACAATTTCCTTTCAAAATCCAGAGACAATTTATTTTGACTCATCCACTCTTGCCCTAAAATCAGACTTTCAAACATTAAGTATTCAAGCCATTCCTAACATTGCAGTAAAGTCTTTTCTTCTCCTTTTTTCAATTCAATTTTTACTATTGATTATGAAGAAAGAATTAGGCCATTAATTTCCTTGATCATTGTATTTTTACTATCTTTTCTTTCCTCAAGTTGATTCAACAATTTGGAACTAATTAGGTTAATTTGAGATCACGTGTCTAAAAAAACCCTAATTCTTGTTCCTCGATGTTGCATTTCAACTAGTAAATTATCACTATATTTCTCTTGATCAACCTTAAAAGTCATCAAATCTCTCATTTCTCATTTTCTTCTAATTCTTTCATTGGCCTCCTCTTGAGCCTCTTGTCTTATTCTTCTTTCTTATTCCTTTTATCTTTGGGATTGTTGTAGTCTTCTCCACATTTCCATTGTTAGAGGTTCCAAATAACTTTTGATTGTGCATTCACTTGTATAGTTTGGCATGATGTCTCCATCTATGTTTGCCAATTGTACATATCCACTAGGACTAATCCTATGAAGAATATATGGTCCATGTCCCTTTTTCTAGTTTCTTTACCATGTTCTTTAAGTGTGTAGGATATAACTAACTCTATTTCTTGAAGGTCTTTACCCTTTATATGTAGATCATAAAATGCCTTTTGTCTTCTCTTATCTACACAAATGCTCATGAAAACCTCCAATCTTGGTTCTCCAAAAAGTTCTAACTCCATAATCCTGTCAGATAATTCATGTCTTATCCAAGTCAATTGCTTTCCTATTCTTAAGGTAGGTATGAGAAATTCCATTGGCAAGACAACATTTAATCTATATACTAGATTAAATGGAATGGTTCCTAATGATGTTTTATATTCCACTCTATATAACAAAAGGACATGATATAAATGCATATCCTAGTATGTTCTTTTTGAATTCACCATTTTAGATAACACAATATACAGAACTTTTTTTGTACTTTCAGTTTATAGATTGACTTGGGGATGATAGGGTGCTAATTTCTTGTGAGTTATCATAAATTGTTCATTCAAGGATTCTACATGATTTAGGAGATGTGTTTCGTTATCACTTACCAATTCAATTTGTAATCCAAATATGATCATTACATTCTCATATAAGAACTTTCAAGTTGTTTGGCCATCATTCTTCATTGTGGCTTTTACTATAGCCTATTTGGTTAGATAGATAGTAGCCACCATAATGTATTCTATATGAGAGATCTTAGTTGGTGGATGTATAGGTTCAATGAAATCAAATACCCATTTACTAAAGACTCTAGCAAACATCAATGGTTTAGAGGCATTTCATCTTTTCTAATTGGATGTTTAGTTCTCTTACAAATATCACTCCTCTTCACATATATCTAAGCATCTTGGAACAATGTTGGCCCCAAAAATCTTGAGTACAGGATTACCTTTGCAGTCCTATCACTTGAGAAGTGTCCTCGTTCAACTTGAGTGAGCTAATTCCAAAATTTCCTAGTACTTTTCTTTAGGAACAAAGCTTCATAAATACCATACATTCCTCTTTTTTACAAATGAGTATTTATCAACACAAACTTATTACACATTTCTTTCAAATTCCTTGTGTCTGAGTTCAATTGTTCTACTTGTTTTTAGGATTCTCGTTTTAAAGATTCCACTATGTGTTCACTCCACCTTGGATTTTGTTGAACCAAAATAAAGTAATTAGTTGAAATGTGTGTACACTTATCACATTAGGATGCATACTTATCCACATCTCTCGCTTTAGTTGGCCAATGCACTCTTATTATTGCTAAATTATTTTGAGACATAATCTTTGAAGCATGTAAATATGGATTCCAAAGATGTGCTTTCTACAAATAAGTTTGATGTTCCTCTTCAAGTACACAGAATGCATGGTAAGAACTATGATGCAAAAAAATTGGGTCTTGAGCTAAGTGCTCAAGGGTATGCTGATGAAGAGATTTCCTAATCTATCATTGTTATCATGTTTCCAAAGTAAGGGATTCTTACCAATGTGAAAGGTCAGTCGATGTTCAGCTCTTTATGGTGATTGACCATTGGCTTGTCTTTCATTGTTGATGGAAATCCTTGTTGATGATTCACTCATGAGATTCTTTGAGTGCAATGTCCTATTCCTATTTTTTTTCTCTTTTTTTTGTTGTTGAGGAGCAATGTCACAAAACAAGAAGAAAGATGTTAGTATCAATAAATTAATTTACATATGTCAGATGTGTGTCATGTGCCTAGGATTCTCAACTATGTCTATGCACGGCCATGTAACATGGCCCTATATTAATGCATACTATGGAAATGCATGACCCGAATGGTACAAAAGATAGGGTTATGCAAAGAGAACATGGTTTTCGCACGTTGAGGCTTTTGATGTTACTTGTAGACATTGATGCCATCTTGTTTGGAGGTATCCATTGGATCTCAAAGTGAAAACTGATCATTTTGCCTTATAGGGATCCATTTTAGAACAGTGTTCAACTACATACAAGTCACTTTGGATGTCTTCATCTTTGGGTGGTTGCTTAAATTTTGTATCCTGCATGGTTAGCTCTTTGGTTTTGTGGGTGCTACTAATGCCTTTGGCTTCCAAACCCATACACTTGTTGACTTTCTTCTTGTTATTGCAGAACAGGGGAGTTGATCTTCTTTTGATCTCTGTGCTTGGTTCTAACCCTTGCCTCTCCTTGGCTTCTTTGTTGAGACTTTTCTCATGAGGGAGACCATAGGGTTTTGTGCATGTAAAAGTGCATTGGGTACCCACGTGTAATTGCCCTTTGTGAGCTAGAGATAATTTCATAGGCACCCAAATTTGTCCGATACTTTGTGGTTGAGCTTGTCCTAGTTGCTTGGTTCTTCTTTTGTCGTGGTTGGCCTGGTTGGATGGGAATTGTTGTGGCAACATTGGTGGTTGCTCTTCTTTTCATACCCTGATTTTATTCATGCCTTGAAGTACTTCCGTCTTGAATTTTGTTTCTTTAGTTGATATAGTGGTTGTCTTGTACTATTTTGCTTGCCTCTCTAGTTGAATTGTTGTGCTTGTATTAGTCTTTCAAAAAAAAAGAGAGGTCCACTCACCCTTCATCATGTTATTCCATGAATGAGTCCTTTTGCATTATAGAGAGAATGTGTGGCACTTGGATTTGTGGTCATGCAATTCTATAATTGTAATGTAATGCATTGTTGATTTACCCAAACTTGAAGAAGTTGACTTCTTAGGTTTAAGTTGAATGTATGGTCATAGATCCAGTCTTGACACAAGACAAGTGGTTTTGTAAGGTCCTCATCTTGATACACTAATATTTTGACTCTCATTGGGATGTCTTGAAGGTTGATGGGAAGTTCGAGCTCGCCCAAGAAAGGGGTTTCCACACCTCCCAACCCTATCAGATAGGCTTTTATTGGATTGATGTTCAATTGCAGGTCTTGGTAGTATGAAAGTCTAACTCCACTAGTTGCTACACCTCAGTCAATCAATGCTTTCAAAGTCTTGAGACTCTTTCCTTGTCCTACCTCTATGGTCACAAAGGGGTGTCGATCAATTATTCAGGAAGCAACTGCACATGATGTTAGACATCTAGGCGTAGTCGCCTTAACGTATTTTGCCTAATGCACTCTCTGGCCTCTGCATGTGCTTCTGCTCTAACCCTTAACTCTTCTTCCTTTTGCTTCTTAGCAATGTTAAGTCTTATCAGCATATCCTATGTAAGAGGTTCTTGATATAGTTTGACTCTACATCCACTAATATAGCTTGGCAAGATTTCACCCTCTAGAGTGGTCAATTGAACCGCACCGCTAGTGGAAATTCTATTAATGATCATGGGTCCATATCCTCGTTTTTCCAATTTATGGGCATGCTACTGTAGTGTATACACCAGCACTAAATCTCCTTGTTTCAATTGTTTATCCTTGATGTGTGCATCAAAGTATGCCTTTTGTCTTTTCTTTGTAGCATAGATACTTGTGGCCACTCGTAGCCTTGTCTCACCTAAGCATTCTAGATCCAAGATCATGGAGACAACTCGTGTCCATTCCACTCGTGCTCTTGTGCTACTTTTAAAGCTGGGATTAGGAATTCCAATGGTAGCATAACATTCTATCTGAAGACCATTTGAAATGGGGTGGCATTGAGTACCATTTTGGAGGCAACTCGATAAGCCCAAACAACATGAGTTAATCTATGGATACAATAATGTAATCTGCATTGGAGTTTCTAGCTAGGGGGTTAATAGGACCTACAAAGTCTATAACCCACTTCAAAAATGCACATCCTCCCATCATTGGCCTCAAAGGCACCTCATCTTTTCTAATCGGATATTACACACATTGGCCTGTTTCATATTTCTTCACATAGGTATGTGCATCCATATGAAGAGTGGGCCACCAAAGTCCTAAGAATAGAATGGTCTTAATTATTCCATTAGGCTCGAAGTGTTCACCTGGGACACCACTATGTGCAATTTCTAAGACTTTCAAATAGTTTGATTCATGAATGCATAGTCTTAAGTAACCATATTTGCCTCTTTGATATAGGTTGTCTCCTACTAAGGCATAGTCCTCAGCCTCTTGCTCCATGCTTCATTTTCTTGCGTGACTATCCTCATTGGGTAGTGTTCCCGATTTCATAAATTCTACCAATGGAGCACTGCATCTTCGAATTAACAATACACGATAAAGGGTAGCATGATCCACTCAGGGTCTCTCCTAGAAAACTAGACAATTCCTAATCCACTCATGTATTCTTTGTCCATACTAGGCCAATACACTCCTAAAAAATTTAGATTTTGCAATGTTCGTTGTTTAGAATAGTGATTTCCTAGCAATCCTTCATAGGCTTGTTGCAACCAATTACTATGTTCATCCTCCTCAACACAACAAGCTAATACACCTTTTTGTATCTTGTTTTTACATAACTCCTGCCAATATTTGACATTTCTCTGATGTTTACAATTTCATATATTTTTTTCACATTCTTATTTGCGGGTCCAAAGGTTAGGATATACACCTTTTTGTATCTTGTTTTTACTTTACTCCTGCCAATATTTGATATTTCTATGATTTTACAATTTCATATTTGTTTGTTTTCACATTCTTATCTGGCCATTTAGGAACAACTTATAAATTGAAAAAGTAAGCATCATACAATTCATTAGACACTCCTTTCGGTAACTCTCCTAAAGTAAATGGGAGAAAGGTGATCTACCCTGAGGTGGGTCCTACCTTTCCTAACAAGCACTTCGAATTTGTATTCCATTAGTAAGAGGAACCATCTTACTAAGTGTCCACTATTGCAAGGTTTATTGACCAAATTTAATAACGCTTGATGATCGGTGAAAAACTTGAACTTGTTGGCCAATAGATAGTGTCTAGAATTCTTCATAGTATATACCATGTCTAAGCCTTCTCTTTTGATTGTTGTATAGTTTTGTTGAGTAGCATTGAGCTGTCTGTTGGCATATGCTATAGGCAAAACTAGATTTCCTTCACCTGTGGGTTGTGATAGCACACATCCCATTGCAAAATTGGATGCATCTACATGGACATGGAGTGGTTTATTCCAATCACGAGTGGTCAGTATTGGTTATGTAAACAAATGGGCAAGGAAAAATCATCTTTGGAACGAGTTCAACCAAATGACGAAGATGCCTAAACAAACTATGAGTGAGTTTGTTACCAAGGTAAAAAACGTTGGATATTAGTTAGCATCCATTGGAGAGATGATTGAAGAAGAGGCCATCATGAGGAAAATTCTCAATGAGATTATAAGTGATAAGCAATGGCAATCTTTCACCACAGCTTATGATCTCATCATGGATGTGCAAAGTCCAAAATTCAACATCTTTAGTGGGAGATGGTTCAATCAAGAGGCCAAAAATAGCATAAAGGAAGGTAACTCCTATCATGGTAATTCAACTGGTGCTCTATATGCAGATAAGAAGGACAAGAAGCTGAAACGAAAGAAGAAGGAAGAAGATGAAGAGGAGACTTTCCAAGCCAACTTCTTAGGCAAGAGCCATTGCAACAGAAAGAACAAAGGACCTTGTTCCATATGTGATTAGGCCAACCACACCGCTCAGAATTGTTGGTTCAATGGAAATACCTAAAAAAGAAGTGGGAGAGGTGGATATGGCAGTAGTAGAGGCAGAGGTGGACACAACTTCAACAATAACAATAGGGGCCATAACATAAGGGACTCCAAAAATTATTTAGAACATCAACCACATGAATACTCATTTCTTTTAAGGAATCCAAGCCACAAAGAAGGTAAAGAAGATGATCATTTGTTCTACATATATTGAGGATGTTCAAATCATGTTGCAAGCGAACATTACTCTTCTATCTGACTTGGAAAGTCCAAAGCATGAACATGAAGTACAAACAAGGGATTATACTAGGCATAATGTAATGACAAAGCTCCTGATGGTAGGACAAACATTCTAAGTTTTTCTAGTACCCAGTATCACTAAAAAGCTAATATGTGTAGGCCATATAGTTGAAAAAGGCTTGTAAGTTAGGTTCACCCAACATGGAGCTTTTCTAGAAGATCCATGTCAAGCCTTCAAGAACATAGGAAGAGGTAAGAAGCATGGAAGGCTCTTTGCTTTTGAAGCATGAGAAATGAGGAACATAGATCTATTCAACTTTAAGTCTCAAACCCTAAGTGAGCTTGAAGTGTGACATAAGACTTGCTCATGTCAAGGAAAGATCCTTGAAGGATATATGGAGGGATCAAATTGTTCTAGGAGTACCAAACATATCAAAGCAACACATGATCAACACGTGTGATGCATGTTAGATTGGGAAGGCACAAGGGCAAACATTCAACCACAAAGCTTACATCCACAACAATTATTGGACTTACTACACACAGATGTATGGGGAACAAGTCAAGAACCTTTGTTGGTAGGATCAAGGTATTATGTCTCATTTATTGATGACCATAGTAGATGGACTATTCTATAGTTTATCAAGAGTAAGAATGAAGTGATTGATTGCTTCATAACACACATGTGCAGAATCATACAGATAGATCACTCAAGAAGATCAGATCTGATGGAGGGGCATAATACTTCTCCAAAGATTTTGAAGAGTTATTTCATGATAAAGGTATGAAAGGGGAAGAGACTACTAGGTACTCTCCTCAACTAAATGGAATTGCAGAAAGGAGAAACATGACATTGGTTGGATCAGCCAAACAGTGCTTGAAGAGAAGAGGTTGCCACATTATCTAAGGGTAGATGCCATTTCAAGTGTTGTGTGCCTTGTCAATAGACTACCATCCAAATCACTTCAATGTAAGAATCCTTATGAATCATGGTGTGGAGGAAAACCTTGTCTTGGACATTGCAAGTTGTTTGGTTGTTTAGCTTATGTTCATGTACCATCACAAATAAGAGTTAAGCTAGATAAAGGGAACCAAAGGTAGTATTTATTGGGTATGGCTAAACTCAGATGGGTCACAAGTTTTGTAATCCTTCAACCAAGCAATTCACTACAAGTACAGATGTTGTGTTTGAAGAACACATCTTGGTACGATGAAGACAAACAAAAGGAAACTCTACCTTATGAACTTGATCATGCAGGATCCAAGAAGTGATACAGATGCTGACCAAGATGAAAAGGAAAAGGATTACAAGCTATGCAAGTCAAGAGGCAAAGCAAAAATACAAGAGTGTGGAGAATGCTCCAAGCAAGCACTTATAAGATCAAGAACAGAGAAGAAACAACCACCAAGGTATGGATATGATTCCACATTTGTTACAATGCATTCAATCTACTTTGCAAAAGACTCCATTTCAGAAGAACCCCCAACCTATGAGGAGGCAAAGGGAAACCCTAATTGGCAAAAGGCCATGAAAGAAATATATGCATTGATGGACATGGACACTTGGGAATTTTTTCCAATGTCATCCAATCAAAAGGTAATTCTTTGTATATGAATATATAAAGTTAAGAGAAACTCAAATGGATCACTTTGTAGGTACAAGGCAAGATTAGTTGCCAAAGGATGCTCACAAACACATGGTAAAAACTATGAGGAAACATTCTCACCAATTGCAAAGACTACAATCAGAACATTGATAAGTGTCGCTTCTGCAAGAAATCGGAGACTCCTCCAACTTGATGTAAAAAAATGCATTTCTAAATGGTTGGATAAGTAAAGAGGTCTACATGTCACAACATCAAGGCTTTGAAAACCCTAATCATGCATCTCATGTTTGCAGACTTAAGAAAGCATTGTATGGATTGAAACAAGCGCCTAGAGCTTGGAATTACAACCTTCAAGATCGAGGGATCAGGCATACCAACTTAGATCCTTCTCTATTCATGAAAAGGGATCACAATGAGGTTATCTATCTATGTGTATGTGTAGATGACATAATGGTGATAGGTGATGATCTCAATGGCATTCAAAGGATCAAGAGACATATGCAAGAGGAGTTCCAAATAATTGACTTAGGTGAGCTCAAATATTTCCCAGGTATGCAGGTGATATATAGAGATGAAGGAATGTATTTGACTAATAGAAGTACACTCAAGGTCTACCTCTCAAATGGAGAACCCAAAGCTCACTCGTACACCTTTGGAGATAATCATAAACTTAGTGTTTATGAAGGTGAGATAATTGAAGAGATTAAAGAATATTAAACCTTGGTAGGTAGCTTGATATATGCTACTCATATAAGGGCAGACATCTCCTATAGTGTGGGAGTGCTTAGTCAATTCATGCACTTACCTAGAAGATCACACATGTATGCAGCTAAGAGAGTACTTAAGTATCTCAAAGGTACAATCAATGAAGGCATATTCTATCCTTACTCTTTAGATTTGAATATCAAAATCTATTCAGATGCAAATTGGGCACAAGCTAAGGATGATAGAAGAAGTACCTTTGGTTACTTAGCATTTCTAGGTTCAAAGCTAGTGTCATGGATTTCTAAGAAGCAACCAATAGTTGCTTTATCCTAAACTTAAGAAGAGTACAAATGTTTGACCATAGCAACTCAAGATGCAATATGGTTAAAAGCATTGTATACAGATTTGGGACTTATGAGTTCCAAACCTCACATATAGAAGATCAACCACATGATG
The DNA here is from genome assembly GCA_020310875.1 of Ceratopteris richardii. NCBI lineage: Eukaryota > Viridiplantae > Streptophyta > Polypodiopsida > Polypodiales > Pteridaceae > Ceratopteris > Ceratopteris richardii. The sequence goes on from CM035438.1 coordinate 126,737,299, forward strand.
GCTCATGTCTTCTAATAAATCTAAGCCACAAAGAAGGTAAAGATGATGATATTTGTTCTACATAGATTCAGGATGTTCAAATCATGTTGCAAGCAACATTGCTCTTCTATCTGACTTGGAAAGTCCAAAGCAAAGACATGAAGTAGAAACATGGGATGATACCAAGCACAATGTGGAGACGATTGGTAATGTCAAAGCTTCCAATGGAAAGACAAACATTCTAACTAAGGTTCTCGATGTAGCCACTATCACTAAGAACCTAATAAGTGTAGGCCATATAGCTGAAAAAGACTTGGAAGTTAGGTTCATCCAACATGGAGCTTTTGTGGAAGATCCATGCCAAGGCTTCCAAAAGATAGCCAAAGGTGAGAAGCATGGTAGGCTCTTTACATTTGAAGTAGGAGAAACAAGGAACATAGCTCTATTCAACTTTGGGTCCCAAACCCTAAGTGAGCTTGAAGTGTCGCATAAGAGACTTGCTCATGTGAATGAAAGAATCTTGAAGGATGTTTGCAGGAATCAAAGTGGTCTAGGACTACCAAACATATCAAACCAACACATGATCAACATGTGTGATGCATGTCAAATTGGGAAGGCACAAGAGAACCATTCAACCACAAAGGCTATATCTACAACATTGTATTGGACTTAGTACATACAGATGTAAGGGGGCCAAGTCAAGAACCTTCGTTGGTAGGATCAAGGTATTATGTCTCATTTATTGATGAGATAGTATATGGACTATTCTATACTTTATCAAGAGTAAGAGTGAAGTATTTGATTGCTTTAAAAATTATCTAGCACATCTAGAGAACCATACAGGTACATCACTCAAGAAGCCCAGATTTGATGGAGGGGGAGAATACTTCTCCAAAGAGTTTGATGAGTTCTTGTAGGATAAAGGTATAAAAAAGGAAGTGACTACTAGGTGCTCTCCTCAACAAAATGGAATTACAGAGAGGAGAAATAAGATATTGGTTGGATCAGCCGAACCAATGCTTGAAAAGGAGAGGTTGCCACATTATCTATGGGAAGAGGCTATTTCAAATCTTGTGTACCTTAAGAATAGACTATCATCCAAATCATTTCAAGGTATGACTCCTTATGAAGAATGGCATGGAAGAAAACCTAGTCTTGGACATTGCAAGGTGTTTGGTTGTTTAGCTTATGTTCATGTACCATCACAAATAAGAGCTAGGCTAGATGAAAGGGCAACAAAGGCAGTGTACATTGGGTATGGTGCAACTTAGATGGGTTACAATTTCTATAATCCATGAAACAAGAAAATCACTACAAGTAAAGATGTTGTGTTTGAAGAACACAGGTCTTGGTATGATGAAGACAAACAAAAGGTAACTCTATCATATGATCTTGATTATGATTCTCATCAATTAAGAAGCAAGCATGATACACAGGTTCACGATCCAAGAAGGGATAGAGATGATAACCAAGATGCAAAGGAAAAGGATTACAAGCTATGAAAGTCAAGAGGAAAAGCAAAGATGCAAGAGTGTGGAGAATGCCCCAAGCAATATCCTAGAAGATCAACAAGAGAGAAGAAACAACTTGAAAGGTTTGGATATGATTCCAAATTTGTTACAAAGCATTCAATCTATTTGGAAAAAGACTGAATTTCAGAAGAACCCTCACCTATGAGAAGCGAAAGGGACACCCTGGCTGGGAAAAGGCCATGAAAGAAGAAATAGATGCACTAAAGGAGATGGACACTTGGGATTTAGTTCCAATGCCATCCAATCAAAAGATAATTGGTTGTGGATGAGTATATAAAGTTAAGAGAAATTGATCAGTTGGATCTCTTTTTAGGTACAAGGCAAGATTAGTTGCCAAAGGATGCTCACAAACTCATGGTATAGACAATGAGGAAACATTCTCACTAGTTGCAAAGATGATTACAATCTCACAACATTGATAAGTGTAGTTTCTACAATAAATTGGAGACTCCTCCAACTTGATGTAAAAAATGAATTTCTAAATGGTTGTATAAGTGAAGAGGTATACATGTCATAACCTCCAAGTTTTGAAAACCCTAATCATGCATCTTATGTTTATAGACTTAAGAAAGCATTGTATGGATTGAAACAAGCTCCTAGATCTTGGAATTATAGGTTGGTTACATACCTTCAAGATCAAGGATTTATAGCTAGCAACGTAGATCCTTCTCTATTCATCAAAAGGGATAACAATGATGCTATCTATCTATGTGTATATGTAGATGAAATAATTGTGATAGGTGATGATTTGAATGGTACTCAAAGGATTAAGAGACACATGCAAGAGGAGTTCAAAATTAGTGACTTAGAAGAGCTCACATATTTCCTAGGTATGTAGGTGATATACAGAGATGAAGGAATGTATTTGACTTAGAGAAGATACATTCAAGATCTACTTCTCAAGTTCAAAATGGAGAATGCAAAGCTCACAGGTACAACTTTGGAGCTGAATCATAAACTTAGTGTTTATGAAAGTGAGAAAAATGAAGACATTAAAGAATATCAAAGCTTTGTAGGTAGCTTGATATATGCTACTATTGCTCTAGCACAATGGTGAGGACCACGTTAAGAAGCTCCACCTCCTTAATGTCAATCCATGGAAGAGATAGGAGTGATATGAAGATCGTGAACATGAGACGTAGTGAGAGTGAAGGTGAGAAGCATAGAGATGCACACACACATACACATGCACAATGAAGAGACAAGCAAGACACAATGGAAGGTAGGAAATCAACTCTATTACTCAAGAACACTCTTACAAGCTCAAGATAGCTCTAAGATCTTCTCTACTCAAACAAGCTAACACTAAGTAACCTAAAAAATGAGCTCTCTAGCTCTTTTTATAGATTCTAGACTAGCTTTGACCGATTTCACATCTAGTGACCGACATAGTTAAAAAATAGGTTCTATATGCTATTTGAAAGGGTAAACGGTATCTAAAAATAATCAAAATTGGTATGCTCATTCTACCTAAGCTCCTCAAGCTCGAGGACTCCTCAGCTTGCACAAAATGGAGCTACAAATTATGTTACATATGGTACAAAAGTGATGAAAATCATTGTTGGATGTTTTGAAAAGTATTTATAAAACATAAGTCTTTGAAAAAATGATTCGACTGACTCCCTGCTCTATCTTTACATGCTTCCGTGTCTTCTATGCCTCTGACTACTGCCAACACCCCCCTCCATTTGGCTTCTGTCGTCCTCGATAGAACCTTGTTGTGAGGTCTGTCGGATATAATTCTGGAGTAGTTCCTGAGCGAGGGTGTGTTCTGATATGCGAATTCCTCGGGCGAGATCTGCCTCTAGTTTCTCCCAATCAATGGGTTGCGGTTCATCAGATGGTGGGAGTCGATAGTGTGTAGAATATACCATTTGTTCACAGGCAAATAATTGAAGCAAATGTGTGGGCCTGCTGATGAACACTTGTGAATGATATTCCCAAAAACCGATTGTGAACATTTCTTCAAAGGTCTACTTATAGCACGCCGGTATGTTGGTGCATGACAATCATCAATTGAAGATTTATGAAGAAATGAAGTCAAGGAATCAAGAAGAGAACAAATTTAGAAGGTTGAAGGAAGGACATATTCAGAAGTTCAAAACTATGTACACATATGTACATTATTTCAGATATAGTTGACTAATATTTTTTGATTAGTCATAAGCTTGTACATATTTGCCTATAAATGTTTGGAAAAAGTCGGGGCAAGTAGAATAGAATGAGAATAGAGAATAGAAAGTGAGAGATGAGTAGTAGAGAGTGTCATTAGACACATGAGAAGTGAGTTGAAATCATCAATTTCACTCAATTGTAATTTTCTGAGAAATCAAGAAAAACTTGCACCCGATGTTTTGCTGTCGGCTCCTTCTGTGTTTAATCTTTTGAGAAATCCTTATGCACGTATCTAAGTTCATAGCTAATCTATCTATGGCTAGAATTTGAGAGGCTAATTGTAATCAGGTTGAGAGAATTTAGTTTAGGAACATTCATATGTAATGATGTTATGAGAGTCGACAAAATTGGCACAGATTTCATGTTCAGAGAAATGAACATTACTCAGTGTGTGGTGTAAAGTTTTACACAAGTGATGGCTTAAAATCTAAGTTGGAAGGTAAGCCATCTATGGCTAAAAGATCTTGATCAAACGGGTTCTACATTGGGAGAACTGTAGCTAAGAAGTTGCAGGTGTCAAAGTCGCCATTACAGAGAAGCTGTTTCAGACATAGGTAAAGTGTTCACACATTTCTCAGTGTGTACTCAATAATTTTAAGAAATTTAACTTGGAGAGGTTGCGTAACCTCAAGGCAAAGCATTGTGCAAAGTTTTACTAAAAACTTTACAGGATTGATTAGTCAATGAGTGATTAATCTGCAGCTGACTTTTCAGAGAAGTGATTTCTTTACAGTTAGTCAAATTCTTGGTAATGTGTTAGTAGATTTCCAAAATTAAGTGGAGTCTAAAGTTATTCTTGGTCTAGAGGTGGTCTAATACCAAGGATAGCTTGTTCGTTTGGAGATTAACACTCTCCATCAGTGGCATCAGAGCAGGTTGTGTAAAAATTAAGGAAAGGGAGACTCCAACTACTGCAGACATACAAGTTTTACATTTCGAAGGTTCAGAAGGATAAAGTGTTGAAGAAAGATTGAAGGTAGACACACAAAGATTATCAAAAGGATCAGAAGAAGCAACACTCGAAGTTATTCCTTGTAAAGTCTAAAGTTTTGAGACTACAGGTGTAGCAAGGATGGGAGATAGTCTCCAAATTGAAAAGTTGGATAGAGAGAACTATCCAGCTTGGTCTATGAGGATGGAAGCTCATCTTATGAGCAAAGATCTGATAGGATACATCACAGGAGATGAAGAAAAGCCAGAATTTAGAGACCCTAGTGTTCCAACTAGAGAGGAGCTTGCAGACTTGAAGAATTGGATGAAGAAGGATGCTCAAGCAAGGAGCATAATCTACATGGCAGTCAATGACTATTTGCTTCCTCACATTAGAGGACTTGAAAGTGCATGTGACATTTGGAATGCTTTGGAGGAGCATTTCCAAAACACAACCAAATCAAGGAAGGCTTCACTATGGGCAGAATTTACTACTTTCAAAAAGAAGGCCTCACAATCAATCTCTGATTATGTGACAAAGATGAAAGACATTGCAGATTCTCTAGGTGCAGTGGATGAAGATATTGAAGAAGATAAATTGGTAAGACAAATTCTCACAGGGCTAAGAGGAGATGAGAAGTGGAAGCCTTTCATTTTATCTACAGAACTTTCATTAGATCACTTTACTCCTGATTTGAATCAATTGTTAGGTCATATGCTAACTTTTGAGAATGATATCAAAGGAGATGTTGATAAGAGTGCAGGTCATGCAATGTACTCTAAAGACAAGAAGAAAGCTAACAAAGGAAAGCAACAATCAGGTGAAGAAGAAGGTACTTCAAACCAAGCAAATTTCATAAGAGGGAAAGGAAATGGCAGAAGTAGAGGAAGAGGCAGAAACAACAAAGATAATGCAAGAGCTTGTTGGATATGTGGTAAGACCAATCATCTATCTCATGGTTGTTGGCACAATAATCAGAATAATAGTAATGATCAGAACTTTAATCAAAGAGCAAGAGGTGGTAGATTTCAGAGAGGAAATTTCAGAGGTAGAGGTGGTAGGAATTCTTTTGGAAGAGGTGGAGGAAGAAACTTCCAAAATCAATCCTATAATAACACCTACTACAACTATGCATCAGATCAGAAGGAGGACTCGACTCTCATTATGAATGCAACATATGAGACCTCACATGAGGACATGAGAGTGTTGTATATTGATTCAGGATGTAGTAATCATTTAAGAGGAAATATTGCTTTGATGACTGATTTAGATCATAATGCAATTAATCATACAGTTCAGACAGGTGATAATACAAAGCATAAGGTAAAGTCAATTGGTTCAGTCAAAGCTAAGGATGGGAGCACTCTTCTGAGTAAGGTTCTTTATGTTCCCACAATTCCAAAGAATTTGATCGGTGTAGGTCAAATTGTGGAAAAAGGATATGAGGTAAGATTCACCAATGATGGAGTCTATGTTGAAGACCCTAGTCAAGGGTATAAACAGGTTGTTACAGGAAAGAAAGAAGGAAGGCTCTTCACATTAAAGGTACAAGGAAATGTTGGACATGCTATGTTCACATATGGAGAGCAGAAGGTATCTGAATTGGATCTTTGGCACAAAAGACTTGGACATTTCAATGAAAGAGGTATCAAAGATATGATTAATAATGATTCAATGCTTGGGTTGCCTAACATTGCAGGTCAACACATGACATACAGATGTGAGGCATGTCAATTAGGTAAAGCTCATAAGCAATCCTATTCCAAGCATGGGTTTATGTATTCAGAAAGACTTGAATTGGTGCATACAGATGTGTGGGGTCCTTCAAAGGACTTTAGTATAAATGGTTCAAGATATTATGTCATATATGTTGATGATGCTACTAGATGGATCACAATTTATGTGATTAAAGAAAAGTCAGAAGTGTTTAATACATTTAGACATTATCATGCATATGCAGAAAGGATTACAGGTCAAAAATTGAAGAGAGTAAGGTCAGATGGAGGGGGAGAGTATTTTTCAAATGAATTCAATGATTACTTGTGGAATGCAGGTATAAAGAGAGAAGTTACTTGCAGGTACTCTCCTCAACAAAATGGGGTAGTAGAAAGAAGAAATAGGACTCTTGTTGAGTTTGCAAGGTCCATGATGAAAGAGAAGAATTGCCCAAATTATTTGTGGGCAGAGGCTGTAAATACAGCTACATATTTGGTCAATAGATTGCCTTGTAAAGCTTTGCAAGGTATGACACCATATGAAGCTTGGTGGGGTAAGAAACCTACCTTGGATCACTGTAGAATATTTGGATGCTTGGCATATGCATATGTGCCATCTCAATTGAGGCATAAGTTGGAGCCTAAGGCAGAAAAGTATGTTTTCATTGGTTATGATGATAAGCAAATGGGATACAGGTTGTGGAGTCCATCTACAAAGCAATTCCTTGTATCCAAGGATGTTACATTTGATGAGCAAGGTACTTGGTATGCAGGTAAATATAATGTACATGCAGATGTTGAAGAAGTAGTGGATCAAAGGAAAGGTAAAGCAAAGATTCAATTACTTGATGAAAGTGAGAATAATGAAGTACAGGTTGAAGTTGAAGAGAGGCCAAGGTTTGATCCAGAATGTGATGAACCAGAGACTTCAAGAAGTGCAGAAGTTAGGAGGTCATCTAGGCACAAATGGCAACCTACAAGGTATAGCTATGACACCTCATTCTTGACTACTAAAGATTATGCTTATTTGATAAAAGCAGATGAAGATCCATCTACATATGATGAAGCCAAAGGCAAGAGAAATTGGGAAGAAGCCATGCAAGAGGAGTATGATGCATTGATAGAGAATCAGACTTGGGATCTGGTTCCTAAACCTAATAGCCATAAAATTATTGGATGTAAGTGGGTGTACAAAACAAAAAGATTTGCAGATGGAAGTGTGTCTAGGTACAAAGCTAGACTTGTTGTGAAAGGGTATGCACAGACATATGGAGTGGACTATGATGAGACTTATAGTCTTGTGGCAAAGATGACAACCATCAGAACTCTCATAGCAATTGCTGCTTGTAAAGGTTGGAAGTTGTCTCAATTAGATGTTAAAAATGCTTTTTTGAATGGCTATATTTCAGATGAAGTTTACATGGAGCAACCAGATGGATTCAAAGATCAAGTGAATCCAAATTATGTGTGTAAGCTCAAGAGAGCTTTGTATGGATTAAAGCAGGCCCCAAGGGCATGGAATTATAGGCTTGTAAAGTTCTTGAATGATCTTGGATTTCAAGCATCAAAGGCAGATAGTAGCTTGCTAGTCAAAGCAAGTAAAGATGGATTCATTTATGTTTGTATTTATGTTGATGACATAATACTTACAGGAATAGATGATAAAGGAATACAAATGATCAAGAAGCAAATGGAGAAAGAGTTCAAAATCAGTGATTTGGGGAACTTATCATTCTTCTTGGGAATGGAGATTTCTTATACTCAACATGGAGTATATGTGACCCAAGAAAGGTATCTTAAAAACTTGCTAACCAAATTTAAAATGGAAGATTGCAGGGTTGCACCTACACCTTTGGAAGTGAACCATAAATTGTCTAGATTTGGAGGAGAAGAGTTCAGAGACATGAAGCTCTATCAAAGTTTGGTTGGTAGCTTGATTTATGCTACATTAACAAGGCCTGATTTGTCATATGCAGTTGGTGTGCTTTCACAATTCATGCATTGTCCTAGAAAGGAACATTGGATTGCAGGACAAAGAGTACTTAGGTACATCAAGGGTACACTCAGAGAAGGGTTGTACTATGAATTTACTTCTGATACAAGAGTGAAAATATATAGTGATGCAGATTGGGCAGGTAATGTGGATGATAGAAGATCAACACATGGATATTTGTGCTATGTAGGAGACAAATTGATTTCATGGTGTTCTAAGAAGCAACATACAGTTGCTTTGTCATCTACAGAAGCAGAATACAAAGGTATGGTGGAAGCTGCAAAGGAGGTAATATGGCTAAAGACACTTATGAAGGTTTTTGATGTGATTCAAAGTACTCCTATTGTTTGTGGAGACAATATGAGTTCTCTATACTTGGCAGCTAATCCTGTGTTTCATGCTAGAACTAAGCATATTGAAATACAGTATCATTTTTTGAGAGAGAAGGTCATTGATAAAGAAATTGAAGTTATGCATACACCTACAAAAGATCAACTTGCAGATATGATGACAAAAAGTTTAGATGGACCAAAGCTACAAAGATTCAAGGATATGGCAGGAATTAAGAAGATAGAGAAGAACCTCAATTAATGATTGAGGGGGAGCTGTTGGTGCATGACAATCATCAATTCAAGATTTATGAAGAAATGAAGTCAAGGAATCAAGAAGAGAACAAATTCAGAAGGTTGAAGGAAGGACATATTCAGAAGTTCAAAACTATGTACACATATGTACATTATTTCAGATATAGTTGACTAATATTTTTTGATTAGTCATAAGCTTGTACATATTTGCCTATAAATGTTTGGAAAAAGTCGGGGCAAGTAGAATAGAATGAGAATAGAGAATAGAAAGTGAGAGATGAGTAGTAGAGAGTGTCATTAGACACATGAGAAGTGAGTTGAAATCATCAATTTCACTCAATTGTAATTTTCTGAGAAATCAAGAAAAACTTGCGCCCGATGTTTTGCTGTCGGCTCCTTCTGTGTTTAATCTTTTGAGAAATCCTTCTGCATGTATCTAAGTTCATAGCTAATCTATCTATGGCTAGAATTTGAGAGGCTAATTGTAATCAGGTTGAGAGAATTTAGTTTAGGAACATTCATATGTAATGATGTTCTGAGAGTCGACAAAATTGGCGCAGATTTCATGTTCAGAGAAATGAACATTACTCAGTGTGTGGTGTAAAGTTTTACACAAATGATGGCTTAAAATCTAAGTTGGAAGGTAATCCATCTATGGCTAAGAGATCTTGATCAAACGGGTTCGACATTGGGAGAACTGTAGCTAAGACGTTGCAGGTGTCAAAGTCGCCATTACAGAGAAGCTGTTTCAGACATAGGTAAAGTGTTTCACACATTTCTCAGTGTGTACTCAATCATTTTAAGAAATTTAACTTGGAGAGGTTGCGTAACCTCAAGGCAAAGCATTGTGCAAAGTTTTACTAAAAACTTTACAGGATTGATTAGTCAATGAGTGATTAATCTGCAGCAGACTTTTCAGAGAAGTGATTTCTTTACAGTTAGTCAAATTCTTGGTAATGTGTTAGTAGATTTCCAAAATTATGTGGAGTCTAAAGTTATTCTTGGTCTAGAGGTGGTCTAATACCAAGGATAGCTTGTTCTTTTGGAGATTAACACTCTCCATCACGGTAAGTATTTAATTCGACAGTGCCAGGCGTAACACACCCAGAGCGATGGGGTTGTACTCATGTCATATGCGAGATCTTGGTTGTCATGCTCAAAACCCGGGGTGTTCACATGTGGTGCCTTGATGTGACGGAAGACTTTGAATACCATTTGCATCATGTCAAAGATTTTGACAGTCATATGCGCTGCTACATTGTCCATATGTTTTAAGCGAGGGAGCCAGTGACGAATCGTTGCCATCATGTATCCAACTGTTGGTGGTCCCGTGGGTGGGGTGAAGTACGGGTAATTGAGCCAATCCTAGTATTGCTAGTTGTTTTGTACTTTAATCGCAAATGCCTTCCAAGAGTGGCGACGTGGCATGGGTCCCCAACATGGGTTGTACTTTAAGTGTAGTGGTGCCTTGGCCCAAGTACTCATCATTTCTGGATATGCCTGTAATAAATCTTTGCACCAATCTGGTTGATAGATTTCTCCTCGCTGCACATCTAGTGGCAAATTGGGAGGCTCAAACTGGGTCACGTGAGAGGGTTTCTTGCCTGTTTCTTTTTCTATGGCCAGCTGATATTCTGTCATTAACATAAAATAAGGCTTGTATTGTAGCTCATGCCCAGATATGTATCTGCGAGGGGCCAAATGAGCAAAGTATGGGGAGTATAAAATGCGTTCTTCAATCATTGCCATTGCATGTAACTGAGCTTCTACACATGCTGAGTGGGTTCTTCCAAGTTCTTCAATTGTCTTCATCCATGCGGGAGTTGGAAGTTTGAAAGACTTCTGGCCTTCTGCCATGATGCGTCCACCTAGGATGGGCTGGGGTTCATATGCTTCTTCAAAAGTTTCTTCCACCGGATAAGTTATTGTTGCTTCCTCTGCTAGTAGTTCCGGTAGGGAGTCTGGCCAAGGGGGGGGGGGTGCTTCATATATTGCTATCTGTGATTGAAGAGTTAATACATGGGCCCGTAAAGCATTGAGTTCCTCTAAGATCTCAGGAGATGGGTCCGCAAGAGCTGGTGGTCCTTGCTCTATAGGTGCTCTTAGTTGGAGTAGTTTATGATCTTCTTTCAGCTTCTCATATTCCTCGTTCATGCTTTCGTACTCATCTAACAATCTGACATGATCATCTAGCAACATTTTCATAGATTCTGTGGGCAAGGCCTTGAAACGGCTCGGACTTAATGGTTGGTCTGGTTGATCTAGAGCAGCTTCTAAATTCTTTCTGTTCTGTTCTTGTAAACGCTGGTTCTCTTCTTTCGCTGCTACCAAGTGTCGTCTAAGTAAGCCCATGTTCCTGGTGAGGGTTGCATTGCGAATCGTCTGGGCCCTTAACAAATTGTCTTTGTCAGTGATGGCTTCTTTGGTCTTTTGTTCACTCTCTAGTTCCAGTTTATGATATGCCTCTCGTAGCTCTTGGTAGCGGATATTTAGTGAGGCATTTTCGATGGATAGTGAATTGAGCTGCGACTGTAGATCATTCATTGTCTACTGCATCGTCTGGTAATTATTGCCAAGAGATGCAAACTCTTCTCTTGCTTGTGTCATGCAGGTGAACATCTAACGGAATGCAGTGTCGATGGTGGGATATAAAATTAATGGTGTAGTGAATGTAGATGTTGTGAGTGTGGGTGGCGATGCAAGGGGAAAGGGAAATGGGGGTGGGAGAGTGGATGTTGTGGTGATTGTGGAAATTTTGATGTGCCCATGTGTGGTGGTGAAATGAATGAAGTGAGTGGTAGTGCGATGGGCGGTGATATATCCATGTCATTCGATGTGGTGTCAAGTGCGGTGACTGTGAATAATGGGGTGACAGTGGGTGTGTGCGTGGGTGTAAATATAGGGTTTACAAAGGTTGAAGAGTAATTTACAGAGGGGGTCTCTTGTACTGCTTGGTGGAAAGGGGAAAGCGGAAATATGGTGGGTTGGGGAGGTGATAGAGGGGAGAAAGTCAACGGGGGTAGAAATGGAAAAAGAGGTCTTGGAGGTGCGGGGAAAGATGGGAAGGATGGATGGAGAAATGGGCTGGATAGAAGGGTAGGAGTCCTAGGGGGTAGACTAGGTTGAGTGGGTGTGGACACGGTGAGAGGAATGGAGGTGACAAAGGCTTCTGCTATGGCACTATCAAAAGATGTGGATGGTCTGGGAGAGATCGGATGTAAAGGGGAGATTGGAGAGATGGGAGGTGAAAGAGAAGCGGTTGGGGTGGTGGGTACTCCGGTCACAACGTTGGTATGTACAGTACTCGAGTGGGGTGTGTTGGAGTAGGGCAATCAACAATTGAAGTTTTGGGTGAAGATTTGAAGTCAAGGACTGAAGAAAACACCAAGTCATGAAGCATGAAGGAAATACATATCCAGGAGATAAAAGATGTGTATACATATGTACATTATTTTAGATTGAGTTCATCATATACTTTTGTATGGTCATGAGCTTGTAAAAATTTGTCTATATATACAAAGAAAATGTCAGGGCAAAGTAGAGAGATTATGTGAGAAAAAGATTGAGGAGAATAAGATGTCATTATACTTTTAGAAGTGAGTTGAATCTCTCTCATTACTCAGATGTAAGAATTTCTCAGAAATGGAAAAATGTTGATATTTTTGTGTATTCTCCTTCTGTACTTGATCATTTTAAGAATCCTTTTGTAGATATCTGAGTCCATAGTTAATGAGTCTATGGTTAAAGTTTGAGAGCCTAATTGTAAACAGGCTGTGAGAATTATGAGTAGGAACATTCATATGTGAAGAAGGGTTCACTGGTTCTTGAAAGAGGCACAAAATTTGATCTTAATGTTTTGGTCAGTTCTCCTTCTACAGTGTAAAGTTTTGAGCAAGCAAGCACTCGATCTTTAAGTTGGAAGGTGATGGTGATTAACTCGCTCTGATACCACTGATGTGGTACTCTGGCTATGATACCACTTTCGGTATAGTAGCACAGATACCACTTGTTATGGTCGACGCGGCAAAGACTTGAACCTTGTCAAGCCTGCGGAATTTGCTACGCCACCGAAGAGATGCTAAGGTAGAGCGATATTAGAACACCTCTATAATCAGTAGTGGCTTAGCAAGGTTTTTGTCGCTCAAACATATAAGATTGTGTTTCGAATTCACTGAAATTCCACTGGAACTTCACCGGACTGTCAACAGACTGTCACCGTAATTATACCAGAATCTTACCCAAATCAACTCCTATTCTGTTTGTAATTACTTCAAGTATATAAGGAAGTGATGCATGAACTTCCTTCATTGAATGAACTCTTTCTGAAGTTTAAAGAAAAACTTCACCAGTTCAGAATGCCTCTTTTCGGTCAAAGTTTGTACTGTGTGTACATATCCATTTCACCGAAATCTTTGATGAACTGATAGTAGAGATGTCTAGCTATAAGATAAGCTATCTCTCATACAAGACTTTAATATATTTTGCTAGATATACTTTGTTGTTCTACCGGAAATACATTTACTGAAAGAACTGTAACTGGCCGAAAAATACGTTTACTGAGAGAGTACCGGAAAACATGTTTACTGAACGAACTGTAACTGTTAACTGACTTTATACCGTAACATGAAAATACTCAGAGTTCTTCACATACGAACAATGTGCGCAAACTTCCACATGAACATGTGTTTTCTATTAGAGAAGATGTGTACAATGCTAGCTTGGCCTCTTCTTGCTCAAGCTATAGAAACTCTCCTACACTAAGTAGTTTCTTCTTACCATCTCTCTCAGATGAATACCTAACATTTCAGGTTTCTGTTATTCATCTTTACATACGCGATCTCTGGCATTTTCTAAACCTATTCTTGATTTCTATATGCGCTCTATTCGAAACGATGCGCTCTACTCATGCACGTTCTTGTTCGCACTCCCTCTTATTCTTCGTATGCACGTTCTCTATTTATATACAGTTTGATTCAGTGTAACGAATTCTAACAAACTCTGATTTTGGAAGATTCTGCGCTGTACATAACGGTGGTGAATTTGTCCCTTCATGAAGGCTTTTGATTTTCTGAATACTTTGATTCCGCTTCTCTTTATCTTTCTTTTATGTTTGTCTGTATGTCAAATTCGTGAGTGATTCTTCAACAGCTCCCCCTCAATCACTAATTTGACTCTTCCTGTCTTTCATATATTTTTCTTTCTTTTATACCTGCCATTTCTTTGAATCTGCTTGTCTTTGTTCAATCCAAGATCTTTGTCAAAATATCTGCAATCTGATCTTTTGTCGAAGTGTATATTATTTCTATCTCCTTCTCCATTACCTTTTCCCTTAGGAAATGATATTGAATCTCTATGTGCTTTGTTCTTGCATGAAATATTGGATTTGCTGCAAGATACAGCGAGCTCATATTATCTCCATGTATGATAGGTATACCTTGATCAATACCCATGCTTTTGAACAAGGTCTGCATCCATATCACTTCTTTGGCTGCTTCTACAAGTCCTTTATATTCTGCTTCTGTTGACGATAAAGCCACTGTGTGTTGTTTCTTCGAACACCAGCTCACTAGCTTATCTCCTAGGTATATCATATACCCATGTGTTGATCTTCTGTCATCTTGACTTCCTGCCCAGTCTGAGTCACTGAATGCTCTCAGCTTTATATTTGACGTAAAAGGATAATATAATCCTTCCCTTATAGTTCTTTTGATATATCTAAGAACTCTCTGTCCTGCAACCCAATGTTGATCCTTCGGACAATGCATGAACTGTGAGAGAACTCCCACTACATAGCTAAGATCCAGTCTTGTTAGTGTAGCATAGATTAAGCTTTCCACTAACGACTGATACTTCCTCATATCTTTAAACTCTGCTCCATCATATTTACTGAGTTTATGATTTACTTCAAGCGGTGTTGAAGCTTCTCTGCAATTCTCCATATTAAACTTCTTCAGTAAGTTTAGGAGATACCTTTCTTGCAAAACATATACACCATGATCTGTGTATGTGAATTCCATTCCAAGAAAGTCTGATAACTTTCCTAGATCACTGATCTGAAACTCCTTTTCAAGTAATCTCTTTACTTCTTTAATTCCTTCATCTGAAGTACATGTGATTATGATGTCATCTACATAAATGCAAATGTAGATCATACCTTCTTCTGTTCTTTTGATGAGTAGACTTGCATCTGCCTTTGAACTTTGGTATCCACGTTCATTGAGATATTTCACAAGCCTGTAATTCCAAGCTCTTGGAGCTTGCTTCAGACCGTAAAGTGCTTTTCTTACTCTGCAAACAAAATTTGGGTATCTGGAACTTACAAGCCCTTCAGGTTGTTCCATATAGACTTCATCTGATATATATCCATTCAGAAATGCGTTCTTTATATCTAGCTGACTTAGCTTGCATCCTTTTGCTGCTGCTATAGCAATCATTGTCCTTATGGTTGACATCTTTGCCACCGGACTAAACGTCTCGTCATAATCTATGCCATGTATCTCAGCATAGCCCTTGACAACCAGTCTAGCTTTGTATCTAGCTATCCTTCCATCTGCAAGTTTCTTAACTTTGAAAACCCATTTATTTTCGATTATTTTCTTACCATTTGGTTTCGGAACAAGTTCCCATGTCTTGTTCTCCTCCAGTGCACTGAACTCTTCTTTCATCACTTCTTCCCATTGCTTCTTACCTTTAGTTTCATCATAGTTCTGAGGTTCTTCATCATCTTTGACCATATATGCATAATTTTTTTGAGTTATATACGAAGTATCATAATACCTTGTTGGTTGTTTCCATACCCTGTTTGACCTTCTTGGTTCAAACTCTTCATGTGTATCTGAATACACATCTTCATCAAATCCCTGTTCATTTTCATTTTTCATACTTGATCCGATCCTGGGCGTACTTGCCTGCATATAGTATTCATCTCTATTCACCTGTACAATTGATTTCCCTTTCTCTTTCCTTCTTACCTCTTCTTCAAATTTTTCCATTGTATGACTTTGATCTGTATACCAGCTTTTCTATTCATCAAATGTAACATCTGTGGAAAGAGTAAACTGTTTTGTTAGAGGACTCCATAACCTGTAACCCATTTTCTTTTCATCATATCCGACGAACACATATTTCTCTACTTTTGGTTCAAGCTTATGTCTGAGTCGTGATGGTACATAAGCATAAGCTACTGATCCAAACACTTTGCAATGATCAAGTGTTGGTTTCTTTCCCCACCAAGCTTCATAAGGGGTCATTCCATCTAAAGCTGTACACGGTAATCTGTTTACCAAGTATGTAGTTGTATTTACGGCTTCAGCCCAAAGATAGTTTGGACAATCCTTTTCTTTTAGCATAGCTCGAGCAAACTCAACTAGAGTTCGGTCCCTTCTTTCTGCTACACCATTTTGTTGTGGTGTATGTAGGTTATTTCTCTCTTAATACCTGCATTCCAAAGATAATCATTAAACTCTCGGGAGAAGTATTCTCCCCCTCCATCAGACCTCAGTCTTTTAAGCTTTCGACCTGTGAGTCTTGTAGCATATGCATGAAAATGCTTGAAAGTTTCAAATACTTCTGATGTTTCCTTCAAAACATATAACGTTATCCATCTTGTAGCGTCATCAATGAATAAAACATAATACCTTGAGCCACTGATTGATCCTTCTTTTGTTGGACCCCATACATCTGTATGAATGAGTTCAAGTACTTCATCATGTTTGAATCCTTTCTTCTGGAAAGGTAACCTGTGGGCTTTTCCCATTTGACATGCTTCGCACTTATGAATCATATGTTGGTTCTATACATTCGGTAATCCCAGTACTGGCTGATTTGCAATCATAGCCTTTATTCCTCTTTCATTAAAATGACCTAATCTCTTATGCCAGAGATCAAGTTCCGTAATCACCTTTTCACCATGTGTGAGCAACACTTGACCAATGTTCCCTTGTACTCTTAAAGTAAAGAGTCTACCTTCTTTCTTACCAGAGACGATCTGATGATATCCATTCTCGGGATCTTCTACAAATACTCCTTCATTTGTAAATCTGACCTGGAAACCTTTCTCAACTATCTGTCGCACACTAATCAAATTTTTAGGTATTGTCGGAACATACAAAACATTGGTTAGCAAATCTGCTCCACTCTTACATTTCACTTTTCCAATTGAATGTACACTATGCCTCGTATTGTCACCTGTTTGAACAGTATGACTGGAACTACCTTTTTCCAATTCTGACATCAGTTCTATATTTCCTAACAAATGATTAGAACATCTAGAGTCAATGTAAAATACCTTTAGGTCTTCGTTATCTGATGTGCTGATTGAGTTCATCAATGATGTATGACTTTCATTCTATGTGTCATTTGCGTAGTTGTTGTAGGTGGTGTTGTAGGATTGATTCTGTCCCCAACTTCTTGCTCCACCTCTACCATATCCTCCTCTTTGATTATGTCTACCTCTTTGAAAATTACTATGATATCTTCCACTTATGCCTCTGCTATTAGTGTTCTGATTTTGATTTGATCCTTGTTGATTGTGCCAACAATCATGAGCCAGATGATTACTTAGTCCACAAATCCAGCAAGCCTTCTTGTTGATATTCTGACTACCTCTTCCTCTTCCAAAACCTCTTGCTCTTCCTCTGCCGGTGCCTTTACCTCTTGCATAATAAGCTTGAGAACTCGACTCTTCTTCATCTTTTGATTTGCCTTTATCTTTCTTCTTGTTCTTCATGTACATTGCAGAACTTTATCCTTTATCTCCATCTCCTTTCAGGTCTTGCTCATATGTGAGCATCAAACCAAGCAACTGATTTAAATCTGATACAAAATGATTTAAAGATAGTTCAATCGAGAGTACGAAAGGTTTCCACCTTTCATCTCCTCTCAAACCTGTGAGCACTTGCGCTATCAATCTGTGATCTTCGACATCTTCATTTATGGATCCAAGACTATCTGCTAGATCCTTCATTTTAGTAACGTAGTCACTAATGCTTTGATTCGACTTCTTTTTGAACGTTGTGAATTCGGACCATAAGCTAGCCTTCCTAGCTTTCGTAGTATTTTGGAAATGATCTTCCAACGCACTCCATATGTCCTCTGCTTTCTCCAAACCTCTAATTTGCGGTAGTAGATGGTCTGAAACGGTATTATAAATGTAAGCTCTTGCCATTGCATCTTTCTTCTACCACAGCTTCAAGACTTCTAATTCTTCTTTTTCTGGTTGACTATCATCTTCGAAAGTCGACTTCTTTTCTTCTCCGGTCACATACATCATTAAGTCCTTACTCATAAGTAAGGCTTCCATGTGCATTACCCATGCGGGATAATTATCTCTGTCCAATTTATCAATTTGGACATGATCTTCCATGATCTTCTTGTTTCTGTTACTTCCGGTGACCTTTTGAGAATCTTTCTGCTCTTCAGAATCTTTCTCGTTCTCGTACCACTTCTTGGATCTCACGGCTCTGATACCACTTGATGGTGATTAACTCGCTCTGATACCACTGATGTGGTACTCTAGCTACGATACCACTTTCGGTATGGTAGCACAGATACCACTTTTTATAGTCGATGCGGCAAAGACTCGAACCTTATCAAGCCTGCGGAATTTGCTACGCCACCAAAGAGATGCTAAGCTAGAGTGATATTAGAACACCTCTATAATCAGCAGTAGCTTAGCAAGGTTTTTGTCGCTCAAACATATAAGATTGTGTTTCGAATTCACTGAAATTCCACTGGAACTTCACCGGACTGTCAACAGACTGTCACCGTAATTATACCAGAATCTTACCCAAATCAACTCCTATTCTGTTTGTAATTACTTCAAGTATATAAGGAAGTGAGCATGAACTTCCTTCACTGAATGAACTCTTTCTGAAGTTTAAAGAAAAACTTCACCAGTTCAGAATGCCTCTTTTTGGTCAAATTTTGTACTGTGTGTACATATCCATTTCACCGAAATCTTTGATGAACTGATAGTAGAGATGTTAGCTATAAGATAAGCTATCTCTCATACAAGACTTTAATATATTCTGCTAGATATACTTCGTTGTTCTACCGGAAATACGTTTACTGAAAGAACTGTAACTGACCGAAAAATACCTTTACTGAGAGAGTACCGGAAAACATGTTTATTGAACGAACTGTAACTGTTAACTGACTTTATACCGTAACATGAAAATCCTCAGAGTTCTTCAC
This sequence comes from Ceratopteris richardii, assembly GCA_020310875.1. Classification (NCBI taxonomy): domain Eukaryota; kingdom Viridiplantae; phylum Streptophyta; class Polypodiopsida; order Polypodiales; family Pteridaceae; genus Ceratopteris; species Ceratopteris richardii. Next base: position 126,756,402 of record CM035438.1, read on the forward strand.
ATACGAACAGTGCGTGCAAACCTCCACATGAACATGTGTTTTCTATTAGAGAAGATGTGTACAATGCTAGCTTGGCCTCTTCTTGGTCAAGCTATAGAAACTCTCCTACACTGAGTAGTTTCTTCTTACCATCTCTCTCATATGAATACCTAACATTTGAGGTTTATGTTATTCATCTTTACATATGCGATCTCTGGCGTCTTCCAAACCTATTCTTGATTTCTATATGCGCTCTATTCGAAACGATGCGCTCTACTCACACACGTTCTTGTTCGCACTCCCTCTTATTCTTCTTATGCATGTTCTCTCTTTATATACAGTTTGATTCGGTGTAATTAACTCTAGCAAACTCTGATTCTAGAAGATTTTGTGCTATACGTAATGGTGGTGAATTTGTCCCTTCACTAAGGCTTTTGATTTTCCGAATACTTCCGCTTCTCTTTATCTTTCTTTTATGTCTATCTGTATGTCAAATTCATGAGTGATTCTTCAACAGAAGGTAACCTATCTGTGGATAAAATCATTTTCATAAACGGATTCTAGATTAAGAGAACCAAGTGTTAGAAGTTACAGGTGTCTAAATCGACTTCTCAAAAGAACAGTTTTAGACATAGGTGACTTGTTAAGTCCATTTCTCAAGATCTACTGAGTCTTTTGGAATGATTTAACTTCGAGGAGGTGTGCAAACTATAGGAGACATGTTGTACAAAGTTTTGTCAAAAATGTTATACATTTGATAAGTCAATGAGAGATTTATGTGCAGCAGACTATCTGTAGAGTCATCATCTTTACAGTTTGGTCAAAATTTTGATAATTGGTTAGTGATCCTCTAAATTGGTGAAGGTTTGGAGTTACTCTTGATATAGAGGTGTTTTTAATTCAAGATTAGCTTGTTCTTTTGGAGATTAGCATCAGAATTGAAGAAATAAGGATCACGACTGTTGCAGTCATAAAGAATTCAACATCTAAAGGTTCAAAAGATGAAAGCTAGAGGACAAAGATTGAGAAGGAGGTCATACGAAATCAAGGAAGACAAAAGGAGCATTATGCAAAGTAAAGGTACATCTATTACTCATAAAGTTTGAAGGATTCAATATACAAGTGAAGAAAGGATGGGAGATTCTCTTCGAATAGAGAAGTTGGATAGAGAGAACTATCCAGCATGGTCAATGAGGATGGAAGCTCATCTTATGAGCAAAGACTTGATAGCTTATATTATAGGTGAAGAAGAAAAGCCTCAATTCAGAGATCCTAGTGTTCCAACTAGGGAGGAATTATCAGAATTGAAGAATTGGATGAAGAAAGATGCTCAAGCTAGGAGCATTATCTATATGGCAATCAATGACTACTTGCTACCTCATATTAGAGGTCTCGAAAGTGCAAGTGATATATGGAATGCTTTGGAGGAGCATTTCCAAAACACCACAAAGTCTAGGAAGGCATCCTTGTGGGCAGAATTTACTACTTTCAAGAAGAAGGTCTCTCAATCCATCTCAGATTATGTAACAAGGATGAAGGACATTGCAGATGCATTAGGAGCAGTTGATGAAGACATTGAGGAGGATAAATTGGTAAGGCAAATCCTCACAGGTTTGAGAGGTGATGACAAATGGAAGCTATTCATTTTGTCTACTGAATTATCACTTGATCATTTTACTCCTGACTTAAATCGGTTGCTAGGACATATGTTAACCTTTGAGCAGGATGTAAAAGGTGAAGGTGACAAGAGTATAGGTCATGCAATGTATTTAAAGGATAAGAAGAAGAATATCAAAGGAAAACAACAAGCAAATGAGGATGAAGGTGCAACTAGCCAAGCCAACTTCCTAAGAGGAAGAGGAGGTGGCAAAGGTAGAGGAAGAGGCAGGAGTAATAAAGATGGAGTCAAAGCTTGCTGGATTTGTGGTAAGACAAATCACTTAGCTAATGATTGTTGGCATAATACTCAGAGTAATGGTGGATATAATCAGAACTTTAATTCAAGAGGAAGAGGTGGCAGAAATCAAAGAGGTAATTTCAGAGGAAGAGGTAGTGGAGGTTACTTTGGAAGAAATGCAAGTAGAGGATTCCAAATCCAACAATACAACAATACCTACTATAATTATGCTTCAGATCAGATGGAGGATTCAACATTGATAATGAATGCAACTTGTGAAAGGCAAAGTGAAGACCAAAGATTCTTCTACATTGACTCAGGGTGTAGCAATCACCTGAGTGCCAACATAGCTTTGATGACTGATTTAGAGAATAAGCTAACTAATCATGTAGTTCAAACGGTGACAATACAAAGCACAATGTGAAGTCAATTCGATCAATGAAGGCCAACGATGGAAGTACTCTCTTGAGTAAGGTTTTGTATGTTCCTACAATTCCTAAGAATCTGATAAGTGTAGGACAAATTGTTGAAAAAGGTTATGAAGTTTGGTTCACTAATGAAGGAGTGTTTGTGGAAGACCCTAGCAATGGGTATAAACAAATTGTTTCAGGGAATAAAGAAGGAAGATTGTTCACATTGAAGATCCAAGGTAATGGTGGTCATGCCTTGTTCACTTATGGAGGACATAAGATCTCTGAGTTAGATCTTTGGCACAAGAGGCTTGGACATTTCAATGAAAGAGGTATCAAAGATATGGTTAATAATGGTTCAGTGCTTGGAGTGCCTAATATTGTAGGTCAACACATGAAATACAGATGTGAGGCATGTCAATTAGGTAAGGCTCATAAGCAATCTTATTCCAAGCATGGTTTTATGTATTCAGAAAAGCTTGAATTGGTACACACACATGTGTGGGGACCATCAAAAGATTTTAGTATCAATGATTCAAGGTACTATGTGATTTATGTTAATGATGCTACCAGATGGATCACTATCTATGTGATCAAAGATAAGTCAGAGGTATTCAATACATTCAAACATTATTATGTGTATGCAGAGAGAATTACTGGTCATAAGTTGAAGAGACTAAGGTCAGATGGAGGGGGGGAGTATTTCTCTAATGAATTCTGTGTTACTTGTGGAATGCAGGTATAAAAAGGGAAATTACTTGCAGGTACGCTCCTCAACAAAATGGTGTAGCAGAGAGAAGAAATATAACTCTTGTTGAGTTTGCAAGGTCAATGATAAAGGAGAAAAATTGCCCTAATTATTTGTGGGCTGAGGCTGTAAACACATCTACTTATTTGGTCAATAGGTTACCATGTAAAGCTTTTCAGGGTATGACACCATATGAGGCATGGTGGGGTAAGAGACCTACTCTAGATGATTGCAAAGTATTTGGATGTTTGGCATATGCATATGTGCCATCACAATTGAGGCATAAATTAGAGCCCAAAGCAGAAAAATATGTGTTTATTGGATATGATGATAAACAGATGGGATATAGATTGTGGAGTCCATCCACAAAACAATTCCTTGTGTCTAAGGATGTTACATTTGATGAGCAAGCTACTTGGTATGCAGGTACAATCAATATTTATGCAGGTGATGAAGAAATTGTGAATCAAAAGAAAGGTAAATCAAAGGTTCAGATATTTGATGAGGAGAAGAACAATGAAGTGCAGGTTGAACTTGAAGAAGTTCCAAGGTTTGATCCAAAATGTGATGAACCAGAAACTTCAAGAAGTGGAGAACTCAGAAGGTCAACAAGAGAGAAATGGCAACCTACAAGGTATAGCTATGACACTTCTTCTTTGGCTACCAAAGATTATGCTTATATGGTAAAGGCAAATGAAGACCCTTCTACATATGAAGAGGCAAAAGGTAAGGAGAATTGGGAGAAAGCTATGCAAGAGGAGTATGATGCATTGATGGAGAATCAGACATGGGAGTTGGATCCTAAACCAAATAGCCAGAAGATCATTGGATGCAAATGGGTCTACAAGACAAAGAGGTATGCAGATGGAAGTGTGTCTAGATATAAAGCTAGACTTGTTGTGATGGGTTTTGCTTAGACTTATGGTATAGATTATGATGAGACCTATAGTCCTGTGGCAAAGATGAGAACCATCAGGACACTCATAGCTATTGTTGCATGTAAAGGTTGGAAATTATGTCAATTAGATGTGAAGAATGCTTTTTTTAATGATAATATTTCAGATGATGTTTTCATGGAGCAACCCCAAGGATTTAGAGATGAAAGGTATCCAGAGTATGTATGTAAGCTCAAGAGAGCTTTGTATGGTTTGAAGCAGACCCCAAGGGCATGGAATTATAGACTTGTGAAGTTCTTGAAAGAACTTGGATTTCAAGTATCAAAGGTAGATAGTATCTTGCTTGTTAAAGAAAGTGATGATGGATTCACTTACATGTGCATATATGTTGATGATATAATTTTTACAGGTACAGATGAGAAAGGCATTCAAAGCCTAAAGAAGCAAATGGAGAAAGAATTCAAGATCAGTGATTTGGGAGATTTGTCATATTTCTTGGGCATGGAGATCTCATACACTCAACATGGAGTGTATGTAGCTCAAGAAAGTTGGAGTTTTGTCTCAATTCATGCATTGTCCTAGGAAAGAACATTGGATTGCAGGACAAAGAGTGTTGAGATTGGGCAGGTAATCCTGATGATAAGAGATCAACTTATGGATACTTGTGTTATGTGGGAGATAAGTTAATTTCTTGGTGTTCAAAGAAGCAACACACAGTTGCTTTGTCATCTACAAATGCAGAGTACAAAGGACTAAACACATTGAGATTCAGTATCACTTTCTAAGAGAGAAGGTGATGGATAAAGATATTGAAGTCATACATACTTCAACAAAAGATCAGATAGCTGATATGCTAACCAAAAGCTTGGATGGACCAAAGCTACAGAGATTCAAAGATATGGCAGGCATAAAGAAGATAGATAAAACCTCAATTGATGATTGAGGGGGAGTTGTTGGTGCAGGGCAATCAAGAATTGAAGTTTTGGGTGAAGATTTGAAGTCAAGGAGTGAAGAAAAGACCAAGTCATGAAGCATGAAGGAAATACATATCCAAGAGATAAAAGATGTGTATACATATGTACATTATTTTAGAGTCAGTTCATCATATACTTTTGTATGGTCATGAGCTTGTAAAAATTTTTCTATATATACAAAGAAACTTTCAGGGCAAAGTAGAGAGATTATGTGAGAACACGATTGAGGAGAATTAGATGTCATTAGACTTTTAGAAGCGAGTTGAATCTCTCTGATTACTCAGATGTAAGAATTTCTCAGAAATGGAAAAATGTTGCACTCGATCTTTCTGTGTATTCTCCTTCTGTACTTGATCATTTCAAGAATCCTTTTGTAGATATCTAAGTCCATAGTTAGTGAGTCTATGGTTAAAGATTGAGAGCCTAATTGTAAACAAGCTGTGAGAATTATGAGTAGGAACATTCATATTTGAAGAAGTGTTCACTGGTTCCTGAAACAGGCGCAAAATTAAATCATAATGTTTTGGTCAGTTCTCCTTCTAAAGTGTAAGGTTTTGAGCAAGCAAGCACTCAATCTTTAAGTTCAAAGGTAATCTATCTATGGCTAAAAGCATTTTCATAAACGGGTTCTAGATTAAGAGAACCAAGTGTTAGAAGTTACACGTGTCTGAATCGACTTCTCAAAAGAACAGTTTTAGACATAGGTGACTTGTTAAGTCCATTTCTCAAGATCTACTGAGTCTTTTGGTATGATTTAACTTCGAGGAGGTGTGCAAACTACAGTTGAAACCTTGTACAAAGTTTTGTCAAAAACTTTATACATTTGATAAGTCAATGAGAGATTTATGTGCAACAGACTTTCTGTAGAGTCATCATCTTCACAGTTTGGTCAAAATTTTTATAATTGGTTAGTGATCCTCTAAATTGGTGAAGGTTTGGAGTTACTCTTGATATAGAAGTGTTCTAATCTCAAGAGTAGCTTGTTCTTTTGGAGATTAATACTCTCCATCAGGGTGGGGAGTCGATGACAATGGTGTCTTCTGTCAATGAGCCTTAAGGGATGAGACGCGCTTCCCTAGCCTGTTATGAAGATTGGGCACCCATCAGTACACGAATGTATTGACCAGGTCTAGTTAGTAAGCGAACTCTGCAAGGGTCAAACTGCGGTAACAATTTCCTCTGCAAATATCTTAATGCTTTGTTTGATCCTACTGCTTTAACAAGCTCCCTGAAGCCTTTGATGTATACTTCTTCAAAACTGCCTGCAACAAGTTCTTGTTCTATGAGTGCTTGGCTCTCTTCCTCAGTTAACTTCTTATGCACCCAAACTTTTTCCATGGTGCGATATAACTTTTTGATTGCCAAGGTGTATGCCGCTGCTTAGAAGGTCTCATCTTCATGTGTGCTAGTGTCACCTTGGTTTTGTGGGCTGTCCTTGTCCATCTGTCTGCACATTTTCTTGGTAGTCATGAGTGCCCTGGCTGGCTTCATCATCGCCCTCGTCATCATCTGTTTCGGTCCGTTGTTCTTCTGAACTGGATCCTACTTGTCCTTGTTGTTGATCCGGGGGAGTGGTCGGGTACCTTGGGCGTTCATATTCTTGAGAAAATAGTTGTCCTTCTGAAAATTGAAATTCACTTGAAAACACATCTTGCATTTCGAAATCAAATGTTGTATCCATTAGTTCTGCTTCCAAGTTGGGTATCAGAAACGAAAATGCCTCTACACGATTAGTGGTGGGCACTTCTGCTGCAGTGGTGGTAGGTTCCTGAACTGATGTTGGTTGTGAGGTAATGGCACTAGTAGTGCCTTCTGTAACGATAGGTCGTGATAATCGTATGCGAATAGGTTGTACAGTTACAGGGGGTTCCGTCGGAGACTGTTCTGGAGAGGGGTGCGGTGACGGTGATTCTGGAACTTGTAGGCATGGAATGGTTCCTCTCATTTGCTTTCTTACTCGTCCTTTGCTAGCCTTTCTAGCTTTCTTTGATGTCCCTTTGAATGCCTTTAACTCCTCACTTGTCATTGCACGCTCGATTGGCAAGTCGTATGCCAAGCACATGTATACAATTCTCGTAAGAGCATAGCATCCATGGATTACTTTCTTCCTCTCCCATCGGTGATGTGCTAAGTATAGCTGATCAATTACCTAGCTTGCAAGATCAATTGTCTTGGGTCCAATACAAGACAAATAAAGTCCAAACCATATACGTTTGTGGGCCATAGTGAATCGATCCTGAGGGGGGAATGCGAAATGTTGCATACATATCCTCAACGGTTTAGAGAGCTCAGGTGTGATCGCTGAAATATCTTCCCACTTAATGACGTCACCACGTTTCATTGGCTCTAGAATCAGCCTCTCATGCTCTGTAGGAGTATGCATCCCATGGATATTGATTACAGCTCTAATCAAATCTTTAGAAAGATAAAACCTCTTAAATGGTGGATCATTTACTAAGGATGGCAAAATAAGGTGCCTAGCAAATCCTTGTTTTCAGAAGCTGTCAATGTTGTTACCAAGTAGTAGCATCTGTAGAAATCCGGTTTAGGCAAAGGATCACTAAAGTATTCGGTGAAGCCTGCTCTTGCCCAAACATGCTTTAAGTCCTCTGTATTCTATAGTCCTTCGAACTCTCTTGAGAAAAATTGGTACTTGCCCCATGTACGGTTATCAAAAGTCAAATTGGCCTCAAAAATGGAATCTGCCTCCGCCAATGGGCCTGCTAATCCTTGGAACCAATGAGAGTTGCGATGAATCTTCTCACTATACCCCCTAGGAGGGTCGTCAATCGGCATGGATCCTGGAAATCCCTGAAATTCTGGTAGTTGAGCCGTAGGATGTGGTTCAGCTAGTAATTCGCCAATATTTGCCATGGGTACAATGGGGCTAGCTTTAAATGGTCCTTCTGCCTGCATGATGAATGATGCGAGTGTGTAGAAGATCTACTACAAAAGATTAACACATTAGTATGGAAATTAATCATGATCCCATGAAAGTGAGACCGCAATCCCTTTCCATAACCGATGTGTAACCCATGTAACCGAGTGTTGTGATGTGGTTTATGGAATGATTGTTGCAAAACTAATGCAGGTCTCTAGACACCTACATACTTCAAATGATGCATACATTTTTTTAATGAGATTTTATTATGAGTGATGTGGGGTTATGGTGTGTGGATTTGTACAAAGTTCAGTTGTGAGTGATTTATTACAAGGGTGAAGATTAGTCGGGATGGAAGTAATGTTAGATAAGGGGTTCGGAGAAGAATTCTGGATACATTTCGGTATCCACTTCCTAAGAGTTTCTGAGCGGGTGATATGTTTCTGCTGAGGGACAAAAGGTGAGATCGGTAGTGGTGGTATGGAGGGTTGAAGAGATTTCTGAGGGGCATATATTACATGGCTTGAGGGTTGAGCTATAATACACCGTTTCGGTACCCAAATTTGCATGGGTGTGGGTCGATTAATAAGGTACTTCTTGGCAATCCAAATCTGTCGAATGTTCATACTTGTAGAAGAAGGTCGAGGAGATGTTGGATACTGACTTGGATATTGCTGAAACTTCTTCCTGTCATTATATGCATGGTTGGGAACTATCCGTGCTTTCTGTCCTTTTGGCACCCATATTTGTCTCGTGCCTCTTGCTTTGTGATACTGATACTGCTTTCCTTTTTGGGTTATCTGATATTGTCATCGGTTTGGGTTCCTTCGTTGTGGTTGACTCCTTCGTGGTTGAGGTTGAGAGGTTGGATGGACACTCTACTTTGGAAAAGAAGGGAGGTCCAACACTTGCGAAACTTGCCCATTAGGAAGTGCTCCATTTTGTACTATTAATCTAGGCCAGTCCGCAGTAAGTGTCGAAGGATTGGCACTACAACCGATAGTGCCCATTTGGCTGCTGATGAAGTCCACCTGACCCCTGATGTAACCCACCTGACCGCTGGTGGTGTCCATTTGACCAAGCGGTTGGGTGGTTACCCCTTCTAGTTTGCAGGAAGCCCAAGGGAAAATCTCCTGACGTCCTTCTGATTGACAATTGTCCATCGCTGAGCCCGCATGGGTTGATGTAGACGTAACATGACTTATCTGCCCAAAAATCTTCCGATCTTCCATCGCATGCATTTTATAGGGTCTAGGGTTACGTACTTCAGGTGGACTGCCATTAGTGAAGTCAAGTGGTATCACTCGCTTTTGATCTAAGGTTCCAATCTACAAGGAGCCTTGTCTAAGATTTAGGTCCATTGAGTGATCGTATAGCCAATCTTGGCCAAGGATTAGGGGTTCTATCAGGTCCTCATCATGGCACACTAGTAGCTTTGCTGTCATGGTCACATCATGTACGAGGATAGGAAGGTCCATCTCGCCCATGCAAGGGGTTTCCATGCCTCCAGCCCTATGAGGTATGCCTCAATTGGCCGCATTTCTATTCTTGAGTTCATATAGTGGGACCATCTAATCACACTAGTCGCAACACCTAAGTCAATTAAAGCCTAGAGCTCTTGGCAAGGGTTGCCGTGCTCTAGCCTGACTGTAATCAATGGTCTCCGATCCACTATGCTATGATGGGTACTTGACTTTGCTTGACACATGGCCATGGGATATCTTGGTGTTGTTTCCAGCTGGGGGTGTTCAAATCATGTGGCTGGTAATGTGGTACTACTCTCTGATCTTGAAGAACCAAAAGGTAAACACCAAGTCCAAACAGGTGATGATACAAAGCATTCTGTAGTTAAAGTTGGAAATGTGAAAACTAGTGATGGTAATCAGAATTTGTTGAGCAGGGTACTTTATGTACCAACAATTACAAAGAAATTAATGAGTGTTGGTCAGATTGTAGAGAAAGGGTTGCAGGTCAGGTTCAATCAACATTGAGCATTTGTGGAGGACCCAAGACATGGATTCAAAAGGATAGCTAAAGGAGAAAAATCAAGTAGACTTTTCACTTTTGAGTTGGAAGATACAAAAAATATTGCATTATACAGTTATAAGGATCAGACACTTTCAGAGCTTGAGACTTGGCACAAGAGATTAGGGCGTATAGGAGAAAGGACCTTGAAGCAAATGTGCAGGGACCAATGTGTGCTTGGGATACCTAATGTATCCAAGCAACATATGATTTACAAGTGTGGTGCTTGCCAATTTGGTAAGTCTCACAGGTTACCCTTCTAAAGGAAAGGATATATGCATGAAGACTACCTAGAGCTGGTACACAGAGATGTTTGGGGACCTAGCAAAGACCCCTCAGTCTCAGGTTCAAGGTACTATGTGTCTTTTATTGATGACTATAGCAGATGGAATGTGTTATACTTTATGAAGCACAAGGATGAGGTGTTTAATTGTTTTAAGAAATATCTTGCACTAGTTGAAAATCAGATAGGAAGAAATTTGAAGAGGCTAAGGTCAGATGGAGGTGAATACTTCTCCAATGATTTTGAGGACTTCTTGCAGGACAGAGGCATCAAAAGGGAAATAACCACAAGGTATTCTCCTGAACAGAATGGGCTAGCTGAAAGAAGAAATAGGTTAATTGTTTAGACAGCTAGATCTATGCTTAATGAGAAGAAGTTACCTAGCTACCTATGGGAGAGAGTGTCTCTACTACCACCTATCTCATAAACAGGTTACCATCAAAATCACTTGATGGTATGACACCTTATGAAGCTTGGCATGGTAAGGGACCATCATTAGATCACTGCAAAATTTTTGGATGTGTAGCATATGTACACATACCTTCACAGGTTAGAGGTAAGCTAGATCCAAAGGCTGAAAAATGCATTTTTATTGGATATGATTTAAATAAAAAAGGTTACAGGTTTTATAACCCTACCAATAAGGGATTTATGGTAAGCAGAGATATGATCTTTGATGAGAATGATTCTCGGTATGAGAATGAATGCAGGAAGGTCAAACTACCCTATGATTTGGAAGAGGAATTTCCAAAACTTACAAAGGAGGAACCAACTCAGAAAGAAGACTCAAGTTCAGATGATGAAGATACATTCAACCTTGAAGAGTTCAAGGCATGGAAGTCCAAAGGCAAAATGAAGATGAAGAAGCTTGAAGACATACCTGAATCTTCAGCTCAACCTTTTAGGAGATCACAAAGGGAAAGTAAAAAACCTATCTGATATGGGTATGATACATCTCTTGTTACTAAACATTCAGTTTATCTTGCCAAAACCGCCAGATTAGTAGCCAAGGGTTTTGCACAAACCCAAGGCATTGACTATGAAGAAACATTTTCTCCTGTGGCCAAGATGCCAACAATCAGAGTGTTGGTGAGTGTGGCTGCATCAAAGAATTGGAACATGTACCAATTGGATGTCAAGAATGCTTTCTTGAATGGATGGATCTCTGAGGTTTATATGTCACAACCTCCTAGCTATGAAGACCCTAAGAAGGTAACTTATGTTTGCAAATTAAAGAAGGCTTTATATGGGTTGAAGCAGGCACCTAGGGCATGGAATTACAGGCTAACTACATACCTCCAAGACTAAGGATTTGTTATGAGCAAGGCAGATACTTCTTTGTTCATTAAAAGAAGTAATTCAGAGGTTATATATCTTTGTGTTTATGTTGATGACATCATCATTACAGGTAATGATGTCAATGGAATCAGATACATCAAAAGTCAGATGATGAAGGAGTTCAAGATCAATGATCCTAGATTATTGAAATATTTTTTAGGACTCGAGTTAGTTTACACTAATTCAGGGATATACATTACTCAGAAGAAGTATGTACAGGACATGTTGAAGAAATTTCACTTGCAGGATGCTAAAGCAGCTAGCACTCCAATGGAGGTGAATCTAAAGTTAAGTGCCCATGAAGGTGATGAAGTCCAAGACATTACAGGTTATGAAAGCATGGTGGGTAGCTTGAACTATGCTACCCTAACTAGAATTGACATTCCATATGGAGTTAGTGTGCTAAGTCAATTTATGCACAAGCCAAGGATACCTCGCTTAGAGGCTGCCAAGAGAATATTGAAGTATCTCAAGGGTACACAGAACCATGGTTTGTATACTCCTTATACTTCAGATATTGATATAAACGTCTATTCAGATGCAGATTGGGCAGGATGCAAGGATGATAGGAGGAGCACTTCAGGATACATTGCTTTTGCAGGTGACAAACCAATCTCATGGTCTGCAAAGAAGCAACCAACTGTGGCATTGTCTTCTACAGAGGCAGAATATAGAGGGCTAGCTAATGCTACTCAAGAAGCAATTTGGATTAAGCTTTTGTGTACAGAATTGGGCTTATATACTAGGCCTCCAATTATCTTTGGAGATAATACAAGTTCTCTTCACCTTGCAGCTAATCCTATCTATCATGCCAGGACCAAACACATTGAAGTTCATTATCATTATGTGAGGGAGAAGTTGCTAAGCAAGGACATTCAGCTGACCTATGTGTCAACTAACATGCAATGTGCAGATTTGCTGACTAAAGCTTTGGATGGAACCAAACTTTGCAGATTCAAATCTATGATTGGATTGCAGGATATACTTGAAGATTGAAGATGAAGACTTAAGCCAAAATGTTTGGCTTGAGGGGGAGTTGTTGGTATAAATCACAAGCCTACAGATTTGGCTTGGAAGATATCATGAAGACTCTACATGCATGAAGAACCATAGGAACATATGCTAGTGATTACTTACCACTTTACCTCATTGTAAAAGACAATTTGACTTAGAATCCTTTGTAATCATCTACCTAACTGATTCGTGGAAAAAAGTAGCTCACTTGATTGAGAGAATATCTCCAAACCTTTAGGAGCTTGATTAGAGGGAGCCAAGAATTTGAATTTGAATTCAAATTCTTACACATTTCATATAAAAGGTGAACTTGAAAAGTCGTGAAAAGAGAGATCACTCCCGAGCTTCATTCTACTATCATTGAGTGTGTGTGAGGACTACATCATAGCCTACACCTCTCTACACCATTAGGCAATGCTTGGCATGCCAATGGGGTTGTACACAAGTGTTAACTTATAGGTACATTTACATTATTCATCTCTGTGCTCACTAATTGTCTACTCCAAAGTCTGTCAACTTGTCAAGGGCATATCTCCGTCAATACTCCACCAAGTTCAGTGATTCAAAGCTTATTGGATTCAGCTCAAAGTCATCTACATGCTGACAGAGTTTGAAGTGATTTCATTCAGCCAATTCAGAGAAATCATTGTTGAGGTGCTCACTGGTCTATCTCTACTACAGTCCTAAAAAGTCGGAGGTATACCAAATCTTGCTAAATTAATTTCTCTTAGCATAGTTCATTATTTTACATCATTCCACTTGCAAATGGTAGCTTACTAAGCTAATTGAATACCCCTAGAAGGAATTTTATCAATTGCTACTGTGCTGGTTACACTGAGCAAAACATTGAGCAGGTGTCAAGACCAAAATAGAAGGTTTTCTTGACTTTGTGACTTCCAAAGTTATATGTTTTGAGTCAATCATTGCACACTTCATTTCCAAAGGACATAGGCCATTTCTTGGTGTCATTGGAAAGATAAGGAAGTCTACTAATCAAGTCTGAAGCAAAAGAGGGCTGGTACAAAGCAGGTTTAGCAGTACCTACTCAATTTCCTGGATCATCCATCCATCTTTCCCAACAACAACCACAATGGGGGATACCCATTCATTATGCTCAATTTCGTAAATGAATCCTGCTTCTATCAAATGATGGATTTCTTCTTTAATCTTTGCAGTGTAGTTATCATTGTACATGTATGGTTTCTGTTTTGTAGGTTTTGCATCTGGAGTCATAGGGATTCTATGAGAACATATATCTGGGTCTACTCCTTTCAGGTCTTTGTAACTCCAAGCGAACACATCCTATTCTCGAAATAGGGAAACTAATTCTTCTTCTTGTTGCATCGTCAAATCATGCCCTATGTAGGTACATTTTTATTCTTCTCCTTCTATGGCCACTATGATTTTTTTTGGTTTTCTCTCGATTATCATATACTTCTCCAACGTCATCTTTTTTGTTAGGCATTTGTACCATGATTCGTCTATCTTCTATTTCATATTTCTTGAAGTTTTTCGAAACCTCAAACAAAGATTCTCCTTTTTTGACATGGTTTCTTTCTTCTTCCTTTTCTTACCTACGCTCTGAGTCGTTACTTGTGTGGTTAATCTCACCTCATTCATAATTCCTTCATGTCTCTGAGGGTGAGTTTCTACTTTGTAGAAGTATTCTTCGTTTGATGCAAAGGGTGGGTCCATAATAATTGACTCTAGATCAAAATCACTCGCATCCTCAAATGCATCAGTGCTAGGTTCACATTCTTCAATAATTGAATCACACATGATTGGATCTATCGTGAAAACTGAAATGTCATAGCCATCCTCATCACAGTGGGGTGTCCATTGTTCTTCATTGATGGCTACATCCATGGTTGCTAAAATTTTTGCCAAACCATGGGGTTCGAATTCCTCGTATGGAAACACTACAGGTGCGTAAGCTGGGTCTTGAAGGGTTCGTGGATGTTGTTCTGAACCTAAGGTCCTGACTTCTAACCCTTCTTCCTCTCGTTTTGCTACTTTACACATCCATAAATGAGTGTCCTCGTGCAACCATGAGGGGTCTGACTCCAATGAGTGTATCAATTCCGTTTCTACCTATGTCTTATGGATGGTGTTTCATTGTATTGGGGGTACGTCTTGATGTGAATAGTCTTTAAGATTGACTTTAGTAGTCACTCCTAAATGTTGCAAGTACAAATAATTAGTTCCCCAATCTTGTACGATTTGCAACTGATGCATGAATGGTCGTCCTAAAATCATCTCGTAAGCATGATTTTTCACAAAATCACAAATGGCGAAAGTATGCTCAAACTCCACACCACAAGTGGTGAGAGAAATGCCTTCTAGTAAGCCTAATGGTTTTTCTATATGTCCATCAACCATTTGTAGCTTCATCCTGGTAGGTCTCAATGTTGGCTTACCCCAACGTTTCCATAAAGCGATGGTAGTGATGGCTACTCCGGCTCCTGAATCTAAAATAGCGTTCGTGGTGTAGCCCTGATGGGTTATTGGAAGATAAGTGTTACCTTCCTCTCCTTCACTTACATCTCCAATTCTTTCTATGGGTATTTTTGGCACCTTCTTGTGTGTTCCTATCTGTGAGGGAGTAGTAGTAAGCTCAGGGAATTGATTTTCTACGTGCTTCCACAGTTCTGGTTTTTCCTTCAACAACTCCTCTAGAGTGAGGTGACATTGCACTTTAGTGTTCTTTATCACTTTCGTGTTTCTAGGGATTATTGATTCTTCATTCCTCACTATTATCGTGGGTGCTCTCATACTAATAGACTTAGCTTCCCAAGCTCTTGTGAACTGAGGTAATTCTTGTAAAGAATCGGATTCGAAACTTGTGTGTTCACTCAATTGCTCTTCTTCTACATCATCGTAAATAGAGGGGATGTCTTGGGGAAATTGCTCTTACAAGTCATCTATCTCTTGAATAAGAGGATGGGTTCCTTGTTCTTTTCTCCACTTCTCTTCTTGGATTTCTCTCAGAAATTCATGTGAATACCTATGTATGGAAGACAGGTTGTCTTGTCTCTCTGTGTTGGGTAGTTGAGACAGGGATGGTGCATTTCTTTCCTGTGTCTCTGAGGTGATAGGGTTCCTATGCTAATCCTTTTTCTCCTTGCTATCAATCAGGTATTCTAATCTCTCCATCAGTCCTTGAAAGTGTAATTCCGGTTTTGCCATGTTATTCCAATTTAGATATCTAGAGGCTTCAAACATAGCTTGTGCTAATTCTACTATCTTCATGCAAAGTTTAGTCCTCTCAATTTCTAAGTCTGCTCGAGGGTAGTTCTTACTCATTTCAGCTATTTGAGGTCCTTCTTTTAATCTTGCTTGATACGCACGAAACATCATGTATGGGTTCTACTAGAACTGATCCTGATCTCTGAGCTAGATTCTCATGGTTTGATTCTTGTGAAGTCAATTCTAGGATTTTGGCTCTCGATTCCTTTAAGCTTCCTTCCAACTCAGTTATCTTTTTGCTCCATTTTCTCTTAATCCTTTCTTTAGAATCTTTCCAAGATTTTGTCTTTTACTGCTAGATTCTCCAACTTCACTAGTTCCGACTACTTTCTCATGGTTAAGCTGTTGGTTTTGTAAGAGTGCCTGGGCTCTTGTTATAGCTTGGATAGGCACGTATGTAGGGTTGGAGCCATTTGTGTTGTTTACAATACCTATCACGTTGATTGGTGTCACATTTGAAGCATTAGCAACGTTCTTAGGACAATCTTTTATGACATGCTCTTTACCACACTCGATACAAAAGCCCTGTATGTTATAGTATTGTGATTGTCCTGCCATTGGAGGATGTGGACAATCCTTTATGAATGATCTCCTTGGCACCTAAAGCATGGTCCTCTAGGGCCCTGTGCTCTTTGTTGTCTCAATTGGGGCCATGGATTAGGGTTCGTATACATCACATTAGCATAATCGAGCTCCCAGCTGGGTTCCAATGGTGGACTATTGTATTGATATGTCTCCCAATGTTCTGGTGACTCTATGTAATATGCGGGTGGACTATCTACATGAGTAGAGTCAAAACTGTTTGAGTTTGGGTCACTTTCTGTGATCAAGGGTGATGAAGGCACCAAAGCCCTACATAGGTTCTCTCCTGCAGCATCATATTTAACTGAGATGACATTAGCTTGTGGGGATGGCTGCTGAGCTAAAATAGGTTGAGGTCTCTGTTGAGCCTGATAAGTATAGTTCTGTGGAGGCCTGTAGTAATGAGGCTGAGTATTGTATTGACCTTGATACCTACCTAGCTGTGGGTATGCTTGCGGGTAGTTCTATCTCACTGCTCGTTTGTTGTATGAGCTATCTTGAGCCGTATGATTCGTGTAACGTCTCTCAATCATACAGTATTGGCCACTAGGGTTGGCTTGTGGTTGTGTTGCATTGGGACACACATTTGCCATATGATCACCACCACAAGTGTAACAACATATCTCTTCCGCGGATTGACATTAAGGAGGTGGAGCTTCTTAACGTGGTTCTCACCATTGTGCTAGAGCAACACCAAATTTTGGCGCCGTTGCCGGGGATCGAGCTTTGAGGACGAGCGTGTGATGGTAAGACGTAGATTGGAGACGTTGGCGTTGTAGGTAATTTCTTTACTTTTCCTATTTTTCTCTTTCTTACCTTACCACCATCATCACCATCATCATCATCACCGTCTTCCACCTCCATTCCCATCCTCGCGAAAATTTCAATTTTTTGATCATATCACCTTCTCCACCTCATTTCCCTCATTTCACTTGTGAGAGAGAGCGAGAGAGCGAAATTGTGTGTGCTGTTTTTGCATGTTTCTTGAGCTGTCTTGTAGGTACAGGCCGCATCATCGTCCCCAGCACTCTGCGCAGGTACGGAATTCGAAGTAATTGTCTGTGTGTCGCCGAACTCTGTCAATCGCGACCGACAGAAAATACGCTCAAATTGCTAAACAAAGTGCAAAACCATGATCCACAGGCCTAGAGCTTCCCAAAAATGTGCTTAGAATTTTGAAACTCCTCAGATTTCTGTCAATCGCGATCGACAAACCACGACGGACAGACCTGTCAATCGCGATCGACACGTCAATCGCGACTGACAGCCCACGACGGCTCTGTCAATCGCGACCGACACAGTCAACGACTGTTTGACCATGACGGACAGCCCACGACGGCTCTGTCAATCGCGATCGACAGAGTCAACGACCGATTGACCACGACGGACAGAAGCTACGCGTGACACGTGTCAATCGCGATCGAGTCATCAATCGCGATCGACTCGTCAATCGCGACCGACACAGTCAACGACTGTTTGACCACGATGGACAGCCCACGACGGCTCGGTCAATCGCGACTGACAGAGTCAACGACCCTTTGACCACGACTGATTGACTTTTCGGCCACGTGTCAATCGCGATTGACCTGTCAATCGCGATTGACAGCCACGACGGACCTGTCAATCGCGATCGACACGTCGATCGCGACTGACCTGTCAATCGCGACCGACAGACTTTGCGAACACGTTAGAAGGGAAAATTAGGTCAAATTTTTAGGGCAAAAATAATGGTCTAAATTTTGGGCCAAGTGTGGGACAAACACTAGGGTGTAGTATTGCATTACGAGGGCATGACCCAAGTAACTCGAGAATTCCTGTTTGCCTGTTAACCTAGTTTAATCCTGTTTTAGCCCCAAAGCCCTGAACTGGCATAACTTTCTCATACGGAATCCGTTTGCCGTGATTTTTGTTTTACGGTTAAATTAAGATCAGGAATATTAGATAGGGTAATTTGAAGTTGACCATACCCAGGGGGAACAAAATTCAGGGATCTCTAGAGTTGTGTCCAAAAAATCATAGTGCAAATTGGTGAAGTGTTACATGAATGAAAGTGATTGGTTCTGTCTTTTGAATTTAAGTCTTGAGCTAACGGTGGGCCTTTTACAGGTCCTTTAAGAGCATCGAAGGGTACGCAAAGCAAGAGTAAGTGCAGGCTTGGGAACACGCGTCCTGGGCACACCAGGGCAACAACACAAGGAAAGGACTTCAAGGTTGGAAAACCTGCAACACCCTCTGTCAATTCTTAGTTTAGGCTAAGTGCGGGTAGTGTTAGAAGTAATTCCAGGCAACGATAGGCACGAGAGAAATCAAAGTTTATCTAAGAAATCAAGTTCAAGTCAAGAGATAACCTGTGTGTGTGAACGACAACCTTAAAGGAAAAGAACCTAACGTGAAACGACCAAACTAAAGTGCGGAATTAAACTTAAGTATTCCTAACGACGTGATATCAGACAAGAGTTTAAACACGATAATCAACATAAAAAGAAGATTAAGCAATTGATACAAAGGACTCAGAAACGTGGTTGTACCTGGGAAAATTGGGTTAATCAGTTAGGCATATGAACCTTAGATCAGGACGACATCTAGTAAGAGATAGACAAAGCCTTAGGTCTTCAGAGGCTAGTGTCAATCACACTGCTAGGTCGGGGGCCCAGCAGTTGAGTCACCACTCGCATTACCCTAGCTCTAAGACTAGTGAATCCGAGATGTCTCAAGGTATGGAGAGACCTACAGGCAGTTCAGGAGTGCCATACTTGCACAAAGTAGAAGGCCCTTACAAAACACAGTTGGAATACCTTAGGACCAACCGATTAGGTGCCAGCATCTATGAGGACGGCCTAGGAAGATCTGTGGTACAGATTAAGAATCCTGATCAATCCATTGGATTAGAGCACCCAGCTGTCAAGTTTGAAAACGGAGCATACTTAGACAAAGAAGGAACCATATACGTAGTCACCAATCACCCAGATAGGACAGATGAATTCGGAAATGTGACCCCAGAAGTGGACTTAGGGGACCTAGAGCAAGGAAACATGGGTACAGAACTTAGAACCCCTCGAGGTAAATCGGTTCTCACTAGGATTATCACACCAGAGTGGATTCCCAAGGATAATAAGAGCATAGATTTGCTCTTCAATCGAGAAACTGACGAAGCCTTTTGGAGGTACAAACCTGACCGGCCAATTGATATAGGGACAATCATGATCTATGAGTTTAAGGATCCTGATAGCCCAGGTAGAGTGACCTACTTAGATCACGCTTCGGAGAGGATCTTTGTGGTGACAGAAAATGATAGGCATGCTTACACTTGGAAGGGTGAATTCGTTTTCCCCCAACCAAGATCGAATGTATCCTATGGTCACCCTGGAGCTGGAACATCCCAAGCTCATGGAATGCAAAGAGACAGAAGCAGAGATAGACCAGAAGTAAGCTTTGCCAACCCAGTGAGCAGAGAAAGAACGAGGAGGGAAACAAATAGAGTAGAACCTGAGATACTTAGAGCTCACAGGAGTCAAAGAAATGCGGATGAGTTCCCTCTACCACGACCTAGAGAGCACACAAGGACCTTGAGACCAACTCAGCTAGTTAAGTCCATGAAGAACTACTTCGATGGCACTGGAGATCCATACGATCATGTGGCTGAGTTTAGACAAGTCGTGAGAGCTGAACAAGTGGAGGATCTATTCACGCAGTACAATGCCTTTGGTCTAACCCTTAGGAACACTGCCCTGACATGGTTTCAGCCACTAAACGAGAGACTTTCATTATTGAATTCTCTAAGAGTGGCATAAGACATAATACCTCCTCACTGATTCACAGCTTCAAGCAAACCCCTCAAGAGACCGTGAGACTTGCAGGAAGGAGATTTAGGCAATATCTTGAAAGATGCCCTGTCCCTGAGCTACCCACACCAGCTAAGCAAGTGGCTTTATTCTTGGATGGATTGCTAAGTACCAAATTGAGATCATATGTGTATCTGAAGGACCCTAGGACCATAGAAGAGTGTGTACGCATGTGCATTGACATTGAGGATAACCTAGAGGAGGAGTTAGAGCTTTCCAAGATATACAAAGATTCAGATAGTGCCTCTAGCCTCTCTTCCACGCAATCCACATCGATTGAGGAACTTGCAGAGAAAGTTGCTCAAAAACTAGGTGTCTCTAGCAAACAAATTCCGAGATTGCCCCTGTGAAAAGGTGCTATACTTGTGGCGGCGACCACATGGCTAATGTATGTCCCATTATGGCTCAACCCCAAGTAAATCCTAGTAGCCAGTACTGCACCATAGAACGGAGGTACACCAATCACACCGCGCAAGATTGCCCATACAACAAGCAGGCGGTTAGGCAACCCTACCCTCAGCCATACCCTCAGCAGGGAAGATACCAGAACCCGTACCCTCCACAGCCATATGGCAGGCCACAACAACCTTATCAGCAACCATACCAAAACCAACAAAGGCCCCAGCCTGTGTTAGCACAACTACCCCCTGCCCCAGCTAATGTGATCCCAGTAAAATATGCAGCAACAGAAGAAAACTTGAATAGAGCTATAGTCCCTGTAACCCCACTGCTTTCTGAAAGTGACCCTAGTGACCATAGCTTTGATTCTACACATGTCGATAGTCCCCATGCTTATTACATGCAATCTCCTGAGCATGGTGAGTCTTACTATAGTGAAGAGCCAAGTGAACCTAGTTGGGAGTCAGATTACACAAACGTATTGTATGCAAACCCCAATCCTAAGCCTTAACCTAGGCAGGTAAGACCCCCATTCCCTAGAGGACCATGCTATAGATGTGAGGGAGATCACCTCATTCGTGATTGTCCCTTACCTCCACCAACACAACCCCAGTCAATAACATTCCAGGGCTTTTGCCAAGAATGTGGAAAGGAGCATCTCTTACGAGACTGCCCTAAGAATCCTAATAATATGCCAAAAATCACTCCTATTAGCGTTATTGGGTTGGTGGTAGACTCCACAGGAAGTGTGACGTCCACCGCACCAGTACAGGTAGTGACGAGAGCTCAGGCATTGCAGCAGAACCAAGGGGTAAACCAGGATAAGAACCCAGAGGCTAGTGAAACCGAGAGCATGACAAAGAAAAGGACTAGAGCGTGGAAAGATAGTCGGGAAAGAATGAAAAGACAATGGGCTAAAAAGATGAGTGAACTTGAGGAAAGCATAAGAGAAACCAAAGCCAGGATAACTGAACTCACATCTCAAACTCCCTCTCACACTACCCCACCACCACCAATCCCATCGCCATCCAACCCGCCACCTTCCAACCCACCTCAGACGATTCCACCACCCCTAGAGTAGGATCAGTATTAGCTGATCCCACTCCTGAAGATATAGACATGATGCTTAAAGCATATCAGGCCAGAATCCAAGAAGGGCCAAATGTCACGGATCATGACAAGTGTTACCCTAGAGCTGACCTAGAGATAGAAAGAACCAAGCTTTGCGCGAAAATGGTCGCATTGGCTCAGACTATGTTTGAAGCCAGTCGCCTTTTCAATTACTCGGGCTCAGCCAAGACGCAATTACACTTGGATGGACTTCTAGAGAAGTTAGAGGGCATAATTGCAAGATCTGCCAAGGAAGAAAAAATTCAAGAAAGAGATAAAGCAAGCAAAAACATGACCCATCCCCCACCGAAAGCTTATGTGCCCAATTCCACTGAACCAGACAACCTCCCCTCCCTAGAAAGAATAGAGAATCTAATGGCACAATCACAAAAGGAACCAGCCTCTCAACACAAGGGCAAGGCAAGTGAAAGAGTAAGCATTCCTGCTCAGGAAGCCTATGTGCCTGAAGCCTATGTGCCAAACTCTACGGAGCCAGACACATCATCTTCTATGAATCGGTTCACACCAGAATTCCTACGCGAGATTGAAGAAGACAAATGGGCTAAAGAAAGTGAAGTCCCTCCTCCCATTGAACTTGTGGATGATGCACGCGACCAATTCCCACAAGACATCCCATCCATTTATGAGGAGCAGGAGAGCACCCACTCTCAGGACAGACTAGACTTTGAGTCTAACTCTTTACAAGAATTACCCCACTTCACAGGCCCATGGGAGGCTAAGTCTACTTGTATGAGAGCACCCACGGTCATGGTACAAAATGAGGACTCAGTCTTACCTAGGAACACAGAGGTAGTGAAAAACACTAAAGTGCAGTGCAATCTCAAGTTAGAAGAGCTACTCAAGGTTAGACCTGAATTATGGAAACATGTCGCCAAACAAGTACCAACGATAGTGAAACCTCATTCCCAGGTAGGATCACATAGGACGGTGCCAGAGATACCCTTGGATAAGATAGGAGATATGTGTGAAGGTGAAGAAGGGAATACCTATCTTCCCATTACCTACCAGGAGTACACCACCAAGGCAATTTTGGACTCAGGTGCAGGAGTTGCAATTGCCACCACTTCCCTATGGAAGCGTTGGGGCAAGCCAGCACTCAGGCCAACGAGAATGAAATTGCAGATGGCCGATGGTCATATTGAGAGACCCTTAGGATTGCTTGAAGGAATAACTCTCACCACCTGTGGTGTCGAGTTTGAGCATACATTTGCTATATGTGACTTCAGCAAAAATCACGCCTATGAGATGATTTTGGGAAGACCATTTATGCGACAATTGCAAGTGGTACAGGATTGGGGAACCAATTCTTTGTACCTGCAGCACCTAGGTGTTACGACCAAAGTAAATCTCAAAGATTACTCTCATAGAGATGTACCTCCCATCCAATG
The DNA here is from genome assembly GCA_020310875.1 of Ceratopteris richardii. Taxonomy (NCBI): domain Eukaryota; kingdom Viridiplantae; phylum Streptophyta; class Polypodiopsida; order Polypodiales; family Pteridaceae; genus Ceratopteris; species Ceratopteris richardii. Next base: position 126,779,435 of record CM035438.1, read on the forward strand.
GAATCCCATCCATAGAGCCAAAGATGAGACTGAGTCTGTGCATTCCATAGAATCCGGATCCTCGTGGATGCATGAAGACACCCACTTATGGATGTGTAAGGTAGCTATAGAAGAAGTGAAGAGAGAAAAAGCCAGGGAGATAGGTGCAAAAGAAACCCATAGATCAACCCAAGACCCAGCCTATGCACCTGTAGTTTTTCCAGACGAAGAATTTGAACCCCATGGCTGGGCAGAAATCCTAGCAACAATGGATGTAGCCATCAATGAAGAACAATGGACACCCCACTGTGATGAGGATGGCTATGACATTTCAGTATTCTCCATAGAGCCACTCATGGGAGAGGCAGTTCTAGAAGAATGCGAACCTAGCCCTGATGCATTTGAGGATGCAAGTGACTCCGATCTAGAGTCAATCATTATGGACCCACCATTTGCATCAGATGAAGAATACTTCCATGAAGTAGAATTTCAACCCCAGAGGCATGGAGAGCTTACAAATGATGTAAGATTAGCAACACATGTGACCCCGAAGGAAGAAGGGAAGAAACGAAAGAAGAAAGAAGTCTCACCAGAAGAGGAAGAATCTTTGTTTGAGGTCCCAGAAAATTTTAAGAAGTATGAGATAGACGACAGGAGAGTCATGATAAGAATGCCTAAACGAGAGGCACAATCAGGAGAGGCCTATGATTACAAAGAAACCACCAAGAAAATAGTAGTGGCCCTAGAAGAAGGAGAGGAGAGATGCACGTACATAGGCCATGACCTAACAGAGGAAGAAGAGCATGCGTTAATAGCCTTGCTAAGAGAATACAGAGATGTATTCGCTTGGAGTTACAAGGATTTGAAAGGTGTTGACCCTGATATATGCTCACACACTATCCCCATGACCTCGGATGCCAAACCTTCTAAGCAAAAGCCCTATACATATAACGATAATTACGCTGCCAAGATCAAAGAGGAGATAGATAGACTGGTTGAAGCTGGATTTATCTACGAAATTGAACACACTAAGTGGGTATCCCCCATCGTAGTGGTGCCCAAGAAGAATGGCAAGCTGCGTGTATGCATTAACTTGAAGAAGGTTAATGCAACCACAATTCGAGATAACTATCCGCTTCCCATCACAGAACATCTCTTAGAAAGAGTGGCAGGCAAGGAAGTGTACAGCTTCCTCGATGGATTCTCGGGCTACAATCAAGTAGCCATAGCTCTAGAAGATCAGCATAAGACAGCTTTTGCCACAGAGTGGGGTATATTTGCCTTTCGTGTAATGCCATTTGGGCTTACCAATGCACCAGCTACCTTCCAGAGACTAATGTGCCATGTATTTAAAGAGTTCCTGAGGAAGAACTTAGAAGTCTATGTTGATGATCTTTGTGCTTATTCCAACATTAGACAAACTCATATTCCTGAACTCAGACAAATCTTTGACAAATGTAGAGAATATCAAGTCTGTCTAAACCCAGAAAAGTGCGTTTTTATGGTCAGGCAAGGCAAGATTCTAGGACACATAGTGTCAAAGAATGGCATATCTACTGACGAAGAGAAAGTGAGAGCTATAGCAGAGCTACCTAGGCCAATGAATGTCAAGGAAGTATAAGCTTTCATGGGACATTGTGGTTACTACCGTCGGTTCATTCACATGTATGCTGTCATTGCAAAGCCCATGTACGGACTTCTGACACACTTTGAGTGGACTGAGGAATGTGAGAACTCCTTCTAGGAGCTTAAACGAAGATTATGTTCAGCACCAATCTTGACCACACCAGATTGGAACAAGCCATTCCATGTTCATGTGGATGCATCCAATTACGCTATTGGGTGTGTGCTTGCTCAACCTACTGGTGAAGGCAATATGGATCTTCCAATTGCCTATGCCAGTAGACAATTGAATGCAGTTGAACGAAATTACACCACTACTGAGAGAGAAGGCTTAGGCATGATATATGCAGTTAAGAAATTTAGACACTATTTGCTTGCAAACAAGTTTAAATTTTTTACTGACCACCAAGCACTGTTATATCTCGTGAATAAGCCATGCAATACAGGAAGATTAGTAAGATGGTTTCTCTTGCTAATGGAATATGATTTTGGTCTACACATTGAAACAACACGCAAGGAAGCTAGAAAAGAGAGGCTACGGACCTATGATCATCAATAGGATCTCCACGAGTGGAGCAGTACAACTAGCCACTTTAGAGGGTGATGTTCTTCCAAACTATATTAGCGGATGCAGAGTAAAGTTGTATCAGGAACCCCTCACGGAGGAAATGCTAAGTCGACTCAATACTGCTAAGAAACGCAAAGAGGAAGAAAAGCGAATTTGAGAAGAAGCTCAAGCAAAAGCCCTAGAGCGCATACGGAGAATGAAATTAAGAAGACAAGGTAGAGAGCACCCTAGGCAAGATGCATATGCAGATCAAGGATATGACGTGGCTATGTGTGAAGTTTCAGGTGTTAGCTCACATAGGATAACTGACCGACGTCCTTTCATAACCTTAGATATAGGACAAGGAAAGAGTGCAAGGACTGTAAGAGCCTTGATTGATTCAGGTGCAGCCACTAGTGCGGTTAAATTGTCTTACTGTCAAGAGTTGCAATTAACTGTCAATCCTGTGGAAGCATATCTCATAGGATTGGGAGGCGTGGAGACCCCTTGCATGGGCGAGGTGGAACTTCCCCTCTACATTCATGATGAGGCAATGACAGTTAAAGTACTAGTGTGTCAAGATGAGGACCTCACTGAGCCCCTTGTCTTGGGTCAAGACTGGATCTATGACCAAGCAGTCAACTTAAACCTAAGAAGTGGACTTCTTCAGGTATGGGTGAATCAAACTAGAATTACAATTGAGTTAAATCATGGAGCACTCAAGGAACTAGAAAAGGCACAGACTCCTGGTCCCTCCAGGGGTACACATGAAGTTGACCATGCTGTTCTTGTCCAAGGCTATGTGATACAGAAGAACGAAGATCTCAAAGAAGGAGCCAGAACCACAATGGAACTCCCTTCTTTTCCAAAGGCCAGAAGGAGGCAGCAACTAAGGGCAGATCAATCACTCAAGATTCTCCAGGCGAGAGACCAAACGAACGCGCGAAGCAGAACAACTCAGCCGATGAAACAAATGTGGGTGCGGAAAGACGAGCTGCCGGCCGTAACTAAGCTGCAACAACGGTCTCAACTTCCTATTAGTAATCAACGACTTGATGCTAATAAGAGGACTCCTAAAACCTTGGTGGAGAAAATAAAATCTATTTGGGTACCCAAGAAGTTGATGAAGGCTGACCCACAATCAAGACAAATTTGGGTGCCTAAGGCTTGCTTGCGGGCTCAACTAAACCCACACAATTCACATCATACACGAGAGGGTTCACTTGGTCAAGCAGTCGCTACCCACTCTTGTCTGATACACTCGAACACACTGCCACCTAGAAGCACGCACAGACTCACTCGTAGATGGGTCCCAGTGACACAACTACTCCCAGCAGAATTACTCATGCAACCCTCCCGAATCTCCACAAAACCAAGACCAAAAGCCATCCATGGTGTTTGGCAACCTAAGACTTGTAATAAACCCCCCGACCCCAATCTGTGAATTCATCTCCACTTACTAACTGCATTAGTCAGACAGTGCATCTTTCCATCTAGCTCCTAGGACTAACCAGGCATTAACTACACACACTGTCATCGTGCACTTACTAACCACTGACTCATCATCTACCTCATGTTAATGTTGTAATGGGGACAACAACGGGTTTATTCTGTCCATTACGATGTTAACATCTGGTTCTATATTCTCACAGAACCAACAAGCAAGCAGGGCCATGGCAGAAGCCGGAGGTGCCAGTTCTCACGCCGGATCTAGCGCACAGATTGTGGATATAGAAACACTCCTCCTCGAACCACATCTCACCGAAAGACCGCAATAAGTTCAAGCTGTGTATGTACTCCCAGTTCAGGATCCTCCCCAGGGGCACACCTCTCAAGTGGGCAAACACGCTCATTGGTTCAGTGATGTTGCAGGACCATTGGGTGATGGAACCTATTTTTGGGAAGCTGAATTGGAGTTTAATGGTAAATGGGGACGCTACCATTTTTTCACGCGCGAGTTTGAGAGCTATCAGAATGCCGATGTAATGCGTTCAGTATGGACCAAAGCTGGCTTGGACAATTATTTCAGGGCCCACTTACCAAAGCCGGATTTCTTGCGTTGTTCTTATCTTATCAGTACTATCACTCCGAGCAGGGCCAAGGGAGGCGACAGCACATTTGTGTTACCCTCACTGTTGCCGGGCCACGAACTTAAAAGATTCAAACTGACCCTCAATCTGGTACGAGAAGCATTGGGCATGTATGGTATGCACATCCCTACTGAAAAGGAAACAATGGTTCCAGGCAGAATGAAACATAAAGATCTCAATAAGCTGAAGGATATGGTAGCAATGACACCGACCATCGCTCTTCACCTACGGACCGTCATGCAGCATTTTGCTTTCCCCGCCCAGGAAAGATTCACCATGCCTCCAAAGAAGATATGGTTTAGCTTGTATTTGGCAGAGACAGAAAGCCTCCCTATCAATGTACCACATTGGATTGTTGGGGATTCGTGGACAAGAAGGAGTTTGAGGGTTTGTAGGAGAAAAAGGAGATGATGAGAATGGAATAACAGTGAGAACTTCTGCAAAGGAATACTCTTGGAAACCTTGAATATTGATTATCTTGCAACAATTACAATGACTGCACACAGTCTAATCAATGACTAAATACAACTTCAGAGAATATCAATTACTGAAGACCAATTATCTCAAGTCCTCTGGCAGCGGCCTCTCCTGCACCAATCCTTCACTTGCTTCACGCTTCCCTTGTGCACACCTTGCACTAAGCTTCCACCAAGCTAAGGAATTGGTATCTCGGCGCACGCACGCAATAGACCTTGGGACTCTTGGAACCCAATCCGCCTTCTCTGCACACCTTCCTCTTGGCACCTCTTGCACTCTTCAGTGTCGTCGCACACTGGTGGCCCTTCTTGCTTCCTCTCTTGCTTCCTTTCTTGCCTCCTCTGAAGCTCCCTCCAGCTCTTCACTCTCAATGTGTCCAAGAATAGCCTTTGTCCCTTTTCTTGAATCCACCGGTCCCGTGACTTCTAACTGCCATGGGCTCTTGGGCTTCCTTTGATGTCCCAAGATTCTCTTGTTAGTTGGCGGCCAACGAATTGCCCTTTGTCCTGTAGTGACTTTAGTGTAAAACCAAAAATTTTAATGGGGGTCATACTTTCACTTGTGCGTACACTTTTCCGCTTCACATGTCTTCACATGACCTTTTAATTCTTCCTTTGTGTATTGAAGGGGGTTCACCTAAACCTTCCCAATTACTTTAAAACACATCCTTAGGAAAATTAATTTACCCTTTGCGGGACAATTAATTGTCACTTAGGCACTTTGACTTTGCACCTGTTAGCTTGACCTTGACCTTGTTGACTTTGACCGGTTGGCTTTGACTAACATGACTTTTATGGGCTCAACAGATGCCCACCACCTAAAGGACTCTCCGACCCGGAGAGACAACATACTGGATACAAGAACTGCTGAAGAACCAAATTGAACATGAATAGGACAGAGAGAAATCAAAGCCGAAAAAGAGAGAAAGTGTACTTTTATTGATTACTAAAGAAAGGAAGAACACTATCCGATGATTATTGAATTCTGAGTGGCATAAGCAGAAGGATGATACAATTATTGGGAAGCTAGAAGAAGGCTGAAGCCATGTAATTATTGAAAAGTGGCCAGCTCATTATTAAAACTGGGACTGAGATTATTGCGGAGGTGGCTGAGGTGAAGATGGGAGGGGAACGGAAGCTTGCTCAATAAGGTGTTGGACAGAACTAAGGCAATTGCGAAGATGGTCCCGTTCGCGCTTGATACGCCGACACGCTGCATTATCACATAAACCTAACTGTAACCGATTTTGAAGATCCTCTAAAGTTTGGAGCGCAGAATCCGCAATATCGCGATACTTATCGCGCTCTTCCTTGAGCAAACGGGCGGATTCAGTGAGAGATTGCCACTGTGAGGTGGCCATGCGATTTATGTTGTCGATAGTCGAAATATATTGTTGATGAAGGCTGGCTGCAGCTGAAATGGAATCTATGGACAACTTGGAAGCGTCAGCACTTCCCTGAGCAATGTTACCGGCTTCGCGAAGTAATAGGAAAAAGGAGGGTTCCGCCTGGGTATCAGATGGAGGAACAGGTGCTACAGGCGGAGGTTGAGAATTGGATGGAATGGTAGAGGGACCGGATGTGGAATGAAGGTTGGGAGGATGGGGTTGGGTGGGTGGTGCAGTACTGGGAGTTGGAAATTGGGGAATAGGGGGACGTGGGGGAGTACAAGTAGGGTTGAGCGGGTTCAGCTGGGTTTGAATGAGTGGGCGGAATGAAGAAGAGCTATGTGGGGGAACAGGAGTAGAAGGATGAATGGGGGTCGTGGCAGGAGATGTGGTGAGAATAGGGGAAGGAGACCGTGGATTAAGGGGAGGGATATCCGGGGGTGCAGAGGGTTGGGTGGAAGCAGATGTTGAGCCAGTGGAGAGTGAAGGGGAGGGGGGAGTCCGGGATATGGAAGGGATAGGGGGATCGCTGGGCGGGTTGCGAACAGGGAATTGAGGGGGTGGGGAAATAGTGGAAGGGTTAGCCAATTGTGCAGGGATTTGATAGACCCAAGCTAGGAGGGGAGCAGAATATATGTTAAAGGTACGAGAGCGGCGAGGGACCGCCTCACGGAGTCTACGGGAGCGCACGCTTAAGGAACTATAGAGGAGGGCGGCGTAAGGGTAGGGGCGGCTAGTGAGGAAGCAGTACAGTGGATCTGCAATACGAATGTCTGAGAGGGGAAGCGCAGCGGTGGGGCTTCTAAGTAAAAAGAAGAAGATAAATGAAGTCAGAATTGCTTGCATGCGGATGGAAAACGGGCTTGGTTAGCAAATCGCTCTTTACAAAAAGCAATGGTATCCGCGGGTGACACTCCCGAATATAAGAGTGGAGGACTGATGAAGTCGATGAGGGAGGATCCGAAACGATTGGCAATGTCCGGGATGGTAAGAGTGCCGGTACGAAATTGGGGGAACATCCAAAGAGCTTCGTAGACGTCATTAAGGTTGGAAGGGTCCTGCAACAGAACGTCCGCCAAGCCTAAAAGACCTGCAAACCGAAGATTTTCGGTCGAAAAGAGATTGCGGAGGTCAATTGGAGGTGGGGATAAATGAATTTTAATTTGGATAGGTAGATCAGGTGGGAGAAAAAGGCTCATATAATCGCCTGTAGGGATCGAATTATGGGAAGCAGAAGGAGAGGGAGAAGGAGAAGGGGGGCGAGGTAGCGAAGGGGGAGAATAAGGGTCGGTGGATTCTGATGGAATTGAGTAAGTAGGAATATTAATAATGGGAGGATGAGAGGCGGAAGGTGATGCAGATGCTCGAGGAGAGTTGGTGACGGCGGATGGTGGAATCTGTGGGGTAAGAGAGGCGGGCACTGACGGGATTGGGTGGATGAGGTTGGGGAGGGCTTGGTTATGCGATGGGTGAGCAGACTTTGAAAGAGGAGAATGAAGATTGGTTGTTAGGACAGCCGGAGGTGTGAAGGCCGCAGGATCGTCCTGGGGGGGTGGATTAGCCATAGAAGAAATGGAGAATGCCGAGAAAGATGGGTCCGGATGAGGAGGAATTCCTTGAATTTAGTGGAGGTCGCGGAAGATTCGTGGAGTTATGGGGTAGTGGGATGGCGGAGGGTCTGGGGGAGGGGATGAGGGGGTCGGATGAGGAGGAAGGTGGTTAGCCTTGATGATGGATGAGGAGGGTTACTTGGCGCTGCGGACCGCCGCAGCTCAAGCGGTTCCAGCGGGCGCGGGGCGGTCGGTGGGCGGATGGGGAGGGATGGGAGGAATGGAGGGGGGCGGCGGGGGAGGGAGGACAGAGGACAGAGGGGAGAGGGGGTGTCGGCGGGTGGCTGGAGGGGGGTTGCCTGAGGGGGGTGATGGGCGATTGAGGGCGAGGGTTGGAGGGGATTGGATGGCGGGTGAGGGCGGATGAGAGGGGTTGGATGGCGGTTGAGAAGGGGTTGCCGAGGGGGGTGATGGGCGGATGAGGGGGGCACCGGCGGAGGAGCGGAGGTAGGGGTCGGGGGCACTGTCGGAGGAGCCGCGGAGGGGCCTGGAGAGGGACGGCCGGAGATGCGGGAGGGGCGGCTGGAGGGGGGGTGGCGAATGGATGGGCCGGGCGGGAAGGAGTTGTCGGTGGCTCCAGTGGAGGCGGCGGGGCGGGTAGGGGGGTGGCGGAGGTCGAGGGTGGCGGAGACGGGGTGGAGGGAATTGGCGGAGAGGGCGGAGAGGGGTGGATGGAGGTGGTGGACGGAGAGGGTGGTGGGTGGGTGGGGGGGAGGAAGGGCGGAGGCGGGTGGTTGGAGGGGTGTGGGGAGGGCGGGGAGGGCGGAGGCGGGAGGTTGGAGGGGTGTGGGGAGGGCGGTTGGGGCCGGATGAGGGGGGGTGGCCAATGGAGGGGGCCGGGCGGGTAGGGGGGTGGATGGCGGGGGGATTGCGGGGCGCGGAGGTTGGTGCGGAGGTGGAGGGGAGTATGGTGGAAGAGGGAGGGGTGGTGGAGGTGTTGTGCGGGGGTTAAGCCGAGGGGAGGGGAAGTTTGGTGTGCAGGCGGGGGGGCTCAAGGGGTGGAGGGGCGGCGGAGGAGGCGGAGGACGCTGCGGGACGCGGCGGACGGCGGAGGCGGACGGCGGAGGCGGGCGGGGCGGCGGGCGGCGGAAAGGCGGCGGGGCGGAGGCGGACGGCGGAGGCGGGCGGGGCGGCTAGCGGCGGAAAGGCGGCGGGGCGGCTGCGGAGGAGTCGGCGGAGAGGCGGGTGGAGGGGCTGCGGAAGGGGTTATGCGGGCGCGTGGGTGCGGGCGCGTGCGGAGGGCCCGGAGGGGTGGGTGGCAGAGGGGGGCTTGCCCGGCGGTATCCGCGGGCTGCGGCGGTGGCGGAGGTGCGGCTCCGGGGTGGCGGCGGCGGCGGCGGCGGTGCGGCTCCAGTGGAGGCACGGAGAGGTCGAGGGGGGGGCGGAGGAGGAGTGGAGAGGAGAGCGGAGAGGAGGGCGGGTGAGGGGCGGGGCTTGCGGGTGGCGGGGAGTGGAAAGGGAGGGCGGGTGGCGGGGGGTGGAAAGGGAGGGGTGCCTGCAGGGGTGGGTGGGGCGGTGGGCGGATGAGGGCGGGAGGCGGAGAGGGAGGGACGGAGGGTGGCCGTGCGGATGCGGGGAGCGGAGAGGATGAGCGGGGAAGAGAGGGATGGGAGGCTTGGGTACAGCGGTGGGCGGGGATGGCGAGGGAGTGGTGGTGGAGGTGTTGTGCGGGGGTTAATCCGAGGGGAGGGGAAGTTTGGTATGAGGCGGGGGGGCTCAAGGAGTGGAGGGGCGGCGGAGGAGGCGGAGGACGGACGGCGGAGGCGGACGGCGGAGGCGGGCGGGGCGGCGGGCGGCGGAAAGGCGGCGGGGCGGCTGCGGAGGAGGGCGTGGAGGATTTCGGCGGAGAGGCGGGTGGAGGGGCTGCGGAGAGGCGGGTGGAGGGGCTGCGGAAGGGGTTATGCGGGCGCGTGGGTGCGGGCGCGTGCGGAGGGCCCAGAGGGGTGGGTGGCAGAGGGGGGCTTGCCCGGCGGTATCCGCGGGCTGCGGCGGTGGGCGGGGATGGCGATGGAGGTAGAGGAGAGGATGGCGGAGGCGACGGTGGTGGTGGAGAAGGCGACGGTGGTGGTGGAGAAGGCGGTGGAGGAGAGGGTGGGGGTGGTGATGGAGGTGGCGGCGAGGTTGGCGGCGGCGAAGGAGGTGGTGGAGAAGGAGGTGGCGGAGAAGGAGGTGGAGGAGAGGGCGGGGGAGAAGGAGGTGGAGGAGAGGGTGGATGGAGGAAGGGCGAAGGAGGGGGGTCGGGTGCGACGAGGGCGGGGGAGGGTGGGTTGGATGCTGCGGGCGGCGGAGAGTCGTGGGCGTTTGAGTGTGGAGGAGGTTGGAGGGAGAGGCCGACTTCGGGTGGAGAAGGGGGGGATGAAGAGGGTGGTTGGTGGCAGGGTTGGGCGCAGAGTTCTCAAGAAGAGATCATTCTCAGGAAGAGAGCAGCATTCGTCTTGGTTCAAATGTGTGCCGACTTCGAACTGCGATTTGTCTCACAGGAATGGATGGTTCAACCCAAAAGAGAGCTCAAAAGAGAGGAGATGCAAGGTCTAATCTCATCCATTCAAGAGTTAAACAAAAGAAGAGAGCATGATTGAAAGTTGTTGCGCTGAATTAAGAGCCATCCAAAAAAAATTGGCGCCCAATTTTATGAACTATGAAAATTTATTGATTTTATTTATGAAATACAACCACGAAAGAAACTTGCGCTGACGAAATTTTGATTAAGACTACTTATTAAAACAATTAAAAATACTTAGGAAACAAAATGATTGAAATTGCAATGGTTATGACAAAACAAAAAATAATTGAAAATGCAATGGTTATGACATTTTATGATAAACCTTGAGTCTTGAGATGTTGACCAAGGGTAGGGTGTCGCCATCCAGTGTTTCCAATTGCACAGCACCCCAATGCAGCATTTTGGAAATGTGAAAAGGGCCTTCCCAGTGAGGGATCCATTTCCCTTTGGTTTGATAAGACAATTGTGGTATGTGTAATAGAGCTAAATCACCGGGCTTCAAGTTGTTCTGCCATAAATTTCTGTCATGAGCCTCCTTCCTTTTTATCTGAGTCTCTATCAATTGTTTGGTCGCAATTAGACGAATCTCCTCCACTTTATGCAGTGCTCCTAGCCTCTGAGCGATATCACAATCCTTCTTTCCCTGCATGAATGCTATCTTAGGTGATCCATGTAAAAATTCAAAGGGCTCGATGGGTAATATACCATAGACCAATTGGAATGGGGAATATCCAGTGGCCTCTTTGTAGGCTAACCTGTATGCCCAAAGTGTACCTAGGTACGCAATGCCCCATGAAGTGGGTTGCAACAGACATTCCTTTCTTAACATTGCAATTAAAACCTTATTTGTCGACTCAGCCTGTCCATTTGCTCGTGGATAGTAAGCACAAGAGGTCCTATGAAGAATTCTATACCTGTTGAAGATTTCTTGGAGGACTTTATTGACAAAATGGGTACCTTGATCAGTACAAATTTCAAGTGGACAACCAAACCTGCAAATGATGTGACTATAAATGAAATCGGCAACAGTTTGGGCAGTGCAATCGGAGGAGGCAATAGCTTCAGCCCACTTTGTGGCATAATCAGTAGCTATTAGAAGATATTTTTCTCTTTTTGGAAACGCTGGAGGGTAGATTGGCCCTACAAAATCTAACCCCCACTTTTCAAATGGTTGCCAGGAGGTGGAAATAACCAAGGGGTTATTTCTTTGCTTTGTTGGCTTAGGGCCACACCTCTGGCAAATGTCACATGCTTTTCCCCATTCATCTGCATCCCTAAATAGTGTAGGCCACCATAGACCCGCATCTAGTATCCTCTGACTCATAATGTGTCCTGGGAGGTGCCCACCACCTGTACCTTCATGTGCAGAGTGAAGGACTTCCCTCACTTCTTCTTCTTCCAAACATTTCCTGAACCGGTCATCTTTACCTTGTCTATACAATTTACCCTCAATGAAAGTATATGGTCTACTCTTGATAAGCAGTCTCTTCCTTTGTACAGTACTAGCACTTTCGGGATACAACCCAGTCTTAATGAAATGCTTAATATCATCATACCATCCTTGAGCTTGTATAGCAAACAAATGGGCATCGGGGAAATCATCATTGATTCCACTGGTTTGCTCCATTATATTTATTCTGGACAAGTGATCCGCCATCACATTCTCCCTTCCTGGTTTATGGATTACTGAGAAATCAAATTCTTGGAATAACAGTAACCACCTCCATATTCTACCAGTAGCTTGTGGTTTGTTGAGTAAGTGTTTTAGTGGTTGGTGATCTGATATAATAATAAATTTTACCCCCAGTAAGTAATGACGGAATTTTTGTACGGCAAAGACCATTGCTAGTGCTTCCCTTTCAGTAGTACTATAATTCCTTTCAGCCTTGGTCAAGATTCTACTGGCATATTGAATTGGCCTGTCCATTTTAAATTCTTCACTTGGTTGGGTCAGAACTGCCCCCACTGCATATGCACTGGCATCGACATGTATATGAAAGATTTTTGACCACTCCGGGGTGACCAAGATAGGAGCACACACTAATCGTGACCGTAATGTCTGATATGAGTTTTCCTCCTCTTCTTCCCATTTAAAGGGTACTTCCTTACCTGTAAGTCTAGTCAGAGGTCTAGCTATCTCTGCATACATTTTAATGAACCTTCTATGATAACCAGTATGCCCCAAGAAACTCTGGATCTCTTTAGGGGATTTAGGTTTAGGCAACTTTAATATAGACATGATTTTGTCAGGATCTGGGGCCATACCTTTAGCCGACACCACATGTCCTAAGAGGGTTCCTTCTGTTACAAGGAAATGACATTTGTTTGGATTGAGCTTTAACTTAGTTTCCCTGCATCTTTTGGAAACATTCTGCAGCTGCCTCAAGTGGTGGTCCAAACAATCTAGAGGAGTTTCCTTGTGAGATCCTGAAAACGAAGAGAAGTCATCCATGAAGATTCTAAGTGATTCCAGCAATAGGGGGCCAAAAATGAGATTGACCGTTCTGTTAAAGGTGGCTGGAGCATTTCTGAGCCCAAATGGCATTTTAACATACACATATGTTCCCCAAGGTGTGATAAAAGCAGCTTTTCCCGATCCTCTGGATGTATTGATATTTGATTATAGCCACTCAATCCATCCATAAAATTATATAATGCATGCCCGGCTACTTCTTCAATGACCTGTTCTGCAAAAGGCATAGGGAACCCATCTGGAATGGTCACCTTGTTGAGAGCTCTAAAGTCAACACAAATTCTGATTTTATTTGTATTCTTCTTCGGTACTATAACCATAGGTGAGAGCCACTCTGAGTGCTCCACAGGAATGATGATTCCTGCATCCTCCATCTTTTGGATTTCCGCATAGACGGCTTCGGCATACTTTGGATTGAGTCTATAGCTCCTTCCTCTGATGGGTTTGGCTCCATCAACTAGTGGGATTCTGTGCTCTTCATAAGATGCAGGCACTCCTTCTAAGTCTTTATAATGCCAGGCAAAAACATCTGCATACTGGGTCAAGAATGATTTTACCTTTGCCAGGAGCTCTGGGTGGTTCCACAACCAAGTGGCCATCAGAACTGGTTGATTATTGTTTTGAGTGCCTAAGTATATTTCTTGGACCGGATTTCTTGTTACCATATTATCTCCCTGTGCATCTGCTTCCTTGTCTTCTTCTACTAGCTTTTCGTGCATTGCTTCATAAGCAGGTGTATTTTGGACTACGATGTGTTCCTCCTTGTCCTGTATCCATCCTGCAGGGATTTCTTGAATTGGGAAAGAACATTCAACCTCAGAATTTTTTACCTTGTTTTTAGCTTTAGAAACTTCGTTATCCGTTGTTGACACATCCTCCTCCAATTTGTATTTGAGGGGTATCTTCCTGCCTCTTCTGTGGTCAGTGATGGGCTCTCCTAATCCATCAACCTGGACCTTTTCTTTGTCTTCATTATAATCTTCAGTTGTGCCATGATTATCAAGAAAAATTCCAAAACAAGAAGAAGAGTTGCCCGCATGGAGCCAACTTAGAATATCCTCCTCTTCCTCAAAATCTATTTGGGGTTGATCCTCTGCTTCTGTTTCGATGCAAATGCTCACTGTTTGCATCATACTAGTGTTTCCTTGATTGTCTGGGCCTTCTTCTAAATGAATTTGTGTCAGCTCCCGCCCTTTCTTTTGTACCCACATAGTGTCCTTACCCCAATCATGGATGACACTGGCATGCCTCAGCCAAGGTCTTCCAATTAAGAGAGGAAATCCTCCTTCAACCTGGGGCAATCTTAAAACCACAAAATCCAGAATGAATAGATTACCTTGTACTTCAAGTGGAACTTTTGGGATTACCCCCAAGGGCCTTACTTTGCTCTGATCTGCCAGCGTAACCGTGAAATTTGCAGGTCTTGAAGGGTGGAGTCCAATCCTTTTCATGGTATGTTCAGGCATCAAGTTAATGCCAGAACCACCATCTACAATAACACCTTGAAATTTATGACCCTTGATTGATATTGTAAGCCGAGGACTTTTATAATCTGTAAGAGGTGCTTCCCCCCTAATTATCCCTTTATGTAAAATAGCAGTCTTGGCCACTAAGCTTGTAGTAGAAGCCTCATCAATTATCTGCAATAATTCTGACCTGAATTTCCCATCCATCTTTATTAAATAAAAAATACTAACCTCCTTCTTCATTGACTTGAGTAGTTTTGAGGCCTCTGACTCCTTAAGAGAGTGAGCTTCATTTGCTTTGCCAAACTCTTCTTGAGCCCTGTTGAAGGCATGCCCAATGGCATCACTGGTGCCTATGAGACATTCATTGTGGTTTGTGTCTGCACTTGTAGTATCTTTGTCTTCAATTGCAACTCTGTCTTTGTTCAATTCCTTAATTATCAATTCTTGATTTTCTACCACCTTTGCCGTTCCCTTGCTTCTTGTCTGTACTGCAAAAGATTCCAGTTCTTCTAATTGTACCACTCTAGTAGATGGTGAAGGTTCATTCACCTCAGGTACTGTTTCCTCCTTGAATACAGAGATCATTTGGAGATGGGGTCCGGAAGTAGAGGCTTGATTCTTAGGACAACAGTTTGTATAGTGATCCCTGGCCTCTGGATAGTTCCTACAAGGAGGTGCATTTTCTGGGAGGGTGCACCTAGATTGGTAGTGCCCACATTCTCCACACCTGAAGCAAATGATTGGCCTTCTAGGCCCATTTGCGAAGTTAGATCTCGGTCTAGGATTATAGTTATTACCTTGGTTTGCTGCTGCTGTCATTACATTTGCTGGTGGCAAAAGTCCTCCTTGTGTCCAATATGTCGTTGTCGGTATTCCCCTTACTTGGCATTCATGGGCTTCATGCCCAATCTTCTTGCATAATTGACAAGTCACATTTAGCAAAGGACATTCACTTACTATGTGTCCTTGCTTGCTGCACATGGAGCACCAGAGTCCGTTCTTAATGCCGCCTCCTTTTAGTTCTTGCAACTCCTGCCTCAGCTGAGCTAGTTCCTCTGCTTGGGCTTCCTCTTCCTTTTGGAGCTTGAGGGCTTCAATCTCTCTTCTCAGCTGAGCTACAGTAGTCTCCTCCTCTGTGTAGGGCTTATTCCTTTTCAAGCCCTCCAGTTCCCTTCTTAACTGGCTCACTGGGTCCTCCAGTTCTGTACCATATGATGGTTGGGAAGAAGTCGCACCATACTGGTGCCTTATCTGTTCCAAGCGGGTGGCCGTATTGATGAACTCCTCAACAGAGGCAGTAGGTAGCACTAACTCCTTTATTTTGCATTGGGTGACCACAGGTAGAGGTTTGGCTAGCCACTTCTTAACAAAGAAGTCGTGTGGTGGATCCGGTAGTTTAGCCATTAGTGCTTTGGCCCTGGTCACGAACTCTGGGAACTTTTCTCCTGGACCCAATTTCAAGTTTTCCAATTCTTCTATAATCATCTCAGCCGTGTTGCCATGCTGAAATTGATTTTTAAAAGCCTCTTTCATCAAATCCCAAGAGGTAAAGTGATTTTCAGCAAACTGGCTAAACCACTTGTCTGCCAGACCTTCCAATGTGGCGGGGAAGAGTATCAAGAAAGCATCTTCCCTACCTATTAGCCCCCTAGTCTTACATAATGCAAGAAATCTTCGAATGTGCTCATCTGGGTCCTCATGGGCTAATCCTCTGAAGGAGGGAAATTTTATGTTTAATCTGGAGAGCAAGATTTCTAGGTCCACCTGTCCTGCCATGCTTCCTACCGATGAAGTCGACGAAAGTGGACTCGATGATCTTCTGTGCGTCTTTCTTCTTGTCTGCTTGCACTTGATCCTCAAGGTTTGTGACCGGGTCGCGGTCATGAGCTATTCATAGTCCACTTAAAATGAAACACTTGATAAAAGTATGTACCTTTTGGCCAACTGGAGTAGTGTTGTCGACACTGGAATATTGCTCTCCAATGGCAATATATAGTCTCCTATGCTCAAATCTCCTTGGATGTCCCACCGGGCGTGCCAAATTTGTTGGGGATTCGTGGACAAGAAGGAGTTTGAGGGTTTGTAGGAGAAAAAGGAGATGATGAGAATGGAATAACAGTGAGAACTTCTACAAAGGAATACTCTTGGAAACCTTGAATATTGATTATCTTGCAACAATTACAATGACTGCACACAGTCTAATCAATGACTAAATACAACTTCAGAGAATATCAATTACTGAAGACCAATTATCTCAAGTCCTCTGGCAGCGGCCTCTCCTGCACCAATCCTTCACTTGCTTCACGCTTCCCTTGTGCACACCTTGCACTAAGCTTCCACCAAGCTAAGGAATTGGTATCTCGGCGCACGCACGCAATAGACCTTGGGACTCTTGCAACCCAATCCGCCTTCTCTGCACACCTTCCTCTTGGCACCTCTTGCACTCTTCAGTGTCGTCGCACACTGGTGGCCCTTCTTGCTTCCTCTCTTGCTTCCTTTCTTGCCTCCTCTGAAGCTCCCTCCAGCTCTTCACTCTCAATGTGTCCAAGAATAGCCTTTGTCCCTTTTCTTGAATCCACCGGTCCCGTGACTTCTAACTGCCATGGGCTCTTGGGCTTCCTTTGATGTCCCAAGATTCTCTTGTTAGTTGGCGGCCAACGAATTGCCCTTTGTCCTGTAGTGACTTTAGTGTAAAACCAAAAATTTTAATGGGGGTCATACTTTCACTTGTGCGTACACTTTTCCGCTTCACATGTCTTCACATGACCTTTTAATTCTTCCTTTGTGTACTGAAGGGGGTTCACCTAAACCTTCCCAATTACTTTAAAACACATCCTTAGGAAAATTAATTTACCCTTTGCGGGACAATTAATTGTCACTTAGGCACTTTGACTTTGCACCTGTTGGCTTGACCTTGACCTTGTTGACTTTGACCGGTTGGCTTTGACTAACATGACTTTTATGGGCTCAACATGGATCATAGATCAGATTCACCTAGCCCATCAACGGTGGAACAAGAAGCAGAAAAATGTGCTCCACGGGTGTTGTGCTTTGACCAAGATAATCTATCGATGTCTAGCCTATGACGTGCCTATTCAGCGGGCACTCGTATGGTCCCGGGCCCAGGAATTCCAGAGAAGGCTATCAGCGGTAGGTCCTCCATCAAAGAAGATGAGAGGGGGAGTCCAATTACCCTAAGCTCAACCAAGGGGAGCCACCACTACACCAGAGATTACCCCTCCCTAGACACGACGCATTAGACCATTCACCATTCGGCTACCAAGACCAAGTACAGAGGGACCCAATCTGGTGTTTCCACCCGTCCCATCGGATTTGGAATTTCCACAGGGCTTTACTCTCAATGATCTCACTGATGAAGAAGTGGCTAGACTAATCTACGACTCTAATCTCGAGACGGAAACAAAGCGAGCTCAGGAACCACAAACCCATACAACAACATCAGCCCCCACCCGACCACAAGTGGTAGAAGTCGACGTAGATGAACAAGAGACCGAACAAGAGGAAGGAGCCTACGAAGAACAAGAGTATGATGAACTTTCAGAGTTAGCAAGTGCCCCTGCGTATTCGGCACAAATAAAAAGACTATATCGAACCATGCAGCTAGTTCAAGAACAGCATAAAATGTCACTTGAAGCAGGCAAGAAACTCATGAACCAATTACTGGCGGAGGAAGGCGTGGATGACATGTTCATCGAGTCCATAAACCTACATGCCGATGCAGTAGGGTTGGATGAGGCCATTCATGAGGCAATGGCCTACATTCACCGATTTGAGAAAAGAGTTCCCGCCCGTCCCATGAGGTCTGGGAAACAAATTCATGTCAACGTATCAACATCAGGAGAGACAACGCAAGCAGACGAACATCAAGAAGCACCACTGTCACCACCCTCCCCACCTCTCACTACACAACTCACTCCACCACATGACACTACCACCACCACGTCCACTACCACCACAATCGTCATGGGAATTCCACTCTCTTCGGGAATCCAATTCGGGGGAGTCACCATGCCCACTTTCACCACTCTCTTCACTAACGTCACATCCACCCCACCCACGATCCCCATCTACACGGTCACTCAAACATTTGACACTATGGAAACATCTCCTGCCACTGCACCGCTCCCTCCCCCCATGCCACCTCCATCTCCCATACCCCCTCCACCCACATCTCCACTTGCATCCACATCATTGACAACTCCCTTTCCCGCCCCCATTCCCCCTGCATCTTCACCCCTCCCTGCATTATTTAATGTAAATAGTATATTTCTAGCATTAAATCAATGTGTATATCAGCTTCAGAATGAGTACAGAGCTCTTGACGGCCGGTATCAACAACTGACAACAAATCACCAGAACTTACAAAGGCAATTTAAAATTCTTGAAGAGGAAAATGCAGATGTAAATCAACGTTATACAACGCTTGAGCAGGCTCACCAAACACTACTAGAGGCACCCCAACCATCGAAAGAATCAGGCGTCAAACAATTAGAAGCCTTGCTCGAAGTATACCAGGCCGATAACCTACGAGTCAGACGTAACTTGGCGCTACTCAGGAAACATATGGCCACAACACTTGAAGAGAACAAGAGACTGCAGAAACAAAATGAAGAGAATCTAGAAGCGGCACTGGAAGGCTCTCCCCACGAGATAGATCCAGAGCAGTTCAAAGCAGTTCCCTCGGAGACGATGAAAACCATTTTGGAAAGCTATGCAGATCTTCTGGAAGCCCATGATGACTTGGAAATAGAACGTGACACACTACTGAGCAGACTTAAGGCACAGGAAGAACAACCGAAGAGTGTCCCATCAACCTCTACCTCAGACGAGGTAAAGGCCTTAACTGAGCAGGTGGCAGAATTACAAAAGAGGTTACTGACATACGAGAGACAGCCCTCTCTAGTAGTAGAACCAGAGCCAGAAGAGTTGGTCCCTATTGAGGTAGATGATTCGTACGAAGAACCGTATATTCCTATGCCGATGCCAGGAGGGAAACGAACCTCAGAGGGACTAGACACCTTGGAAGTGGAAGCACCCGAGTGGCTTCAGACACTGGAAAGGACAGCAAACACCCACGAAGAACGGGTGGCCATTCAGATCCAATCACTAGCGAACCTAGAAGAAACTGTCATAAAGTCAGAATATTTCAGAAGCATGTCTCATCATAGATGGATCGGCACCAATAATGACCAATATGTGCCATACTGCATACTTTTGGCCGATTACAACGCCGAGATTCAACGACGATGCGGCAAGCCTCCCACATTTGCTACACAATTTGGTCCAGATGATATACCGGAAAGTGCTAAGCGTGGGTCCATCCATCAACCCACCTGGAGGATCAGGCTTTTGGAAACATATCCTGAAATGGTCCGAACCTGGAATAATATGCCGTTGTTTATTAAATATAATCCTTGTTACGTTCCAGTTCTTCGAAGACGCACCTGGCCTGAATTCACTATTGCCGTCAGAGACATCAAATCCTGCGCAAAATGGTTAAATTACGTTTATCTAGCACCTCCACGAGGACCCCCCACGGTGAACTACATGATTTCTACAATCCGCCACTAGAGCATTCGGCTACGCAATAATCCCGATGTGATGGCCCAGATGTGTATGAAAATATTTGAATTAATGCTGATCACTTTCAGGACGTTTAAGAACATTAAGGACCCCCACTTCTCTGGAGCAGGCTTCGTGACAGGAAACCAGGATCTGGTGTACGATATGAGTACCACCCCATCAATTGAAGTAATATATGCTTGGCACGCCAGAATCAAGTACCTCCCAGCCTGCTTTAAACAGACATTTGAGGAGATTTTCATCACAGGATTCTGGGAATATCACTCTGAAATCTTTATACCCAGACCATCACATCTCCTCCAATTATTTTCTGTGGAGAGAACTATTCACTCAGAACAATTGAGGGTGCCTCATCCAGATGTCCCCGGACCTGTGAATTGGGATGATTTGCTCACAGATCTAGCACGCGGCTTACGACTCGAAGAACACCACCTAGCCTCCGATGTCGTCCAATATTATGTTCAAAAATCCTCTAGACAAGGGTCTGTCAGGGGCGACAGACGCGAGAGTGGGGGGGGTGTTGGCAGCAGTCAGGGAACCGAAGGAGCCACAAGACGAAGAGAGTCAGAGCGAAGGGACAGCACAAGCAGGCATGGCAGTCAAAGAAGATCTGGCAAGTAGGCCATCTAATTTTTCAAGACATCAAGGAGTTGAGCACACAAGAAGGAAGAGCAAGTAGGGAGCTCAAAGAGGTGTATGACAAATCAGTAGAGGAAATCCCTACACAAATAGTGATTTTCATCACTAAAAACCATTGTAAATATCATTTCGTATTTTTGTAGCTCCATTTTGTGCAAGCCAAGGAGTCCTTGAGCTTGAGGAGCTTTAGAAGTATCTACCTGCCAATTTTCATATTTTTTAGATCTCGTTTGAGCCCTCTAATAAGCCCTGGAACCTAATTTTTAACTAGGCCGGACACTAGGTCTGAACAGGGCCAAAGCTAGTCAAAAACTATAAAAGGAGCTAGAGAGCTCATTTTTGAGGTTGGATTGTAATTGAAATGAACCTGTAAGAGCTTTTTGAAAGTAATCTAAGAACTCCATTGCTTCTCACTCTTTGTCTTGCCGTGTGTGCACGTGTGCGTGTATGTGTGTGCATGCTTGTGTGCTTCTCACTCACGCACTTGTGCCTCCACTTGCTCGAGGTCTTCATACCATCCTTATGTCTTCCCGGATTGACATTAAAGGAGGTGCTACTCATCACTGAGAGAAGACAAGGACTAGGGAGAGAACATTATAACCATCTAGAAACTACACCCAGATACCCCATGGCCATGTGTCAAGTAAAGTCAAACACTCATCCTAGTATAGTGGACAGGAGACCATTCATTACAGTCAGGCTAGAGCACGACAACCCTTGCCAAGAGCTCAGGGCTTTAATTGATTCAGGTGCTGCGACTAGTGCTATTAGATGGTCCCACTATAAGGATTCAGGAATAGAAATGCAGCCAATTGAGGCATACCTCATAGGCCTAGGAGGCATGGAAACCCCTTGCATGGGTGAGGTGGACCTTCCTATCCTCATTAAGGATGTGACCATGACAGCGAAGCTACTAGTGTGCCATGATGATGACTTGATAGAACCCCTAATCCTTGGCCAAGATTGGCTATACGATCACTCAGTGGACCTAAATCTTAGACAAGGCTCCTTACAGATTGGAACCTTAGAACAGAAGCGAGTGATACCGCTTGACTTCCCTAACGGCATTCCGATTGAGGTATGTAACCCTAGACCCTATGAAACGCATGCGACGGAAGATCGGAAGATCTTGGGTCAGACCAGTCGCGTTACGTCTACTCCAACCCACTCGGGCTTGGCTAGGGACAATTGTCAATCAGAAGAACGACAGGAGATCTTCCCTGGGGCTTCCTGCAAACTAGAAGGGGCAGCTACCCAACCGCTAGGGCAGTTGAACACAATTAGCGGTCAGGTGGGTTGCATCAGCGGCCAAATGAGCACAACACCCTGCGGTGCTCATCCTTCCAAACTTGCTGCGGACTGGCCTAGATTAAAGATAAAGAACGAATCACTTCCTAATGAGCAGGTCACGCAAGTGTTGGATCTCCCTTCTTTTCCAAAGCAGAGCGTCCAATGGACCTCTCAAACCCAACCCCGAAGGAGTCAACCACAACAGAGGAACCCAGACCGACGACACCACCAGACAAGGCAAAGAAAGCAGCAGTATCAACATCACAGAACAAGTGGCACGAGACAAATATGGGTGCCGAAAGGACAGCAACCACAGGCTCTTGGCAACACTGCAGACGAGAACAGGACAAAGTTTAAACAGAAGCAGAGTCAGCATCCAAAGTCCCCTCGATCTTCTTCTACAAGTACAAATACTCGACAGATTTGGATCGCCAAGAAGTATCTTATCAATCGACCCACACCCACGCAGATTTGGGTACCCAAACAATGTATTATAGCCCAACCCTCTAGCCATGTAATATATACCCCTCCGAAATCTTTTCATCCTTCAATACCACCAAAACCGATACCACTTTTTGTCCCTCAGCAGAAACATACCACCCACTCCAAGACTCTTAGGAAATGGATACCGAAACGTATCCAGACGTCTTCTTGTACCCCCTTATCTAACAATTCTCCCACCCCGTTTAAACTCCACCCTTGTAATAATTCACCCTCAACCAAACCTTGTATAAATTCACACACCATAACCCCACATCATGCATAATAAAAGCTCATCAAGAAATGTATGCATAATCTGAAGCATGTAGGCGTCTAGAGACCTGCATTAGTTTTGCAAAAAATCATTGCATCAATCACTTCACGACACTTGGCTACACGGGTTACACATCGGTTATGGAAAGGGATTGCGGTCTCACCTTAATGGGATCATAATTAATTTCCATACTAATGTGTTAATCTTTTGTAGCAGATCTTTTCCATTAGCTCATCAGTCATCATGCAAACCGAAGCAGGACCATCAGAAGCTGGCCCCAGTGCACCGGTGGCCACTATTGGAGAATTACTAGCGGAATCTTATCCTACGATGCAACCACCAGAGTTTCAAGGTTTTCTAGGACCCATGCCAATCGATGATCCTCCTAGAGGATATACCGAGAAGATTCATCGTAACTCTCATTGGTTTCAAGGCCTAGCAGGACCATTAGCAGACGCTGATTTCATATTTGAGGCCAATTTGGCATTTGATCTTCGCACATGGACCAAGTACCAGTTCTTTTCAAGAGAATTTGAAGGACTGCAGAATACACAAGATTTAACGCACGCTTGGGCACGAGCGGGATTTACAGAATACTTTAGTGACCCTCTGCCTAAACCCGATTTTTACAGATGCTTTTACTTGGTAACCACCTTAACGGCTTCAGAGAACAAGGATCTACCCGGCACATTCATGTTACCATCCTTGGTAAATGATCCTCCATTCAGAAGGTTTTATTTGTCTAAAGATTTAATTCGCGCAGCTCTAAAAATACATGGAACACACACTCCAATGGAGAAAGAACGGCTAGTCCCAGAGCAGATGAAACGTGGTGACGTAACTAAGTGGGAGGATATTTCAGCTATAACCCCTGAGCTTTCCAAGCCATTACGGATATGCATGCAGCACTTTGCTTTCCCAGCTTAGGATCGTTTTACCATGCCTCACAAGAGAATCTGGTTTGGATTGTACTTAGCATGTACTGGACCTCAAACGGTTGATCTAGCTAGCTGGATAATTGATCAGCTCTATTTGGCACAACATAGATGGGAGCGAAAGAAGGTAATCAATGGATGCTGCGCCCTCACCAGGATCATATATATGTGCTTGGCGTATGACTTACCAATTGAGCGTGCCATGACCAGTGAGGAACTGAAAGCATTTAAAGGCACCACTAGAAAGGCTAGAAAGTCTAGCAAAGGTAGAGCCGGAAAGCGGATGAGAGGTACTATCCCATGCCTACAAGTCCCAGAATCACCCTCTCCACAACCATCTCCAGAGCAGTCACCAACAGTAGCCACTCCCACGGTACCACCAATTTGTATACGGTTATCAAGACCAGTTACGCCGGAGGGCACCACCAGTATTGTTGCACCCCAAGCAGCCACAACCACAGAACCTATCACCACAGCAGCTGAACTTCCCACCACTATTGGTGCAGAAGCTTTCTCTTTTCCAATACCGCATTTAGAACCAGGACAAGCAGAGCCACTGGACCAAACTTTTGATTTTGAGATGCCCGATGCATTCTCCAATGAGTTCCAGTTTTCAGAAGGACAATTGTTTTCTCAAGAATTTGAAAGGCCTAGCTACCCTACCACACCCAGGGATCAGCCACAAGGACAGATCGTGTCCAGCTCTGATGACGAAAGAACAGCAACCGATGACGACGAAGGAGACAACGAAGCTAGCCAGTGAACACATGAATCCCAAGAGCATGAACAGACAAATGGCCAAGGCCAACAAACAGACACACGTGGCGATACAAGTACCCATCAAGATGAAACTTACGAGGCAGCAGCTTACACACTAGCTATCAAGAAGCTGTATAGAACTATGGAAAAAGTTTGGGCACGCAAAAAGCTGACAGAGGAAGAGAGTCAAACAATAATAGAACAAGAACTTTTCACAGGCAGATTCGAAGACGCATACATCAAAGGATTCAGAGAGTTAGTCAAATCAGTAGGCTCCAACGAAGCGCTCAGGTACTTGCAACAAAAGCCACTACCACAGTTTGACCCTCGCAGAGTACGCCTACTTTCAAAGCCCGGCGAATACATTCGTGTACCAACCGGAGCACAATCTTCAGAACAAGCCAGGGAGGCACGCCTCGTCCCCGAAAGTTCGTTGGCTGTAGAAACCATCTTTGTAGATTCCCCACCCCGCGCTACAGCTGTACAAACCCCAGTAGTCACTGAAGTACCGACCATCCCCACCGCTCCTCTCTCACCGCCCGTCCATCCAGCCTCCCCTCTTCACCCTCCTTCCCCCATACCAACATCTTCATTCGCCGGTGGTGTTGCAGAAATTGTCTTTACGACCACTAACCCCACAACTCCCGCGCCCATTAGCCCTAGTCTACCCCCTCCCACCCCACCTTTCTATCCAACCCATTCCTTCATCAATCTTTTCCATCTTTCCCCACAACTCCAAGACCCCTTTTCCCATTCCCCCCGCCCTTAACCTTCTCCCCCGTCTCACCTCCCCGACCCACTGTAACCCCTCTTTCCCCTTTCCACCAAGCTGCTCCAGCCAGGCCCCCTGTAAATTACCCCTCAACCTTTGTAAATCCCGTATTTACACCAGCACGAGCACCCACGATCACACCCATATTCACGGTCACCGCACTAGATACGTCCACTGACATGGACATCTCACCACCCACAGCACCATCACTCACTTCACTCACGGCACAAACATTTTTAAGCACATCACAATTTTCAACAATCACTACATCATCCACCTTCCCATCCCCATTCCCCATTCCCGTTGCATCTACACCAACTGCATCTTCATTTAGCACC
Organism: Ceratopteris richardii; assembly: GCA_020310875.1. Lineage (NCBI taxonomy): Eukaryota > Viridiplantae > Streptophyta > Polypodiopsida > Polypodiales > Pteridaceae > Ceratopteris > Ceratopteris richardii. Next base: position 126,804,684 of record CM035438.1, read on the forward strand.
CCATTAATACTATCACCCACTGTAGATAATGCATTCCGAAAGATGTTCATGTGTATGACGCAAGTAAGAGATGAGTTCACATCTCTTGGTGATAATTATCAGCAGCTGCAGAGGACAATCAATGACTTACAGTCGTAGCTTAATTTATTGTCTATTGAGAATGCCTCACTGAACACCCGCTACCAGGAATTACGCGAGGCTTATCACAAATTGGAACTAGAAAGCGAAGAAAAGACCAAGGAAGCCACTGCTGACCTGGATAACTTATTAAGAGCCCAGACAGTCCGCAATGCAATTCTAACACGAAACATGGGCTTACTACGAAGACACCTAGCAGCCGCCAAGGAAGAAAACCAGCGCTTACAGGATCAGAACCGAGAAAACTTAGAAGCAGCGCTCGACCACCCAGACCAACCACTCAGTCCTAGCAGGTTCAAAGCCATTCCCTCAGACTCGATGAGGATGCTGCTAGAAGATCATGTAAGATTACTAGATGAATACGACCGCATGAATGAGGAGTTACAGAAACTCAAAGAAGATCACAAATTACTCCAGTTACGAGAACCGGCACACCAAGACATACAAGCACCTGTGGACCCCTCTCCTGACCTCCTAGAGGAACTCAACTCATTACGGGCCCAGGTATCGACCCTTGAATCAAGGATTGCAGTATATGAAGCGCCACCCAGGCCAGATTCCCCACCTGAGCTTCCAGCTGAGGAAGAAACGGTCACCATCCCGGTGGAGGAAACGTTTGAAGAAGCGTACGAGCCACAACCCATCCCAGGCGGACGCGTCACGGCCGAAGGCCAGATGACGTACGAACTTCCGACCCCCGCGTGGATGAAGACTATTGAGGAACTTGGAACAACGCACTCAGATAGAGTAGAGGCACAATTACATGCCATGGCGATGATAGAAGAAAGAATATTACAGTCTCCATTCTTTGCTCATTTGGCCCCGCGACGATACATATCTGGGCATGAGCTACAGTATAAACCGTATTTCATGTTAATGGCCGAATACCAGTTAGCCATTGAGAAAGAGACAGGTAAGAAACCATCGCATGCAACTCAATTCGAGGCGGCTGATTTGCCACTAGATGCACAGAAAGGAAGGATCTATCAACCAGAGTGGCGAAAAGATTTACTACAGCAGTATCCAGAGATGATGAGTACATGGGTAAAGGCACCTTTGCATTTGAAGTACAATCCGTGTTGGGGACCAGTGCCACGACGCCGCTCTTGGACTGCCTTTGCTATTAAGGTACAAAACAATAAGCAGTGCCAAGACTGGTTCAATTACCCCTATTTTAAGCCACCCATCGAGTTACCAACTGTTGGCTACATGATGGCTACAATTCGCCACTGGCTCCCTAGATTAAAGCATATGGATGATATAGCGGCGCATATGACTGTCAAAATCTTTGACATGATGCAAATGACTTTTAAAGTCTTCCGACGCGTCAAGGCACCACATGTCAACACCCCGGGCTTTGAGCATGGCAATTTTGATATGGTATATGATATGAGTACAACGCCATCGCTACGGGTGTGTTATGCCTGGCACTGCAGAATAAAGTACCTACCGGCGTGCTACAAGCAGACATTCGAAGAGATGTTCACAACCGGCTTCTGGGAATACCATTCAGAGGTATTCATAAGCAGGCCTACACATTTATTACACTTATTTGCCTGTGAACGAATGGTCTATTCCACACACTATCAGCTCCCGCCACCGGAAGAACCGCAACCAATCGACTGGGAGAAACTCGAGGCAGATCTGGCCCGAGGCATTCGTATCTCCGAGCACACCCTCGCTCAAGACCTCCTACAGAACTATATCCGGCAGACCTCACAGCAAGGTTCTGTCAGGGACGACAGAAGCAAGAGGGAGGGGGGTGTTGGAAGCAGCCAGAGGCACATACGACACGGAAGCATGTAACGATAGAGCAGGGAGCCAGTCGAATCGTTTTTGAAAGAATTATGTTTTCAAATACTTTCCAAAAACCTCCAACAGTGATTTTTATCACTATTGTAATATGTAATATAGAAAACCCCATTTTCTAATCCATAGCTCCATTTTGTGCAAGCGGAGGAGTCCTCGAGCTTGAGGAGCTTAGGTAGAACAAGCGTATCAATTTTCGTTATTTTTAGACATCGTTTACCCTTCCAAATAGCATCTAGGACCTAATTTTTAACTATGCCGGTCACTAGATGTGAAACCGGTCAAAACTAGTCTAGAAACTATAAAAAGAGCTAGAGAGCTCATTTTTGAGGTTATCTTGTTGGAGTTTAGAGTTCTTTTGAGCTTGTAATAGTGTTCTTGAGTAATAGAGCTAATTTCCCACCTTCCATTGTGTCTTGCTTGTCTCTTCGTAGTGTGTGTGCAATTCTATGCTTCTCACCTTCACTCTCACTTCATCTGACATTCACGATCTTCATATCACTCCTATCTCTTTCGCGGATTGACATTAAGGAGGTGGAGCTTCTTAACGTGGTTCTCACCATTGTGCTAGAGCAACACTAGCTTTGACCAGTTTCACATCTAGTGACCGGCATAGTTAAAAAATAGGTTCTATGTGCTATTTGAAAGGGTAAACGGTATCTAAAAATAACCAAAATTGGTATGCTCATTCTACCTAAGCTCCTCAAGTTTTAGGACTCCTTAGCTTGCACAAAATGGAGCTATAAATTACAAAAAGGGTTTTTCTATGTTACATATGGTACAAAAGGGATGAAAATCACTGTTGGATGTTTTGAAAAGTATTTATAAAACATAAGTCTTGGAAAAAATGATTCGATTGACTCCTTGCTCTGTCTTTACATGCTTCGGCGTCTTCTATGCCTCTGACTACTGCCAACAGCTACACATACAAGAGCAGACATCCAATATAGTGTGGGAGTTCTTAGTCAATTCATGCACTCACCTAGAAGACCACACATGGATGTAGCTAAGAGAGTACTTACATATATGAAGGATTCTATCAATGAAGGTATATTCTATCCTTACTCTTAGATTTGGTTATCAAAATCTATTCAGATGCAGATTGGGCACGAGCTAAGGATGATAGAAGATATACCTTTGGTTACTTAGCATTTGGAGGTTCAAAACTAGTGTCATGGAGTTCCATGAAAAAACCAACAGTTGCTTTATCCTCAACTAAAGTAGAGTATAGAGGTTTTACCATAGCAACTCAAGAGGTGGTATGGTTAAAAGCATTGTATACAGATTTGGGACTTGTGAGTTCCAAACCTCACATATTTGGACATAATGTAAGTTCCATGCATCTAGCAGGAAAACTTATTTGCCATGCAAGAACCAAACACATAGAGGTTCATTACGACTTCCTCAACGAGAAGTTCATGGCAAAGGAGATTGACATTTCTTTTGTTCCAATTAAAAAGCAAGTAACACATATGATGACGAAGGCACTTAATGGAATAAAACTTTGCAGATTTAAATCAATGGTAGGTATTCATCCTATTAGAGAATGAAGGCTCAAACATGAGCTGTCAGATCATCAATCTTACACTATGCTTGAGGTGCATTTGATCTGCATCAAAAAGCTATCATTTGTATTACGTCAAAAGAATATCCATTTGAGACTTCTTTTGCGTATGCTCATTTATTGTATTTTTTTTAAGATATAGTATGGATCTTTTACCGTTGTAAAAGCTTAGAGATTTACACATGTAAAATGGGAAAAACACACCTAAACTTCCACAAATTTGAGGTGTTTGAGTTCCAATCAATGAATCAATCAATCACCTAAAAGTAGATCAAACTAGATGTTCACTTTTCCTAGATTATAGGAAAGTGAATTGATTCCCCCCCAACAACTAATCCTACCTTCATTTGAATTAAAAATCAACTTGTCAAAGTCCTAGATCACTTCAAGAGTCTATATAAAGATTTGAAATCACGTTTACATTACATGGAAGCAATATACATACACTTGTGTCCATCATTGTCTTGCTCCTTCATTTTTTTTCATCATCTTCTTCAACACCAATAAGCTTGCAAAGGCTGTATCTCTCTCTCTCTCTCTCTCTCTCTACAATGCTTCAAATTGGATAAGTGATCACTAATTGGGTAGATATTTGTGTCTAGATTATGAGTAAAAATTTTCAAAGCATTTGGTTATGTAAATTGGGACGAATCTCAGTTTTTCTATCTCGAGGTCTGTCTCTGTTCATCCTTAAAAATACGTGTACCACTTTTGAGTATCTGATTTATTCCAAAAGAATATATTGCTTATTTCTTGTACTCTTAAGCATTATATACAATTAAATATATGTGTATCGTGTATCCAAAAGGATTTTTTCCAATTGTAATCATGGTGGCTGCTATGAGCATTTGAAATTGATTGTTTCATCTAAAGATAGTAAGTTTTGTTAGCTAGTCAATGCACAAACCTATCTATTTTTTATCAACTTTTTCTCCTTGGTGCATCAAAATACATAGTGCATTTAATTGCACTTATCACATGCATATAAGGTCTATTTGAGTCTCCATAAGCTCAAGGTCTGGTCTAGTGCCGGTTGGTTGGACTGAACTTCGTCACTTCACTACTCACTTTTCTACCTCCTACAAGCTTCTCCAAGTTCTTTCAATGGTATCATAGCTAGATCAAGATGGGTGATGGATTTCTCTGAATGATTGAAAAGCTTGATCAACACAAATATGAGGCTTGGGAAATCAAAATGGAGGCTTATTTGCAAGGTAGAAATCTTTATGGAATTGTAGCACGTGATGAAACTATGCCCATTCGAAGATCTAGAGGAGCACCTACACAAAAGGAGACAGATAAGCTCACACTTTGGTGTGCAAGGGATGCTTAAGCAAGGTCACACATACTAAACTCTATCTCTGACTTTCTACTACCACATATTAGAGTATGCAAGACATCTCAAGAGACATGGGATGCCCTAGAGACTTTCTTTTCCGCTAGCACAAATGCAAAGAAGAATCATCTTTGGAACAAGTTCAACCAAATGAAGAAGAAACCTAAAGAGAGTATCAAAGATCTTGTTACCAAGGTCAAGAAGGTTGTGGACTAGTTACCATCCATTGGATAGCTCATTGAAGAAGAGGCCATCATGAGGCAAATTCTCAATGGGATGAGAAGTGATAAGCAATGGCAATCTTTCACCACAGCTTATGATCTCATCATGGATATGCAAACTCGAAACTTCAAAATATTTCATGGACAACTCTTCAATCAAGAGGCCAGTAATAGCATAAAGGAAATTGACTCTTATCATGATAGTTCAAATAGTGCTCTATATGCAGATAAGAAGGAGAAGAAGCTGAAAGGAAAGAGAAGGAAGAAGATGAAGAGGAGACTTCCCAAGCCTACTTTGCAGGCAAGAGCAAGTGGAAAGAGAAGAAGAAAGGACCAAAGCATGAAAAAGTCAAAGGTCAGAATGTTCGACCTTATGCAATCTATGATAAGACTGACCACACCACTAACAATTGTTTGTTCAATGGAAAGACCTATAAGGTGCATATGGCAACAATACAAGAAAAGGTTTACACAACCTCAACAATAACAATAGAGGCCAGCACAAAAGCGACTACAAAAATTATTCAAAAGATCAACCATATGAAGACCCATAACTTCTAATGAATCTAAGCCACAAAGAAGGTAAAGAAGATGATCATTTGCTCTACATCAAATGGGGATGTTCAAATCATGTTGCAGGAAACATTGCTCTTGTATCTGACTTGAAAAGTCCAAAATATAGGCATGAAGTACAAACAAGGGATGATACTAAGCACAATGTGGAGAAGATTGGTAATGTCAATGCTTCCAATGGCATGACAAACATTCTAAGTAAGGTTCTCCATGTACACACTATCACTAAAATCTTAGTAAGTGTAGGCCAAATAGTATAAAAAGGCTTGCAAGTTGGGTTCACCCAACATGGAGATTTTGTGGAAGATCCATGTCAAGGCTTCAAGAAGAAAGCCAAAGGTGAGAAGCATGGTAGGATCTTTACTTTTGAAGTAGGGAAAACTAGGAATATAGTTGTATTCAACTTTGGGTCTCAAACCCTAAGTGAGCTTGAAGTGTTGCATAATAGACTTGCTTATGTGAACGAAAGAACCTTGAAGGATATATGCAAGGATCAAAGTGTTCAACGACTACCAAACGTATCAAAGCAACACATGATCAACAGGTGTGATGCATGTCAAATCAAGAAGGCACAAAGACAACCATTCAACCATAAAGGCTACATCCACACCAACGTATTATACTTAGTACATACGGATGTATGGGGACCGAGTCAAGAACCTTCATTGGCAAGATCAAGGTATTATGTATCATTTATTGATGGCAATAGTAGATGGACTATTCTATACTTTATCAAGAGTAAGAATGAAGTGTCTGATTGTGTCAAAACGTATCTAGCACATGTGGAGAATCCTACAAGTAGATCACTCAAGAAGCTCACATCTGATGGAGGGAGAGAATACTTCTCCAATGAGTTTGATGCATTCTTTTATGATAAAGGTATCAAAAGGGAAGTAACTACTAGGTACTCTCCTCAACTAAATGGAATCCTAGAGAGGAGAAATAAGACATTAGTTGGATTAGCTAGAACAATGCTTGATGAGAAGAGGTTGCCACATTATCTATGGGTAGAGGCTATTTCAGTTATTGTGTACCTTCTCAATACACTACCATCCAAATCACTTCAAGTTATGACTCCTTATGAAGTATGGCATGGAAGAAAATCTAGTCTTGTACATTGCAAGGTGTTTGGTTGCTAAAATTATGTTCATCTACCATCACAAATAAGAGGTAAGCTAGATGAAAGGGCACCAAAGGCTGTGCTTATTGGGTATGATTGAACTCAGATGGGTTACAGGTTCTATAATCCTTAAACCAAGCAATTCACTACAAGTAGAGATGTTGTGTTTGAAGAACAAAGGTCTTCATATGATGAAGACAAACAAAAGGTAATTCTACCATATGACCTTGATTCTGATTCTCATCAATTAGGAAGCAAGCATGATACACAAGTCCAGGATCCAAGAAGCCATACAAATGATGAACAAGATTAAAAGGAAAAGGATTACAGGCTATGGAAGTCAAGAGGCAAAGCAAAGATGCAAGAGTGTGGAGAATGCTCCAAGCAAGCTCCTTAAAGATCAACAAGAGAGAAGAAACAACCAAAAAGGTATGGATATGATTCCACATTTGTTACAAAGAATTCAATCTACTTGGAAAAAGACTCAATTTCAGAAGAACCCTCAACCTATGAGGAGGCAAAGGGAAACCCTAATTGCAAAAAGGCCATGAAAGAAGAAATAGATGCATTGAAGGAGATGGACACTTGGGATTTGGTTCCAATGTCATCCAATCAAAAGGTAATTGTTTGCAGATGGGTATATAAAGTTAAACGAAACTCAGATGGTTCACTTTGTAGGTACAAGGAAAGATTAGTTATCAAAGGATGTTCATAGACTCATGGTATAGACTATGAGGAAACATTCTCACCAGTTGCAAAGATGACTACAATTAGAACATTGATAACTACATCTTCTGCAAGAAATTGGAGACTCCTCCAACTTGATGTAAGAAATGCATTTCTAAATGGTTGGATAAGTGAAGAGGTATACATGTCACAACCTCTAGGTTTTGAAAACCCTAATCATGCATCTTATGTTTGCAAACTTAAGAAAGCACTATATGGATTGAAACAAGCTCCTACAGCTGGGAGTTAAAGGTTGGTTGTATACCTTCAAGATCAAGGGTTAAGACCTAGAATCTGAGATCCACCTCTATGCATCAAAAGGGATCAAAATGAGGTTATCTATCCATGTGTATATGTAGATGACATAATTGTGACATGTGATGATCTAAATGGCATTCAAAGGATCAAGAGACACATGCAAGAGGACTTCAAAATTAGTGACTTAGGTGAGCTCACATATTTCCTAGGTATGTAGGTGATATACAAATATGAAGGAATGTATTTGACTTAGAGAAGATACATTCAAGATCTACTTCTCCAATTCACAATGGAGAATGCAATGCTTTTAGGTACACCTTTGGAGATGAATCATAAACTTAGTGTTTATGAAGGTGAGAAAATTGAAGAGATTAAATAATATCAAATCTTGGTAGCTAGCTTGATATATGCTACTCATACAAGGGCAAACATCTCATATAGTGTGGGAGTTCTTAGTCGATTCATGCACTCACCTAGTGTGGTATCACTTGTACATAACATGGAAGCAATATACATACACTTGTGGCAATCATTGTCTTGCTTCTTCATTTTTTTGCATCATCTTCTTCAACAATAGTAGGCTTGCAGAGGCTGCTACTCTCTCTACAAAGATTAAAATTGGATGTTATCCTTCATTGGATAGATTTTAGTATCTATTTTATGTGTATAAATTTTCAAAGCATTTGATTCAGTTGATTGAGTGAAATCTTAGTCTTTTTGTCTCGGGGCTTATCTCTACGCATCCATGAAAAATAGGAGATACCCCTATTGAGTGTCTGGTTCATTCCAAAAGCATATTTTTCTTATTTCTTATATGCGCATGCATTCTATACACTCAACCCTATTTTTATCACTCCACCAAAAGGATTTGTTCCAATTTTATTTTGGTTGGTTGTTATGAGCATTTGAATTTGACTATTTCATCCAAAGATAACAAGTTTTTTGAGCTAGTCAATATGCAAACCTATCTTTTTTATATTGAATCTTTCTCCTTGATGTTCCAAAGTATGTTATTCATTTTATTGCACTTATCGCATACTTATAAGGTCTATTTGAGTCTCCATAAGCTCAAGGGCTGGTCTTGTGGCAGTTGGTTGGATTGAACTTTGTCGCTTCACAACTCACTTTTCTACCTCCTACAAGCTTCTCCAAGTTTGTTCAGTAACTACTTGGCTTGGTCACTTATAATGAAAGCTTAACTTCAAGGGAGAAACCTGTATGGTTACATATCTGGAGATGAGATGATGTCAATCCTTAGAAGCAAAGGACAACCAACTCAAGAAGAACAAGAGAGGTTAACCACAAGGTGTTCAAAAGATGCTCTAGCAAGGTCACATATTCTTAACTCAATCTCTGATCTTTTACTTCCACATGTCAATAATTGCAAGTCTTCACAAGAGACCTGGAATGCTCTTGAAGCATTCTTCTCATGAAGTACAAAGGCAAGAAAAAATCAACTACGGATGGAGTTCACCACACTCAAGAAGATGCCCAAAAAAAGTGTGATTGATTTTGTCTTCAAAATGGACATAGTAGATCAACTTGGAGGCATTGGAGAGATCATTGTTGAAGAGCACATAGTAAGGCAAGTGAGCAATGGAATAAAGGGAGATGAAAAATGGGAAGCTTTCACCATAGCCATGGATCTCTACATGGACATGCACATTTCTGAATTCAATACCCTCATGGGACAAATGTTCACACATGAGGGAAAGCTTATGAAGAATGGAGAAAACTCAAAAGTTAATCAATCCTCTCCTCTCTATAGAGATAAAAACAAGAATAAAGATAGAAAATGAAAAGGTAAAAAGTTTGATGATGAGCGAAGCACCTCTCAAGCAAACTTTTGCAATTAGAGATAGAGGCTCAAGAGGAGGAGGTAGAGGAGGAACACAAGGCTGGGTGAGAGTTCAAAGCTCTTCTCCATGTTCAATATGTGGCTTAAGTAATCACATTACTAAGAATGTTTTTCGGAATCCTAGAAACCAAAGAGGAAGAGGTTACAACAGAGGAGGCGATGGATGCTCAAGAGGTAGATTCAACAACAACAATGGTTACAACAACAACTCATACAACAACAATAATTATCAAGGAGGATACAGAGGAAGGAGAGACTACAGAAATTATGCAGATGATCAAAATCAAGAGGATTCTTTACTTTTGATGAACATGACCATGAAGCAAGGTAAAGCAAATGAACATGTATTCTATATAGACTGAGGTTTCTCAAATCATGTAGCAGGGAATGTAGCTCTACTCTCAAACTTGGAGGATCCAAGGAATAGACATAAAGTCAAAATAGGAGATGAGATGAGATGACACAAGGCATCCAATGGAGAAGATAGGCAATGTGAAGACTTCATATGGTAACAGGAACCTATTGAGCAACGTATTGTATGTGCCAACTATCACAAAAAATCGCATAAGTGTAGGTCACATGGTTGAGAAAGGATTGCTGGTCACATTCACAAAAAATGGAGCATTTGTTGAGCATCCACATCAAGGACTCAAGAGGATAGAAAGAGGATAAAAGTTAGGTAGAATATGAACATTTGAGCTCCAAGTACTAGAAACACTGCAGCGTTCAATTATGGTAGTCAAACCTTATCAAAATTAGAAATTTGGCACAAGAGGTTAGCTCATATAGGTGAAAGGGCACAAAAGCAAATCAGTAGGGATCAAAGTGTGCTTGTCCTATCAAACATATCCAAACAACACATGATATACAAATGTAGTGCTTGTCAATTTGACAAGTCTCATAGAAAATCAATCACAAAGAAGGGATACAGTCATGGAGACCTATTGGAGCTAGTCCATACAGATGTATGGGGACCAAGTGTCACTCTAACACAATGGCAAGTACCGACGTGAGGAGATCCACCTCATAGTTGTCAATCCGGGAAGATATGAGGAGGGTATGATGACCATGAGCAAGTTAAGTGCACAAGTGAGTGAGTGAGAATCACACTAGCATGCACACACATACACACATACGTGCACACAAGGCAAGACAAAGAGATGGAGCAATGGAATGTGTTCTATTACAAAAGGTCTCTTTTACATAAGCTTTAATCTCCAACACGCAACCCCAAAAATGAGCTCTCTAGCTCTTTTTATAGTTTTTAACTAGCTTTGGCCCTGTTTAGACCTAGTGTCTGGTCTAGTTAAAAATTAGGTTCCAAGGCTTGTTTGAGGGCTCAAATCGAGTCCAAAAATTATGAAAATTGATATGTAGATAATTCTAATGCTCTCGATCTTGAGGACTCCTTGGATTGAACAAAATGGAGTCTAATCTACCAAAAACAACATTTACAATGTGATGTAGTGATGAAAATAATTATTGAAAAAGATTTATCCTTTGAAAAATTGTTTAGGCCTAGTTGCCAAATCTTCGTTGAATGCTTTGCCTGCTTGGTCGTGCTTGACTTTCCCTCTGTTCAACCTCTCTCTGATGGCCTCCCTATCTTGTAATGCCTTGACTGCTACCAACACCCCCTCTATCTTGCATTTGTCATCCTTGATAGACCCTTGTTGTAAAGAGTGTTTGATGTAATATTTGATGACATCTATGGCTAGATCATGTTCTTGTAGGCACAATTGTCGTGCCATATTTGACATCAGCTAGATCATGTTCTTGTAGGCACAATTGTAGTGATGAAAATCATTATTGAAAAAGATTTATCCTTTGAAAAATTGTTTAGGCCTAGTTGCCAAATCTTCATTGAATGCTTTGCCTGCTTGGTCATGCTTGACTTTCCCTCTGTTCAACCTCTCTCTGATGGCCTCCCTATATTGTAATGCCTTGACTGCTACCAACACCCCCTCTGTCTTGCATTTGTCATCCTTGATAGACCCTTGTTGTAAAGAGTGTTTGATGTAATATTTGATGACATCTATGGCTAGATCATGTTCTTGTAGGCACAATTGTCGTGCCATATTTGACATCAGCTGATCCCAATCTAGTAGTCCTAGAATTTCCGAATGTGGCAGTAGTAGCTGATCTACTTATATTTCTTGTTCTACTACAAACATGTGCAAGAGGTGGGTGGGTTTGGGAATGAAAATATCTAAGTGGTACTCCTAGAAACTAGTAGAGAACATCTCCTCGAATATCTACTTGTAGCAAGCAGGTAAGTACTTGATGCATGCATGCCTGGCAAAGATTGTGTTGATGGAGGGGGTTTGGCTCATATCATATACCAGATCGCAATTTCCTTCAAAAAACCATGGGCCAAAATATAAGGATCTTGGACTATTTGATATGTTTTAAACACGACCATCATTAGCTCAAAAATCTTCATGCACATCTTGGCAATGTCGGAATGATTTCCACATTCAAATTAACATTCAGAAAAATAAAAACATTTTGTTTTCAAGATGGTTAACTTTTATTTCTCTCAAACCATTTTGGTAAATTTCTTTGACTTGACTAATCTCTCTTTAGTACCTGCATGCAACAAAACTTTGAAGATCTGGACTGATCAAAGATCTCATCAAATGAATTTCGTATGTTTATAAAGTCTTATGTAGTTGAATATAAACAAGCTTTATGAATAAGTATATTATAAGCATGCTTATGTGTGTGTGTGCATGGGTATATGCCATATGTATGCATGAGCATTAATGTTGAATGCATGGGTAAGAATGTCTTGTAATGATTATGGGTCTATCTGCTTGTGTTTATGCATGTGTGATTTCATGTGGATGTGAAAATATGTATATATCTATGTGTGTCTAAATAAGTTCCTACTCTTGTATGCCCATACTTGTATACTCAAATGTATTCATGATGCACATTTGTGTTTATGTATGTGTCAATGATTATGGATAAGTGTGTCAGTTTATGTGTTATGAGGTTCAACCCTATGTGTTTATTTACATGTGAGTATAGGAAACCCCTAGTGTTATGACGTTCAACCCTATGTGTTTATTTACATGTGAGTATAGGAAACCCCTAGTGTTGTGAGGTTTAACCCTATGTGTTTGCCTACATGTAATTTCAAGAACCCCTAGTGTATGTGTGGAGTCAACCCTATGTATGTGCCTACAATTATGAGTATACCTATACATGTTACACCAAAATCATTCTACCCCATTATAAACTTGAGTACTTTATCCTAAGTACTTATATATATAACTATATGTATATGTGTGTTAGTCAAAACATTACTAAATATTTAACCTACACTTAAAAAATACATAATGTATGATTTAGATTATGTATTAAATAAAATTCTAAAATTTACTAACCTTTAAACTATAAATAAACAAATTCATTATACGTGTGTGGGTTGAAGTGGAAGTTAGTATAAGTCTAGTTCTACGTGTGCATGAGTGATATGAATTAGTTAGTTTATATTATGCATGTTTTGTGTGTGTGTGTGTGTGTTAACTGAACTCATGCATATGCATGTATGTATCTCTATGTTGATGGAGAGTGTTAATCTCCAGAAGAACAAGCTATCCTTGATGTTAGAGCACCTCTATATCAAGAACAACTCACAAACTTTACCAATTTGGAGGATCAATACTCAATTATCAAAATCTTAAACTAGCTGTGAAGAAAATCAGTACTCATAAATTTTTCTACACATTACTCACTCATTGACTAATCAAATGTGTAACGGTTTTTATAAAACTTTGCACAAAGTATCCACTATAGATTGTGCACCTTATCCAGGGCTTAAATTATCTCAAATGATTCAGTAAAACTTGTGAAATGAATCAAAGAGTTCACCTATGTCTGAAACTGTTCTCCAGTATAGTCGACTTTCACACTTGCAACTTCTAAAGCATGGTTCTCCCAAAGTACAAGCCATTTAATCAAATGCTTTTAGCAATAGGTAGCTTACCTTCCAACTTGAAGAATCAGTGCCTGCTTGCCAAAGCTTTACACTGTGGAAGGAGCATTGACCAAAACAATAGCATCAAATTTTGCACCTGTTGCAACTTTACTTCTTCACATTTACACATGTAAATGTTCTTACGAAAGTATTCCACAAAATATTAAACACAGAAGGAGTACTCAACAAAAGATTGGGTGCAATATTTCTTCATCTCTGAAAATTTTTACATTTGAATGATGGGAGAGATCTCCTACACTTCTAAAGTGTCTAATGACTCTTACAACATCTAATTCTTGTCATCTCATACTCTCCCATATTTGCCCCAACTTTTTACTTGTATATATAGGCATATATGTTCAAGCTCATGACCATAACAAAGGTATAAGTGAGCTAACAATAGTTTAATGTACATATGTATACAAGTCTTCATTTTCTAAATATGCACTATCTTCAATCTTCATAAACTAATCTTTCCTTCAATCCTTCATCCAAAACATCAATTGGTAGTTGAGTTGCACCAACAACTCCTCCTCAATCATCAATTAAGGTTTTCTCTATCTTCTTTATACATGCCATGTCTTTGAACCTTTGTAACTTTGGTCCATCCAAGCTTTCGGTTAGCATATCTGCAAACTAATCTTTTGTTGAAGTATGTATCACTTCAGTCTTCTTATCAATCACCTTCTCTCTTAAGAAGTGATACTGAATCTCAATATGGTTGGTCCTGGCATGAAAAACAGGATAAGCAACTAGATACAATGAGCTCATGTTATCTCCATGAATAGTGGGTGTACTGTGAATGATGTCAAAACTCTTCATGAGAGTCTTTAACCATATGACTTCCTTTGCAGCTTCAACCATACCTTTATACCCTGCCTCTGTAGATGATAGAGCAACTGTATGTTGCTTCTTAGAACACCAAGAGATTACCTTATCTCCCACATAACACAAGTATCCATATGTTGATCTCCTATCATCACGATTACTTGCCCAATCTGTATCACTATATATCTTGATGTTTGTGTCTGATGTAAAACCATAATACAAACCTTCCTTGAGTGTACCCTTAATGTACATCAATACCCTTTGTCCTGCAACCCAATGTTCTTTCCTAGGACAATGCATGAATTGAGACAATACTCCAACTGCATATGACAAATCAGGCATAGTTAATGTAGCATAGATTAATTAACCAACCAGACTTTGATACAGCTTGATATCCTTGAATTATTCTCCTCCATATCTCCTCAATTTGTAATTCACCTCCATTGGAGTAGGTGCTACCCTACAATCATCCATTTTAAACTTGATCAACAAGTTCTTCAAATACCTTTCTTGAGTCACATACACTCCATGTTGAGTATATGAGATCTCCATGCCCAAGAAATATGATAAGTCTCCCAAGTCACTAATCTTGAACTCTTTCTCCATTTGCTTCTTAAGACTTTGTATGCCCTTCTCATCTGTACCTGTAAGAATTATGTCATCAACATATATGCACGTGTAAGTGAACCCATCATCACTTGCTTTGACAGGCAAGCTACTATCTGCTTTAGATACTTGGAACCCAAGTTGCTTCAAGAACTTCACAAGTCTATAATTCCATGCCCTGGGGGCCTGCTTCAAACCATACAAAGCTCTCTTGAGCTTACATACATATTATGAATACCTTTTATCTTTGAACCCTTGTGTTTTCTCCATGAAAACATCATCTGAAATATAACCATTTAGAAAAGCATTTTTCACATCTAATTGACATAATCTCCAACCTTTACATGCAACAATGGCTATGAGTGTCCTGATGGTTGCAATCTTTGCCACATAACTATAGGTCTCATCATAGTCTATACCATATGTCTGAGCAAACGCTTTCACAAAAAGTCTAGCTTTATACCTAGACACACTTCCATCTGCATACCTCTTTGTCTTGTAGACCCACTTGCATCCAATGATCTTTTGAATATTTGGTTTAGGAACCAAATCCCAAGTCTCATTCTCCATCAATGCATCATACTCTTCCTGCATAGCTTTCTCCCAATTTTCCTTACCTTTTGCCTCTTCATATGTAGAAGGGTCTTCATCTGCTTTCACCATGTAAGCATAATCTTTAGTAGTCAAAAAAGAAGTGCCATAGCTATACCTTGTAGGTTGCCATTTGTGTCTTGATGACCTTCTGAGTTCTCCATTTCTTGAAGTTTCTGGTTCATCACATTATGGATCAAACCTTGGCACTTCTTCAACTTCAACTTGTACTTCATTGTTCTCTTCTTCATCAAACCTGAACCTTTGATTTACCTTTCTTCTGATGCACAACTTATTCATCCTTAGTCAGAAGAGTACTTCCATCCTTGGCCTTCATTGATCCAATTGACTTCACATTGTGCTTTGTATTATCACCTATTTGAACTACATGATTAGTTACCTTATTTTCCAAATCAGTCATTAAGGCTATGTTACCACTCAGGTGATTGCTACACCCTGAGTCAATGTAAAAGACTCTTTGGTCTTCACTTTGTCTTTCACAAGATGCATTCATAATCAAGGTTGAATCCTCCTTCTGATCTAAAGCATAATTGTAGTAGGTATTGTTGTAGGATTGACTTTGCAAACCTCTACCTGCATTTCTTCCAAAGTAACCTCTACTACCTCTACCTCTCAAATTACCTCTTTGGTTTCTGCCACCTCTTCCTCTTCAATTAAAGTTCTGATTATATCCTCCATTATTCTGAGTATTATGCCAAGAATCATGAGCTAAATGATTTTTCTTACCACAAATCCAACAAGCTTTGGCTCCATCTTTATTGCTTCTGCCTCTTCCTCTACCTTCGCCACCTCCTCTTCCTCTTAGGAAGTTGGCTTGACTAGTTGTACCTTCATCTTCATTTGCTTGTTTCTTACCTTTGCTATTCTTCTTCTTATCTTTTGAATACATTGCTTGACCTTCACTCTTATCACCATCACCTTTGACAACTTGCTCAAAAGTTAGCATATGTCCTAGCAACTAATTTAAATTAGGAGTGAAATGATCTAGTGACAATTCAGTAGAAAAAATGAATGGCTTCCATTTCTCATCTCCTCTCAAACCTATGAGGATTTGCCTTACCAATTTATCCTCCTCGATATCTTCATCAATTGCTCCTAATGTATCTGCAATGTCCTTCATCCTTGTTACATAATCAGAAATGGATTGAGAGGCCTTCTTCTTAAATGTGGTAAACTCTACCCACAAAGATTCCTTCCTTGACTTTGTAGTGTTTTGGAAATGCTCCTCTGAAGCATTCCATATATCACTTGCACTTTCAAGACCTCTAATATGAGGTAGCAAGTAGTCATTGACTCCCATGTAGATATTGATCCTTGCTTGAGCATCCTTCTTCATCCAAATCTTTAAATTTGAGAGTTCATCCCTAGTTGGAACACTAGAATCTCTGAATCGTGGTTTTTCTTCTTCACCTTTGATGTAACCTATTAGGTCTTTGCTCATAAGATGAGCTTCCATCCTCATTGACCAAGCTGGATAGTTTTCTCTATCCAATTTCTCTATCTGAAGAGAATCTCCCATCCTTTCTTCACCTGTGTATTAAATTCTTCAAGCTTTATGAGGAATAAGTGTACCTTTACTTCAAATAAAGTTCCTTTTGATCTTCTTGATAGCTTCAGACCTCCTTCTCATGCTTTCACTTCAAACTTTGACCTTTTGAACCTTCAAAGGTTGATTTTTGTATACCTACAACAATCGAGGTCTTCCTTTCTTCAATTTTAATTATTCTTGCTCTGATACCACTGATGGAGAGTGTTAATCGCCAAAAGAACAAGCTATCCTTGATGTTAGAGCACCTCTATATCAAGAACAACTCACAAACTTTACCAATTTGGACGATCAATACTCAATTATCAAAATCTTGAACTAGTTGTGAAGAAAATCGGTACTCAAAAATTCTGCTGCACATTACTCATTCATTGACTAATCAAACATGTAAAGTTTTTGATAAAATTTTGCACAAGCTATCACCTAGCACAAGGTATCATCTATATATTGTGCACCTTCTCCAACTTAAATTATCTCAAATGATTTAGTAAATCTTGAGAAATGAATCAAACAGTTCACCTATGTCTGAAACTATTCTCCAGTATAGTCGACTTTGACACCTGCAACTTCTAAAGCATCGTTCTCCCAAAGTACAACCCGTTTAATCAAATGCTCTTAGCCATAGGTAGCTCAACTTCCAACTTAAAGAATGAATGCTTGATTTCTCAAAACTTTACACTATGGAAGGAGCACTAACCAAAACAATAGCATCGAATTTTGCACCTATTGCAACTTTAATTCTTCAAATTTACACATGTAGATGTTCCTACTCTCAATTCTCTCAGCCCAATCACAATTAGGATCTAAAAACTTGTACAGAGGTCAATCAACTATAAAATTAGACTTATACAAATGCATTCCATAAAAGATTAAACATAGACGGAGTACTCAGCAAAAGATCGTGTGCAATATTTCTTCATCTCTGAAAATTTTTACATCTGAATGATGAGAGAGATCTCCTACACTTCTAAAGTGTCCAATGACTCTTACAACTTCTAATTCTGGTCATCTCATACTCTCCCATATTTTCCCCGACTTTTTACTTGTATATATAGGCATATATGTACAAGCTCATGACCATAACAAATGTATAAGTGAGCTAACTATAGTTTAATGTACATATGTATTTAAGTCTTCATTTTCTAAATATGCACTATCTTCAATCTTCATAAACTAATCTTTCCTTCAATCTTTGACTTCAATCCTTCATCCAAAACATCAATTGGTGGTTGACTTGCACCAACATATGTATGTATGTATGTATATATATATATATATATATATATATATATATATATATATATATATATATATATATATATATATATATATATATATATATATATATATATATATATATATATATATATATATATATATATGTGTGTGTGTGTGTGTGTGTGTGTGTGTGTAATATGTGTTATAGTTTTCCTAATGTTGCTTTTACAGGTACATTCGTCAGAGATTCAAAGAGAGAGAGAGAGAGAAGAAGGTGCTTCCCTTCTCCACCCAATGGCTGCACAGGCAAAGAGAGGGACAAAGAGAGAGAGAGAGAGTGAGTGAAAGATAGAGGGACACTATCGGTGGTAGAGAGAGGCAAAAGAAGATGCGCGTAGAAGCAAACAATGATGGGAGTTGGTTGTAGGGAGGGAGAGAGAGAGAGAGAGAGAGAGAGAGAGAGAGAGAGAGAGAGAGAGAGAGAGAGAGAATTGAGTGTAGAAGCTTGGGTAGACTAGATCTTCTTTGAGTATTTTGTGCGATGAAGCTTCTTCTTTTGATGAGACTCCTTAGTTGATTAGACTCTGAGCGTAACCACTGACTACAGGAGAGGAGGAGCTCTTCGCAGACTTGACAATTGATATACGGTTTTCCAAAGGTTTCTTTTACAGGAGAGAAAATCCGGCTGGGGAAGAACGATAAGGAGCTCAAAGAGGCATGGAATGGCTATGGAGGACTGGGTAATGAGAGAGGCTCTTGCATAGATGGTGGATGAGGGATTCCTCTCTCTCACACTGGTAGCAAAGAACATCTGTTTTGGATGTCTAGCCAACCATCTCCATGACTTAATTCATACTGATATAGTGTGCATACTTCATAAATTTCCGAAGACATCAATATCATACTAAGACTTCTAGTGTAGATCATATTTGATGAAGTGGACAGAGAAGGCGGAATCAGAGACACAGAGAGAGAGAAAAAGAGAGAGAGGGAGGGGAGAGAGAGAGAGAGAGACAGAGAGAAGCAGAGGTTGGGCTATTGATTGGCACTGCTGCATATGTCTAACAGAGAGCCATTGTGTGATCCAACAGAGAGAGAGAGAGGGAGAGAGAGAGGTATTGAGAAAGGGAGAGAGAGAGAGGGAGGGAGAGAGAGAGAGAGAGAATGTAAGAACGAGAGTACTAATTATAAAGTTTTGTTATTTTTATTTTGTTTTTTTAAACCATATTCATTTCATAACCAAAGCTTAGAAAATTAAAGTAAACTTTGAGGTTAAAAAATCAAAAATTAGAAAGAAAAATTATAAAACCAAAATATCAAGTGAGACTAGAGAAATTGCAATCTCAAGACAAAGTAAAAAAGTTGAAAATATATTGATAAATGAAAGTATCATTAGAAAAGCCGAAGTTTTAGTAAAGTCAATATTTTTTGCTTTATCATCTAGAGATAGTTTTAGACAATTTAGGGAGCGATTAGAGCCCGCCATTAGAGACTTACTACTCCATTCTAGGCGCTATCAAGAACACAAGATGGAGGAAATGTTTAAAATGACCAGCTTGGAATAGGCTAAAATGTACTCAGATAATAACCTATATCTTTCCATTCTCCCTCATTGTCTTCATCTCTAAATCTCTCATAGATAAAAGTAGATGACTCATAATTAATTAAGTTTATGTGTCTATCCATTCCTTCTCTATCATCATCAAATTTTGCTCGTGAGAGCATATCAGCAACGGTATTATGTTTTCCAGCAATATGTACAAAAGCTGGGTTAATAAACTTAATAAAAGCAATCCATCGTAAAATTACAATATTAGTAGATGAACAATTAGCAATTAATCCTATTAATGGAAGAATGTCACTTTCAACAATTACATTAGCTCCAATAAAATATTTCTTAACAGTTTTTAAAGCAGTAACTAATCCCCATAACTATCTTTTAATTTGAGGATAATTTCTCTGAGCATCATGTAAGATTTTTTCTCTAAAGCAAATTGCATATCTTTGCTCTTTCTCATCATCCTCTCCAATGATCCAACCTATACCAATAGGACTAGTATCAACGGTCAGAATTACAGGCTTGTTTCTTGGATAATCAATACATTTCAAGATTGAAGCATTGATGAGCAATTGCGTTAGTCGTCTCATAGTTTTAGTATGTTCTTCAGTCCAATGGAGTTTCTTTCTCTTTCGTAACAAATCATATAGTGGATTCACAACATGAGCAAAATGAGGAATCCAAATGACATAAACGACACATGCTTCTAAGAATCTCCTTACATCACTAACATTGTGACACACTTCAGAAATCCTACTAATGGCATTAAATTTCTTGCGGTATGCCTACGACCATAATGTCCACATAAATCTCCAACAATCAAAACTTTGTTAACACCAAAAGTAGATTTCTCTAAAGAGAAAGTCAATCCAACCTCCTCAAACCTTTGAAAGATTCTTTCACAATCAGTAATGTGGCTAGAGACAAACTTTCTACATCCAGATGAATATAAAGTCTCATCTTTTTTCTTTTCCACATATCCTTTTATCGGAATATCATCAATAAAAGGCATTGTCACTTTGGGGAAAAAGTCATGTAAGACTAGGTTCATAGCGTTCATCATGTGTGCCACAAAATTTGTTGCTCCTTGTGGTAAAGTACGCATGCATACTAGACCCAAAGGATTTTCCATCGTGGTTACATCTCTACTTTCAATAGCTAATTGAAACTGATCATATCTTGAGTATAGGTCTCCCATTGAAAAGATGGAGTGACTGGCAAAGGCCTCGATAAACTCATTTACAATAGGACCCATTCCTACATTTCTAATAGTGACTTTGTTAACAGGTTGTAGATCCTATATAAAGCATAGCTTCCCGTTCTTTTTAGGTACTTTGAACCACCTATTCGAGTAAGGTGCTGAAGATGGTTCTAAAATTCTCATGGCAATCTTCTCCTTTAACAATCTCATTAGCTCAGGTAAATGAGCCTTTGGGACTAGTATCGATCAAAGATTCTAGGGAATGTGTGATACAATAAATATAATCACTGGAGCTACAAGCTTTGGATCAGCGCATCCTATTTCATGTGGAAATAAAGAAAATGCCTTTCCATGATGCATTATCATCTTTCTAAATTTGATCTTTTTCTATTTCTAAAAGAAATTCACCTCCAAACGTAATATATTTCATAGTCTCTTTCGTAAATGTATGTCCTATCTTAGATCGGTCTCTAAGAATAGGATCCTCAGACACTCGTCCAAATATCTCATAGCTATCCTTAGGCAAGGGATGAGCTACATGTTTAATTTTCTTTTCTACTGTTTTATATTTAGTATCAATTTTAACTTCATGTTCTACAATGAAATTAATAATAAACTCATATTCCTTAATAGATTCAAGAATAATCAATTTTGATTCTAATTTTTCTTGGGAAGCGCTCTCAAGTTCTTCTATTAAAGTCATACTTTTTGAGAGTTCAATTATACAATCAATATTTTCATCAGGTAAAATTAATCCTAAGTTTCTAAAATATTTTTCATTTCCTTTTTTGAATGTTTTTGTGAGGTTTTCTTATGTAACAAGATGCAAACTAGTAGTAGTAGTAGTAGAAATTAAACAATTCAAATTTATATACATCATTAGGCGAGACCTCAAACCATTGTCCACTATTGTCCCACTCAATAGTGGAATCTAGCAGAAATTTTGATCATAATCGGCCCCAATTCTCTAAGAGGTAGTGAGTCTTCACTCACATGACTGTATGAGTCAATGGGGTTTCTCCGTAGATTCTTCCTGTTTCTTGAATGATTAGGACAGGCTATCATAACTTGCAAGGAATCCATCCCAGATTTAGACCAAATTCTTACATATGCCGACCCATCATTCATAGCTTTCGTTTCCATCCTCATCTCTGCTATAAATGGCTGCCCGAGAATTACTTCATAAGAACAATTGTCTTGAACAAAGAAATGAAATTCTTCTCAAACACCTCCTATCATAATAGGCACATGTGCGCATGCGCGTAATAAAATCCTTGATCCATTATCAATTGTTCTCATTCTTCGGCCATGCTCTTTGTCAATTGGCCATCTAAATTTATCAAAGAATTTCTTTGATATTACGTTTATCTCTGAGCCCGAATAAATAAGAGCCAGAGCTAAACATGAATCTTTCTCATCACCAATCCTAATTTTTACTTCTCGAGTTCCTCGTGCCTAGAAGGTTGTATTAAATTGACTTTCACTTTTTATTATTTCATCATCAGGTTGAATTTGACCTAAAAAATTCCTATTTACACTTCCAGTCGTAAACTCCTCATCCTCTTCATAATCACTATCACTAAATTTCACAACATCATTCATTGCTAGAGTTTCCTCTACTACATCTTGCATATCCTCATCATGTGGTAGTGAAAATCATCTTCTTATAATAATTCAAATAAATCTATCCTTGAACTCAGGTTTTGCAATCAAAATTACTTGTTCAAAGGACATAGTGACTTGAATTTTTAGAAGTATATCATTAAGGATCTCTCTAGCATCATTCTTTTTCTCAAGCTCTGATATCATAATTGCTCATGGATCTCTCCTTCCTTTTTTTTCCCTTTTTCCTCACCTTGCTTCTGTTCATCCTTTTTTTCATTTTTAGTATTTTGATTTTGATTAGTTTCATTTTCAGTTTTCCTCTTTTCATCTTGAATTGGGGTATTTCGAATATTTTCCTGTGATTTCGTATTTTTTTCTAATGGTTTCTATTCTTCTCTGATTATTCTTCTTTTGTGTTCCTGAGGCAAGATGCTTGTTATTACCCTTTGGAGTTGTCCCCTCAAATCATTATAGCATAAAGGATCAACTACACATCTTTATATTGTCGATCCGGGAAGTATGCAAAGACCACAGCCCCTTCTAGTTAATGGAATCCAAGAATAAGAGTTAAATGACTGTTTTTCTGAGAGATTATGAATAAGGAGAGAAATATCTAGGGTTTTTATTATCTTTAGACCCCCGCAGTTAAGCATGCTTGGACCCGAACAGCACTAGGAATTCCCAAGAGGTCACCCATTCCATTACAATTTTCATGCTCATCAAGAACGGGGATCCATCTAAAGGGCAAAGGAAGGACAACGTTCGTATTCAAGCTAAGTGAATGCTTCAATTATGTTTTAGTTTTGATTTAGAACGTTAGAGAGTGTTTCATTTATTGACATGATTTGAATAAGACTTATAAAGATAATGCATGAGAAGGGATAGAGGAGAGTCGAGACACATTTGGGAGTCTTCCTCTTCTCTCTTGAAGCATATTGGAGTAAGAAGCATTGTAGGGTGGGTCCCTTTTCTCTAGATATTTATCAAGGCTCTTCGAATAAGTCTTACTCTCCGTATGAGATATACTGCCCCCCCTCTCAACCTCAAATGAACTCTCATGAAGATCTCTTTTTCCACCTCTTTGCAAGAGCATCGGCTACCAAAAACCTCTTCCTCTTTGCATAGAGATCAACCAGAATTCTTGTGGGGGGAGTATTTTAACTCTTTTTATTATATTCCTTGAATGTTTGATTTCCTTATTTCATAAGTGAATGTGTTTAGCATCTTACTAATTAATTTTCCAAGAAGCTCTAAGTAAGATGGCATCTATTCAATGGAATAGCATCGTGATAGCACAGAAAGGTATGAAAAATCATGAGGTAAGTTTTTCTGAATGTCATGCATAATTTGTTTAATGACATATAAAGAAAAGAACTAAGTGCATAAAATTCTTATGCATGAAAAACAACCTATATACTAGACCGTGCAATTACAAGAGCATGCATTTATTTGAGAAGTTTCTTTACCAAGAGAAAAGATAGCACGTGAATATAAAGGTATAAAGATTGCACTCTTTAGTATGCATAATAGATGCATGTGATCACCTTGGGTATTCAAGTAAGTATGAAAATGCCCAAGAGGAACTGCAGCAAGGGACGTGATGGAATGTCCCAAGCCTATCATGGAGGCACTCAAGAAAAGTCAAGGGATGGACGAAGCTTAATTTCCAGATAAGTTTTTCCCTCTTTTCTTTCTTTTCAAACCATGAAGCATGCACTACATAATGTAAGAGAAATGAACTGAGTAGTGGATGCATAGAATTAAGTGGTCGGGTTTCTTTGGCCACATAGACAATTAGTCATGGAAATAACTTGCACGATGATTTGAAAAGAAAGATTGGTTGCACATTTTCATGGAAAATGGTCTATGAAGTATGCATTATGGAAACTAATATGCACAGAAAGAAAGATGCACCGAAATCTAGCACCATCCTCTGACTGGTGGGGGTCCTAGAGCAGAGGTGGTGCTTGCTCAGCACATTTGACATATAAGGAGGTCTTAGTTGGACTCCTCTCAAAACCATGTGCAATCAAGTAGGCATGATGAAAGTATCTATCTCTTATAGAGAGTTAGAAATAAGGAGAGGATCAACTTTTTTGAGTTTGAAGGTAAACTCCAAAGGATGAAGCTCTAAAAGCTTCATGCCAAAGTATGACTTGAAATTCAAGGAACATAAAAATGATCTTAGACCAAGCTTGAAAGAAAGCTCAGAAAGATCATCTTTTGGATACTTGATATTTCAAGACAACTGAAGAAATAAGAAAGATGTCAACATAGGACATCTTTAACAGATTGAGAATATAAGGGAGAGAAATCAAGAAGGATCAAGAAGACCCTTAAGGTTTGAGATCTAATTAAAGATCCGTAAAGGTTAAACATTGAAGAAATGATTGGAATAATCTATTTCTAGTTATGACCTTCAAGATAACACGATCTTTTACACTATGAGTTCCCACCTTGGGATGTAGTTATAAAGATCTTATCTTTTTGGAAGAACAAGTAAAATGGGTTTCAATCAAAGGCTACAATAGTTAGATTAACCCTTATGGATTCTAGTCCCTTAAAAGTGGATTCCCAAAACTATGTAAAGTTTTGAAAGAACATTGAATCCACTTTTGGTAAGCTATTGAAATTCTCTCTATAGATAAAGAGGATGTTATATCCTTGTAAAAACTAAGTAATACACCTTTACCATTCTATTGGTTAGGTAGGGATTATAAAATGAAATTCCTCTCTATTTAGATTTATTGGAGGCCAATTGAAAACAAGAAAATCCACCCATTTCTCTAAAAGAGAGTGATTTGGGCAGGGATTATGTGAGATTCATCTTCCTTTTAGAACAAGTTGGATTCTAACTTGAGAGATGAATCTGATAAGGAAAACCTTAAGTAGCAATCATCTATTTTGCTAGGTTCATGGACTAGTAGTGCAAAGTGATGGACCAAGATAGCAATTTAGTTGAAGTCACTTTGACTCCACCTAATCCACATGTTTGAGCTTTGGAGACCTAGATGGCACATGGCTTAAACAAAGGAAACAGGCAGGGTTGTTCTCTTCCACCCTTTTCATTCTTTCCATACTTTGGATTCGACTCAGTTCTTTTTCATATGCAAACTAGATGGAAGTTTGAATGATTGGGGCAGGGAATTAGACCACACATAGATTCTCCTCTTTTTAGATTCGTTCGGGGTAGAATTCCCCTTCCGAATTAAGAGGCAAACTTAGGGAGATGAAAGCCATGATGTTTGAGATTGATCATGGAGCACGGGGGAATACCCCAAGGTATATATCTCCACTCATTTTTGAGGACAGAAATGCTTTTAAGGGGGGGAGAATGTTGTATAATTACATGGGTCTAAGGGGTAGAACCCTTGGGTTTCTAGGTGTGAAACCCTTTGGATTTATGGTTTATTTACCCCTTTTAGATGGGTCTTGAACCTTAGGGCTAATTCTCTAAGGTTGAGTACCTTAGGCTTGATTGGAAGCTTCTCCTAGCCACTTGGTTTGTACGTGAGAGCTTGGAGAGTCTTCTTTTAGAAGCCATATGATTTCATGTGATATCCTAAGCTTGGAAACCATGTGACCCATGTGATGGAAGGTACACATGTCCCCTTGAGAGGGATTTACCCCCTTGGACTTGGAGCTGTATATTGGAGGGGTTGGTTGGGTGGAAACAAATCTCTCTTCCTAGTGTGCCTCTAGTTAGTTAGTATTCTTAGTTTGTGTGGAGGCTATGGAGTCCTTCCACAACATACCCCCTGTCCAAATGTCCTCGAGAACTCTTCAATGAGTTCTTGGAATCAACTCAGTACAATGGGCAAACACACTAGTATGACCTTGTCTCTAGAGTCCCTGATCTGGACAAGACAATTCAACTCAACTCTAATGTGCTCAAGGAAATCATAGAGTTCCTTGAGTACTTATACATCTTGTGCTTTGGCATAGATATCCCACCTTATGAGGGTAAATGGGTCCCATGTGGCCTTTTTGATGACTAAACGTGAACTACACTATCTTAGAATTCTTTTTGGGATTTTTCTTGGTGATCTTGACTTACTCCTACTCCACTCCTCTTCTCCTAACCTAACCCTAATTCTCCCTTCTCTCCCTTCCTACTAACCCTAAACCTAAAAACTCATTACACACACCTCCGGGATGTGAAGTAACAAGTGCTGAAGTGGTAGACTACTTGCCACTGAACGAATTCATTTTTACAAGTACGATTTCATCACACTCAAGCTATAACCATCACGAAGGCACCTTGGCTGAGTGTTCCCCAACAACGGTGCCAAAAACATGTGTACCTAAATCAAGAGGGCTTAAGGGCTTGTGCCAAAGAGACTGAACCTCAATTTCCGCACAAGTACGTATAGTGGGAAATTGACACATGCTTATTTGTCAATCCGATCAAATGACCTAACCAAGTGTATGAGGACATGTGCACACGTGATGGAAAATGAAGTGGTTTAGCTTATATGCATGAGGAAAGACTAATCAACCTCTCTAACTCACTAAAATACTGAAAGTGTCTGTCGTGATACCACTTACAATAGTTTTCACTAAATCGAGGATTTCTCTCAGCTCCAAACTCCGAATATGGCCAATAGGGGATTGCTTTCGAAGCTCTCGATGAGACGCTTCTATTGGACATGTGAAACTTGATTCTGACAATTGTGCTTCAAGTTATGACCAAAGTAGTGAATGGTGGGAAACACCCACACTTACTCCACAACTCCTACAAGCTCACACACACACTACAGTAGCTCAAAAATAGTGGGGAGGGGTATACAACAGTCCTACACACACATTCCAAGCATCACACACACATAGAAGATCAAAGAGAAGATGAAAGTCTGCAAGAAAGAAGCAATTTTGAAAATCAGGAGCTCTCCTTCTTCACAATGGCAAAAAGTCTCTACAAAGAGTCACAAAGTGACTTATATACATGTGCCCTAAATTTGGTTCTTTCACACAAGAGACTGGCACTTTATTACTAAAAACTGAATTTCCTATTAATTTACAAGGAATATTTTACAACAAGTTGGGATTATGCAACTAGAGGACTCCTCTAGTGCATTTACATGGTTTGAGGGAATTTCCTTAGACTTTCAAGAAGAAAAATGTGCCCATTAATTTAAAATTTTTGGGGCTCCTCTTTTGTGCTTCTTTGCTCTGCAACACACGATCATCACAGAATGGCAATAAGGCCCTAGAAAAAGGGGCCACCTTGCATAATTTTGAGGCTTTTTTTTGCAAGAATGAGCTGACATAGGTCCATAAGAAGTAGAGACTAACATGTGCATACTTTACATGCATTGGAAAACTTTATGATGCATAGAAAAGGTAAAAGGCGTTTGAGAATGAGGTTTCTTATTCCAAATAGGCATACTTTATGATGAGCTACAAAAACATATTTTATGTGCATGAGGAAGTATTAAACATTCCAATGCAAGTCCATCAAATATAGCCCTAACATATGCATACTTTACATGCATTGGAAAACTTTATGATGCATAGAAAAGGTAAAAGGCGTTTGAGAATGAGGTAAAAGGCGTTTGAGAATGAGGTTTTGTGCATTGAATCATATACCTACCTATGTGTTTTGTCATTTTTGCATCATCTTGAAAGAAATATACATGATCATTTATGCTTATTAGCTATCTAAGGAGGCTAAAAACACTCTCCAGCCATCAATTATAGCAGGTGTGAAGCAGGATTTAGCTACACCATCTCATCTCTTGTGATTATCCCCCATCTCTCCCAACACTTCTCCATAGCAATGGATCCATATATGGACATGTAGATTCCTAACCTCAACACATTGATGGGACAACTCTTCACACATGAGACAAAGCTCAACAAGAATGGAGATAACTCTTGAGGTAACCAATCTTCTGCCCTTTACACAGATAGAAGTAAGAGTAAAGATAAAGTTAAATGTAAAAGGAATGAAGAAGAAGCAAGTACCTCTCAAGTGAGCTTCATAGGTAGAGGAAGAGGAACTACAGGAAGGGGAGAGGAGGAAATAAAGGTAGGGGGCGATCATACAACTCTTCACCTTGCAAAATTTGTGGTTTGATCGATCATACCACAAATGAGTGCTTCAAGAACACAAAGAATCAGAGAAGAAGAGGCTTCCACAGAGGAGGCTATGGACAATCCAGAGGTAGGTTCAATAATGGAGGAAACAACTACCATCAAAATTACAACCAAGGCTACAACAACAACTATCAAGGAAGCCTCAGAGGTAGAAGAAATTACAACAACTATACAAAAGACCAAGAGAGTTCTCTATTGATCATGAGTATGACATACAAGCAAGGTAAATGTTCTATATTGATTCTAGTTGTTCCAATCATGTGGCTGGAAATGTAGCATTGTTATCTGATCTTGAAGAACCTAAAGGGAAGCATGAAGTTGAGACAAGTGATGACACTAGGCATTGTGTTAAGAAGATTGGAAATGTTAAACCATCTTATGGTTAGTGAACCTCTTATGTGCCAACCATAAGAAAAAACCTAATCAATGTTGGGCAGATTGTTGAGAAGGGCTTACAGGTTAGATTCACAAGGCATGGAGCATATCTTGAGGACCCTTAAGAAGGCTTAAAGAGGATTGCAAAAGGTGAGAAATCTAGTAGACTCTTTACATTTGAAGTTGAAGATACCAGAAATATTGTTCTCTTCAATTAGAAAGATCAAACCCTATATGAATTGGAGATATGGCATAAGAGACTAGGTCATATAGGTGAAAGGACACTAAAGCAAATATGCAAGGATTAGAGTGGGTTTCACTTAATTCTCTGTGTACAGTAGCAATTAGCAAAATTCCTTTTGGGAACTTTAATTGGCTTAATGAGCTACCATCCATGGGTGGAATTCTCTTAAATGATGAACCACGTACAAAGAATTATGTTTAGCAAGTAGAGAAACACTCCTGATTTTTATGGGCATACACAGTCACAAACCCGTGAGCACTCTTTGTCATGCTTTGAATCATGCAAAATGATGCAGTACACAATGAGGACCAGCTTAAGCAAAATCACTATTCTGATAGAGTGTCACATAGATAAGAGAGTAGGAAGTAATGAACATGTATAGATTAAATCTTGTATAATTACAAGATCATTGGCGATAATGCATTGCTCAATGTGTCAGGGGAGCACTAGATTGTGCTCTCTGACTACAATAGACAAGATTTCGGAAATACACTTCTTATTACAAGATCACCCACGAAAGGAAAATAATACAAGAATACGTGATTGATACAAGATGTCCCACAACCTGGGACTGATAGGTGTAGATAACTCAGCTAGAGATGATACAAGAGATCCCACAACCTGGGATCGTATGTATGGAACAAGATCTCTGGATTACAAGAACTTCCCTCTGGGAGATGGGCTAGAAACAAGAAAGAACTCGACAAGATCTCGTACTACGAGATTACAAGAGGAAAAGACTAGATGTCCAGGATACAAGACTAGACAAGACTGGAACAAGGAACAAGACAAGAACAGGAATTGGAACTTGGAGAGTACTTACTTGGTGGTCACGACTCCTTGAGCTCCCAAGATTGGTATTGGCAAGAGTGATTATGAATGTGGCCAACCCCTCCTTATATAGGTTTTCAAGGGCGGTTCCCAAGGGCGGTTGCGACTTGATGATGTCATCATGATGTCATCGACTCGAAGCATGAGCTCTGTATATCCGAATCAGGCAAGTAGACAGTCGATCTTAGGGTTTTGGCACATTCCGGACGCAATGGAAGCATTGGTTTTTCCTAATTCTGAACCAATCATGAGATACAGGGTTCACATGGAATCTTAGGTTTAGGATGGTTTTCTTTGTCCATGACATCACCTCCCCCTCAAGCGACGTTCCACGAGGAGCGGTCATGTTATCTGGTCTCGGCTTCGTTGGATTTCTCTTATGGAATTCTCGAACCTTGATGGGTGCTCTCTGAAGGTTTTCTGCAGGTTCCCAAGTACGATCACTGATGTCATACCCTTTCCAATGAATAAGGTATTCCAATCTTCCCCGGGACATTCTGGAATCTAGGACATGCTCGACTTCAAATTCTTCATGAGCATCAATCGCGATAGGTGGTGAAGGACTAGGTCTCTCCCCCCTCAATGGTGAAATCTGATATGGTTCCAACATGGATACATGGAAAACTGGATGTATTCTCATGGTACTCGATAACTCGAGCTTGAAGGTGACTGGATTAATCTTGGCCAAGATGGTAAATGGACCAAACTTTTGATGATCTAACTTTGCAAAAGGCCTTGAAGTTTGTAAATTGTTTTGGAGTAACCATACTTTATCCCCAATTTGATACGATGGATTCTGGACACGATGTTGATCTGCATAGTACTTATATTGTTGTTGAGCTTTATGGATCTCTTCCTTCAGTTCTTTGTGAATGTCCATCAGGTACTGGGCCTTGTCTTTGGCAGCTGGGTTCTTGACATGATTTGAGAGTTGTATATCCATCCTTGGATGTTGTCCATAGTTTTCAAAGAAGGGAGTTTGCTTAGTAGATGCATGAACACTATTGTTATAGGAAAACTCTGCAAAGGGTAACAACTCAAACCAATCATTTTGGTGATAGTTGCTAGTGCAACGGAGATATTGCTCTAGGACTTGATGCACCCATTCTGTTTGTCCATCATTCTGTGGATGATTTGTTGTAGATAGTTTAACTTGAACACCAAGGAGCTTGCAAAGACTGTTCCAAAATCTAGATATGAACTGTGGACCTCGATCACTGACAATATCATGAGGCAATCCATGAAGCCTAAAGATGTATCTGAGAAAGATTCTAGTAGTGGCTGCACCTGTGATTGCCTTTGTAGTTGGAATGAAGTGTGCCATCTTTGTGAATCTATCCACAATAACAAGAATGGCATCATACTTATCTGACTTTGGTAGATCTGTGATGAAATCCATAGATAATGAAGCCCATGGCCTTTCTGGAATAGGTAAAGGTTGCAAGAGGCCATGAGGCTTATGTCGTGGTACCTTAGATCTATTGCAAGTGTCACAGGTTTGGATATATTCTTTGACTTCCTTCCACATTTGAGGCCACCAAAAATCCCTGGATATGAGTTCTATGGTTTTATTTACTCCAAAATGTCTTGTTGCAAGGTTTTCATGACGTTGTTGAAGTACTTGGATCCTGGGCTTTCCTTGAGGGACATACAATAGGTTCTGATAGAATATTAACCCGTCCTTTTCCTAGAATTCATTTACTTCTTGGACTTTTCCTTCTTGAGTTTTTTGCTTAACATTACAAAATAATTCCTCTTGTGGTAGATTCTCACGAATCAAATGATTCAAGGCTGAATCTTTAGGATGGGTTGAAGAGATAGCTGCTAACTGGAGATGCTCAGGCTTGAGTAATACACTCTCTTGTTGATCAAAGGCCTCTTCACCCTTCTTTGGTGCAAGGTAAGATCTTCTAGACAAGGCATCTGACTCACATTGATGACGTCCTAGACGGTATGTGATGACAAAGTCAAATCTAGATAAAAAGTTACTCCATCGAGATTGCCTTCTATTGAGAATCTGGGTGGTCATAAAATACTCTAGGTTCTTGTGATCTGAATACATAATGACTTTATGAGATGCTCCTTCTAGATGGTGACACCAGGTATCAAACACGTCTACTATGGCAAGGAGTTCTTTATCATGAATTTCATAATTAGTTTCTGGAGGGGAAAACTTCCTTGAATGATACGCAACTGGATGTAGGTGTCCATCATCTCCATATTGGGAAAGAATGGCCCCTAGAGCAAAGTCCGATGCATCTGTCTCAAGGAAGAAGGGCTTACTAGAATCAGGATGAACTAGAATTGGAGTGGTAGTGATGCTGATTTCAAGGTTTGAAAGGCCTTCTCTACTTCTTCGGTCCATGAGAATTTGGAGTTCCCTGAAAGCTTGGTAAGAGGTGTCACTATCTTGGAGTAATCTCTGATGAATATCCTGTAGAAATTGGCAAACCCCAAAAAACATTGTACATCTCGAACACATGAAGGTGGTTGCCAATCAAGGATTGTCTCAATCTTCTTAGGGTCCATAAAAATTCCTTTATCTGATACTATGTACCCTAAAAATTCCACCTCTGTCTTATGGAAAGAGCACTTCTCCAATTTCGTATATAATCCTTTTTCTATTAGTTTCTCTAGGACTATCTTTACATGATCTTCATGATCCTCTAGATTTTTGGAGAATATCAAGATATCATCAAGGTATATTACAACAAAATCATCTAAATATTCTCGAAAGATATCATTCATCATATGTTGGAAGCATATGTAAGACCGAATGGCATAACTACATATTCAAAATGTCCATACCTTGTTCGAAATGCTGTCTTCCATTCAATCTCCTTCTCTAATCTTGACAAGGTTGTAAGCTCCTCGAAGATCAATTTTCCTGAAGAATTTTGCTTTTCCAAGGCGTTCCAAGAGCTCTAATATGAGTGGTAGAGGGTATCTGTTTTTTATAGTGAATTTGTTCAATCCACGATAGTCTACACACATCCGAAGAGTCGCATCCTTCTTCTTTACAAATAGAATAGGATCTCCTCCTGGAGACTTCGAGTGTTTGATAAACCCCTTTGCTAGATTCTCATCAATGTTCTTGCGTAGTTTTGTAAGTTCCTCTGGAGATAGTCTATAGATTGGTCCAAAGGGTGGTTGTGCTCCCTCTTGAAGATCTATGGGGCAATCATAAGGTCTATGCTCTGGGAGGATATCTGCATTCTTCTTTTCAAAAACATCTTCAAAGCCGTTGTACTGATTGGGTAGCTGTACTGGATCATCTTTCTTGGATTCTTGAGCTGGTATGGCATAGATCATATATGTAGGTTCCTTCCTTACTGCATGTATGAAGGCTTTGGCTCCAACATATGTTGGGTTCTTTTGGATATCTCGATGGGTGATTTTATTCTTTTCCCAATTAATTTATGGATTATGTTTCTTTAAGCACGACATTCTGATGATAACCATATTTACTGGACTCGATATTACATTGAAACATATGTGTGAATCATGGTCACCAAGGTGTACTCTTAGTGGTATGGTTTCCATGGTTATATTCCCCGATGCTAGAGGCCGTCCATCTACTACTTCAGCTACTAGTGGTCTGTTCTTTCAAAGTACTGGAATTCCATGTTTCTTAACGAGTCCTTCATCAATGAAACATGAGGACGCTCCTGAATCTACCAGAGCTATAAGGGAAAGGGTCTTCTTAGACAGGATTAACTTGACAGGGGCAAGACATGTTTCTACGGGTGTGGATGGAATTATGAGACCCTTTCGTATATCATGCTCCGGCTATATGGTCTCTTTTACAACTGGACTTCCTCGTTTCCCTGCTCTACAAGGGTGGCTGCGACTTTGGAGTTCGTTCTCTTGTTGGGACAATTAACTGCAATGTGGCCAGGGTTTCCACAATATAGACATAATTTGTTATCCCTCCTTCTTTGTTTCTCTTGTGGTGTTAGAGGCTGGAACCTAGTTACATCTATCTGCATAGGTTCGGGCATAGAGTCATCTCTAGGAGTAGGCTAGAAAGGTTTCCATTGGCGAGGTCTTCCTTCTACTTGTTTTTCTTGTTTCCTTTCAAAAAGGCGGTTATCACATTGAATGGCTTGGTTGATGTATTCATTCAATGTCTTCACCTCTGGCATCATGAGTAGAAGGTCCTTCACATCATCCCTTAAGCCCCATCTAAATTGGCTTATGAAATAATCTTCATGCCAAGTGAGGTCACATATCAACTGCCTAAATTCTGATGCATAGGTAGAGGCAGGGCGGTTACCTTGATGTAGCTTTCAAAGTTTTGTTTCTGCCACTCGACTCGTGTCTGCATCTCCAAATGTGGCGATAAGCTCTCCAAGAAATCCCTCATAGTCATGAAGTACGGCCATATCCTTCTCCAAGATTGGGGCGAACCATGATAAAGCTTGACCATAGAGCAAGGTTCCAATAAAACCGAACTTGGATGCATCATCAGGGTATCTATCAGGCTGCATGCGAATGTACAATTTGACTTGTTGCAAGAATCCTCGAAACTTTGTGCGATCACCATTGAACTTTTCTGGCATGCAGATCTTGGGTTCCTTCATAAATGATGTACTGGGCCGTTGATTCACTTGAACACTCCCTTGATTCCCTTGAAGACTCCCGATTCGTTCTTGTAATTCTTGGACGAGTGCACCTACATGCACTGGATGTCTCATCTTGACTTGTGTCTGTCGATGACTTAGGTCTTTGACTTGTTGTTGGAGACTCTGAAGTGATGCTACAATCTGTTCATAAGCGTTCTCCATGATGTCTGGTCTTGGATAGAAGATAGTCTTGCCAAAATGTCAGGGGAGCACTAGATTGTGCTCTCTAACTACAGTAGACAAGATTTCGGAAATACACTTCTGATTACAAGATCACCCACGAAGGGAAAATAATACAAGAATACGTGACTGATACAAGATGTCCCACAACCCGGGACTCATAGGTGTAGATAACTCAGCTAGAGATGATATAAGAGATCCCACAACCCGGGATCGTAAGTATGGAACAAGATCTCTGGATTACAAGAACTCCCCTCTGGGAGATGGGCTAGAAACAAGAAAGAACTCGACAAGATCTCGTACTACGAGATTACAAGAGGACAAGAGTAGATGTCTAGGATACAAGACTAGACAAGACTGGAACAAGGAACAAGACAAGAACAGGAACTAGAACTTGGAGAGTACTTACTTGGTGGTCACGACTCCTTGAGCTCCCAAGAGTGGTATTGGCAAGACTGATTATGAATGTGACCAACCCCTCCTTATATAGGTTTTCAAGGGCGGTTCCCAAGGGCGGTTTGCGACTTGATGATGTCATCATGATGTCATCGACTCGAAGCATGAGCTCTGGATATCCGAATCAGGCAAGTAGACAGTCGATCTTAGGGTTTTGGCACATTCCGGACGCAATGGAAGCATTGGTTTCTCCTAATTCTGAACCAATCATGAGATACAGGTTTCACATGGAATCTTAGGTTTAGGATGGTTTCCTTTGTCCATGACACAATGAGTGTATGATGAGAGAGCTATATCATGAGCTCCTCTTCACTATGAAGGAACAAAGGAATGAGCTCACAAACTCGAGATAACAAGTGGGTTTTTCAGTCCATTTATTATAGCATTTGTTGGAGCCTAGCATTTGAATTCAAATTCAAATGCTCACCTAAAAGTGATCCTAAGTTATAGGACTGATTCTCTCTTGATTTTAGTTACCAAGTGGATACGAATTAGATGCTTCCTAACTCCTCGTGATTTTCTTCACTTTTACTAAGAGTAATTATACTCAAAGTTACAAGAGGTGGTACATATGAATCTTTGTCAATTGATATGCTAATACATCAAGGTAATGTGCATACATCAAGTATGTAGGCTTGGGCTTAATTGCACCAAAATCTCCGGCTCAAGCCTAACATGCTTAACTTTGCTCCATCTAATGCTTTAGTGAGTAAATCTGCACATTGCAAATGAGTTGACACATATGCTAAATGAGTGTCCTTGCTTAGAAATTTCTCTCTCACATAATGATAATGCACTTCAATGTGCTTAGTCTTGGCATGGTACACAGGATTAGCAGCCAAATGAAGTGAGCTGGTATTATCTCCGAATATAGTTGGAGTGTACGAATTTATCTCCAAATCTACATACAATTGCTTAAGCCACATAGCTTCCTGAGTTGCATTGGCCAAACCTCTATATTATGCTTCTATGGAAGATAAGGCCACAGTTGGTTGCTTCCTGGATGACCATGCTATGAGATTTGAACCTACAAAAGATAGATACCTTGAGGTGCTTCTCCTATCATCCTTGGAGCCAGCACAATCTATATCAAAGTATAACTTTATATCTATGTTAGATGTGAAGGGATAGAATAACACTTCATTCATTGTACCCTTTAAGTACTTAAGCACCCTTGCAGCTTCCATGTGTGGCTTCCTTGGTATATGCATGAATTGACTTAATGTACTCACAACATATGCAATATCCACTCTTGTCAAGGTAGCGTAATTAAGACTACCTACAAGTTGTTGATATCCTGCAATATCATCAAGTGGTTCACCTTCATGTGAACTTAGCTTATGATTGATCTCCATAGGAATAACTGCATCTTTAGTGTTCTCCATTTTAAACTTATAATTTATATACTTCCTTTGTGTGATGAATATATCTGAATTTGTATATACAAGTTCTAAGCCAACGAAATAAGTCAGCAACCCTAGATCACTGATTTTGAATTCATTCATCAATTGAGCCTTGACCTGCTTGATACCTTCAGAGTCATTACCTATAATAACGATATCATCTACATAGACACACAAATAGATGATTTCTTATTTGTTCTTATTCACAAACAAAGAAGAATCTACCTTGCTTGCTACAAAACCTTGATCCTGCAAATAGGTAACAAATCTATGGTTCCTAGCTCTAGGACCTTACTTGAGACCATAGAATGCTTTTCTAAGCTTGCATACAGAACCTGCTTTTTCTTCATCTTCAAAACTTGATGGTTGTGCCATATACACCTCTTCTAATATTCAGCCATTCAAAAAGGCATTCTTGACATCTAACTGATATAAATTCCAATTTTTGGATGCAACAAGACTTACCAATACCCTGATTGTTGGCATTTTTTCCATAGGAGAAAATGTTTCTTTATAGTCTACTCCATGTGTTTGGGCAAATCCCTTTGCCACTAGCCTTGCATTGTACCTATTTATTGAACCATCAAAGTTCTTTTTAACTTCATATTACCTTCATATCTGGTTTCTTAGGAACTAGGTCCCAAGTGTGATTCTCTTGCAATGCGTCCATTTCTTCTTACATAGCATCTATCCACTCTTTCTTCTTCTTGGACTCTTCAAATGAAGTAGGCTCCTCTGTCAGAGTCTTTAGTGATGTATATAAAGTGCTTTGTGACTAAGGATGTATCATATCCATACCTTATAGGCTTCTTACTTTCTCTTTGTGACCTTCTTAAAGCTTGATTCGAAGACTCGGGTAGATCCTCTAATTGCTTGTGTTTGCACTTGGCTCTTGATTTCCAAGCTTTGAAATCCGCATGCTCCTCATCTTCTGAGTTGATGTCTTCTGCTTGGTGTTGGTCTTCTTGAGTTAGGGTTGGAAATCATTTTCCTAGTCATATGGTAGTTTAACTTTCCTGCAACCATCTTCAAACCAAGAGTTATTCTCATCAAAGACTACATCCCTAATAACTATGAATGCCTTGTTGGTGGGATTACAAAGTCTATAGCCCTTTTGATTTTGATCATACCCAATGAAGACTCACTTCTCAGCCTTAGGGTCAAATTTCCCTCTGATTTGTGATGGGATGTGTGCATAGGCAATGCACCCAAATATCTTGCCATAGAAACCTGCTAACCAAATAAGTAGCCATAGAAATAGCCTCTGCCAACCAATAATTAGGTAATTTTTTCTCATTTAACATAGACCTAGCTGCCTCAACATTTAACCTGCTACTTCTTTCTGACACTCCATTCAATTCAGGAGTATACCTGGTTGTCACTTCCCTATTTATGCCTCTCTCTTGTAGGAATAGATCAAACTCATGTGAGAATTACTCACCACCTCCATTAGACCTGAGTCTCTTCAAGTTTCTCCCTATTTGGTTTTCCACTAATGCCAAGTATTTCTTAAAACATGTAAACACCTCATCCTTATGCTTCATAAAATAGAGAATTGTCCACCTACTCTAATCATCAATAAAAGAAACATAATACCTTGATCTTGAGATGGATGTATCTTTGCTAGGACCCCACACATCAATGTGTACAAGCTCCAAATAATCTTCATGGATGTACCCTTTCCTGTTAAATGGTTTCCTATGAGCTTTGCCAAATTGGCAAGCTCCATATTTATGGATCATATGCTGCTTGGTCACATTAGGAATTCCAAGCACACTTTGGTCCCTACAAATTTTTATTAGAGTTCTCTCTCCAATGTGCCCTAGCTTCTTGTGCCATATTTCCAACTCAGTTAGGGTTTGGTTTCTATAACTAAATAGTGTTGTGTTCCTTGTGTCTTCAATTTCAAAAGTAAAAAATCTACCTGTCTTCTCACCTTTGACTATTATTTGAATCCTTTTTGGGGGTCTTCCACATATGCTCCATGCTTTGTGAACCTGACTTGTAGACCTTTCTCTACTATTTTCCCAACACTAATGAAATTTTTGGTTATGGTAGGTACATACAAAACTTTGCTTAGAAGGTTCATACTACCATCTCATGTCTTAAAATTTCCAATTTGCTTGATTGAATGCTTGGTGTCATCACTTGTTTGTACCTCATGCTTTCCCTTTGGTTCCTCTAGGTCAAATAAGAGTGCTACATTTCCTGGCACATGATTTGAACAACCTGAGTCAATGTAAAAGAGATGCTCATCATCTTTACCTTGCTTGGATGTCATGTTCATAATGAGCAGAGAATCCTCTTGATTTTCAATGTAGTTATTGAAGTCCCTCCTTCTTCTAAAGCCTCCTTGATAGTTGTTGTTGTTGTAGCCTTGATTGTAGTTGTGGTTGTAGTTGCATCCACCATTGTTGTATGTGCCTCTTGTTTGACCATAGCCTCCTCTATGGAAGTCGCTTCCCCTTTGGTTCCTTGTATTTTTGTAACATTCTTTAGTAGTGTGGTTGTTGAGACCACATATGTTGCATGGTGGGTTGTTGTAGGGTCTCCCCCTACCTTGCTTACCTCCTCTACCCCTACCTCTAGTACCTGTTCCTCTTCCTGCATAATTGGCTGGAGGGGTACTAGCCTCTTCATCCTATTTATTACTTTTACCTTTATCCTTTGCTTTATTCTTATCTGTATAGAGGCAGAAGATTGGTTACCTCTTGAGTTATCACCATTTCTGTTGAGCTTTGGTTCATGGATGAAGAGTTGTCCCATCAACGTGTTGAGATCAGGCATCTACATATCCATGTAGAGATCCATCGTAGTGGTGAGGGATTCCTACTTATCATCAACTTTAATCCCATCGATGATCTGCCTCAATATGTGGTCTTCCTCTGTCTCCTCTCCAATACTTGCAAGTTGGTCTGCAACATCCTTCATTTTGGTTACATAGTTGGCTACTCCTTGCTTTGATTGCTTCTTGAGGGTTGTGAATTCCATCCACAACTGATTCTTCCTAGCTCTTGTGTTGGAGGAGAAGTATGATGAAAGCACTTCTCAAGTCTCTTGGGATGTTTTATAGTTTCTAACAGAGGTAACAAGAAATCACAGATTGAGTTTAGTAAGTATGACCTTGCAAGAGCATCCTTTGCACACCATGTGGTTAACTTCTCTTGCTCTTACCTTGTTGGTTGATTCTTGCCCCTAAGAGTTGGCATGTCTTCATCTCCTGAGATGTATCCATACAAGCATCTTCCTTCGAGGTATGCTTGCATCCTTAGAGACCATGCTGAATAGTTGTTCTTGTCCAATTTGTCAATGAAGGATAGAAAACCATCTCCCATCTTTATTGAACTTGCTCTTATACCACTGTTGGGAGACGTGGGGATAATCACAAGAGATGAGATGGTGTAGATAAATCCTACTTCACACCTGCTATAATTGATGGTTGGAGAGTGTGGTGAACCTCCTTAGCTAGCTTATAATCATAAATGATCATGTATATTTCTTTGATGCACAAATGATAGGATCAAAACATATAGGTAGGCATATGATTCAATGCACAAAACTTACTATTTTAGTTGAGACACCTCCTCAATGTTTCACTTAAGTCTCTATGTACAGTAGCAATGAGCAAAATTCCTTTTGGGGAACTTTAACTAGCTTAATGAGTTACCATTCATGAGTGGAATCATCTAAAATGATGAATCATGTACAAAGAGTTATGTTTAGCAAGTAGAGCAACACTCCCGACTTTTTTGGGCATACATAGTCACAGACCTCTCCGTACTCTTTCATTAATATCTGAAGATTGAGTGAACCAATGTAAATGAATTTTTGTATGAGAAAAGTAGAAAGTATGTTGAAGATGTCATGCTTTGAATCATGCAAAGAAATGCACTATACAGTGAGAACCAACTGAGACAAAATCCCTGTTCCTATAGAGTGTGACTGAGATAAGAGAGTAGGAAGTAATGAACATGTATAGATTAACTCATGTATAATTACAAGATCATTGGCAATAATGCATTGCTCAATGAGTGTAGGATGAGAGAGCTATAGCATGAGATACTCTTCACTATGAAGGAACAAAGGAATGATCTCACAAACTCGATATTACATGCGGGCTTTTTAGTCCATCTACTATAGCATTTGTTGGAGCCTAGCATTTGAATTCAAATTCAAATGCTCACCTAAAAGTGATCCTAAAGTATAGGACTGATTATCTTTTGATTTTAGCTACCAAGTGGATACAAATTAGATGCTTCCTAACGCCTCATGATTTTGCTTCACTTTAACTAAGAGCAATTATACTCAAAGTTACAAGAGGTAGTACATATGAAGCTTTGTCAATTGATATGATAATACATCAAGGTAATATGCATACATCAAGCATGTAGGCTTGGGCTTAATTGCACCAATATGAAGGACTCCAATTTTTAATTAGCCTTGATGCCATTTATGATCTCTCTTAGTATCTGCTCCTCTTCTGTTTCTTCTCCAATGCTCCCAAGTTGGTTAGCTACATGCTTCATCTTGCTCACATAGTCATCTACACTTTGCTTTGGTTGATTCTTCAAGGTTGTGAACTCCATCCAAAGTTGGTTCTTCCTAGCTCTTGTATTTGATGAGAAGTGTGATGAAAGTACTTCCCAAGTCTCTTGGGAGGTCTTACAATTCCTAATGTGAGGTAATAAGAAATTAGATATTGAGTTAAGTATATAAGACCGTGCTAGAGCATCCTTTGCACACCATGTAGATAGTCTTTCTTGATCTTCTCTTGTGCACAATGTGAGGGTAGTGATGGAGCTATAGAATGAGCTCACTTAAACACTAAAGATCCCTCTCAAATGATCTCCAAATGGGGTTCAATCACGCAAGATGTTGATCTATCTTTTATAGCTAGAGTTGGAGCCACTTTTTGAATTTCGATTTCAAACTCTTACCATAAAGTGAATCCTAAACTTTAAGACTTGCTTCCTCATCAATCACCTACTAAATGATTCATGATTTGATTCCTTCTAACTCCACGTGAGAGTAAGTGCTATGCACTTTTACTTGGATAAAAGTAAATGCCTTTTACAAGAGAGTGGTCATGTGTGACTTCAAATGACTATATGAAGTGAATACTAATTGTCCAAGTATGTAGGCTTGGACCCATTTGCACCAACAACTACTATAGGCAACTCCCGAGCCTCATGTTCTAAAACCAGAAGAACATTGTCATGTTCTAAAACTAGAAGAACATGTCTCATCTCTGTGGTGGCATCCCCCCAAATGATTCAAAGCACTATCACACTTAGCACTTTGATAAACTAGTCTAAGTAAAAAGTAGTTAATGAATAATAAGGGTGTATCTAAAACCATTCTTGAAGAATTCACCATTTTTACTACATGTTGAGGATTTATTCACTCAATAGAATACTTTTGGACTATCATTAAACAACATAGCTTTAAGGTGGTTTCAATCCTAACACCAAGGAAATTTCAAGGATATAAACCAATTGTTAAATACATTTTGTAACGGAGTTCTCCAACAGTGGCATCAAGCACAATACTTCTTTGTTAATTCATAGCTTTAAGCAGACCCCTCAGGAAACTATGAGATTAGCAGGGCATAGGTTTAGACAATATGTAGAAAGGTGCCCTATCCTAGAGCTACCTACTCAAGCTAAGAAATTTTCCTTGTTTCTAGATGGCTTAGTGAGGGCAAAGCTATGATCACATGTCCATCTAAAATAACCCCAAACCATAGAGCAAGGCATGCAAATGTGCATTAATATTGAGGACAACTTGGGGTAGTGGTAGATACTCGAAGCGAATTTCCTATAATGGATAAATTGACTTTTACACAAGTGTATTTTGATATAATCAGATCATTAAAGGATAAATGTAAAGAAGATCCAAGCTAAAACCATGCTTCATAGGGTATTGTTCATAGATCAAGATAACCTAAGAAAACCTTGACTAAGTGGTATAAGAACTAATTAATCCAGGATAAGAACTTATTGTAAAAAAAAAGGTTTATGTACCAACTAGACTAGAAATTAAACCATAATGTTTTCTTGAATGTGTAGAATCCTTGATGTGTCACTTTATGAAAATGGATTTTAGCCGCAAAGCCAAAGTTATTGGAATCTAGTAAAAATGGCTCTAACCAGAGCAACTAAATGTGTTTTGGTGTTAAATAGGTTTTGATGTCCTTCGGTACTTTTAGTCGCCAGACGATTTTATAGTCTTTTAGTGTTCTCTAGTGTTTAGATACTCTGGTGTTTTGGTGGTCTAAAGACTCAATCTTCTCGAGAGTTCAATCTTTTAGTTTTTCCCTCTTTCTTTCTAAGAGACTTTGATGGTTCTCGAGTTTGTGGAAAATCTCCTTTGGCTCACTGTTTTACAACCATTTGACATTCTTTGTGAATGTGATGGAAATAAACCATTGCCCAATTGATCAGTTCTTGGGAAACCATGTCAATAACAAAATACATAGGGTGTGAAATACCATAATTTTTCTTTTGGAGGTTAATGGTGATGACAAGGAATTGGAGAGCATGGCACTCCGGAGGTGGGTGGCACATAATGGCATATTCATTGATGGGTTTTTGGGATAAGAGAGTATTCATGGTATCTAGAGATAATTGGGCGACCTCGATATGGCCTTTGTTAGTCAAACAGAGACGAGAAAACAATGTTTACCATGATGTAAGTCATAAAAAACGACTCTATAACAGGCCACAAAGTGATAGAGGTGGAACAATAAGCTATGGCCCAAGCAAGGGTGATGGAGAGGGAGTGTGCTGGCACTGTGTGCCACATCAGTTGGGCAAAAGGGAGCAAGCCACATACTTGGAAGTACTTGGCAAGCTTAGGAGACATACTATTGATGAACCCAACAAGATGTAGTAGGGGCTTCATCGTTGCTAGGCACACACTACTCACAAAAAGGCAAACACACAAATACACAGAAAGCACAAGTCATGCACATAGGACACACACTAAAGGAAAGAAATAAAACTTTGAAGATTAAATAGACATGGCAAGAACGATGATGATGGAAAAAATGCAATCCACCATAATGGTAATAAACATAGAGAATATCTGGCTGCCAACCAACCAAAATGTGCATGGAGGGGAAAATGAACATGTTACATGGAGAACGGGTGTCGTTAAAGGGCTACTAGCATCAAGATACCTTAAAGGGAGTGCAAAAAGGTATGAAATGAGATCCATTAAAAGAGCTACAAAAATGTCATGTGACCAAACTAGTCAACAAGTGTTGCAATACGGTAAGGGCCAAATGAGTGGGTGTAAAATTTTTCAGCTTTTTGGTCCGTGTTAGATGATTATATGAACTGTCGCGCTTGAAATACTAGCACAAAATAAAACATACTAAACTTATGAACAATATTAACTTCAAAACAATATTACATGATAGGTGGACAAAAGGGTGCAACTTGGATCCATTCACTAGATTGGTAATTAGTTCTCCAATCAGAGTCTCTAAATGTGATGTTGCTAGACCCAACTTTGCTGAAATGTGATATGGTTTGAACCACCAAAGCTTAAACTTTCCTACTGCTCTGTCAGACTTGGAATTGTAAAACAGAACTAATTCTCCTATTTCAAATGTAGGGGTTCGTAAGAAGCGATTATGCATGTAGGCTTGATGGAGTTCAAATTCTTGCATCAACAGGAAGCTTTCAAAGCGGTGTTCATCGAGTGAACATAGATCATCAAGCTGCGAATAAAAAGATTCAATAGGCAATAATTTCTTGTCAATTGCAATCAAAGACTCGTCACTATCAATT
The DNA here is from genome assembly GCA_020310875.1 of Ceratopteris richardii. Taxonomy (NCBI): domain Eukaryota; kingdom Viridiplantae; phylum Streptophyta; class Polypodiopsida; order Polypodiales; family Pteridaceae; genus Ceratopteris; species Ceratopteris richardii. The sequence continues at coordinate 126,849,455 of CM035438.1, forward strand.
CCATAGGGCCAATGGCTTTGAGTCCATAAGCAAGCTTAAAAGGGATATACCCAGTAGATACTTTTTATGTCATATGATAGGCACATAGGCAACAAGGGAGCAATTGATCCCACCATTCAGGACAATATGTGATCAGTTTCTTAAGCATAGTAAGTAGAGTTTTATTCGTACTTTTGACCAAAACATTGGCATGAAGATAGTATGGAGTACTGTATTTATGAATGATATGGAAAGAATGTGTCAAAGCCTGAATTAAGGTATTGGAAAAATGTGTGTCAAAAACAATTTCCAATGGTACACCGAACCGAGGAAAGATATCATGGGTGAAGCATTTGGCAATGACTTTAGTTATAGTAGAATGAATAGCCTAGCCCTTAGACCATCTAGTGGCATAGTTGGTACGAGTTAATATATACCGATTAGCTATGTCGGTGGAGTGATAGGCCTCACAAAGTCTAAGCCCCACTTCTAGAAGGGTTCGAATGATAATATGGGATATAGAGGAAAGTAGTGCCGATGTAGTGGTTAACCAATGCATTGGCAAGCATCACACTATTTGACATAAGCCTAAATATCTCTTTGCATAGTGGGCGACCACAATCCGCTCTTTAAAATCTTTCTATAGGTGAGATCCACAAAGAAATTACCACCAAAGGGTGTAGAGTGAGCCATGACAATCACAAACTGCACTTCATGTGACAATCACAATGATGTGAAAATGTCTACCATAGAGAGCTAACTTTTGCCGAGCCATAGTCAAAATAGAACCGGGTGGATAGCTTATGGTGAGGAAGATCATTAGCATATCATAATATGAATCGGCGACGATCAAGGGAATTAACGAAGAATTGGAATTTATAGTCATATAGATGGTAAGTGAAGAATCATCAATGCCTACTGGAGCATCAAACTCTTGTAAACGTAAGACCCAACGAGCAAAGCGACCTCCCAAATTCTATTGCTAGAATAAATACATTAAAACATAATGGTCCACATGAAAAGTAAAGTTACGACCCAGTAGGTAGTGCCGAAGCTTTTTAATGGGATAAATCAAACCCAAACATTCTCACTCAGTGATTAAGTAATTCCTTTGGTAGGAGATAAACATCAACTAGCATCATAAATTAGACGATATAACTTGTCATGTTGTTGCATTAAGATGCTTCCAATGGTAGTATTAAAAGAAATGTCGAGAAGCCATAGTTGTAAGTTGGGTGAGGGTAATGGTCAGATGGGCCAGCCACTGAAGATGATGACCATGCCAATGAGTTTTGCCCAAAAAATGCATATCTTCCTTAGGAGTTTTGGTGGTGGAGCATGCAAGATGACTTGTACTTTGTTAGGGTCAACCTGTATACCTTGTTTTGAAATGATATGTCTCTGAAGTTTGCCAGATGAGATGGAAAAGATAGATTTATGAGGATTCATACATAGGCGGCACTCCCTACACTTAAGAAAACAACAATGAAGGTGCTATAAGTGAGAAATAGTGTCACTAGACAAGAAAAATCCGTTGTTATAGGCTCTCATAAAAGTGTTCAGGTAAGGGGAAAATATTTCCTACATGCATCATTGAAAGGTACTAGGTGCATTACATGGCCCGAACCACATAACCATGCATGCATAAACCCCCCAATCAGTGATAAATGCAGTCTTGGGTATATTAGCCTCAACTGTCTTGACTTGATGATAGCCACTATATCCATCTAGGAATGAATACATTTCTAGTCCAATGATGTCATCTAACATAGTGTCTAGGAATGGTAACAAGAATGGTTTAGGGATAGTTGCTGCACTCAGTTTCCTATAGTCTACACAGATATAGAGTTGTTTATTCTTTTTGGGTACAATAACAATTGTTCAGATCCACTCGCCATGTTCTACTAGAACAATGAACCCAACCTGGATTAATCTATCTAACTCTTCCTTTACTTGTTAAGCATAATTGGGGTTCATCCTATAACTTTGCTGCTTCATCGAATGAGCATCCGATTTTACTACAACTGGGTGCTGATAGATCCTACGATATAAGCATTGCATATCTCTGTAGCCCCATGCAAAAATATATGTAAACTCCTTTAAAAGAGTCAAAAGGTCACATTAAAAGGTAGTATCTAGGTTGGCTTTTATTTTGACAGGTTGTGGATTGGTTTTGTCTCCAAGATGACAAGTCAGCTATTGATCTTTCGGTACATAAAATTAACATGCATTTTTTGGGGTCACTCTCTGAATGAAAGGGATGCTTAAACTCCATGGAATCTACTAGTTTCTTGGCCTTGTTTATAGATTCACCCCCAAGAGCTTGTACCACACAAGTTTTTGGGGACCATTGGTCTAGCACCTTTTGTAAATCCACAAACCCAAGGGAGAGTAAGTCATGGTTAGTGGTTAGAAAAGCTTCTTCTTCATCATTATAGCCCATCCAACATGTGGGTAGGCTCAACTACATAGGGATGTGCATGAATTTTACATGGTTTGATGTCATCCAATGGGACACTATATTTACGATGATTGCATAAAAATGAGTTCATGAGACAACCAATCTTGGAGGAATTTGGCCTGCTTGAGCCAAGGTTGACCAAGTAGAAGATTATAATCAAGTTTGGATTCACCAAGATCCATGACTACAAAGGTCATATTAAACACCACTCCTTGTAGTGTAATAGGAATTTAATGCAATAGACCCACCGGATGAACCCCTGATTTTTCATCCATTCATACAAAGAGATTAACTAGTTTTATATGATTCCATCCTAACTTTTTACATAAGAACTGTTAGCAGCGGACAAGGGACTGAAGGACTAACGAGGCATGGCAGTCAGGGAAGAGAGTCAGAAGGGAGAGAAGGCACAAGCAGACAAGGGAGTCAACGAAGATCTGGCAAATAGGCCAATAATTTTCTTCAGGAAGAAGTACGTATGAGCATTCACGCAGATTTAGCACTAAGGCAACCTTAATTTTTCAAAACCTCTACACCGATTAAAAGTGATTCTCATCACTAAACACCATTGTAAATACCATTTCATCTTTTTGTAGCTCCATTTTGTGCAAGCCAAGGAGTCCTTGAGCTTGAGGAGCTTTAGAAGTATCTACCTGCCAATTTTCGTATTTTTTAGATCTCGTTTGAGCCCTCAAATAAGCCCTGGAACCTAATTTTTAACTAGGCCGGACACTAGGTCTGGACAGGGCCAAAACCTAGTAAAAAACTATAAAAAGAGCTAGAGAGCTCATTTTTGAGGTTAGATTGTAATTGAAACGAACTTGTAAGAGCTTTTTGAAAGTAATCTAAGAACTCCGTTGCTTCTCACTCTTTGTCTTGCCGTGTGTGCGCGCGTGTGTGTATGTGTGTGCATGTTTGTGTGCTTCTCACTCACGCACTTGTGCTTCCACTTGCTCGAGGTCTTCATACCATCCTCACGTCTTCCCGGATTGACATTAAAGGAGGTGCTACTCATCACTGAGCTACACCAAATTTTGGCGCCGTTGCCGGGGATCGAGCTTTGAGGACGAGCGTGTGATGGTAAGACGTAGAGTTGACGCGTTGGAGTTGTAGGTATTTTCTTCACTTTCATCTATCTTCTTGTTTTTTCTTCACCATCTTTATCGCCATCATCATCTTCACCATCTCCCACCTCCATCTCCATCATCGCGAAAATCTTCAGTTTGATCATATCACCATCTCCACCTCATTTCCTTCATTCTACTTGTGAGAGAGAGCGAGAGAGCGATATTGCGTGCACTGTTTTTTGCATGTTTATTGAGTTTCTTGCAGGTATCATCATCATCATCCCCCCCAGCTTCCTGCGCAGGTACGAAACTTGTCGAAACTGTCTCGCGGTCGCAGGCTTCTGTCGATCGCGACTGACAGAAATTTTTGGTTTTTCACAAAATTGAGTGCACCACTAGAACAAGCACAAGGAGCACATCCTAAAACACTAAAAACAGTAGAAAAATTCCGAGGTTTTCTGTCAATCGCGACCGACAGCCTCTGTCAATCGCGACCGACAGACCCTGTCAATCGCGACCGATAGACCCTGTCAATCGCGACCGATAGACCCTGTCAATCGCGACCGACAGACCCTCTCAATCGTGACCGACAGACCTCGCGACCGACAGACTGCCACGTAGGACCCTGTCAATCGCGATTGATACCGTCGATCGCGATCGACAGCCACGACCAACACCTCTGTCAGTCGCGATTGACACCGTCGATCGCGACCGACTGAAATTCAATGATTGACTGATTTTTACGCGTAGCCACGTGTCCATCGCGACTGATAGGCCCCCGATTGACTGAAATTTCGGCGAAAAATTCGGAAAACGTGTCGATCGCGATTGATACCGTCGATCGCGATTGACAGCCACGATCGACATTGTCGATCGCGATTGACACTGTCGATCGCGACTGACAGCCCCGACGGACACCTCTGTCAATCGCGATTGACAGACCTGTCGATCGCGATTGACAGGCTTTTCGGCCAAAAATTAGGGTTTGGTTTTTGTTCAAAATTGGGATAACTTTGGGGCAAAATAGTCAATCCATTAGCACTTTGGAGGTTCCTACACTTGAGATTTGGGAGAAAATCCTAGGATCCGTCTGCCAGATTGAATCCTGTCCTAACCCCCTAAACCCTGAACAGTCATAACTTCTTCATACGAAATCAAATTTTTGAGCTCTAGGGCTTGTTGCAAAGCTCGTGGCATCTACTACACGCCCTCAACTGTTTTTTATAAAGATAATGCGTTGATTTTCAGATAGGGTATTTTGAAGTTGACCATATCCAGGGGGATCAAAGTCAGGGGTCTTTAGAATTGTTTTCTTAAAAAATCACTATGCAAGTTTGTGTTGGTGCTACAGGAATGAAAATACTTGGTTCTGTCTTTGGAATTTAAATTTTTAAGCTAACTTTGGAACTTTTACAGATCCTTTGAGAGCATCGCAAGGCGTTCTAAGCAAGTGTAAGTGTAAGCTTGGGAACACACTTCCTGGGCACTCAAGGGCAACCAAGCAGGAAACAAAAGGTTGGGAACTTTTAACCCCTCTGTCAATTCATAGTTTAGGCTAAGAACGACGAGAGGTAGGAGTAAGTCAGGGCGACGATAGGCAGGTATCAAGTTGAAGACTACCTAAAAAAACTCAAGTCCAAGCTAAAAACCTAATCTCTGTACTGTCGATAACATAAAGGAAAAGAACCTAACGTGGAACGATCAACCCGAAAGCACGAAGAACATTCAAGTATTCCTGACGACGTAAAATCAGACAAGACTGTAAACACGAGAAATAAATAAAAAGAATCAAGTGACTAATATAAAGTAACCAGCAACGAGGTTGTACTCTGGGCAAAGAATTGGGCTACTTAGATAGGCATATGAACCTTAGATCAGGACGACATCTTGTAAGGGAGAGACAAAGCCTTAGGTCTTTAGAGGCTAGTGTTAACCACACTGCTAGGTCTTGGGCCCAGCAGTTGAGCCACCACTCGTACTACCCTAGCTCTGAGACCAGTGAGTCAGAGATGTCTCAAGGCATGGACAGACCTACGGGAAGTTCAGGAGTGCCTTACTTGTACAGGGTAGAAGGCCCTTACAAAACACAGCTGGAATACCTTAGGACCAACCGATTAGGTGCTAGCATCTATGAGGACGGCTTAGGAAGATCTGTGGTACAGATTAAGAATCCTGATCAATCCATTGGACTAGAGCACCCAGCAGTCAAATTTGAAAACGGTGCATACCTAGACAAGGAAGGAACCATATACGTAGTCACCAGTCACCCAGATAGGACAGAAGAATTTGGAAATGTAATCCCCGAAGCAAACGTAGGTGACCTGGAGCAAGGAAACATGGGTGCAGAGCCTGGAACCCCTCGAGGGAAATCTGTCCTTACAAGGATTATCACACCAGAGTGGATTCCCCAAGATAATAAGAGCATAGATCTTCTTCTGAACCGAGAGACTGAAGAAGTCTTTTGGAGATATAAATCTGATCGGCCATTTGATATAGGAACAATCATGATCTATGAGTTTAAGGATCCTGATAGCCCAGGTAGAGTGACCTACTTAGATCATGCTTCGGAGAGGATCTTCGTGGTGACAGAAAATGATAGGCATGCTTACACTTGGAAGGGTGAATTCATTTTTTCCCAACCAAGATCGAATGTATCCTATGGTCACCCTGGAGCTGGAACATCCCAAGCTCATGGAACTCAAAGAGACAGAAGTAGAGATAGACCAGAAGTAAGCTTTGCCAACCCCGTGGGCAGAGAAAGAACGAGGACGGAGACGAATAGAGTAGAACCAGAGATACTTAGGGCTCACCGGAATCAGAGCAATGTGGATGGATTCCCTCTGCCGAGACCTAGAGAGCACACAAGAACTCTGAGACCGACCCAGCTAGTTAAGTCCATGAAGAATTACTTTGATGGCACAGGAGATCCCTATGATCATGTGGCAGAGTTCAAGCAAGTCTTGAGAGCTGAACAAGTGGAGGATCTATTCACGCAGTACAATGCCTTCGGTCTAACCCTTAGGAACAGAGCACTTACATGGTTTCAGCCATTGGATGAGCGACAGTTCAGGAGCATAGACCAACTCCTAGAGGCTTTCATCGTAGAGTTCTCTAAGAGTGGCATAAGACACAATACCTCCTCACTGATTCACAGCTTCAAGCAAACTCCTCAAGAGACCGTGAGACTTGCAGGAAGAAGATTTAGGCAATATCTTGAAAGATGCCCTATTTCGGAGCTACCTACACCAGCTAAACAAGTAGCCTTATTCTTGGATGGATTGCTGAGTACGAAATTAAGATCCTATGTGTATCTGAAAGACCCTAAGACTATAGAAGAGTGTGTACGCATGTGCATTGACATTGAAGATAACCTAGGGGAAGAACTAGAGCTTTCCAAAATCTACAAAGATTCAGATAGTGCTTCTAGTCACTCTTCCACGCAAACCACATCAATTGAGGAACTCGCAGAGAAAGTGGCCCAAAAACTAGGCGTCTCTAGCAAACAAATTCCAAGGTTTGCCCCTGTGAAAAGGTGCTATACGTGTGGTGGTGACCACATGGCGAATGTCTGCCCCATTATGGCTCAGCCCCAAGTAAATCCTAGTAGCCAGTACTGCACCATAGAACGGAGATACACCAATCACACCGCACAAGATTGCCCATACAACAAGCAGGCAGTTAGGCAACCCTACCCTCAACCATACCCGCAGCAAGGAAGATACCAGAACCAGTACCCTCCCCAGCCATATGGCAGGCCACAACAAAATTATCAACCACAATACCAAAACCAACAAAGACCTCAGCCAGTGTTAGCTCAACAACCCCCTGCCCCAGCTAATGTGATTCCGGTAAAGTATGCTGTTGCAGAAGAAAACCTGAATAGAGCTATAGTCCCTGTGACACCCTTGATTTCTGAAAGTGACCCGAGTGACCATAGCTTTGATTCTACACATGTTGATAGTCCCCAGGCGTACTACATGCAGTCTCCTGAACATGGTGAGTCCTATTATAGTGAAGAGCCAAATGAATCTAGTTGGGAATCGGATTACGCAAATGTCATGTACGCAAACCCCAACCCTAGGCCTCAACCTAGGCAGGTAAGACCTCCATTCCCAAGAGGACCGTGCTACAGATGCCAAGGAGATCACTTCATTCGTGATTGCCCTTTACCTCCACCTACACAACCCCAGTCAGTGACGATCCAAGGCTTTTGCCAAGATTGTGGAAAAGAGCATCTCTTACGAGATTGCCCAAAGAACCCCAATAATATGCCAAAAATCACGCCTATCAATGTTATTGGATTAGTTGTTGTTGGAAGCAGTCAGAGGCACAGATGACGTGGAAGCATGTAAAGACGGAGCAGGGAGCCAGTCGGATCATTTTTTCAAACAAATATGTTTTTATTACCTCTTCAAACATCCAACAGTGATTTTCATCACTCTTGTAACATATGTAATATAGACAAAATCCCATTTTCTAATTCATAGCTCCATTTTGTGCAAGCCGAGGAGTCCTCGAGCTTGAGGAGCTTAGGTAGAATGCGCGTACCAATTTTCGTTATTTTTAGACATCGTTTACCCTTCCAAATAGCCTCTAGGACCTATTTTTTAACTATGCCGGTCACTAGATGTGAACCCGGTCAAAACTAGTCTAGAAACTATAAAAAGAGCTAGAGAGCTCATTTTTGAGGTTGGTTCATGTTGGCAAGTGTGAGCTTAGAGATAGTTTGAGCTTGTAATAGTGTTCTTGAGTAATAGAGCTAATTTCCCACCTTCCATTGTGTCTTGCTTGTCTCTTCGTAGTGTGTGTGCATGTGTGTGTGCATTTCTATGCTTCTCACCTTCACTTTCACTTCATCTCACATTCACGATCTTCATATCACTCCTATCTCTTCCGCGGATTGACATTAAGGAGGTGAAGCTTCTTAACGTGGTTCTCACCATTGTGCTAGAGCAACACCAAATTTGGCGCCGTTGCCGGGGATCGAGTCTAGGACGAATGTGTGATGGTAAGAGTATAGCAAGAAGTGGCGTTGGAAGGTAAAAATTTCAGTTTTTGTTGTTGTTTATACTTAGTTTTTAGTGTTTTTCACCTCCCCCACACTCCATCTTCATCATCGCATCATCATCTTCATCTCCAAAAAAATCAAAAAATTCACCATATCCACCCATTCACCTCATTTCCCCTCATTTGTGCATGCGAGAGAGCGAGAGAGAACTTTTGTGCTTGTGTGTGCTTGTGTTTTCTTGAGTTTTCTTGCAGGTACAGAGCTCCAGAGCATCAGGAAAGCCTGGAAAAGGTAAAATTTTACCCTCTGTCAAAGATCTGCCGAGTGTGGCGGACCATCGCGATGGTCTGCAACCTTCGGAATTCGAGGTAGGCGACCACACCACGAGGTAGGCGACCCTTGCGTATCTACAAATCCACAGGCGCATCTCAAAAATTCACACTTTGGTGGACCATCGCGATTGGCTCAGACCATCGCGATTGTGTCGCACCATCGCGATAGGCTCACGCCATCGCGATGGCTCGGCCGGACCATCGCGACGGTCCACTTGGACCATCGCGATTGTTCAGCTGACCTCGGGCCATCGCGATTGGCTCATGCCATCGCCACGACGGTGCCACGTGTCAAGATAGACCATCGCGACGGTTCATTTTTTCGGACCATCGCGACAGCCCAGAATCGGACCATCGCGATTGGCTCATGCCATCGCAATTGTGACCATCGCGACGGTTCACTTCGGACCATCGCGATTGTCCACCTTTGACCGTTGACCCACGCCATCGCGATTGTCCGCCTGATCACGCCATCGCGACGGTTCGACCTCACGCCATCGCGATCGTTCACTTCGGGCCATCGCGACGGTTCACCTTTTCGCACCATCGCGACAGTCCAAATTCCACGCCATCGCGACGGTTCACTTCGGACCATCGCGATTGTCCACCTTTGACCGTTGACCCACGCCATCGCGATTGTCCGCTGATCACGCCATCGCGACGGTTCGACCTCACGCCATCGCGACCGTTCACTTCGGGCCATCGCGACGGTTCACCTTTTCGCACCATCGCGACTGTCCAAATTCCACGCCATCGCGACGGTTCACTTCGGACCATCGCGATTGTCCACCTTTGACCGTTGACCCACGCCATCGCGATTGTCCGCCTCATCACGCCATCGCGACGGTTCGACCTCACGCCATCGCGATCGTTCACTTCGGGCCATCGCGACGGTTCACCTTTTCGCACCATCGCGATTGTCCAAATTCCACGCCATCGCGACGGTTCGCTTGGACCATCGCGACGGTCCCAGACCATCGCGATTGTGCACCCCCATCGCAAATTTAGGGTTCCATTTTTTGACCAATTTTGGGGGTATTTTTGAGAAATTTTTGGACCATTAGACTCATAGGAGACCCCTTAGCTCATATTGGAAGGAAAACCTGATTGTCAGTTTTTACCCCCCAGGGCCTGAGCGCTCATAACTTTTTCATCCGAAGTCCGTTTTTTGAGCTTAATAGCTCATTAGAAAGCTCTCGACGAGTACTACGTGACCTCAACTGTTTTTTTTCTTAAAGGATACGTCTATTTTTAGATAAACTATTTTGAGGTTCACCTAGTTTGGAACTAGGAAGCCAGGGGGCAAGCATTGAAAATTTGGGCAAAAGGGAAGGGACTTAAAAGGTGTATGTACTTAAGTGCTTGATCATCCAACTGCGAATTGGTCTAATATTGGATTTTTTCCAGGTCTAGCAAGGGCAATCAAAGACAACCAAGGCAAGGCAGTGAAGGGCATAAAGCTTGGGAAGCGCGGCTTCTTGGGCATCAGAGCAACCAGAAAAGCTGACTCGAGGTTGGAAGATTACTCAACCCCCTCAGTCAATTCTTAGCTTAGGATAAACGTTAGCATTGTGGATTAAGACAATAGGAATGCCTCAAGTTCAAGATACTTAATTCTTTCAAGTCCAAGACTAAAGTAAAGGTGTGACGCGAAAACCTGAAGGAAAGAACATAAGCTTGACGGAACGAGAACTCAAAGTAACACGGAAAGTCGAATTCCTGACGCATACATTAAGACAAGAATCTAAAGAAATTAAAAAAGAATCAAGACAGTAATAACAAAGAACCATTGACGATCTAAGCGTGTACTAAGTGTGCAAGGAAGAAAATTAATGAACCTTAGATCGGGCAAACATATAGGCAAGTCAGACCGACGAAGCCTTAGATCATCAGAGGCAAGTGTAAGAACTACTGCACGATCGTGGGCTCAGCAATTGAATAGCACTTACCCCTACGAGAGTTCAGATACTAGTGATTCAGAAATGGCATTTAGCACAGAAAGACCAGAAGTAGGGTCGAATGTAGCCTATTTAGAAAAACCTGAAGGACCCTATAGAACGCAATTAGAGTTCCTCCGAACCAACCGACTAGGTGCTCGCATCTATGAGGATGGTTTGCGAAGGCAAGTGGTGCAACTGCACAACCCCGATCAACCCATTGGATTGGAACGTCCAGTGGTGAAATTTGAGAGAGACGCTTACATAGACAAAGAAGGAACCATGTACGTCCTAAGTACGCAGCCAAACGATACTAATGAGTTTGGCACAATTCAATTAGAGACGGAAGCGAAATTTCAAGGAAAAGATCCGTTAGAAGAACCTAGAACACCTAGAGGGAAATCCGTATTAACAAGAGTACTCATCCCAGAGTGGATCCCTCAAGATAACAGGAGCATCGAGTTGTTTGTAAATAAAGAGACAGATGAAGCCTTTTGGAGGTACAGAAAGGAACACCCTGGTGAGATAGGCATCATTACAATTTATGAATTCAAGGACCCAGATACACCTGGAAAGGTTGTATACCTGGATGAGACTTCAGAAAGAGTCTTTGTGGTACCTGACCACGCTAGAAACACATATACATGGAGAGGTGAATTGGTATTCCCTCCATCTAGAACGAACATGAATACAAGTCAACAAGGGGCAGGAACATCATCAGCCTTTGGAAATCAAATAGAGGGAAATAAAGAGAGACCGGAAGTAAGCTTCACTCATCCCATAGGGAGAGATAGAACAACCACGAACACTAATAGAGCGGATAGACAAAGAGATCAGGGAATACCGGGTGGTAGAGATGATTTTCCTCTACCTAGACCACGTGAACACGCAAGAGTATTAAGACACACTCAATTAGTAAAATCAATGAAAAATTATTTTGATGGGACAGGAGATCCTTATGACCATGTTGCAGAATTCAAGCAAGTACTAAGAGCAGAACAGGTCGAAGACATGTTCACGCAATACAACGCATTTGGGCTAACGTTAAAGAATACCGCTTTAACTTGGTTCCAACCTTTGCAACAAAGGCAATTTAGAGACATCCATCACTTTTTAGAGTCATTCATCACCGAATTCTCTAAAAGTGGGATTAGACATGACACATCTTCGTTGATTCATAGCTTTAAACAAACCCCTCAGGAAACAGTTAGACTGGCAGGACGTAGGTTTAGACAATATGTTGAACGATGTCCAATGCAAGAGCTACCCTCACAAGCTAAGCAAGTGTCATTGTTTCTAGATGGCTTGTTGAGCTCTAAACTACGCTCCTACGTGTACCTAAAAGAACCCAGAACGCTAGAGGAGTGTGCAAGAATATGTATAGACATTGAGGACAACTTAGGAGACGAGTTGGAACTCTCAAAGGTCTATAAGGACTCAGATTGTTCTTCTCTAGCATCCACAAAATTGTCTAATTCGATAGAAGACCTAGCAGAAAAAGTGGCCCAGAAACTAGGAGTTTCTAGTAAACCGAGGGTGCTAACAAACAAGCGTTGTTATGCCTGTGGTGGTGACCATATGGCAAATGTGTGTCCAAACGCACCACAACCTCAAGCCAACCCTAGTGGCCAATATTGTACGATTGAAAGAAGATACACGAATCATACGGCTCAGGACTGCCCATACAACAAACAAACCGTGAGACAGAACTACCAGCAAGCATACGCACAGCCAGGTAGGTATCAAAGCCAATACAATGCTCAGCCTTATTACTATAGGCCTCCTCAGAACTACCCATACCAGGCTCAACAGAGACCTCAACCTGTCTTAGCTCAGCAGCCACCCCCACCAGCGAATGTCATCTCAGTCAAATATGCTGCTGCAGAAGAGAACCTAAGTAGGGCCTTAGTGCCTTCTTTGTTGGAGTTTATTGATCTCCAAAGTACAGCTAGAAGTAGGTGAAACCCAACAGGACCTAGTTGACTTTTTCACAAACTTGTATGCACAGACCAATTTTCTTGCAGAGCAACTTTCTCTTTACTCACTTGGAATTTTCCAAAACTGTTTCACACACATAAACTAGACTCTAAGAGCTTTCCAACAAGATATAGAACACCTCAAATGGATAAATACACAATGAGCTATGACCTCTGCAATATGCAGCTTTAATGGAGACCTTGAAACAGAGATGAACCTCAGGACACACATCACTTGCAGAGACTACTGCTCTTAACTCAAAACTCCAATGACTTTGAAACTTTCTAAAATAGAAGTAGACTTAAAGAGCTTTCTAACAAGCCAAAGAACACATGATTTGGATACATACACAAGGATATATGACCTCTGCAAGTTTGAGGTTTAATGGAGACCTTCAGCAGGGATAAAAAACAGAGAACACACACTACTTGCAGAGAGTATTGCTCTCAGCTCACACATCCAATGATTATGAAAATTTCCAGGAAGAAAGTAGACAGTAAGAGCTTTCCAATGAGCTATCAAACATGTAATTTGGATATATAATGAGGGAGATACAAGCTCTGCAATCTCTGCATACAAAACTACAGCAGTGTAGAGATACACATATGACTCTCTTGGACATCCCACAAGATCACGACTTTTCTCCTCTTTTTATAGCATGGGAAACTAATCTAAAACCTTCCTAATACATCTAAATTCGTGGTAGACACTTGGATGGAGGTATTACATGACTCAAGTGCTCAAATAAGCAAAGTATTGATGGACTTTGAGAACTAGCCACATCGACCTTCCACTAGGACACCACTGAAGCTCCCTTGTGACTCACTAATTTGACTCACCATGTTCTAGAACTCACGTGGTATTTTTGCTACATTTTATGAATAATATGAGCCTTCTTGAAGTATTTGAAGACTTCCCAAAGGTATTTACATAATTTGAAACTTGTACCCTACATAAAACAAATGTTCGCAACATTCTCCCCCTCAAGTTTCAAAGGGTATTTCCTTCATGCCAAGAATATAGTTGAATCTTTGAAGCTTTGGTCCATCCAAGGATTTGGTGAAGATATCTGCAACTTGATCCTTTGTTCCAACAAAAGAAACCTGCACTTCATTGTTCATGGCCTTCTCTCGAACATAATGATAGTGAACCTCTATATGCTTTGTTCTAGCATGAAAAATAGGATTTGAGGTCATATGAATGCTGCTCAAGTTATCCCCATATATCAGTGGTACATCAACCTGCACATTCAAGTCATGAAACAACTTTTTAAACCACATAACCTCAGTAGTAGCCAATGCTAAACCTCTATACTCAGCCTCTGTAGAAGATAAAGCAACTGTAGGCTGTTTCTTTGAACTCCATGTTAATGTCTTGTTTCCTGCTATTACCACATATCCACTTGTGGATCTTCTGTCATCTTTGCTTCCAGCCCAATCTGCATCACTAAAGACTTTAAGAGTTAGATCAGCATCATGACTATAAAATAATCCTTCATTCATGGTACCTTTCAAATACCTAAGCACTCTTTTTGCTGCATGCATATGAGGTACTCTAGGTTCATGCATAAACTGTGACAATACTCCCACTGCATAACATATATCAGGTCTAGTTTTTGTTGCATAAATCAAAGATCCTACCATGGATCTATATACATTCATATCATGCAACTCATCACCTTCCTTTGCGCTTAGCTTTACATTACATTCCATTGGAGTAGAAACAAATTTACATTCCTGCATACCAAACCTTTTCAGCATATCACATATATACTTTCTTTGTATCAACCACATACCTTCATCGCTATACACAATTTCAATCCCAAGAAAGTATCTGAGCAAACCAAGATCTGAAATTTTAAATTCTTTTCCCAAATTACCTTTTATCTCATCAATTGCTTTTGCATCATTCCCTGTAATCAACAAGTCATCCACATAAATGCATACATAGACACACATGCCATCTACATGTTTTACATAAAGTGAAGGATCAGCATGACTCGCTGTGTATCCTTGCAGCATAAGATACTTTACCAACCTTGCATTCCATGCCCTTGGTGCCTGCTTAAGACCATACAATGCCTTCTTTAACCTGCATACATGATTAGGACATTTTGCATCCACATAACCATCTGGTTGTGACATATACACTTCTTCATTTAACTCACCATTAAGAAAGGCATTCTTTATATCGAGTTGATATATATTCCACCTCTTACTTGCAGCTAAAGCCAACAAAGTTCTCACCGTTGCCATATTTGCTACTGGACTAAATGTTTCCTCATAGTCCACACCTTGAGTTTGATTATATCCTTTTGCTACAAGTCTAGCCTTATATCTAGACACACTACCATCACTATTTCTTTTAATCTTAAAAACCCACTTACAACCAATTACCTTTTGCTTTGGTGTACTTGGAACTAAATTCCAAGTCTTGTTATCCTGTAGTGCTTCCATTTCTTCTCTCATTGCTTTCTCCCACTTTTCATCTCCTTTGGCCTCATCATAACATGTGGGTTCATTTTCCTGCTCAACTTTTGTCATAAAAGCATAATGAGTATTCATGAAAGATTCATAAGTATACCTTTGAGGTTGCTTACTTACTCTTGAAGTTCTTCTTACCTCCAATGTAGATGCTCTTCCTTTCTTATTAGGAACCTTTGATGATTCTCCATACTCACATACATCACTAATTTCCTCTCCTTCATCATTAACTTCAACAAGTTTGAGTTTACCTTTACTTTTAACACTTGGAGGTGACTCTTGCCTTAATCTTCCATTGAAAGGTGATCCTCTTTCTTCATCTAAACCACTCCTTTCATCATTTAAACTTCCTGATGGCTGAACTATGCATTCATCTCCTTCAACCACACCTTCTTCATTTTCATCCATGACCTGCAAACAATTCTTATCTGCATACCATGAAAGTGATTCATCAAAGTTTACATCTCTTGACACAACAACCTTATTGGTATGAGGATTATAGCATCTATATCCTCTTTGAGTATCTGCATAACCAATGAATATACATTTTTCTGATTTTGCATCAAGTTTAGATCTCACCTCACTAGGTACATGTACATAACATACACAGCCAAATACTTTCAAATGACTTACACTTGGTTTCCTTCCATGCCATACCTCATATGGTGTCAAATGATGAACTCCAGCAGTCGGAACTCTATTCATAATGTAAACACTTGTGCTAACAGCTTCAGCCCAAAAATAATTAGGCAAACACATATCATTAAGCATGCTTCTAGATGCTTCTGCTATGATTCTGTTTCTTCTTTCTGCGACTCCATTTTGTTGTGGAGTATACCTGCATGTAACTTCTCTTTTGATACCTTCATCATACAAAAAATCAGTAAAAGCTTGAGAGAAATACTCTCCCCCTCCATCGGATCTTAGCTTCTTAATATACCTTCCTGTTTGCTTTTCGACATATGATTTGAACTTCTTGAAACAATCAAAGACCTCACTCTTATGTTTAATAAAATACACAAATGTCATTCTACTATGATCGTCAATGAATGATACATAGTACTTATTACCAACCAAGGATGCCTCTTTAGTAGGTCCCCACACATCTGTGTGTATGAGATCTAGCAAACCATCACTTACATAGCTTGAATGCTTGAAAGGTTGTCTACTCTGCTTACCCATTTGACATGCTTCACAAAGATGCACCATATGTTGCTTAGTAAGATCAGGTAATCCTTCAACAATCCTCTTCTTTGATAGCTCCTTTAACCTGTGTACATTCATGTGTCCAATCCTTTTGTGCCATAGATCAAGCTTTGCTATTCGATGCATACCATAAGAGAAATAGTTTGTATGATTTGGGTTTACCTTGAATGTAAACAATCTACCTTGTTTTTGACCTCTAGCAATTAACCTCCTTTGCTTTGGATCCTCAATGAAGCAACCTGCATGATTAAATCTCACTTGTAGACCTTTTTCTACCATTTGACCAACCGACATCAAATTCTTAGTGATCGTTGGCACATAAAGTACATCCTTCAAGCAATTTTTCTTGCTCTTATCCTGCATAACAACATCTCCAACCTGCATAATCTTATGTGTTGTATCATCTCCTGTTTCAACATGACCTTTACATGACGGATTATGCATATTAGAAAACCATGAAGCATCATGAGACATGTGATTAGAACAACCACTATCTACATACCATACATCGCTATTGCAATTCATCTTAGTTTCTACATTCATCATAAGAAGAGAATCATAATCATCACTTTTACCTTCAACTGCATAATTTCCTTGTTGTTTACCTCTTCTTGAATAGCCTCCTCTTCGATTACCACCTTGATTATTTTCATTTTGATAACAATCTTTGGCATAGTGTCCATACCTTCCACATATATAGCAATTGTTCTTATTATCTTCACTCCTTTGTCTTTGGTTGTAGTTGTAGTAGCCTCTCGTACCTCTAGCGCTTGATCTTCCTCTTCCTCTTGTGTTGAAGAAGCCACTTGAAGTCCTTTGATCATCACTCCTTCTTCCTCCACCTCTATTTGAACCTCTTCCACCTCTGTTTCCACCTCTTGATGATCCTACATAAAAAGCTTGTCCTTGAGATCCTTTTTGATTTGAAGTAGAACCATTTAGATTCATCTCCTCCGTGACCATGAGGGCAATAAGTTGATCAAAATCTGGTAATTCTCCTCTGACATAAACTGAAGTAATGAAGGGTTTCCATCTCTCATCATCTTTGAGTCCGTTGAGAGTATGTGCAACCAAGTCGTCGTCCTCCACATGAGCTTGAATTGATCCTAGTTGATCTGCAATCTCTTTAACTTTCAATATGTAATCATTGACCGATGTCCTTGTATCTTTCTTTATGTTATTCAACTCATTTTTGAGTTGAATCTTCCTTGCTCTTGTACCTGTAGCATACAACCTTTCCAATGCAAGCCAAACATCTCTACTTGTGTCTAGATCTTGTATGTGTCCTACCATTGAATCTTGAATATTTTGTGATAAAATGAATATAACCCTTTTGTCTCTCTCATTCCAAAGTCTAAACTCCCTCAATTGTTGCTGATTTGGGTCCTCTGGTAATGTGGGTTTGATATCTGTGCCGTCAATCAAACCATACAAGCCTCTACCTTGCAAGTATGCTGTGATTCTAAACTTCCATGCTTGATAATTGGTCTTATCAAGCTTCTCTATTTGTGCATGTTGGTCTCCCATAATACAAATGCTAAGCTTCCTCCTTTAAGCCTCCTTTCCAATGTGTGTGATGAGCAGAAATATAATATTTACCTTGTAAATGAGGTATGTGCACCTTTCTTTGCTTGGATGTTGCTTCAGATGCCTCCTTGCAATCTTCTTCTACCTTTGTGTAGTGTTGATGATGAACTGCTTCTTTGATAGCTTCAAATTCTTCGTCAAGGTATGATAACCTTCTCCAAGCCTCCAAGTACTTGCTCTGATACCAATGTTGGAGTTTATTGATCTCCAAAGTACAGCTAGAAGTAGGTGAAACCCAACAGGACCTAGTTGACTTTTTCACAAACTTGTATGCACAGACCAATTTTCTTGCAGAGCAACTTTCTCTTTACTCACTTGGAATTTTCCAAAACTGTTTCACACACATAAACTAGACTCTAAGAGCTTTCCAACAAGATATAGAACACCTCAAATGGATAAATACACAATGAGCTATGACCTCTGCAATATGCAGCTTTAATGGAGACCTTGAAACAGAGATGAACCTCAGGACACACATCACTTGCAGAGACTACTGCTCTTAACTCAAAACTCCAATGACTTTGAAACTTTCCACAATACAAGTAGACTTAAAGAGCTTTCTAACAAGCCAAAGAACACATGATTTGGATACATACACAAGGATATATGACCTCTGCAAGTTTGAGATTTAATGGAGACCTTCAGCAGGGATAAAAAACAGAGAACACACACTACTTGCAGAGAGTATTGCTCTCAGCTCACACATCCAATGATTATGAAAATTTCCAGGAAGAAAGTAGACAGTAAGAGCTTTCCAATGAGCTATCAAACATGTAATTTGGATATATAATGAGGGAGATACAAGCTCTGCAATCTCTGCATACAAAACTACAGCAGTGTAGAGATACACATATGACTCTCTTGGACATCCCACAAGATCACGACTTTTCTCCTCTTTTTATAGCATGGGAAACTAATCTAAAACCTTCCTAATACATCTAAATTCGTGGTAGACACTTGGATGGAGGTATTACATGACTCAAGTGCTCAAATAAGCAAAGTATTGATGGACTTTGAGAACTAGCCACATCGACCTTCCACTAGGACACCACTGAAGCTCCCTTGTGACTCACTAATTTGACTCACCATGTTCTAGAACTCACGTGGTATTTTTGCTACATTTTATGAATAATATGAGCCTTCTTGAAGTATTTGAAGACTTCCCAAAGGTATTTACATAATTTGAAACTTGTACCCTACATAAAACAAATGTTCGCAACATTCTCCCCCTCAAGTTTCAAAGGGTATTTCCTTCATGCCAAGAATATAGTTGAATCTTTGAAGCTTTGGTCCATCCAAGGATTTGGTGAAGATATCTGCAACTTGATCCTTTGTTCCAACAAAAGAAACCTGCACTTCATTGTTCATGGCCTTCTCTCGAACATAATGATAGTGAACCTCTATATGCTTTGTTCTAGCATGAAAAATAGGATTTGAGGTCATATGAATGCTGCTCAAGTTATCCCCATATATCAGTGGTACATCAACCTGCACATTCAAGTCATGAAACAACTTTTTAAACCACATAACCTCAGTAGTAGCCAATGCTAAACCTCTATACTCAGCCTCTGTAGAAGATAAAGCAACTGTAGGCTGTTTCTTTGAACTCCATGTTAATGTCTTGTTTCCTGCTATTACCACATATCCACTTGTGGATCTTCTGTCATCTTTGCTTCCAGCCCAATCTGCATCACTAAAGACTTTAAGAGTTAGATCAGCATCATGACTATAAAATAATCCTTCATTCATGGTACCTTTCAAATACCTAAGCACTCTTTTTGCTGCATGCATATGAGGTACTCTAGGTTCATGCATAAACTGTGACAATACTCCCACTGCATAACATATATCAGGTCTAGTTTTTGTTGCATAAATCAAAGATCCTACCATGGATCTATATACATTCATATCATGCAACTCATCACCTTCCTTTGCGCTTAGCTTTACATTACATTCCATTGGAGTAGAAACAAATTTACATTCCTGCATACCAAACCTTTTCAGCATATCACATATATACTTTCTTTGTATCAACCACATACCTTCATCGCTATACACAATTTCAATCCCAAGAAAGTATCTGAGCAAACCAAGATCTGAAATTTTAAATTCTTTTCCCAAATTACCTTTTATCTCATCAATTGCTTTTGCATCATTCCCTGTAATCAACAAGTCATCCACATAAATGCATACATAGACACACATGCCATCTACATGTTTTACATAAAGTGAAGGATCAGCATGACTCGCTGTGTATCCTTGCAGCATAAGATACTTTACCAACCTTGCATTCCATGCCCTTGGTGCCTGCTTAAGACCATACAATGCCTTCTTTAACCTGCATACATGATTAGGACATTTTGCATCCACATAACCATCTGGTTGTGACATATACACTTCTTCATTTAACTCACCATTAAGAAAGGCATTCTTTATATCGAGTTGATATATATTCCACCTCTTACTTGCAGCTAAAGCCAACAAAGTTCTCACCGTTGCCATATTTGCTACTGGACTAAATGTTTCCTCATAGTCCACACCTTGAGTTTGATTATATCCTTTTGCTACAAGTCTAGCCTTATATCTAGACACACTACCATCACTATTTCTTTTAATCTTAAAAACCCACTTACAACCAATTACCTTTTGCTTTGGTGTACTTGGAACTAAATTCCAAGTCTTGTTATCCTGTAGTGCTTCCATTTCTTCTCTCATTGCTTTCTCCCACTTTTCATCTCCTTTGGCCTCATCATAACATGTGGGTTCATTTTCCTGCTCAACTTTTGTCATAAAAGCATAATGAGTATTCATGAAAGATTCATAAGTATACCTTTGAGGTTGCTTACTTACTCTTGAAGTTCTTCTTACCTCCAATGTAGATGCTCTTCCTTTCTTATTAGGAACCTTTGATGATTCTCCATACTCACATACATCACTAATTTCCTCTCCTTCATCATTAACTTCAACAAGTTTGAGTTTACCTTTACTTTTAACACTTGGAGGTGACTCTTGCCTTAATCTTCCATTGAAAGGTGATCCTCTTTCTTCATCTAAACCACTCCTTTCATCATTTAAACTTCCTGATGGCTGAACTATGCATTCATCTCCTTCAACCACACCTTCTTCATTTTCATCCATGACCTGCAAACAATTCTTATCTGCATACCATGAAAGTGATTCATCAAAGTTTACATCTCTTGACACAACAACCTTATTGGTATGAGGATTATAGCATCTATATCCTCTTTGAGTATCTGCATAACCAATGAATATACATTTTTCTGATTTTGCATCAAGTTTAGATCTCACCTCACTAGGTACATGTACATAACATACACAGCCAAATACTTTCAAATGACTTACACTTGGTTTCCTTCCATGCCATACCTCATATGGTGTCAAATGATGAACTCCAGCAGTCGGAACTCTATTCATAATGTAAACACTTGTGCTAACAGCTTCAGCCCAAAAATAATTAGGCAAACACATATCATTAAGCATGCTTCTAGATGCTTCTGCTATGATTCTGTTTCTTCTTTCTGCGACTCCATTTTGTTGTGGAGTATACCTGCATGTAACTTCTCTTTTGATACCTTCATCATACAAAAAATCAGTAAAAGCTTGAGAGAAATACTCTCCCCCTCCATCGGATCTTAGCTTCTTAATATACCTTCCTGTTTGCTTTTCGACATATGATTTGAACTTCTTGAAACAATCAAAGACCTCACTCTTATGTTTAATAAAATACACAAATGTCATTCTACTATGATCGTCAATGAATGATACATAGTACTTATTACCAACCAAGGATGCCTCTTTAGTAGGTCCCCACACATCTGTGTGTATGAGATCTAGCAAACCATCACTTACATAGCTTGAATGCTTGAAAGGTTGTCTACTCTGCTTACCCATTTGACATGCTTCACAAAGATGCACCATATGTTGCTTAGTAAGATCAGGTAATCCTTCAACAATCCTCTTCTTTGATAGCTCCTTTAACCTGTGTACATTCATGTGTCCAATCCTTTTGTGCCATAGATCAAGCTTTGCTATTCGATGCATACCATAAGAGAAATAGTTTGTATGATTTGGGTTTACCTTGAATGTAAACAATCTACCTTGTTTTTGACCTCTAGCAATTAACCTCCTTTGCTTTGGATCCTCAATGAAGCAACCTGCATGATTAAATCTCACTTGTAGACCTTTTTCTACCATTTGACCAACCGACATCAAATTCTTAGTGATCGTTGGCACATAAAGTACATCCTTCAAGCAATTTTTCTTGCTCTTATCCTGCATAACAACATCTCCAACCTGCATAATCTTATGTGTTGTATCATCTCCTGTTTCAACATGACCTTTACATGACGGATTATGCATATTAGAAAACCATGAAGCATCATGAGACATGTGATTAGAACAACCACTATCTACATACCATACATCGCTATTGCAATTCATCTTAGTTTCTACATTCATCATAAGAAGAGAATCATAATCATCACTTTTACCTTCAACTGCATAATTTCCTTGTTGTTTACCTCTTCTTGAATAGCCTCCTCTTCGATTACCACCTTGATTATTTTCATTTTGATAACAATCTTTGGCATAGTGTCCATACCTTCCACATATATAGCAATTGTTCTTATTATCTTCACTCCTTTGTCTTTGGTTGTAGTTGTAGTAGCCTCTCGTACCTCTAGCGCTTGATCTTCCTCTTCCTCTTGTGTTGAAGAAGCCACTTGAAGTCCTTTGATCATCACTCCTTCTTCCTCCACCTCTATTTGAACCTCTTCCACCTCTGTTTCCACCTCTTGATGATCCTACATAAAAAGCTTGTCCTTGAGATCCTTTTTGATTTGAAGTAGAACCATTTAGATTCATCTCCTCCGTGACCATGAGGGCAATAAGTTGATCAAAATCTGGTAATTCTCCTCTGACATAAACTGAAGTAATGAAGGGTTTCCATCTCTCATCATCTTTGAGTCCGTTGAGAGTATGTGCAACCAAGTCGTCGTCCTCCACATGAGCTTGAATTGATCCTAGTTGATCTGCAATCTCTTTAACTTTCAATATGTAATCATTGACCGATGTCCTTGTATCTTTCTTTATGTTATTCAACTCATTTTTGAGTTGAATCTTCCTTGCTCTTGTACCTGTAGCATACAACCTTTCCAATGCAAGCCAAACATCTCTACTTGTGTCTAGATCTTGTATGTGTCCTACCATTGAATCTTGAATATTTTGTGATAAAATGAATATAACCCTTTTGTCTCTCTCATTCCAAAGTCTAAACTCCCTCAATTGTTGCTGATTTGGGTCCTCTGGTAATGTGGGTTTGATATCTGTGCCGTCAATCAAACCATACAAGCCTCTACCTTGCAAGTATGCTGTGATTCTAAACTTCCATGCTTGATAATTGGTCTTATCAAGCTTCTCTATTTGTGCATGTTGGTCTCCCATAATACAAATGCTAAGCTTCCTCCTTTAAGCCTCCTTTCCAATGTGTGTGATGAGCAGAAATATAATATTTACCTTGTAAATGAGGTATGTGCACCTTTCTTTGCTTGGATGTTGCTTCAGATGCCTCCTTGCAATCTTCTTCTACCTTTGTGTAGTGTTGATGATGAACTGCTTCTTTGATAGCTTCAAATTCTTCGTCAAGGTATGATAACCTTCTCCAAGCCTCCAAGTACTTGCTCTGATACCAATGTTGGAGTTTATTGATCTCCAAAGTACAGCTAGAAGTAGGTGAAACCCAACAGGACCTAGTTGACTTTTTCACAAACTTGTATGCACAGACCAATTTTCTTGCAGAGCAACTTTCTCTTTACTCACTTGGAATTTTCCAAAACTGTTTCACACACATAAACTAGAATCTAAGAGCTTTCCAGCAAGATATAGAACACCTCAAATGGATAAATACACAATGAGCTATGACCTCTGCAATATGCAGCTTTAATGGAGACCTTGAAACAGAGATGAACCTCAGGACACACATCACTTGCAGAGACTACTGCTCTTAACTCAAAACTCCAATGACTTTGAAACTTTCCAAAATACAAGTAGACTTAAAGAGCTTTCTAACAAGCCAAAGAACACATGATTTGGATACATACACAAGGATATATGACCTCTGCAAGTTTGAGGTTTAATGGAGACCTTCAGCAGGGATAAAAAACAGAGAACACACACTACTTGCAAAGAGTATTGCTCTCAGCTCACACATCCAATGATTATGAAAATTTCCAGGAAGAAAGTAGACAGTAAGAGCTTTCCAATGAGCTATCAAACATGTAATTTGGATATATAATGAGGGAGATACAAGCTCTGCAATCTCTGCATACAAAACTACAGCAGTGTAGAGATACACATATGACTCTCTTGGACATCCCACAAGATCACGACTTTTCTCCTCTTTTTATAGCATGGGAAACTAATCTAAAACCTTCCTAATACATCTAAATTCGTGGTAGACACTTGGATGGAGGTATTACATGACTCAAGTGCTCAAATAAGCAAAGTATTGATGGACTTTGAGAACTAGCCACATCGACCTTCCACTAGGACACCACTGAAGCTCCCTTGTGACTCACTAATTTGACTCACCATGTTCTAGAACTCACGTGGTATTTTTGCTACATTTTATGAATAATATGAGCCTTCTTGAAGTATTTGAAGACTTCCCAAAGGTATTTACATAATTTGAAACTTGTACCCTACATAAAACAAATGTTCGCAACATTCTTCACCTTTGATTACAGAGAGTGACCCACACTCAAACAGTTTTGACTCTACGCATGTCGATAGTCCACCCGCTTATTACACAGAGTCACCAGAACATGTGGAGACATATCATTATGATAGTCCACCAGTGGAACCTAGTTGGGAGCCAGACTATGCTAATGTGATGTACGCAAACCCAAACCCACGGCCCCAATTGAGACAACAGAGACCACAGGGCCCTAGAGGACCATGCTTTAGGTGCCAAGGAGATCACTTCATAAAGGAGTGTCCACATCCCCCAATAGCAAGGCAATCACAGTACTATAACATACAAGGCTTTTGTGCCGATTGTGGCAAAGAGCACATAATCAAAGATTGTCCTAAGAACCCAGTTAATGCTTCGAATGTGACACCGATTAACGTGATAGGTATTGTAAATAACGGAGATGGATCCAACCCTACATACGTGCCTATCCAAGCTATAACAAGAGCCCAAGCGCTCTTACAGAACCAACAACTTAATCAAGAGAAAGTAGCTGGAACCAGTGAAGTGGTATAATCTAGCAGTAAAAAGACAAAATCTTGGAAAGATTCTAGAGAAAGAATTAAGAGAAAATGGTGTAAAAAGATAACTGAGTTGGAAGGAAGTTTGAAGGAATCTAGAGCCAAAATCCAAGAATTGACTTCACAAGAATTGAATCAAGAGAATCCAGCTCAGAAATCAGGAACAGTTTTAGCGGAACCCATACCAGAGAATCTAGACATGATGTTTCGTGCATATCAGGCTAGATTAAAAGAGGGACCTCAAGTAGCTGAAATGAGTAAAAACTACCCCCGAGCTGATCTAGAAATTGAGAGAACTAAACTTTGCATGAAGATGGTAGAACTAGCACAAGCCTTGTTCGAAGCCTCTAGATATATTAATTGGAATAACATGGAAAAACCTGAATTACACTTTCAAGGACTAATGGAGAGGCTAGAAGATTTGATTGAAAGCAAAGAGAAAAAGGATCAGCATAGGAACCCGATTGTCACAAAGACACAGGAAAGGAATGCACCATCCCTGTCTCAAGTACCCAATACAGAAAGTCAAGACAATTTGTCTTCCATACATAGGTACTCACATGAATTTTTGAGAGAAATACAAGAAGAGAAGTGGAGAAAAGAACAAGGAACCCATCCTCCTATTCAAGAAATAGATGACTTGCAGGAACAATTTCCCCAAGACATTCCCTCTATATACGATGATGTAGAGGAAGAACAACTGAGTGAACCCACAGGATTTGAATCTAATTCTTTACAAGAATTACCTCAGTTCACAGGACCTTGGGAAGCAAAGTCTATTAGTATGAGAGCACCCACGATAATAGTGAGGAATGAAGAATGAGTCATCCCTAGAAACACGGAAGTGATCAAGAATACCAAAGTACAATGTAATCTCACTCTGGAGGAATTGTTAAAGGTAAAACCAGAATTGTGGAAGCATGTAGCAAATCAATTCCCCGAGCTTGCTACTACTCCCTCACAAATAGGATCACATAATAAGGTACCAGAGATACCCGTGGAAAAGATCGGAGATGTAAGCGAAGGAGAGGAAGGTAACACTTATCTTCCGATAACCCATCAGGGCTACACCACGAAAGCCATCTTAGATTCAGGAGCCGGAGTAGCCATCGCTACCACCGCTTTATGGAAACGTTGGGGTAAGCCAGCATTAAGACCCACCAGGATGAAGCTACAAATGGCTGACGGACACATAGAAAAACCATTAGGCTTACTTGAAGGAATATCTCTCACCACTTGTGGTGTAGAATTTGAGCATACCTTTGCCATTTGTGACTTTGCAAAAAACCATGCTTATGAGATGATATTGGGACGACCATTCATGCGTCAGTTGCAAATTGTACAAGATTGGGGAACTAATTCTTTGTACTTGCAACATTTAGGAGTGACTACCAAAGTCAATCTTAAAGACTATTCACATAGAGACGTACCCCCAATACAATGGAATACCATCCATAAGACACCAGTAGAGACGGAATCCGTGCACTCATTAGAATCAGATCCTTCTTGGTTGCATAAGGATACCCATTTATGGATGTGTAAAGTAGCCAAACAAGAGGAAGAACGATTAGAAGCAAGGACCCTAGGTGCAGAACAACATCCACGAACCCTTCAAGATCCATCCTACGCACCTATAGTATTCCCTGACGAAGAGTTTGAACCCCATGGTTGGGCAGAAATCCTAGCAACCATGGATGTAGCCATCAATGAAGAACAATGGACACCCCACTGTGACGAGGATGGCTATGACATATCAGTTTTCACGATAGAGCCAATCATGTGCGATGCAATTTTAGAAGAATGTGAACCTAACACTGATGCGTTTGAGGATGCAAGCGATTTCGATTTAGAATCAATTATCATGGACTCACCCTTTGCATCAGAAGAAGAATATTTCTTCGAAGTAGAGACTCACACTCAGAGACACGAGGAAATTACGAATGAGGTGAGGTTAGCCACAGAAGTGACTACTAAGAGTGAAGGCAAGAAAAGAAAGAAGAAAGAAACCATGTCAGAAAAAGAAGAATCTTTATTTGAAGTACCAGAGAACTTCAAGAAATATGAAATCGAAAATAGAAGAATCATGGTACGAATGCCTAATAGAAAGGAAAATGACGGACAAGTATATGATAACCGAGAGAAAACCAAGAAAATAATAGTAGCCATAGAAGGAGAAGAAGAAAAATGTACATACATAGGGCATGATTTGACAACTGAAGAAGAAGAAGAGCTAGTTGCCCTATTACGCGAATATAGAGATGTTTTTGCGTGGAGTTACAAAGATTTGAAAGGAGTAGATCCAGATATATGTTCTCATAGAATCCCTATGACTCCAGATGCAAAACCGACAAAACAGAAACCGTACACGTACAATGATAACTACGCTGCGAAGATTAAAGAGGAGATAGATCGCTTGATAGAAGCAGGATTCATTTACGAAATTGAGCATACCGAATGGGTATCCCCCATTGTAGTAGTGCCCAAGAAGAATGGAAAATTGCGTGTGTGTATTAACCTTAAAAAAGTTAATGCCGCAACGATTAGAGATAGTTATCCTCTTCCTATCACGGAACACTTATTGGAAAGAGTTGCGGGCAAGGAAGTTTACAGCTTTCTTGATGGATTTTCAGGCTATAATCAAGTAGCTATTGCTCCAGAAGATCAGCACAAGACGGCTTTTGCCACTGAATGGGGCATATTTGCATTTCGTGTGATGCCATTTGGCTTAACAAATGCACCCGCCACTTTCCAGCGACTCATGTGTCATGTTTTTAAGGAAAGTACTCTCATGTTCCCCGTAAATAGATGGGACGTCTTGTGGGAATTGGTCGTGTGCATCATCCACAAGTTCAAAGGGAGGGGCGACTTCACTTTCGTTATCCCATTTATCTTCTTGAATTTCTCGTAGGAAGTCTGGTGCAAACCGATTCATAGAAGAAGAAGTGTCTGGCTCCGTAGAATTAGGCACATAAGCAACCTGGGAAGGAGGGCTTATTCTATCGTTGGCTCTTTCCTCGCTCTCATAGATGTTTGGAGCACAAGCTTCCTGGGGAGGATTACTTATTCTATTACTTTTCCGAATAGGCTCATATGCTCCCTGAGAAGGAATGTAGGCAACCTGTGGAGGTACATGAGCTTTTGAGGGAGGCTCATCTGCCTTTTGGGGGGAAAGATAAGCTTCTTGAGGAGGCACATGGGCTTCCTGAAGAGGCTGGCTTATCCGTTCTCTTGCCCTTTCCTTTCTTTGAGGGGCAGGTTCCTTTTCTGATTGTGCAATTAGCCTCTCTATTCTTTCTAGCAGTCCATCAAAATGTAACTGCGTCTTAGCTGAGCTAGAGATGTTAAAGAGGCGACTAGCTTCAAACATGGTCTGAGCCAATTCCACCATTTTGGCACAAATTTTAGTTCGTTCAAGCTCTAGCTCGGCCCTAGGGTAGCATTTTTCATGATCGGTTATGGTTGGCCCTTCTTGGATTCTGGCCTGATATGCTTTAAGCATCATATTAAGGTCTTCGGGAGTGGGATCTGCTAGGACTGATCCTACTCTAGGGGGTGGTGGGTTTAGGTGAGGCGGGTTGGAAGGTTGCTGGTCGGATGGCGATGGGAAAGGTGGTGGTGGGGTAGTGTGAGAGGGAGTTTGAGATGTGAGTTCAGTTATCCTGGCTTTGGTTTCTCTTATGCTTTCCTCAAGTTCACTCATCTTTTTAGCCCATTGTCTTTTCATCCTTTCTCGACTATCTTTCCACGCTCTAGTCCTTTTCTTGGTCATGCTCTCAGTTTCACTAGCTGTTGGGCTCTTTTCCTGGTCTACCCCTTGGTTTTGCTGCAATGCTTGAGCTCTAGTGACTACCTGTACCGGAGCAGTGGAAGTGACACTTCCTGTGGAGTTTACAACTGTTGCTCTAGCACAATGGTGAGAACCACGTTAAGAAGATTCACCTCCTTAATGTCAATCTGCGGAAGAGATAGGAGTGATATGAAGATCGTGAATGTGAGATGAAGTGAAAGTGAAGGTGAGAAGCATAGAAATGCACACACACATGCACACACACTACGAAGAGACAAGCAAGACACAATGGAAGGTGGGAAATTAGCTCTATTACTCAAGAACACTATTACAAGCTCAAACTAGCTCTAAGCTCACACTTGCCAACATGAACCAACCTCAAAAATGAGCTCTCTAGCTCTTTTTATAGTTTCTAGACTAGTTTTGACCGGGTTCACATCTAGTGACCGGCATAGTTAAAAAATAGGTCCTAGAGGCTATTTGGAAGGGTAAACGATGTCTAAAAATAACGAAAATTGGTACGCGCATTCTACCTAAGCTCCTCAAGCTCAAGGACTCCTCGGCTTGCACAAAATGGAGCTATGAATTAGAAAATGGGATTTTGTCTATATTACATATGTTACAAGAGTGATGAAAATCACTGTTGGATGTTTGAAGAGGTAATAAAAACATATTTGTTTGAAAAAATGATCCGACTGGCTCCCTGCTCCGTCTTTACATGCTTCCACGTCGTCTGTGCCTCTGACTGCTTCCAACACCCCCCTCCCTCTCGCTTCTGTCGTCCTTGACAGAACCTTGTTGTGAGGTCTGCCGGATATAGTTCCGTAGGAGGTCTTGAGCGAGGGTGTGCTCGGAGATACGAATGCCTCGGGCCAGGTCGACCTCGAGTTTCTCCCAGTC
The DNA here is from genome assembly GCA_020310875.1 of Ceratopteris richardii. NCBI lineage: Eukaryota > Viridiplantae > Streptophyta > Polypodiopsida > Polypodiales > Pteridaceae > Ceratopteris > Ceratopteris richardii. The sequence continues at coordinate 126,879,469 of CM035438.1, forward strand.
GATTGGTTGCGGTTCATCGGATGGTGGGAGTCTCTAATGCGTGGAACACACCAACTGTTCACAGGCAAATAATTGCAATAAGTGAGTCGGCCTGCTGATGAACACTTCAGAGTGGTATTCCCAAAAGCCGGTCGTGAACATCTCTTCGAATGTCTGCTTGTAGCACGCCGGTAAGTACTTGACTCTGCAATGCCAGGCATAACACACCCGGAGCGATGGCGTCGTACTCATGTCATATGCGAGATCCAAGTTACCATGCTCAAAGCCCGGGGTATTAACATGTGGTGCTTTGACTCGCCGGAAGACTTTAAATATCATTTGCATCATGTCAAATATCTTGACAGTCATATGCGCTGCTATATCGTCCATATATCTCAAGCGAGGGAGCCAGTGACGAATCGTTGCCATCATGTAGCCAATTGTCGGTGGTCCTGTAGGTGGCCTGAAATATGGGTAGTTCAGCCAGTCTTGGCACTGCTTATTGTTTTGTACCTTAATAGCAAAGGCAGTCCAGGAGCGGCGTCGTGGCACTGGTCCCCAACACGGATTGTATTTTAAATGTAAAGGTGCCTTAACCCATGTGCTCATCATTTCAGGGTACTCCTGTAAAAGACGTGTACGCCAATGTGGTTGATAAATAGTGCCTTGTTGTGCATCCAGTGGCAAGTCTTCAGGCTCAAATTGAGTTGCATGTGATGGCTTCTTGCCAGTTCGCTTCTCTATGGCCAGCTGGTATTCGGCCATTAGCATGAAGTACGGTTTGTATTGAAGCTCATGCCCGGATATGTACCTGCGTGGGGCCAATTGAGCAAAGTAGGGAGATTGCAAAATTCTTTCTTCGATCATGGCCATAGCATGTAGCTGGGCCTCGACTCTAGCTGAGTGCGTTGTTCCAATTTCCTCAATAGTCTTCATCCACGCGGGGTAAGGAAGTTCATAGGTCATCTGGCCTTCGGCCGTGACTTGTCCGCCTGGGATGGGTATTGGCTCGTATGCTTCTTCAAACGTTTCCTCCACCGGAATGGTTATGTTCTCTTCGTCAGCTGAGATCTCCAGTGGGGAGTCAGGCCGTGGTGGTGCTTCGTATACATCTATGCGTGATTGGAGTGTGGCTACCTGGGCCCGTAATGCGTTGAGTTCCTCTATGAGGTCAGGAGAGGGGTCCACAGGTTCTAGTACTTCTGCTGCTACTTGTACTTGTTGTGGTGCCGGTTCTCTGAGCTGTGGTAGCTTGTGATCTTCTTTTAACTTCTGATGCTCTTCGTTCATTCGATCATAGTCCTCTAGCAATCTCACGTGATCCTCTAGCAACATCTGCATTGATTCGGATGGGATTGCCTTGAATCTGCTGGGACTTAAGGGTTGTTCTAGATGGTCCAATGCCGCTTCCAAATTCTCTCTATTCTGCTCTTCGAGTCTCTGGTTCTCTTCTTTTGCGGCGGCTAGGTGCCGCCTGAGTAAGCCCATATTCCTGGTCAGCGTCGCGTTCCTAATTGTTTGGGCTCGAAGCAGGTTGTCCAGATCAGCAGTGGCTTCTTTTGTTTTCTCTTCACTTTCTAGCTCTAGCTTATGATATGCCTCTCTTAGGTCTTGATATCGCGTATTTAAAGAGGCATTCTCGATTGATAATGAGTTAAGCTGCGACTGTAATTCATTTGTCGTCCTCTGCAGCTGTTGATAATTGTTGCCAAGAGATGCGAACTCATCGCGTACTTGTGTCATGCATGTGAACATTTGTTGAAGTGCAGTGTCTATGGTTGGCGATAATAGTAATGGAGTGCTAAGTGAGGATGCGGTGGAAGTAGATGCAGCGGGAATGGGGAATGGGGTTGGGAAGGTGGATGCAGTGGTGATCGTGGAAAATTGTGACGTACCTAAATATGATGGTGCTGCGAGTGGAGTGGGTGCTGGTGCGGTGGGTGGTGAGATGTCCATGTCATTGGACGTGTCAAGTGCGGTGACTGTGAAAAGTGGTGTGTATGTGGGTGATTGTGTCGGTGTGAAGACGGGATTTACAAATGTAGAGTAATTTACAGGGGGGATGGCTGAAGCAGCTTGGTGAAAAGGGGAAATAGGGGTTATAGTGGGTTGGGGAGGTGAAACTGGTGAGAAGGTTAGTGGGGTTAGAAAGGTGAAAGGGTATCTTAAAGGTGGGGGAAAAGATGGGAAGGATGAAGGGATGAAGGGGTTAACATGTAGGCGAGGTGGGGTGGGTGCGGGCATGGTGGCATGAATGGGAGGGGCAAAGGCTGTGGCTATGTTGCCGTGGACTGGTGTGGATGTGGGAGGGGCAGGTGGGTGTGCGGGGGATACAGGATGGGTTGGTGAAACATGAGGTGAGAGAGGAGTAGATGGTGTGGATGTTATTTCAAGGATAGTGGTAGTATGTACAACGGTAGTATGTGGTGGGGAGTCGACTAGGATAGCTTCTTCGGTGATGGATCTTTCCGGACATAGGCGTGCATCTTGCGCCTGGTGGGATGATTGAGGACCTACCGGAACTCGAATATATTCACCGGGCTTCGATAACAGGCGAACTCTGCGAGGGTCATATTGGGGGAGTGGCTTCCTTTGTAAATATCTCAGTGCTTCGACCGGGCCAATGGATTTGACCAGTTCTCTGAACCCTCTGATGTAAACTTCTTCAAACCCTCCGGAGATGAGTTCTTGTTCGATTATGGTTTGGCTCTCTTCTTCAGTCAATTTCTTCCGTGCCCAGACTTTCTCCATCGTACGATATAATTTCTTGATTGCCAGCGTGTACGCTGCTGCTTCGAAAGTCTCCTCTTCATGCGTGCTGGTGTCACCATGTGCATCGGTTTGTTGGTCTTGGCCATCTGTCTGTTCTTGTTCTTGGGAATCATGCGTGCCCTGGCTGGCTTCATCGTCACCTTCATCGTCATCAGATGTTGTTCTTTCGTCATCAGAGCTCGACACCACTTGTCCCTGTGGCTGATCTCGCGGTGTGGTAGGGTAACTCGGCCTTTCAAATTCTTGGGAGAACATTTGTGCCTCTGAAAACTGGAATTCATTGGAGAATGCATCCGGCATTTCAAAATCGAATGTTGTGTTTATTGGTTCTGCCTCCATGTGTGGTATTGGGAAAGAAAAGGCTTCCGCACCAATAATGGTGGGAGCTTCTGCTGTCGTGGTGGTGGGTTCTGTGGTTGTAGCTGCCTGAGGTGTAACGGTACTAGTAGTGCCCTCTGTTACCACTGGTCTAGATAACCTTATGCGAATAGGTTGTACTGTGGGAGTGGCTTCTGTCGGTGATTGCTCTGGGGAGGGTTGTGGTGATGGTGACTCTGGCACTTGAAGGCAAGGAATAGTGCCTCTCATGCGCTTACCTGCCCGTGCTCTGCTGGGCTTCCTGGCTTTCTTCGTCGTTCCTTTGAATGCCTTCAACTCTTCTCCTGTTAATGCACGTTCAATTGGCAAGTCATAAGCCAAGCACATATAAACAATTCTTGTCAGCGCACAACATCCATTAAGCACTTTCTTTCGTTCCCATCTGTGTTGTGCCAAATACATTTGATCAATGATCCAGCTCGCCAGATCGACAGTCTGAGGTCCAGTACAGGCTAAGTATAATCCAAACCATATTCTTTTATGTGGCATGGTGAATCTGTCCTGAGCGGGGAATGCAAAATGTTGCATGCATATCCGTAGCGGCTTTGACAGCTCAGGTGTAATTGCTGAGATCTCCTCCCACTTAGTGACATCCCCACGTTTCATAGGGTCTGGAACTAATCTTTCTCGATCTGTGGGCGTGTGGGTTCCATGAATCTTGATGGCAGCTCTGATTAAATCCTTCGAAAGATAAAATCTTTTGTAGGGTGGATCATCCACTAAAGAAGGCAAAATAAAAGTTCCTGGGATATCCTTATTCTCTGAGGCCAGCAAAGTAGTGATTAAATAATAACACCTATAAAAGTCAGGTTTGGGCAGAGGATCACTGAAATACTCCGTGAAGCCGGCTCTGGCCCAAACATGAGTTAAGTCCTGAGTGTTCTGTAGGCCTTCGAACTCTCTGGAGAAAAATTGGTATTTTCCCCAAGTGCGGTCATCAAACGTCAAATTAGATTCAAATATAAACTCCGCGTCCGCTAAGGGTCCTGCAAGTCCCTGAAACCAGTGAGAGTTACGGTGTATCCTTTCTGTGTAGCCCATAGGTGGGTTATCGATCGGCATGGGCCCTGGAAATCCTTGGAATTCTGGCGGTGGAGCAGTCGGGTGGGATTCTGCTCGTAAAACATTGAGGGGCACTGCAGCTACGCTGGGGCCTGCTTCTGATGGTCCTTCGTCGATTTGCATGATGATTGATGCGCTAATGAGAAAGATCTGCTACAAAAGATTAACACATTAGCATGGAAATTAATTATGATCCCATTAGAGTGAGATCGCAATCCCTTTCCATAACCGATGCGCAACCCGTGTAGCCAAGTGTCGTGAAATGATTAATGCAATGATCTTTTTGTAGAGCTAATGCAGGTCTCTAGACACCTACATGGTCAGATGATGCATATATTTCTTGATGAGCTTTTATTATGCATGATGTGGGGTTATGGTGTGTGAATTTATACAAGGTTTGGTTGAGGGTGAATTATTACAAGGGTGAAGTTTAAACGGGATGGGAGAATTGTTAGATAATGGGGTACAAGAAGACGTCTGAATACGTTTCGGTATCCATTTCTTAAGAGTCCTTGGGTGGGTGGTGCGGTTCTGCTGAGGTACAGAAAGTGGGATCGGGTTTGGTGGTATTACAGGATGAAAGGATGTCGGAGGGGTATATATTACATGGCTAGAGGGTTGGGCTATAATACATTGTTTGGGTACCCAGATCTGCATGGGTGTGGGTCTATGGGTAAGATATTTCTTGGCGATCCAAATTTGTCGAATGTTGGTACTTGTAGAAGAAGATCGAGGGGTCTTTGAATGCTGACTCTGCTTTGTTTGAAACTTTGTCCTCTTCTTGTCTGCAGAGTTCCCAATAGGCTGTGGTTGCTGTCCTTTTGGTACCCATATTTGTCTTGTGATACTTGTTCTGTGACCTTGATACTGCTGCTTTCTTTGCCCCGTCTGGTGGTGTCGTCGGTCTTGGTTCCTCTGGTGTGGTTGACACCTTCGTGGTTAGGTTTGAGAGGTCCTTTGGACACTCTGCTTTGGAAAAGAAGGGAGATCCAACACTTGCGTGACCTGCCCATTAGGAAGTGATCCGTTCTTCATCTTTAATCTAGGCCAGTCCGCAGCAAGTTTGGAAGGGTGAGCACCGCAGGATGTTGTGCTCGTTGGGCCGCTGATGCAACCCACCTGACCGCTGATTGTGTCCATCTGCCCTAGCGGTTGGGTAGCTGCCCCTTCTAGTTTGCAGGAAGTCCCAGGGAAGATCTCCTGTCGTCTTTCTGATAGACAACTATCCATAGCCAAGCCCGAGTGGGTTGGTGTAGACGTAACGTGATTGATCTGACTCAAGATCTTCCGGTCTTCCATCGCATGTATTTCATAGGGTCTAGGGTTACAAACCTCCGTCGGAATGCCATCAGGGAAGTCAAGCGGTATCACTCGCTTCTGTTCTAAGGTTCCAATCTGTAAGGAGCCTTGTCTAAGATTTAGGTCCACTGAGTGATCGTATAGCCAATCTTGGCCAAGGATTAGGGGTTCTATCAGGTCGTCATCATGGCACACTAGTAGCTTCGTTGTCATGGTCACATCCTTAATGAGGATAGGAAGGTCCACTTCACCCATGCAAGGGGTTTCCATGCCTCCTTGCCCTATGAGGTATGCCTCAATTGGCCGCATTTCTATTCCTGAATCCTTATAGTGGGACCATCTAATCGCACTAGTCGCAGCACCTGAATCAATTAAAGCCCTGAGCTCTTGGCAAGGGTTACCGTGCTCTAACCTGACTGTAATGAATGGTCTCCTGTCCACTATACTAGGATGAGTTCGTGACTTTACCTCACACATAGCCATGGGATATCTGGGTGTTGTATCCAGATGGTTATACTGCTCTCTCCCTAGTCCTTGTCTTCTCAACTTCATGCGTTTAATGCGTTCTATTGCTTCTGCCTGAGCTTCCGCTCGTATTCTATTTTCTTCCTCCTTACGCTTCTTTGCCAACGTGAGTCGTCTAAGCATATCCTCGGTAAGAGGTTCCTGATATAACCTGACTCTACAGCCACTAATATAATTAGGCATTATATCTCCTTCTAAGGTGGCTAACTGTACTGCTCCACTTGTTGAGAGTCTGTTAATGATCATAGGTCCATAACCTCGCTTTTCTAACTTACGTGCGTGTTGCTTTAGCGTATATACTAGAACTAAATCTCCTTCTTTTAAGCCTTTATCTTTCACATGTGCATCAAAATATGCTTTCTGTCGCTTCTTCGCTGCATATATTCCTACTGCTGCCTTTAGCCTGGTTTCACCTAATCGTTCCAAGTCCATTATTCTCGCTGATAATTCATGGCTGGTCCACTGATGTTCTTGTGCCACCTTAAGGGTCGGTATCAAGAAGTCCAAAGGAAGCACTGCATTCTGACCAAAAACCATCTGAAAGGGAGTTGCATTGAGTACGGTCTTGTAGGCCACTCGATATGCCCAAACAGCGTGGTGTAACTGTTTGTCCCAATCTGAACGTTTGTTGTGCACGAGTTTCGTCAGTACGTTACAAAGGATCTTATTAGTGCTTTCAGCCTGACCATTGGCTTGAGGATGATATGGTGCAGATTTCTTGTGAATCACCATAAAATCCTGTAACAAATATTCAATGACTTGGTTTAGAAAGTGAGTGCCTCGATCGCTCACTAACTCTATAGGCAATCCATATCTTGTAAAGACATTTTCAAATAAGAATTTTGCAGTTGTGTGTGCATCATTCTTTTTCGTGGCTTTTGCCTCTACCCATTTCGTAAGATAATCTGTGGCAACAATAATGTATTCCGCATGTGTACCTTTTGCAGGGGGGTTAATGGGTCCTACAAAGTCTATACCCCACTTAGAAAATGCACGTCCGCCCATCATGGGTTTCAATGGCATTTCATCTCTGCGCGTAGGAAACTGAGTTCTTTGGCACACATCACATCTCTTTACATAGGTATGAGCATCCATGTGAAGAGTGGGCCACCATAATCCTGCAAAGAGGATGGCTTTGATTATCCTATCGGGTCCAAAATGACCTCCTGCAACACCTTGGTGTGCAGTCTCTAGTATGCTCAGATAATCGCTTTCATGAACACATTGTCTTAGATATCCATCTCGTCCTCTTTTGTATAGATTATCGCCAATAAGTGAATAGTCTTGAGCTTCCTGCTCCAGACTACGTTGTCGAGCTAAGGTCATGCCTTGAGGGAATGTGTTCATCCTCAAGTATGTCACTAAAGGTTCACTCCAGTCTGGTGTGAGAGACACATGATATAATGTAGCATGTTCTACTGGTGGTCTTTCACAACAAACATTGCATTCCTTACACAATCTGTAGACATCTGCTTCCATCGTAGGCCAATATACTCCTAGTCTTTGCAGAGTCTGTAGTGTTCGATGTTTTGAATGATGTTGCTTTAGTGCACCTATGTGTGCTAATTGCAACCAATTCGCATGTTCTGATTCATCTACACAACAAGCAAGAATCTTTTGATTATCCTGTTTATATATGCTTCCTGCCATTATTTGGTATCTTTGAGACTTGGTAATCTCTCCCTCTTTGATCTTTAACCTAGGATTCTTGGGTCCATATGTGAGAATAGGGACTATAGACTTAGCCCATTCTGGTGCTATCTCAAGGTTAAACAAATATGCATCTAGTAGATCATCCATTACTCCTCGAGGAGCTTCTCCTGAGGTTAATCTTGAAAGGTGGTCAGCTCTAAGATGTGTCTTTCCTTTCCTCACTACCACTTCAAAATCGTACTCCATGAGTAATAGAAACCAACGTATTAGTCGTCCCGTGTTACATGGTTTGTTGACTAAGTACAATAGGGCTTGATGATCTGTAAAGAACTTGAATTTGTTGGCCAACAAGTAGTGCCTGAACTTCTTTACTGCGTAGATCATCCCTAATCCTTCTCGTTCCGTCGTGGTGTAATTCCTTTCTGCTGCGTTCAATTGTGTGCTCGCGTAAGCTATGGGGAGATCTATGTTACCTTCACTCGTGGGTTGAGCTAACACACATCCTATGGCATAATTGGATGCATCCACATGTACATGGAATGGCTTACTCCAATCTGGGGTAGTCAATATAGGTGCTGAGCACAAGCATCGTTTAAGTTCGTTGAATGAATTCTCACATTCATCTGTCCATTCAAAATTGGTTAAAAGAGAGTACAAAGGCTTGGCCATGATTGCATACATGTGTATGAATCTCCTATAATATCCGCAATGGCCCATAAATGCCTGTACCTCTTTCACATTAGTTGGTCTAGGTAATTCTGCAATTACCTTCACCTTTTCTTCATCCGTAGAGATTCCATTTTTTGACACAATGTGTCCTAGAATTTTTCCTTGTCTGACCATGAAAACGCATTTTTCTGGGTTCAAACAAACCTGATATCCTCGACATTTGTCAAATATTTGTCTTAACTCTGGGATATGTGTCTGTCTTACATTAGAATGAGCACATATGTCATCGACATAAACTTTCTCACGAGAGATTGGACTTTGAATCCAATTCCATACAAGAGCTACCCCATTTCACAGGCCCATGGGAAGCAAAGTCCACGTGTATGAGAGCACCCACAGTCATGGTAAGAAACGAAGATTCAGTCATACCTAGGAACACAGAGGTAGTGAAGAACACTAACGTGCAATGCAATCTCAAGTTAGAAGAGCTACTCAAGGTTAGACCTGAATCGTGGAAACATGTAACCAAACAAGTACCTGAGATAGCAAAACCTCGCTCCCAGGTAGGATCACATAGGACAGTGCCAGAGATACCCTTGGATAAGATAGGAGATATGTGTGAAGGTGAAGAAGGGAACACCTATCTTCCCATTACTTATCAGGAGTACACCACCAAGGCAATTTTGGACTCAGGTGCAGGAGTTGCAATTGCCACCACCTCCCTATGGAAGCGTTGGGGCAAGCCGGCACTCAGGCCAACGAGATTGAAATTGCAGATGGCCGATGGTCACATAGAGAGACCCCTAGGATTGCTAGAAGGAATAACTCTCACCACTTGTGGTGTCGAGTTTGAACATACCTTTGCTATATGTGACTTTAGCAAAAATCATGCCTATGAGATGATTCTGGGACGACCATTCATGCGACAGTTGCAAGTGGTACAGGATTGGGGAACTAATTCCTTGTACCTGCAACACTTAGGTGTTACGACCAAAGTCAATCTCAAGGATTACTCTCATAGAGATGTCCCTCCTATCCAATGGAATCCCATCCATAGAGCCAAAGATGACACGGAATCTGTGCATTCCATAGGGTCTGGATCCTCATGGATGCATGAAGACACTCATTTATGGATGTGCAAGGTTGCAGTAGAAGAAGAGAAGAGAGAGAAATCCAAAGAGGTAGGTGCAAAAGAAACACATAGATCAATTCAAGACCCAGCCTATGCACCTGTAGTTTTTCCTGATGAGGAATTTGAACCCCATGGCTGGGTAGAAACCCTAGGAACAATGGACATAGCCATCAATGAAGAACAATGGACACCTCACTGTGATGAGGATGGCTATGATATTTCAGTCTTCTCCATAGAGCCAATCATGGGAGAGAGAGTTCTAGAAGAATGCGAACCTAGCCCTGATGCCTTTGAGGATGCAAGTGACTCCGACCTAGAGTCAATCATTATGGACCCACCATTTGCATCAGATGAAGAATACTTCCATGAAGTAGAATTTCAACCCTAGAGGCATGGAGAGCTTACAAATGATGTAAGATTAGCCACACATGTGACCCCAAAGGAAGAAGGAAAGAAACGGAAGAAGAGAGAAGTCTCACCAGAAGAGGAAGAATCTTTGTTTGAGGTCCCAGAAAATTTTAAGAAATATGAGATAGATGACAGGAGAGTCATGATAAGAATGCCTAAACGAGAGGCACAAGTAGGAGAGGCCTATGATAACAAAGAAACCACCAAGAAAATAGTAGTAGCCCTAGAAGAAGGAGAGGAGAGATGCACATACATAGGCCATGACCTAACAGAGGAAGAAGAGCATGCGTTAATTGCCTTGCTAAGAGAATACAGAGATGTGTTCGCTTGGAGTTACAAGGATTTGAAAGGTGTTGACCCTGACATATGCTCACACACCATCCCCATGACCTCAGATGCTAAACCCTCTAAGCAAAAGCCGTACACATATAACGATAATTACGCTGCTAAGATCAAAGAAGAGATAGATAGACTGGTTGAAGCTGGATTTATCTATGAAATTGAGCACACTGAATGGGTATCCCCCATCGTAGTGGTGCCCAAGAAGAATGGCAAGCTTCGTGTGTGCATTAACTTGAAAAAGGTTAATGCAGCCACGATTCGAGATAACTATCCGCTTCCCATCACAGAACATCTCTTAGAAAGAGTGGCAGGCAAGGAAGTGTACAGCTTTCTTGATGGATTTTCAGGTTACAATCAAGTAGCCATAGCTCCAGAGGATCAGCATAAGACAGCCTTTGCCACAGAATGGGGCATTTTCGCCTTCAGAGTGATGCCATTTGGGCTTACCAATGCACCAGCTACCTTCCAAAGGCTGATGTGCCATGTATTTAAAGAGTTCCTGAGGAAAAACTTAGAAGTCTACGTTGATGATCTTTGTGCTCATTCGAACATTAGGCAAACCCATATCCCTGAACTCAGGCAAATCTTCGACAAATGTAGAGAATATCAAGTCTGCCTGAACCCAGAAAAATGTGTTTTCATGGTCAGGCAAGGCAAGATTCTAGGACACATAGTGTCAAGGAATGGCATATCCACTGATGAAGAGAAAGTGAGAGCTATAGCAGAGCGACCTAGGCCAAAAAATGTCAAGGAAGTACAAGCTTTCATGGGGCATTGTGGTTATTACCGACGATTTATACACATGTATGCTGTCATTGCAAAGCCCATGTACGGACTTCTGACTAACTTTGAGTGGACGGATGAATGTGAGAATTCCTTCTAGGAGCTTAAACGACGATTATGTTCAGCACCAATCTTGACCACACCAGATTGGAATAAGCCATTCCATGTTCATGTGGATGCATCCAATTACGCCATTGGATGTGTGCTTGCACAACCTACTGGTGAAGGTAATATGGATCTTCCAATTGCCTATGCCAGTAGACAGTTGAATGCAGCTGAACGAAATTATACCACTACAGAGAGAGAAGGCTTAGGCATGGTATATGCAGTTAAGAAATTTAGACACTATTTGCTTGCAAATAAGTTTAAATTTTTTACTGATCATCAGGCTTTGCTATACCTCGTAAACAAACCATGCAATACAGGAAGATTAGTGAGGTGGTTCTCTTGCTCATGGAATATGACTTTGAGGTTGTGGTAAGGAAAGGCAGGACTCATTTAAGAGCAGATCATCTCTCTAGGCTCACGTCGGGAGAAGCCCCACAAGGAGTAGCAGATGATCTTCCTGATGCTTACTTGTTTAACTTGGAAGTCGTACCGCAGTGGGCTAAGTCATTGGTGCCAGTATTGACGTACGGGCCTAATCATCCAGTGGTGAACACACGGAATAGGGAGGTTGTGAGAGCCCAAAAGTACCACATCATGGCAGGAAGCATGTACAAGCACACAGATCAAGGGATCTTGGCTTGTTGCGTAGAAGAGGATGAGTACGCTAAATGGTTGCAATTAGCACATGTAGGTGCGTTAGAGCAACATTACTCAAAGCAACGAACTTTACAGACTCTAAAGAGACTCGGAGTGCATTGGCCAACTATGGAAGCTGATGTCCAAAAGTTGTGCAAGGAATGCCCAATCTGTTGCACTAAACCACCTATGGAACACGCTACTCTTTATCAAGTATCCATTGTGCCAGATTGGAGCGAACCTCTAGTGTTCTTCGTGAGGACAAACACATTCCCTCCAGACATGACTCTGGCTAGGAAAAGGAGTTTAGAACAAGAAGCCCTGGATTACTCACTCATTGGTGATAATGTATACAAACGCGGTAAAGATGGTTACCTGAGACTGTGTGTCCATGAGAGTGAATATCTTAAGATCTTGGAAACTGCTCACCAAGGTGTAGCAGGAGGACACTTTGGACTAGATCGGGTGATCAAGGCAGTACTATTTGCGGGCTTCTGGTGGCCTACCCTTCACATGGATGCACATACCTATGTGAAACGGTGTGATGTCTGTCAGAGAACTCAGTATCCTATACGGAAAGATGAGATGCCATTGAAACCTATGATGGGTGGACGTGCGTTCTCTAAGTGGGGAATAGACTTCGTGGGTCCTATTAATCCCCCAGCTAAGGGTTCTCATGCAGAATACATCATTGTTGCGACAGACTATCTAACTAAGTGGGTAGAGGTAAAGGCTACGACAAAGAACGATGCTCAAACAACTGCTAAATTCTTGTTCGAGAATGTGTTCACAAGATATGGGCTACCTATAGAGTTAGTAAGTGATAGAGGCACTCACTTCTTGAACGAAGTGATTGAAAATCTACTCCAAGAATTCTTGGTAATACATAAGAAGTCTGCCCCCTATCACCCTCAAGCTAATGGACAAGCTGAGAGCACTAATAAGATCTTATGCAATGTATTGACGAAATTAGTGAACAATAAACGCTCTGATTGGGACAAACAGCTACACCATGCTGTTTGGGCATACCGAGTTGCCTACAAAATGGTACTCCAAGCCACCCCCTTTCAGATGGTATTCGGCCAAAACGCTGTGCTACCTTTGGACTTCTTAATACCTACGTTGAAAATAGCACAAGAGCACGAATGGACAGGTCATGAGCTCTCCTCCAGGATCTTTGACCTTGAACGATTAGGAGAAACAAGACTGAGAGCAGTTGCAGGAATCTATGCAGCTAAGAAGAGGCAGAAGGCATACTTTGATGCCCATGTGAAGGAAAAGGGCTTGAAAGCAGGAGATCTAGTTTTAGTCTACACATTGAAACAACATGCAAGGAAGCTAGAGAAGAGAGGCTACGGACCCATGATCATTAACAGAATCTCAACAAGTGGAGCAGTGCAACTAGCCACTTTAGAAGGCGATGTTCTCCCAAACTATATTAGCGGATGCAGAGTTAAGTTGTATCAGGAACCCCTCACAGAAGAAATGGTAAGTCGACTCAACACTGCTAAGAAACGCAAAGAGGAAGAAAAGCGAATTCGAGAAGAAGCTCAAGCAGAAGCCCTAGAGCGCATAAGAAGAATGAAATTAAGAAGACAAGGTAGAGAGCACCCTAGGCAAGATGCATATGCAGATCAAGGATATGACGTAGCTATGTGTGAAGTTTCAGGTGTTAGCTCACATAGGATAACTGATCGACGCCCTTTCATAACCGTAGATATAGGACAAGGAAAGAGTGCAAGGACTGTAAGAGCCTTGATTGACTCAGGCGCAGCCACTAGTGCTGTTAAATTGTCTTACTGTCAAGAGTTGCAGTTAACTGTCAATCCTGTGGAAGCATATCTCATAGGATTGGGAGGCGTGGAAACCCCTTGCATGGGCGAGGTGGAACTTCCCCTCTACATTCATGATGAGGCAATGACAGTTAAGGTACTAGTGTGTCAAGATGAGGACCTCACTGAACCGCTTGTCTTGGGTCAAGACTGGATCTATGACAAAGCAGTCAACTTAAACCTAAGAAGTGGACTTCTTCAGGTATGGGTCAATCATAGTCGAATTACAGTAGAGTTAGATAATGGAGCACTCAAGGAACTAGGAAAGGCACACACTCCTGGTCCTTCCAGGAGTACACATGAAGATGACCATGCTGTTCTTGTCCAAAACTATGTGTTGCAGAGGAATGATGGTTGCAAAAAAGGAGTCAGGGATGCAACAGAACTCCCTTCTTTTCCAAAGGCCAGAGGGAGGCGACAACCGAAGGTGGATCAAAGACAGAAGAAGCAGAGTAATACCTATGTCAGAGATCAAAAGTACCTGCGCAGCAAAATGTCTCAGCAAGGGAAACAAGTGTGGGTGCGGAAAGGCAAACACCCGGTTGCACTCAAGCCAACCACACGGGCAAAGCCTCTTATTAGTAACCAACAACACGATACTAATAAGAAGTCTTTCAGAGGCTCATCTGCTAACGTGAAGTCTGTTTGGGTGCCCAAGAAGTCGATGAAGGCCAACCCACAATCAAGACAAATTTGGGTGCCTAAGGCTTGTTTGCGGGCTCAAATAGCTACACCAAGAACACACCCTACACAGCATGATCCATTCACTCGCACAGCCGGCATCCACTCGTTTTCAACACTCAGGAACACACCAAGGCCCATGAGCACGAACAGAGCCACTTGTAAATGGGTCCCTAAAAGGCCTCATTTTCAAACCGAGACACCGATAAAGCTCTCGAGAGTCTCTACGGAACCAAGAGCAAAACCCATCCACTGCGTTTGGTAGCCTAAGACTTGTAACAAACCCCCGGACCCGAATTGTAAATCCATGATAACCTAATAACCCCATCACTATCACACTACATCATTCCACTTAACTCTTAGGTGTACTGAACTCCTAACCACACACACACTCGCACCGAGCACTTACTAACCCATTAATCTCTCCCAACCCTCGTGTTAATGTTGTAATGGGAGCAACAACGGTTCTCTCTTGTCCTGTACAATGTTAACATTAGTTTCTATATTCTCACAGAGACAGGAAGCAAGAAGTAACATGGCAGATACGGTAGGAACTAGCTCCCAGGCAGGCACCAGCCCCCAAATTGTGGACATTGAAAGCCTTCCGGTAGAGGAGGAATTAAAGGAACGACCAGCGGCATTAAGGGCATTACATGCCATCCCGATTCAGAATCCTCCACAAGGTCACACAATGCCAGTGGGAAAAACCTCACATTGGTTCAGTGACGTTGCGGGACCTCTGGGCGAAGGCACATACATGTGGGAGTCCGAGGTAGAATTCAATGGGCGTTGGGGCAGATACCACTTCTTTACCAGAGAGTTTGAAAAGCTACAGAATAACGAAGGACTGAAGCCGATATGGAAGAAGGCTGGGCTCTATGATTATTTCAAGTTCCAACTACCAAAGCCCGATTTTCTAAGATGCTCATACCTGATTAGCACTCTCACTCCAAGCAAAGACAAAAAAGGATACAGCTCCTTTGTGCTTCCCTCACTCACACGGGGCAATGAGCTGAAGCGTTTCCGCTTGACTATCAACTTGGTAAGAGAAGCTCTCGACATGAACGGTATGCACATTCCTACGGAGAAAGAGACTATGGTCCCTGACAATATGAAGAACAGGAATCTGACGAAGTTAAAGGACATGGTAGCGATGACTCCCACGATCGCCATTCATTTACGTATGGTCATGCAACATTTCGCATTCCCCGCGCAAGACAGGTTCACAATGCCTCCCAAAAAGGTTTGGTTTAGCCTCTACTTAGCAGACGCCTTTGATTTGACCATCAGGTTACCCAGGCACAGCACAGAGGGCCCTAACCTTGTGTTTCCACCAGTGCCTACTGATCTGGAATTTCCTCATGGATTTACTTTGGAAGATCTAACGGATGAGGAAGTGGCTAGAATTATTGAAGCCGTTAATGCGGAAGTTGAGGCAGAGCAGGGTAGTGGACAACAAACGGCCGCACAACAACCCCAGACAAGACAACCAGAGGTGGTAGAAGTGGAAGATGAAGAAGAAGGAGACCAAGGGGATGAACAAGAAGGATTTTCTGATGAAGGGGCGCAGGACTATGAGCAAGAAGTTATACAGGAGCTAGAGGGTGCCCCAGCATATACAAAGGAGTTGGAAAAGCTCTATGATACCATCAACATAGTCCAACAACAACATAAGTTATCCCTTGCTGCAGGAAAGGCTATCATGCACCAAATCCTTGAGGAGGAAGGAGTTGACGAACAGTATCGGGCCACACTAGATATGATCTCTGATGCCCTAGGAGTACCTGAGGCAGTGCAGACGGCCCTGGCACAATCACGCAGAATGGAAAGAACATACGGAAGACGTCCCCCACGAGCAGGGAAACAAATGAATGTATTGGGATCAGGACCACAAGGCACCCCCACAACCACGGGCACTGCACACACCGCTCACGACACCGAGGAAGCCCATATATCAAGTCCACCACATTCACCTCCCTTACCACCTTCGCCTCCCTCTCCACCACATTCACCTCCCATTACCAATGTAACAACCACCGTTACCGCCCCCGCGCCCACCGCCATGGCTGAAGCACAAACCACCAATCAACCCACACACCCTCTCAACACCTCCCGTGTATATACCTCCACTAACACTGTAACCCTAACGGCAGCTACTGACATCCCCATTTCCCCACTCACACTTTCGGGTAGTTCACATTCACAATTGCACACACCACTGTACACGTTCACCACAATCACTGCACCCACAATTCCACTATTCACAATCACTCCCACTACTGCTCACACCACGGATTTTATGGACATATCACTTTCCACCGCACCTCTCACTCCCCCCATACCACCACAATCTCCCATTCCCCCACCACCCACTTCACCATTTTCCAGCACTGCATTCACACTTCCCTTCCCCTTTCCCTTCCCCTCTGCACATCACACCCTCCCTACATCCATCCCCATTAATAATGTATTCAATAATATGTATCAGTGCATGTCTCAGTTACAACAACACTATCAGCACCTCGATGCTCAGCATACAAGCTTGTTCAGGAGACATGAGGAGTTACAAGGAAGATTCATTGATTTAGAGAAAGAAAAGCATCAGTTACAACAGCAGTTTAGTGCATTGCAAGAACAACATGAGCAACTTGTGGCAAATCCACCGTAGCCCGATGCAGAAGAAAGACAACATATGGATGATTTGCTACACTCACAAATCACAGAGAACCTCAAGCTCCGCCGCAACATGGCTCTATTACGGAAGCATATGTCTGCAGCCCTAGAAGAAAATAGATGGCTTCAGACACAAAATGAAGAGAACTTGGAGTTAGCCATGGAAGGTTCCCCACAGGAAATTGACCCGGAGAGATTTAAGGCTATTCGCTCGGACAATATGCAGATCATATTGGAAACCCATGCGGATCTCCTCGAAGCCCATGCAGCCTTAGAAAAGGAAAGAGACGAACTACGAAGGCAATTGGCAGCTCAACCAGCACCACCCAAAGAAGTCCCAACCACAGCTGACACAGCTGACGAAGTAGCAGCGCTCAAAGCACAACTCGAAGAATTGCAAAAGAAAGTGCTTGTATATGAACGACAACCCTCCCCCTTGGCAGAACCAGAACCTGAAGACCTAGTGCCAATCGAAGTAGAGGAAACTTTTGAGGACCCGTACGTTCCGATGCCAACACCCGGGGGTAAGCGAACAGAACAGGGCATGGACACAATTGAAATTGAGGCACCTGAATGGATGCAAAAATTAGAGAAAGTAGCCACGACGCATGATGACAGGGTGGCAGTCCAAATCGCATTGATGTCAAAATTGGAAGAGGTTGTAATAAAATCCGATTATTTTCAGAATCTCTCACACCATAGGTGGATCGGCCCATCGGATGACCTGTATGTTCCTTTTTGCGTTCTAATGGCGGATTATAATGCAGAGATCAAGCACCACACCTCAAGGGAACCCACCTCTGCCACCCAATTTGCACCTGACGACATCCCAGAAAGTGCCAAGCAGGGACATATTCGCCAACCGATGTGGAGAATTCGGCTGCTTGAGACATACCCGGAAATGGTAAGAACATGGAACAACATGCCCTTGTACATCAAATATAACCCATGTTATTGCCCTGTATTTCGAAGGAGATCATGGCCGGAGTACACACAAACAGTGCTGACGATTAAAGGATGTGAGAAGTGGCTCAATTATGTGTACTTCGCACCCCCGAAAGGCCCACCTACGATTGGATATATGATTTCGACGATTCGACATTGGGGGGTCCGGTTCAAGAATGTACCTGATGTCATGACTCAGATGTGCCTGAAGATTTTCGAACTTATGTTGGTCACCTTCAGGACCTTCAAAAATGTCAAGGAACCGCATCTCTCAGCATTAGGATTTAATGAAGGTAATCAGGACCTTGTATACGATATGAGCACAACCCCATCGATTAATGTTGTGTATGCATGGCACGCTCGCATCAAATATCTACCGGCCTGCTTCAAACAAACGTTTGAAGAGATGTTTGTCACGGGATTCTGGGAATATCACTCCGAGATATTCATTCCCAGACCATCCCATCTCTTGCAGTTGTTTGCAGTGGAACAAGCTCTCCATTCCGAAAAGCTACGTATACCACATCCAAAGGTTCCCGGGCCGGTAGATTGGGATGCGCTACTCACAGATTTGGCCAAAGGATTGAGGATTGCCGAACATCACTTAGCGCAGGATGTCGTCGAGTACTACATCCAAAAACCCACACAACAAGGGTCTGTCAGGGACGACAGACGCGAGAGAGGGGGGGTGTTAGCAGCGGACAAGGGACTGAAGGACTAACGAGGCATGGCAGTCAGGGAAGAGAGTCAGAAGGGAGAGAAGGCACAAGCAGACAAGGGAGTCAACGAAGATCTGGCAAATAGGCCAATAATTTTCTTCAGGAAGAAGTACGTATGAGCATTCACGTAGATTTAGCACTAAGGCAACCTTAATTTTTCAAAACCTCTACACCAATTAAAAGTGATTCTCATCACTAAACACCATTGTAAATACCATTTCATCTTTTTGTAGCTCCATTTTGTGCAAGCCAAGGAGTCCTTGAGCTTGAGGAGCTTTAGAAGTATCTACCTGCCAATTTTCGTATTTTTTAGATCTCGTTTGAGCCCTCAAATAAGCCCTGGAACCTAATTTTTAACTAGGCCGGACACTAGGTCTGGACAGGGCCAAAACCTAGTCAAAAACTATAAAAAGAGCTAGAGAGCTCATTTTTGAGGTTAGATTGTAATTGAAACGAACTTGTAAGAGCTTTTTGAAAGTAATCTAAGAACTCCGTTGCTTCTCACTCTTTGTCTTGCCGTGTGTGCGCGTGTGTGTGTATGTGTGTGCATGTTTGTGTGCTTCTCACTCACGCACTTGTGCTTCCACTTGCTCGAGGTCTTCATACCATCCTCACATCTTCCCGGATTGACATTAAAGGAGGTGCTACTCATCACTGAGCTACAAGAACGCAGTAGCAATGTTGACACTATAACCAACATCAATGAGGACCTCCATTATTTTATGATTTTTAAACCATATGGTAATTAATGGAATTTGATGGTCGACTATGGAATCTAGTTCAAGATGGATAGCGGTGGTGGCTACTACCCGAACCAAACTTGGGTCGACTTACTACTAAAATTGTTGTCAAATACCAGGGACTAGAGTCAGTAGCTATCCTAAGGGAGGAGTGATTGGTGCCTTCACCAGAATGTCCCATGCCATGCTTGGGCTGGTCAATTTCGGTGTAGTGTTCGGTGTGGTCACTAGCTCTGATGCCACTGGTATTGGTATAGTTGGTTTCTTTGGCTTCTCAATCTTTTGATGGGTAACTAGTATACGGTCAAGAAAGACTGAATGCTTTGACTTATCCCATTTTGATGCTTAGCAAATGTATATTGCTACTCTGTAAAGTCTCATTCAAATACTTCTACAACTAGATGGAGTGTTTTGCGAGATCGTATCTCGATGGCTACTATCTAGGTGTCCATGGATATAATGTAAACCATATTAGCCATGGGGTTTTACCGGTCTTTTTTACGGTTGTCATACTCTTGAGCATCCTTGCAGTGTCGTCACATGTGTCCAATGTCTCCACAAAAGTGACATTGTGGTGGAGGTACTATGGTATTGCTGCTAGCTTGGTCTTTGTTCCAATGATATTGATTGCAGTTCCCTATTTGTGGTGCTTGATAATTGTTATCGTTGGGGTATGATGTGTTTCATAGGTGAGAAGGTACATAGTCTACAGCTGGTTCACCTTGTTCTTCAAGTACTGCATTGATGGAAAATCGATTTCGAAAATGCTACAGTGGTCACCCACTATTGCTTGCTACACTCCTTCCTTCAAAAGTAACACTATTAGTACTACTTGTTAAAAGTCAAGCTTCAAGCTAAAAATTCGTGGGAAATCAATCATGGACATGTGGAGCAATCAAATGAAGCCAAAATCCATGAGATTCAATCAAGAGAAGTAACTCAACCACTCCCCAAGTCATCTCAACTAAGTCCAAGTTAAGAGGCTGATTTGGAAAGGTAATTTCTAGATTTTATCACTTTTATAGATGATTTGACAAGGATGGTTTGGGTTTATTTCATCAAAAACAAATCAGATGAGTTTACATGTTTCAAAGCATTCAAGGCAATGCTAGAGAAGGAAACAAGTACATTTATGAAGAAGCTAAGGTCCGATGGAGAGGGAGAATATTTCTCCAATGAATTTTTTGATTTTTTTAATGGATCAAGGCATCAAGAGGTAAGTAACATGCAGGTACACACCACAAAATATGGGGTAGCAAAGCGAAAGAATAGATACATTGCGGGGATCGCTAGAGCAATGCTTAACGAGATGAATGTGCCTTACATGTTTTGGAGTGATGCACCAAATACTGTCATGTATCTTATGAATAGGGCTCCTACCTCAGGGATCCATGGCTTGCCAGCATATCATGCCTATTATGGTAAGAAACCCAATCTTTCCCACTTGAAGATATTTGGATGTACTTGTTATGTACATGTGCCAAGTGAATTGAGCCACAAGCTACAATCAAAGGTGAAAAAGTGTGTGTTTCTAGGATATTCAAATGATCATAAAGATTACAGGTGATTCAACCCAAACACAAAGGACTTGAGGAGATCAAGGGATGTAGCATTTGATGAGCTACTCCCTTGGTATAAGAAGTATGATTGTATGCAAGGATATGAAGAAGAAAAGCATGGACATGATGAAGAACAAATCGACCTAGACCTAAGCAGCCCAAGGTGTTCCATCAAGTGGGTGTATAAAGTAAAGAGGGATTCAAATGGATCTATTTATAGGTTCAAAGCAAGATTGGTGGCCAAGGGTTTTGCACAAACCAGTGGAGTGGACTTTGAAGAGACATTCACCCCGTGGCAAAGATGGGCACCATTAGGAAACTCATTGCAACGGACGCTAGCAAAGGATGGAAGCTCTTCCAATTGGATATCAAGAATTCTTTTCTCAATGAAACGTGGAAGAAGAGGTATACATGGAGCAACCACAAGGTTTTGTTCATAAAGAGTTTCCACATGTTTGTAGGTTGAAGAAGGCACTTTATGGCCTAAAGCAAGCTCCAAGGGCTTGGAACCAAAGTTTGGTGGACTATTTGATCAAATGTGGTTACAACCAATGCAAGGTAGATCCATCTCTCTTCATCAAACAAAGAGGAGAACTTGTAGTCTACATGTGTGTGTATGTAAATGATATTATCATTACAGGTAATGATACAAAGGGCATTGAGGAGATCAAGGCAAAGCTTGGAAAGGAGTTTAGGATCTCTGATCTTGGAGATCTTAGGTATTTTCTTGGCATTGAAGTTGTATACAAAGAAGAGGGTATTGTGCTCATTCAATTGAAGTATATTCTAGACCTACTTGAGAGCTTTGGGATGCTACATTGTAAGCCTATCTGAAATGCTATGGAATTTAATGTAAAGCTAAGCTTCATTGATGGAGAACTATTCGAGGATGTAACTTTGTATCAATCTATTGTAGGCTCTTTCAATTATGACATAATAACTAGGCCCGACATAGCATATGGAGTTGGAGTGTTATCACAATTTATGCATATTCCAAGGATGACACACTTGCAAGCCGCAAGAAGAATGTTACGATATCTCAAGGCTACTATAAATGAAGGATTGTTCTACTCATTTGATGATCATATGTAGGTCAAAGCTTACTATGATGCGGAATGGGTCGATTTAAACGAAGATAGAAGGAGTACAAGTGGTTACCTAGTCATGCTAGGTCGCAAGATCATCTCATGGATATCAAAGAAGCAACCCACAGTGGCATTATCTTCCATCGAGCCTAAGTATTAAGCTTTGGCTCAAGTCACATGTGAGCTAATGTGGATTAAGAAGTTATTTATGGAGCTTAATTTGCAGGTTCACACGTATCCAATATTTTGTGACAGTATGAGTAGCATTCATCTAGCATGAAATCCTCTCTATCATGCTAGAACCAAGCATATTGAAGTGCACTATCACTTCATAAGGGAAAATGTGATATCCAACGAAGTTTCAGTACATCATATTAGTACTAAGGACCAAGTTGCAGACATGCTTACAAAGGCTTTGGATGGAATGAAGATTTCAAAATTCAAGCAATGCATCAACATGAAAGAGCTTGGATAAGGATGAAGAATTGAAGCTTAAGGGGGAGTGTTAAAAGTCAAGATTCAAGCTAAATATTTGTGGGAAATCAATCATGGACATGTGGACAATCAAATGAAGCCAAAGTCCACAAGATTCTATCAAGAAAAGTAACTCAACCACTTCCCAAGTCATTTCAAATAAGTCCTCCAAGTTAGGAGGTTGATTTGGAAAGGGAATTCCTAGATTTTAGGGGCACACTTCTCACTATTAATGGAGCATGTATCCCAACTTCTTTTGGGCCATTTTCTTGGCATTTTAGCTCATGAAAAGTGGGCACTAAGTGCTAGAGCTGTAATAAGCAAGGCCTTGATTAAGCTAGCGCTTGAGTTGTTAGCATTGGTTGCAACTCTCAACCCTTGAGTTGTTAGCATTGTTTCTCCCTCTTTATGTATCCATTGGATGTAATTCATATCTCATTGGATAGCTATTTAAGTCCATTATGTGCCCACAAATTCTCTAGAGAATTCTTCAAGTAGTATGGGAGAAACTTTGATTTTAGTAAAGTTAGGTGATTGATATCTCTCTCTCTCTCTCTCTTTGTGTAGGCTCTATTGGAAATATTTTGCTCTCTATTTTGAGGGTTGGTTCTCCTTCTCTATTTGTTCATTTTCTATGATTTTGGTCTCATTGGGTAGCTATTAGAGTGCCATAAAGTTGACTGAATTTTGAGATTCACTCTCTGTATATTCTCTTAGAGAAGCTTGTTGGAGTGAAGTGAGGTCTCTATTTGAGTAGCAACTATGAGCATTCAACTAGCTCATGTTGTGGGCATTACTTCTCTTTGTTTACTACATGTCCACACAATCTTGTTGGAGTTCTCTCCATATGCTCTGAGAAAGAGCATTTTTGGTGTGCATAGGTAAAAGAAGGGTACTTGTGGAGGTCATTTGCACTTTGTTGTTGCATAGGGATTGAGAAACTTCCCCCAACTGCTCCACGATGGCAGTCCCAACACATTGTTCACTTGCATGAGATGCTTATTACTTCGGTACTTTGGGTAAATCTTGCCAAATTGCATTACCTGTTGGAACATCAAGCTTACACTATGCTTGAGGTGGATTTGATCTACATCAAAGGCTATTGCTTGGATTACATCGACAGAATATCTGTTGGAGAGTTCTTTTACCTATGCTCATTTATTGTATTTTTTTGAGAGATTTTTGATAGTTCATTTACCATTGTAAAAGCCTTGATCTTTACACACGTAAAAGTAGAAAACGAGAGCCTAGATTCGACGAATTTGTGGTGGTTGAGTTGCATTCAATCAATCAATCAATCAATCACCTAAAAGTAGATCAATCTAGATCTTCACTTTCCATGATTGTAGGAAGGGAATTTTTGGGGGATTCTTGGACAAGAAGGGATTTGAGTGTTTGTAGGAGAGAAGGGAAAGACAAGAAGAAAGATACACACTCGAAGCCTCTATCGATCGATTATAAGGAGACAAATACAATGTAGTAGCACAATACAATCCAATGCTTCTGTGCAAAATCCCACAAAGTGCTCAATTACAAAATACCAAATACCCAAGGGACTTGTTGCGGCCGGCCTCCTCTGCACCAAACCTCCACCTTCTCCAAGCCTGCACTTGTGCACACCTTGCACCAAGCTTCCACTAAAGGGGAGGGATGGGTACCTTCTGTCGACACGCGCACACTTCAATAAGACCTTGGGATCCTTGGGGGACTAGCTTAGCACTTCTCTGCACACTTCCTTGATCACTCTTCATGCACACATTGCACTTCACTTCTCTGCGTTGCACACTGTGTGTCTCTTTCACTTCTCTCTCTTGCCTTGCTTAGACTATGCTTACTCTTGCTTACACTTCGAATTGTCCAAGAAGAGTCCTTGCCTTGCTTTGAGTGTCGATTCATGTACGCTCCTAACTGCAAGACTATCTTGGTGCTCACTTTGCTGTCCCAAGATTGTCTTCACAAGTGGCAGCCAACGAATCCCTGTTTTGTCCTATAGTGACTTCAGACTAAAACAAAAATTTTAATTGGAGGTCATACTTTCACTTCTATGTACGCTGTCGCTTCACATACCTTTCACATTTTTCCTTTTCACATACCTTCACTTGTGCACCATCACTGCTTCACTTAAGGGCCTTGCTTTTCTTCTCTCTACTATGGCCTTTGACTGAGATTGTCTCACTCGAGCGAGTAACCTGAATGATATCCTCTTTTTCTTCATATGCTTCCTCTCCACTTGAGTTTGGAAAAATTCCATAGCAAGAAGAGGGATCTTCTGCATGGAGCCAAGCCAACATGTTTTCATCTTCATATAAATTTGCTTCTTCAAATAGATGTGCTTCTAGGTTTTCCAACAATTCTTCTTCCATAAAAATACCAATTGTTTGCATCATGCTAGTATGTCTCTGATTGTCTAGTCCTTCTTCTAAAATAATCAGCTGCAACTCTTTTCCCTCTTGCTTTACCCACATTGTGTCCTTGCCCCAGTCATGCAGCACATTGGCATGCCTTAACCAAGGTCTCCCAATTAACAGAGGGAAACTTCCTTCTACCTGTGACAACCTTAAAACAACAAAATCCAAGTTAAAGATGGTACCTTGTATCTTGACTAGGACTCCAAGGACCACCCCCATAGGATTTACTATGCTTTGGTCTACTAGTGTTACAGCGAAGTTGGAAGGCCTAGAAGGGCATAGTCCAATCTTTTTCATGGTATATTCAGGCAACAAGTTAATGCCAGAACCACCATCCACAATAACTCCTTGAAACTCATGACCTTTAATAGAGACTGTTAGCCGAGGGCTTTTGTAATCTGTGAGGGGTGCTTCCCCTACACGTTTATCATTTTGCATAACAGCAGCCTTTGCCACTAAACTTGTTGTGGACATTTCATCAATTATCTGCAAGAGTTCTAACCTGAATTATCCATCCATCTTTATTAAATAAAAAATACTGACCTCCTTTTTCATGGACTTGAGTAGTCTGGAAGGTTCTGATTCCTTAAGAGCATGGGCTCCATTTGACTTATGAAACTCCTCATGAGCCCTGTTGAATGCGTGTCCAAGGGCATCACTGGTACCTATGAAATTTTCTTTTTGCTTTGCGTCTGCACATGTGGTGGCTTTTTCTTCAGATGCAGCTTTGTCAATGTGCAATCCATTAATCATTGATTCTTGACCTATGTCCACTTGAGCCTTCCCCTTGCTTCTTTTCTGCACTCTAAAAGATTCAATTTCTTCCAACTGCACCACCCTGGTAGATGGTGATGGCACATTGACTTGATCTACCATTTCTTCTTTGCACACCGAAATCATTTGAATGTGGGGCCTAGATGAAGATGCTTGGTTCTTAGTATAGTGGTCTCTTGCCTCTGGGCAGTTCCTACAAGGAGGGGCATTTTCTAATAGATTGCACCTACTTTGTTAGTGTCCACATTCACCACATCGGAAACAAATAATTGGCCTCCTTGGCCTATTTCCAAAGTTATCCATTTGTCTAGGGTTATAATTGTTACCTTGGTTGGGTGCAACCGCCATCACATTTGCTAGTGGTAGTGATCCTCCTTGTGTCCAATATGTTGTTGTAGGGATCCCTCTTGATTGGCATTCATGGGCCTCATGAACAGCTTTCCTGCATAATTGGCAAGTCACACTTAAGAGAGGATGTTCACTTACTATATGACCTTGCTTGCTGCACCTGGTACACCAAAGTCCACTCTTGATGCCACCTCCTTTGAGCTCCTGTAACTCTTGTTGCAGCTGAGCCAATTCCTCTGCTTGAGCTTCCTCCTCCTTTTGGAGCTTTAATGCCTCAATCTCCCTCCTCAACTGAGTCACAACATTCTCCTCCTCTTTGAGGGGCTTATTCCTTCTTAAGCCCTCCAATTCTCTCCTTAACTAGATTACTAGATCCTCAATTTCTGTGGAATAGGGTAGTTGAGAAGTAGTGGCTCCATACTGTTGTCTTATCTGCTCCAATCGTGTAGCTGTGTTGATGAACTCCTCTATGGAAGCTGTAGGCAACACTAATTCCTTGATTTTACATTGGGTGGCCACTGGAAGTGGCTTAGCTAACCATTTCTTAACAAAAAAATCATGTGGTGGATTGGGAAATTTAGCCATTAGTGCCTTGGCCCTAGTCACAAACTCTGGGAACTTTTCACCTCGACCCAATCTCAAATTTTCTAGTTCCTCTATGATGATCTCTGTAGTATTGCCATGCTAGAATTGATTTTTGAATGCATCTTTCATTAAGTCCCAAGTTGTAAAATGGTTCTCAGCAAACTGGTTGAACCATTTATCTGCTAATCCTTCTAATGTAGCAAGGAAGAGTATTAAAAAGGCATCCTCTCTTCCCATTAAGCCTCTAGTTTTGCATAGTGCTAAAAACCTTCTAATATGCTCGTCCAGATCTTCCTGAGCTAGGCCTTTGAAAGAAGGAAATTTTATATTTAATCTTGATAGTAGGGTTTCCAAGTCTACCTGACCAGCCATGCTCCTTACTGATGAAGTTGAAGAAAGTGGGCTGGAGGATCTTCTAACAGCCTTCCTTCTTGTTTGCTTGCAAGTGACCCTCAATGTTTGGGACCGGGTTGGGATCATGGGCTGTTCATAGTCCTCTTAGTATTAGATAATTGATAAGAATATGTGCCTCTTAGTCCACTAAAGTAGTACTATGGACACTTGAATAGTGCTTCTCCAACTGCAATGTGTCTTCTCCTATGCTCAAATCTCCTTGGAGTCCCACCGTGCATGCCAAATTTTGTTGGGGGATTCTTGGACAAGAAGGGATTTGAGTGTTTGTAGGAGAGAAGGGAAAGACAAGAAGTAAGATACACACTGGAAGCCTCTGTCGATTGATTATAATGAGATAAATACAATATTGCAGCACAATACAATCCAATGCTTCTCTGCAAAATCCCACAGAGTGCTCAATTACAAAATACCAAATACCCAAGGGACTTGTTGCGGCCGGCCTCCTCTGCACCAAACCTCCACCTTCTCCAAGCCTGCACTTGTGCACACCTTGCACCAAGCTTCCACTAAGGGGGAGGGATGGGTACCTTCTGTCGGCACGCACACACTTCAATAAGACCTTGGGATCCTTGGGGGACTAGCTTAGCACTTCTCTGCACACTTCCTTGGTCACTCTTCATGCACACATTGCACTGCCACTTCACATACCTTTCACATTTTGCCTTTTCACATACCTTCACTTGTGCACCTAAGAGAGGGTTCACCTGAACCTTCCAAAACACTTTAAACAACACTTTTGAACCTTAGGGAAATTAGAGAAATACCTCTGCAACCTGCAACCACTTTCTCCTTGCACCAAGCTTCCACTAAGGGGGAGGGATGGGTACCTTCTGTCGGCACGCACACACTTCAATAAGACCTTGGGATCCTTGGGGGACTAGCTTAGCACTTCTCTGCACACTTCCTTGGTCACTCTTCATGCACACATTGCACTGCCACTTCACATACCTTTCACATTTTGCCTTTTCACATACCTTCACTTGTGCACCTAAGAGACGGTTCACCTGAACCTTCCAAAACACTTTAAACAACACTTTTGAACCTTAGGGAAATTAGAGAAATACCTCTGCAACCTGCAACCACTTTCTCCAATTCACCCTTTGTGGACAATTAATTGTGCACTACCTGTGCACCTTGTCACCTGCACTTCGAACACTTTGACTTTGCCCATGATGACTTTGGTTGGTTTGACTTTGACCTTTTGACTTTGATTGTGGTTGAATTTGATTGCGGTTCACTTTGACCAATATGACTTCTATGGGCTCAACAGTAATTGATTGCCTCCAACAACCATTCCCACCTTCATTTGAATTCAAATTCCACTTGTACAAGTAATGGATCACTTCTAGTGTCTATATAAAGACTTCAAATCACTTGTGAAATACATGGAAGCAATATACATACACTTGTGACTATCATTATCTTGCTCCTTCATTTCTCTGCATCATCTTCTTCGCAAACAATAATCTTGTAGAGCCTGCTGCTCTCTCTAGCGAGCTCAAAATTTGATGAGAGATGTCTCATTAGAATGGTATTAGTGTCTAGCTTATGCCTCTAAATGTTCCCTAACATTTAGTTTAGTAGATTAAGAGAAATCTCAGTTTTTTTGTCTCGAGGCCAATCTCTACATATTCTTGAAAAATAGGAGGTACCACCGTTGAGTGTCTCATTCATTCCAATAGCATATTTTGCTTATTTCCTTCTTTATGTGCATTCTACACACTCAACCCTATGTCTATCACTCCCATAAAAGGAGTTTTTCTAATTGTAATCATGCTGGTCACTGTGAGGATTTAAAGTGCATTCTCTCATCCATAGATAGTAAATTTTTTTGAGCTTTTGTATCGACTCCTTCTCCTTCATGCTCCAAAGTACATAGTGCATTTCTTTGCACTTATCGCATGCCTATAAGTCTATTTAAGTCTCCATAAACTCAAGGGGTAGTCTTGTGCCGGTTGGCTAGACAAAACTTCATCAGTTCGCAACTAACTTTTCTACCTCCTACAAGCTTCTCCAAGTTCTTTCAGTGGTATCAAAGCTAGATCAAGATGGGTGATGACTTTCCCTCAATGATCAAGAAGCTCGATCGACACAACTACACGGCTTGGAAAATCAGAATGGAGGCGTATTTTCAAGGTAGAAATTTTTATGGAATTGTAGCAGGTGATGAAGCTATGCCTATTCCAAGATCCAAAGGAGGACCTACACAAGAGGAGACAGATAGGCTTACACTTTGGTGCGCAAGGGATGCTCAAGCAAGGTCGTACATACTAAGCAAGGGATGCTAAGCAAGGTTGTGCCCTCGAGACTTTCGTTTTTGTTAGTACGAAAGCAAGAAAGAATCATCTTTGCAACAAGTTCAATCAAATGAAGAAGACACCTAAAAAAACCATGACAGAGTTTGTTACCAAGTTGAAGGAGGTTGCGGATCAGTTAGCATCTATTGGAGAGCTGATTGAAGCAGAGGCTATCATGAGGCAGATTCTCAATGGGATTTGAAGTGATAAGCAATGGAAATCCTTCATGAAGGCTTATAATCTCGTCATGGATGTGAAAACTCGAGACTTCAACATATTTCTTGGACAACTCTTCAATCAAGAGACCAACAATAGCATAAAGGAAGGTAACTCCTATCATGGTAAT
Source organism: Ceratopteris richardii (assembly GCA_020310875.1). Taxonomy (NCBI): domain Eukaryota; kingdom Viridiplantae; phylum Streptophyta; class Polypodiopsida; order Polypodiales; family Pteridaceae; genus Ceratopteris; species Ceratopteris richardii. The sequence goes on from CM035438.1 coordinate 126,909,095, forward strand.
TCAACTAGTGCTCCATATAGAGATAACAAGGATAAGAAGCTGAAAGGAAAGAAGAAGGAAGAAGATGAAGAAGAGACTTCCCAAGCCAACTTCACAAGCAAGAGCAACTGGAAAGGGAAGAAGAAAGGACCAAAGCATGAGAAAGCCAAATGTCAGAATGTTCAACCTTGTGCCATCTATGTTAAGACCAACTACACCACTCAAAATTGCTAGTTCAATGGGAAGTCCCAAAAAGAAAGTGGAAGAGGTGGATATGGAAGCAATAGAGGTAGAGGTGGACATAACTTCAATAATAACAATAGAGGCCATAATAGAAGGGACTTCAACAATTATTTAGAAGATCAATCACATGAAGACTCATTGCTTCTTATGAGTCTAAGCCATACAAAAGGTAAAGAATATGATCATTTGTTCTACATAAGTTTTGGATGTTCAAATCATGTTGCAGGCACCATTACTCTTCTATCTTATTTGGAAAGTCCAAAGCATAGACATGAAGTACAAACAAGGGATGACACAAAGCACAATGTGAAAAAGATTGGTAATTCAAAGCTTCCAATGGTACGACAAACATTCTGAGTAAGGTTCTCTATGTACCGACTATCACTAATAACCTAATAAGTGTATGCCAAATAGTTGAAAAAGGCTTGCAAGTTAGGTTCACCCAACATGGAGCTTTTGTGGAAGATCCATGTCAAGGCTTCAAGAAGATAGCCAGAGGTGAGAAGCATGGTAGGCTCTTTACTTTTGAAGTAGGAGAAACTAGGAACATAACTCTAATCACTTTTGGGTCTCAAACCCCAAGTGAGCTTGAAGTGTGGCATAAGAGACTTGCTCATGTGAATTAAAGAACCTTGAAGGATATATGCAGGGATTAAAGTCTTCTAGGACTACCGAACATATCAAAGCAACACATGATCAACAGGTGTGATGCATGTCAGATTGGGAAGGCACAAAGACAACCGTTCAACTACAAAGGCTACATCCACAACAACGTATTGGACTTAGTACATACAGATGTATGGGGACCAAGTCAAGAACATTCATTGGTAGGATCAAGGTATTATGTCTCATTTATTGATGACCATAGTAGATGGAAAAAAGTAAGAATGAAGTGTTTGGTTGCCTCAAAAGTATCTAGAACATGTGGAGAGTCATACAGGTAGATCACTCAAGAAGCTCAGACCTGATGGAGGGGGAGAATACTTCTCCAAAGAGTTTGATGCATTCTTGCATGATAAAGGTATCAAAAGGGAGGTGACTACTAGGTACTCTCCTCAACTAAATGGAATTGCAAAGAGCAGAGACAAGACATTGGTTGGATCAACCAGAACAATATTTGAAGAGAAGAACTTGCCACATTATCTATGGGCAGAAGCTATTTCAACTAACGTGTACCTTGTCAATAGACTACCATCCAAATCACTTCAACCTATGACTCCTTATGAAGCATGGCATGGAAGAAAACCTAGTCTTGGACATTGCAAGGTTTTTCGTTGTTTAGCTTATGTTCATGTACCATGACAAATAAGAGGTAAGCTAGATGAAAGGGCAACAAAGGCAGTGTTTATTGGCGATGAATCAACTTAGATGGGTTACAGGTTCTATAATCCCTCAACCAAGCAAATCACTACAAGTAGAGATGTTTTGTTTGAAGAACAGAGGTCTTGGTATGATCAAGAAAAACAAAAGGTAACTCTATCATATTGATTCCATTCTCGTCAATTAGGAAGCAAGCATGATACACAAGTCTAGGATCCAAGAAGTGATACAGACGATGACCAAGATGAAAGAGAAAAGGATTACAAACTATGGAAGTCAAGAGGCAATACAAAGATGAAAGAGGTTGGAGAATGCTCCAAACAAGCACCTAGAAGATGAGTAAGAGAGAAGAAACAACCACAAAGGTATGGATATGATTCCACATTTGTTACAAAGCATTCAATCTACTTCGCAAAAGATTCAATTTCCGAAGAACCATCAACATATGAAGAGGGAAAGGGAAAGCCTAATTGGTAAACGACCATGAAAGAAGAAATAGATGCAGTGAAGGAGATGGACACTTGGATTTGGTTCCGATGTCATCGAATCAAAAGGTAATTGGTTGCAGATGGGTATATAAAGCTAAAAGAAACTCAGATGGATCAGTTTGTAGGTACAAGGCAAGATTAGTTGCCAAAGGATGCTCACAAACTCATGGTATAGACTATGACAAAACATTCTCACCAGTTGCAAAGATGACTACAATTAGAACATTGATAAGTGTAGTTGCTGCAAGGAATTGGACACTCCTCCAACTTGATGTGAAAAATGCATTCTTAAATGGTTGGATAAGTGAAGAGGTATACATATCACAACCTCGAGGTTTTGAAGACCCTAATCATGCATCTTATGTTTGAAGACTTAAGAAAGCATTGTAAGGATTGAAACAAGATCCTAGAGCTTGGAATTACATGTCAATTACATATCTTCAAGATCAAGGGTTCAAAGCTAGCAACTTAGATCCTTCTGTGTTCATTAAAAGGGATCACAATGAGGTTATCTATCTATGTGTATATGTAGATGATATTATTGTGATAGGTGATGATTTGAATGGCATTCAAAGGATCAAGAGACACATGCAAGAGGAGTTCAAAATCAGTGATTTAGGTGAGCTCACATATTCCTTGGTATGCATGTGATATACACAGGTGAAGGAATGTATTTGACTCAGAGAAGATACATTCAGGATCTTCTTCTCAAGTTCAAAATAGAACACAAAACTTGCGAGTACACCTTTAGAGATGAATCATAAACTTAGTGTTTATGAAGGTGAGAAAATTGAAGACATTAAAGAGTATCCAAGCTTGGTGGGTAGCTTGATATATGATACTCATACAAGGGCAGACATCTCATATAGTGTGGGAGTTCTTAGTCAATTCATGCACTCACCAAGAAGACCATGCATGGATGCAGCTAAGAGAGTACTTAAGTATCTCCAAGGTACATCAATGAAAGTATATTCTATCCTTACTCTTCAGATTAGGATATCAAAATCTATTCAGATCCTGATTGGGCAGGAGCTGAGGATGATAGAAGACATACCTCTAATCACTTAGCATTTGTAGGCTCAAAGCTAGTGTCATGGAGTTCCAAGAAGCAACCAATAGTTGCTTTATCCTCAATTGAAGCAAAGTACAGAGCTTTGACCATAGCAACTCAAGAGGCAAGATTGTTAAAAGCATTGTATATAGATTTGGGACTTGTGAGTTCCAAACCTCACATATTTGGAGATAATATAAGTTCCATGCATCTAGCAGCAAATCCTATTTTCCATGTGAAAACCAAACACATAGAGGTTCATTACCACTTCATCAGGGAGAAGCTCATGGGAAAGGAGATTCACATTTCTTTTGTTCCTATTGAAAAGCAAGTAGTCAATATGATGACAACGATAGTTGATGGAATAAAGATTTGTAGATTCAAAGTTGTGGCAGGTATTCAACCTATCAGAGAATGAAGACTCAAGCATACTTTAGCTCGAGGGGGATCTGTTGGAACATCCATCTTGCACCATAATTGAGGTGGATTTGATCTACATCAAAGGCTATCGCTTGGATTACATCAAAGTAATATCCATTGGAGAGTTCTTTTACCTATGCTCATTTATTGTAATTTTTTAAATAGATTTTTGATGGTTCAATTACCATTGTAAAAGCCTTGATCTTCACACATGTAAAAGTAGAAAAAGAGAGCCTTAATTCCATGAATTTGTGGTGGTTAAGTTGCATTTAATCAATCAATCAATCACAAAAAGTAGATCAAACTAGATCTTCACTTTTCCTAGATTGTAGGAAAGTGAATTAGTTCCCTCCAACAACCATTTCCACCTTCATTTGAATTCAAAATCCACTTGTAGAAGTAGTGGATCACTTCTATAGTCTATATAAAGACTTCATATCACTTGTATAGAGGGAAGCAATATACATACACTTGTGACCATCATTGTCTTGCTCCTTCATTTCTCTGCATCATCTTCTTCCCCAACAGTAACCCTGTAGAGGCTACTTCTCTCTCTACAGAGCTCCAAATTGGATGCAAGATGACTCATTGAAAAGGTACTAGTGTCTATTTTATGCATGTAAATGTTCATAGCATTTGGTTTTGTAAATTGGGAGAGATCCTACTTTTTCTGTCTCGAGGTCAATCTCTTTGTATTCCTCAAAAATATGAGGTACCACTGTTGAGTGTCTGATTCATTCCAATATCATATTTTGCTTATTCCTTATACTTTTATGCATTCTACACACTCAACCCTTTTTTTATAACTCCCATAAAATTATTTTTTCTAATTGTAATCAGCTGGTGGCTATGAGCATTTGAAGTTCATTGTCTCATCCATAGATAGTAAGTCTTTTGAGATAGTCGATGCATGAACCTATCTATTTTGTATCAACTCCTCTTACATGCTCCAAAGTATATAGTGCATTTCTTTGCACTTATTGCATGCTATAGGATCTATTTGAGTTGCCATAAGCTCAAGGGCTGGTCTTGTGTTGGTTGGCTGGACCAAAGCTTCTCCAAGTCCTTTCATTACCGACATGTAGAAAGTGACTCCACTCAGAAAATGTACTCTAATCTTCTCTCATAAACTAAAATCCACTCTCTAATAGGATTGCGAGTGTTAACATCTTTTTCTTTATTCTCTCCTTGTCTAGTAAGGATTTGGATAACTAGGATAGGTTGTCAAGGTTCTTGGGTGGCTGAATCTTGTAAATAGGATTCTTGGTAATTTTTCCCACTTCTCCTACTAAGCTAATGTGCTAAACAATCCACTGAATTATAGTATTAATCCCAACATAATCTTGTGTAGTAGCTCTCCTTGAATTATATTCAACTTTAATTCTACACTTCACTGTACATCGATATTTCACAATTTCTTACAAATTATCGCATACTCTTATCATCCCTATACTTCAGTAGTTAAATTGTATCACTTCCCTATCTTATTTAATTACAGATGATTGCACCAATAACTTAGTAGACAATCTAAATTTTAGAGGTAATCACAATACTTCACTGAGTTATATTATGTACTTAATCTATATAGTTACTTAACTTTAATCACCACGCTTAATACTGATCAGTGACATAGAGAATCAATCACAATGATACTGAGCAAAGCAATTAAGAGAAAAATTTGTCAACACTGCAATCCTCGTACAGCAAATGGGTTCCTATGGATTCATTGTGTCAAACTCACACAGGTGTGACTCTTCTTGTATTAATTCATAGATCGAGTACAATAGTTGGCCAATACCGTGCTTCACCAAAATTATGGTTAATTACAATTGACCGCACTAGCAGCCTAACAGAGCAAAGGCCCTAAGAATATGATATCTATATTCTCATTGAGGCCATGACCATTGAATCTAACCACATCTTGTTTAATGTGGTGGCCATCTAGTCTTTTGTTCCTTTAGAAGCAATTATAATTTTTGAGAATTCCTCTTGGTTCCTCGCACATTTATTGGGCAAGGTAGTTTTGTCGCATTAACTCTTGAGGATACTATATGCCCTCTATGAGATGCATTTCTCATGATGAAATACTTCTAAGCTATCAATACATTGGCCTTCATCAATAATCTCCTTGAAGAAGGATACTCCTTCTTCAATGAGCTTCTGCCCCATCTTGAAGTACGTCTGGTCGAGAGGTTGTTGAGTTGATTTGAATTAGATATTCCTACCCTTCTATGGTATCCAATTACATATGGGATAATGGGCTTGCTTCTTAAGGTGTTGCCAAGTAGAAAAGGCTCTTCTAAAAAATTGGAGCCTTTGAGTTGGAACTCCAAATTGATGCAGTAGATTGTATTTAAATCAAAACCTATCAAGGCAAGGTACATACAAGTGAAGCTTCGAGCAATAGTTCGCTTGAGCATGATGGTTGAGTAATTTGTCAAAGAAGACAATTTGTATATCCATTTAGTCATCATTTTTGTATTGATCAAGTCCACATCTAATAGGCCCACATCCCATCTAATTTTAGGAGGTAGCATCTCGAGTATTTGATTCTTGCCATCTTCTTCCTTTGAGAACTTGACGCCCAAATGTAATTTTGAAGAAACGAATTGAGAATAGACATTCTCCACTCAGATGGTATAAATCCTAAAAGGTGGTAGATTATTGTTGGAACAATGTAGTGGTTATGGATGAAAATTTGGTGTGGAAGGTTTGGGTGTATTTTATCCCAACATCATGCCTTGTTGTTTACTTTATCAAGCATCTAGATCCATCTATTGTAGGGGGAGACATTGAATCCCATTAGAATCACAAGGACTCTAATTATGTCCCCATCCATGATTGGTTGGCACCTAGAGTTGGTTATAAGCGATTAGAGGATTTCCGAATACTTTGACAAGGGTTTTGCTCTAGTTCATTCTTGAAGCATTGGCTAAGAAAAAGGTTGAAAGTGATGACAAAAAATAGTTAAGGTCCTTGGCTTCATTATATATAGTAGCATTGGCGTCATCAACATAGGATAACATAATAAGGTCCCCTTGATATCATGGGATGGAAATTCCATGTGAATTGCCTTTCAACAATTCAGAGTGTAGAGCCAGCCCAAGGCATCCGCCACAAATGGCATACAACAAACGAGCCAAATGACACCCTTATCTAATCAAATTCTTTGGTTGAATAGGTTGAGTTAGAGAACCATTAACCACCACTTTGCTGGAAGAGTAAACCAAGCAAATAGCATGCAACACCAATGAATGAAGGGCCAAAGCCACTATCCTACAACGCTTGTAGAATAAAGCCCCAAAATATTCTTTCATAAGCTTTATCAAAATCAATCCTAGAAAAAACAAAGGGTTCTCCCTCTGACTAAGCAAGGTTGATTCCTTCCCATAGAGAGACAAATATATATCGTCTAGGGATAAATCCTTTCTGTTCAGTTTTGATGATGCTGCACATATATGGTCTAATTCTATTGGCAAGGCCTTAACATATAACATATACATTGTGTTCAAGCAAGTAACTAGACACCAATCCTTGAGTTGTTGTGTGTCACCCTTCTTATGAAGAACAACCAAATGTCTTTTCATGCTAAAGAGGTTTTGGTGTCCTCTCATACTTTTAGTGGCCAGATGATTTTAGAGTCTTTTAGTGTTCTCTAGTGTTTAGATGCTCTAGTGTTTTGGTGGTCTAGAGACGCAATGTTCCAAAGAGTTGAACCTTCTATTTTTGCTCTCTTTCTCTCTGAGAGACTTTGATGGTACCCCAAAATCCTACATCTAGAAGAAACCATGATCTTAATTGCAATCCGTCCTTCACACCACTAGTGATGTTTTCCCCACTAGCCACACCTTCTTAGGTGGGCACTCCAATAATGATGGATATTCCCTCACCATCTTGCTTGTGCATAATTTCAATTCCTTGTAGTTGCACCTTGAATAATGATGGTACAACATGCAGACATGATAAAAAAGTATTGAAGGTGCTTCGCAGACCAAGATCTTCACCTCCTTATAAGAAGAGAAAAGAGCAAATGCAGGGCCCAGACATAAATAGAGAGAGAGATATCGATGTATACATCACGATATACGTGTGCATGACCTCCCACAACATTCCTCATTACCCCTATAAGCTGAGTACGAAAGAACTGGCATACAATTTTACCGTGCATGGTGGGACCTAGGGGCTCAATGATTCTATTCAGCAAGCATGCTTCCTATGTTCTATGACTAGGACCCCCTATGGTCATACTTCTCTTAGTCACATTTACACTCCAAACAAAAATACTAACCATAATTCCATTAGTTGTAGTAAGACACTCACCTGATGTAGTAAAGGAAGCAACCGTAAACTTCCATCCAAGCACTCTTGTTGACGAGACAACATATAATTCTTGGATCCAATGTTTTTCCATCATCATTTGTGCCATTTTCTACATTTCATTTTGTTGACATTGTAGCATCACAAATCATATTTGCCAAACCAAGAAGCATCTCAGGAGACCCAAATGTCATGTAGAAGCATTTAGTAGACATGATGTTGCTTCGTTAGCATGCGATTAACAACAAAACTATGCACGAAATAAGAAGAAGCATCATTAATGACACACTCTTAATCACATGCATAATCACGTCATTACTCTACAACTAATGCGTCACAAGCATTAGAAAAGAAAGGAACAAATACACAAGCACATCATAACAACAACAAGAGCTCTGCAAGCATTCTACAAACTAGCATGATCTCATTATCTCCAAGAATGCTCCCCCAAAATGAGACTAGTGACCTCTTTATATACAAAATGAGAAAAAATGCATGCTATGTGGGATTTGTCAACTAAAAGAGAATGAATCTCACTTATTCACTAGTGATCCTCTTGATTCCTTGGTCCTTTGTTTGGAATGCTTGATTCTTGCTCTTTATTTCAAGTTTGCTTTTGTTCTTGGTTAGACTTGGCTGCCATTCCTTGGTTTTTTTTTGCCTTGATGTGTAAATCTTAGGATGCTAATTGCTTTTTTTCTTCTTCTTCTTCTTCTTTTCTTTTATTTTTTCTTTTAGGTAATAGAGGTACATAATGAAGATGTCATAATATTATGTAATGACATATACAATAGATGAATGTAATTTATCTCTTCTTAATCCATGTGCATGGGTGTGGACTAAGGGTGCATGGGTGGAAAACAAAAAGTGCATATGCACGGTGAGGTGATGATGAGGGCGTTATCCAAATGTCAAACTCTAAGAAACTTCTCTTTTTCATCAACCATTGCCATGGATGATGCCTTTGTCCACCATCCTAAAAAAAGAAAAATAAAAAGAAAATTTTTGTAAGGTATGTACATGTGCCCTCTTGGTGTGTGGTTTAAACTTAGTGTGACTAATGATTGGCCTTTAGATGAGGCTCTATTTGCCTTTATACTTGATGTGCATCTTGAACATATGCTGCGCATTGGGCAAAATTGGGTTTGACACCCATGGATGCCGCACGAAGAGGTTTTAGGCCGCCAATATGTCTTTGCTTTGCTGGTCATGGCCTTGAAGTTTCTCCTTCGATCTTTTTTGCATTTTGGCTTGATTTCTTTGGATCCTTTGGTTGGAAGTGGTCTTTCTTGAAGATACGACATCATGGGTCTAGACCATGGATTATGGATTTTTTTGTGAGAGAATTGATTTTGTACAAGGTATTTCTTTGGTACCCATATCATAGTGCGATTTGTCTTTTGGGCCTTCCATGTGAGGTTCTAGGGAAAAGCCATATTTACATGGGGAATTCAACAAAATGTGATCTTCTTTACATACAACATGCTCATGCAATGGATCACTAGGTTGTGTGGTTCGAGATTGATCTAGAGATTTGATGATACATTTATCTTTATTACACATAGAATCTCTAGATGTACAAATAGGTGATGTATTGTCATGATTGACCATAGATATGTTTAGACGCTCTAGTGTTTTGGTGTTCTATATACTCAATCATCTATAGGGTTGGGTTTCCAATTACACCCTCTTTTTTTGAGAAATTTTGGTAGTCCCCCACGATCGCATTACATTTGGTAGAATCTATCATCTTAACTGCATTGCACCCTTTACAATACTAGTGTTGAAGATGCTCGACAGACCAAGATCTTCACCTCCTTATAAGAAGAAAAAAGTGCAAGTCCAAGGTATGCTATATATATATAGAGAGAGAGAGAGGGAGAGAGACATGCAGGTTGTGATACATGTGTGCATGTGCATAGAGTTTGATACCCATAGAGATAGAGAAATTTAGCGAGATACATAGAGCTCGAACATAGAGACACAATAAACGTTGATTGATGTGCATCTATGCACTCATAGAGATAGAGAGGCATAGTCTAATGGAGAGTGTGAAGCATAGGATGACATTGAGGTAAGTAGAGTCATAGATATGCTGAAGTGCGTGCATAGAAGTCCTAGATTGCGAAGGAGATCCAACAGAGTGTAGCAGGATGGATATATTGATTGAGAAGTAGTGATACCAGAGTATTGCCAAAGAATCAGCTGAGGGTCACACAATTGATAAGAGAGGGTGGAGCTGTAGAAGGAATGATAGAAGTGGTGATTGCTAAAGGTGAAACTGAGGGCTTTGATATTGCTGCCAATGAACCACGTGTATGTGTTGATTTGCATCTTTTCAAGATCTCTTACTCCAAGCTCTTCCTCCCTAAAGAATATCCTAACTATTAAGTCAATTGTTGTATGTGTTCAATCTATAAGGTTTGTTCAAAGGTTCATGTGAACACATTATAGTAAAAATACCATGGGTTGGTGCTAGTGCTCTTCTATGCTACCTTTGTTATAACTTGATTTCCGTTGTAATACATGTGTTGTTCCTTCATATCCTCTTATCTCTCCTCTGGTTGTGCCATGTTTGTCCCAACTTCTCTTTTTAGGTCATGTGTTGAATTTGCGCTAACTTCTTATTACAATGTATGTGCGAGTAGCAAAATATCTCACCTCACTATTTGTTCTTCTAAGTTACGAGTCCTCTGACCTCCTTGAATAGTTGTCACTACCCCTATAATCCGATGCAAAACACACAAGAAAACACATCTACACACACAAAAAAGTTCAGACACACATACGTAAGCATGCACATGCATCTACTCATGCATATACACATGCTAAAACTTGACATGAGTGAACCTGACATGAAGAGAATAGGCATTGCTTGGTCTTGACTTTATCTTGACCTTGAGTTCACCATCATGGGAAGAGACATGAGCTTGAGGGTTTGAGTGATTGATTTTGATAGAGACTGTGACTTCCATGAAGCCTTGACTATCATGCAAGCCCTATAGGAAATTTTAAAAGGCATAGATTCTTCCGTAGCCAAGATTGAACCAAATTTCTTTGAGTATGTGAGCATAAAATGGACTATTATGTTATGTTTGTCTCTTTGAAGCTTAGTGACTTTCAAGAATGGTAATGGTCGGAGTCAAGCCTAGAATTTATATTCTTCAAGAGAGAGTCCATACATGCAACAAATTCATGAATTTTCTTAGAGAAGAGTATTATCTAGAAGATTTATTCATGCCCATATGATATTCATTTAGAGAGTGGGTGGCTACTCCAAATAATGGCCTTGAGGTGATTGAATCACTATAAGACTTTGAAGAGCAATTTGTCCAATCAGATGAGAGCGATTGATGAAGTGAGAAGACTAAACAATTATGCCAATAGATAGGTAGAGCTTCATATGTAAAAGTTGAAGAAAGAGACAAATGATTCAATACATATTGATCCTTTACTATTTCACATCATACTAAACTAAAGAATTGAGTGGATTTATTTACCCACTATCCTTTGATTGTGCAATCCAAGTGAACTTTTGTGGATCGATTTCAAGTTAAGGTCATCTTTCCTTGGAACCCTCTCTACAACCCCCAAACTCAAAAATCCCCAAAAACGGATAGACAACATGTGTAGTTGGAGGCTCCCTTGGTGTGGTGGTCATTAAAGACAAAGAGGCTTTGCTAGGGGTTCCAATTTTCCACTTTTGTATGTGTTTCCCCATGGAAATTCTCCCTTATTCACTTTTTTCCATATTCCATGAGAACTCTCTCTTAGCATAAAGTGACTTCTAGTTTGGAGAAGCCTTACTTCTGATTTAGAGAGATCTGAATCGTTATCTCATGGCCTCCATTACGATGTAATGTACTTTGGAATGAAGGTCAGTTTCCACCTCCTAGTGTGGTTGGAGTTACTCTCGTGTATGAATTTAGTACAATTTGCATGTGTGTAAGGGTGCCTCTCATTTGCTCCATTCTTATGTATGCATGTGAAGCATTTATTAGCGATGAGTATGTGTGTGTGTGTGCGCGCTAGCCTAACTTGGAGAGAGGTTTTGCGTCCATGCAAAGTGTTTGGGGTAGATTGCTCCCCCTAAGAAATAATCCCCTTCATGCTAGATCCAGTTGCTTTTGAGCTTGTTGTTCTCTTGAAGAGTACCGTATAATATAGTGTTAAAGCATTCATTCGAAAGGTATAACTATCTAGTTGATGCTTCAAATGTTTAGGTCATTTGATTCATTATTTTAAGAGGAAGTCAAGTTTCTTAGTCTCGGGGCCATTCTCTACACATCCTTAAAAAATCAGGATGACACTAGTTCAGTGTTAAGGTGATTGTCCCTTCTATAGTTGTTATAAATTAGGGATTGTGTGCATTTTAGAAAGCCAACCCTATGTCACGAGGAAGGAGATAAGGAAGAGAGCTCACACACACACTCTCACCTCAAGGAGAAGCACACACACAGATTGAGGCAAGGAAGAATGATCTTCTTCATCTTCTTCTTCTATTACATAAAAGGAATGTACAAGAATGACCTAAAAACAAGAATACAACAAGTGCAATATATAAAGATCAGTACATAAGGAAAACCCTAATGTCCGTGAATGAGTGAGCTCGCAAGAAACTAATGTGCCATCACTCTCGGTAGATAAATCTAATAAAGCTCAATGAATACTGGCATGACCACTATACATGTCAGAGAAATGAAAAAATGGTACGTGTCATCTTGGATCATCACATGTTGAGCTTGATATCTCAACACTCCCCCTCAAGCTCAACGCCATATCCTGTAATCAAAGCATCTCTCGGAACTTCTTCAACTTCTCAGCTCAAAGTGCTTTGGTGAAAATATCAGCAACATGCTCTTCTGTTCTCACATAAACAAGATCAATATCACCTGCTAATACCTTCTCTCTTATGAAGTGATAATGTACCTCGATATGCTTTGTTCTAGCATGAAAACCGGGTTCCGTGCTAACTGTATGCTGCTACGATTATCACAATAGATAGTGATAGGCTTTTACACTTCCACACCTAAATCTACAAGTAACATCTCCAGACATGATGCCTTACATGCTGCCATTGTAGCACCTCTATACTTAGCCTCTATACTCGACAAAGCAATAGTGGGTTGCTTCTTACTGCTCCATGTAATAGCTGCACCTCCAAGTGAGAAAAGAAAGCCACTAGTAGATCTTCTATCTGGAGTACTACCAGCCCAATCTGCATCAGTGTATCCATGAACCTGCAAATCTACACCAACTTCATAAAACAATGCATAATCCAAAGTAGCACTCACATAACGTAGAGTGTGCCTTAGAGCATCCTAATGTGTTTTCCTAGGAACCTGCATAAACTAACTTTCAAGTCCAATAGTATAACTCAGATCAGGCCTTGTAATTGTGAGATATATAAGACTTCCCACAATTTTCCTATACATAGTAGCATTTTCCAATGCTTCACCTGATGTAATATCCAATTTGAAATTCTGATCTAATGGCATAGAAATTGGCTTACAATCAGCCATACCATACTTTTGTAGCATATTCAAGGCATATTGCCTTTGTGACATCCATATACCTGTTTCTGTATGTATAAACTCAATGCCCAAGAAATAGTGCACCACACCAAGATCTTTCATGTCGAATTCTTGCATAAGAAGTTTCTTTACCTCTTTGATGCTTTCTTCATTATCACCACCTACAATCAGGTCATCAACATAAATAGCCACAATAGTGATGCCATCATCAACCTTCCTTGCATATAGTGAGTGATCTGCATCACACATAGAGAACCCAATGCTCGTTAAGTAATGAGCAATCCTTGCATGCCATGCACGAGGGATTTGCTTCAGCCCATACAAAGCCTTTTGCAACCTGCAAACATAATCTGGATGCTTTGAATCTTCATATCCTTGTGGCTGGTCCATATATACTTCTTCCTGTAACTCACCATGTAGGAAAGCATTCTTCACATCCATCTGATGCAAAGTCCATCCTTTTGTTGTAGCTAATGCAACAAGTGTTTTGACAGTAGACATTTTAGCTAGAGGGCTGAATGTTTCCTCATAATCAATGCCATATGTTTGTGCATAACCTTTAGCTACCAATCGTGCTTTATACATGCTTATGCTACCATCAGCATTATGCTTTACCTTGTAAACCCATTTGCAGCCTATGGGTTTCTTTCCTTGTGGCAATGGAACCAGCTTCCATGTATCATTTCCATAAAGTGCAGCCATCTCCTCATCCATAGATTTTTCCCAATCTGCATTACCAATTGCATCTTCAAAACAAGAGGGTTCATCATCTTGTATTATCTTTGTCATGTAAGCACAATGGCAAGCCATGTAACTATCATATGTCAATCGTTGCACTGAATTACACATCCTCCCAGATCTTCTTGGTCCTAGGTCACTTTTCCTTGTATCATCTGCATGTGCCCTTCTTACTCCTGGAGTCTTCACAGAGGGTAATCCAAGTTCCTCATCAAGACTCTTTTCTCAACCACTTGAATCTCCATCAACATCTTCAAAACCTGCACATGTTTTACTACCAGCAGAGAGCTTTTGTTTACCTTTCTTGGATGTATTTGATGAATTTGTTGGACAGAAATTTCCACGCAATCTTCCACTCCATGGATTTGAGTTGGAACTATTGCTTGGTGATGCATCTGGTCCACTCAAAACTTGAGATTCTGCACTTGATTTTTCAGCATTTTCTTTGTCATTTGGTTCAAGATTGAGTCCTTCTTTGGCATGTGCATAGAAGCTTGACATTTCATCAAATACCACATCTCTACTCACCTTCACCTATCGTGTGAGTGGGTTATAACATTTGTATCCCTTTTTCTCAAGGGAGTATCCAATGAAGACACATTTTTTTGCTTTTGGATCAAGCTTCGTCCTGAACTCATCTGGAACATGTACATATGCAATACGGCCAAAAGCTTTCAGATGTAATAAGTTTGCCTTTTTACCTGTAAACTTCTCTTCAGGTGTAACTTGATGTATAGAAACAGTCGAAGTTCTATTCATGATGTATACAGCAGTATGCACAACTTCTACCCAATAACAATGAGGCATATTCTTCTCAGCCATCAAGGCTCTTGCTATTTCTGCAATATGCCTATTTTTGCGTTCAGCAACGCCATTCTGTTGTGGTGTGTACCTGCATGAAAACTGATGCCCAATTCCATGATTTTTTAGAAAATTGCTGAACTCATTTGACATGTATTCACCTCCTCCATCAGATCTTAATGTCTCAATGTACTTCCCTGTCTGCTTTTCCACCGTAGCTTTAAAATTCTGGAACTGAGTGAACACCTCGCTCTTCTCTTTCATGAAATATATCCATACTTTACATGTATGGTCATCAATGAAAGTAACATAAAACTTGCAACCGCCCATAGATGTGGTCTTTGCTGGACCCCAAACATCTGTATGTACTACTTCTAGTACATTCTCACTAACATGCTTGTCATGTGGAAATGATGCTCTTGACTGTTTACCAAATTGACATGCTGCACATACCTTTTGCATTTCTGCAACTTTGAAATTTGGTAGTCCATGGACAATCTCCTTTGACTGCATCAGTTTTAGCCTTTGCAAGTTTGCATGTCCAATCTGTTTGTGCCATATCTCTATATCTGCAATAACCCCCGCACCTTTTGCAAACATGGCTGCATTCATTTCAAGAATCTTCACATTTAAGGTGAACATCCTACCCACTTTGTTTCCTTTGGCAATCAATCGTCCATCCTTCTTGTACTCTTCTACATATAATCCATCAGCATTGAGCCTGACTTGTAATCCCTGGTCAACCATTTGTCCAACAGAAACCAGATTCTTTGTTATATTTGGAACATGCAACACATCAACAAGATGTTTTACCTTCCCGTCCTCCATAGACAATGCTATGTTTCCTATATGCTCAATAGGATGTGATGTATCATCACCTATTTCAACATATCCAAGAACTGGCATTTTTTGCAAACTACTAAACCATTCTGCATGACTGGTCATGTGATTTGAAGCACTTGAATCAACATACTAGACATTATCATTGGATTTTGAAACACCAGCAGACATCGTATTCATCATGTGATGTTGAACCATAAACAGCTTCTCAGAATCATCTGCACTTGTGGCTGCATAGTTGTTTTGCTGCCTTCTGTTATTTTGATTCTTCAACCTGTAAACACGTTCAAAGTGTCCAAGTTTACCACAATTCCAGCATCCTTTACTATCATTATCATTTCTTTGGAAATTTCTGCGACCTCTTTGGCTCCCCCTGCCTCGAAACTGTCCTCTTCCTCCTACATGATTCTGTTGTTGACCTTGGTCTTGGTTACTGTTTCCTCTT
The DNA here is from genome assembly GCA_020310875.1 of Ceratopteris richardii. Lineage (NCBI taxonomy): Eukaryota > Viridiplantae > Streptophyta > Polypodiopsida > Polypodiales > Pteridaceae > Ceratopteris > Ceratopteris richardii. The sequence continues at coordinate 126,925,271 of CM035438.1, forward strand.
CCACTTCCAAAACCTCTACCTCTGCCTCTTCCTCTGCCAGAGTAGAATACCTGCTCAGAACTGGGCTTTCCTTGGGAGTTTGAATCCTCACCAAGATTCGTTTCTTCAATAATTAGCATAGATACGAGATCAGCAAAATTCGGAATATTTTCCCTGGTCAGTATGGAAATTCTAAACTCCTTATATGTAGCTCCTAAACCACGAAGGCACACTTCCACCATATCATCATCATCTACATTGATGCCAATAGATGCAAGTGACTCACATATGCTTTTGATTTTTAGAGTGTAGTCACTTACCGACATGCTCTTCTTTTCCAATGTATGCAGCTCGTTCTTGAGTTGCAATTTCCGTGCCTTTGTATTGGTCTTATACGAAGTGACCAAACTGTTCCAAGCCTCTTTTGGAGTCTTGGCATCCTGTATGTGTCCAATCATGCTATCCTGTATGCTAACAGATAGCCAATACATTACCTTTCGTGCTCCTTGATTCCATTCCTCATATGCTCTTAACTGGTCTAAAATCCGATTCCTTTCTGGTAACTGCGGAGCATTTTCATTCTCTCCTTCGATGTACTTCCAGTAGCCTTTTCCCATCAAGAAATTCTTCATTCTGAATCTCCAAGCATGGAAGTTTTTCTTGTCTAGCTTATCGCTCATAAGCTGACTCATTCCATCTGCCTTTGCCATTTCTGCAACAATTCACAACACTGCAAAACACTACAAGTAGCACTTCTGCTTGAACACTATCGCACTATGACATGACAATTTGATCTCAGAAAAACACAGTTTTCGTGTATCAACAGTACACGGAATCACTTGAAATTCTGGATTTGGAATATATAAGGTTGCCGAACACAACGCAAGTTACGGTTTCTGAAACTGACTCGGTTTTTCTGTGGGCCCCACCTTGCGGGCTCGAAACGGAGGTCGAGATAGCTCCGAAACTTTGATATGACAAAAACGAGTGACCCTAAAGGGCTGATCGCAAAAATATTTTGAGGTCTTCTACCTTCACGTCAATTTTCGTAGCAAACGGAGGTCGTTTGTGAAATCGCGTTTTCTCCACGCCTTGCCGATAGTCTTCACCGTCGCCTTGTCCACGAGCTCTCTACAGCCACGCTGGCTCTGATACCATGTCACGAGGAAGGAGATAAGGAAGAGAGCTCACACACACACTCTCACTCTCAAGGAGAAGCACACACACAGATTGAGGCAAGGAAGAATGATCTTCTTCTTCTTCTTCTTCTATTACATAAAAGGAATGTACAAGAATGACCTAAAAACAAGAATACAACAAGTGCAATATATAAAGATCAGTACATAAGGAAAAACCTAATGTCCACAAATGAGTGAGCTGGCAAGAAACAAATGTGCCATCACTCTTGGTAGATAAATCTAATAAAGCTCAATGAAGTATCCTTGACATATACTAGCATGACCACTATACATGTCAGAGAAACGAAAAACTGGTACGTGTCATCTTGGATCATCATATGTTGAGCTTGATATCTCAACACCCTATGTACGATACTTCCTTAGGAGGAAAGTTTCCAATTTTTACTATGTTGGCTGCTCTCATTGTTTGAAGTCATAACTTCCATCCATTTTAGCAGGTTTTTGTGAGCTAGTCAAGGTGCAAGTTATCTGTTTTGCATCAACTTGTTCTTGTTGATGTTCCAAAGTATCTATTGGGTTTTATTGCACTACCCAAAAGCCTACAAGGTATACTTTATATATCCAAAGAGCTAAGGATGGTCCTATGTGGGTTTTCTAGACCAACTTCACCACTTTACAACTCAACTTTCAAAGCCTCTCCAAGCTTCTCCAACTTCCCTCAATGGTATCAGAGTAGCTTGCTTGGCAAATCAGAATGGAGGCTTAATTGCAAAGAAGAAATCTATATGGGATTGTATTAGGTGATGAAGCAATGCCTATTCCAAGATCCAAAGGAGGACCTACTCAAGAGGAAACAGACAGGATCACACTTTGGTGTGCAAGGGATGCTCAAACAAGGTCATACATACTAAACTCTATCTCTAATTTTCTAATACCACATATTAGAGGATGCAAGACATCTGAAGAGAATTGGGATGCTCTAGAGAATTTCTTTTCTGCTAGTACAAAAGCAAGGAAGAACCATCTTTCGAATGAGTTCAACTAGATGAAGAAGATTCCAAAAAAAACCATCACTGATTTTGCTACAAAGTTCAAGGAGGTTCGTGATCAATTGGCATCCATTGGAGAGTTAATTGAAGAAGAGGACATCATGAGGCAACTTGTCAATGGGAATAAAAGGTAAAAAGCAATGGAAATCTTCCACCATAGCTTATGATCTCATCATGGATATGCAAATTACTCTAGACTTGAACATCTTTCTTGGAAAAATCTTCAATCAAGAGGACAACAATAGCATAAAGGAAGATAACTCCTATCATGGTAACTCAACTAGTACTCTATATGGAGATAAGAAGGACAAGAAACTAAAATGCAAGAAGAAGGAAGAAGATGAAGAGGAGACTTCCCAAAACAACTTTGTAGGCAAGAGCAAGTGGAAAGGGAAGAATAAAGGACCAAAGCATGACAAAAACGAAGGCCAGAATGTTCAACCTTGTGCCATCTATGATAAGGCCAACCACACCACTCAGAATTGATGGTTCAATGTGAAGACCCAAAAAGGAAGTGAAAAAGGTGGATATAGTAGAATTAGAGGTAGAGGTGGACACAATTTCAACAATAACAATAAAGGCCATAATAGAAGGGACTATAACATTTATTCTAAAGATCAACAACATGAAGACTCATTGCTCTTGATGAATCTAAGCAATAGGGAAGCTAAAAAAGATGATAATTTATTCTACATAGATTCAGGATGTTCAAATCATGTTGCAAGCAACATAGCTCTCTTATCTGATTTGGAAAGTCCAAAGCATAGACATGAAGTTCAAACAAGGGATGACACAAAGAATAGTGTGCAGAAGATTGGTAATGTCAAAGCGTCCAATGGTAGAACAAATATTCTCTGCAAGGTACTCTATGTTCCCTCTATTACAGAAAACCTAATAAGTGTAGGCCACATAGTTGAGAAAGGCTTGCAAGTTAGGTTCTCCCAACATGGAGCTTTTGTGGAAGATCCATGTCAAGGTTTCAAGAAGATAGCCAGAGGTGTAGGTTCTTTACTTTTGAAGTAGAAGCCAAAAATAAAGCTCTATTCAACTTTGGGTCTGAAACCCTAAGCGAGCTTGAAGTGTGGCATAAGAGGCTAGCTTATGTGAATGAAAGAACCTTAAAGGATAAATGCAGGCATCAAAGTGGTCTTGGATTACGAACATATCAAAAAAACACATGAACAACAAATGTGATGCATGTTAGATTGGGAAGGCCCAAAGGCAACCATTCAACCAGAAAGGCTATATCCACAACAACTTATTGGACTTAATACATACAAATTTATGGGGAGGAAGTGAAGAACCTTCATTGGCAAGATGAAGGTATTATGTTGCATTTACTGATGACCATAGTAGATGGACTATTATGAAGTAAGAATGTAGTGTTTGATTACTTCAAAAACTATCTAGCACATGTGGAGAATCATATAGGTAGATCACTCAAGAAGCTCAAGTCTGATGGAGGGGGAGAATACTTCTATAAAGAGTTTGATGAGTTCTTACAGGATAAAGGTATTAAAAGGAAAGTGGCTACCAGGCGCTCTCCTCAAATGAATGGAATTGTAGAGAGCAGCAACAAGACATTGGTTGGATATGCCAAAATACGTAAAGAGAAGAGGTTCCCACATTATCTATGGGTAGAGGCTATTTCAACTATTATGTACCTTGTCAATAGACTACCATTCAACTTACTCCAAGGTATGACTCCTCATGAAGCATGGTATGGAAGAGAACCTAGTCTTGGACATTGCAAGGCGTTTGGTTGTTAAGCTTATGTTCATGTACCATCCCAAACAAAAGGTAAGCTAGATGAAAGGGCAACAAAGGTAGTGCTTATTAGATATGACTCATCTCATATGTGTTACAAGTTCTATAATCCTTCAACCAATCAATTCACTACAACTAGGGATGTTTTATTTGAGGAACATAGGTCTTGGTATGATGAAGACAAAAGAAAGGTAAATCTAACATATGATATTGATTCTGATTCTCATCAATTAGGAAGCAAGCATGGTACAGAGGTCCAAGATCCAAGAAGTGATACAGATGATGAACAAGATGAAAAGGAAAAGGATTACAAACTGTGAAAGTCAAGAGGCAAAGCAAAGATGCAAGAGTGTGGACAATGCTCCAAGCAAGCACTTAGAAGATCATCAAGGGAGAAAAGGCAACCAGAAAGGTATGGATATGATTCCCCATTTGTTACAAAGCATTCAATCTACTTGGCAAAGGACTCGATTTCAATGGAACCCTCAACCTATGAAGAGGCAAAGGGAAACCCTAATTTTGAGAAGGCCATGAAAGAAGAAATAGATGCATTGAAGGAGATGTGCGATTGGGATTTTGTTCCAATGTCACACAATCAAAAACATAACTGGTTGTAGATTGGTATATAAAGTTGAAAAAAACTCACATGGATTAGTTTGTAGGTTCAAGGCAAGATTAGTTGCAAAAGGATGCTCACAAATTAATGTTATAGACTATGAGGAAACATTCTCACGAGTTGCAAAGATGACTACAATTAGAACATTGATAAGTGTGGGTGCTGCAAGAAATTGGAGACTCCTCCAACTTGATGTAGAAAATGAATTCTTAAATGGTTGGATCAGTGAAGATGTATACATGACACAAACACTAGGTTTTGAAAACCATAATCATACATGTTATGTTTGCAAACTTAAGAAATCATTCCATTGGATTGAAACAAGCTCCTAGGGCTTGGAACTATACGATGGTTACATACCTTCAAGATCAAGGGTTCAAACCTTGCAACTTAGATTAGGAATCAAGCGTGATACATAGGTCCAAGATCAAGGGTTCAAACCTTGCAACTCATCAAGGTCTTGGTATGATGAAGACCAAAGAAAGGTAAATCTACCATATGATCTTGATTTTGATTCTCATCAATTAGGAAGCAAGCATGATACACAAGCTCAAGATCCAAGAAGTGATACAAACGATGACCAAGATGAAAAGGAAAAAGATTACAAGCTATGGAAGTCAAGAGGCAAAGAAAAGATTCAAGAGTGTAGATAATGCTCCATGAAAGCACCTAGAGGATCATCAAGGGAGAAAAGGAAACTAGAAAGTTATGGATATGATTCCACATTTGTAACAAAGCATTCAATCTGCTTGGCAAAAGAATTGATTTTAGTGGAACCCTCAACCTATGAAGAGGCAAAGGGAAACCCTAATTGCGAGAAGGCCCTGAAAGAAGAAATAGATGCATTGAAGGAGATGGGTACTTGGGATTGTTGGAGGATAAACACTCCTATGTGCACAACAAAAGCAAATGAACCCTCGTAGGATCCTAAACTGTTTTTAGACATAGGCTTTGTATTTTCTGAGTTTCTATAAGTACATGCAAAGACTCCAAATAGAACTTTGCAAACTTCAATTAGACTGAGATATTTAAAATGAGAGTAAAAGCACTCCATTTGGACACTGGATGATGCCTCAACTAGCTGCAACAAAATAGATAACTTGATATTTTCATAGAGTATGAGCTAACTAGATAGACACTATTCTGGACATTTCTCTACACATGTGCAGGCACTGAACCTTAGACTTATAGTCCTACAAGTAGAGCTTATAAGATTTTGAACAAGGCAAAAATCATTGCAAATGGATTCGGGGTGAAGGCGAAACAACAATTACAAGACTGGGGGGGTCTATGAAGATCATCTAAAGAGAAAGAGTATGAAAAATTAAAATCTCTACAAAATATGCAGAGAACAGCTAGTAGGGGTTGTGCTTAAGCAAGGGGGCATCTTAGGCATCTATTTCCATGACTCTAAGTCATAAAACAACTCATTAGAGGTTTTAAGGACAACATAGTAACCTCTTTAACCAATCAAAAGCATATACGTGCCAAAAGTGAGGTCCAATCACATGAAGAGGTGAGCTAAATCTTCTCTAATCAGCTTCTTTCCATTAGGGGAATGATTTGATGCGTACAACTCCTGGAAATTAGCCTTGTTTGATTGTGGATGATGTGGAAGGCTTAGTTTGGGGCATGTTCCCACACTCTTGAGCTTGAAAAACTTTCAACAGGGATTTGGTTAAGGTAATTGGTTGTAGATGTGTATATAAAGTTGAAAGAAACTCACATGGATTAGTTTTTAGGCACAAGGCAAGATAAGTTCCCAAACAATGCTCACAAACCCATGGTATAGACTATGAGGAAACATTCTCACGAGTTGCAAAGATGACTACAATTAGAATATTGATAAGTGTAGGTGCTCCAAGAAATTGGAGACTCCTCCAACTTGATGTAAAAAATGAATTCTTAAATGGTTGGATAAGTGAAAAGGTATACATGCCACAAACACTAGGTTTTGAAAACCCTAATCATACATATGTTTGCAAACTTAACAAAGCATTGTATGGATTGAAACAAGCTCCTAGGGCTTGGAATTATAGGATAGTTACATACCTTCAAGATCAAGGGTTCAAACCTTGCAACTCAGATCCTTCTCTATTCACCAAAAGGGATCACAATGAGGTTATATATCTATGTGTAGATGTAGATGATATTATTGTGACAGTTGATGATCTGAATGTCATTCAACAGATCAAGAGACACATGCAAGAGGAGTTCAAAATCAGTGACTTAGGTGAGCTCACATATTTCTTCGGTATGCAAGTTATTTATATAGATGAAGGGATGTATCTAACTCAGAGAAGATACATTCAAGACCTACTTCTCGAGTTCAGAATGGAGAACACAAAGCTTGAAGGTACATATTTGGAATTGAACCATAAACTAAGTGTTTATCAAGGTGAGAAAATTGATGATCCTAGAGAGTATCAAAGCTTAGATTGTAGCTTGATATATGCTAGTCACACAAGACCATACATATCATATAGTGTGGAAGTGCTTAGTCACATGCACTCACCTAGAAGGCCACACATGGATGTTGCAAAGACAGTACTCAAGTACCTCAAAGGGACACTTAATGAAGGTATCTATTATCCTTAGTCTTCAGATTTGGATATCAAACTCTATTCAGATGCACATTGGGTAGGAGCAAATGATGATAGAAGAAGTACCTCTGGATACTTAGCATTTGCAGGTTCCAAATTGGTGTCATGGAGTTCCAAGAAGAAACCAACAGTTGCTTTATCTTCAACTAAAGAAGAATATAGAGTAACTATTGCACCTCAAGAAGCAATATGGCTCAAGGAGTTCTACTCAGATTTGGGACTTGTAAGTTCCAAACCTCACTTACTTGGAGATAATGTATGTTCCATGCATTTGGCTGCAAATTCAGCTTTTCATGCAAGGACAAAGCACATAGAATTCCATTACCATTTTGTAAGAGAGAAGCTTATAGAAAAAGAAATTGACATTTCATTTGTTCCTACTAAGAAGCAAATAGCAGACATGATGACAGAGGCACTTGATGGGATAAAGCTGTGTAGATTCGAAGCTATACCTATCAGAGAGTGAAGAATCAAGCATACTTTAGCTTGAGGGGGAGTTGTTGGAACAATAAGCTTGCATTATGCTTGAGGAGGATATTTCCTACGTCCAATCCATCATTTGAATGATGCCACATATACTCCATGAAGAATTTTATTTGCATTCATTTATTGTATTGATTGATTTATCTCATATGATCACTTTCTTAAGTAAGTTGCAAAGCATTTACCTTTGTAAAAGGGAAAACATTGAACGGCCTAAAAGCCACAAGTTAGAAGTGGTTGGAATTGACTCTCAATCAATTCTCAATCAATCAATCAAGAGGTAGATATGACTTCAAGTTTCTCTTTTCCTAGATTGTAGGAAAAGATTTCAATCAATCTAAACTAGCAAAACTGCCTAATTTTGAATTTGAATTCATGAAGAAAAGGGACGGTCATATCCCTAGAAGTCTATATAAGGACTCCAAATAGTTTTTACGTTAAGTAGATTGTTGATTTAAAGCAATACATATACTCTTTGATCATTGCTTGGTGCCATTTATATTCTCTGCTCCTTCCTCAGACTCATTCAACTTGTAGAGATTGATGCTCTCTCTATAGAGCTCCAATTCCAGTGTTTAAGCATTCATTGGAAAGGTATAACCGTTTAGTTTATGTTTACAAATTGTGAAGTCAACTAACTCATTATCATCAGAGGAATCTAAGTTTTTCAATCTTGGGTTCATTTTCTACACATCCCCAAAAAATTGGGATGATACCAATTCAATGTTAAGGTGATTGCTCCTTCTATAGTTTTTATAAATTAGGGATTTTATGCATTTAAGCAAGCAAACCCTATCAATGACACTCCCATAAGAGGAATTTTTCCAATTGATACTATGCTAGATGCTCTCAGTGTTTGAAGTCATAACTTCCATCCATTTTTAGAAGATTTTTGTGAGCTAGTCAAGGTGCAAGTTATTTGTTTTGCATCAACTTGTTCTTGCTGATGTTCCAAAGTACCTATTGGGTTTTATCGCACTAAGCACAAGCCTACAATGTATTATTTACATATCCAAAGATATAGGGCTGGTCCTATGCTTGTTTGTTGAACCAATTTCACCACTTGACACTTTCAAAGCCTCTCCAAGCTTCTCCAACTTCTTTCAATTGTTAAACAAGGAATACACATGTTAAGACTGATCATTTTTAAAGAGTGGGACATGGAGGACCATCGACAGGATATCTGATGAGCTTCCAGATACTTACTTGCTCAACTTAGAAGTATATCTATCTTGGGCCAAAAAGTTGGTTTCTATGCTTATACATGAATCATATCATAGAATCAATCCACTAAAAGGCAAAGAACTTTGGAAAATAAGAAACCCTCACATAGTAGTAGATAGCTTAGATTTCAAAAATTCTAATGGAGTACTTTTGAGATGTGCAAAGGATGAATAGAGAACAAACTTGATTCGATAAGATCATGTAAATCAATTACAAGTTCATAAGGGATTAAAGGGAATAACTCAAGAGCTAAGATGGTTAGGAGTATATTGGTCAAACATGCAAAAACAAGTACATGTTATGTGTCTAATTGTAACTTGTTCCAAATATCCTCACTAGAAGAACACTCATCCCTGAGCTAGTTTATAATGGCACCTGAATGGAGAAGACCGACGGTAGAGTTCTTCAAATGATTAACATATCTAGAAGGAGCCAAATTAGCAAGAAAAAGAGGCTTGGAAGAGCACAGTAAAGACTATCTCATCACCGGGAAAACAACTTTTGAAGAGGTAAAGATAATCAAATAATAATGTGTTCATAAAGAAGAGTATTTTCTTATATTGGAAATGGCTCATGCAAGAGTAGTTAGAGGTGATTTATTAGCTGATATGAATATAAAGATGATACTCTTTGCATGCTTATGGTGATCAACTCTCTAGATGGATGTAGAGACCTATGTAAGAAGTTATGATGTGTGCTAAGGAAACAAATATCCAATGAGGAGAGATGACATTCCCTTAAGATGCATGGTATGTGGGAGAGCTTTCTCATGTAGAGTATATCATAGTGGCGACTAATCACTTAACTAAGTGGGTAGAGGTTGAGGCCACGAAGAAAAATGATGCTCAAAATATTATAAATTTGTTATTTGAAAATTTCTTCACTAGGTTTGGACTACCTATCAAGATTGTTAGTGATAGAGGTACATACTTCATTAATGAAGCTATTGAATCCCTCATGAATGCATTCTTAGTGATTCATAAAAATTCTAAAGCCCATCATCCACAAGCCAATGCACAAGAAAAATGTTCAAATACGGTAGTGTGCACTGTTGTCACTAAGAAAGTCAATAGTGGTAGATCGGATTCAGAAAAAAATTGCACCATGCAATTTGGGCTTTTAGAGTGGCATACAAGATAGCAATTGGAACTACACCCTTTATCCTAGTATACAAAAAATGCCATACTCTCAATTTACTTCTTAATCCATACTCTTCAAGTAGCTAAGAAGTATGATTGGACAAGACATGAACTGTCTAAGAAATTGGATCAAATAGAGAAGTTGCATGAAACTAGGTCACATCAGTGGTAGGAATTTATGTCTCCAAGAGAAGATAGAAAGCCTAGTAGTACGATCCCCATATAAAAGATAAAGTTCTTCATGTTGGAGATTTAGTATTGGCATACGATTTGAAGAAACATTCAGAGAAACTCCATCAAAGAGATTATGGTCCTTTGATCATCAATCACATTTCATCAAGTGTAGCTATTAACTTAACAACATTGGATAGAGATATTCTACTAGAATGTATAAGTAGATGCCGAGTAAATAGATATAGTGAGCCTATGCAGAACAAATGCTAACTAGAATCTTAGGATAAAAAAATCCCAAAAAAGGAGGAAGACACAATTCGAGAGGAAGCTAGACAAGAAGCTCCAAAGAGAATGACAAAACAAAAAGAAGGATTTGAGAATGAGATGAGAGATACTTAAACGGTGCAGAACCAATTCCTATAGCTAATTACTAAATAATGAACATAAAGAAAGTGGATGACATGCCAAGAAAGTTTTATTCAAACCTAGGTATTGGAAATGAAGAACACCATGTAGTGGATTCTTTAATTGATAGGGGAGCAGCTTTAAGTAGTATTCATGCTTCTTTAATAAAAAGTCTAAATGCTCCAATCACTCCAACAGAGACACACATGATTGGAATTGGAGGCAACCATATCAAATGCTTAGGTGAAATAAGCTTATCTTTGCACCTAGGGAATAACACCATGCAACATAAATTGTTATCATATCGAGACTTGAATATGCTAGAAGAGTTCATCTTGTACACGATTGGATGTATGAATTTAAGGTTACATTGAACTTGGCTCATGATATTATTACTACCAAAGTAGAGTATAGAGAAGTGTTTAGTCTTCATTAATAAAAGACTATAACCAAGCCCAACATGGAAAATCCTAAAGTGTCAAATGTGGTTATGCATGAATTAGGTAAAGAAGAAGAGCCTCTCCCTAGTGAAATCACTTCTCAACCTCACTTATCTCCTCAACATAAACCATATTCTTGTGAGAGTACATTAAAAATCCCTCCTCGCCAAAAAACCATTCAACAAAGATCTTGTGAGGTAACCATTTATTGAGAGGATAATACAAAAGTATTACCAAGTAGAAAATCAACAAAGACCAAGAAAAAGCAAGTCAATGGAGTAAAGCAAATATGGATGCACAAAGATCAACCCAAGCTTACCAATGGATTCAAATAAGACCACATTGAAGAAACCCTAGAATTAAAAAGCAATGCAAAACCGTGTTATCAAAGCAACAAACCTATTCAAGGCTGAATCAAAGTTGGGTACTAAAAAAGATCAAGGATGTTTAAAGACAAAACCAAAAAAGTTGGATGCCTAACCAATCTTTCGCAAAAGTAAATACCACTACCAAAGCATGGAACCAAGGATCAGCTCACAAATCAAAGACCCAACAAAGGATGCCAACCTATTGAAGATTACTAAAGAAAAGCGACCTAAAAGAGATGAATGATAGAAGCAACTTGGTTTGGAGAATCAAAGTTAAGGAGAAACTACCCAAAAATAACGAGAAAAACCACAAGGAGATCAACATGGAGCTATCTAGCAAAGGCAAATGCAGAGACCAAAAGCTATTCAATCATATCAACAACTTGAGAAGCTTTGTAACTCTTTCACAAATCATGAGTTGAATGCATCTAGAGTATGCAAAATAGGGCCACACTACAAGGCCTCACATTTGGTAGATGTATTCTCTAGGTTTTTTTAGTGATATAAACTTGCTTCACAAGGAATATTCTTCATTTGTACTATACTAGTGTAGGCTTCTTACTAAACGTAACTAGTCTTTGCCATCAGCTATTAACTTTATTTTTTCCTTGATCAAAAAAAGAAAAAAAGATATTCCTTAGGTAACAACATGGTCATAGTATAAGCAATCTGTCACGGGGAACACTTTGAAGAATGGACATACCGTGCGTGAGAACTATGAAACTACCAGAACATTCATTTTTATACTCTCTCATGCTAATGCATTCTTAATGATTCAAGTGTAGATGACTACCAAAGAGCACTAAAGAAGTGCATCTATTAGGCCAATTTCTATTAGAATGTGCAACTAAGGCACGGTGACATTGGCTTTGAGGCTCCCAAATTACTAGTGAATGCTTATTTTCTATCAGCATTCGAATGATGGACAAAGACCATCTTTTCTTAGTAATGACTCAAGGATTTCATATCCTACATAACATGCCTATCATATAGTTAGTGCAAATTTAGGGAGGCCCTCATTGAGACATGCAAGTGTTCTGCATGACTAAGGTAAGGATACCATGTGGATCAAACATGAAGGATAGGAGCTAAAGAAAATTCATTTACAGGACTAGATATCCATGGAGATATCCACATGATATAGATAGTTATCATTACTATAAAATAAGACATGGTGGAAGACTCGGGATTGGATGTTGAAGAAAAGGAAGATAATCTAGAGTGGATGGAAATAGGTACCTCATTCCCCTAATATGTATTTTTTTTATATGTAACAAATGTAGAAGTGCATGAAGCAAAAGAATAGACCATACAACGTTCTAGATTGGTTGAGCCTGTGATAGATCATACGAAAGGGAAGAAACAACCTCTCAAGTGTATCTTAAATGAAGTTAACTCAAATGCTAGGAAGGAGACTAGATGCAAGGTAAAGCAACCTAGTGAGGAATTTGCTTTTCAAATTCATGAAATCCATGGAGGATGGATGCAAGAAAAGGAGGAAAAAATTTTTATTCAAAGTACCATTGTATACAATGGTAGGGGCCAATGGGAGAATTTATGCAAGATGCCAAAAGTAAAGAAAAGACTCTTGAAACATTGATGGATAGGATCCCTATTGAAGAAATTGAGCTACAAAACAAAGACAACCCTCGTTCTATACCACTGGCCACATGGCTATGTGATTATCTAGAGTTGCTCTTAAAGTGAAGCCTTTTTTATGAAATCCTATACTTATGTTTTTGCATGGAATTATAAGGATTTTGAATGATCTATTTTTATGGGAACATAGGATTCCACTAGTGGAAGAAGCCAAACCAATAAGGGGTAAGAGCTACATGCTAAATTTGAAGTATGCTAATGTTGTTTACCAAGATGTCAAAAATTGGAGGATGCATAAATTACCATCCCACTCCATCATTCATATTGGCTTTTGCACGTGGTCATTGTACCCAAGAAAAACACTAATAAGGTCCAAATATGTTTGGATTTTAGAGATCTAAATACGGCAAAAATTTTGAATAGATCCCATACGACATTTTTAGAATAAGTTATTGAGGAGTTGGCTCAACATACATTGTATAGGTTTATGGATGGATTTAGTGGATACAACCAAATCTCCATTCATCTAGAGGATCAAGACAACAAATCCTTCATCACACCATGGGGAACCTATGTATATGTGAAAATGTCATTTGGACTCAAAAACACCCCTAGATATTTCAATAGAATGGTGAATCTTGTTATTGGATCCCTTTTTTTGCCCTTTGCATCTTCATATGTAACATTTCCTCCTTCTCAAAAACTTGCACTAGTACTCCTACAGAATGTTTAGAGGATCATCTAGCCAAATTGCAATAGTCTTCTATAGATGCAAGGTTTAAGTTGAATCTGAACAAGTGTCACTTTCTAGTGAAAGAGGATACCCTTCTTGAACATGTGGTCTCTCCAAAAGGTATGACCCCTGACCCAAAAGCTATCTTAAGGCTGCCTAGGACTAAGACACTTAAAGAATTTTCAAAGTTTTTTAGTTCACATTGGATACCATAGAGGGTTTATCAAAATGTATTTAGAAACACATTGTCATAGATATTTCATATCTACTCATCTTTTGGACAAAACCCATTGAAGGGTGCACTTCAAATTCAAGATCAACGTTGAACATCAAGATTGAAGAATCCAAGTGAGTTAGTATTATACTATTGGTGCAAAGTTCAAGCCTACACATTTGGCTAGAAGTTCATGTATATTTGAAGCTCCATGGAAACCATTGCTAGGAAGATCTTTTATCTTTACCATTTGTAAAAGTTACTTTGACTTGGAAGAATCATTGTAACCACCACTAAACTCGTGGAGTTTATTAGTTGAAAAGTCACGACTTCAATTGAGGGAATACCTCCTAGATTGAAGGACTACTTTTAGTGAGAGCTAGTGAACAATTCAAATTCAAATTTGAATTCACTCAGCTATAAAATATGTAAAAAAATCATGGGTGTCAAACTCTATTCCCAAGTTCTCCATTGCCACATTGTAAGAGAGTGAGGTCTAGATTGTAACCTCTATTACTCACCATCATTAGGCATTAATCATCAAGCCTATGATCTTATACAACATTGTTCTTTAATACAATAGATCTATATTACTCATCTATGGTCTCTCTGTTATAGTCATTCATAACAGTCAACTTGTACTCCTCATATCTCATTCATTCCTTTATCATTTTCAATGATCTATAGCTTGTTGAAATCCTTAGGGCATGTTGGTGAAAGAACCCTAAAATAGATATGTAGAGACCAATGTGTTATTGGGATACCTAATGTATCCAAGCAAGACATGATTTATAAATGTGGTGCTTGTTGTTGGAGATAGACGTCTGCGGAAGCATGCGAACAGCACAAGGAAGAAGAAGAAGCTTGGAGCACAAACACACAATACTGAATGTATTACTAGAGAATGTACAAAGATAAGTAGCCCATTAGGGCAATAGGCGTATATACAAGCCGGGGGAAAAAAACCTCCTAAAGAGGGAAAAAAGTCCCCCGGCAGTCCTAGAGTGTTCACACACATCACTACCTAAATATATCAACAAATCCCCCCTGGGAGTGATGCGGTGAACAAGGAGATGGCACTCATGTATAAGGAAGTGCCAAGCTATGTGGAAATCACTCCACAAAAGGAAGTAAGCCCAAAGCTTTGCGGAAAGCTTCAAACTTCTTCCTAGGCAGAGCCTTCGTGAAAAGGTTTGCAATGTTCTCCTGCGTAGGCACATATGCCAAGCTGATCTCCCCAGCAGAGAACCTCTCCCTGACATAGTGATAATGCACCTCAATGTGCTTAGTGCGAGCATGGAACACAGGGTTCCTCGCAACTGCCAATGCGCTCTGACTGTCAGTGAAGATGGTGGTGGCAGAAGACTGGCCAACACCCAAATCAGCCATAAGGCGTCTGAGCCACACACACTCAATAGTCGCTGTGAAAGCTGCCCTATACTCAGCCTCACAACTGGAAGTGGCCATAGTAGGCTGCTTCTTGCTCAACCAAGATACACATGAGCTACCAAGCATGAAGCAAAAACCATTGGTGGACACACGAGTGTCATAGCAACCAGCCCAATCTGAGTCAGAAAAAGCATGCAAATCTGGCGGTAGTGATCCCCCCTTGGGATAAAACAACCCAAGTAGCTGAGTACCACTCAAGTAGCGAAAGATGCGCTTAACCGCTTTCCAATGCATGACTTTTGGGCAATGCATAAACCTGCTCATCTGTGAGACAGCAAACTGAATATCTGGCCGAGTAATGCATAAGTAAATCAAGCATCCAACGGCCTGCTGATAGAGAACAGCATCAAATGCATCTCCAGCATCATGAAGACTCAATCGTAAACCTGTCTCCATAGGAGTGGCAATAGGCTTACAGTCTTCAAGGCCAAAATGTTGCAATAATGTGTCAATATATTTCGTTTGACACAAAGCCATTCCACCATCAACGTGCATAAACTGAATGCCCAAATAGTGATGCAAATGCCCCAAATCAGACATCTCAAATGAGGCATGCAAATCAGCCTTAAAATCAGCAATATGTGTCTCAATAGGACCAGTGAGCAGCATGTCATCAACATAGACAACAATGATCAGAAGCACATCATTAGCACGTTTAACATATAAGGTGCTTTCAGTTGGACTGTTCTCAAAACCATGTGCAATCAGATAGGCATGTATCTTCTCATACCAAGCACGTGGTGCTTGCTTTAAACCATATAATGCCTTCTTTAACCTGCAAACCTGGTTTTCATGCCCTTTCTGCACAAAGCCACGGGGCTGAAAAACATACACTTCTTCATGCAAGTCACCATTCAGAAATGCTGTTTTAATGTCCAACTGATGTACATTCCAACCATGATGGGCTGCAAGTGCACAAATGCTCCGAATAGTAGTGATACGGCATGTAGGTGCAAAGGTCTCATCAAAATCAATGCCTCTTTCCTGTGCATAACCCTTTGCAACAAGCCTAGCCTTATACCTGTTAACTGTATCATCAGGTTTACGCTTCAGCTTGTATACCCACTTAGTGCCAACGGCCTTCTTGCCAGGAGGCAAGTCACATAAAGACCATGTACCATTCTTCATTATAGCATCATATTCAGATTGCATAGCAGCCATCCAATTTTCTGAATTTTGTGCTTCATCAAAAGAAACAGGCTCATTCTCATCACAGAGAATAGATGCAACCATAGCATAGCAATCTGATGCAAAGGAGGCACTATGAGAGCCTGAACGAGTAATATATGACAAAGGTGCATCTAATTTGCTGTCACGCAAAGTCTGCACCAGCCATTTTGGCATGGTTTTTGCCTGCTCAATATCAACTCTCGCATCAACAAGTGCATCATGTAAATCTGCATCAGAAATGGAATGATCTGCATC
The DNA here is from genome assembly GCA_020310875.1 of Ceratopteris richardii. NCBI lineage: Eukaryota > Viridiplantae > Streptophyta > Polypodiopsida > Polypodiales > Pteridaceae > Ceratopteris > Ceratopteris richardii. The sequence continues at coordinate 126,942,077 of CM035438.1, forward strand.
ATCATATGAAACTTGCAAAGGCTGAGAAGTTGCCTCATTAGGACCAGCACTAGCCTCTCCACCTGTAAAAAGAGGCATCAAAGTATCATACATGTCTTTGGAGCTAAGAGATGTCTCCTTAGTACATGAAAGCAATGGCTGAATAGCATCTTCCACAAAGACAACATCACGGCTAACCAGAATGCGTTTAGTCTGTGGATGATATAGCGATAGCCTTTACTTTCAGAACTGTACCCAACAAAAATACATTTTCCTGCCTTATCATCCAATTTTCTGCGATGTTGTTCAGGCACTAATGCATATGCCAAACAACCAAAAACACGCAGATGAGCAACAGATGGCTTGCGGTCATGCCAAGCCTCATATGGAGTGATAGACTGCAACGCTTTAGTGGGACACCTGTTCAGTACATATGCTACACACATGACAGCCTCAAGCCAGAAACTATGTGGTAAAGCCTGACTTTTGACCATGCACCTCGCCATCTCCATGAGTGACCTGTTCTTTCGTTCAGCAACTCCATTCTGTTGAGGTTTATACGGCACTGTACACTGGTGTTTTATCCCACGTTCAGCCAGAAATGCATTAAAATCTAAAGACATATATTCCCCCTCCTCGATCAGAACGGAGGGTGCCCAGGTGATAGATTTTCAGCCAAAACCAAAAACTGTTTGAAGCACATGAACACTTCGGACTTTGCTTTGAGTGGATATACCCATGCATGCCTGGAAAAATCATCAATGAAAAGTCAGGAAGTAAAGGTAATTTCCAAAAGAGGGTGTCTGCATAGGACCACACACATCACTATGTACAAGCTGCAATTTCTGCGTAGCCCGAACTGAACCATCTTTTGGAAAGAAAGAACGCTGCATTTTGCCCAAAATACAGCCTTCACAAACATGTTTTCCAGGTGCCTCAAGTTTGGGCAAAGAGGACACCATTTCAGATTTCTACAGGCGTAACAAACTAGCAAAATTCAGATGACCAAAGCGTGCATGCCAAAGCTTTGCATCTGACATAGCCTGAGAATCATGAACTGCACATGCCGAATCATTCACAGATCTTTCATAGTCGATGAGCTTATACAGCCCACGACATAAAATGTCAGAAGCAATAATCACATCGCCATTTGAGAGATCATGGACTGTACACTTGTCATCAACGAATTTCACAACCAAGCCAATCTTGGCTAACGCAGAAACTGATAACAGGTTCTTCCCTGGCACAAATAAAGCATCTGACAAAGTGAAAGAACTACCATCAGCAGTAGTCAGAATGATCTTACCAACTCCCATAACAGGATAAGAGGAGTTATTGGCGCATGTGATAGTATTCCCTGTAGGGGCAGGCTCGAGTGAAGAGAAGAAACTGCGCTGCGAGGTAATATGTTTGGTCGCCCCACTGTCAAAGTACCAAACATCTGAGTCTACTGCAGACATGCACTGATCATGAGAAGATGGGTCAAAACTGCAGACAGTAGTAAACGCCCATTCTTCTTCCTGCACAAGATTTGCAGACTCTGTTTTTGGTGTAGAGGCCTCTGCAACAACCATTCCAGCCTCTTTCTTCTTTGCCTCTTTAGCAACCAGTTTTGGACAGTTCTTTATAATATGATCATTTCCTTTACAGTACTTGCAGAACAATTTCTGCTTTTCTGATTTCTTCTCATCTTTATCCTGGTTCTTCGATTGTGCAGCATTTGCAGATTTCTGCTTACTAGTAGAAGAGCTCCATTTTCCTTTGCCCTTCTGACTAGCCAGGAAAGATTGATCTGCAACACGCATAATGGACCTGTTCTGCCTGGACTGATCTTCCTACAACAGAACAGAGATTAATTCCTCAAATGACAAGGCATTCGGATTGCCTTTCATCATCATCCGAAGAGTAGAGGCAAAACTCTGATATGAATCAGGAAGACCATTTAGAACGGTCTGCACAAGTGAGCTATCTGGTATAACCTCATCAGCAGAAATCAATTGTTCCTTCAGGTCTTTGATCTTTGTAAGAAAACTATCCATAGAATCACCTTCATTCATGTGCTCACTCTCCAACCTTTTTCGGAGGTAAGCAACACGAGCCTCATTCCTAGCCTGGTACAAAGTGGTAAGTGTATCCCAAGCATCCTTTGCTATTCTACAAGAGCGAATGTGAGGAATAATGGCACGTTTGACAGAAAAAGCTATCAATGCATGTGCCTGGGCATCTCTGCCATCCCAACGAATCTGCTCTGCAGTAGGTGCCACAAAAACAGCGGCACGAACAGGAATCTACAGAATATCATCTTCGACACCATCTTCATCAGCTCCAACACCTGTATTTGCAGTACCTGTCGTTACAGGTGTAACAGGACGTCTTTCAACACCCTGCACAATGTTCCACAATCCTTTTGCAACCAGTACATGTCGCATCATATAAGCCCATAATGGGTAGTTGGTACCATCCAACTTATCCTCAACAGCCAACATACGGAATACATCACTGCTTTCATCCATGGCCGATGACTAAAATACCTTGATGCAGAAAATTGACTGTATCTCAAAAAGTTGAATAGAACTACCCAAACGAGTTCTGCTAGACCTATAGTAGACTTCAAGATGCTTAAACTGGCGAACAGAAATTGGTATATACCTTTGGCACAAAAGGATGAAATAGCCTGCACAAGCACTGCGATAGTGCGTTCGGAGGCTGAAACGAGCTCAGATCACGATTTCGGCACAATAGAGCGAAGCAGTTCTGATCTCGGAAACACCCTAAGTATGCTCACCAAATTTCGTGCGAATCTGAGACTGCAAACGGAGGAGTGTCGATGGCACCCTAGAAGAAGCGACGACCTGCTCTGATACCAATTGTTGGAGATAGACGTCTGCAGAAGCACGTGAACAGCACAAGGAAGAAGAAGAAGCTTGGAGCACAAACACACAATACTGAATGTATTACTAGAGAATGTACAAAGATAAGTAGCCCATTAGGGCAATAGGCGTATATACAAGCCGGGGGAAAAAAACCTCCTAAAGAGGGAAAAAAGTGCCCCGGCAGTCCTAGAGTGTTCACACACATCACTACCTAAATATATCAACACTTGTCAGTTTGGAAAATCTCACAAGTTACCCTTCTCAAGGAAAGGCTACATGCATGAGGACTACCTAGAGCTTGCCCATATAGATGTATGGGGGCCAAGTAAGGATCCCTCAATCTCTGGATCAAGGTATTATGTATCTTTCATTAATGATTACAGTAGATGGACTTTGTTGTACTTTATGAAGCACAAAGATGAAGTATTCAGTTGCTTTAAAAAGTATCTTGCACTTGTTGAGAACCAAACAGGGAGAAACCTTAAGAGACTAAGGTCAGATGGTGGAGCTGAGTACTTCGCATATGAGTTTGATGCATTCTTGTAGGATAGAGGAATCAAGAGAGAAATCACAAAAAGGTATACCCCTGAGCAAAATGGGGTGGCATAGAGGAGAAATAGATTAATTGTTGAAACAGCTAGGTCTATGTTAAATGAAAAAAAAAAACTACCTAATTACTTTTGGGCAGAGAGTGTATCTACTGCTACTTACCTTGTAAACAGGTTGCCATCTAAATCTCTTGATGTGATGACCACATATGAAGCATGGCATGGTAGAAGACCTTCACTTGATCATTGCAGGATCTTTGGGTGTGTTGCTTATGTGCATATCCCTTCACACATAAGAGGTAAGCTAGAACCTAAGGCACAAAAGTGCATCTTCATATGGTATGACTTGAATAAGAAAGGATATAGGTTCTACAGTCCTTCAAAAAAGGGGTTCATGGTAAGTAGAGATGTTGTTTTTTATGAAAATGACTCTCGGTTTGAAAGTGAATGCAGGAAAGTAAAACTACCTTATGACTTGGAAGAGTAGTTTCCAGGCCTCACTAAGGAGGAACCTACTCAGAATGAAGACAACAACTCAGATGATGAGGACATCATCAACTTAGAGGAGTTCAAGGCATGGAAGTCCAAAGGCAAAGCCAAGATGAAGAAGCTAGAAGATGTACCTGAATCATCCAACCAAGCAATCAAAAGATCACAAAGGGAGAGCAAGAAGCCAATCAGATATGGGTATGACACTTCCCTAGTTACTAAGCACTTTGTTTATCTTGCAAAAGACTTGTAATTTGAAGAGACATCATCATATGAAGAGGCAAAGACCAAGGCAGAATGGAAGGAAGCTATGGATGAGGAAATTGAAGCACTCAAGGAAAGTGATACTTGGGAAATAGTACCAAAGTACATAGGCACTTATTTAGTATCATTGGAAATCTAAGAGGGCCTAGAACTCAACTCTGTAGCTACAATGGGCTGGTACAAAGCAGGATTTTGTAGTACCTACTCATTTCTTGGAGTGTTCATCCATCTTTCCCAACATATACAACTACCCATCCATTCTATTATCTCTAAACCTTCCAAGTAGTACTTGGATGAGAAGATGACAAATGAAGATTAAAATTCATTAACTATTGTTCTGCTAGAATTTATCACTCGGATATTTTGACTTATATGATCAACACATGAGAAGAAAATCTTTGAAAATATATGATATGATCTTTTGAAAGACAAACGTCCAATGATCACATTTGTAAAGAACTCTACACATCCTTTGGTTGGATTCCCACCAATGACTACAGATGAATGTTTGTTTACGAAAAGCAAATGAAAAGCTAAAATTAATGCATGCATTGTGATGAATTATGTTATACATTTTGATTATGCATTTTTTGTGATAAATTTGGTGATGCTTTTCTCGAATATGACGACTAAAGTTTTGCATAGATTTTTTCATTATGATATGGCGATGTGGATGTGCTTTTACAAGTGCTTTTCATGTAGCTACAAAACCTATATAATAAGGGATCTTAGTCATTGTAAATCATCATCACTTGGTTGCTCAAGGACAAGCTCATCATTGGAGAAGCTCTTGCTTACATTGGAGATTTTGGAGATCAATTTTTAAGATCAAGACTCATGTTGGATGGAGAGGAAGACTTGAAGGGATCAAATCTATGGAGATTATGCTATGTACTTGGTGATGAAGATGGAGTTTGCTAGTTCTACATCTTGGTGGTGATTCTTCTCTCATGCTTGGAGGAGGCTCTACATACATGCTTGGAGGAGGATCTACATACATGCTTGGAGAAGAATTTTGAAGATTATTATGATGACAACTTTATGATCAATTATGAACTGGTAACTTGTATCTTTTTCATTAATTTCAATTAGAATTGTATGAACACTTCTTATTAATTAATTTATTTCTCCCATACGATGGTATGTCTTGTAAGTTATCTGCTCAATCTTCTTCTTGAGTTTTAATTATCCGGGCCTCTGAATCATATCAAGTTTGAGTCTATTGTGTTACATGATATGAGGCTAAAAATGAAGTTTGAGCCTCTCAATCATATCAATTTGAGTCTCTTGGGTCTCATGATGTGAGGCTCGAACTTAAGTTTGAGCCTGTGAATCATTTCAACTTTCAGTCTGGTGTCATATGGTACGAGGGTTGAACTTAAGTTCAAGCTTCTCCGCTTCTTCAACAAAAAGAGTAGTATTTTTAGCTCAAATCTAATTTAACTTAAGTTAGAGTCTTTGAATCATATCAAGACAAACAAAGACACATCTCTAACTCAAGTCTAGTTAAGCTAGTTTAAATCTTCCAAAAGAGTAAGATGCTCCTGATGTTTGGATGATATGAACGCTAGTATGTCAAAGTTTGATTGATCATTAGGCTCAATTGGATCGATTGAATCAGCAGAAGAATTAGTGAATATTATAAAAGAAGCCAAAAGATTAACACAAAAGTCAAAATCTTTGAAGAGAAGCTCATATGTTTTTGGGAGATCAAAGAAACGAAAGCTGAAAGGTTCTCCGAAAAAAGATTTAGGATCGTCATCAAAGTCCTTACAAAATGATGAAGATGTATCAGTCCAATATTCAGATAATAGGATTGAAGAAACAAAAGATATGGTAGTGTAGCTAGAAGAAAATAAAATGATGGATTTACTACTTCAAAAAGAAGAATACTATGCTTTTAGTTCTAATGTAGTATTTAATATTGACGTAAAAAGATGTTTTCGAGCACCATCAAATTATGTATATCAAAAATTAATTAGAGATTGGGTGCATACATTAATGAATGATTTTGTCTTGGATCCCAAAGAGAATGAAGTTCTTTCCGTTGTTATGCCTTTTGATCCAAGCACATGGTTGACATGGAAGAAATGGCATGGAGCTTAAAGACATTTCGTGTGTTGAAAAATGCTATAATTTTGTTCTTTAATGATTTAACAACAAAGGTTTTGACTTGGAAAAAGCTCTCTAAGAAATATAACATCATAGACATACAATATGCAAAAATTAGAAGTTATAATGAGACATTTATGAAAGATTCATTAAAGAGGGAAAAATCTCTTCCTTTACCAAAGGCTGCCATAACTTTGCTTAGTCATTTGCAGATAGTTGCAATGAGAATAAAGACCACAACAAATGTTATTCCATGGATTTGGTTTTGATTTAAATAAGGTGGAAAGTTTTTATTAGAGCAAGCTCTTCCATTCACATTGCTTTCTTTAGGATTGACTCAGAACTATATAGTCTACATAGACGGGAATGAATTTCAACAACCTTCTTCTCCAGATTGTTTTTTGCACTCAATGGGATGAACTCTGAGATAGAATATATTTTGATATCTTTTATTGATTTTTGTTATGTTTATATTCTTGTGGAAGGAGTTCAACAAACAGCTACAGAAATGACTTTTAAAATTGGAGCCATTCAAAGTAGTAATCCGTGGATTAAAGGAGAGTTGGATTTTGCAATAGTGCTTATTTACATTAGCAAAGAGGATAATTATCAGATGATTGATAGAACAGATCAAGAAAATCTAAATATTTTTTCTCAAAAAGACCTTGATGAATTCATGGATAAAAATTTTATTGATGATTTCATCAAGATTTTCACTCGTGAAGAGATCTACGTTATAGAGTTGTATTGTGGAGGAATTGTTCTTCAAAGAACTTTATCTAAAAAATGCAAATGTTTTGATACATGCTTAAATGTTGAAGAAAGATTATTAGAATAAAGTTGCTCTTCACTTTTCGAGAATGATCCTTCTTTGGATCAATGGTATGACATCAGTAATCAAGATACGAATAATACAAATGATATGTTCGAGAATGTTGATGTTGAGATGTGGAGAAGAATCATAAAGTAATAAGGAGGATACAGAATCCGAAGAAGATATTGTTACAATGGATGAAGATATTGCAGGTACTTCAAATATATGAGAAGGAAAAACAACTTGAAAAAATATTGATTCCATGTAATGTAATAAATGCCATAGTTTTCTACGTATGATATTTTTTATATGCTAGTGATGATTGTATTTCTCAAACAATAAAATTTTATTTTGATTATATTAGCTCTTGCCGAATAAAGTGATGTGAGTTGATTATATTTAAATCTTTTCATTTATTGTTAATATCATATGTTTCTAAGTTAAAATTAAATATCTCTTGTCTATTCGAGTAATTTAAAATTTATTATTTTTAGATAAATAATGCATAATTCATTTGTTATATTATTTAAGTAGATGATGCATGATTAATCTATTTGTGACTTTTTTTCTGGGAAAATCTAAAACCTATTGTTTTTAAAATTATGATGCATTTTATTATATCCAATATCGAAATGTAGTGTTAAGATGTGAAGATTGAAATGTGAGGTTTTTAAAATAAAAAACCTATTATTTTCTTAAGTAATCTTAAACTTTTTTTTAAATGTAGATGCATAGAGAAATTAATTGACAAAATAAGTGTTCAGAAAGAGAAATTAATAGGGAGATTTATCTGATAAAGAGAAATTAATTGAGAAAATAAGTATTGATAAGTCTGCACATTGTATTGAAATATATCTTTTGAATTTCTTCTTTCTTTATATAGATGTTAACAAAAAAAAAAAATTCATAAGTGATTATGGTATTGGAAAGCTTGTTGGCCATTTCGAGGGTGAAACGAGTACTCTACATCAGCAAAGCTCTTTTCAAACATCAGATAAGCTATGTAATGTTATGGAGAAACAACATGGTAGGCCTTTTTGGATTTTACTAGGTATATTGTGTAATATTATAATTATCTCATTCAAATTTTAATTCATTCTCTTATTACAAATAGAATATGCAAATAACAAGTACATATCAATAAGCGATCTTAAAGCTTTGTTTTTAGTTATTATGTATTGATTATCCTTATTGTTTGATATATGTAGAGAATATCCATCATCCACTTCATACAAGGAATAATTTACTCCTTCTCGATCTAAATGGCCTTTTGTTTAACCTAGATATAAGATGGAACAGATCAGAGAAAGATTATGTCAAAATTTATACAAATATTGATGAGAAAAAAATATTTATAAGTCCGGGATGTTTTGAATTTTGGGATTCTATTTTTCAACACTTTCATGTTGGTGTTTGGTCATCCACATTTAATATTAATATATTTGAGCAATGTGAGATTCATTGAGAAACATACAAAGATTTTTTTTTTTTTTTAATGGTGTGGAGTCAAGAAGATTATTATATGGATCATCTAGTAGAAATATATAAACCATATCAACTTATCATTGATGATAGTTCCTTCAAAGATTCTATCGAATAGAAAATTGCATGTACATTACCCCTTATCAAGGAAGACATGATCATTCACTACCTAGTGGTCGTTTAGCCTATCTTTTAAGCTTAATCCATATGGATGATATTCGAAAATCTATTTTGCTCAATCGAATGGGACAACCACCTATCATCAAAGAACATGTTATATTTCCTATGTTTTGACTTGTAATGGAGGATTCATCATCTATGTTAGACCATGATATCTTGAGTGAATCAAATTATCATTCAAATAACTTGAGAGTATCTTCTTCTAATGAGTTTCAAGTACAAAATAATAATGAGAAAAAGCTAGATGTTCCATTGAATTGCAATGAAATTGAAAAGGAAGATCTAACAACAATAGCATCAAGAAAGATAGATGTTCCATTGAATTGCAAGGAAATAAAAAAGGGAGATCTGACAAAATTAGCATCAACATTTTGTGTTCCAATTTTAAATAAAGAGCAGCTAAAATTTTTACAAATGTGCTACAAAAACTAAAAGTATGAGAGAAAATCATGCAATAGTGTATGCTATAAGGTTGGACTATCGACAAAGTCATTTCATAAGTGGAGTTGCAAAAAAAACATACATAAAAAGGTTACAAAAGGCATACTTTAATTTTATAGGTAAAGAAAAATTTGTCATACAATATTTATGTCTTTTCTTATATCTACAATCAAATATTTATAATTTTTTTCTTTTGCAAGATAAAGGAAAACATTGGGGATGAGGTGGAGTTTCAAAATTATCTCAGGAGTTTTTGATGTGGTTTGATGATAACCTATGTTTTTGTTAATGTTAGTTTCTTTGTTTCATGAAAGATTCTTTTTCTTCACAAATAAACTTATAATCTTAAAAAGTAAATAAGTAAAAATTATGTAGACAGCTCCTCATGAAGAGGAAGGTTGGTTGTGAATTTTCCTTATTATTTGATTATACTTCCTTGTCACTATTTCATTGTTCATATTTTTTTAATATTATACTTCATTGTTATTGGAATATAATATCATGCATTTACCTCATGTAATATATTTTAAATGCATCATATATATATATATATATATATATATATATATATATATATGTGTGTGTGTGTGTGTATATATATATATATATATAAATATATATATATATATAAATATATATATATATATATATATATATATATATATATATATATATATATATATATATATATATATATATATATATATATATATATATATATATATATATATATATACACACACACACACACACTTAAAGATGAAGTTTTTTCTAACTTAGTCTCCTCTTTATTATATTGATTGTAAGAAAAACTATAAATTGTATCATGGAAATTGGAATCCCTATAAATATAAAATCATGCATTTAAATCAATTTTCTTATATTTTTTTATGTATCATCAATTCTACTTCACTTTAAGTTTTGAACATTGAGAGAAATAATAACGACTTAATTAAAAATATCTCTAATTACTTTGTAATTATGAAGTAACATAGAATGTAAAACATTAATTGATTTTTATATAAATCCAATTGCCTTCTATTTTTTTGCAGAACAGAATTTAGATTTGCATGTAAACTGTAAAGAAAACACAAGGTTGGCATTGATGTTTTACTGGTCTTCAAACATATATGAATCTTCATCAAGAAAGCAAATTTTTCTTCCATTCTCAAGAGATTAAAGAAGGGTATTGATACTAGAAATGAATGGCATTTTGCTCAAGAAAAATGTGATATACTACTTGAATCTTTGCAAAAGCATATGAATTTTGTTGAAGAGAACCCAAGAATTTGCATTATGTTTGCAAGGATGCATTATATTTCTTGGATTTTTGTATGGATCTTTCTGAAGTGTGGATTTTGTTGGGAAAGATGGATGGAGACTCCTAATGATGAGTAGGTACTACCAAATCCTGCTTAGTACCAGGCCCTTGTGTCTTCAAAGATGATATGTGGGTCCTCTTACCTTTCCAATGACACCATAAAAGTGCCTATGTAATTTGGAAATGATGTGTGAAAATATTGAATCAAAACAAAGTACTTCCAAATAGAAGAATCCAAGAGAACCTTCTACTTTTTATCACACATCTGGTGCTTGTAATGCTCAGTGCTACCAGTACAATAGGAATTGGAAAAATTCCTTTTAGATCTATTTAACTAGCTTAGTAAGCTAATCAATTTAGCAAATAAATCATTACCCCCGATTTTTTAGGACCTCTATAGAGTTTGACTAGTGAGAGCTTTGACGTGCTTTTCTCCGAATTGGCTAAATGGTTTTGTTTCAAACTTTGTCAGCATGTAGATAATGTTGAGGAATTCCCATAAGCTATAGATCATCAAATTTGGTGAAGAATTGACTGAGATATGAGCACCACAAGTTGACAGTAATGAATGACTATAGCAGAGAGTCATAGATGAACAATGTAGCTGTATTGTATTAATGAACAATGTTGTACAAGATCATAGGCTTCATAAACATAGCCTTATGATGGAGAATAGTGTAGGCTACAATGTAGGCCTTACACTCTTACACAATGGCAATGGAGAGCTCCGGAGTTGAAGCTTCTAACCGTGACTTTTTCAAGTGAGTGTATATAAGTGTTCCATTCAAATTTGATTTGAATTCAACTTTTGGCTCTCTCTAAAAAATGATCCTTCAATCTAGGAGATATTCCCTCAATGAAGCAATTACTTTTCTATCTAACGAATCCACGATTTTTTGGTAGGTGATTACAAATATTTTCAAGTAAAAAAGAAATGACTTTTACAAAGGTAAAAGGATAAATCTCCACTAGCAATGGTTTCCATGGAAATTCATATCTTTATGAACCTCAAGCCAAATGTGTGGGCTTGGACTTTCCACCAACAGCTCCCTCTCAAGCCAAACATTTTGGCTTGGTCTTCATCTTCAATCTTCATGAATGTGTTGTAGTCCAATCATTCATTTAAACGTGCAAAGTTTTGTACCATCTAATGCTTTAGTCAACAAATATGCACATTGCATATTAGTTGATACGTATGCCAGCTGAATATCCTTGTTCAATAGCTTTTCTCTCACATAATGATAGTGGACCTCTATATGCTTGGTCCTAGCATGATAAATGGGATTAGTTGCATGGTGTAATGAACTTGTATTATCTCCAAAGATCATTGGAGATGTAGTGTGCAAACCTAAATCTATATACAATAATTTGATCCATATAGCCTCTTGAGTAGCATTGGCCAATCCTCTATACTCTCCCTCTATAGAAGATAAAACAACAGTAGGTTGCTTCTTTGATGACCATGATATTGGCTTATCACCTGCAAATGATAAGTATCCTGAGGTACTCCTCCTATCATCTTTGCATCCTGCCCAATCTGCATTTGAATAAATCTTAATGTCCAAGTGTGATGTATAAGGGAAATACAAACCATGATGTTGAGTACCCTTAATGCATTTCCAGATCCTTTTAGCAACCTCCAAGTGAGGTGCCCTAGGCTTATGCATAAAGTGACTTAGCACACGTACTCCATAAGCAATGTCTATCCTTGTCAAGGCAGCATAGTTCAAGCTTCCCACTATGTTTTGATAACCTGCAATGTTCTCAAGTACATCACCTTCATGAGCACTTAATTTTAGGTTTACCTCCATTGGAGTACTTGCAACTTTGGCATCCTGCAAATGAAACTTCTTCAACATATCCTGTATATTCTTTCTTTGAGTAATGTAAATTCCAGAGCTAGTATAGACTAACTCAAGTCCAAGAAAATATTTTAGTGATCCAAGGTCACTAATTTTGATTTCCTTCATCATCTGATTCCTGATATGTTTGATGCCATTAGCATCATTACCTGTAAGTATGATATCATCAACATATACACATAGGTATATTACCTCTGAATTGCTTCTCTTGATGAATAGAGAAGTATCTGATTTACTCATGATAAAACCTTGATCTTGAAGCTATGTGGTCAACCTATGCTTCCATGCCCTAGGTGGTTGCTTCAATCCATAAAGAGCTTTGTTCAATTTACATACATATGTTACCTTTTTTGGGTCCTCATAGCCAGGAAGTTGAGACATGTACACCTCCTCTGAAATCGAGCCATTCAACTGATACATGTTTCAGTTCTTTGATGCAACCACACTTACCAATACCCTCATGGTTGGCATTTTGGCCACAGGTGAGAAGGTTTCTTCATAATCAATGCCTTGGGTTTGTGCAAAACCCATAGCCACAAGTCTAGCTTTGTACCTGCTTATTATTTGCTTTTTGAGTAATGCCATTTGGTCTTACCAATGTGCCTGCTACCTTTCAGAGACTGATATATCATGTGTTTAAAGAATTTTTACACAAAAACTTGGAAGTCTATGTTGATGATCTATGTGCTCATTCCAACATTAGACAAACACATATACTTGAGCTAAGATAAATTTTTGACAAATGTAGAGAATATCAAGTCTTCTTGGACCCAGGAAAATGTGTTTTTATGGTCAAGAAAGGCAAGATTCTAGGACACATAGTGTCAAAGAATGGCATATCCATGGATGAGAAGAAAGCTAGAGCAATTGCAGAGCTACCTAGGCCAGAGAATGTCAAGGGAGTACAAGCTTTCATGGGGCATTGCGGTTATTATCAACATTTCATTCATATGTATGCAATCATTGCAAAGCCTTTGTACTCCTTGTTGACTAAAGAATATGAAAATTCCTTTAACGATCTCAAGAGAAGACTATGTTCAGCACCAATCTTGACTACACTAGATTGCAACAAGTCATTCTATGTTCATGTGGATGCATCCAATTATGCAATTGGGTCTGTACTACCACAACCTACTGGTGAAGTTAGTATGGATCTTCCCATTGCTCATGCTAGTAGACAATTGAATGTCGTTGAACAAAATTATACTACTACCGAGAGAGGAGGATTAGGTATGGTGTATGCAGCTAAAAAGGTTAGACATTATTTGCTTGCAAATAAGTTTAAATTTTTTATAGACCATCAAACACTATTATATCTAGTGAAGAAACCTTGTAATACTTGTATATTAGTAAGATGGTTCCTCTTACTAATGGAATATGACTTTGAAGTTCCTCTCACCTTAGAGTAGATCACCTTTCTAGACTAACTTTAGGAGACTCCCCTCGAGGAGTATCAGATGACCTTCTTGATGCTTATTTGTTCAATCCAGAAGTAGTCCTCAATGGGCCAAAACTATAGTGCCTATTCTCATCTTTGGACATAAACATCTAGTACTAAAAGCCTAAGATAAAGAACTTGTGAGATCTCAAAGATACCACATAATGGCAGGCAACATGTATAAGCACACCAATCAAGACATGCTAGATTGGTGTGTAGATGAAGACGAGCATGCAAAGTGGTTGCAAATGGCACATGTAGGTGCATTACAACAACATCACTCTAAGCATCGAACCCAGACTCTATGAAGGTTAGGTGTATATTGGCCAACAATGGAAGCAGATGTCCATAAGTTATGCGAGGAATGCCCAATTTGTAGTGTTAAACCACTAGTGGAACATGCCACTCTATATCAAGTGTCATTGGTGCCATATTGGAGTGAACCTTTAGTAGCCTTTTTGAGGATGAAAACATTCCCTCAAGAGATGACATTGGCCAGAAAATGGAGTTTAGAACATGAAGCCCTAGATTACACACTCATAGGTGATAATCTATACAAGCGTGGAAGAGATGGATACCTAAGATTGTGTGTGCATGAGAGTGAATACCTCAAGATCTTAGACAGTGCTCACCAAGCTGTGGTAGGATTGTTAAAAATAAAGAAGTAAGCTCGTATATATTTTTGAAAAAAGGATTTTCTTCAAGTAGAAGGAAAATACAAAAGTGAAAAATAGAAGCATTTACTTCAGCAAGTAGTGGAGGCCAAAAGAGAATCATTCAAAAGAGAATCAAATCCAAAAGCTGAACTGTAAGAGGAGTGGCTGTCCAAAGTAGTGGAGAAATGATGGAGAAGAGCTCTCAAACTCATCATGAGAGTTTTTGGTCACTTGGCTATAAAAGATGCAAGGGAGGACACTCAAGTAGAGAGGAAGAAGGCATGGAATCCCCCTTGTAGCTACTTCAAGTGTTTTGAGTCATTTCGTTCAGTTTACTCTCATAGAGTATGTCCAGCCGCACACCCATTTTTGGGTAGTCTACTTATAAGAGTCATATCTCTCAATATATGTATCCAATTTTAGTGTTTAAAAATTCGTTAGAAAGCTTATTGCAATTAATTCCTCTGTCTCGAATAGTTTTATGAAATTCTTTATGCTCTGTGAGTTATTCAGGTTTTAGTGAAGTCCAGTTTTTAGCCTAAGTGAGTGGACAGGTAGTCTGTTTTGAATCAAATAGGTGCCAACTCAAATCTACTCCAAATTCAGTGTTTGATATCTCATTTGAAAGCTCTAGGTGTATAGTTTGAGTGACCAAATTTTCAAGTTCATTGGATATTTCAGTTGGTAACAGTTTTCATTTGAAGGTTCTACTGTTGGCAAGAGTCTTGATCCTCAAAAGGTCTTCTACACTTTTCGTTGCGATTAGGAGAGGAATTCTCCAACAATTGGTATCAAAGCATTGGAGCTTGAAGAGGCAAAGCATTATAACTGAAGTTAAGTAAAGGAGAAGCTACGAATCAAGGGTAAGCTTCATAAAGTCAAGGAAGAGCGCCATAACATACTTGAGGTAAACTTCAATTTTAGAAGTTTTCAATGGCTGATTTAGGACAACAAGTTGAGAAGTTAGACAAAGACAATTTTCAGTCTTGGAGGTATAGAATGATAAATTACCTTAAAGATAAAGGATTATGGAGTCTAGCTAGTGGAGACGATCCACAACCGGTGGACCTTGAAGATCCCAACATTACTCCGGCACAAAGGAGACAATTTGCTGATTGGGAAGAGAGGAATCAAAGGGTGATGTTCCTCATCTCACAAGTTATTTCTAACACTATGATTGGTCATGTGCAAAGCTTAGAAACAGCGAAGGAAGTTTGGGAAGCATCGGAGAAAGTGTATGCTACCTCAACAAGGTCTCGGAGGATGCAACTCAGGAACGAGCTCAACAACATGAAGAAAAGCTCAAACCAAAGCATTAGTGAGTATACATTGAGGATCAAGGAGCTTCGAGATCAACTAGCATCAGTTGGATGCAAGATAGAAGAGGAAGACATCGTCCAAACATCCCTCAATGGCTTGAGGAGTGAAGAAAAGTGGAAGCCCCTCATCACAAACATTCTTTATAGAGATCCTCTACCAACATTCGACGAGATTATACCAAATCTTGTGGCTGAAGAGGTAGCTCAACAAGGAGAAGGCAACAAGGTAAGGACAACCATAGTCAAATATTATATGCAGGAAGAGGTAGAGGAAGGAACTCAAGAGGAGGCTCGAAAGGAAGAGGAAGAAGCTACAACAACACAAGTTTTAGCCAACACAACTCGGAGGACAACAAGGACAACTCAAATGACAACACACATGGAAGAGGTCGAGGAAGAAATAGAGGAAGAGGTCGAGGTTCATACAATCCTCATAAAGGTATAACATGTTATCATTGTGGTAAACTAGGACATTATGCAAATGATTGTTGGCAAAAGAATGGAAGGCTGAATGGAGGCAACCAAAGGAGCCAAAATAACTATGCGAGTACATCAAGTGAAGGAGACAAGCAAACCATGCTTGCCACGAAGCATGACTACAACAACTCGAGAAGTGATGACCAAAAATGGTTCATCGATTCAGGTTGTAGCAACCATATGACATGCCAAGGAGATTTATTCATAAAGCTAGAAGCTCCAAGTGGAAAAGGATGTGTGGAGATCGGCGATGAAACTCAACATGCAATTGAACATGTTGGAGATATCAAGCTTGGAGACAAGAAGGTATTGGCTGATGTTCTTCATGTTCCTACTATTGCAAAGAATTTGATTTCAGTAGGACAAATGGTAGAGAAAGAATATCATGTTGTCTTGAATGAAAAAGGCTGCTTTATAAAGAATCCAAAAGAAGGATTCAAGGTCATTGCTCAAGGAAGGAAAGAAGGAAGGATGTTCACTTTGGACATTCAACGACCACATGGAAAGGTGATGTATATTCAGTTTGGAAACAAGAGGATTGCTGAAATTGATTTGTGGCACAAATGGTTTGGACATATCAACAGCTCAAGGACATGAGCAACCATGAAGTGGTAAGAGGTCTTCCAATGTTCAATGATGCCGGACTACATGAGTTTTGTGAAGCATGCCAACTAGGAAAGCAAACTCGACAACCATTCAAGAAAAGCAACTATGTGGCAAGGAATGTCCTCGAATTGATACACACGGATGTATGGGGACCATCACAACAACCATCAGTGGCTGGTAATAGATATTTTGTCACTTTTATCGATGATCATTCAAGAAAAGTATGGATGTTTTGCATAAAACAAAAATCAAATGTGTTCTCCATGTTCAAGAGATTTAAAGCACAGGTAGAAAAGGAAACAGGATGCTACATAAAGACCTTGAGGTCCGATGGAGGAGGAGAATATTTCTCCAAAGAATTTTCAGATTTTCGTTATGAAAATGGCATCAAGAGACAATTTACATGTAGGTACGCACCTCAACAAAATGGAATAGCTGAAAGGAAAAATCGACATATCATAGAAGTTGCAAGATGCATGCTCAACAAGATGAAGATGCCACTAAACTATTGGGCTGAAGCAACTAGTACCGCCGTTTATTTGATGAACAAGTGCACAACGGCTGGAGTGCATAATCTAACTCCCGAGGAGGTTTATTCCAGTAAGAAACTTGACCTTACACATCTCAAAGTTTTTGGATGTGTGTGTTATGTTCACATCCTTCAAGAACTAAGGACAAAGATGGAGGCAAAGTGCGAAAAATGTATTTTTATTGGATATTCATCGGAGCAAAAGGGATATAGGTGCTACAATCCGGTGACAAAGGAGCTACGAGTCTCAAGAGATGTGGTATTTGATGAGCTAAGACCATGGTTTGGAGACAAAGAGAAAGAGAAGATTCTTGATCACTTGGAGAAAGCTCAACATGGAAGGGGAGGCTAAGGAGTCATTCCTCATCACCAACATCAGCTTATGAAAGATCTAAAGCTGAAAGTGCTGCCCAAAATAGTGATTCAAATGCAAGTGAAGAAGAGTATGAAGAGGTGATCACACCAAAGGTAAAGTTGAACCGGTTGAAGAAGCAATGTTCAAAAGGAAATGAAAGGAGGTCTTCAAGAGCAAGGTATCCAATTGAAAGGCTGAGCTATGATAGTTTTATTGCAAAGCATTTTGCATATATGACACAGGTGGTCAAAGACAAAGAACCGGATGCATATGAAGAAGCATGTACACAAAAATAATGGCAAGAAGCTATGCAAGAAGAGATGAAAGCTCTCACGGACAATCACACATGGGAGTTAGTTCCAAAGGCTGAAGGTATGAAGATTGCTCCAAATAAATGGGTGTTTAAAATAAAGAGAAATGTTGATGGTTCTCTAGCAAGGCATAAAGCTAGACTAGTAGCAAAAGGATTCAAGCAAGCTCACGGCATCGACTATGAAGAGACTTTCAACCCGGTTGCAAAGATGGAAACAATTAGAACTTTGATTGCAGTGAGTGCAGCAAGGAGATGGCCATTATATGAACTTGACATAAAAAATGCTTTTCTCAATGGTGAACTTCAAGAAGAGGTATACATGAGTCAACCGATTGGATTTGAAGACAAAAAACATCCAAATTTTGTTTGTAGATTGAAGAAAGCTTTGTATGGGCTGAAGCAAGCACCACGTGCTTGGAATCAAAGATTGGTCGAGTACCTCACAAGGTGTGGGTATAGTCCAAGTAATGCAGATCCCTCTCTCTACATGAAGAAAGAAGAAGACAAGGAGGTATATATTTGCATATACGTTGATGATCTCATCATAACAGGAAGTAATGTTACAGGAATACAAGAGATCAAAAGGAAACTCGGTAAGGAGTTTAAAATTTCAGATCTTGGTGAGCTGAAATACTTTTTAGGCATTGAGATAGTCTATGGGAAAGATGTCATTTACTTGATGCAAAGAAAGTACCTATTGGATGTTCTTTTCAGATTTGGAATGAGTGAATGCAAACCACTCACTCAACCTATGGACACAAATATGAAGCTATGCTCAAATGATGGAGAGAAGTTACATGATGTAACTACATACAGGAGTATTATAGGTTCGTTGATCTATGCTACGATCACAAGACCAGATTTGTTTATATTGTTGGAGTTCTTTCTCAATTTATGCAAGCTCCAACAAGTGAACATTTAAATTCAGCCAAACGAGTGCTAAGATATGTGAAGCACACAGTCAATCATGTTTTGTTTTATAGATATGATGAAGAATTGCTGGTAAAAGGCTTCAGTGATGCTGATTGGGCTAGTTCGATGGAAGATAGAAGATCCACTTCAGGTTATGTGTTCATGATAGGAAGCAAACCTATCACATGGAGCTCAAAGAAGCAACCTACTGTTGCACTATCATCTGCATAAGCTGAATATAGAGGTTTAGCCTTTGCAACTTGTGAAGCTATGTGGATTAAGAAGCTCTTGGCTGATCTTGATGTGTAGGTGGAGACCATTCCAATTTATGGTGACAACATGTCAAGCATTCACTTGACAAATAATCCAATGTTTCATGCAGGAAGCAAGCACATAGAAGTGCATTATCATTATGTTCGAGAAAAAGTTCTGAGCAAAGATGTGGATATAAAGTTCATTGGAACTAATGGCCAGGTTGCAGACATGCTTACAAAGTCCCTAGATGCTTCTAAGCTCAAGAGGTTCAAGGACGACATCAACTTGCAGGTTATGGCTGAAGGTGCAAGCTCACATGTGAGCTTGAGGGGGAGTGTTAAAAATAAAGAAGTAAGCTCATATATAGTTTTGCAAAAAGGATTTTCTTCAAGTAGAAGGAAAATACAAAAATGAAAAATAAAAGCATTTACTTCAGCAAGTAATGGAGGCCAAAAGAGAATCATTCAAAAGAGAATCAAATCCAAAAGCTGAACTGTAAGAGGAGTGGTTGTCCAAAGTAGTGGAGAAATGATGGAGAAGAGCTCTCAAACTCATCATGAGAGTTTTTTGTCACTTGGATATAAAAGATGCAAGGGAGGACACTCAAGTAGAGAGGAAGAAGGTGTGGAAGCCCCCTTGTAGCTACTTCAAGTGTTTTGAGTCATTTCGTTCAGTTTACTGTCATAGAGTATGTCCAGCCGCACACCCATTTTTGGGTAGTCTACTTGTAAGAGTCATATCTCTCAATATATCTATCCAATTTTAGTGTTTAAATATTCGTTGGAAAGCTTATCTCAAGTATTTCCTCTGTCTATAACAGTTTTATGAAATACTCTATGCTCTATGAGTTATTTAGGTTTTAGTGAAGTACAGTTTTTAGCCTAACTGAGTGGACAGGTAGTCTGTTTTGAATCAAATAGTTGCCAACTCAAATCTACTCCAAATTGAGTGTTTGATATCGCATTGGAAAGCTCTAGGTGTCTAGTTTGAGTCACCAAAGTTTCAATTTCATTGGATATTTCAATTGGTACCAGTTTTCATTTGACGGTTCTGCTGTTGGCAAGAGTCTTGATCCTGAGAAGGTCTTCTACACTTTCCGCTGCGATTAGGAGAGGAATTATCCAACAAGGATGAAATTTTGGACCAAATCATGTGATCAAATCTATATTATTTGCAAGTCTTTGGTGGAAAACCCTTCACATGGCATGTACCCGATATGTAAGGATGAGATGCCATTGAAACCCATGATGGAAGATCGGGCATTATCTAAGTGGGAAATGGACTTTGTAGGTCCTATTAATTCCCTAGCTAAGAGTTCACATGTTGAATACATTATTATTGCCACATACTATCTAACCAAGTGGATAAAAGTGAAGACCACAACGAAGAACCATGCTCAGATGATGAGTAACTTATTCGAGAATGTGTTCACCAGATATGGGTTACCAATAGAGTTAGTAAGTGATAGAGGCACACACTTCTTGAACGAGGTCATTGAATCATTTAAAAGATCTGGAAAATATACTCAAAAAATGTAGAACATACAGAGTATATTTAAATCCAAAGAAATGTGTGTTCTTTATGAGGCAAGGGAGAATGTTAGGTGACATAGTTTCCAGAAATGGAATTTCAACAAAGGAAAGAAAAATTAAGGTCATAGTGGAACTTCCAAGACCAAAAATGTAAAAGAACTTCAAACTTTCATGGGGCATTGTGGGTATTATAGAAAATTTGTACAGAAGTTTGCAGACATTGCAAAACCCTTGTATGCTTCGGTCACAAAATTTGAGTGGACCACAGAATGTGACCAAGCTTTTGAGACTTTAAAAACTTGTTTGGTAAACAACACCAATTTTGAAAACCCCATAATGGAATAAAATTTTTCATTTCCATGTGGATGCTTCAAATTATGCTTTGGGATGTGTGTTAGCACAACCAATAGAAGGGAGCAAATAAGACTTTCCAATTGCTTATGCTAGTAGGCAATTGAATTCAACAGAAAAAAATTATACAACCACTAAGAGGGAAGGGTTGGGAATGGTATTTGCTGTAAAAAAATATAGACATTATCTTTTAGCTAACAAGTTCAAATTCTTTGTGGATCACCAAGCTTTACTCTATTTAGTGAACAAACCATGCCATACAGGTAGGATAGTCAGATGGTTTCTCCTACTGATGGAATTCGAATTTGAGGTAGTGGTCAGACAAGGAAAAACTCATTTAAGAGCAGACCATTTGTTCAAAATCCAAAACAAAGAGCCAAGTTCACCTTTAGATGATGACTTACCAGATGCATATCTATTTAAAATAGAGAGTATTCCTGAATGGGCCATGACTTTAGTACCTTTGCTAACCGTGGGACCTTGTAAAACATCTGGAAACAACACACATCTCGTATTACAAAGTAGGAATTTTGTGCTACTAGCTGGACATTTGTATCATCTCAGGATTTCATTGGACCTATACACCCTCCAGCAAAACAATCCCATGCTGAATATATACTAGTAGCCACAGATTACCTGACCAAATGGGCGGAGGCTAGGGCTACAAAAGGAATGATGCTCAAACCATTGCAAGATTTCTTTATGAAAATATTATCACCAGATTTGGATTACCAATTGAATTGGTAAGTGATAGGGGGACTCATTTCTTGAACTAAATAATAGAAAACATAACTGAGTATTTCATGATTATTCATAGAAAGTTAGACCCTTATCATCCACATGCCAATGGATTAGCAGAAAGCACTAATAAGGTACTTTGCACTGTTTTGTCAAAATTGGTAAATACACATAGGAATGATTCGGACTTGCAACTTAATCATGTCTTATGGGCTTATAGAGTGGCATACAAAACTGCACTTGGAACCACACCATATAATTTGGTAAATGGACAAAATGTAGTTCAGCCTTTAGAATTCCTTATTCCAACACTAAAGGTGGGTAATCAATACAAGTGGACTGGACATGAGTTATCTTAGAGAGTGGTGGAATAGGAAAAACTGGGAGCTTCTAGATTTCAAGCAATCATGAGCATATATGCAGACAAGAGAAGGCAAAAAGCTTATCATGATGTTCATATTAAAGAAAAAGACTTGCAAGAAGGAGATCTAGTTTTGGCATACACAGTAAAGGAAGATCAGAAAAAATTTCAGAAGAAGGGGCATGGACCTTATGTTATCAACCAAATCAGTAATAGTGGAGCTATCCAATTAGCTAATATAGATGGAGAAATCATGCCAAATTACATAAGTGGATGTAGGGTAAAAAGGTATGATCTTCCATTAACTGTTTCTGAATGGAGAAGAATACATCAAGCTCAAAATAGGAAAAAAGAAGAGGGAAAAAAATTAGATATGAGGCTCAACAGGAGGCTAAGGAAAGGATAAGAAAAATCAAGGAAATTAGAGAAGCTCTCTTATGTGAAACACCTTTAAGAGTGAAAGAGCATTTGCCTGTTATAACAATGAATCTTCATAATGAGAAAATCAAGGTTTTCATAGATTCAGGTGCACAAGTTAATCTGATCAGTTCAGTTTTGTTAGATAAGTTTAACTTAAAAAGGACTCAGAGTAGAACATTTATCAAAACACTGGAAGGACAGATTAGACAAAGCTTGTCTTCACCATCTATTAAAGTTAAGTTCAATGAAGAATATATGAAAATAGAGTGTGAAGAATGGCTTGATCGTATGATGAGTGCGAAATTGATTTTGGGACAACCATGGCTCAGGCAAGGTAAAGTGATTTTGGATTTTGAAAATATGAAGCTTAAATTAACAATAAATGACAAAAGGTTTTTAATGTTTTTATTGAGTGATGAAGAACAGGAAAATCAATAGGATATCTATGACTCAGATTTGGAGGGATTTAATTTTTCACTAGAAGCTACAAAGGAACCATGACCAAATCTATTTCAGTCAAAAGCAGGAAGAAATTGAAGAAACCAAAAGTGTTGAAAAGACAGAAGAAAGGTGGAAAGTGTGTTATAATTAGAAGCATCTAGGCATCAAGACTGAAAGGATGTGGAGACCTAGAAGGTTCAAGCACTGCTTATCAACAAAATGCAGCAACACTAAGTGGATGTGGAGACCAAAGACATCCAAGTACTATGTATCAAAAGAAGATTTTTTTATTCCAAAAAAGGAATCAACAGGAATTAAGTATTTTTGGGTAAAAAAATCAGATGTGCTACAATGGAAGGAAAACAAGGAAAAAGATACTAAAATAGTTCAAAAGCATGAAGAATTACAGATGAAGGAAAAGGCAAAATGGTCATCTAATACACACTTGGGACTCTTGATAAAGAATTCAGAATTTCATCAGAAAGGAATTATAACATCCTAGAAATTATTTCCGTTTATTTAATCTCATTCTTTTTCTAGGAAAAATAATTAGGAGGGGAAGAAAGAAAAGAGGAAATCATTATTAAAAAAAAGAAAAAAAGGAAAAAAGGAAAGAAAAAGAGAAAAGAGAAAAAAAAGAGAGAAAAAAGAGAAAAAAAACAATAACTCTTTTGTTTACATAAGTTATATAGCACAAGCAAGATATAGGTTATAACTTGTCAGGATTAAGTAGTCACTATTTTTTCAGTCATTGTTTGATTATTTTTTCCTATAAAAATCTAAATCTTCTTAAAAAATTCATTTCTTAAAAAATTCATTCATTTTTTCTTTTTATTGTTAAAAAAAATATATAAAAAAGAGAGAAGGGGAGAGAGCACTAGACATCTTGCTACACATGTGATGATCACTTCAATTGAGTTATATCTATGATACAAATAAGGAAGCCAAGACTCACCTGAGATTTTATTTTCATTCTTTTTCATTACATCTCAAGACCAATGTGATTTCATTTATGTTTCTTGTGACTCATGTGGGTGGAGTTTTCTTTTTTGTGATGTTATATTTTCTCCAGAATGGTGAATCCAAAGGAACTGCCAATTCATGACTTCAAAACTGACTCAATAACTTTGTCTAGAGGACATTGGTTCTTAGATAGTGAAGTAGCAGTGGAAAAGGTGGAGCTAGAGTCTGATGAGGAACAAGATATCCCAGAAGCCTAGAAGATAGCTAAAGAACTGAAGGAAACTCTTAGCATCATTGGATAGCACATTTTTACAGTAGGAGTTGGAGGTCACAAGTATAAAATGTTGTGTCAGGAATTCTAAAAATCTCAAAAAATTGCAGTCAATTATAAAAGATGGAAAGCAGGGGGATTACATAAACTACTGGATGAACCTCTATTCTTTATAGACTTTGAGACAGTATCACAGGTGATGAATAGTCTGTTAGAAGTTGGCAAAGGTAATGAAGCATATTTCAGATGTACAATCAAGGGCAAAGAAAACAAAGAGGTACATATCACTATAAAAGCATAGCACATCAGGGTAGCTCTCCAATTTTATTCAATGGGAACTAAGTTGGATAACAATTTTGTCAAGAAGAATAAAGCAACTTATGCAGGATTTTCCAAATTTGTGGATTTCAAGGGGAAAGAAAATGAAGAATATGCCATCAAAATGTTTCTTCAATATTTGTGTTTTCCAAAGTTGCCTAGATATACAATGCCGCATAAGCCAGTAACTTTTATTGTGTTCAATAGTAAGGATAGGACCAAGCCATTTGGAGTAATGGATGTAACTCCATACATCCATGATCAATTGAAGGAAGCAGCAGAACATTGGGAGCAAAGAAAGTTCATGAATGGGGCACAATTCTTAACAAGGATTATATATCATGTTTTAGGAATGGAGGATCAATTGAAATTGGCTCCAGAAGATCAATACTTTAGACGTTTGATGTCAGGAATTAAAAGTCCTTCTAAAATGATGTACATAAGAGAGGCAGAAGCCCAAAAAAGCATGAGGGGATAAGAAAGGAAAAGGAAAGGAGTATCAGAAGAAGTTATTCCAGTGAAGAAGAGAACATTGGATCCCAGGAAGGTAGAATCGGAACAGGAGGAAGCAACAAAGGAAGAGCATGAAGCTGCTCAAAAGGAAGTACAGTCTTCAAAGGAACCTCATCCACCTCAAACAAGTAAGGAACAATTATATAGTTATCTGACTCAAGGAAACAATAAGAGGTCAATTTATGAAGCTCAATATCAGAAGATGTTAGAGAATGATTCATGCAAAGCAACTGATTGGATACAAGAAGTGTTGGAAGTGAGGTAGGCCCTTAGGCTCATGTCACAGGTCCATGGTTCCAGTCATGTACAACATTAATTCCAGCAATCTTCCATATTGACAAAACATGAACATACCACAACTTAATCATATAGATGATGAGATAAAGATAGAGAAAGAATAGACGACATCTGTAAGGTGTTACGTAAGCCATCGCTTACTCATAGTATCATATATACCAATGTTCAATGTACAATGTGGGAGCAAAATTCTCAACCATTCTATGTGATGAGAAATAGATGAATGAGTGAATGTACAATGTAACAAACATATTCAGATGTGTGGGCAGTAATCTGAATATACATGAGATGTGTGACCTAATAGGTTATAGAAGAGTGAATATGAGTGACTGAATGAGGAAGGATCAGTGTGAAACTGATGGTCAACAAACCTACATCTAAACTTAGGCTATGGAAGACCCTAAGTCAGATACGTGTGTGAAAAGATCACATACTTATAAAGTAGCATAGAATGCTAACAAGATTTTTGCCGGAAATCCTCAAACTCATGTGAACACACCTTCTCAAACACCTCATAAAAATATGCATAAAGCATATAAGTACGGATTCTCTTGTACCTATGCCGAATAGGACTCCTGATATGAACGCCACAACCTCCATAAACTTCAAGTAGTACCTGTGTGCATAAAGAGAATATGTACCTGAATACTTAACATAAGATGTAAATCTTATGTTAACCACCATCCAATGTCTTTGAAGTAGCCCGATATCTTCTTGTAGAAGACAATCTTCAACCTAATATCTTCCTGTAGAAGATAATCTTCAAAATCATGTAGATGGTCCCATCCAATGTCTTTGAAGTAGCCAGACATCTTCTTGTAGAAGATAATCTTCAACCTAACATCTTCTTGTAGAAGATGATCTTCAAATACATCATGTAGATGGCTGATCCTCACCATCAAGCTGCTAATGACCAAGTCTTCTTGACATGAACAAGAGATAACCTCCTCTCCATGAGGTAGAGTGTGAGCACACCCTTCATCTTCTCCAAGAAGAATCACCAAGAAGAACTCCATAGCTTCTCCTCAACATGCTTCAAGTTAGCACCATGGCTGCCCCATGTGCTAGAAGAAACACCACCTCTACTGAGGTCCAAGCTCTAGAAAGCTTGTGTTGATCCTAGGTGAAGGATGAATACAATGAGCCCAAGGTGCTTCTTATATAGTAGTTTGACTATCTTGAAAAGCAATAATAAAGCAACCAATAAAGCCACGATCGCTTAAAGCATAAGATCGTTATCGATCTGAAAAAACTTACGAAAATAATCCGTACTCGTTCGTCTTTTTGGTTCGTTAAAAGCAAAAGCTCATCAAAAGCCTTCGCGCTACCGTCTGCAAGATTCGAACCCTGGTGGCTACTTTAAGAGGAAATCGAGCTACCCACGCTGCCCAACGTGGTTCTTGTACTAAGGATTGAACTGAATAGCTACAGATACTGTTGACGTCCGTGCTTTTGTGTTCTACCAAGTACCAAAACAGTAGCTATATTTGCTATAGTTAAGATGGACCAAGAAGACATTGTTTTTCCAACAATCCCCCCTGCAATGTCATATTGGTACAATCTGAACTGAATCTGCAATCTGTCACAAACTGCAAACTATCACAAGCTTCAAGCTTGTACTTCTGATACTTCAGAAAAAGTCTTCTTCAAAACTGAAATTGACTTTCCTTCAAAAAACCTGAACTTGCTGAATATGAACCATAATACTTGAGAAAATATGCAAACTAGATATCCAATAGTGTACACATCAAGCAATCACTGCTTGACAACAAATATAGCATGAACTGTCTCCTGAACCTGCTATCTCCTGTCTTCAAAAACCTGAAAACATACACTAGGATCCACATATTTGCATTTACCTTCCAAAAAGGTTTCTCAACGTACTTCTGTTGTGTCATGTAAATACACTAAACAAAATCAGGAACTGAATCCTGGAACCTATGACTGTCAACTCACAACTTAGTGTATTATGAACACTGCTGGTTCATCTCTGACTGTACTCAACTCAATATGAGTCAAAAAATCTATGATGTCATCATGTCTTCATCCTTTAAATCCTTCATACCTCTTTCCTTCAGAAGTTGGTATAAACATATATGTGCGCACGTCTGAAATATACCTTTCTGAAATATCAAGCTTCTCTTCAAATAGAATTCTGGAACCTTATCCTGAACAGGAACTTTCTCCAAACATTCTTCTTCTTCCTTCTTCTTACAAAGCTGGAACATAAAGAGAACCTGACAAAGGAAATATAGGAATACCTGAAATAGGAATACCTGTAGGTATGACTCTGCATTCTTTTACATATGGCTGAAAATAAGTCTTCGTGTTTCATCACCCCCCTAGATGACTTAACACTAGTATTCAGAATTCTTCAAATATATCAAACTTTATGAAATGTGGAACGTCTTCCTTCATAAATCTGATGTTCAGTGATCAATACCTGTATCTGAAACAAAATCTCTGAACCCTTTTTTTATTAGCACTGCAGTTGCTAATAACTTTCACTGTAGGTCTTCAGCTTCCCATATTGTAGAATAAGGTTAGCTGATAAAACCTTGCTGAAAGCATTTTAGGATTCATACCCTTCTGCACATAACAAGTATTTCTATCTCTTTGCAACACAAATCTGATAGAATCTGAATCTTTGACTTACTTCTCCAATGTTAAGAATCTTCACAAACAAAGGATAGACAACTGAATCATAAATACTCAAGATCATACAAGATCTATTCAAGATCAATGATCTCTCCTGTGTAGAATCTGCTGTCATCAAACCTTCATGACTGAATGTTTGATTTGTTACCTGAATGTCTCCAAGTGTCCATGCTTCTTACAAAGTTGTAAAACTTTTCTTCAAACAAATCCTTCAAGGAATCTGCAATTCCTACTTGAAATATAAGTGGACAAACTTCTCACCTTGAGAACTCCAAAAGCTGCAAGTTGATACTTCATAACTTTCATATTTTTTCCCGGGTGAAATATGATAGTACCTGCTTGATTTTCTTTTGGCTAACTCCACTTTTCAATCAAGTGATAGGATCTAATGGAACACCTTTTTGAATACAAGCATGTATCCAAAAAATCAAGACAATCATAGAAAGTAGATTCTTCAACTGACTGGTACATCAACAAAATTCTGAATTTTCTGAAGTTTTCTGAAAATACTGAATATGAGGTAATCTTTTCCACACATAAAACCTCAACCCAAGTCTTCAACATCTGCTACAGAAAACTCTTTTACCTCAAGAGTTAGATAAAGAAGAAATATACTTCTCTACAACTTGTCATATACCAAGTAGCTCTGTATTGACACTCCAAGAATTCTTTGAGGGAACATATAAGCTGCCTGCTCAAAAGCTTCAACATAACTCATACACATATGAGTGCTTTTGTTTCTCTCAATGCAATTCTTTGTCAAATCTACTAAATCATGACCAAGTGTAATGCAAAACAAGAAACTGCTTCTTCTTTAAACAAGATGTTCTCGAAGACTTGTCTTTGGGTGTAGAGGATAAAATAGGAAAAGTATATGGAAAATATATGAGAAAAGGAAGCCTTACTTTTCTTTTGGAAATGATGGATTTTCTTTTTCTGCATCTTTCTTCCACCTGATGATGTTAACATCTTCAAACTTCTCTTCCATACCTTTTGTTCTCTTCATCTTGAGGTAGCAAACACTCTTGACTTCTTCAACTAAACTTTTCTCTTCCTCTAATGCTAAGAGTAAGAGATAAAACAAACATGGTATATAAATGGAAGTGAATATAGAAACATGTTTTATCATCTCCTCATATCTCTGAATCAAAATTCTGCTTTAAATGTCTGAAATGACTAAATTCACCAATCGTTGTCTGAATGATGAATTGCCCTTCTAGAGTTACCTCTCTAGATACATTTGTACCTTGATATCCAACCAACTTACAACAGAAAATTGGCTGAAAAAACTCATCTCATCTCTGCACTTGTCTTCTTAGATGAACTTTCTTGCCATGAAAGAGATCTCTCAAAACTTTCTAGAAAAAACCTCTAGATACCTGTTTTGATGTAGCCTTTAACTTTCAAATGATAAAAGCGTATAAAAGCATTCCTTGAATTTCTTCAAATCTCTTCATAACTGCTCTTCTAAGATATGACCTGCAAATGATAATCTGATAGTAGAAACTGATACCTGTGATTTGATGTTGATCTGATTTCTTCATCTTCTCTAAACCATTGTTCTTCCTTGAATTTGAAGTAGTCTTCTCTTCATCAAGTCTGGGTCTTCAAACAATACTTTTGTAAAGTATTTGCATACTCTTCCAAAAATATTCGGCTGCTAATAGATCATCAACTTCGTACTCCACACTGATGAATGTAACTGAAGTGTCTAATTCTCAAATCTCTACTCATCTAGATTAAGTGTGTATGTCAAATGTCAAATATTAGAAGATGCCTTTAAATTATATGTTGTAAATCTCGAATTCTAGGAACCTGGGATATGAATGAGCCTTAATGCATTGATGCCAAAGATCTAAAGTTCTGTAACCAAAACCTTAGTGCTCTGATACCAAATGTTGGAAGTGAGGTAGGCCCTTAGGCTCATGTCACAGGTCCATGGTTCCAGTCATGTACAACATTAATTCCAGCAATCTTCCATATTGACAAAACATGAACATACCACAACTTAATCATATAGATGATGAGATAAAGATAGAGAAAGAATAGACGACATCTGTAAGGTGTTACGTAAGCCATCGCTTACTCATAGTATCATATATACCAATGTTCAATGTACAATGTGGGAGCAAAATTCTCAACCATTCTATGTGATGAGAAATAGATGAATGAGTGAATGTACAATGTAACAAACATATTCAGATGTGTGGGCAGTAATCTGAATATACATGAGATGTGTGACCTAATAGGTTATAGAAGAGTGAATATGAGTGACTGAATGAGGAAGGATCAGTGTGAAACTGATGGTCAACAAACCTACATCTAAACTTAGGCTATGGAAGACCCTAAGTCAGATACGTGTGTGAAAAGATCACATACTTATAAAGTAGCATAGAATGCTAACAAGATTTTTGCCGGAAATCCTCAAACTCATGTGAACACACCTTCTCAAACACCTCATAAAAATATGTATAAAGCATATAAGTACTGATTCTCTTGTACCTATGCCGAATAGGACTCCTGATATGAACGCCACAACCTCCATAAACTTCAAGTAGTACCTGTGTGCATAAAGAGAATATGTACCTGAATACTTAACATAAGATGTAAATCTTATGTTAACCACCATCCAATGTCTTTGAAGTAGCCCGATATCTTCTTGTAGAAGACAATCTTCAACCTAATATCTTCCTGTAGAAGATAATCTTCAAAATCATGTAGATGGTCCCATCCAATGTCTTTGAAGTAGCCAGACATCTTCTTGTAGAAGATAATCTTCAACCTAACATCTTCTTGTAGAAGATGATCTTCAAATACATCATGTAGATGGCCGATCCTCACCATCAAGCTGCTAATGACCAAGTCTTCTTGACATGAACAAGAGATAACCTCCTCTCCATGAGGTAGAGTGTGAGCACACCCTTCATCTTCTCCAAGAAGAATCACCAAGAAGAACTCCATAGCTTCTCCTCAACATGCTTCAAGTTAGCACCATGGCTGCCCCATGTGCTAGAAGAAACACCACCTCTACTGAGGTCCAAGCTCTAGAAAGCTTGTGTTGATCCTAGGTGAAGGATGAATACAATGAGCCCAAGGTGCTTCTTATATAGTAGTTTGACTATCTTGAAAAGCAATAATAAAGCAACCAATAAAGCCACGATCGCTTAAAGCATAAGATCGTTATCGATCTGAAAAAACTTACGAAAATAATCCGTACTCGTTCGTCTTTTTGGTTCGTTAAAAGCAAAAGCTCATCAAAAGCCTTCGCGCTACCGTCTGCAAGATTCGAACCCTGGTGGCTACTTTAAGAGGAAATCGAGCTACCCACGCTGCCCAACGTGGTTCTTGTACTAAGGATTGAACTGAATAGCTACAGATACTGTTGACGTCCGTGCTTTTGTGTTGTACCAAGTACCAAAACAGTAGCTATATTTGCTATAGTTAAGATGGACCAAGAAGACATTGTTTTTCCAACAAGAAGAAGTGGAGCACTATGAAGAGCTACATGATCAGATGATGGTTGTAGAAACTGAAGAGGTCTTTGTTAAAAAGGAAGTGGAATTGTTAGCATATTTCAAACAGTTACAAGGTCCTCCTGAAACCAGAACCACAGTACTAGTGAAGAAGAAGGTCCAAAAAAAACCTGTGCAGAAGAAGAGGCTAACCAAGAGGAATAAGGGTAAGGAAGTTGAACATGTTCAGATGGAGGAAGCAGTAAAATTATCATCACAAGAAAAGAATCAGGAGGAATCAATTGCATTAGAGAACAAAGAATGGACAAATCAGGGATAGTTGGTTCCTCACAGTTTTCGTTAGAATCAGAAAGTGACATTGAGAACTTTCTTTTGAAAAGTTTAAATTTCTCAGTACCTAGCATACCAATAGTGACAGTACAAGCCTCTGAAAAAAGCAAAACACCAGAAGATTTGAGCCAAAAGTCACAAGGAAAACAGGTCCATGAAGAAGCAGCAAAACAGGTTAGCCCTGGAGAAGAAAAAAGGATATTAAAAGATAAAGCAGTAATGAAGGAAGAAGAGGTTGAAGCAAGGAAAGAGTTCAGTAGAGGATTGGTGGACACAGGGTTTAAAGCAATATGGACAAAACCATCTCTGCAAACCTATTTCAAACTAAATGAGGAAAAGCTAGAAGTAGAAAAGGAAGCTCAGATATGCAGCTCAATGCACAATAAAGAAGATAAAGATCAGATTGAGGAAATAGAGAGAGTATTGGAAAAGGTGGATTTCAAAGAGGTTACATAAGGGAATACAGAAAAAGAAATAAATCAAAGTATAGAAGAGGTACTTCATGATCTAAATCATGTAGAAGAATCCACACATACAAGTGAACAGGAAAAAGAAGAAGAATTGGATCTTATGGATATAGATGAGCAAGAGGAGGTACAAAAGGAGCAGCAAATAAATGATCAGATACAGACCTCAGTGGAGAATGAACCAACCTCAACTCAGGATAACAAAGTACAGGAAGAGGAAAGACCAGATACCCAAGGAAAACAACAAGAAATTGAGGAAAAGAAGGCAGAAGAAATGGAAGAAGAAAAGGGCTGTGAAGAGTAGGAGAATCAGGTCATAGAATGTGAGGAAGAAGATGAAGAAGAAAATGACTGTAAAGAAGAAAAGCAGATAGAAGTAAAGAAAGTGGAGCTAGAAGCTGGGTTAGAAAGGATACCCAACGACATTAGGTCTACTTGTAAAATTATCATGAGCAATATAGAGCAATTCAGACCATCTAGTAGGAATATGATTATATCAGTAATGGTGGCTGAATCAGAGTTTGTGAAAGGCAGTAGAATCATTGCTGAGCAAAAGAAAGAAAAGGAACAATTAGGGGAACAACTGAGGATTGTCCAAGAAAGAAATGAGGATTTGAACAAAAGTATAATTTCATTGGAAGAATTGGAGGTTCAACAACAAAATAAAATTCAATTTCTTGAGGACAAATGTGCTAAACAGATGGAGCATAATAGAAAATTGGAAATGGAGCTGAAAAAAATGGAAGGAAGATTCAAAACACTTCAAAGCTCATATCAGATTATGGTCAAAGCAAATGAAGAAATAAAAAGATTATTGATGGAAGAAGGCCAAATGAAGGAAGAGAGTAAGATTGTACAAGTAACACAGGATGAGAGGGAGGAATTGAATAAAGAAATTTTAAGGCTACAAGCAGAACTGAAGGAAGCAAAGGAATTGGAAAAGCAAGCTAGTGTACATGCTGCTAACTCAATGAGAGGATACAATAAAATACATTTGGATATAGCAAAAGAAAGGAGTGAATGGCAATTGAGTATAAAAAAAGAAAGAAGTAAGTGGAAATCAGAAAGAGAGTTATGGACATCTCAGAATCGAAGCTTAATGTTGATGGTGGAGGAGCTACAGAAAAAATTGGAAAATCCACAAAAACAGGTTGAAGAGCAGGTAGTGACCACACAAGCAGAGGAGTATAAAGGAGTTGAAGATAACAGAATTCAAAATGTTGATAAAATAGAGGACAAAGTTTTAGAAGAATATTCAGATGAGTTTGTTCAAAAACTTCTAACTCATAGAGAATCGAGAATGGAATTTATCAGAAAAATGCATAATGAATATGAAGAAAAAATTATGAATATTGCTCTCAACAAAGGAATAAACCCAGACCAACACCATTGGGCAGCAGATGGTCTAGGTATACCATTTTGTATGATAATGGAGATTATATAAAAATTACCACCTTGCAAGAGTAGGATTATCATCCAATAGATATTTGGAATATGAAGAGGATATCAATGTCACTAAGGAATTATTTGAAAAAGCTAATTCTAAATGGAGGAACAGGTGGTTAGATGCCAACAAGGAGTGCAGGAAAATCTGGAAAGAGGCACCTATCCAGCTAAAGATCAATCCAGCCTATTGTCCAGTAGTAAGGAGAAGGGAATGGACAGTGTTTTGGGAAAGAAGAAATGTAGGGCAGATTCCAGCAAAATGGCTGAATTTTCCAAAGGTTGCAGGACCTAAAGCATGAACATGGCCAACAAAGAAATATATGGTTGATACAGGAGAGTCTGTTATATCTACATATAAAGATGTCAATGATCCAGCTTGCATTCTATTGATCAGAGTGACGCGACTCATATTGGCATGTATAGAGACATTTACAGATACAGATGTGAGAACCCTCAACTACATTGGTTTCAATTCACCAATTGATGCTTTACTATTTGATCTAAGTGAAACTCCAGCTAGAATTTGCTTAATGGCTTTTTACAGCAGAACAGTATTTTTGGGTAGCCATTATCTCCAAATTTTTGAATATGCCTTTGATTATGGAGTTTTTGAAAGAGAGTCAGAAATTTTTGGAAATCTATCAGTAATTACAAAATCCACACTTACTACATATGAAGCTGCATATACAAAATATTAGAAGATAGATGTGATAGACAAACCAGAGGCAGTTGTACAATGGAGAAAAGCTCTATTAGAAATGGTGAATAACTTGAACATTACAGAAAGAAGAATTCATGATCTATTGTCACAGGTTTATCAAAGAAAAAAGAAGTTAAGAAAGCTCTCACTACTTATCTGCAAGAATATTTTTTGTCAGGAGCCAAAAAGTCTAGGAGGGGAAGAACGTTAGAAGAAGCATTTTTTTGAAGGGAAATTATTTCTAAAATGTCAAAAAACTTGTAGAAATATTTATACAAATGATGTAAAAATGAGGAAGAGTCTTCCTCATGTAAATTAAAATCATATGTATTTTTTCTAGAATTTTTGGAAGCTCTTTGATAGCATATTTTTAGATTAGAAGGGAAAAGGACCAAAATTCAAGTGTGAAAAGGGACACTTGAAAATGTATAAAAGATAGTTTCCCCTATTTTGAGGGGATTGGTTGTATTATTTTTGCTATCCAAGTAATGAGAAGAGCTCTCGTGCAGAAAATCGTGTTTTCCCTTTTCATGTACTTTCTTTTGATTTGTTAAGTCTATTCTTTGTGTGATCCATGGAATTTGTGAGCTTCAGTTGTATATTTCTGAGTAATGTGTATGAAGAGAGGTGATTCTTAGTGTATTGAGTAAGAAAATGCAGAAGAACAAAACTGGAAATGGAAATTATCAGTTTTCACAGAATCGCGATTGTCTCATCTGTGTGATACAGGTATTGTTTTGGAAATTTGACTTCATAGTTGTGATCTATTGTGGAAATGACACACTTTAGGCACAAAGATCATTGAAAATGCTGTTGTAAAATCTTTGAAGACATGACACATGAGCCTGTGGAATGTTGTGGGTGCAATGGTGAGCCCAAATGGCATCACACAAAATGCCAAGATTCCCCACTCTATGGCAAAGGCTATTTTGTGTTGATCTTTTGGGGAAATGGCTACTCGGTTGTAGCGTGAAAACCCATCAAGGAAGCTATAAACATCCTTGCCTGGAACACACTCCAACAAATGTTCAATGATTGGAAGCGGATAGGTATCTCTTATCATAACGGTATTAACTTTTTTAACGTTAATACACACACAATTTTCCATTCTTCTTGGGCACCACTAGGATGGGGGACACCCATTCAATATGCTCAATCTCATAGATAAACCCAACTTCAATCAGTCTATCAATTTCTTCCTTTATTTTGGCTGCATAAGTGTCATTATATGTGTAGGGTTTTTGTTTGGTGGGCTTGGCGTCAACTATCATGGGGATGGTATGAGAGGATATTTCCAGATCTACTCCCTTCAGGTCTCTATAGGTCCATGCAAACACCTCCCTATAATATTCCCTTAATAAAGTTACAAGCTCTATTTCCTCTTCTACACTTAGGTCTTCTCCTTTGTACATACATCGCTCTTCATTCCCTTCAATGGTTACTACAACTTTTTTTGGTCTTTTTTTTTATTATCATATGATACTCCTATGATGGCCTCTCTCTTAGGCATTCATACCAAAATTTTTTGATCTTTACCTTCATATTTCTTGAAATTCTCTGGTACTTCAAACAATGATTACTCCTCTTCTTGTTTCACTGCTTTCCTTTTCTTTTTCTTTTGACCACCTTCACTTCCGTCCTTTGAATTTACAAGTTTGATACTGGTGAGAGGTTTGTCTTCTTTTTGGGTAAATACTCCTACATTTTCTAGATAGTGCTCCTCTGAGTTAAAGCGTCTATCCATCACAATGGATTCTAGATCGTCCTCATCTTCCTCTTCTTCCATGACATAACTAGGGTCATACTCTTCCAACAAAGATTCATACATGAACATAGAGGTATCATAACCCTCCTCATCACAATGCGGTTTCCACTATTCTTCATTGACAACAATGTCCATGGTGGCTAAGATTTCTGCCCAACCATGAGGCTCAAATTCCTCATCTGGAAAGATCATCGGTGTGTAGGCTGGGTCTCTAGCTAGTCTATCTCCTTAAGAAGTTCCTTCGTCTCTTTCTTTTAGGCACCTTTCCTCTTCCTCTGTGACTTTTCACATCCATAAGTGAGTATCTTCATGCATTCAGGATGGACCAAAAGGTTCGCAAACTCTACACCACAAGTGGTAAGAATTATCCCTTCTAGAAATCCTATAGGTCTTTCAACATGACTGTCAACCATTTGAAGCTTCATTCTAGTTGGTGTTAATGCGGGTGTACCCCATTGCTTTCACAAGGAGGTGGTAGCAATTGCAACACAAGCACCTAAACCTAAGATAGCTCTGGTTTTGTAACCTTGGTAGGTTATTGGAAGATAAGTAGTACCTTCTTCACCTTCACTCATGTCTCCTATTGTTTCTAGAGGTATCTCTAGGACCTTTTGTTTAGAGACTGCTTTCGACGCATTGGAACCAAGTTCGGCAACCAGAACTGCCACATGTTTCCATAACTCAGGTTTTACTTTGAGCAACTCTTCTAAGGTGAGATGACACTATACCTTAGTGTTCTTGATGACTTTAGTGTTTCTTGGAACCATTGAGTCTTAATTTCTTATCAACATTGTGGGAGCTCTGATATAAAGAGATTTATATTCCCATGGGCCTGTGAATTGTGGAAACTCTTGTAAAGAATTAGATTCAAAATCTAATCTTTTGTCCTCTTGTTGCTCTAATTGGTCTCCATAAATAGATGGAATGTCTTGGGGAAAATGATCATGAAGATCATCAATCTCAGGAATAGGAGGGGCATTACCCTTCTCCTTGGCCCATTTTTCTTCTTGTATTTCTTGCAAGAACTCTTAAGAGTACTATTCAATCGAAAGAGGTGTTCCATCATCCATGGAATTAGGAACATAAACTCTGGTTGTTGGTGAGATTTCTCTTTCAACAACTAGTTGAGCCTGTGGAGGTAAAATAACCTAAGGCTTGTTTACCAACTCCTTTAGTCTTTCTAGTAAGCCTTGGAAATGCAAACCTAGTTTGATAGAATTTGTTTGATTGAAGAACATTTGATTGCTCTTGAGCATAGCCTGAACTAGTTCTACCATTTTAATGCGTATTTTCATCCGTTCAATCTCTAAATCTAGTCTAGGGTAATCTTGTCTAGGTTTGTAGCTATTGGCCCTTATTGAGGTTGACCAAACTTCGTCGCTTCGAAATGCACTTTTCTACCTTCTACAAGCTTCTCCAAGTTCTTTCAGTGATATCAGAGCTAGATCAAGATTCGCCTCATTAGCTCTTGTTTTTGAGTCCATATGAATGTATTTATCTAGCAAAGTCCTCAAATAAGCTAAAAAATGCAAAAGAAACCCTGAGCCACAGAAATAGCTCTTGCGGCTAGGGTTTTTTTGTGTTATTTAGCCTATGGAAGCCTATTCATGTATTTTAATGACTTGGATAGAGTTAATTAATGACTTGGCCATGGTAAACTAGGCACATTAGCAAGTAGACTCTTCATATGGACTACCTAGGTTTTAAGTGGGTATTTTCTATCCTCATTACCCCTATAGTTTGCCTCCTAATGAATGTATTTACCATACATGGCCTTCAATTAGTCTTAAAAATGTCAAAAAAGCCCCAACTACAGAAAGGCAAGATTCCGGTTTGCAAAATTATTGCAGGCCTGAATCCCGCATTTCTATGGTTGGGGCTTTTTTGGCATTTTAAAGACTATTTTAGCACACATAGGCCATTACATGCACATAGAGAAGATAAAAAATCTCTTGATTAAATACAAAGTGTGGATAACATTTCATAACTTACAATGGGCAATACAACATATGGAAAATACAACTTTTATTTATCCAAATTGTTACATCAGTTCACATTCGCTTTCAATTTCTCAAAAATTTTCTTTCTCCTTTGGAGAGATTGTGGAAACTAGTAGGTTAATACAGATCTAGAAATTACATTGGGTTCTTGCATTCCAAGACCCATGGCAATACCTATTTGTCCTGGTACCTGTCCTCTAAAGTTAACTCCTAGAGTAATTACAACTAAAGATTTGCTAACCAAAATGACACAATTAGTGTCTTAGGTAATTGTACTCAAACATAAAGCTTTGCTCAAGGCCTTCAAGCACTAGGACTATAATCTTTATGAACAATTACAAAATCATCCTCTGGCAACTTTCCAATGTAGTTTGCCCAAGGATGAGCCACTTCCACGAGAAGATCAATCCCCATCGGACCTTGCCGTGAACTTGTCCACTTCAATGGATTCCTATTAAGCAAGAAAATGATAATTCAAGCTTCAATCTTATTAAAATTAAATTATTCAATTCTTTAATAACCACTTACATCATGAAGCTTGTCTTCTTCCTTGCCTCTTTGAGGGGCATCAAGATCTATGCTAGAATGGGCCATCCCATTCTGCTATGCTATTGGGGATGTAGGGACTTTTTTCTTCATAATTATCTCTCATGCTACATTGAACTCTACTTCTGTAGTATAATTGTTATTATTTGTCAAAATATCCTCCCACACCACTCACTATGGTGTCTTCCACAGAATCATGGAGTGGGATAGCTTTCTTTTCAAGTAGATCATATGTATTATCAAGGGGAACATCTAACATTGCAAAGAAAAGACTTAGGCATTCATCCAGATGGAGTCTGAATGCCTTTTCAATATCATGAAGGAGAATGAACTCCTCTTCATCCAAAATGATGATGGAAAGATATTCAATTTCCACCTTTGGTAATGTGGGCTTAGAGGGGTTGAGATTTGATGGTGGGGGCTCTTGCATGCTTGATTTCTCACACAGTTTTTCATCCACACCATGAGGGAACTCTTGATGGACTATGCCACTCTCTTTGGCTAAGTCTATGACCTCTGGTTGAGTCTCATTTTCTCATGAACAATTTCCCTCATGAAAAGGTTGGGGAGATCCATGGGTGCAGGCTCTGGCTCTTGATTGATGATAAATATTGTTGTGGAAATGTAAGAAAGGTACCTAATACCCATCCTCTTCTTTTTGTTAATTTTTTTTTATCAAAGGCACTGCTTCATCCAACTGCCTTGCATGGTCAATGATTACCATGAAGCGCTTATGGTGCTTCATGCAAGCTTCATCACCTTTATGAATTAGAACCCCTTTGAAACTCAACAAGAGACAGAACACACCATGTCTGGACAAACTAGTCAACGGAGTGTTCCAAACCATACTCATGTGCAATTTGCAACACCAGGAGTGGAGACTCACAATCAGACCCACCGTGGAGTAGGTAATCAATACCGACCACTAGTAAGACCATGACCACCAATAGGAGTAGAACCTGGAATACCCCTAGTTAGACCAGCAGTTCTTGCCTTCCCTGTAATGCCTAGAGTGCCAGAACCAATGAGAAGATTGAGGCCTATTCAGGTGGCCAAATGCATAAGAAATCATTATGACAGATTGGGAGAACCCTACAATCACATTGCTGAATTTAAACAAGTTCTAAGGGCAGAACAAGTAGACGACTTCTTTGTGCAGTATGAGTCTTTCGGACTCACCCTCACAGGAACGGCTCTGACTTGGTTCTTGCCATTAGACCCCAACCAATTTGGAAACATGGAGCAATTTTTTCAGGAATTCATTGGGGAATTCACTAAGAAAGGGATTAAACATAATTCTGCATCTTTAATCCATAGCTTTAAACAGAACCCTAATGAAGCTGTGAAAATGGCCACCCGAAGATTCAACCAGTATGTTGATAGATGTGCAGCTGCAGGGAGACCCACTCAACAAAAACTGATTTCATTATTTTTGGATGGACTCAAAAATGGAACCCTAAGAACGCTCGTTTACGTGAAGATGTTGCAAACCCTGAGTGACTGTCTTCAAGAGTGCATTGACCTATAAGACAATCTAGCGGAGGATCTCAAGAGCACACCCAACCCCACTAAATCAGAAGACTCTTGGAGTACTATTACATCCAACTCCAGTAATCTGGACGAATAAGCAGAGCTTGTAGCAAAGAAATTGGGAGTCCAAGGACAGAGAAATTACCAACACCCGGCCTTAAGAGTGCCCATGTTACAAATATGTAGTCTATGTGGAAGAGATTACCCTACACACATGTGTGTGCGAGGAGGGACCGGTGCACATTAGACATATCCTTACAACAGACAGCTTCAACAAGGAACTGCCTTGTATTGCTACATAGAACAAAAATACACCAATCACACCAAAAAGAACTGCCCATTCAATAGGTAGGCACGACCTTTGCAACCACCTCAGTATAGTCCATATGGATATCCACCTAGAGAGCCAGGCAGAGAGATGCCCAGGTACAATCCTTACCCAACACCAATAGGAGCACGGAGACCATATGAGCAAATACCATATCCCCCACCCCAATAAGTGTTAGGACCACAACTATCAGAACCTCAACAAGTGGTACTTGTGAAGTATGCCCAGCCAGAAGAAAATTTGGAAAGAGCCATAGTGCCAGCCTCAACGATGACCAATGTAGAATCAGCAAACCCTGGATATGAGTTGCCCCTAGGAGATTACTATCCCTATGAAGCCAACATGTTAGAGTATGAACCAGCCTATGATTCGGCTTACTATAGATATGAAAGCTATGATCAGGACCATGGAACAGAGGTAGCAACTTTGATGTATACTGCACCTAAAGCACAACCACTTGTGAGACCACCCATTAGACCACTTGTGCCGAGAGGACCTTGTTATAGATGCGGAGGAGATCATTTTATTAGAGAATGTCCTCCGCCATACAATCCACCACCCCCTAGGACTTGGGAAGGATATTGTAATGATTGCCGAAAGGAACATCTTTTCAGAGATTGCCCTAAGAATCCAACCAAAGTCCAAGACACTACACCAATTAATGTAATTGAAGTGAAAGAAGCACCTGGAAGTGATAGGGAATACACTGTGCCCTTAAAGGCCATTACCCAAGCCCGAACGAAAGAACAGAAAGGAAAACAACCAGATCGGGAACAAGAAAACAATGGAACAGTAAGTCCCAAAATTCAAATAGTGGAAGATTCTGAGGACCCACGTGAGAGTACCCAGAACACAAAAGCACAAAAATGGAAGGAAAGAAGAGAAAAAACTCAAAGATAAATGGATGAAAAACAAGAGTCAAGAAAATAGGAAACAAACCAGAAACAAACAAGAGCATAAAGAACAAGTGATTTGGGAAGAGGTTCCCATTCCACCGCTTATCCAAGAAGTAGAGTAACTAGGATCAATTCTATCTAACCCAAAACCAAACGACCTAGACATGTGGCTAAAAGCTTACCAAGCTAGGATTAAGACTAGACCAAATGTGGAGCAGCATGAAAAACTTTATCCACAAGGAGAATTAGAAAAGAAGAGACTTGCGATATGTAGAAAACTTATAGAGCTAGCACAAGCAACCCTAGAGAAGACTATCCCAGCCCTTCCAGAGACGAGGATAGCAGATGATCAATACAAGGAGTGTGTCAAAACCAAGGATAAAGAACATAAAGAGAAGGATGACAAGTGTGAGTGAATAAGAACCCAGGACGAACCTATGTCAACAATACTTGACTTAGAGGCTGATTGGCCAAAGGAATTATGGAATAGAATCCGAGAATAACAATGGAAGAACAATGGAGTGACTAAGACTCCCTTTAAGGAATTAGATGTGGAAGTTTATCAACCAACTCCCAACATGGAAGAAGTATATGAGGAAGTATCAAGACTAGATAGAAATAGGGAAGAAGCTCAAAGCATTTCAACCTTACCAAATTACATGGGAGAATACGAAAAGGAGTCTATGATAATCCGAGCACCCACAAAACATGGAAAAGGAAAAGGAAACTCAGAAAAGAAACGGAACTTAAGAAGACGAAAGTACAATGCAAACTGACCGTGGAAGAATTACTTCAGGTTAAACCACAATTATGGAAGCAATTAGCGAGTCAATTGGAATTAGGGCAAGAGAAGGAAAAAAGGAAGTCAAGGGAAAAGAAAACACATCTAAAATACAAATTCCAGTTGATAAGGTGGGAGAATTTAGTGAAGGAGACGAAGGTAATACATGTCTACGTGTCACTTACAATGGGTACATGACCAAGGCAATCCTAGACACAGGTCCTGGGGTAGGAATCGCCACCAAGGAGATTTGGGAGAAATGGGGAAAGCCTGCCTTACGACCCACACACATGAAGCTCCAATTAGCACACGGTCATGTGGAGAAACCCTTAGGAATATTAGAAAGGATCAAATTAACCACATGTGGAGTTGAATTTGAACACACATTATCCATCTGTAAATTTGAAAAGGCTAACAACTATGAAATGATATTAGGACAACCTTTCATGAGACAAATGCGAGTAGTGCAAGACTGGGGAAGGGATTCATTCTACCTACATCATCAAGGAAATACCACAAAGATAAACTTGCATACATTTGCATATCGAGATGTCCCTCCACTACAATGGAATCCCATACACAAGGAGGAAGATGACCTATCTATTCATAGCGCTGGATCAAGTGATCAATCATGGATGCACGAGGATGCCCAGTTATGGATGTGTAAAGAAGCCAAGAAAGAGGATAGTAAAAGACAGTTATGGCCAATAGGGCATCCTAACTACAGACCTGTAAAGGACCCACGGTATATGCCTCAAATCTTTCCTGATGAAACCTTTGAAACGCATGGATGGATGGAAATCTTAGCCACCTTAGATGTGTGTGTGAATGAGGAAGTACTAACTATGAACGAGTGCATAGATGAAGAAGGTTATGATGTGAATTTATACAAGGTTGTCCTTCAAGAAATGGAAGCAAGAGAAATCTTGGAAAAAGAATGGAAAGAGGAATATGAGAGTATAGAAATGGAACCAGAATTCGATTTAGAAGAGAGTTATCTAGACACCATTCGAACCAAAGAGAAGCAGAAACCGACAAAGATCTTGGCAATAGAAGCCACTCCCATAGTACAAAACCAAGAGGAAAACATGAGTAAAATCGGAGGTTCTTGAACATTTTAAAAGATATGAAGTAGAAGAGAGAAAGGTAGCCATTCAAATGCCTAAACGAGAGGCTCGAGACGAAGAAGCATACAACAACAAAGAACAAACAAAAAAGATCATAGTGACAGTGGAAGATGGAGAAGAAAGATGCACATAATAGGCAAAGATGTATGAGTTGAAGAGGAAGAAGAACTAATACAATTGATTCGAGAATATCGAGACGTATTCAGATGGACATATAAGGATCTCAAGGGTGTGGAACCCTTGATTTGCTCTCATAGAATACCAATGATGGCAGATGCAAAACCATCAAAACAATGCCCTTATACATACAATGAGGTCTATGCTGCTAAAATTAAGGAAGAAATAGACAAGCTACTAGCGATAGGATTCATATATGAAATAGAACACACCGAGTGGGTATCACCACTAGTAGTTGTGCCTAAAAAAACAGAAAACTGAGAGTGTGCATTAACTTGAAAAAGGTCAATGCAGCCACCATACGTGACATCTACCCATTACCCATCACTGACCACCTATTGGAAAGGGTTGCGGGAAAAGAAGTCTATAGCTTCTTAGACGGATTCTCTGGATACAAGCAAGTAGCCATTGCTACTGAGGATCAACATAAGACCACATTCGTGACTGAATGGGGAGTCTATGCTTTTCGAGTGATGCCTTTTGGACTCACTAATGCACGTGCTACTTTCCAGTGACTGATGTGTCATGTTTTCAAGGAATTCCTGAAAAAGAGCATGGAAGTGTATGTAGATGACCTATGTACATATTCTAATCAAAGATTCCACATTCTTGACTTGCGAAAGATATTTAATAAATGCCGACAATATAGAGTCTGCCTGAATCTAGAGAACTGTGTCTTCATGGTAAGACAAGGGAAGATCTTAGGACAGATAGTCTCTAGAAATGGAATCTCCACAGATGAAGACAAGATTAAGGTCATTTTAGAGCTTTCGAGACCTAAGAATGCAAAGGAGGTGCAAGCATTTATCGGACATTGTGGATTCTATCGTTGATTCATCCACATGTATGCCATAATTGCCAAACCCTTGTATGGACTCTGAACTCAAATCACTTGGACAAAGGAATGTGAGAAAGCATTTAATGAGTTAAAGAAGCGGTTGAGCACAACCCCAATTTTGAAAACACCAAATTGGAACAAGCCTTTTCATATCCATGTAGACGCTTCGAATTATGCAATAGGATGTGTCCTAG
The DNA here is from genome assembly GCA_020310875.1 of Ceratopteris richardii. Lineage (NCBI taxonomy): Eukaryota > Viridiplantae > Streptophyta > Polypodiopsida > Polypodiales > Pteridaceae > Ceratopteris > Ceratopteris richardii. The sequence continues at coordinate 126,986,763 of CM035438.1, forward strand.
CCCAACCAGCAGATGAAGGAAAGTTAGATCACCCAATTGCCTATGCGAGTAGACAACTGAATCAAGCGGAGAGAAACTACACAACTAACGAGCGAGAAGGATAAGGAATGGTCTATGCAGTGAAGAAATTTAGACACTATCTCTTATCCAACAAATTCAAGTTCTTCATAGACCATCAAGCTTTATTGTACCTAGTCAATAAGCCCTATAACATGGGAAGATTGGTAAGATGGTTCCTACTATTGATGGAGTTCGACTTTGAAGTGATAGTTAAAAAGGGAAACACGCATGTAAGAACAGATCACCTTTCTAGGTTAACACATGGAGAACCACTAAGTGGAGTGCCTGATGATATGCCAGACACTTATTTGTTTAATTTGGAAGTGTATCCAAAGTGGGCAGAGAAACTAATTTCGATACTCACTCATGGCCCACAACACTTAATCAATAAAGAGAGTAAAAAGGAAATTCTACAGTCCAGGAACTTGCACATTATTGCGGGAAGTGTGTACTATAAGGAACCCGATGGTGTATTACTAAGATGTGTTGAGGAAGATGAAAAATTGAAGTTAATTGAACAAGCACATGTGAAAAAATGGAGGACACACAAAGGAACTCATGGAACTATTAGGGAGTTAAAACGATTAGGAGTATACTAGCCTGACATGCTTAAGGATGTCCATGATTATGTAAGTAACTGTGCAGAATGCCAGGAGACTATCCCTGATGATCACACATCCATACCTTTCCCAACGATAGCACCCAATTGGAGCAAAACATTGGTAAAATTCCTAAAGACAAGAGAGCACGAGGAAGGAGTTAGCTTGGTAAGAAAACGATCCCTAGAAGAGATGAGCAAAGATTATGTACTTATGGGAAGACAATTGTTTAGGAGAGGAAAAGACAACCAATTAAGAAGGAGAATATTTACCCATATTAGAGATGGCACATGCAGGTGCGACAGGAGGTCATTTTTCAGCCGAGAGAACCATAAAAATGATCCTCTTCACGGGCTTGTGGTGGCCAACTTTACATATGGATGATGAAACATATGTACGAAGCTGTGAGACATGCCAAAGGGCTAAATACCCAATTTGGAGGGATGACATGCCATTGAGACCTATGGTTTGTGCTATTGCATTCTCTAAATGGGGGATTGACTTCATAGGACTCATTAACCCACTGGCCAAAGGGTCACATGCCGAATATATCATAGTAGCCATAGATTATTTGACAAAGTGGGTAGAGGCAAAGGCTACTAGAAAGAATGATGCTCAAACCATGGCTAAGTTTCTTTTTGAGCATATATTCACTCGTTTCAGATTACCAATTGAGATTGTGATGACCGAGGAACGCACTTCATCAATGAGGTGATAGAATCTCTAATAAATGAGTTTTTAGTGATCCACAAAAAATCAGCCCCATACCATCCCCAAGCCAATGGTCAAGCAGAACGTTCCAATAAGGTATTATGCACGGTATTGACAAAGATTGTCAATAATGAGAGGTCTGACTGAGAGAAGCAATTTCATCATGCAATTTGGGCCCTCCGAGTCGCATACAAGAATGCCATTGGAACCACCCCATTCAATTTAGTGTACGTGCAGAATGCAGTTATGCCAATTGATTTTTTAATACCCACCTTGAGAGTAGCCCAACAATATGAATGGACCGGACATGAATTATCCCAACAACTAGACCAAATAGAGAAGTTGCATGAAACTAGGTTGCAGGCTGTCGCAGGAATATATGCAGCAAAGAGAAGACAAAAGGCATATTATGATGCACACATAAAAGACAAAGGACTAAAGGAAGGAGACCTAGTCCTGGTTTACACCTTGAAGCAACATTCCAAGAAGTTACAAAAGCGCGGATATGGACCTCTAATCATTAATAGGATCTCGACTAGTTTAGCAGTTAATCTAGCCACTTTAGATGGAGACATTCTTCCTAACTACATAAGTGGATGTAGAGTGAAACGATTCATGGAGCCATTGACGGATCAAATGTTACCACGCCTCATAGGTGTGCAAAATAGGAAGAAAGGGGAAGAAAGGATTAGAGAGGAGGCACAACAAGAAGCCCTAGAACGTATTAAGAAATAGAAAGAGTGGATTAGGCAAAGAGACAAACGGTATCTCCAAGGAGAAGAGCCTGTCCCTATGGCTAATTACCAAGTCCATAAGTCTGATACGACTAGTGCCTACATGTCACAACCTTATTTAAACCTAGGGATTGGCAAAACAGAGTACAAACTAATAGATGCCTTGATAGACTCAGGAGAAGGACTTAGCTACATACGTAATACGGTCATACAAGATCTTCAAACGAGTATGACTCTCACGAAAGCCCATATGATAGGTATTGGAGGCCAAATCATAGAATGCATGGGAGAAACTATTGTGTCTCTCCACCTAGGAAATTCTACCATGGAACAACGAGTCTTAATATGCAGGGATGAAGAATTTATAGAAGACTTGATCTTAGGATAGGATTGGATCATTGAGAATGAAGTAAGCATCCACCTAGTGCAAGGAAATATTTCAGCCAAGATAGGGCACAAGGAAATTTTTAGTATATTAGGGGAGAAGCCCTCATAGAAACCAGAAGCCATCAAGAGTGCAGAAGACTGCAAAGAAGAGCTATTGGAGCATGATTCCAGCCCCAATACCTCAGAAAAAAATCTAGAAGAAGTAGAAAACTCAAACCCTAATGTGTCCAAGGAAGAAGTGAAATCATCCTACTCAATTGGTGAATGGCCAGACACTAAGGAAACCAACAACCTGAGAGTTTCTCACATGATAGAAGGATCACCAATGTGGAAAACAACACTCGGATACTCGCATCAAGGAACGGTCAAATCCAAATGGGTATGCAAGGATCAAGTGCAGAAATTAGAGACATCAACACCATCTCATGAGGAGAAAAAGGAGAACAAGAAGTCAGCTTCACAAAAATCTGAAACAAAAAGACTCTTGCAAGTATGGCACCCTAAGCCTTTGATTGAAGCTCAGAGAGCATGATAACAGATATGGATTCCCAAGAAGGTCAAACAAGCAGCCAAGCAAGAGATAAGCAAACAGGAGGATGCATTACAACGAGACATTTGGACAAGGAAGCCAAGACAGATTCGTCTTAGAAACAAGAAGAGCAAAACCTCTATCACTAGGACAATAGAAAAAACAAAGGGAACACATGAAGCTCGAGGAACCAAAGTACATAAATGGCCTATCAACACGACCACGAAATGGATTTGGAAACCAAAGCAACTACAAGGAGTGGACCATCGGAACAACGAAGATTCCAATTGCACTCATGAAGTATCGAAGGCACCTAAAGTATGCATAATAGAGCCACATTACAAGGCCAAGCATTCGGCACTTGATGTACATAATGAAGTTAGTGGTGCACATTCTCCAATGGGGATTACGTCATAGTTTCAACTTCCTTAGGAATGGACTTACTATGTAAATAAATAAATGCTTCGGCTATACTAATACTTGTTTTCTTTCAGGAAAAGAAATAAAAAGATGTGGTAAGAGATCTCACTTATAAAATCAAGGGAAACGGAGTGACGGAATGATGATATATCACTGCAATGCACTCCATAATTGCTAGGTTTTCAATTGAAGCTAATGCACTTTTCCTTACAAGTGCAGATGGCTTCTGAAGATTCTGAAGCAACAATTCAAGAGGAAGTATTGGAATTTCCTCTTCAGAGTATAACCAAAGCAAAGGGACATTGGTTTAGAGAAGATCAACCGGCTGGGGAGTATCTCTTCCTGGTGACTATTAAAATAATGGATACAAATCATCAATTCCCCATTATGTCCCAAGATTTTAAAGTAGTGCATGAGCTTCCGTCGACAATTGCCATCATGAAGAAAGCGTGTATACACAAATACTTTGAACTGTCGAGCTACTAGCCCGACTTTCAAAGATGCACTCAAGTCATGAATACATTACATCCAACATTGCATGACCCATTGATGCCAGAGGCTAGAGTTATGGAGGGCATAGGTGAATCGATAGTCATTCAATTTACACATGACTTGATAAAGGAAGCTTTTGGATGGGAAAAGGATGGCAACACGATAGTGAAAGAAGAGAGTCAAGGGGCAAAGACCAGAACCTTTACCGACATCAATAGGGTGGACAGTCAGACTCATCCACCAGCACTTCTGCTTTCCTAATATGCATCGATACACCGCCCCTCAGAAGATAATTTTCTAGCTACTCTCACATGCCACCAAGCAAATTGGCAATCAAATTAATCTGACTCCTTACATACAGGAAAGGCTATTCGAGGCAAAGAAGCAATGGAACACCAAGAAGTTCCTCAATGGTAGTGTAGCTCTGACAATATTGATCTACTATGCATTAGGTATTAGAGAGCACCTAGAGGAAATGCCATCCTCAACAACCATGGCTAAATATGCCAAAGTCGCCATCGTCCCCAAAAAGAAAAGAGGAGTCAAGAGTGTGGAAGAAGCAAAAACCAGCTCTCAACCTAGAATGAGAGGCACAAAGAGACTAAGGGAGGTAAAGCAAGTAGAAGAGGAAGTTCCCGCCACGAAAAGGGCACACGTACTTCCAAAGACAAGGATTGAAGAGCAAAGGCCTATTACAAAAGAAGATTTAACTAAAGCCCTGGAAGATACACACAAATATATGGAAGGTCAAATTAATCTACTAGTGCAAGAGCACCATTACCAGTAGACCCAACAAGAAGTAAAAGCTAAAAAGAAGCTCAACAAAGTCCATCGATACAGAGAATTAGGGTTGGGAAATTCAAGCTCATCTTCGGATGCACAAGAAGAACATGACACATCATTATTAAATGTGGATATCCAAAGTGAATCTAAGGATGATGGACAGTGGGAGGAACTTAATGCAGTCGACTACAATGAAGCAGAAGAAGGCATGAAGGTGGAAGATAGCACTGCCCACCCCACTCAGGACACTGCAAGCAAGGAAACAAACCAAGAAGGGACACATGTCATCAAAATCAATGAGACTTCCACCATTCAAATCACGGAGACAACACTTACAGGGGAAGTGTCAATAAAGATACCAAAGAAAGAGCCTAAAGAAGCTATAGTCAAAGAATCAGAACCCTTCTTTCCGATAAGGGTTGTGGCAGAACCCTCCCCCATGGATGTTACTTTTCAAGGGAGTGCCACTAAATTTATTGATTTGGATGAAGACAGAAAGGAACTGGCACTTCAACTAAAAATCAAAAAACCCCACCGCGAAACCATCCATGTAGAGAAAGGAAAAGATGTACAAACCGGAGAATTTCCAAGCATACCACGAACATGGTTGAATGTCGACATCGCCCCGCTCAAGCCAGTAGTGCAAGACATGATCATAACCATAATGGATACACAACAACTAATGCTTGAGGCTGATGAAGACTATGATCAAGCCATGCAAGATAAGCATGAACTATAAGAAGTTGGTAAGAAACTTTCAGCAAAGTCAAAGCTAGCAAAGGAGCAGATAATACAGAAAGAAAATGAAGTTCAAGAGGTCAAAAATCAGTACAAAACTTTAGAGACGGAAAATGCCAAATTGAAAGAACAACTCCAGGACTTAAAGAAGAAATATGAAGCTATCGAGGCTGAGAAGATGCGGATGAACGCAAGAAGTAAAATCCTAGAATCCCAAATAAAGGTATGTGTGGAGGAGGCAGAAAACCTAAATTTAAGGCTGCATTTCAAGGAAATGGATATAATGTTACAAGTGAAGTACATAATGTTCAGATTTGTATCGGATTTGTATAAAGTCATATATACATGAACGCACATTCTTAATTGCTCCGTTGCAATTATATGATGTTATGCTTGGTATGCCTTTTTATCACCATTATAACCCACTGTTGCTCTAGCACAATGGTGATAACCACGTTAAGAAGCTTCACCTCCTTAATGTCAATCCGCGGAAGAGATAGGAGTGATATGAAGATCGTGAATGTGAGATGAAGTGAGAGTGAAGATGAGAAGCACAAAGATGCACACACACATACACACACACAATGAAGAGACAAGCAAGACACAATGGAAGGTGGGAAATTAGCTCTATTACTCAAGAACACTATTACAAGCTCAAACTAGCTCTAAGCTCACACTTGCCAACATGAACCAACCTCAAAAATGAGCTCTCTAGCTCTTTTTATAGTTTCTAGACTAGTTTTGACCGGTTTCACATCTAGTGACCGGCCTAGTTAAAAAATAGGTCCTAGAGGCTATTTGGAAGGGTAAACGATGTCTAAAAATAACGAGAATTGGTACGAGCATTCTACCTAAGCTCCTCAAGCTCGAGGACTCCTCGGCTTGCACAAAATGGAGCTATGAATTACAAAATGAGGTTTTGTCTATATTACATATGTTACAAGAGTGATGAAGATCACTGTTGGATGTTTGAAGAGGTAATAAAAACATAATTGTTTAAAAAATAATCCGACTGGCTCCCTGCTCCGTCTTTACATGCTTCCATGTCATCTGTGCCTCTGACTGTGCCTCTGACTGCTTCCAACACCCCCCTCCCTCTCGCTTCTGTCGTCCCTGACAGAACCTTGTTGTGCGGTCTGCCGGATGTAGTTTTGTGAGAGGTCGTGAGCGAGGGTGTGCTCAGATACTCGAATGCCTCGGGCCAGATCAGCCTCGAGCTTCTCCCAGTCTATCGGTTGCGGTTCGTCGGGTGGCGGGAGTTGATAATGCGTGGAATAAACCATTCGCTCACAGGCAAAAAGTTGCAATAAATGTGTGGGCCTGCTGATGAATACCTCGGAATGGTATTCCCAAAACCCGGTGGTGAACATCTCTTCAAAGGTTTGTTTGTAGCATGCCGGGAGGTATTTTATTCTACAGTGCCAGGCATAACACACCCGGAGCGATGGCGTTGTGCTCATGTCATATACTAGATCAAAGTTACCATGCTCAAATCCCGGGGTGTTTACATGCGGTGCCTCGACGCGTCGGAAGACTTTAAATATCATTTGCATCATGTCAAAAATTTTGACAGTCATATGCGCTGCAATATCATTCATATGCTTCAGGCGAGGGAGCCAGTGATGGATAGTAGCCATCATATAGCCAACAGTGGGCAACTCGGTAGGTGGCTTGAAGTAGGGGTAATTCAGCCAATCCTGACACTGCCTATTGTTTTGTACTTTGATAGCGAATGCAGTCCAGGAGCGGCGTCGTGGTACTGGTCCCCAGCAAGGATTATACTTTAAATGTAAGGGCGCTTTCACCCATGTGCTCATCATTTCTGGGTACTTCTGGAGGAGGTCTTTGCGCCAATCAGGTTGATGGATTTCTCCTCTTTGCGCATTTGGTGGCAAGTCCGCCGGCTCGAATTGTGTAGCATGCGTGGGTTTCATGCCAGTTTCTTTCTCTATAGCGAGCTGATATTCAGCCATTAACATGAAGTATGGCTTATACTGCAGCTCATGCCCAGATATATAGCGTCGGGGGGCCAAATGAGCAAAGAAGGGGGATTGTAAGATTCTCTCTTCAATCATGGCCATGGCATGTAACTGTGCCTCTACTCTGGCCGAATGTGTCGTTCCAAGTTCTTCGATCGTTTTCATCCACGCGGGGGTAGGAAGTTCATAGGTCATCTGGCCTTCGGCCGTGACTTGTCCGCCTGGGATGGGTATGGGCTCGTATGCTTCTTCAAACGTTTCCTCCACCGGAATGGTTATGTTCTCGTCGTCAGCTGGGATCTCCGGTGGGGAATCAGGCCGTGGTGGTGCTTCGTATACATCTATGCGTGATTGGAGAGTGGTTACCTGGGCCCGTAGTGCGTTGAGTTCCTCTATGAGTTCAGGAGAGGGGTCCACAGGTTCTGGTACTTCTGCTGCCACTGGTAGTTGTTGTGGTGCCGGTTCTCTGAGCTGTAGTAACTTGTGATCTTCTTTTAGCTTCTGATGCTCTTCGTTCATTCGATCATAGTCCTCTAGCAGTCGAACGTGGTCGTCTAGCAACATTCGCATCGATTCAGATGGGATTGCCTTGAATCTGCTAGGACTTAATGATTGTTCTGGATGGTCCAATGCCGCTTCCAAATTTTCTCTATTCTGCTCTTGGAGTCTCTGGTTCTCCTCCTTGGCTGCGGCTAGATGTCTCCTGAGTAGACCCATATTCCTTGTCAGCGTTGCGTTTCTAATGGTTTGGGCTCGAAGCAGGTTGTCCAGATCAGCAGTGGCTTCTTTTGTTTTCTCTTCACTTTCTAGCTCTAGCTTATGATATGCCTCTCTTAGTTCTTGGTATCGTGTATTTAAAGAGGCATTCTCGATTGATAATGAATTAAGCTGCGACTGTAATTCGTTGGTCGTCCTCTATAGCTGTTGATAATTGGTGCCCAGAGATGCGAACTCATCTCGTACTTGTGACATGTATGTGAACATTTGTTGAAGTGCAGTGTCTATGGTTGGCGATAGTAGTAATGGAATGCTAAGTGAGGATGCAGTGGAAGTAGATGCAGCGGGGATGGGAAATGGGGTTGGGAAGGTGGATGCAGTGGTGATCGTGGAAAATTGTGACGTACCTAAATATGATGGTGCTGTGAGTGGAGTGGGTGCTGGTGTGGTGGGTGGTGAGATGTCCATGTCATTGGACGTGTCAAGTGCGGTGACTGTGAAAAGCGGTGTGTATGTGGGTGGTTGTGTAGGTGTGAAGACAGGATTTACAAATGTAGAGTAATTTACAGGGGGGGTGGTTGGAGCAGCTTGGTAAAAAGGGGAAATAGGGGTTATGGTGGGTTGAGGAGGTGAAACTGGTGAGAAGGTTAGTGGGGTTAGAAAGGTGAAAGGGTGTCTTAAAGGTGGGGGAAAGGATGGGAAGGATGAAGGGATGAAGGGGTTAACATGTGGATGAGGTGGGATGGGTACGGGCATGGTGGCATGAATGGGTGGGGCAAAGGTGGTGGCTATGTTGCCATGAACTGGTGTGGATGTGGGAGGAGCAGTAGGGGGTGTTGGGGATACAGGATGGGTTGGTGAAACGTGAGGTGAGAGAGGAGTAGATGGTGTGGATGTTATGTCAAGGATAGTGGTAGTATGTACAACGGTAGTACGTGGTGGGGAGTCAACTAGGATAGCTTCTTCGGTGCTGGATCTTTCCGGACGTAAGCGTGCATCTTGCGCCTGGTGGGATGATTGAGCACCTACCGGAACTCGAATATATTCACCGGGCTTCGATAACAGGCGAATTCTATGAGGGTCATATTGAGGAAGTGGCTTCCTTTGTAAATATCTCAATGCTTTGACCGGGCCGATGGATTGGACCAGTTCTCTAAACCCTCTGATGTAGACTTCTTCAAATCCTCCGGAGACTAGTTCTTGTTCGATTAGGGTCTGGCTCTCTTCTTCAGTCAATTTCTTCCGTGCCCAGACTTTTTCCATCGTACGATATAATTTCTTGATTGCCAGCGTGTAAGCTGCTGCTTTGAAAGTCTCCTCCTCATGCGTGCTGGTGTCACCTTGTGCATCGGTTTGTTGACCTTGGCGGTCTGTCTGTCCTTGTTCTTGGGAATCATGCGTGCCCTGGCTGGCTTCATCGTCACCTTCATCGTCATCTGTGGCTGTTCGTTCATCATCGGAGCTAGACACAACTTGTCCCTGTGGCAGATCCCGCGGTGTGGTAGGGTAGCTAGGGCGTTCATATTCTTGAGAGAACATTTGTGCCTCTGAAAACTGGAACTCATTTGAGAATGCATCCGGCATCTCAAAATCGAATGTTGTGTTTATTGATTCTGCCTCCATGTGTGGTAATGGGAAAGAAAAGGCTTCCGCACCAATAGTGGTGGGAGCTTCTGCTGTCGTGGTGGTGGGTTCTGTGGTTGTAGCTGCCTGAGGTGCAACGGTACTAGTAGTGCCCTCTGTTACCACTGGCCTAGATAACCTTATGCGAATAGGTTGTACTGTGGGAGTGGCTTCTGTCGGTGATTGCTCTAGGGAGGGTTGTGGTGATGGTGACTCTGGCACTTGAAGGCAAGGGATAGTGCCTCTCATGCGCTTACCTGCCCGTGCTCTGCTGGGCTTCCTGGCTTTCTTCGTCGTTCCTTTGAATGCCTTCAGCTCTTCTGCTGTTAATGCCCGTTCAATTGGCAAGTCATAAGCCAAGCACATATAAACAATTCTTGTCAGTGCACAACATCCATTAAGCACTTTCTTTCGTTCCCATCTGTGTTGTGCCAAATACATCTGATCAATGATCCAGCTCGCCAGATCGACAGTCTGAGGTCCAGTACAGGCTAAGTACAAACCAAACCATATTCTTTTATGTGGCATGGTGAATCTGTCCTGAGCGGGAAATGCAAAATGTTGCATGCATATCCGTAGCGGCTTTGAAAGCTCAGGTGTAATTGCTGAGATCTCCTCCCACTTAGTGACATCCCCACGTTTCATAGGGTCTGGAACTAATCTTTCTCGATCTGTGGGCGTGTGGGTTCCATGAATTTTGATGGCAGCTCTGATTAAATCCTTTGAGAGGTAAAACCTTTTGTAAGGTGGATCATCCACTAAAGAGGGTAAAATAAAAGTTCCTGGGATATCCTTATTCTCTGAGGCCTGCAACGTAGTGATTAAATAATAACACCTATAAAAGTCGGGTTTGGGCAGAGGATCACTGAAATACTCCGTGAAGCCGGCTCTAGCCCAAACATGAGTTAGGTCCTGGGTGTTCTGGAGGTCTTCGAACTCTCTGGAGAAGAATTGGTATTTTCCCCACGTGCGGTCATCAAACGTCAAATTGGATTCAAATATAAAATCCGCTTCCGCTAAGGGTCCTGCAAGTCCCTGAAACCAGTGGGAGTTACGGTGTATCTTTTTTGTATAGCCCATAGGTGGGTTGTCGATCGGCATGGGCCCTGGAAATCCTTGGAATTCTGGTGGTGGAGCAGTCGGGTGGGATTCTGCTCGTAACACGTTGAGGGGCACTGCAGCTACACTGGGGCCTGCTCCTGATGGTCCTTCGTCGGTTTGCATGATGACTGGTGTGTTAATGAGAAAGATCTGCTACAAAAGATTAACACATTAGCATGGAAATTAATTATGATCCCATTAAAGTGAGACCGCAATCCCTTTCCACAACTGATGCGTAACCCGTGTAGCCAAGTGCTGTGATGTGATGGATGCAATGCCTCTTGCAACACTAGTGCCGGTCTCTAGACACCTACACGTTTCAGATCATGCATACATTTCTTGATGAGACAAGATTATGAGTGATGTGTGATGATGGTGGGTGAATTTATACAAGGTTTAAAGGTTAGTGATTTATTACAAGGTTGTATGTTAGTCGGGGTGGTAGTTTTGTCAGGCCTGGGGTTAGGGGGAGACGGTTGGACATTCTTCGGTATCCATTTCCTAAGAGTCTTTGAGTGGGTGGTGGGTTTCGGCTGAGGGGCAAAAGGTAGTATCGGGTGTGGAGGTATTGAGGAATGGAAAGATTTGTGAGGGGTATATATTACATGGCTTAAGGGTTGAGCTATGATACATGGTTTGGGTACCCAAATCTGCGTGGGTGTGGATCTATGGGTAAGATATTTCTTGGCGATCCAAATTTGTCGAATGCTCAGACCTGTAGAAGAAGGTAGAGGGGATGGTGGATATTGATTCTGTTTCTGCCCTGCCTTTTTCTTGTCGATCTCTGCTTGGTTGGAGTTCTTCGGTGCTTTTTGTCCTTTTGGCACCCATATTTGTCTGGTGCCGCTTCCTTTGGGTGACCTAGACTGCTTTCCTTGTTGTGTCTTCTGATACTGCTGTCGGTCTGGGTTCCTTCGTCGTGGTTGACTCTGTTGTGGTTGAGGTTGAGAGGTCGGATGGACGCTCTGCTTTGGAAAAGAAGGGAGATCCAACACTTGCGTGACCTGCCCATTAGGAAGTGATTCGTTCTTTAACTTTAATTTAGGCCAGTCCACAACAAGTTTGGAAGGATGAGCACCGCAGGGTGTCGTGCTCATTTGGCCGCTGATGCAACCCACCTGACCGCTGATTGTGTTCATCTGCCCTAGCGGTTGGGTAGCTGCCCTCTCTAGTTTGCAGGAAGCCCCACGGAAGATCTCCTGTTGTCCTTCTCATTGACAATTGTCCCTAGCCAAGCCCGAGTGGGTTGGTGTAGACGTAACGTGACTGAGCTGATTAAAGATCTTCCGGTCTTCCGTCGCATGTATTTCATAGGGTCTAGGGTTACAAACCTCAAGCGGAATGCCATTAGGGAAGTCAATCGGTATCACTCGCTTCTGCTCTAAGGTTCCAATCTGTAAGGAGCCTTGTCTAAGATTTAGGTCCACTGAGTGATCGTATAGCCAATCTTGGCCAAGGATTAGGGGTTCTATCAGGTCGTCATCATGGCACACTAGTAGTTTCGCTGTCATGGTCACATCCTTAATGAGGATAGGAAGGTCCACCTCACCCATGCAAGGGGTTTCCATGCCTCCTAGCCCTATGAGGTATGCCTCAATTGGCTGCATTTCTATTCCTGAATCCTTATAGTGGGACCATCTAATCGCACTAGTCGCAGCACCTGAGTCAATTAAAGCCCTGAGCTCTTGGCAAGGGTTGCCGTGCTCTAGCCTAACTGTAATGAATGGTCTCCTGTCCACTATACTAGGATGAGTGGTTGACTTTACTTGACACATGGCCATGGGATATTTGGGTGTAGTTTCCAGATGGTTATAATGTTCTCTCCCTAGTCCTTGTCTTCTTAGCTTCATGCGCTTAATGCGTTCTATTGCTTCTGCCTGAGCTTCAGCTCGTATTCTATTTTCTTCCTCCTTACGCTTCTTTGCCAACGTGAGTCGTCTAAGCATATCCTCAGTAAGAGGTTCCTGATATAGCTTGACTCTACAGCCACTAATGTAATTAGGCATTATATCTCCTTCTAAGGTGGCTAACTGTACTGCTCCACTTGTTGAGAGTTTGTTAATGATCATAGGTCCATAACCTCGCTTTTCTAACTTACGTGCATGCTGTTTCAGCGTATACACGAGAACTAAATCTCCTTCTTTTAGGCCTTTACCTTTCACATGTGCATCAAAATACGCTTTCTGTCGCTTCTTCGCTGCATATATTCCCGCTGCTGCCTTGAGTCTGGTTTCACCTAATCGTTCCAAGTCCATTATTCTAGCTGATAATTCATGGCCGGTCCACTGATGTTCTTGTGCAACCTTAAGGGTCGGTATCAAGAAGTCCAATGGAAGCACTGCATTCTGACCAAAAACCATCTGAAAGGGAGTTGCATTGAGTACAGTCTTGTAGGTCACTCGATATGCCCAAACAACGTGGTGTAACTGTTTGTCCCAATCTGAACGTTTGTTGTTCACGAGTTTCGTCAGTATGTTACAAAGTATCTTGTTAGTGCTTTCAGCCTGACCATTGGCCTGAGGATGATATGGTGCAGATTTCTTGTGAATCACCATAAAATCCTGTAACAAATATTCAATGACTTGGTTTAGAAAGTGAGTGCCTCGATCGCTCACTAGCTCTATAGGCAATCCATATCTTGTAAAGACATTTTCAAATAAGAATTTTGCAGTTGTGTGTGCATCATTCTTTTTCGTGGCTTTTGCCTCTACCCATTTCGTAAGATAATCTGTGGCAACAATAATGTATTCCGCATGTGTACCTTTGGCAGGGGGGTTAATGGGTCCTACAAAGTCTATACCCCACTTAGAAAATGCACGTCCGCCCATCATGGGTTTCAATGGCATTTCGTCTCTGCGAGTAGGAAACTGAGTTCTTTGGCACACATCACATCTCTTTACATAGGTATGAGCATCCATGTGAAGAGTGGGCCACCATAATCCTGCAAAGAGGATGGCTTTGATTATCCTATCGGGTCCAAAATGACCTCCTGCAACACCTTGGTGTGCAGTCTCTAGTATGCTCAGATAATCACTCTCATGAACACATTGTCTTAGATATCCATCTCGTCCTCTTTTGTATAGGTTATCGCCGATAAGTGAATAATCTTGAGCTTCCTGCTCTAGACTGCGTTGTCGTGCTAAGGTCATGCCTTGAGGGAATGTGTTCGTCCTCAAGTATGTCACTAAAGGTTCACTCCAGTTTGGTGTGAGAGACACATGATATAATGTAGCATGCTCTATTGGTGGTCTTTCACAACAAACGTTGCATTCCTTACACAACTTGTAGACATCTGCTTCCATTGAAGGCCAATATACTCCTAGTCTTTGCAGAGTCTGTAGTGTTCGATGTTTTGAATGATGTTGCTTTAATGCACCTATGTGTGCTAATTGCAACCAATTCGCATGTTCTGATTCATCTATGCAACAAGCAAGAATCTTTTGATTATCCTGTTTATATATGCTTCCTGCTAAGATTTGGTATCTCTGAGACTTGGTAATCTCTCCTTCTTTGATCTTTATCCTAGGGTTCTTGGGTCCATATGTGAGAATAGGGACAATAGGCTTAGCCCATTCTGGTGCTATCTCAAGATTAAACAAATATGCATCTGGTAGATCATCCATTACTCCTTGAGGAGCTTCTCCTGATGTTAATCTTGAAAGGCGGTCAGCTCTAAGATGCGTCTTTCCTTTCCTGACTACAACTTCAAAATCGTACTCCATGAGTAATAGAAACCAACGTATCAGTCGTCCCGTGTTACATGGTTTGTTGACTAAGTACAATAGGGCTTGATGATCTGTAAAGAACTTGAATTTGTTGGCCAACAAGTAGTGCCTAAACTTCTTTACCGCGTAGATCATCCCTAATCCTTCTCGTTCCGTCGTGGTGTAATTCCTTTCTGCTGCGTTCAATTGTCTCCTCGCGTAAGCTATGGGGAGATCTATGTTACCTTCATTCGTGGGTTGTGCTAACACACATCCTATGGCGTAATTGGATGCATCCACATGTACATGGAATGGCTTACTCCAATCTGGGGTAGTCAAAATCGGTGCTGAGCACAAGCGTCGTTTAAGTTCATTGAATGAATTCTCACATTCTTCTGTCCACTCAAAATTGGTTAAAAGAGAGTACAAAGGCTTGGCTATGATTGCATACATATGTATGAATCTCCTATAATATCCGCAATGGCCCATAAATGCCTGTACCTCCTTCACATTAGTTGGTCTAGGTAATTCTGCAATTACCTTCACCTTTTCTTCATCCGTAGAGATTCCATTTTTTGACACAATGTGTCCTAGAATTTTGCCTTGTCTGACCATGAAAACGCATTTTTCTGGGTTCAAACAAACCTGATATTCTCGACATTTGTCAAATATTTGTCTTAACTCTGGGATATGTGTCTGTCTTACATTAGAATGAGCACATATGTCATCGACATAAACTTCCAAGCTCTTGCGTAAAAATTCCTTAAAAACATGACACATGAGTCGCTAGAAAGTGGCGGGTGCATTTGTTAAGCCAAATGGCATCACACGAAATGCAAATATGCCCCATTCAGTGGCAAAAGCCGTCTTGTGTTGATCTTCTGGAGCGATGGCTACTTGATTATAGCCTGAAAAGCCATCAAGAAAGCTGTAAACTTCCTTGCCCGCAACTCTTTCCAAAAGATGCTCTGTGATAGGAAGAGGATAACTATCTCTAATCGTTGCGGCATTAACTTTTTTAAGGTTAATACACACACGCAATTTTCCATTCTTCTTGGGCACAACCACAATGGGGGATACCCATTCGGTATGCTCAATTTCGTAAATGAATCCTGCTTCTATCAGCCGATCTATCTCCTCTTTAATCTTCGCAGCGTAGTTATCATTGTACGAGTATGGTTTCTGTTTTGTAGGTTTTGCATCTGGAGTCATAGGGATTCTATGAGAACATATATCTGGGTCTACTCCTTTTAGATCTTTGTAACTCCACGCAAAAACATCTCTATATTCGCGTAATAGGGCAACTAGCTCTTCTTCTTCTTCAGTTGTCAAATCATGCCCTATGTATGTGCATTTTTCTTCTTCTCCTTCTATGGCAACTATTACTTTCTTGGTTTTCTCTCGGTTATCATATACTTGTCCATCATTCACCTTTCTATTGGGCATTCGTACCATGATTCTTCTATCTTCGATTTCATATTTCTTGAAGTTCTCGGGTACTTCAAATAAAGATTCTTCTTTTTCTGACATGGTTTCTTTCTTCTTTCTTTTCTTGCCTTCACTCTTAGTAGTCACTTCTGTGGCTAACCTCACCTCATTCGAAATTTCCTCGTGTCTCTGAGGGTGAGTCTCTACTTCGAAAAAATATTCTTCCTCTGATGCAAAGGGAGAATCCATGATAATTGATTCTAAATCAAAATCGCTTGCATCCTCAAATGCATCAGTGTTAGGTTCACACTCATCTAAAATTGCATCGCCCATGATTGGCTCTATCGTGAAAACTGATATGTCATAGCCATCCTCGTCATAGTGGGGTGTCCATTGTTCTTCATTGATGGCTACATCCATGGTTGCTAGTATTTCTGCCCAACCATGGGGTTCAAACTCTTCGTCTGGGAATACTACAGGTGCGTATGCTGGATCTTGAAGGGTTTGTGGATGTTGTTCTGCACCTAAGGTCCTTGCTTCTAATCGTTCTTCCTCTTGTTTGGCTATTTTACACATCCATAAATGGGTATCCTCATGCAACCAAGAAAGATCTGATTCTAATGAGTGCACGGATTCCGTCTCTACTAGTGTCTTATGGATGGTATTCCATTGTATTGGGGGTACATCTCTGTGTGAATAGTCTTTAAGATTGACTTTAGTAGTCACTCCTAAATGTTGCAAGTACAAAGAATTAGTTCCCCAATCTTGTACAATTTGCAACTGACGCATGAATGGTCGTCCCAATATCATCTCATAAGCATGGTTTTTACTAAAATCACAAATGGCAAAGGTATGCTCAAATTCTACACCACAAGTGGTGAGAGATATTCCTTCTAGTAAGCCTAATGGTTTTTCTATGTGTCCATCAGCCATTTGTAGCTTCATCCTGGTAGGTTTGAGTGCTGGCTTACCCCAACGTTTCCACAAAGCGGTGGTAGCGATGGCTACTCCGGCTCCTGAATCTAAGATGGCTTTCGTGGTGTAGCCCTGATGGGTTATCGGAAGATAAGTGTTGCCTTCCTCTCCTTCACTTACATCTCCGATCTTTTCCACGGGTATCTCTGGTACCTTCTTATGTGATCCTATCTGAGAGGGTGTGGTAGCAAGCTCAGGGAACTGATTTGCTACGTGCTTCCACAATTCTGGTTTTACCTTTAACAATTCCTCCAGAGTGAGATTACACTGTACTTTAGTGTTCTTGATCACTTCCGTGTTTCTAGGGATTACTGATTCTTCATTCCTCACTATTATCGTGGGTGCTCTCATACTAATAGACTTTGCTTCCCAAGGTCCTGTGAACTGAGGTAATTCTTGTAACGAATTAGATTCAAATCCTGTGGGTTCACTCAGTTGTTCCACCTCTACATCATCATTTATAGAGGGGATGTCTTGGGGAAATTGTTCCTGCAAGTCATCTATTTCTTGAATAGGAGGATGGGTTCCTTGCTCTTTTTTCCATTTCTCTTCTTGGATTTCTCGCAAAAATTCATGAGAGTACCTATGTATAGAAGACAATTTGTCTTGACTTTCTGTATTGGGTACCTGAGACAGGGATGGTGCATTCCTTTCCTGTGTCTCTGCGACAATAGGGTTCCTATGCTGATCCTTTTTGTCTTTGCTTTCTATCAAGCATTCTAGCCTCTCCATTAGTCCTTGAAAGTGTAATTCAGGTTTTGCCATGTTATTCCAATTAAGATATCTAGAGGCTTCGAACAAAGCTTGTGCTAGTTCTACCATCTTCATGCAAAGTTTAGTTCTCTCAATTTCCAGATCAGCTCGAGGGTAGTTCTTACTCATTTCAGCTACTTGAGGTCCCTCTTTTAATCTAGCCTGATATGCACGAAACATCATGTCTAGATCCTCTGGTATGGGTTCCGCTAAAACTGATCCTGACTTCTGAGCTGGGTTCTCTTGATTCAATTCCTGTGAGGTCAATTCTTGGATTTTGGCTCTAGATTCCTTTAAACTTCCTTCCAACTCAGTTATCTTTTTACTCCGTTTTCTCTTAATTCTTTCTCTAGAATCTTTCCAAGATTTTGTCTTTTTACAGCTCGATTCTGCAACTTCACTGGTTCCGGCTACTTTCTCTTGATTAAGCTTTTGGTTCTGTAAGAGCGCCTGGGCTCTTGTTATAGCTTGGATAGGCACGTATGTAGGGTTGGATCCATCTACGTTATTTACAATACCTATCACGTTGATCGGTGTCACATTGGAAGCATTAACAGGGTTCTTAGGACAATCTTTGATTATGTGCTCTTTGCCACAATCAGCACAAAAGCCTTGTATGTTATAGTACTGTGATTGCCTTGCTATTGGGGGATGTGGACAATCCTTTATGAAGTGATCTCCTTGGCACCTAAAGCATGGTCCTCTAGGGCCCTGTGGTCTCTGTTGTCACAATTGGGGCCGTGGGTTTGGGTTTGCGTACATCACATTAGCATAGTCTGGCTCCCAACTAGGTTCCATTGGTGGACTATCATAATGATATGTCTCCACATGTTCTGGTGACTCCGTGTAATAAGCGGGTGGACTAGTTACATGGGTAGAGTCAAAACTGTTTGAGTTCGGGTCACTTTCTGTGATCAAGGGTGACGAAGGCACTAAGGCCCTATTTAGGTTCTCTTCTGCAGCAGCGTATTTGACTGAGATGACATTCGCTGGTGGGGGTGGCTGCTGGGCTAAGACGGGTTGAGGTCTCTGTTGAGCCTGGTATGGGTAGTTCTGAGGAGGCCTATAGTAATAAGGCTGAGTATTGTATTGGCCTTGATACCTACCTGGCTGTGGGTATGCTTGCGGGTAGTTCTATCTCACGGTTTGTTTGTTGTATGGGCAGTCCTGAGCCGTATGATTCGTGTATCTTCTTTCAATCGTACAATATTGGCCACGAGGGTTGGCTTGAGGTTGTGTTGTGTTTGGACACACATTTGCCATATGATCACCGCCACAGGTGTAACAACGCTTGTTTGTAAGCACCCTCGGTTTACTAGAAACTCCTAGTTTCTCGGCCACTTTTTCTGCTAGTTCCTCTATCGAGCTAGACAATTTCGTGGATGCTAGAGAAGAACAATCTGAGTCCTTATAAACCTTTGAGAGTTCTAATTCATCTCCTAGGTTGTCCTCGATGTCTATACATATTCGTACACACTCCTCTAGCGTTCTGGGTTCTTTTAGGTACACATAGGAGCGTAGTTTAGAGCTCAACAAGCCGTCTAGAAACAATGACACTTGCTTAGCTTGTGAGGGTAGCTCTTGCATTGGGCATCGTTCAACATATTGTCTAAACCTACGTCCTGCCAGTCTAACTGTTTCCTGAGGGGTTTGTTTAAAGCTATGAATCAACGAAGATGTGTCATGTCTAATCCCACTTTTAGAGAATTCGGTGATGAATGACTCTAAAAAGTGATGGATGTCTCTAAATTGCCTTTGTTGCAAAGGTTGGAACCAAGTTAAAGCGGTGTTCTTTAACGTTAGCCCAAATGCGTTGTATTGCGTGAACATGTCTTCAACTTGTTCGGCTCTTAGTACTTGCTTGAATTCTGCAACATGGTCATAAGGATCTCCTGTCCCGTCAAAATAATTCTTCATTGATTTTACTAATTGAGTGGGTCTCAATACCCTTGCGTGTTCACGTGGTCTAGGTAGAGGAAATCCATCTCTACCACCTGGTATTCCATGATCTCTTTGTCTATCCGTGGTTGTTCTATCTCTCCCTATGGGGTGAGTGAAGCTTACTTCGGGTCTTTCTTTATTCTTCTCTCTTTGATTTCCAAAGGCTGATGATGTTCCTGCCCCTTGTTGACTTGTATTCATGTTCGTTCTAGATGGAGGGAATACCAATTCACCTCTCCATGTATATGTGTTTCTAGCGTGGTCAGGCACCACAAAGACTCTTTCTGAAGTTTCATCCAGGTATACAACCTTTCCAGGTGTATCCGGGTCCTTGAACTCGTAAATTGTAATGATGCCTATCTCTCTAGGGTGTTCCTTTCTGTACCTCCAAAAGGCTTCATCTGTCTCTTTATTTACAAACAACTCTATGCTTCTGTTGTCCTGAGGGATCCATTCTGGGATTAGTACTCTTGTTAATACGGATTTCCCTCTAGGTGTTCTAGGTTCTTCTAACGATTCTTTTCCTTGAAATTTCGCTTCCGTCTCTAATTGAATTGTGCCAAACTCATTAGTATCGTTTGGCTGCGTACTTAGGACGTACATGGTTCCTTCTTTGTCTATGTAAGCGTCTCTCTCAAATTTCACCACTGGTCTTTCCAATCCAATGGGTTGATCAGGGTTGTGCAGTTGCACCACTTGCCTTCGCAAACCATCCTCATAGATGCGAGCACCTAGTCGGTTGGTTCGGAGAAACTCTAATTGCGTTCTATAGGGTCCTTCTGGTTTTTCTAAGTATGCTACATTTGGCCCTACTCCTGGTCTATCTGTGCTAAATGCCATTTCTGATCCGCTGGTGTCTGAACTCTCGTAGGGGTAATTGCTATTCAATTGCTGAGCCCACGATTGCGCAGTAGTTCTTACACTTGCCTCTGATGATCTAAGGCTTCTTCGGTCTGACTTACCTATATGTTTGCCCGATCTAGGGTTCATTAATTTTCTTCCTTGTACACTCAGTACACGCTCAGATCGTCTCCGATTCTTTGTTATTACTTTCTTGATTCTTTTTAGATTTCTTTAGATTCTTGTCTTAATGTATGCGTCAGGAATTCGACTTTCCGTGTTACTTTGAGTTCTCGTTCCGTCAGACTTATGTTCTTTCCTTTAGGTTTTCGTCATACACCTTTATCTTTAGTCTTGAACTTGAAAGAATTAGGTATCTTTAACTTGAGGCGTTCCTATAGTCGTTACTCCACAATGCTAACGTTTAGCCTAAGCTAAGAATTGACTGAGGGGGTTGAGTAATCTTCCAACCTCGAGTCGGCTTTTCTGGTTGCTCTGATGCCCAAGAAGCCGCGCTTCCCAAGCTTTATGCCCTTCACAGCCTTGCTTTGGTTGCCTTTGATTGCCCTTGCTAGACCTGGAAAAATCCAATATTAGACCAATTCACAGTTGGATGATCAATCACTTAAGTACATACACCTTTTAAGTCCCTTCCCTTTTGCCCAACTTTTCAATACTTGCCCCCTGGCTTCCTAGTTCCAAACTAGGTGAACCTCAAAATAGCTTATCAAAAAATAGACGTATCCTTTAAGAAAAAAATAGTTGAGGTCACGTAGTACTCGTCAAGAGCTTTCTAACGAGCTATTAAGCTCAAAAAACGGACTTCAGATGAAAAAGTTATGAGCGCTCAGGCCCTAGGGGGGTAAAAACTGACAATCAGGTTTTCCTTCCAATATGAGCTAAGGGGTCTCCTATGAGTCTAATGGTCCAAAAATTTCTCAAAAATACCCCCAAAATTGGTCAAAAAATGGAACCCTAAATTTGCGATGGGGGTGCACAATCGCGATGGTCTGAGACCGTCGCGATGGTCCAAGCGAACCGTCGCGATGGCGTGGAGTTTGGACGGTCGCGATGGTGCGAAAAGGTGAACCGTCGCGATGGCCCGAAGTGAACGATCGCGATGGCGTGAGGTCGAACCGTCGCGATGGCGTGAGGTCGAACCGTCGCGATGGCGTGATCAGGTGGACAATCGCGATGGCGTGGGGTCGAACCGTGGCGATGGCGTGAGGTCGACGGTCAAAGGTGGACAATCGCGATGGTCCGAAGTGAACCGTCGCGATGGTCACAAGTGCGATGGCATGAGCCAATCGCGATGGTCCGATTTTGGGCTGTCGCGATGGTCCGAAAAATTGAACCGTCGCGATGGTCTATCTTGACACGTGGCACCGTCGTGGCGATGGCATGGGCCAATCGCGATGGCCCGAGGTCAGCTGAACAATCGCGATGGTCCAAGTGGACCGTCGCGATGGCTCAAGTGAACCGTCGTGATGGTCCGAAAAATTGAACCGTCGCGATGGTCCGGCCGAGCCGTCGCGATGGCGTGAGCCTATCGCGATGGTGCGACACAATCGCGATGGTCTGAGCCAATCGCGATGGTCCACCAAAGTATGAATTTTTGAGAGGCGCCTGTGGATTCGTAGATGCGCAAGGGTCGCCTACCTCGTGGTGTGGTCGCCTACCTCGAATTCCGAAGGTTGCAGACCATCGCGATGGTCCGCCACACTCGGCAGATCTTTGACAGAGAGTAAAATTTTACCTTTTCTAGGCTTTCCTGATGCACTGGAGCTCTGTACCTGCAAGAAAACTCAAGAAAACACAAGCACACACAAGCACAAAAGTTCTCTCTCGCTCTCTCGCATGCACAAATGAGGGGAAATGAGGTGAATGGGTGGATATGGTGAATTTTCTGATTTTTTTGGAGATGAAGATGATGATGCGATGATGAAGATGGAGTGTGGGGGAGGTGAAAAACACTAAAAACTAAGTATAAACAACAACAAAAACTGAAATTTTTACCTTCCAACGCCACTTCTTGCTATACTCTTACCATCACACATTCGTCCTAGACTCGATCCCCGGCAACGGCGCCAAATTTGGTGTTGCTCTAGCACAATGGTGATAACCACGTTAAGAAGCTTCACCTCCTTAATGTCAATCCGCGGAAGAGATAGGAGTGATATGAAGATCGTGAATGTGAGATGAAGTGAGAGTGAAGATGAGAAGCACAAAGATGCACACACACATACACACACACAATGAAGAGACAAGCAAGACACAATGGAAGGTGGGAAATTAGCTCTATTACTCAAGAACACTATTACAAGCTCAAACTAGCTCTAAGCTCACACTTGCCAACATGAACCAACCTCAAAAATGAGCTCTCTAGCTCTTTTTATAGTTTCTAGACTAGTTTTGACCGGTTTCACATCTAGTGACCGGCCTAGTTAAAAAATAGGTCCTAGAGGCTATTTGGAAGGGTAAACGATGTCTAAAAATAACGAGAATTGGTACGAGCATTCTACCTAAGCTCCTCAAGCTCGAGGACTCCTCGGCTTGCACAAAATGGAGCTATGAATTACAAAATGAGGTTTTGTCTATATTACATATGTTACACGAGTGATGAAGATCACTGTTGGATGTTTGAAGAGGTAATAAAAACATAATTGTTTAAAAAATAATCCGACTGGCTCCCTGCTCCGTCTTTACATGCTTCCATGTCGTCTGTGCCTCTGACTGTGCCTCTGACTGCTTCCAACACCCACACATTGATTATCATACACACACCATGAGTTTTAAGTTTAACAATCAGGATATTTCCTTGTCTACAATGCATGACTTCCAACCGTTTCCATTGATTAGTCATACTCAAGTAAAACGTGCATTTAATTTCATGACTTCATATAAGGATTGTTTTAGGGCTGATTTTCTTTCTAAGCTACCACCTTTTAGGGGATTTCTTCATCATAGTATAGACTTCGTTCCTAGTACTTCTCCTCCACATAAAGCACCTTATAGGCATGGATCTTTTCATAAAAAAGAAATAGCTAATAAAATTAAGGATTTACTTCACAAAGGCCTTATAAGACCTAGTTCTTCTCCCTTTGGAGCACCAGTTCTCTTAGTAGAAAAGAAGAACAAGGCTTATAAGATATGCATTGAATATAGATCACTCAATAAGATCACAATTAAAAACAGATGTCCTATTCCTAGTATAGATGATTTGCTAGATAAACTTTGAACATGTGTTTTGTGCAAAATTGATCTTAAATCAAGGTATCATCACATACACATGATACAAAATGACATTTATAAGATAGCCTTTAGAACTCAGACTTGTCACTTTAAATTCATGGTAATGCATTTTGGACTCACCAATGCACCTACATTTGCATGCATGATGTCTAATATTTTTCTTGAGTACCAAGCTTTTGTTCTTGTTTTCTTGGATGAAATACTTGTCTATAGTAAGAATGACAATGACCATGAAAATCATTTAGCAACACTCTTTAATTTGTTATGCAAAAAAAAACTTTAAGCCAATCCTGAAAAGAATTATTTCTTCCAAAAAGAATTAGAATATTCAGGCCATATTGTTTCTAGTGAAGGTGTTCATGTAGTTCCAAAGAAAACTAATGTAATTGAAGAATGGCATGTACCTCAATCTGTGCATGATGTACGCTCTTTTCTAGGGTGAGCTAGTTTTTAACGAAAGTTTGTAAAAGTTTTTTCTTATTTAACACTTCCACTCACATTATTATTGAAGAAAAAGTTAAAATTTGCATTGGGATTTGCAGAGAAAAATCTTTTGAAAAAATCAAACACATCGAACCCTACATGAGCCTTTTGGATTAAGGAGTGATTAGTGATGGAACAATCAGAAGAGGGTGGTGGATACAGTCTATAGCCTATAAATTACTAGGTTGAGGGGGGAGGAGGGGATAGGATTCCCCTATGTTCACGTTTCACCTCTAGAGAGAGAAAGGAATCTCGTGACTTGTTTGGGCTCAAAAATTTCAAAAAGTTTTAAAACTCATCAAAACACCATTCAATGGCCCCCGACCACTTTTCAGGATCAAAAGTGCTATTTTTTGACATCTAAATAAAAATCTGTGCATGAACTAACTTGAAAAAAGTGACTTTTTCAAAAACAACCCAAAATACATCTTTCTCCTTGCAAAATCTCACACTTTCATACCCAAGTCCGAAAAAGTCATCTCTTTCTAGTACTTTCTCTCCCTAGCACACCATTGAAGCTGTTAGGTCTGTATTTTTTCTCTATGAATCTTCCTCTTTGAATTCATACTATCACTTCCATAGCTTGACCTCCAATGGAGAAACCTGAATCTTATAGGTATCCAAAAGATGAGGTTATTGCGTTAAAATATCACAATATCAAGGGTGTAGAAGGAAATTGGTTAAGACATGAGTTCTACAAAGGTGCATGGGTGTACATGCGACCCTCTAGTGTTGGCCCTGATCGTGTAAGAGATCGTGGAAACTTCCAAATATTAAAAAAAATCTAGAAACCTAAAATAAAAAAACAAGAGATACAACAAAACCAAAACTCAAGAATTAGCTACAAAAACATTAGAAAAATCTAGAGACACTGTTGATATATTTAGGTAGTGATGTGTGTGAACACTCTAGGACCGCCTGGGCACTTTTTTCCCTCTTTAGGAGGTTTTTTTGCCCCTGCTTGTATATACGCCTATTGCCCTAATGGGCTACTTATCCTTGTACATTCTCTTGTAATACATTCAGTACTGTGTGTTGTGCTCCAAGCTTCTTCTTCTTCCTTGTGCTGTTCGTGTGCTTCCGCAGACGTCTATCTCCAACAATTGGAATCAGAGCAGGTCGTCGCTTCTTCTAGGGAACCGTCGACACTCCTCCATTTGTAGTCTCAGATTCGCACGAAACTTGGTGAGCATACTTAGGGTGTTTCCGAGATCGTTGCGCTTGTGCAGGCTATTTCGTCCTTTTGTGCCAAAGGTATATACCAGCTTCTGTTCGTCAGTTTAAGCGTCTTGAAGTCTGTTACAGGTCTAGTAGAACTCATCTGGGTAGTTCTGTTCAACTTTTTGAGATACAATCAATTTTCTGCATCAAGGTATTTTAGTCACCGGCCATGGCTGAAAGCAGTGATGTATTTCGTATGTTGGCTGTTGAGGATAAGTTGGATGGTACCAACTACCCATTATGGGCTTATATGATGCGACATGTTTTGGTTGCAAAAGGATTATGGAACATTGTGCAGGGTCTTGAAAGACGTCCTGTTACACCTATAACAACAGGTACTGCAAATACAGGTGCTGGAGCTGATGAAGATGGTGTCGAAGATGATATTCCGCAGATTCCTGTTCGTGCTACTGTTTCTGTTGCACCTACTATAGAGCAGATTCATTGGGATGGCAAAGATGCCCAGGCACATGCATGGATAGCTTTGTCTGTCAAACGTGCCATTATTCCTCACATACGCTCTTGCAGAACAGCTAGGGATGCTTGGGATACACTTACCAGATTGTACCAAGCTAGGAATGAGGCTCGTGTTGGTTATCTCCGAAAACAGTTGGAGAGTGAGCACATGAATGAAGGTGATTCCATGGACAGTTTCCTAACAAAGATCAAAGACTTGAAGGAATAGTTGATTTCTGCTGACGAGGTTATACCAGATAGCTCACTTGTGCAGACCGTTCTCAATGGTCTTCCTGATTTATATCAGAGTTTTGCTTCTACTCTTCGGTTAATGATGAAAGGCAATCCAAATGCCTTGTCATTTGAGGAGTTAGTCTCTGTTCTGTTGTAGCAAGATCAGTCCAGGCAGAACAGGTGCATTATGCGTGTTGCAGATCAAGCTTTCCTAGCTAGTCAGAAAAGCAAAGGAAAATGGAGCTCTTCTACTAGTAAGCAGAAGTTTGCAAATGCTGCACATTCAAAGAACCAGGATAAAGATGAGAAAAAATCAGAAAAGCAGAAATTGTTTTGTAAGTACTGTAAAGGAAATGATCATATCATAAAGAACTGTCCAAAACTGGTTGCAAAAGAGGCAAAGAAAAAGGAGGCTGGAATGGTTGTTGCAGAAGCCTCTACACCAAAAACAAAGTCTGCAAATCTTGTGCAGGAAGAAGAATGGGTGTTTACTAGTGTCTGCAGTTTTGACCCATCTTCTCATGAGTAGTGCATGTTTGCAATAGACTCAGATGTTTGGTACTTTGAGAGTGGGGCGACCAAACATATTACATCGCAGCACAGTTTCTTCTCTTCACTCGAGCCTGCCCCTATAGGGAATACTGTTATATGCGCCAACAAATCCTCTTATCCTGTTATGAGAGTTGGTAAGATCATTTTGACTACTGCTGATGGTAGTTCTTTCACTTTGTCAGATGCTTTATTTGTGCCAGGGATCAAGAAGAACCTGTTATCAGTTTCTGCATTAGCCAAGATTGGCTTGGTTGTGAAATTTGTTGATGACAGGTGTACAGTTCATGATCTGTCAAATGGCGATGTGATTATTGCTTCTGGCATTTTATGTCGTGGGCTGTATAAGCTCATAGACTATGAAAGATCTGTTAATGACTCGGCATGTGCAGTTCTTGATTCTCAGGCTATCACAGATGCAAAGCTTTGGCATGCACGCTTTGATCATCTCAATTTTGCTAGTTTGCTACGCCTGCACAAATCTGATATGGTGTCTTCTTTGCCCAAGCTTGAGGCACCTGGAAAACATGTATGTGAAGGCTGTATTTTGGGCAAAATGTAGCGTTCATCCTTTCCAAAAGATGGTTCAGTACAGGCTACGCAGAAATTGCAGCTTGTACATAGTGGTGTGTGTGGTCCTATGCAGACACCCTCTTTTGGAAATTACCTTTACTTCATGACTTTCATTGATGATTTTTCCAGGCATGCATGGGTATATCCATTGAAGGCAAAGTCTGAAGTGTTCATGTGCTTCAAACAGTTTTTGGTTTTGGCTGAAAATCTTTCAGCATGTAAAATGGGCACCCTCCGTTCTGATCAAGGGTGGGATCATATGTCTTCAGATTTTAATGCATTTCTGGCTGAACGTGGGATAAAACACCAGTGTATAGTGCCGTATACACCTCAACAGAATGGAGTTGCTGAACAAAAGAACATGTCACTCATGGAGATGGCGAGGTGCATGGTCAAGAGTCAGGCTTTACCACATAGTTTCTGGCTTGAGGCTGTCATGTGTGCATCATATGTACTGAACAGGTGTCCCACTAAAGCGTTGTAGTCTATCACTCCATATGAGGCTTGGCATGACCGCAAGCCATCTGTTGCTCATCTGCGTGTTTTTGGTTGTTTGGCATATGCACTAGTGCCTGAACAACATCGCAAAAAATTGGATGATAAAGCAGTAAAATGTATTTTTGTTGGGTACAGCAGAAAGTAAAGGCTATCGTCTGTATCATCCACAGACTAAACACATTCTGGTTAGCCGTGATGTTGTCTATGTGGAAGATGCTATTCAGCCATTGCTTTCATGTACTAAGGAGACATCTGTTAGCTCGAAAGACATGTATGATACTTTGATGCCTCTTTTTACAGGTGGACAATCTAGTGCTGGTCCTAATGAGGCAACTTCTCAGCCTATGCAGGTTTCATATGATGATGTAGATCATTCCATTTCTGATGCAGATTTACATGATGCACTTGTTGATGAGAGAGCTGATATTGAGCAGGCAAAAACTATTCCAAAATGGCTGGTGCAAACTTTGCGTGACAGCAAATTAGATGCACCTTTGTCATATCGTACTCGTTCAGGCTCTCATAGTGCCTCCTTTGCATCAGATTGCTATGCTATGGCTGCGTCTAGTCTCTGTGATGAAAATGAGCCTCTTTCTTTTGATGAAGCACATAATTCAAAAAATTGGATGGCTGCTATGCAATCTGAATATGATGCTATAATGAAGAATGGTACATGGTCTTTATGTGACTTGCCTCCTGGCAAGAAGGCCATTGGCACTAAGTGGGTATACAAGCTAAAGCGTAAACCTGATGGTACAGTTGACAGGTATAAAGCTAGGCTTGTTGCAAAGGGTTATGTGCAGGAAAGAGGCATTGATTTTGATTATACCTTTGCACCTACATGCCGTATGACTACTATTCGGAGCATTTGTGCACTTGCAGCCCATCATGGTTGGAATGTACATCAATTGGACATTAAAACAGCATTTCTGAATGGTGACTTGCATGAAGAAGTGTATGTTTTTCAGCCCCGTGGCTTTGTGTAGAAAGGGCATCAAAACCAGGTGTGCAGGTTAAGAAAGGCATTATATGGTTTAAAGCAAGCACCACGTGCTTGGTATGAGAAGATACATGCCTATCTGATTGCACATGGTTTTGAGAACACTCCAACTGAAAGCACCTTATATGTTAAGCGTGCTAATGATGTACTTCTGATCATTCTGGTTTATGTTGATGACATCTGCTCACTGGTCCTCATGAGAGGCATATTGCTGATTTTAAGGCTGATTTGCATGCCTCATTTGAGATGTCTGATTTGGGGCATTTGCATCACTATTTGGGCATTCAGTTTATGCAAGTTGATGGTGACATGGCTTTGTGTCAAACAAAATATATTGACACATTATTGCAGCGTTTTGGCCTTGAAGATTGTAAGCCTATTGCCACTCCTATGGAGACAGGTTTACGATTGAGTCTTCATGATGCTCGAGATGCATTTGATGCTGTTCTCTATCAGCAGGCTGTTGGATGCTTGATTTACTTATGCATTACTTGGCCAGATATTCATTTTGCTGTCTCACAGATGAGCAGGATTATGCATATCCCAGGAGTCACGCATTGGAAGGTGGTTAAGCGGATATTTCGCTACTTGAGTGGTACTCGGCTACTTGGGTTGTTTTATCCCAAGGGGGGATCACTACCGCCAGATTTGCATGCTTTTTCTAACTCAGATTGGGCTGGTTGCTATGACACTCGTGTGTCCACCAGTGGTTTTTGCTTCATGCTTGGTAGCTCATGTATATCTTGGTTGAGCAAGAAGCAGCCTACTGTGGCCACTTCCAGTTGTGAGGCTGAGAAGAGGGCAGCTTTCACAGCAACTATTGAGTGTGTGTGGCTCAGACGCCTTATGGCTGATTTGGGTGTTGGCCACTCTTCTGCCACCACCATCTTCACTGACAGTCAGAGCGCATTGGCAGTTGCCAGGAACCCTGTGTTCCATGCTCGCACTAAGCACATTGAGGTGCATTATCACTATGTCAGGGAGAGGTTCTCTCTTGGGGAGATCAGCTTGGCATATGTGCCCACGCAGGAGAACATTGCAGACCTTTTCACAAAGGCTCTGCCTCGGGAGAAGTTTGAAGCTTTCCGCAAAGCTTTGGGCTTACTTCCTTTTGTGGAGTGATTTCCACATAGCCTGGCACTTCCTTATACATGAGGGCCAGCTACTTGTTCACCCCATCATTCCCAGGGGGGATTTGTTGATATATTTAGGTAGTGATGTGTGTGAACACTCTAGGACCGCCGGGGCACTTTTTTCCCTCTTTAGGAGGTTTTTTTCCCCCGGCTTGTATATACGCCTATTGCCCTAATGGGCTACTTATCTTTGTACATTCTCTAGTAATACATTCAGTATTGTGTGTTGTGCTCCAAGCTTCTTCTTCTTCCTTGTGCTGTTGGCGTGCTTCCGCAGATGCCTATCTCCAACAGACCCAAGCAACAAATAGAAAAGACTTTTTAAATTCAAACACATATACATATGGAACTTAGAGAGAATAGAAAGGAAGCCTTGGTAGCAAAAAACCACTTAAGTGAATTACTCAAGACCTTAATTATGTAGCATGTAGATCATTGCATATCCAAACTAAGCATAAATAGGGCTATATTACAAAGTTGAACATTCAGTAGGCATGAGGTTTTCATCAATCGAGGCCCTCAAGAAAGCTCTTTCAACATGTAAAAAAGAGCTATGTGGGGGCGACATGGAATCCTACTTATCAATGATGATAAAATGAAAAAAAGAAGTAGAAAAAAATCAAAAGCAAAAAATGCAAAGGAGAATAATAGAACAAAATACATTTTTATATAAGTGTTATATTTATTGGGTAGAAAGCAAGATGTAAGAAGACTATGTGACTGTATTTGGGTTTTATTTTAATTTTTATCTTTAATTCTTATTTTTTTATATTTTGCCAATTACACAAATAGAAGAAGAGACCTTGCTTGACTATGAAGAGCACATGGATGAAATTTTTTGAGTGGAGTGGTGAAAGCATGTGATCAGTACTATGAACTTTTTGCTTCTTCTTATGATGATAAAATTATTTTTTGCAATCTTATCGAATTGTGTGGAGTATTTGGTTTTCTCACTCTATAGGAAAATGACAATGGGACTTCCAATAGCCAAGTTGGAAGTTGATTCAATGTCACTATTGAGAGGACACTCGTTCTTTGATAGTGAAGCTATGGAGGAGGTAGTGGAAGTTTAATTAGATGAGGAGGAGCTACCAAAACAAGAAAAGATTAAAAACAAGCTCAAGGACTACATCAAAATAGTGGGCAAGCATATATTTACAATTAAAAAATGGACATTGAAATATACTATGATGTATAATGAGTTTTATAGTTTGAATGGTCACATGTGCTATAAAAAAAGAGGATGGCAGTTTGTTTACATAGACTTCTTGATGAGCCAATGTTCTTCATAGATTCTGATAGATGTGAACATGTCATGTATTACAGGAAGTAAAAAGGGAAAACTTTCATCCCTAATTCATTTGAAAAATTAATAATTGGGAAAAAGAACAAGTGGAAATTACTATTAGGCCAAATATTCTCAAATCATCTTTGCACTTCTACCCGATGGGCACAAAGATTCATGTGTGCTTTGTGAAGAAGAATGTGAAAGAAGTTGAAGAAGCTTGCCAAGCCTTGCAAAGTTGAGTTGTCAAGTGGTGAAGTTGGTCCAACAAACCAGCAAGGACAAGCCCTATCTCTTTGCATATGTAAAGTAGACCTAGAGGCTTGTGGTTAGTGCAATAAAACTCAATAGGTACTTTGGAGCATCAACAACATAAGTTGATGCAAAACAAATAACTTGCACCTTGACTAGCTCACAAAAAGGAAAAAAGAATATTTTCCTACAATCTAGAAAAAGAGAAAGTTTAAATCAAATCTAGTTTTTGATTGATTGATTGAGAATCATCCCCAACCACTTCCAACTCGTGGCTTTTAGTCCTTTTATTATTTCCTTTTACAAAGATAAGTACTTTGGAAATTATATAAGAAGGTGATCCTATGATCAAACTCTCAATACAAAAATGAATGCAAATAGAACTCTTATAAAGAGTATATGTGGCATCATTCAAATGATGGATTTCATGAAGATCATGTCACCCTCAAGCATAATGCAAGCTTGTTGTTTCAATAGCTCCCCCTCAAGCTAAAGTATGCTTGAGTCTTCAATCTCTGATAGGTTGAATACCTACCATAGCTTTGAATCTACAAAGTGTTATCCCATCAAGTGCCTTTGTCATCATGGCGGCTATTTGCTTCTCAGTAGGAACAAATGAAATCTGAATTTCCTTTCCATAAGCTTCTCTCTTACAAAGTGGTAATGGACTTCTATGTGCTTATTCCCTGCATGAAAAATTGGATTTGCAACCAAATGCATGCAACTTACATTATCTCCATTTAAGTTAGGTTTTGAACTTACAAGTTCCAAATTTGAGTACAACATCTTAAGCCATATTGCTTCTTGAGTTGCAATAGTTTGATCTCTATGTTCTACTTCAATTGAAGATAAACTAAATGTTGGTTGCTTCTTGGAGCTCCATGACACCAATTCTGAACTACACACGCTAAGTATCCAGAGGTACTTCTTCTATCATCCTTTGCTCTTGCCCAATCTGCATTTGAATATATTTTGATATCCAAACGTGAAGAGTAAGGATAATAGATACCTTCATTAAGTGTCCCTTTGAGGTACTTGAGTACTCTATTCGAAGCATCCATGTGTGGCCTTCTAGATGAGTGCATGAACTAACTAAGCACTCCCACACTAGATGATATGTCTAGTATTGTGTGAGTATAATATATCAAGCTACCAACTGAACTTTGATACTCTTTAGGATCATCAATCTACTCACCTTCATAAACACTTAGTTTATGGTTCAACTCCAAAGGTGTACCTGCAAGCTTTGTGTTCTCCATTATGAGCTCAAGAAGTAGGTCTTCAACGTATCTTCTGTAAGTTAGATTCATCCCTTCATCTGTATAAATCACTTTCATACCTATGAAATATGTGAGCTCACCTAAGTCACTGATTTTGAACTCCTCTTGCATGTGTCTCTTGATCCTTTGAATGCCATTCCGATCATCACCTATTCGAGTAATATCATCTACATATACTCATAGATAGATAACCTCATTGTGATTCATTTTGATGAATAAAGAAGGACATGAGTTGCTAGGTTTGAATCCTCTTTCTTGAAGTTATGTAACCAATGTGTAATTCCAAGCTCTATGAGGTTGTTTTAATCCATACATTGCTTTCTTAAGTCTTCAAACATAAGTTGTATGGTTAGGGTTTTCAAAACATGGTGGCTCTAACATGTATACCTCTTCACTTATCCAGCCATTTAAGAATGCATTTTCTACATCAAGTTGGAGGAGTCTCCAATTTCTTGCAGTAGCTACACTTATCAATGTTCTAATTGTAGTCATCTTTGCAATTGGTGAGAATTTATCCTCACAGTCTATACCATGCATTTGTGAGCATCCTTTGGCAAATAATCTTGCCTTCTACCTACAAACTGATGCATTTGAGTTTCTTTTAACTTTATATACCCATCTGCAACCAATTACCTTTTGATTGTGTGACATTGGAACCAAATCTCAAGTGCCACTATCTCCTTTAATGCATCTATTTCTTCTTTCATGGCCTTCTCCCAATTAGGGTTTCCCTTTGTCTCTTCATGGTTTTAGGGTTCCTTTGAAATGGGTCCTTTGCCAAGTAGATTGAATGCTTTGTAACAAATGTGGAATCATATCCATAGCTTTCTGTTTGTATGTTCTCCCTTGTTGACCTTCTAGGTACTTGCTTGGAGCATTCTCCACACTCTTGCATCTTTGCTTTGCATCTTGATGTCCATAGCTTGTAATGTTTTTCCCTTTCATCTTGGTAATCATCTCTATCACTTCATGGATCTTGGACCCATGTACCATGCTTACATCCTAATTGATGAGAATAAAAATCAAGATCATATGGTAGAGTTACCTTTTGTTTGTCTTCATCATACCAAGACCTGTGTTCTTCAAACACATCTCTACTTGTAGTAAATTTCTTGGTTGAAGGATTATAGAACCTCTAATGCATCTAAGTTGAGTGATACCGAATAAACACTACCTTTTTTGCCCTTTCATCTAGCTTACCTCTTATTTGTGATGGTACATGAACATAAGCTAAACAACCAAACACCTTGCAATGTCCAAGACTAGGTTTTCTTCCATACCATGCTTCATAAGGAGTCATAACTTGGATTGACGTTTTTCAACACCCTGCACAATGTTCCATAGTCCTTTTGCAACCAATACATGCCGCATCATATAAGCCCACAATGGGTAGTTGGTACCATCCAACTTATCCTCAACAGCCAACATACGGAATACATCACTGCTTTCAGCCATGGCCGGTGACTAAAATACCTTGATGCAGAAAATTGACTCTATCTCAAAATTTTGAATGGAACTGCCCAAACGAGTTATACTAAAGCAGACTTCGAGACACTTATACTAGCGAACCAAAACAGGTATATACCTTTGGCACAAAAAGATGAAATAGCCTGCACAAGCACTATGATAGTGCGTTCGGAGGCCGAAACGAGCTCAAATCACGATTTTGGCACCCCAAAGCAAAGATGTTTTGATCTCGGAAACATGTTGAGTATGCTCACCAAAATTCGTGCGATTCTGAGATTGCAACTGAAGGAGTGTCGATGACACCCTAGATGAAGCGACGACCTGCTTTGATACCAATTGTTGGAGTTAGACGTCTATGAAAGCACGTAAACAGCACAAGCAAGAAGAAGAAGCTTGGAGCACAGCACACAATACTGAATGTATTACTTGAGAATGTACAAAGATAAGTAGCCCATTAGGACAATAGGCGTATATAGAAGCCAGGGGAAAAAACCTCCTAAAGAGGGAAAAATGTGTCTCGGTGGTCCTAGTGTGTTCACACACATCACTACCTAAATATATCAACAGATGTGTGTATGAGATTAAAGTTGAACACTTCTCTCAAAAAGACAAGAATATATCGGTGAGTACTCAAAACCATAAATAATAATAAATGAAATCATGAAGTGTTTCCTTCCCTCAATGGAAAGAATAGAGTCATTCCTATGACTCTATCACTCATAACTATCTGTAACATCAACTCATCTTGAGTTGAGAAATGAGAAAGTATATAATAAATCAACTCAACTAGAGTTGTGAAGGATGCAGCTTGCATCAAATATCAATTCATGTGACTTGAATCAAATATTAACTCACAAGAAATTGGAATTTATACAACTTGTATGTATTCAATTATATGAAATGAGAACAACTATCAAAGTTCTCCTGTTCCATGCTCTCATAGCACTAGATATATTTTTGAAAATTTTGATAGAGTCTCCTCTATCATACTAAGAATGGTCACCATAAACCAATGATCAATAAATAAGTATGTAGGGCATGTCTAGCCCATGGTGATCACACCATATCAAAAATGTCATAAAAACCTGTGGAAAATCTTTTCCTTTCAACAACATCCCCTGCATAAACAATTTCCAATAGCAATTGATTAAAGTTTAATTTTAATTCATTTTTAGTCATGAAAAATCTATCAAATTTTAGAATCTTATGTATTTTTTCTCAAGCTTTCATTAGGCTTAGAAATTACTTGATTTGAATATTTTCTCAGAGTTTTATAACCATTTCATTGGAAGGGTCGAACACTTGAGGACCAACTCTGAAAATGTACAGGGTCATCTTCTTGATGCCCTTAGACTGATCAAACAAACTCCAAATTTCCTTTTCTTTATGCCCAAATCTAGGTTACGTTATCTAGTTTGATCTCACAAAAGTTCAATTCAAAGTTTGATCAAATACTCATTCAAATGTAACATTATATCTTTGTTATACCTGTGCTTAGGTGAGCCTAAAAATAATATTCCTGCACATGTAGAATATCTTCCAATTATGAAGATAAACTCCAAGATCTTTGAATTTTGGATATAACAAAGGGTGATGAAGTAGCTTTTCCAAGAAAAAAATTTGAAATTGAATCTTGCAATATGAAAAAAGCATGTGTTCATCAGACACATATAACACTCTTTGGCAAATCCTCGCTAGAGATTGTGCTAAAAAGAATAGGTCATTTAGCCTACCAAATGATGTCCAATTTCTTCCATATTTTACTAGCATATAGCGATTACTATTTTATTTCATTGGTATAAAGTTTATAGTATTTGGACATTTAAGGCTTCCACAATGACCCAAATACTAAGTCTCTATACTTGCAATATTTTAAACGATTTCCAAAGGCTAACTTTTACTCTTTTCTTTATATACCCTAAATGGATATACATTTCTTCTTTCTATTTTTTATACAGAATCTTGAGATGTTTAGTCAATGTTAGAAAGAAAAATCATCCAATTTGAATATTTGAGCTAAGAGAACCAATCACCTCTAGGTGACATGGTCTTTGTTCATTTCATACATTCGAGAGGGCACTTTCAGATGCAGAGATCATTTGACCTACCAAATGATCTTTAAAAATAATAAAAATTGGTATACATAAAATTCATCTATCAAGTGTTTATATCCAACAAAAATCTTGCAATTTAGATCTACCAATTAAGAGAAATGCACTTTGTAACACGACTATGTCACTTGTTTTAGGCCTCTACCACTATTATGAGCACTTCTAGTGCATATATTATTTGACCTTTGTAAAAGTATCCAAATTACTTAAAAATTGTTCCCGTTAAAGAAAAGTCTTTAAACTATTGTCTCTCCAAATTTCAATAAATTTGGGCATTCCCTCAAAGAGCAGCATCTGAATCTCTATGAGGCTGCTACCTCACTAACTATTTGCTCAATTTCAAATCTAAAAAATGATGAGACATGTTACTCCTTATGATTAGAAACACTCATTCATTATCTTGGATGGATTAGGACATGGAGACATATCCATGCATATAATGATCAACTAGATCATTGCAAACCAATTAATAATCCAAATCGTCTTGTGGAAAATAGATTCTTTACAATATCTCCTTTTCAATGAAAGTGAATATGTATGCATATCATTCTATTCATTGTGCTTCTTGCACATTCATTAACCTCATCATAACCAATCATATACAAGCATTTAGTACTTTTATTGATGATCATAACCAATATAGCGCAAACTTGTGCAGAGTAGGGATAAAATTCCATATCAAGTACATAGATTCCCATGAAGAACAATTTATGTGCTCATTGGTTACTAAATGAGAACACATCTTAATCGTTCTTGAGGGATATACCTTTTTTGTTTACTTTCTAAAAGAAAAATTAGCCTATGCATGGAACCTCTATCACATACCTCATGCTCACCCCAACTCATCATGATGATATATAAAAATGATCTTCTATAGATAGAAAATGCATCATGCATTTCACCTTTCTAGAAATCATATCGTCTATGTATGTATGCATCCACTCATGCATCTTCTTCTCTACTTCAATCAATGTTATCTGTTTTTAGTTATGCAGACATAAGACTTCCTCTCTCTCACAACCAACATCACTCTTGTTCTCACATAGCATATAACCTCATGTGGCTAAAAAATTTTTGGTAGCATTTCCCTAGGAAAATGAAGCTTGAAAAAATAATAACCATGATACAATGATAGGCATCAGCCTATTGGTAAGAAACCCACTTTCTTAGCTCTAAAAACTTGCAAAAAAAAAATTCCAATATGTGTTGTTGTTGGGCACTACATGCCCTCATTACAATGTCTTTTCTTGCTCCAAAACCTGCACAAAGATCTTGGAACACACAACAACAACTTGTGCATGATTTTATGAATCAACATAAGTTAGTGTAGCTTCATGTGCATAGATAGATTCATGTAAAAACTAACTTTCATGCACATTCCAATGTTGATTTCATAAAATTGGAAGAGAATACAATGCAAATTTATAAATATTGATGCAAAATATATTTAAGAACAAAAATATGATTCAAATCTATGCAAATTAATTCAGTCCTATCCATAATTGTTCAAAATATGATTAGAAACTCCCAATAATCATAATTGGATGCTCAAGTAAGTCAAAAAGAGTTTCTCGCCAGTCAATAACCATCTAAAAGCTTGTGTAGAGATGGCTTGCAATGGTTAGAATCTGGCGTTTAACTAGTCACAAGAAAGAGCTTGAATTCTAGAATCTATATCAATTCGGATTTCTTGATTTGTATATTTTATGAGGAAAAGATGGCCAAACAATGGAGCTAGGTGAGTGAGCAACATACCTCTCTAAAGAAGTATATAGAGAATTAAATACTCTCTACCGATGGTTTTGAATTATCTAATCATAGGTTCGATCCATTCATTGCAAAGCTAGTGGAGTCTACTTTCTACAACAGTTGAATCATCCAATTTGGACATCATATGAGAGATTTATGTCGATTTTAGTAAAGGTATGTATGCTAACCTTCCTCTCTCTCTTGCTTCCTATCTTTGTTTTTCTCTTTCTTTACTCTTCCCTCTCTTTCTAATATTTTACTTCTCTCTCTAATCTTCAATTTCATCTTCTCTCTTCCTCTTTTTTTATCCATTTCTTGCTCCTTCATATTCTTTTATCTCTTTCTCTCTACCTCTCCTTTTCTATCTCTTTCTCTCTACCTCTCTTTTTTTCCCTCTCTTTCTCTATCTCTCTCTCTATCTCTTTCTTTTTCTCTATCTCTATCTCTTGGCTTCTATCTTTCTATCTCTCTCTTTTCTCCTTCTTTTCTTTCTCTTTCCTTCTCTTTCTCCTTCTCTTTCTTTCTTTCCTCTCCATCTTTCTTTCTCTCTACCTTTCTCTTTCTCTCTCTTGATTCTCTTCTTCTTCTTCTCTCTCTCTCTATCCTATTCTTTCTTTCTTTCTTTCTCTTCTCTCTCTTCATTCTCTTCTTCTCTCACTATCCATTTCTCTCTTTCTTTCTTTCTCTTTATCTCTCTTGCTTTCTCTATTTCTTCATTGTGCGTAGCAGAGAAGATAGATTTAGAAATTAAAGCCTTAAGTTTTATTCAATGAGCTTGTCTAACTTGATGGTTAGAGTACTTAGCATTGCATCAGAGGTCACGGGTTCAATACCAGTGAGAGGCATCTCAGCTATGTATGGTCTTGGCAAGAATTTCCGATAAGAGAACTCTCTTTGTTGTTGTAAAAATGACATGAAGCCTTGGAAGACATGCCCGGTTTGGTTCAATTGTCCATGTCTCTCAAGATCATCATGGTTGCTTTCCTTTTCTTCCCACGACGATGATGATTGGAAAATAGCATTGAATCCTTCCTTTCTTGCAAGCAAGATATTGCTCTTCATCTTCATTAAGCTATCCCCCAAGGTCTCTCTCTTCCTCAAGCTTTGATACCAAATGTGAGAATTGGAGAATGACATGCCTGGGACTCACCTCCCAAACTATTTATAGCCCTTGCCTAGTCACCATCTAGAGTTCTCTATAAGGTCCCTCTACTCATCTAGCCATCATGAGTAGGTATATTGTATGAACTCTCTGGTTTTTGGCCTTGGATATCCCCCGAGCAAGGAACTTCTTATTCCTCCAAGCATGTACATCTTTGGAATATAACAACGATTGGCCACAAACATCCTCAGTCTTGCCAATGCCAGAATCAAGAGCTCAAGGAGTCAGGATCTCCAAGTAAGTACTTTCCTAGTTCTAGTTCTAGTTCTTGTCTTGATCCTTGTTCCAGTCTTGTCTAATCTAGTTCTTAGACATCCTATCTTGTCCTCTTGTAATATCGTAGTAGATAATCTTTTCTAGTTATTTCTTGTATCTAGTTCATCTCCCTGAAGGGAATTCTTTTAATGAAGATATCTTGTTTCATACCTACAATCTCGGGTTTTGGGATCTCCTATATCATCTCTAGGCTAGTTATTCATACCTATCAGTCCTAGGTTGTGGAACTTCTTGTATCAGTTACATATTCTTGTACTATTTTCCCTATGTGGGTGTTCTTATAATTAGAAGTAAATTAAAGTGTGCCTTCCTGGTTTAGGAGCTACATATAAGTAGTTCAGAACTTCTATACAAACCAAAGAAAATATTCAAAATTTTGCTGATTTGGTATCCATACTGATTATTGAAGAAAAGAATCTTGGTGAGGATTCAAAATCCCAAGGTCAACAATAGAATCATGCAGGAGGAAGAGGACACTTTCAAGTCAGGGGGAGCCAATGAGGTCACAGAAATTTCCAAAGAAATGATTTAGGTAATGACAATAAAGGATGCTAGAATTGTGGTAAACCTGGACACTTTGAACGTGATTGCAGGTTGAAGAATCAAAATAATAGAAAGCAGCAAAACAACTATGTATCCACAAGTGCAGATGATTCTGAGAAGCTATTCATGGTTTAACATCACATGACGAATACGATGTCTACTCGTGCTTCAAAATTGAATGATAATTTTTGGTATGTTTATTCAGGTGCTTCAAATCACATGACTAGTCATGCAGAATTAGTACTTTGCAGAAATTACCAATTCTTGGATATTTTGAAATAGGTGATAACACATCAAACCCTATTGAGAAAACACAAAATATGTCATTGTCTATGCCATTAGATCATGAAGTTAGATACTACATCAGGTGAAGCATTGGAAAATGCTAGCATGTATCGGAAAATTGTGGGAAGTTTGATATATCTCACAATTATGAGGTCTGATCTAAGCTACATTGTTGGGCTTGAAAGTCAATTTATGCACGTTCCTAGGAAGCCACATTTGGATGCTCTGAGGTGGACTCTACGTTATGTGAGTGCTACTTTGGATTATGCATCGCTTTATGAAGCTGGTGTAGATTTGCACGTTCATGGATACACCAATGCAGATTGGGCCGGCTTTCTATTCTCACTTGGAGGTGCAGCTATTACATGGAGCAGCAAGAAGAAACCCACTATTCCTTTATCCAGTATAGAGGCCGAGTATAGAGGTGCTGCAATGGCACCATGTGAGGCATCATGGTTAGAGATGCTCCTTGCATATTTACCGTGAAAGTGCAAAAGCCTATCACCATCTATTGTGATAATCTTAGCAGCATACAGTTAGCATGGAACCTTGTTTCTCATGCTAGAACAAAGAATATCAAGGTACATTATCACTTCATCAGAGAGAAGGTATTAGTTGGTGATATTGATCTTGTTTATGTGAGAACAAATGAGTAGGTTGCTGATATTTTCACTAAAGCACTTGGAGCAAAGAAGTTGAAGAAGTTTCGAAAGCTGCTTGGATTCGAGGACATGGCATTGAGCTTGAGGGGGAGTATTGAGATATCAAGCTCAACATGTGATGATCCAAGATGACATGTATCACTTTTTTCATTTCTCTGACATATATAGTGGTCACGTTGGTATATGTCAGGGATACCTCATTGAGCTCTATTAGATTTTTCTACCAAGTGTCATGGCACATTTGTTTCTTGCAAGCTCACTCATTTGTGAACATTAGGTTTTTCCTTATGTACTCGTCTCTGTATATTGCAATAATTGTCTTCTTTTTTCAGGTCATTCTTGTACATTCCTTTTTATGTAATAGAATAAGAAGAAGAAGAAGATCATTCTTCCTTGCCTCAATCTGAGTGTGTGCTTCTCTTTGATTGTGAGAGTGTGCATGTGAGCTCTCTTCCTTATCTCCTTCCTCATGACAATGACAACAATGATAAGCTCAACAATGTCAGCATTAGAACCCTTTCTTGCTTATACTTTTGGAATGAACAATTGTGCTTCACCTTTCCATTTGCATTACTAACCAATTCTCAAATCTTTGTGAGTATCTACTTTTATTTTTCATAAACAACAAGTTCACTTCTCTTGAGTTTTCATGTATTGATGTCCAATATGTGAGCTAGTGGAAGTACCCCACATGCACCATATTAGTAGCCGTTGACCTCATCCATCAACCGAGCCCTTCACTCCCACATTGATCCGACATTGAACCTCCCGTGAAGATCCATGGAAGGGTGACTTGGGTGATATATTTGCCCATTTTTCAAATTTTGTATTCTAGTCCAAACTCATAGTTTTCTTTGTTTTTGCATCACTTGCATATAAGTGAGCAATGGGCAAAACAAGGTTAGGAAGACCCACCACACAAGTCATTGATTCTAGTGTGGAAGCATTGATCAAAACATAGTTTTTGGAATCTAATGAACAATTTAGAGACATGGAAATTAAGCTAAATGCAGCCGTTCAAGAGAAG
This sequence comes from Ceratopteris richardii, assembly GCA_020310875.1. Taxonomy (NCBI): domain Eukaryota; kingdom Viridiplantae; phylum Streptophyta; class Polypodiopsida; order Polypodiales; family Pteridaceae; genus Ceratopteris; species Ceratopteris richardii. The sequence goes on from CM035438.1 coordinate 127,028,775, forward strand.
TTTTCCAAAGTCTTATCGCTAACTCAAAGATTAGGTGAATTTTGTAAAAGTAATGAAATAATGTGTAATATAATCAAAGCGGTAATTGATCTTGAGAGATCAAAGTTAGAAAACTAATTTTGAAACTTTGGCCAATCAAGTAAAGGAAATGCAAACCTTCAAGTGTGAATATGAACATGAAGTATAAGTACAACATGTGTCTACACAGATTCTAGATTAAAGACATTCATTGGAACATAGAAGATCCCCTCCTATTGGAAGATAATGAGTAAGAAGATGGAAAATCAATACAAGTGAGACAAAAACATGAAAAATACTATGTAAAATATGATCCCAAGTTTATACAAGATGACAAATTATCTGACCAAGAGAAAGTGAACAGGATGAAATCTCAATTGGGTTGTAATATTAATAATGATGAAATTATTCAAAGAGACCTTGAGGACAACCAAAAACTTAATAAGAATACAAACAATAAAAGAAAGGTGAAAAAAATAAAAAACAGATTATTTAATAGACTATCATACAAATTGAATAGAATATGAAAAGATCATCAAAAATTCTAAAATTTTATTATTGTAGGTAATACAAGAAGTGATTAAAAATACTTGATTGATGAAGTAGACATGATTAATGATGATCTGACATGTGCACACATCTGATTTGAATATGACTAATCATGCTTATGAGTTTTGAGAATAGGTACTCATCTAAAGTCAATTCAAGATCCTGAGCATTAGGGGAAAAAATGAGCCCTGAATGGACCTTTTAGATTAAGGGCTGATTAAGGATCCACCAATGAGAGGAGAGCAGTGGCCACAGTATAGTTCTTGAATTTGCTAGAGTAGGCATAGGCTTCCATGGTTTTCTCTTAGTCAAAGGCATGAAAACAACCATGTACATGTGGTTTTCTTGGCGTGGCTGGTTTGGGAGCTCAAAATATTGCATATCATCCCTTGGATGGCCTCAAAGATCCAAGGGTATATGTTGTTTTACAAAAGTCAAGGCGGGGTGGAGTCTCCACCATTCGATCAACTACGAATTGGATGGCTTCGATGCATCCACCATGTAAAAAGGCACCAATACTTGTGGATCATTGGATTAGAGTGCTCATCTAATGGAGGAAATTGAACACAGAGAGGGAATGCGCCTTTTTTTATGCACCATTGGATCTATGGTAGATCTGATGGCTGAAAAGCACTTATCTCTTTGAAAATGCACCTTTGACTCTATGCCCTCAGATTGGACCTCCATTGGACGCCCCAAAGTGCATGGCGCCTTTAGATTTTCGAGATTCCTTCTCCTCCCTTGAATTGGAGCCCTTCCAGGAATAGTGTGCTCATGCATTTATGTAATCTGAGACAGAAGATGAGGGGGTCTTTTCGTGATCGAGCATGGTCTTTTCATCAGCAGAGTTCGTGTTTACAAAAAAAAAAAAAAAGCAGATCATTCCTTTGATGCAGATTGCAGTGCAAGTGTTAGACTCAAGACTTTGCCTGTGGCAAGATCGTAGCTTGCGCTGCGTTACATGGTCAGATTTTATAAGTTCTCTCATGTTATTGGACAATGTGAGCATTCGAAAGCATTGTAAAATGGTATGGTCATTTCAAATTGAGCTTCCTTTTTCATGCGCTAATTTTGGGATCCTATCCCGTCCTCCGACGGAACTCATGGAATGCGCTATCTACGATGGCATATAGAATTGTTCACGACCTGCTAGTGAAAGGCTTTTTAATGCAATAAGCCTTTTGCTTTCTTGTTTGAGATTGAACAACAAAACAAATGCGATTGACTGCTGTAGTAGAACAAAATTGCTTGTCCAGCACTCGGGCTATGTGATGTATATCTCGAAAGTCTGTTCTGCATTAGAAGATGCACAGTTTTAACCTGTAAGCTAAGGAATTAGCGAAGCTTTTTTTTTTTGTGATCATATACTCACTTGAATACATAAACTGTATAGTTTTGAGATTGAAGCAGCTCAGTCACCCTGTTTCCCGTCGGTAGCGATGTGCAAGAAGTGCAACAACAGGAACTATCTTCTGTGATCTCCATCACATTCTTAAGTGTAGGCCTAGTGGTAAAACAGATGCTCCATCAAGAAAGGCATGCTTTGTAAAACAGGAACGGGCTGAAGTTTTGAACGAAAACCACGAAATCCTTGAACGTTGTCATAGAAGTGATGGGAAAGTCTGGCAGTGCTCAAAACAGGCTATGCCAGGTTTCGTCAACTATGAAAACTATCGCAACCGACAAAAGAGATCAAACAAACAACCAAGAGATGCTGACGCTAGAGCAACGAAAGTCATATTAGATGTGGATTGTCATGCAACCACAGTAAAAGTAGAAAAGGACATGAATGATTCCTCCTTTTTGTAGCCCTTCCAGGAATAGTGTGCTCATGCATTTATGTAATCTGATTGCCAAAGAAAGAGAGCTTGATATGACCGTGTTTAGTGGCGCTTGTGAGAAAAATATACAAGCTAACAGAAGATGAACTTTCAATGGTCATAGTGAATGCGAAGGTCGTAACTCTAGAAACGCATTCCAGATTGGTACTACGAAAGATGTTGACAGATTTATACTCGCGAACCGTGAAGTTAGTCCAAAAACTGTTGAATATAGTCTGTCGTCTCGAACTCATTCTGATTCTGAAGTAAAGGTCAGTGTGAATGATTTCGGTCAGTGTACTCTGGCTGATGTTAGGTAAGAAGGTTCAATTGCATGGAAGGTGAACAGACTAGACTCGTTATTTCCCGCAAGTGGCTTTACACCTAGTGGTTTAGGGTCCTCAGAGAATGACAATGTAGGATTTGCTCAAAATATTCAGAATAAAGGAATGCCATAGGTTTGTTTTCAGATATCTAGATCTGGCTCACCTCCGTTTAATGGCATTCAAATGTGTTCTTCTTGATATCTGACTTCCTGTAGTACATACTGTATTGGTCATATTTTCCTAATCTTAAGTTAGTTTACATAAAAGTACATGCATCCATTTGCAAGCTTGTGGTCATTTATTCATAGCAATCGTTTGAACACTTGATTTATGAGCTATACAAGACCATCTCATATTTCTGAAAATGTTTATGCTTGAATTAAACCAAATTTGCATTAATAGAGAACAACCATGAACTTACTGAAATCACCAAAAACATCCGTAGTAATTAACAATCACATTTCACTCCATAAGGTCTCCATGAGTAGCGGAAAAGTTCCTCATGTCACATAACATGACGGGCACAAGAAAACAATTGCACTCAAAAAGGAAATTGAGATTAGTTTCAAACTAAATTATGTACGGAAATGCAAATATGAATCCTTGAAGTTTAGGAACAGTGCCTTAGGAAATAAATCACATTTGATTGAATTTCAAGGTCTACTAAAAGATCTGTAAGTGTTGCAAGTGGCAAGGCTTCTCAAGTTTGCGATAAGAGATTGCATATGCATGTTGGGAACTTTATCACCTTTGCTTCTATGAATGTTCCAAGTCATCCTAGTGAAGACTCTAACTTACTCTTCTCCCTCCTTTCCACGAAAGCATCGACAGCGCATGAAGTCAAGATAACCTTTTCTATTAGAAACCTTTATTTGGCCTTTATTTCCTTCACACCATTTGAGTTGCAGTGCATCTAAAGTAAGCATAAAGAATATCTATACACATGACTTCTATTCCCTTAGATGCACATTCATGTGCACATGAACTATGTTTGTAAATAGACTGGATACGAGTACCTTAAGTTATGAGTGGAAATGAGAGAAGATTTATGAGTATGGGCTTCTTTGATTAGAAACTATGAGAACCATTTTCATGTTTGCACCATGATTGTAAGCGATTGCATCTAGAGTATGCATGAATGAAATGTATGGGCACTTAAGTTTCCCATCCCTTAGATGCATGACTACTTGCTCAAATCGGAAGTATAAATGCATGATGAAAGTTTTGAAATGGAGTTTGAATATGGAGACAAAACATCATCATCAGATGCTCTTACCTTGTTTATGCACCATTGGGATTTCAATACACTTAAAGTATGCATCATAGGGTCCCATCACATGACCTTGCATTGAGGCATAGTGTTTTTCTCACCTAAGCACGTTGAGTGTTCTGCAAAGGTTCATGTATTTTCACATTGAATGACGTATGAAAGGGAGAGCACCAACGTCATCATCAAAAGCCCGTTTGTTCAAAGATTGCACCATATCATTTATACATGCACTTTTGAAGTACCCATTTAATAGGGTTGATTACATGGCCTTGCACTCACACTCTTTTTACTATCTTATGCACGTACCAAATAAAGCTATTTTATTTAATATGCAAGATAAGTTTATCTCTAAGAAACATGTACCTTTTGTTGGCCAATCCGAAGGATGTGCAAGTTTCATGGGGGTGAGTGTCGTGAAGATTTGTATATTCACGATTATCATCCAATAACAAGGCAATGCCCTTATGTTGTCTCTATGCTTCCAAGTAGTACTTGCTTGAGAAGAGAAAGGGGAAGAGAGTTTGTATTTGTTTTCCAAGTGTATAAGAATATGCATGCACCCATCACTTCTCAAAGTGAACTATGTTGCTGCACACAATAATGAACTTCAATGAAAAAATATTGACTCGGACTCATGAGACAGTTCAGAACTCATGTTTATTCTAGACCTTTTGCAAGTAGTTGTGCCAATGAAAGAGAAAGTTATCCTTTTGAGCAAATATCTCGATCCCGTTTTTCTTCTTGAAAGGACTTGTGAAAGGCGTGGCAATGGCAACTGAGTCAAGAATTGAAGGGCCACATGCATGTTGGAAAGACAAGAGAAGGGCTGATAACAGCACAAGAAGGGTGAATAAGGCAGATGCTTCTTGCGAGAGGGGATACACAGAGGAAGAGAGGAGAGACTTGATTGTCTGGTTCCACATGTAGAAAGAGGTTTCTTCTTGCAGCAAACTCACTACCAACAGAAGGAGAAGAAGGTATCTATGAAATTGATGGTATCATCACCTCCAAACCTTGAGAAGAAAGCCAGAGACTTCAGAGGAGAGAGATCCAGAGCTAAAGTCGGAGAAGAAGAAACGAGTTTAGAAGTTGTAGAAGTACTATCTTAATGAAGATGGTGGTGTATGAACAAAGAGGATTTATTATGAGTCTGTGCATTAACATGGCTGCATAGGTAGAAAGTGAGACGGCATCCATGGGGAGAGAAAATAAAGGAGTGGTGAAACTCACAAAAGAGAATAATGCACAGCACTGTTGAAATGGATCCCCAGGATGCTTGTTCGGACAGGGATGTCCTCTACGTATATGCTAAGAAAAACTACGTAGCAACTCTTCGAATTGTGTGCCGATGCCAATGCATCTTGGACGGAAAAGAGCGCTCATCTGTTATAGCTTTGCATGGTTATATGTATTGTTTCAAATTACATACTGGTTATAATTGCGTACATGACTAGATGTTGTGGTTAGTCTTTGGAAAAGACATTACTCAGCTATATACAAGTCAATAGATCAATAACTACAGGCGCAACATTGTATAATTTCTTGTCGAATTGAATACCGTACTAATTCTTTTCTACAAATACTATCCAGTTTGGACAGATCCTTTTCCGCAATGTTCGTGCTACAAGAATCCTTTGTCATGATGAAAACTTTCAATGCGCATTATAATTCGAAACGACTCTGCTTATATCAGATTGTTGTGCCCCGGAAACAGTGTGTCAATCTTCTTCTCTTGTTGTTGGCCCGAGTGTCTTCTGGTAGAATACTGAAACACTGATCTTCGTGCGGCGATGTACGAAATCATGGATGAATAGAACCTACAGTTAGTAAGAGAACGATATGATGAGGATGTAGTGCATAAGTTCTGGAAGAAACGATATTCTCACGGAGCTTCAAATCTATTGATCCGGGTGATTGGAGTGATGATTCAAATTTCCATTATAATGATAGAAGAGCCTTGAATACCTGTACATCAGAAGAACACGGGGAAGACTTTGCGCTTGAATAACTCTTTCTTTCTTCCCTCTTGCTAGGTTGTGATTCTGTCGTAAATCTTGAGAAATGAATATTTGAATTTCGAAATGAAGGGATTTTGATGCTATTGCCGAGCCATCTCTCTGTTCCAGTTACCATGATTCTAATTAAATTCTGCGTTTTCATCCAGCGGCTTCTTCAAATCGTCGTTGGCTAAAACGTTTTGCCTAGAGTCACTAGTCAATGGAACATGGGAGTAGATGCTGCCTTGTTTTTCTATTGCTTCATGCACAGGGTGAACTATCCTTATATATGCGTCCATGTTATATTCATCGCAATTGAGGTTGTATATGATCAGGATGCATATAGATTAGATTTGATTTGTCTTTTTTAAAGTTATTTCTGGACAAGAGCTTGTGTAATCAACGATGACTGACTTTATGCATGGAAAAATGTTTTACAACGACAAAGATCATGAAGGAACAAAATTGTTGTTTTTCTAATGATAACTTTCAACAAGTGAAGAACATAGCAAGAGATTGTTATAATTTTAATACAAGCGGTAAGTTGACCTGTATATTGTTTACTGTTTATGCGTATAAAGAAACTCCACTCTTGCATTCTTCAATGCGTAGTACGATATGTGGTGTACATTCGTTTGAAACACTCCTCAATTTGAACTGACGGGTTTGGTCATGTAAACAATGATAAGTTCAACAATGTTAGCATTAGAACCTTTTCTTGGTTATACTTTTTCAATGAAGAATTGTGCTTCACCTTGCCATTTGCTTTTATGACCAATTCTCAAAACTTTGTGAACATCTATTTATTTTTCATAACCAACAGGTTCACTTATCTTGAGTTTTTATGTATTCATATCCAACACCTCAGCCACTAGAAGCATCCCGCCTGTGCTATATTACTCGCAGTTGACCTAATCCATCAACCAATCCCTTCACTCTGACATTGAACCTAACGTGAAGATCCACGGCATGGTGACTCAGATGATATACTTGCCCATTTTTCATATTTTATATTCCAGTCCAAACTCCTAGTTTTCTTTGTTTTTGCATCATTTGCATATAAGTGAGCAATTCGCATAACGAGGCTAGGAAGACGCACCACACAAATCATCGATTCTAGTGTGGAAGCATTGATCAAAGCAAAGTTTTTAGAATATGATGAGCAATTTCGAGAGATAGAGATTAGGCTAAATGCAACCATTCAAGAAAAATTTACCAAAGACTTATCACTAATTCAAATATTAGATGAATTTTTTGAAAATAATCAAATAATTTGTAATATGTTAAAATAGCTAATTGATCTTGATAGATCAAGTTGAGAAAATAATTTTGAAACTTTGACTAATCAAGTAAAGGAAATGCAAACCATCAAGTATGAACTTGAACATCAAGTACAAGTACAACATGTGTCTACGTAGATTCTAGACCAAAGACATTCATTGGAACAGAGAAGATACCCTCCTAGGACTACACATAGGAGATTGGAGGGATCTATCAGATGCTTTTTTGTGCGACCAATATATTCATATGGTTTCGAATTGCACTGCATACGATAATGCTTGTAGCCTTAAATTGATCACTCAAGTCAAAAAGAAAATTTGTAAACACTTTGACCATTATCATTTGCACTTGAACTTAGGAAGAGGCGGAATGAAGGAATATTTTGATCAAACAAAATCTAAATCAAGAATATGTAAGAGATATAAAAGAACAATTGAAACCCAAGAGATATGATGATGACAAATCGTTTACACATAAAACTAAGATTCCAATCGATAAATAAGTTCCAATTCGTGATGTAAAGATAAGTGAACCAAAACATTGAGAAAAACAAAAATATGAACAAAATTTACAAGAAAATTTGGAAGATAATGAGCAAGAAGATGAAAAATCAATACAAGTGAGTTAAAAACATGAAAAATACTATATAACATGTGATCCCAAATTTTTTGAAGAAAATAAATTATTTTACCAAGAGAAAGTGAAGAAGATGAAATCTCAATTGGGACGTTATAAGATTAGAAATGATGAAATTAGTCAAAGAAACCTTGAGAATAAAAAAAAAAACTTTATAAGAGTACAAACAATAAAAACAAAGGTGAAGAAAATAAATTACAAATAATTGAAGAGATTATCAAACAAATTGAACATAATATGGAAAGATTGTCAAAAAGTTCTAAAACTTTATGAAGAAGTGATTAGAAATACTTGAGTGATGAGTTAGACATAATTGATGATGATCTAACCTATGTAGATGTCTAATTTGATCATGACTAATCATACTTATGAGTTTTGAGAACAGATATTGATCTAGAGTAAAGAGTGAATAAGATAATTTGCACATGAATAAGAGTAGTTAAGTTATTGATCTAGAGTAAAGCGTGAATAAGATAATTTGCACATGAATAAGAGTACGTTAAGTTATGAATGGAAGTGAGAGAAGAGTTGTGAGTGTGAGATTCTTTGATTAGAAACTATGAGAACCATTTTCATGTTTACACCATGGATATTTTAAACGATTGCATCTAGATTATGCATGAATGAAATGTATGAGAATTTAAGTTTTCTATCCCTTAGGTGTACGACTACTTGCACAAATCGAAAGTGTAAATGCATGATGATATTTTTGAAACAGATTTTGAATATGAAGACGAAACCTCATCCTTAAATGCTCTTATCTTGTTTATGCGGCATTGGGATTTCAATGCACTTAAAGTATACATGATAGGATCCCATCACATGACCTTGCATTGAGGCACACTATTTTTCTTACCTAAGCACGTTGAGTGTTCTGTAGAGATTTATGTATTCTCACATTGAATGTATGAAAGGAAGAGCATCAACTTCGTCATCAAAAGCCCACTTCTTTAAAGATTGCACCATATCATTCACACGTGTAGTTTTAAACTATGAATTTAATAGGGAAAAATTCATGGTCTTGCATAGGTACTCTTTTTAGTATCCCATGCACATACGAAATGAAGCTACTTTATTTTACATGCAAGATAATTTTATCTTTTAGGAAACAGATACTCTTTATTGGCCCATCAAGAGGATGTGCAGGTTTGGTGCGGGTGAGTATCGTAAAGATTTGTATCTTTCATGATTATCATCCAAAAACAAGGAAATATCTTTATGTTGTCCCTATGCTTCCAAGTAGTACTTGGCTGAGGAGAGAAAGGGGAAAAGAGTTTGTATTTGTTTTCTAAGTGTATGAGGATATGCATTCACCCTGCACTTCTCGAAGTGAACTATGTTGTTGTACACAATAATGAACTTCAATGAAATGATATTGACGCGGACCCATGAGATAGTTCAAAACTCATGTTTATTCTGGACCTTTTGCAAATAATTGTGCCAATGAAAGAGAAGGTTGTCCTTTTTCAGCAAATATGTGGATCCATTTTTTCTTCTTGAAAAGGTCTTACGAAAGGCATAGGAATGGAAACTAAATCAAGAATTGCAAGCCCATAAAGAGAAGAGAAGGGCTGATAATAGCACAAGAAGGATGCATAAGGTAGAAGGTGCTTTCGAGAGGGGATACGCAGAGGAAGAGAGGAGAGATTTGATCGTTTGGACGTTCCACATGTAGAAAGAGGCGGCATGTTGCACCAAAGTCACTACCAGTGGAAGGAGAAGAAGGTATCTATGAAATTGATGGTATCATCACCTGCAAACTTTGAGAAGAAAGCCAGATAATTCAGATAGACATGCGTGTGTATTTGTATTTCTTGAGAGTTAAGAGTTTGAAGGTTGCATTTTCAGAAGATGTGGGTAGAGTGTGGAGAGAGATCCAGAGCTAAAGTTGGAAAAGAAGAAATGAGTTTAGAAGTTGTGGAAGTCCTATCCTAACGACGATGATGGTGTATGAACAAAAGGGATTTTTATTATGACTCTGTGCACTAACGTGGCTGCATAGACGATAGCAAGTGAGAATGCATCCATGGGGAGAGAAAATAAAGGAGTGGTGAAACTCACAAAAGGCGGGCCTTCTTTTTGGCGTTAAAATGCAATTCAAGAGAAAAGTAACGCAGGGCGGTAGTAGCAGTTCTGCATGGAGGTATCGGCAAGAACCGAAGAAAAGTGGAGTTTGTTTTTGGTGGTTCATGCAAGAGGTGGAGGATAATTTGAGGGGGACGCTGGTCTGTTATAGCTTTGCATGGACCCATCATTTGTAAGTATCTCAAATATATGGTTTAAAATATTGTTTCAGATTACATACTGGTTATAATTGCATACATGCTGTGGATACTCTTTGAAAAAGAATTTTCTTAGCTATATACAGATCAACTACAGGCGCAGCATTGTATAATTTCCTGTAAATTTGAATATCGTACTGCTTCTTTTCCACAATGTTCGTGTTACAAGAATTCTTTCTGATGACTCGATGCATAATTTGAATAGTATTGATGAAATATTATGCGTATCTGAATGGTATTCTTTCTGATGACTCTATGTAATTTGAATATGCGCATTATAATTCGAGAACGACTCTGCTTATATCAGATTGTTTAAATATGCGCTAAGGTTGTGCCTCGGAGATAGTGCGTCAATCCTCTGGGAAAATACTGAAACGCTAATCTTCTTGCGGTCACGTACGAAAGCATGGATGAATAGAACCTATAGTTAGTAAGAGAACGATATGATGAGGATGTAGTGCATAAGTGCTGGAAGAAGCGATATTCTCAGGGAGCTTAAAATCTATTGATCTGCATGACTGGAGTGATGATTCAAATTTCCATTATAATAATAGAATAGCTGTACATCAAAAGAACACGGGCGCTTCCTTCTTGCTAGGTTGTGATGGGCTGTCGGAAATCTTGAAATGAATATTTGAATTTGGAACTGAAGGGATTTTGATGCTATTGCTGAGCAATCTCTCTGTTCCAGCTACCATGATTCTAATTGGACTCTGTGTTTTCATCCAACGGCTTCATCAAATCGTCCTCGGCTATAACGTTTTGCCTAGAGTCACTATCCAATGGAACATGCGAGTAGATACTGCCTTGTTTGGAATTGTTTTTCTATTGCTTCATGCACAGGGTGAACTATTCTTATGTATGCCTCCATGTTCTATTCGTCGCAATTGAGGTTGTATACACTCAAGATGCACATAGATTAGATTCGATTTGTTTTTTGGCACCCAAAAAAAAAAAAGAATTTGAAAGTTATTTCTTGACCAGAGCTTGTGTATTCAATTCAATGATGACTGACTTTATGCATGGAAAAATGTTTTACAACGACAAAGATCATGGAGGAACCAAATGGTTGTTTTTCTAATGATAAGTACAAACTTTGAACAAGTGAAGAACTAGTTTCCATAACATATTTAGTGAGATTGTGCATAGCAAGAGATTGTTATAATTTTAATACAAGAGGAAGTTTGACCTGTATATTGTGTACTATTTATGCTTGGTTATGCGTATAAAGAAACCCCACTGCCGCATTCTTCAATGCGTAGTACGATATTTAGACATGTGCTGTACATTCGTTCGAAATACTCCTCAATTTGAACTTGTGGGTTTGGTCATGAAAACTATGATAATATCAACAAGGTTAGCATTAGAACCCTTTCTTGGTTATACTTTTTGAATGAAGAATTGTGCTTCACCTTGCCATTCACTTTACTAACCAATTCTCACATCTTTGTGAGCATTTGCTTTTTTTTTCTCACTCGCAACAGGTTTCATGTATTCATCCATTGGAAGCACCCCACATGCACCGTATTACCAGCCATTGATCTGATTCACAACCGAGCCCTTCACTCCAACATTGATCCGACAGAACCATCGCTATAATACTAGTAATTGAACTGATCCATTCAACTAAGTGCCTTCACGAAATTTGAACCCGATGTGAAACATTCCACAGTAACTCGATGAGTCTCAAGAGTTGGACGATTACTTGGAGTTGGTGATGAGGCTTGTCACAAACCTATCAAGTGGAAAAAAAGCAATTCAAGGTATTTATACTTGTTTCTTCCTTACTTGCACATATGCATACAAAGGTGAAATTTAATTTTGGAAACAATCTTCATGATAAGGAATCACCACTTACTACACCTATGGATGGATACTCAAAGATTGACTCATTAACTTCATGTTTCTCAATGATGCCTCCAACACTGATAGAAGTTACGGAAGCTATTAAATCATGAAGATGAGGAGATCCAAAGATATCGTATGTGTAACCTGATCTTGTAGATGCATATACGCAAAGATAATATAATAATGAAATCCAACAAGAGCACACATAGAATAGAGAGAGACAGAGAGAAAAGACTGAACATAAGATTGGGTACAATCTCCCCCCACATACTTTGATGGACGAGTCTATCCGAGTACGTGTATTATAGGGGATTTACCACTACAACATATTAGGGGCATACCGACATCCATACTGATGGTCATGCCTCGACATCGAAATGATCCTTCAAAATGATTAAAAAAATCATGGAGAAAATACCGACGGTTATTTGATTATCCATATAGCCATTAAAAATAAATGGTCAGTATATGCATCGAAAAAACTTAGTGCTCATATAGGTATCGATATGAGTGCCGATATGAGTGTCGATAATCATCTAGAAATACCGGCACTCATACTGTTGCTCATATTGATGGCATGTTTAAACTGGATCCTAGAACAAAAATTTGACATTTGCTCATGTTTTGAACTTAGTCCTGCTACTATCGAGTTTGCACGCATGATCTGCATTGTGAGCATATTGTGTACGCACACACACACACATCCCTCTCTCTCTATATATACCTCTCTCTTTCTCTAACTCTTGAATTTTTGTAAGTATCGTGCATATTCTAGCAGCCTTTCTCTTTCTCTCTGCTTTCTCTTTTCTAATTTCTCTTCTTCTTAGTTTTGCAAGAGCTTTTTGGAATTGGTTCTTTGGAATTTGATGAAGGACAACATTAAGTGGGATTTGATGATAGCAATCCAAAGAATTATATCGATGTAAGTGATTGTTTTATTCTCTATTGACATAGAGTGAGAAAGAGAGAGAATGAGAGAGAGAGATAAGAGAGAGAGAGAGAGAGATAAGAGAGAGATAGAGATAGAGAAGAGGGAGAGAGAGAGATGAGAGAGAGAGAGAAACATAAAGAGAGAGAGAGAGAGAGAGAATGAGAGAGAGATAAAAAAAGAGAGAGATGAAAGAAAGAGAGAGAGGGTGAACTATTCTTATGCATTTGCTTTTTTTTTCTCACTCACAACAGGTTTCATGTATTCATCCATTGGAAGCACCCCACATGCACCGTATTACCAGCCATTGATCTGATTCACAACCGAGCCCTTCACTCCAACATTGATCCGACAGAACCATCGCTATAATACTAGTAATTGAACTGATCCATTCAACTAAGTGCCTTCACGAAATTTGAACCCGATGTGAAACATTCCACAGTAACTCGATGAGTCTCAAGAGTTGGACGATTACTTGGAGTTGGTGATGAGGCTTGTCACAAACCTATCAAGTGGAAAAAAAGCAATTCAAGGTATTTATACTTGTTTCTTCCTTACTTGCACATATGCATACAAAGGTGAAATTTAATTTTGGAAACAATCTTCATGATAAGGAATCACCACTTACTACACCTATGGATGGATACTCAAAGATTGACTCATTAACTTCATGTTTCTCAATGATGCCTCCAACACTGATAGAAGTTACGGAAGCTATTAAATCATGAAGATGAGGAGATCCAAAGATATCGTATGTGTAACCTGATCTTGTAGATGCATATACGCAAAGATAATATAATAATGAAATCCAACAAGAGCACACATAGAATAGAGAGAGACAGAGAGAAAATACTGAACATAAGATTGGGTACAATCTCCCCCCACATACTTTGATGGACGAGTCTATCCGAGTACGTGTATTATAGGGGATTTACCACTACAACATATTAGGGGCATACCGACATCCATACTGATGGTCATGCCTCGACATCGAAATGACCATTCAAAATGATTAAAAAAATCATGGAGACAATACCGACGGTTATTTGATTATCCATATAGCCATTAAAAATAAATGGTCAGTATATGCATCGAAAAAACTTAGTGCTCATATAGGTATCGGTATGAGTGCCGATATGAGTGTCGATAATCATCTAGAAATACCGGCACTCATACTGTTGCTCATATTGATGGCATGTTTAAACTCGATCCTAGAACAAAAATTTGACATTTGCTCATGTTTTGAACTTAGTTCTGCTACTATCGAGTTTGCACACATGATCTGCATTGTGAGCATATTGTGTACGCACACACACACACATCCCTCTCTCTCTATATATACCTCTCTCTTTCTCTAACTCTTGAATTTTTGTAAGTATCGTGCATATTCTAGCAGCCTTTCTCTTTCTCTCTGCTTTCTCTTTTCTAATTTCTCTTCTTCTTAGTTTTGCAAGAGCTTTTTGGAATTGGTTCTTTGGAATTTGATGAAGGACAACATTAAGTGGGATTTGATGACAGCAATCCAAAGAATTATATCGATGTAAGTGATTGTTTTATTCTCTATTGACATAGAGTGAGAAAGAGAGAGAATGAGAGAGAGAGATAAGAGAGAGAGAGAGAGATAAGAGAGAGATAGAGATAGAGAAGAGGGAGAGAGAGAGATGAGAGAGAGAGAGAAACATAAAGAGAGAGAGAGAGAGAATGAGAGAGAGATAAAAAAGAGAGAGATGAAAGAAAGAGAGAGAGGGTGAACTATTCTTATGCATTTGCTTTTTTTTTCTCACTCGCAACAGGTTTCATGTATTCATCCATTGGAAGCACCCCACATGCACCGTATTACCAGCCATTGATCTGATTCACAACCGAGCCCTTCACTCCAACATTGATCCGACAGAACCATCGCTATAATACTAGTAATTGAACTGATCCATTCAACTAAGTGCCTTCACGAAATTTGAACCCGATGTGAAACATTCCACAGTAACTCGATGAGTCTCAAGAGTTGGACGATTACTTGGAGTTGGTGATGAGGCTTGTCACAAACCTATCAAGTGGAAAAAAAAGCAATTCAAGGTATTTATACTTGTTTCTTCCTTACTTGCACATATGCATACAAAGGTGAAATTTAATTTTGGAAACGATCTTCATGATAAGGAATCACCACTTACTACACCTATGGATGGATACTCAAAGATTGACTCATTAACTTCATGTTTCTCAATGATGCCTCCAACACTGATAGAAGTTACGGAAGCTATTAAATCATGAAGATGAGGAGATCCAAAGATATCGTATGTGTAACCTGATCTTGTAGATGCATATACGCAAAGATAATATAATAATGAAATCCAACAAGAGCACACATAGAATAGAGAGAGACAGAGAGAAAAGACTGAACATAAGATTGGGTACAATCTCCCCCCACATACTTTGATGGACGAGTCTATCCGAGTACGTGTATTATAGGGGATTTACCACTACAACATATTAGGGGCATACCGACATCCATACTGATGGTCATGCCTCGACATCGAAATGACCATTCAAAATGATTAAAAAAATCATGGAGACAATACCGACGGTTATTTGATTATCCATATAGCCATTAAAAATAAATGGTCAGTATATGCATCGAAAAAACTTAGTGCTCATATAGGTATCGGTATGAGTGCCGATATGAGTGTCGATAATCATCTAGAAATACCGGCACTCATACTGTTGCTCATATTGATGGCATGTTTAAACTGGATCCTAGAACAAAAATTTGACATTTGCTCATGTTTTGAACTTAGTTCTGCTACTATCGAGTTTGCACACATGATCTGCATTGTGAGCATATTGTGTACGCACACACACACACACACATCCCTCTCTCTCTATATATACCTCTCTCTTTCTCTAACTCTTGAATTTTTGTAAGTATCGTGCATATTCTAGCAGCCTTTCTCTTTCTCTCTGCTTTCTCTTTTCTAATTTCTCTTCTTCTTAGTTTTGCAAGAGCTTTTTGGAATTGGTTCTTTGGAATTTGATGAAGGACAACATTAAGTGGGATTTGATGATAGCAATCCAAAGAATTATATCGATGTAAGTGATTGTTTTATTCTCTATTGACATAGAGTGAGAAAGAGAGAGAATGAGAGAGAGAGATAAGAGAGAGAGAGATAAGAGAGAGATAGAGATAGAGAAGAGGGAGAGAGAGAGATGAGAGAGAGAGAGAGAAACATAAAGAGAGAGAGAGAGAGAATGAGAGAGAGATAAAAAAAGAGAGAGATGAAAGAAAGAGAGAGAGGGTGAACTATTCTTATGCATTTGCTTTTTTTTTCTCACTCACAACAGGTTTCATGTATTCATCCATTGGAAGCACCCCACATGCACCGTATTACCAGCCATTGATCTGATTCACAACCGAGCCCTTCACTCCAACATTGATCCGACAGAGCCATCGCTATAATACTAGTAATTGAACTGATCCATTCAACTAAGTGCCTTCACGAAATTTGAACCCGATGTGAAACATTCCACAGTAACTCGATGAGTCTCAAGAGTTGGACGATTACTTGGAGTTGGTGATGAGGCTTGTCACAAACCTATCAAGTGGAAAAAAAGCAATTCAAGGTATTTATACTTGTTTCTTCCTTACTTGCACATATGCATACAAAGGTGAAATTTAATTTTGGAAACAATCTTCATGATAAGGAATCACCACTTACTACACCTATGGATGGATACTCAAAGATTGACTCATTAACTTCATGTTTCTCAATGATGCCTCCAACACTGATAGAAGTTACGGAAGCTATTAAATCATGAAGATGAGGAGATCCAAAGATATCGTATGTGTAACCTGATCTTGTAGATGCATATACGCAAAGATAATATAATAATGAAATCCAACAAGAGCACACATAGAATAGAGAGAGACAGAGAGAAAAGACTGAACATAAGATTGGGTACAATCTCCCCCCACATACTTTGATGGACGAGTCTATCCGAGTACGTGTATTATAGGGGATTTACCGCTACAACATATTAGGGGCATACCGACATCCATACTGATGGTCATGCCTCGACATCAAAATGACCATTCAAAATGATTAAAAAAATCATGGAGACAATACCGACGGTTATTTAATTATCCATATAGCCATTAAAAATAAATGGTCAGTATATGCATCGAAAAAACTTAGTGCTCATATAGGTATCGGTATGAGTGCCGATATGAGTGTCGATAATCATCTAGAAATACCGGCACTCATACTGTTGCTCATATTGATGGCATGTTTAAACTGGATTCTAGAACAAAAATTTGACATTTGCTCATGTTTTGAACTTAGTTCTGCTACTATCGAGTTTGCACGCATGATCTGCATTGTGAGCATATTGTGTACGCACACACACACACATCCCTCTCTCTCTATATATACCTCTCTCTTTCTCTAACTCTTGAATTTTTGTAAGTATCGTGCATATTCTAGCAGCCTTTCTCTTTCTCTCTGCTTTCTCTTTTCTAATTTCTCTTCTTCTTAGTTTTGCAAGAGCTTTTTGGAATTGGTTCTTTGGAATTTGATGAAGGACAACATTAAGTGGGATTTGATGATAGCAATCCAAAGAATTATATCGATGTAAGTGATTGTTTTATTCTCTATTGACATAGAGTGAGAAAGAGAGAGAATGAGAGAGAGAGATAAGAGAGAGAGAGAGAGATAAGAGAGAGATAGAGATAGAGAAGAGGGAGAGAGAGAGATGAGAGAGAGAGAGAGAGAAACATAAAGAGAGAGAGAGAGAGAATGAGAGAGAGATAAAAAAGAGAGAGATGAAAGAAAGAGAGAGAGGGTGAACTATTCTTATGCATTTGCTTTTTTTTTCTCACTCGCAACAGGTTTCATGTATTCATCCATTGGAAGCACCCCACATGCACCGTATTACCAGCCATTGATCTGATTCACAACCGAGCCCTTCACTCCAACATTGATCCGACAGAACCATCGCTATAATACTAGTAATTGAACTGATCCATTCAACTAAGTGCCTTCACGAAATTTGAACCCGATGTGAAACATTCCACAGTAACTCGATGAGTCTCAAGAGTTGGACGATTACTTGGAGTTGGTGATGAGGCTTGTCACAAACCTATCAAGTGGAAAAAAAGCAATTCAAGGTATTTATACTTGTTTCTTCCTTACTTGCACATATGCATACAAAGGTGAAATTTAATTTTGGAAACAATCTTCATGATAAGGAATCACCACTTACTACACCTATGGATGGATACTCAAAGATTGACTCATTAACTTCATGTTTCTCAATGATGCCTCCAACACTGATAGAAGTTACGGAAGCTATTAAATCATGAAGATGAGGAGATCCAAAGATATCGTATGTGTAACCTGATCTTGTAGATGCATGTACGCAAAGATAATATAATAATGAAATCCAACAAGAGCACACATAGAATAGAGAGAGACAGAGAGAAAAGACTGAACATAAGATTGGGTACAATCTCCCCCCACATACTTTGATGGACGAGTCTATCCGAGTACGTGTATTATAGGGGATTTACCACTACAACATATTAGGGGCATACCGACATCCATACTGATGGTCATGCCTCGACATCGAAATGACCATTCAAAATGATTAAAAAAATCATGGAGAAAATACCGACGGTTATTTGATTATCCATATAGCCATTAAAAATAAATGGTCAGTATATGCATCGAAAAAACTTAGTGCTCATATAGGTATCGGTATGAGTGCCGATATGAGTGTCGATAATCATCTAGAAATACCGGCACTCATACTGTTGCTCATATTGATGGCATGTTTAAACTGGATCCTAGAACAAAAATTTGACATTTGCTCATGTTTTGAACTTAGTTCTGCTACTATCGAGTTTGCACGCATGATCTGCATTGTGAGCATATTGTGTACGCACACACACACACATCCCTCTCTCTCTATATATACCTCTCTCTTTCTCTAACTCTTGAATTTTTGTAAGTATCGTGCATATTCTAGCAGCCTTTCTCTTTCTCTCTGCTTTCTCTTTTCTAATTTCTCTTCTTCTTAGTTTTGCAAGAGCTTTTTGGAATTGGTTCTTTGGAATTTGATGAAGGACAACATTAAGTGGGATTTGATGATAGCAATCCAAACAATTATATCGATGTAAGTGATTGTTTTATTCTCTATTGACATAGAGTGAGAAAGAGAGAGAATGAGAGAGAGAGATAAGAGAGAGAGAGATAAGAGAGAGATAGAGATAGAGAAGAGGGAGAGAGAGAGATGAGAGAGAGAGAGAGAGAAACATAAAGAGAGAGAGAGAGAGAATGAGAGAGAGATAAAAAAAGAGAGTGATGAAAGAAAGAGAGAGAGGGTGAACTATTCTTATGCATTTGCTTTTTTTTTCTCACTCGCAACAGGTTTCATGTATTCATCCATTGGAAGCACCCCACATGCACCGTATTACCAGCCATTGATCTGATTCACAACCGAGCCCTTCACTCCAACATTGATCCGACAGAACCATCGCTATAATACTAGTAATTGAACTGATCCATTCAACTAAGTGCCTTCACGAAATTTGAACCCGATGTGAAACATTCCACAGTAACTCGATGAGTCTCAAGAGTTGGACGATTACTTGGAGTTGGTGATGAGGCTTGTCTCAAACCTATCAAGTGGAAAAAAAGCAATTCAAGGTATTTATACTTGTTTCTTCCTTACTTGCACATATGCATACAAAGGTGAAATTTAATTTTGGAAACAATCTTCATGATAAGGAATCACCACTTACTATACCTATGGATGGATACTCAAAGATTGACTCATTAACTTCATGTTTCTCAATGATGCCTCCAACACTGATAGAAGTTACGGAAGCTATTAAATCATGAAGATGAGGAGATCCAAAGATATCGTATGTGTAACCTGATCTTGTAGATGCATATACGCAAAGATAATATAATAATGAAATCCAACAAGAGCACACATAGAATAGAGAGAGACAGAGAGAAAAGACTGAACATAAGATTGGGTACAATCTCCCCCCACATACTTTGATGGACGAGTCTATCCGAGTACGTGTATTATAGGGGATTTACCGCTACAACATATTAGGGGCATACCGACATCCATACTGATGGTCATGCCTCGACATCAAAATGACCATTCAAAATGATTAAAAAAATCATGGAGACAATACCGACGGTTATTTGATTATCCATATAGCCATTAAAAATAAATGGTCAGTATATGCATCGAAAAAACTTAGTGCTCATATAGGTATCGGTATGAGTGCCGATATGAGTGTCGATAATCATCTAGAAATACCGGCACTCATACTGTTGCTCATATTGATGGCATGTTTAAACTGGATCCTAGAACAAAAATTTGACATTTGCTCATGTTTTGAACTTAGTTCTGCTACTATCGAGTTTGCACGCATGATCTGCATTGTGAGCATATTGTGTACGCACACACACACACATCCCTCTCTCTCTATATATACCTCTCTCTTTCTCTAACTCTTGAATTTTTGTAAGTATCGTGCATATTCTAGCAGCCTTTCTCTTTCTCTCTGCTTTCTCTTTTCTAATTTCTCTTCTTCTTAGTTTTGCAAGAGCTTTTTGGAATTGGTTCTTTGGAATTTGATGAAGGACAACATTAAGTGGGATTTGATGATAGCAATCCAAAGAATTATATCGATGTAAGTGATTGTTTTATTCTCTATTGACATAGAGTGAGAAAGAGAGAGAATGAGAGAGAGAGATAAGAGAGAGAGAGAGATAAGAGAGAGATAGAGATAGAGAAGAGGGAGAGAGAGAGATGAGAGAGAGAGAGAGAGAAACATAAAGAGAGAGAGAGAGAGAATGAGAGAGAGATAAAAAAAGAGAGAGATGAAAGAAAGAGAGAGAGGGTGAACTATTCTTATGCATTTGCTTTTTTTTTCTCACTCGCAACAGGTTTCATGTATTCATCCATTGGAAGCACCCCACATGCACCGTATTACCAGCCATTGATCTGATTCACAACCGAGCCCTTCACTCCAACATTGATCCGACAGAACCATCGCTATAATACTAGTAATTGAACTGATCCATTCAACTAAGTGCCTTCACGAAATTTGAACCCGATGTGAAACATTCCACAGTAACTCGATGAGTCTCAAGAGTTGGACGATTACTTGGAGTTGGTGATGAGGCTTGTCACAAACCTATCAAGTGGAAAAAAAGCAATTCAAGGTATTTATACTTGTTTCTTCCTTACTTGCACATATGCATACAAAGGTGAAATTTAATTTTGGAAACAATCTTCATGATAAGGAATCACCACTTACTACACCTATGGATGGATACTCAAAGATTGACTCATTAACTTCATGTTTCTCAATGATGCCTCCAACACTGATAGAAGTTACGGAAGCTATTAAATCATGAAGATGAGGAGATCCAAAGATATCGTATGTGTAACCTGATCTTGTAGATGCATGTACGCAAAGATAATATAATAATGAAATCCAACAAGAGCACACATAGAATAGAGAGAGACAGAGAGAAAAGACTGAACATAAGATTGGGTACAATCTCCCCCCACATACTTTGATGGACGAGTCTATCCGAGTACTTGTATTATAGGGGATTTACCACTACAACATATTAGGGGCATACCGACATCCATACTGATGGTCATGCCTCGACATCGAAATGACCATTCAAAATGATTAAAAAAATCATGGAGAAAATACCGACGGTTATTTGATTATCCATATAGCCATTAAAAATAAATGGTCAGTATATGCATCGAAAAAACTTAGTGCTCATATAGGTATCGGTATGAGTGCCGATATGAGTGTCGATAATCATCTAGAAATACCGGCACTCATACTGTTGCTCATATTGATGGCATGTTTAAACTGGATCCTAGAACAAAAATTTGACATTTGCTCATGTTTTGAACTTAGTTCTGCTACTATCGAGTTTGCACACATGATCTGCATTGTGAGCATATTGTGTACGCACACACACACACACATCCCTCTCTCTCTATATATACCTCTCTCTTTCTCTAACTCTTGAATTTTTGTAAGTATCGTGCATATTCTAGCAGCCTTTCTCTTTCTCTCTGCTTTCTCTTTTCTAATTTCTCTTCTTCTTAGTTTTGCAAGAGCTTTTTGGAATTGGTTCTTTGGAATTTGATGAAGGACAACATTAAGTGGGATTTGATGATAGCAATCCAAAGAATTATATCGATGTAAGTGATTGTTTTATTCTCTATTGACATAGAGTGAGAAAGAGAGAGAATGAGAGAGAGAGATAAGAGAGAGAGAGAGATAAGAGAGAGATAGAGATAGAGAAGAGGGAGAGAGAGAGATGAGAGAGAGAGAGAAACATAAAGAGAGAGAGAGAGAGAATGAGAGAGAGATAAAAAAAGAGAGAGATGAAAGAAAGAGAGAGAGGGTGAACTATTCTTATGCATTTGCTTTTTTTTTCTCACTCACAACAGGTTTCATGTATTCATCCATTGGAAGCACCCCACATGCACCGTATTACCAGCCATTGATCTGATTCACAACCGAGCCCTTCACTCCAACATTGATCCGACAGAGCCATCGCTATAATACTAGTAATTGAACTGATCCATTCAACTAAGTGCCTTCACGAAATTTGAACCCGATGTGAAACATTCCACAGTAACTCGATGAGTCTCAAGAGTTGGACGATTACTTGGAGTTGGTGATGAGGCTTGTCACAAACCTATCAAGTGGAAAAAAAGCAATTCAAGGTATTTATACTTGTTTCTTCCTTACTTGCACATATGCATACAAAGGTGAAATTTAATTTTGGAAACAATCTTCATGATAAGGAATCACCACTTACTACACCTATGGATGGATACTCAAAGATTGACTCATTAACTTCATGTTTCTCAATGATGCCTCCAACACTGATAGAAGTTACGGAAGCTATTAAATCATGAAGATGAGGAGATCCAAAGATATCGTATGTGTAACCTGATCTTGTAGATGCATATACGCAAAGATAATATAATAATGAAATCCAACAAGAGCACACATAGAATAGAGAGAGACAGAGAGAAAAGACTGAACATAAGATTGGGTACAATCTCCCCCCACATACTTTGATGGACGAGTCTATCCGAGTACGTGTATTATAGGGGATTTACCGCTACAACATATTAGGGGCATACCGACATCCATACTGATGGTCATGCCTCGACATCAAAATGACCATTCAAAATGATTAAAAAAATCATGGAGACAATACCGACGGTTATTTAATTATCCATATAGCCATTAAAAATAAATGGTCAGTATATGCATCGAAAAAACTTAGTGCTCATATAGGTATCGGTATGAGTGCCGATATGAGTGTCGATAATCATCTAGAAATACCGGCACTCATACTGTTGCTCATATTGATGGCATGTTTAAACTGGATTCTAGAACAAAAATTTGACATTTGCTCATGTTTTGAACTTAGTTCTGCTACTATCGAGTTTGCACGCATGATCTGCATTGTGAGCATATTGTGTACGCACACACACACACATCCCTCTCTCTCTATATATACCTCTCTCTTTCTCTAACTCTTGAATTTTTGTAAGTATCGTGCATATTCTAGCAGCCTTTCTCTTTCTCTCTGCTTTCTCTTTTCTAATTTCTCTTCTTCTTAGTTTTGCAAGAGCTTTTTGGAATTGGTTCTTTGGAATTTGATGAAGGACAACATTAAGTGGGATTTGATGATAGCAATCCAAAGAATTATATCGATGTGACTGATTGTTTTATTCTCTATTGACATAGAGTGAGAAAGAGAGAGAATGAGAGAGAGAGATAAGAGAGAGAGAGAGAGATAAGAGAGAGATAGAGATAGAGAAGAGGGAGAGAGAGAGATGAGAGAGAGAGAGAGAGAGAAACATAAAGAGAGAGAGAGAGAGAATGAGAGAGAGATAAAAAAGAGAGAGATGAAAGAAAGAGAGAGAGGGTGAACTATTCTTATGCATTTGCTTTTTTTTTCTCACTCGCAACAGGTTTCATGTATTCATCCATTGGAAGCACCCCACATGCACCGTATTACCAGCCATTGATCTGATTCACAACCGAGCCCTTCACTCCAACATTGATCCGACAGAACCATCGCTATAATACTAGTAATTGAACTGATCCATTCAACTAAGTGCCTTCACGAAATTTGAACCCGATGTGAAACATTCCACAGTAAATCGATGAGTCTCAAGAGTTGGACGATTACTTGGAGTTGGTGATGAGGCTTGTCACAAACCTATCAAGTGGAAAAAAAGCAATTCAAGGTATTTATACTTGTTTCTTCCTTACTTGCACATATGCATACAAAGGTGAAATTTAATTTTGGAAACAATCTTCATGATAAGGAATCACCACTTACTACACCTATGGATGGATACTCAAAGATTGACTCATTAACTTCATGTTTCTCAATGATGCCTCCAACACTGATAGAAGTTACGGAAGCTATTAAATCATGAAGATGAGGAGATCCAAAGATATCGTATGTGTAACCTGATCTTGTAGATGCATGTACGCAAAGATAATATAATAATGAAATCCAACAAGAGCACACATAGAATAGAGAGAGACAGAGAGAAAAGACTGAACATAAGATTGGGTACAATCTCCCCCCACATACTTTGATGGACGAGTCTATCCGAGTACGTGTATTATAGGGGATTTACCACTACAACATATTAGGGGCATACCGACATCCATACTGATGGTCATGCCTCGACATCGAAATGACCATTCAAAATGATTAAAAAAATCATGGAGAAAATACCGACGGTTATTTGATTATCCATATAGCCATTAAAAATAAATGGTCAGTATATGCATCGAAAAAACTTAGTGCTCATATAGGTATCGGTATGAGTGCCGATATGAGTGTCGATAATCATCTAGAAATACCGGCACTCATACTGTTGCTCATATTGATGGCATGTTTAAACTGGATCCTAGAACAAAAATTTGACATTTGCTCATGTTTTGAACTTAGTTCTGCTACTATCGAGTTTGCACGCATGATCTGCATTGTGAGCATATTGTGTACGCACACACACACACATCCCTCTCTCTCTATATATACCTCTCTCTTTCTCTAACTCTTGAATTTTTGTAAGTATCGTGCATATTCTAGCAGCCTTTCTCTTTCTCTCTGCTTTCTCTTTTCTAATTTCTCTTCTTCTTAGTTTTGCAAGAGCTTTTTGGAATTGGTTCTTTGGAATTTGATGAAGGACAACATTAAGTGGGATTTGATGATAGCAATCCAAACAATTATATCGATGTAAGTGATTGTTTTATTCTCTATTGACATAGAGTGAGAAAGAGAGAGAATGAGAGAGAGAGATAAGAGAGAGAGAGATAAGAGAGAGATAGAGATAGAGAAGAGGGAGAGAGAGAGATGAGAGAGAGAGAGAGAGAAACATAAAGAGAGAGAGAGAGAGAATGAGAGAGAGATAAAAAAAGAGAGTGATGAAAGAAAGAGAGAGAGGGTGAACTATTCTTATGCATTTGCTTTTTTTTTCTCACTCGCAACAGGTTTCATGTATTCATCCA
This sequence comes from Ceratopteris richardii, assembly GCA_020310875.1. Lineage (NCBI taxonomy): Eukaryota > Viridiplantae > Streptophyta > Polypodiopsida > Polypodiales > Pteridaceae > Ceratopteris > Ceratopteris richardii. The sequence continues at coordinate 127,054,334 of CM035438.1, forward strand.
TTGGAAGCACCCCACATGCACCGTATTACCAGCCATTGATCTGATTCACAACCGAGCCCTTCACTCCAACATTGATCCGACAGAACCATCGCTATAATACTAGTAATTGAACTGATCCATTCAACTAAGTGCCTTCACGAAATTTGAACCCGATGTGAAACATTCCACAGTAACTCGATGAGTCTCAAGAGTTGGACGATTACTTGGAGTTGGTGATGAGGCTTGTCACAAACCTATCAAGTGGAAAAAAAGCAATTCAAGGTATTTATACTTGTTTCTTCCTTACTTGCACATATGCATACAAAGGTGAAATTTAATTTTGGAAACAATCTTCATGATAAGGAATCACCACTTACTATACCTATGGATGGATACTCAAAGATTGACTCATTAACTTCATGTTTCTCAATGATGCCTCCAACACTGATAGAAGTTACGGAAGCTATTAAATCATGAAGATGAGGAGATCCAAAGATATCGTATGTGTAACCTGATCTTGTAGATGCATATACGCAAAGATAATATAATAATGAAATCCAACAAGAGCACACATAGAATAGAGAGAGACAGAGAGAAAAGACTGAACATAAGATTGGGTACAATCTCCCCCCACATACTTTGATGGACGAGTCTATCCGAGTACGTGTATTATAGGGGATTTACCGCTACAACATATTAGGGGCATACCGACATCCATACTGATGGTCATGCCTCGACATCAAAATGACCATTCAAAATGATTAAAAAAATCATGGAGACAATACCGACGGTTATTTGATTATCCATATAGCCATTAAAAATAAATGGTCAGTATATGCATCGAAAAAACTTAGTGCTCATATAGGTATCGGTATGAGTGCCGATATGAGTGTCGATAATCATCTAGAAATACCGGCACTCATACTGTTGCTCATATTGATGGCATGTTTAAACTGGATCCTAGAACAAAAATTTGACATTTGCTCATGTTTTGAACTTAGTTCTGCTACTATCGAGTTTGCACGCATGATCTGCATTGTGAGCATATTGTGTACGCACACACACACACATCCCTCTCTCTCTATATATACCTCTCTCTTTCTCTAACTCTTGAATTTTTGTAAGTATCGTGCATATTCTAGCAGCCTTTCTCTTTCTCTCTGCTTTCTCTTTTCTAATTTCTCTTCTTCTTAGTTTTGCAAGAGCTTTTTGGAATTGGTTCTTTGGAATTTGATGAAGGACAACATTAAGTGGGATTTGATGATAGCAATCCAAAGAATTATATCGATGTAAGTGATTGTTTTATTCTCTATTGACATAGAGTGAGAAAGAGAGAGAATGAGAGAGAGAGATAAGAGAGAGAGAGAGATAAGAGAGAGATAGAGATAGAGAAGAGGGAGAGAGAGAGATGAGAGAGAGAGAGAGAGAAACATAAAGAGAGAGAGAGAGAGAATGAGAGAGAGATAAAAAAAGAGAGAGATGAAAGAAAGAGAGAGAGGGTGAACTATTCTTATGCATTTGCTTTTTTTTTCTCACTCGCAACAGGTTTCATGTATTCATCCATTGGAAGCACCCCACATGCACCGTATTACCAGCCATTGATCTGATTCACAACCGAGCCCTTCACTCCAACATTGATCCGACAGAACCATCGCTATAATACTAGTAATTGAACTGATCCATTCAACTAAGTGCCTTCACGAAATTTGAACCCGATGTGAAACATTCCACAGTAACTCGATGAGTCTCAAGAGTTGGACGATTACTTGGAGTTGGTGATGAGGCTTGTCACAAACCTATCAAGTGGAAAAAAAGCAATTCAAGGTATTTATACTTGTTTCTTCCTTACTTGCACATATGCATACAAAGGTGAAATTTAATTTTGGAAACAATCTTCATGATAAGGAATCACCACTTACTACACCTATGGATGGATACTCAAAGATTGACTCATTAACTTCATGTTTCTCAATGATGCCTCCAACACTGATAGAAGTTACGGAAGCTATTAAATCATGAAGATGAGGAGATCCAAAGATATCGTATGTGTAACCTGATCTTGTAGATGCATGTACGCAAAGATAATATAATAATGAAATCCAACAAGAGCACACATAGAATAGAGAGAGACAGAGAGAAAAGACTGAACATAAGATTGGGTACAATCTCCCCCCACATACTTTGATGGACGAGTCTATCCGAGTACTTGTATTATAGGGGATTTACCACTACAACATATTAGGGGCATACCGACATCCATACTGATGGTCATGCCTCGACATCGAAATGACCATTCAAAATGATTAAAAAAATCATGGAGAAAATACCGACGGTTATTTGATTATCCATATAGCCATTAAAAATAAATGGTCAGTATATGCATCGAAAAAACTTAGTGCTCATATAGGTATCGGTATGAGTGCCGATATGAGTGTCGATAATCATCTAGAAATACCGGCACTCATACTGTTGCTCATATTGATGGCATGTTTAAACTGGATCCTAGAACAAAAATTTGACATTTGCTCATGTTTTGAACTTAGTTCTGCTACTATCGAGTTTGCACACATGATCTGCATTGTGAGCATATTGTGTACGCACACACACACACACATCCCTCTCTCTCTATATATACCTCTCTCTTTCTCTAACTCTTGAATTTTTGTAAGTATCGTGCATATTCTAGCAGCCTTTCTCTTTCTCTCTGCTTTCTCTTTTCTAATTTCTCTTCTTCTTAGTTTTGCAAGAGCTTTTTGGAATTGGTTCTTTGGAATTTGATGAAGGACAACATTAAGTGGGATTTGATGATAGCAATCCAAAGAATTATATCGATGTAAGTGATTGTTTTATTCTCTATTGACATAGAGTGAGAAAGAGAGAGAATGAGAGAGAGAGATAAGAGAGAGAGAGAGATAAGAGAGAGATAGAGATAGAGAAGAGGGAGAGAGAGAGATGAGAGAGAGAGAGAAACATAAAGAGAGAGAGAGAGAGAATGAGAGAGAGATAAAAAAAGAGAGAGATGAAAGAAAGAGAGAGAGGGTGAACTATTCTTATGCATTTGCTTTTTTTTTCTCACTCACAACAGGTTTCATGTATTCATCCATTGGAAGCACCCCACATGCACCGTATTACCAGCCATTGATCTGATTCACAACCGAGCCCTTCACTCCAACATTGATCCGACAGAGCCATCGCTATAATACTAGTAATTGAACTGATCCATTCAACTAAGTGCCTTCACGAAATTTGAACCCGATGTGAAACATTCCACAGTAACTCGATGAGTCTCAAGAGTTGGACGATTACTTGGAGTTGGTGATGAGGCTTGTCACAAACCTATCAAGTGGAAAAAAAGCAATTCAAGGTATTTATACTTGTTTCTTCCTTACTTGCACATATGCATACAAAGGTGAAATTTAATTTTGGAAACAATCTTCATGATAAGGAATCACCACTTACTACACCTATGGATGGATACTCAAAGATTGACTCATTAACTTCATGTTTCTCAATGATGCCTCCAACACTGATAGAAGTTACGGAAGCTATTAAATCATGAAGATGAGGAGATCCAAAGATATCATATGTGTAACCTGATCTTGTAGATGCATATACGCAAAGATAATATAATAATGAAATCCAACAAGAGCACACATAGAATAGAGAGAGACAGAGAGAAAAGACTGAACATAAGATTGGGTACAATCTCCCCCCACATACTTTGATGGACGAGTCTATCCGAGTACGTGTATTATAGGGGATTTACCGCTACAACATATTAGGGGCATACCGACATCCATACTGATGGTCATGCCTCGACATCAAAATGACCATTCAAAATGATTAAAAAAATCATGGAGACAATACCGACGGTTATTTAATTATCCATATAGCCATTAAAAATAAATGGTCAGTATATGCATCGAAAAAACTTAGTGCTCATATAGGTATCGGTATGAGTGCCGATATGAGTGTCGATAATCATCTAGAAATACCGGCACTCATACTGTTGCTCATATTGATGGCATGTTTAAACTGGATTCTAGAACAAAAATTTGACATTTGCTCATGTTTTGAACTTAGTTCTGCTACTATCGAGTTTGCACGCATGATCTGCATTGTGAGCATATTGTGTACGCACACACACACACATCCCTCTCTCTCTATATATACCTCTCTCTTTCTCTAACTCTTGAATTTTTGTAAGTATCGTGCATATTCTAGCAGCCTTTCTCTTTCTCTCTGCTTTCTCTTTTCTAATTTCTCTTCTTCTTAGTTTTGCAAGAGCTTTTTGGAATTGGTTCTTTGGAATTTGATGAAGGACAACATTAAGTGGGATTTGATGATAGCAATCCAAAGAATTATATCGATGTAACTGATTGTTTTATTCTCTATTGACATAGAGTGAGAAAGAGAGAGAATGAGAGAGAGAGATAAGAGAGAGAGAGAGAGATAAGAGAGAGATAGAGATAGAGAAGAGGGAGAGAGAGAGATGAGAGAGAGAGAGAGAGAAACATAAAGAGAGAGAGAGAGAGAATGAGAGAGAGATAAAAAAGAGAGAGATGAAAGAAAGAGAGAGAGGGTGAACTATTCTTATGCATTTGCTTTTTTTTTCTCACTCGCAACAGGTTTCATGTATTCATCCATTGGAAGCACCCCACATGCACCGTATTACCAGCCATTGATCTGATTCACAACCGAGCCCTTCACTCCAACATTGATCCGACAGAACCATCGCTATAATACTAGTAATTGAACTGATCCATTCAACTAAGTGCCTTCACGAAATTTGAACCCGATGTGAAACATTCCACAGTAAATCGATGAGTCTCAAGAGTTGGACGATTACTTGGAGTTGGTGATGAGGCTTGTCACAAACCTATCAAGTGGAAAAAAAGCAATTCAAGGTATTTATACTTGTTTCTTCCTTACTTGCACATATGCATACAAAGGTGAAATTTAATTTTGGAAACAATCTTCATGATAAGGAATCACCACTTACTACACCTATGGATGGATACTCAAAGATTGACTCATTAACTTCATGTTTCTCAATGATGCCTCCAACACTGATAGAAGTTACGGAAGCTATTAAATCATGAAGATGAGGAGATCCAAAGATATCGTATGTGTAACCTGATCTTGTAGATGCATGTACGCAAAGATAATATAATAATGAAATCCAACAAGAGCACACATAGAATAGAGAGAGACAGAGAGAAAAGACTGAACATAAGATTGGGTACAATCTCCCCCCACATACTTTGATGGACGAGTCTATCCGAGTACGTGTATTATAGGGGATTTACCACTACAACATATTAGGGGCATACCGACATCCATACTGATGGTCATGCCTCGACATCGAAATGACCATTCAAAATGATTAAAAAAATCATGGAGAAAATACCGACGGTTATTTGATTATCCATATAGCCATTAAAAATAAATGGTCAGTATATGCATCGAAAAAACTTAGTGCTCATATAGGTATCGGTATGAGTGCCGATATGAGTGTCGATAATCATCTAGAAATACCGGCACTCATACTGTTGCTCATATTGATGGCATGTTTAAACTGGATCCTAGAACAAAAATTTGACATTTGCTCATGTTTTGAACTTAGTTCTGCTACTATCGAGTTTGCACGCATGATCTGCATTGTGAGCATATTGTGTACGCACACACACACACATCCCTCTCTCTCTATATATACCTCTCTCTTTCTCTAACTCTTGAATTTTTGTAAGTATCGTGCATATTCTAGCAGCCTTTCTCTTTCTCTCTGCTTTCTCTTTTCTAATTTCTCTTCTTCTTAGTTTTGCAAGAGCTTTTTGGAATTGGTTCTTTGGAATTTGATGAAGGACAACATTAAGTGGGATTTGATGATAGCAATCCAAACAATTATATCGATGTAAGTGATTGTTTTATTCTCTATTGACATAGAGTGAGAAAGAGAGAGAATGAGAGAGAGAGATAAGAGAGAGAGAGATAAGAGAGAGATAGAGATAGAGAAGAGGGAGAGAGAGAGATGAGAGAGAGAGAGAGAGAAACATAAAGAGAGAGAGAGAGAGAGAATGAGAGAGAGATAAAAAAAGAGAGTGATGAAAGAAAGAGAGAGAGGGTGAACTATTCTTATGCATTTGCTTTTTTTTTCTCACTCGCAACAGGTTTCATGTATTCATCCATTGGAAGCACCCCACATGCACCGTATTACCAGCCATTGATCTGATTCACAACCGAGCCCTTCACTCCAACATTGATCCGACAGAACCATCGCTATAATACTAGTAATTGAACTGATCCATTCAACTAAGTGCCTTCACGAAATTTGAACCCGATGTGAAACATTCCACAGTAACTCGATGAGTCTCAAGAGTTGGACGATTACTTGGAGTTGGTGATGAGGCTTGTCACAAACCTATCAAGTGGAAAAAAAGCAATTCAAGGTATTTATACTTGTTTCTTCCTTACTTGCACATATGCATACAAAGGTGAAATTTAATTTTGGAAACAATCTTCATGATAAGGAATCACCACTTACTATACCTATGGATGGATACTCAAAGATTGACTCATTAACTTCATGTTTCTCAATGATGCCTCCAACACTGATAGAAGTTACGGAAGCTATTAAATCATGAAGATGAGGAGATCCAAAGATATCGTATGTGTAACCTGATCTTGTAGATGCATATACGCAAAGATAATATAATAATGAAATCCAACAAGAGCACACATAGAATAGAGAGAGATAGAGAGAAAAGACTGAACATAAGATTGGGTACAATCTCCCCCCACATACTTTGATGGACGAGTCTATCCGAGTACGTGTATTATAGGGGATTTACCGCTACAACATATTAGGGGCATACCGACATCCATACTGATGGTCATGCCTCGACATCAAAATGACCATTCAAAATGATTAAAAAAATCATGGAGACAATACCGACGGTTATTTGATTATCCATATAGCCATTAAAAATAAATGGTCAGTATATGCATCGAAAAAACTTAGTGCTCATATAGGTATCGGTATGAGTGCCGATATGAGTGTCGATAATCATCTAGAAATACCGGCACTCATATTGTTGCTCATATTGATGGCATGTTTAAACTGGATCCTAGAACAAAAATTTGACATTTGCTCATGTTTTGAACTTAGTTCTGCTACTATCGAGTTTGCACGCATGATCTGCATTGTGAGCATATTGTGTACGCACACACACACACATCCCTCTCTCTCTATATATACCTCTCTCTTTCTCTAACTCTTGAATTTTTGTAAGTATCGTGCATATTCTAGCAGCCTTTCTCTTTCTCTCTGCTTTCTCTTTTCTAATTTCTCTTCTTCTTAGTTTTGCAAGAGCTTTTTGGAATTGGTTCTTTGGAATTTGATGAAGGACAACATTAAGTGGGATTTGATGATAGCAATCCAAAGAATTATATCGATGTAAGTGATTGTTTTATTCTCTATTGACATAGAGTGAGAAAGAGAGAGAATGAGAGAGAGAGATAAGAGAGAGAGAGAGATAAGAGAGAGATAGAGATAGAGAAGAGGGAGAGAGAGAGATGAGAGAGAGAGAGAGAGAAACATAAAGAGAGAGAGAGAGAGAATGAGAGAGAGATAAAAAAAGAGAGAGATGAAAGAAAGAGAGAGAGGGTGAACTATTCTTATGCATTTGCTTTTTTTTTCTCACTCGCAACAGGTTTCATGTATTCATCCATTGGAAGCACCCCACATGCACCGTATTACCAGCCATTGATCTGATTCACAACCGAGCCCTTCACTCCAACATTGATCCGACAGAACCATCGCTATAATACTAGTAATTGAACTGATCCATTCAACTAAGTGCCTTCACGAAATTTGAACCCGATGTGAAACATTCCACAGTAACTCGATGAGTCTCAAGAGTTGGACGATTACTTGGAGTTGGTGATGAGGCTTGTCACAAACCTATCAAGTGGAAAAAAAGCAATTCAAGGTATTTATACTTGTTTCTTCCTTACTTGCACATATGCATACAAAGGTGAAATTTAATTTTGGAAACAATCTTCATGATAAGGAATCACCACTTACTACACCTATGGATGGATACTCAAAGATTGACTCATTAACTTCATGTTTCTCAATGATGCCTCCAACACTGATAGAAGTTACGGAAGCTATTAAATCATGAAGATGAGGAGATCCAAAGATATCGTATGTGTAACCTGATCTTGTAGATGCATGTACGCAAAGATAATATAATAATGAAATCCAACAAGAGCACACATAGAATAGAGAGAGACAGAGAGAAAAGACTGAACATAAGATTGGGTACAATCTCCCCCCACATACTTTGATGGACGAGTCTATCCGAGTACTTGTATTATAGGGGATTTACCACTACAACATATTAGGGGCATACCGACATCCATACTGATGGTCATGCCTCGACATCGAAATGACCATTCAAAATGATTAAAAAAATCATGGAGAAAATACCGACGGTTATTTGATTATCCATATAGCCATTAAAAATAAATGGTCAGTATATGCATCGAAAAAACTTAGTGCTCATATAGGTATCGGTATGAGTGCCGATATGAGTGTCGATAATCATCTAGAAATACCGGCACTCATACTGTTGCTCATATTGATGGCATGTTTAAACTGGATCCTAGAACAAAAATTTGACATTTGCTCATGTTTTGAACTTAGTTCTGCTACTATCGAGTTTGCACGCATGATCTGCATTGTGAGCATATTGTGTACGCACACACACACACATCCGTCTCTCTCTATATATACCTCTCTCTTTCTCTAACTCTTGAATTTTTGTAAGTATCGTGCATATTCTAGCAGCCTTTCTCTTTCTCTCTGCTTTCTCTTTTCTAATTTCTCTTCTTCTTAGTTTTGCAAGAGCTTTTTGGAATTGGTTCTTTGGAATTTGATGAAGGACAACATTAAGTGGGATTTGATGATAGCAATCCAAAGAATTATATCGATGTAAGTGATTGTTTTATTCTCTATTGACATAGAGTGAGAAAGAGAGAGAATGAGAGAGAGAGATAAGAGAGAGAGAGAGAGAGATAAGAGAGAGATAGAGATAGAGAAGAGGGAGAGAGAGAGATGAGAGAGAGAGAGAAACATAAAGAGAGAGAGAGAGAGAGAGAATGAGAGAGAGATAAAAAAAGAGAGAGATGAAAGAAAGAGAGAGAGGGTGAACTATTCTTATGCATTTGCTTTTTTTTTCTCACTCGCAACAGGTTTCATGTATTCATCCATTGGAAGCACCCCACATGCACCGTATTACCAGCCATTGATCTGATTCACAACCGAGCCCTTCACTCCAACATTGATCCGACAGAACCATCGCTATAATACTAGTAATTGAACTGATCCATTCAACTAAGTGCCTTCACAAAATTTGAACCCGATGTGAAACATTCCACAGTAACTCGATGAGTCTCAAGAGTTGGACGATTACTTGGAGTTGGTGATGAGGCTTGTCACAAACCTATCAAGTGGAAAAAAAGCAATTCAAGGTATTTATACTTGTTTCTTCCTTACTTGCACATATGCATACAAAGGTGAAATTTAATTTTGGAAACAATCTTCATGATAAGGAATCACCACTTACTACACCTATGGATGGATACTCAAAGATTGACTCATTAACTTCATGTTTCTCAATTATGCCTCCAACACTGATAGAAGTTACGGAAGCTATTAAATCATGAAGATGAGGAGATCCAAAGATATCGTATGTGTAACCTGATCTTGTATATGCATATACGCAAAGATAATATAATAATGAAATCCAACAAGAGCACACATAGAATAGAGAGAGACAGAGAGAAAAGACTGAACATAAGATTGGGTACAATCTCCCCCCACATACTTTGATGGACGAGTCTATCCGAGTACGTGTATTATAGGGGATTTACCACTACAACAAATTAGCGGCATACCGACATCCATACTGATGGTCATGCCTCGACATCGAAATGACCATTCAAAATGATTAAAAAAATCATGGAGAGAATACCGACGGTTATTTGATTATCCATATAGCCATTAAAAATAAATGGTCAGTATATGCATCGAAAAAACTTAGTGCTCATATAGGTATCGGTATGAGTGCCGATATGAGTGTCGATAATCATCTAGAAATACCGGCACTCATACTGTTGCTCATATTGATGGCATGTTTAAACTGGATCCTAGAACAAAAATTTGACATTTGCTCATGTTTTGAACTTAGTTCTGCTACTATCGAGTTTGCACGCATGATCTGCATTGTGAGCATATTGTGTACGCACACACACACACATCCCTCTCTCTCTATATATACCTCTCTCTTTCTCTAACTCTTGAATTTTTGTAAGTATCGTGCATATTCTAGCAGCCTTTCTCTTTCTCTCTGCTTTCTCTTTTCTAATTTCTCTTCTTCTTAGTTTTGCAAGAGCTTTTTGGAATTGGTTCTTTGGAATTTGATGAAGGACAACATTAAGTGGGATTTGATGATAGCAATCCAAAGAATTATATCGATGTAAGTGATTGTTTTATTCTCTATTGACATAGAGTGAGAAAGAGAGAGAATGAGAGAGAGAGATAAGAGAGAGAGAGAGAGAGAGATAAGAGAGAGATAGAGATAGAGAAGAGGGAGAGAGAGAGAGATGAGAGAGAGAGAGAAACATAAAGAGAGAGAGAGAGAATGAGAGAGAGATAAAAAAAGAGAGAGATGAAAGAAAGAGAGAGAGGGTGAACTATTCTTATGCATTTGCTTTTTTTTCTCACTCGCAACAGGTTTCATGTATTCATCCATTGGAAGCACCCCACATGCACCGTATTACCAGCCATTGATCTGATTCACAACCGAGCCCTTCACTCCAACATTGATCCGACAGAACCATCGCTATAATACTAGTAATTGAACTGATCCATTCAACTAAGTGCCTTCACGAAATTTGAACCCGATGTGAAACATTCCACAGTAACTCGATGAGTCTCAAGAGTTGGACGATTACTTGGAGTTGGTGATGAGGCTTGTCACAAACCTATCAAGTGGAAAAAAAGCAATTCAAGGTATTTATACTTGTTTCTTCCTTACTTGCACATATGCATACAAAGGTGAAATTTAATTTTGGAAACAATCTTCATGATAAGGAATCACCACTTACTACACCTATGGATGGATACTCAAAGATTGACTCATTAACTTCATGTTTCTCAATGATGCCTCCAACACTGATAGAAGTTACGGAAGCTATTAAATCATGAAGATGAGGAGATCCAAACATATCGTATGTGTAACCTGATCTTGTAGATGCATATACGCAAAGATAATATAATAATGAAATCCAACAAGAGCACACATAGAATAGAGAGAGACAGAGAGAAAAGACTGAACATAAGATTGGGTACAATCTCCCCCCACATACTTTGATGGACGAGTCTATCCGAGTACCTGTATTATAGGGGATTTACCACTACAACATATTAGGGGCATACCGACATCCATACTGATGGTCATGCCTCGACATCGAAATGACCATTCAAAATGATTAAAAAAATCATGGAGACAATACCGACGGTTATTTGATTATCCATATAGCCATTAAAAATAAATGGTCAGTATATGCATCGAAAAAACTTAGTGCTCATATAGGTATCGGTATGAGTGCCGATATGAGTGTCGATAATCATCTAGAAATACCGGCACTCATACTGTTGCTCATATTGATGGCATGTTTAAACTGGATCCTAGAACAAAAATTTGACATTTGCTCATGTTTTGAACTTAGTTCTGCTACTATCAAGTTTGCACGCATGATCTGCATTATGAGCATATTGTATACGCACACACACACACATCCCTCTCTCTCTATATATACCTCTCTCTTTCTCTAACTCTTGAATTTTTGTAAGTATCGTGCATATTCTAGCAGCCTTTCTCTTTCTCTCTGCTTTCTCTTTTCTAATTTCTCTTCTTCTTAGTTTTGCAAGAGCTTTTTGGAATTGGTTCTTTGAAATTTGATGAAGGACAACATTAAGTGGGATTTGATGATAGCAATCCAAAGAATTATATCGATGTAAGTGATTGTTTTATTCTCTATTGACATAGAATGAGAAAGAGAGAGAATGAGAGAGAGAGAGATAAGAGAGAGAGAGATAAGAGAGAGATAGAGATAGAGAAGAGGGAGAGAGAGAGATGAGAGAAAGAGAGAAACATAAAGAGAGAGAGAGAGAGAATGAGAGAGAGATAAAAAAAGAGAGAGATGAAAGAAAGAGAGAGATAAACGAAAGAGACAGATAAAGAAAGATAGAGAGAGATGAAAGAGAGAGAGATAAAGAGAGAGAAAGAGAGAGAAACATACACATACTGATGTATATGCATGCATACATATATTCATATATATACACATATGCATATGCATTTATACATACACATAAATATACACACATATGCATACATATATTCACACACATATGTACACACATATTTATATTCATACATATATACATACATACATGCATACTCATACTCGCATACATATTACATATACACATGCATATTCATGCATATGCATGCATGCATTTATATATACATATACATACACACTCATAAATACATACACACACACTCATATATATATATATATATACACATACACATATATATTACATACACACATGCATATACATCCACACACATATATTCATACACACACACATATGCTATACAAATGTATATGCATACATACATCGACACACATATGCATACACACATATACATACGTACATGTACACACACATATACATATGCATACATACATACACATACATACATATTACATAAACACATGCATATGCATGCATGCATGGATGCATATATATATATATATATATATATATATATATATATATATATATATATATATATATATATATATATATATATATATATACACACACTCACATATATATACATACACACTCACACACTCACACACACATACACATACACACATACACACACACACATACATACATACATATATATATATATATATATATATATATATATATATATATATATATATATATATATATATATATATATATATATATATATATATATATATATATATATATATATATATATGTATGTATGTATATATATATGCACTCACATACATACACATGGATATATATATATACATACACACATATGCATACACATACATGCATACTCATATCCATATGCATACACATATTGTTGAAGCTCAAGGTCAAGGACAAAGCACAAGAGCACATCAAAGAAGTGGACATAGAAGAAGAGAAAGCAAGTAGGGAGCTCCAAGAAGTGTATGTCAAATTTCAGAAGAATCCCTACAAAAATAGTGATTTTTATCACAAAAAATC